>CM031233.1:331641997-332980473 GCA_018340775.1 Taxus wallichiana var. yunnanensis | reverse complement strand
CCAAAGAGGAAAGTCCCCATCGCTCCGATGGACTTTTCAATTATTCCGGCTAAAGGAGCAAAGAAGCACAAGCCGGTTACACGCTTCTCAAAGAGCGCTGCAGGTGAGAGAGTCCTGGAAATAGCTTACCCCGATCCCACCAAAGAGAAAGCAGATCTGTCTCCAGCAGATTTCACAGTGACCCAAGTCACGATGGGGACGTCCTCTGAAAGTCTCCAGGGGGAAGCTCGTTCCGCGATTGATGCACTTTGTGAAAAGCTTCAAGAAGCTAAGGAAGAGAAAAGGCTGCTGAAAGAACAGAATAAATACCTGCTTCAGGCCTTACAGAAGATGGGAAGTGCACCTCCCACAACTGCCGCCGAGACTTCGAGTCAAGCTACAAGACAAGATCAATGAATATTCAAAGATCGGGTGAGCAGTGGCATGGTGCTTCTCATTGAGAAGCCAGATTCTCAAAGATAGCTAAAAGGTAATCGCCGAATATATCAACTTATCTCTGAACATTGAAAAGGCGAATAAGGAGCTCCAAGCATTAGCAGTCCCGATATCAGAAGAGTTAGAAAACGCTAGACTCCAACACGAGGCCTTCCAACAGATGTTCGACTGTTCAGTCGAAGATTTGGTCAAATTCGGAGTATTCGGTCACCCAAGGACCCTCAACAAGACTATGTCCACTTTGGACTATCGGATAGATCAGCTCGAGTTTGTGTTAGAAAAAATAGATAAGGTGAAGGAAGAGGCCCTGGATGCGATGTATCAAATGGAGAAAATTGTTTTATCCATGAAACCAGGGTTGCTCACTCCTTCCCTCACCTTAAGAACGGCTGATGATACTATCCGGGTTTTCAAGGAGTTAGCTTCTCAAGGAACAGGGCCGGAAGTCACGTTTGATACCGAATCCATCAATAACCTGCTAGCTTGCAGGGACTTCATCGGTTTCCTGATTGAGGCGGTGAAAGATTATTCCAAACTTCCCGAAAAGCTTGTAGAAGAGCGGGGAAACTGCGGGCATCGCTGATCTAAGCACAAGGATCCATCACAGGATCAGTTCGGGTCAATGATCAACAAGTTCTTGGAATACCGCGCTCAGTTCCACATCTCATCTCCTGAGCAGCATCAGAAGCAGGCGACCCCTTTTCGGCCGCAGGACGATGATGATGACTAGCTTCTTCTTCTTCTTCTTCTTCTTCCTCTCGCTATTCTCCGACTTTCTTTTCGCAATATCTCAAGTATGTTGATGCCAACGATGACATCATCCATGTTGCATCATGGGATGATGTCATCCACTCAAAAATGTAAAAGTCAACATGACTTTAGATATTTTGTAAATATCTTGTAGATAAGTGGTTGGCTCCTTTTTGTCTTCTCTCTCTCTCTCATCTTCTATAAATACAAGGATACTTGTGGTATTCAGAGGGGTGAACATTTTTCAGATAGAAATAGAAGTGAAGAGAGAAAGACTTTGAGCTTTCCAGAATGTAAAAGAACAATGTAATACAATTATTCCGACTTTGTGCTCAATAGCTGTGTTATGCATAAGGTCTTTCTTACGTTAGATCTGTATGTGTTTAATCTGTTGAATTCATATCTACTTTTCCGTCATTTGTTTATCAGTATTGCTTTGTTTATTTATGCCAGTAGGTTTGGCTCTGTTTACTACCAAGCCCAAAGCATAGATTTTCTGACCCTTCCGCTTTGGAACTCATTTCTTTTCTTCCTTCGGATCTGTTCTTTCTCTTCTCCTTCTTTTGTTCCTTTCTCTTCGCAGCCTAGAACACTCTACTGGGATGAGATCCCAACCCCGAAGGCGTAACTGTGAGACTCGCACAGGTTCCTCGCTTTGCAAGTAGGCGCAAAGCAATAAACCGTTTCGCCATTGCCTCAAAGAGGGCTAAGCCCCGCACACCGTTGGCTCGCCTATCCATAGATCTCGTCCACGCGATGCATTTTCGGACCAACACGTCCTAAGAAAAAATTGGAAAGTTGTTGATAAGGAAAGCAATATAAAACCAACAATTGTAAATGTGACCCCTACAAAGAGTGGTTCAAGTAAATGCTGAACAAAATTAACCACCTAAAAAGGAAAATGTAATTAAATTGGTGGGTAAAAATTTCTCGGTTTTATGTTTGCATAGCAATAATTTTTTATTAGCTTGCAAATTTTCAAAGCGTTTTTGGTATTCTGTTCGCTTATAAAAAGTAATATTTCCCATGTATTTTAGCTTTGATTTTAATGAAGTAACTTGAAGGGGAAATCTAGGTGACAAGTTTATCATAATTGGATAATTTCTCATTGTTATGGGTTTGTAGAAAACTTCATTTTGCAAACTTGATAAGTAGCATATCTGATTGTTTCTTATGGGTCATGGTCGGTGATTAGATTTCTATTTTGGGAAATTGTATATAAAGTATGTTGTTGTTTCAGTTGTGCAAATGTATCAAGTGACACTGTTTGTATGTGTAATTATTATACAAAATTTTTGTAGCCATGCATGATTTTTGCACATTTTATAAGTCTATTATTTTAGGCTTTAATATTTGTAATTGTCAAACATGGTTACAAATAGTATGTACAATTTTTGTACTAACAAAGTTTATAGTGTGCGTAGATCAAGGTACAACAAATGAGTATGACATTATGGTTTGTATACCATTTGTAGTATGGCCATGGGTTATGTTACTTCTTAATGGATTTTTGATATATATTATAATTTTTAAGCTTACCATGCTATAAATTGGGTTCCATGTGTTTGTGATATGCAGAGGACCTATTAATAGTTCAATTGGGTGAGTTTCTTTTTGGAGACCAAAATGGTCTTATTGGGGAGGAGTGATCTAGAGCATTTTATGAGTGCAAATGATCCCTAAATCTCCCTAAACCATTACATCACAAAAATCATTTTGATAGATTTCCATCGATATAAACAGATTGAAAATGAAGCTTGTATGCTCAAGATATCGTCCGCTGAAATTTTCGGCCAACCTGGAAAAATTTAGGGACCGCACGCAGTCTACTAACTTGGACACGTGCACATCCACCAAGTGGAAGAATCACATTAAGACAAGTGGAAAAATGGGTGAAGAGTAAAAATTTTGGTTTATAATGCCAATCTTCGACACTCGGTTGCAGCAGACATGTGTGGGCCCCGCTTATTTCTTTGGTTAGGAGCCCTCACCAAGGTTGACACACTCTTTCTATAGAGGGTTGCCTTGGCCTCGATCTTCTTATTACCATTTTGAGCAATTATATATATATATATATATATATATATATATATATATATATATATATATATATATATATATATATATATGCAACATTTTTCTTTATATCTTGCATGTGGGATTTCTATTATAGGTTTGAATTGTGTAATGCATTGTATTATATTGAGTTTCATTGTGTGGGACTAGCTCACATGAGCTATGGAGCCAACTCGATCAACACCGGGTCATACATCTCGGGCCTTATCTCCTTACAACTTGGTGGGGTGATCAACTCCCCACGAGTTGGCTATATTACTAATGAAACCAAATCAAACTTTCATGTTATATACTTAGCGACAATCGAGTTCCAGCCCACACCTACGTGGCATGCCAAACAATCTACACAACGCCGCCACCACGTGGCACATCACAATTCAACCCAACCCATGGTAAGTTCCAAATATGCACTAGACACATATACGTGGTAGAAAAACAATCTAAGGTGTGGTCAAAGCCATAAAAATAGTGGGTGGGTGTGCCCACCCCAAACAAACCTCCCGCACAACAAATGTGGGAGTATTCCCTACATAGAATAACAAGCCGACGAAGATGGAGGAAGGGGAATTCGACCCAAGAACCTCTCGAATTTCAAAACAACCAGCTTGCCAATGAGCCACAAGGGCTTGACATTGTAAAAACGAGTGCACTCCTACTTAAAGAGCCTTTTGTCGGTGATTGTGTAAGAGGCGGTTTTGAGCAACATTTGTGAAAATAAGAGTTTTGAAGCACCTAGGCGCGATTTCAAACTTCGGTGTAAACTAGAAAATGTTCTAAATTCCAAGAAAAATCCAAGGGTGATATTGGGAAGGGATGTGATGGGCTATATTTTATAATTTAGATGTACATATTCATAAGGTAATGATAATCACCTTATGAATAAGTAAAACACTCAATAATTATGCCTATAGATATTTATGCATAATTATAAATATAGTAACTACTTTAAATATTATTATAATAATTTAATACTTGTATTTCATAGCTTATAAATAATACATCATTATTATAATCAATTGACACATTGTTTGAAAATAAACCTATACATTGTTTGAAAATATAAATTTATGTATATATATATATATATATATATATATATATATATATATATATATATATATATAATATATATATATATATATATATATATCTATATATATTATATATATATATAAAAATTTGAGGAGTTCCATTTTAAAAAAATTAAATCATTTATGAGGTTTGATATTATATTGCACATTTCAATTTTATAAAGTGTTTCATATTGTTTAATAAAAGGAAATACAATGCCGACAAGTTTTAATATCTATTTAAATACAATTATGTAAAATATGTCAAGAGGTATCATTTTATTCAAGACATAATAGATTTATTTAAGATAGATACGATAGTATATATTGATGTAAGTAGGGTTCAAAATTGAGCCCATCACAACCCTTCCCAAGGCCTCAAACCCATCAGAAAAGGGCGGGTAAAAATTTGCATGTAAAAAAAATTCAAAATGTAAAAATCATCGACAATAAAGAAATGTAAGTTACTTTTAAAATTGTCAAAAGAAGGGCTATGGTGAAAAATGTCTATTAATAATTTGTGTGAATTTTTTTATATATTAAAAATATTTTTGATGACTTCTACAAACAACAATCACCTCCAACTTTCTAGGCTCTGCACATGACTCGTAGATACATTAAACAAGGTGTAATACTTGAAATTACCAAAAGTTTTAATATAATAAATATACTACCTGTTATAATACTATTAAGCTCAAATCCCAAGTTTCTAGCAAGTTGATGCCAACTCAATGAATACTTGAGTACAAATACCTAAAAATAAATAAATAATATTATCATTTACGATTCAAAACTTTTCTTCGTACTCATTCAGATGTTTTATTTACCACTTTGTACTTGTTTCTGGTTGTTTGTTGTAGGAGCCACCTTGAGAGGCATAGAAAGGATCAATTTGCACACAAATATCTACACACTTAGGAGCTTGCACAACATGATTTGGAATGGATCCAATGTGTAGAGTTGTCACTAGTTTGGATATTGGCTGAGATGGATATCTAAGGTCGGGGAAGAGCTTGAAGAAAAGTGTTGAATTGATCTCAAAGAGTGACTTTAATTTGTAGCTAACAATGTAGGTTGTCAAGAAGGCTCTATGGGAGCCCTGTTGGTGCTGAAGGGCAGGATGAGCTCGTAATGGTCTTGTTCCAAATCACCTAGATCAATTTGAAATTGTTGTGTAGAAAACCACGAGCCAAGATGATTGGATTAGCTCTATTTGTATGCAATGGAGAAGGATCTCGAGAGAAAGGTAAATGGGGCTTGATTTCAAAAAAAAAGGTTGAGTCACTTAAAGAGCTCACACATTATGAAACTTGCAAAGAAAACCGAGCTAAGTGTCAAGTTGCTTCCTAATGCAAAGGTTGATTGGACCTATTCGAGATGGCAGAATGTAGGCGGAGAAGAGGAGCTCATTTCAGAGAAGGAGAATAGGTAGAGATAATATTCTTCATCCATTGAAAGAACCCCTCCAAGTCATCATTGGTATCTTCTCTCTAACCGTTGTTCAATAATAGTGATGTGGAGGCCAACAAGAATTTTATATTTACAGTTGTGCTCAAGACAATGCTGCTCAACTCTATGCCTAAGGAGTTGAGGAAGAGGGTTGTGAACAAATTTAGGGAGGATTACGAAGGGTGTGTGTGTTTTAGTATAATTTGGAAAACCATAATTTCGTAGTAGATCTGAATGCATATTGTGCACGAGGTGAAGCTCTTGGCTCTGAAATCTAACCAAGAATAGCTAGATGTATCTATCAGTGACATAGTGTGGGTGTTTCAATGTATGGATGCACATTTTCTTTAATTTATTTGGAAAATATCTAATTCAATGCATTTTACTAGTTAAAATTTACATGTGTTTTAATTTTAGTGGTTAAAATACAAATGGATTTTTTTATTAAAGTGGTAAGAATCCAAATGGGTTTTAATTTTAGCACTAAAATCCAAGTAGAAGTTAAAGTTATTTATTTTATTATTTACAAGTTTTTTTAATGATTTTGATAAGAGATCCTAGTGTCCCACATGCAGTTTGATGGTATTTATGTGTTTATTGATTTGTGTGTCTTCTTGTCTCATTTCAATTATTTGTTTATTTATTTATCTATTAAATTTATTTAATGCTTATTTTAGTTATGATGATTTTTAGGAAATTATAATATTACAAATTTGGGCTTTCTTTACATCATAATTTGATTATTTTATCAGTTTAAATGCAAATTAATTACGTTGAATGCATTCCCCTATGAGAAAGGCCTTTCTGTTCGCTCATGCCACCGTATTAAATTTTATGGGAAGTTTGACTGGGGAGTACAATATGTTAAATTGTGATCACCACTTGTGAGCATCTAGACGTTTTTTTTTGTGTTTTTAGCCATAGGAAGGGTGGGAATGGGCATTGGGCAATGGTAAGCACAGGATGTTCATATATTGCATATTCAAAACTAAAGCAGCCAATAGGATTAAACACAAATGAATTCCATTGTTTGTGCAAATACCAGGTTTGACCATTCCAAAATTTGTGATTTCATTCAATGGTGGGATTGTCATGGTTTAAACAAGCACTACATAAAGTACATTGTAGGACTCTATCTGGTTACTTTTGGAACATTAAAATCGTATCGATTTTTATCTTTGAATTATATTTTTCCTCTTGAAAAATTTGGTTAACAAGGGTAAGTTCAATCATTGTTTCGAGTTTCTATTGAATCATAATGAACAAACTTGATTGAAACTTCAACCATAGATGGTGTTATTTACTAGCTTCTACCTGGACAATATTGACATTAGGGAAACTAAATTTGTGCATCTTTTTTTATGGTTACATGAGTATACTTTTAGCTAGCTCAGACAAGCTACCATGTCCCTGTAATAATATATTTGGTATTCCCTTTTAAACGTTTGAATGCAAACTATAAATATTGTTTTTTATGTAACTAAAAAAATTTACAGCCAAAGAGGAACATAAAATGTAATTATGATGAATTCCTGAACAAAGATGAGCTTCTTCTCAACCCGAGCTTCAGTGTGTCTAAGTCTCGGATAACAAAGCAGGTTGGTGTCTAAGATGTTACAGGGAGCACAAACAACACTTCTGATGGGTATTTTTTTGTGAGATTTGGTGAGGCGATTTGACAAAATAGTGTTTGAATGGAATGAGACTAGGATGGTATTATGTCAGGAAAAAAATGCATCCCCACGAGCTCTCTCTATCCTAGGGTCTGATTTTTTCAATGGATGAGCTGATTTTCAAGTAAACAATGACCAATTTTTCCTTTAACAACAAATTTTTTTCCATACATCATCATCCGGTCTTGGACAGGCGGGTAGTAATTCAATCACATCATTTGTGTCATTTTTTCATAAATGTTAATGAAGCAATCTGGTTTTAATCCAACATTCTCCAATAAAAGGGACAAAAATGTAT
This sequence comes from Taxus wallichiana var. yunnanensis, assembly GCA_018340775.1. NCBI lineage: Eukaryota > Viridiplantae > Streptophyta > Pinopsida > Cupressales > Taxaceae > Taxus > Taxus wallichiana. Next base: position 332,972,722 of record CM031233.1, on the reverse strand, counting down.
TTCTAAGCTTCTAAATTTCAGTAGTGTATTGATCCATTGTGTCTCTGCCAAAAATGGGTAGTGAAATCAATCAGTAAAGTGAAATTGATATAAGGCCAATGGACAAGAGTAGGCTACCACAACAAATAATTATTTTAAGCTAAGACAATGTACTGTTTCACCTTTTTCTTAAATTGTTCCTTTAAATGGTCGATTTAAACAGATAGGGTAATGGGCATAGGAGGAATACCGCTCAAATGTCGGTTGATGGGTTGTTGTGCACAAATGAATTCTAAATCCACAGCTGACCATGAGAGCTTCCTTTTGGCTAGGAGGAACTACCTGTAATGAAAACAAGACCACCAGAAAGCATTAAACAATATGGGTAGTGAACTGCCTAGCGTGAGCTAGATCCAGGAAGTATGGTACTTCCTAGATGGCTGTCAGTCCACTGTTTTAAACAAATTAATGTTGAAAACAAAGTAAATCCTATTGTTATTTTAAAATGATTTAGGTATCTCACTTAAAACACAATAAGAAACAGGTCTAATCTAACAGGCTAGGCTAGAATAGAATCCATAGGTCAAGGGGTTGGTTCTGAGTTCTGCAGGTCTGATGAAGGTATTGGGTAGGTCACAGTGAGTGAGGGTGAGGTAAAATGGGGTGGATAGGTCTCTCGCTTAAAGCCGTGTGGGCAACCATAGAGACCCGGCGTCGGTCGGGGTGAGTGACCACGGTTAGGTACAACCACACCGGTTCTTGTGAGATCTGGGAATGTCATAGAACGGGGTTTTTGGTCCCCTTTGTGATTACACAAGGATTTAGTTGGTTGGGAGGAGGTATTAGGTGACAAGGGTAGGTTTTTACGAGGTTTTGATGGGTCTATGAAGGTACAACACGTTGGAGATGGTCAATAAGGAGCAAGATGGACAATAAGTGGTAAAACAATGATGAAATGAATTAACCAGGGAAGTATGATATTATACTTACTTGGATGTCATTTCTGAAAGTCTGTGTGTGAAGGATGGAGGTGCTGATGATGAGTTTTGGAGGCTGTAAGTGATCACCAACTGGAGAAAAGATTCGCATGGGCTACATGCACACTCCTCTTTTTCTTGGGTAGATTTGAATGTGGCTGGGATGGTTGTGCAGGAGAAGATGTTCAATCTCCTTCTTTGGATGCGAGTTCTTGCTAGAATTGGCTCTCTGAAGATGCGTTATCTTTTTGAGATCTCGTTCTTGCTCATCAACTTTCTTGCTCCCAATGTTTTCTCAACCTTGAGAATAAGGTAGTTTAAGAGTTAAAAAGGGGAACCGACGATGGTTCGGCTTAACCGGAAGCAAAGACTTAAGGGTAATCGACGTCGGTCAAGGTGAGATTTTCTAGGTTTTCCAAACTTAGGGGAGATCCTCCTGATTTCCTTGGATCTCATGTTGTTATCCCACGGATTAGACTAGGAGCTTTTGTGAGCATGTGGGAATGTGGTTAGAGGGAGTGTAGGCATTGATTTTTAGGGTTTGGGTAAGTCTTAGTTAGTTATGGTAACTTGCTAAGAATAGGTCTTAAGGTGAGTCAGCTTGATGAGGTGTCTAAGTGAACTATATGTGTAGATATTATTTAAATAATAAATATAGTGAGGGTAAAGCATTAATTTAATTAAATTAATTAAATTAATACTAGTGTGGTGAAGGGGGCCATGGCTAGGTGAAAGTGATGAAGGGTACTTATTGGTCGAGGTACGGAAGGGGAGTGTGACCTAATTTTAGTGTCTACATTTTGCCCCTTTTTGTTGCGTGGCTTGTATTGGTAAGTGATGCTAACAAAAATAAGGTGTGGTTGCCCCATGTGTGGGTGAAGGTGATCCCCCTCAAACCAGGAACTGACGAAGCAACCGGCTAAAGTGGTGAGTGGTTTGATAAAAGGTAAATGTGAAGAAAAGGTAAACGGGTGTAGGGGAAGAGGGTGAAAGGTCTACTCGGGAAATCTAGGTAATGGGTCAGGGTCAAAGGTAGTAATAGTCAAACGCACGCACATGTATAAACTTCAAAGACGCTATTAAGTCAAGAGAAGGAAAACTCTACATCGTCTAAGGTTGATAGGTTTATCCAAACAAGGGTGAAGTGAATCCAGTATCCAAGGTATAGGATAAGGTCAGGAAACACAATGTAGGTTAGGTGCAGGAATGTTTAGGTATGTTCTAGTACACCAAAGGTAGGGTCGGGATAATTGGTCATGGCAATAGGCTAGGTAAGGTCATTAGGTCAACAACACAGGTAACAATGCCACAAGGTATAGTGAACACATGAGGTCAAAGGTCACTAGTGGTGGTCCAGGTCCAAATATCAAGATCACGGCATGGGTAAGGCTGAGGTAGGGGTAAAATAATAAGGCGTCAACAGCGGATGCGGGAGGTTTAAGAGGGTGGAGGGCCAGAGGTGAAGGTAAAGTGGTCCAGGTAGGTGTATGGGGGGAAAAAGAGAAGGGAGGTAAGGAAAATGAGGTAAATGGGGGTAAAGAGTACACAAGGTAACCGACATCAGTTGTAATGAACTGATGACGGTGTAGGTAACCGACGGCGGTAGTATAGGGCAACAGCATGAGACTTAAATGTCAATGGTTAATCGACGCGTCGGTCGGGTTGGGAGGGTATAAAAATTGGATAACCCGTGTTTGAAAATTCATTTGTGCATGTGGAAAAGTAGAAAAGGACAAGCAGAGAGAAAGAGGAAAAGGACAAGAGAGTGTAGCAGAGGATCTTGGTTGGCGAGCCACATAGGAGAGAGTGGGTGATTGGGAGGTGGGGCCGCAAGATCAGGTGGCACGATTCGTGTGGTTGAGGATTATTTGTCTTGAGTAAAGGATGGCAGAGGTTGGAGAGGGGTCGGATGGTCCACCGCATAACGGCCATATATACCACCACTGGCGTCAAGAGAAGGATGAGGTAAGCTGTACACCATTGCTTAATGATTTGATTAATTAAGTAGGGTAAAATATGGGTTGTAAGAAAAATGTGGGGGAAGATTTGAAGTTAGGATTGGGAGATAAATTGGATATAATTGGGGTGGGGGAGGTTGGAATGTAGGTCAATAGGAGTGGGAAGGGAAGTAGGGAAGGTGTAAATAAGTTTGGTTGGGTAGTGGGGTGGATTTGGTCAAAATTAAAAAAATATAGTCGAGGGTTTTGGCATTGTTTGCTATCACAGTGACCGCGACGGTCCCTGTAGGCCGACTTAGTCATGTAGAAGTGGGATCGGTCAAGACACAGGTGACCGACAAGTGGTTAAAGGCCACCAAAGGATGCTTATGAGTAGTAACCGGAGTTAGTGTGAAAATAAGGAAATGGGGCCAGAAATAGGCAAAAATGGGTTAGGTAGTGGAAACAGATGGTCAATGGGTAGGGTAAGATATGGAAAGGTGTGGTTTAAGAGAGAGAGGACGGGTTGTGGTTGGTTTGGTTAAGGATTAGGGTAGAGGGGGATCGGGAAGAATAGGTGGTTGGGGGTGAACACAAGGTAATGGAACAGACATACTAATATATAGTGTTGGTTGGATGCGGCCCAGGATGAGTTGCGGATGAGGGATCGGGAGCCACTTATATTGCTAGAGCTGCATGGATAGGTGACTTTCGAGGAGTGGAGCCACATTGATGATGTCGGCTTGATTAGGATCCATTGTTATGGGTGGGTTGTGAGAGAGTAGAGTTTGATGGTCACACTCATCGAGAGATGGGATTTGGTAACTAACACCTTCCACTTACCGACAGGGGAGATGACCATCACCCTGGAGGATATATATAGGATATTGAGACTACCGATTACTGGAGACCAGGTGTACTCAGTGACATCTAAGGTCACGGTGGGGTGTATAGATGAGGTATTTGAGAGAGAGAGTAGGTGAGTTGCATTACCATAGTGCCAGCTTGAGTTACAGAGAGGTATATGCTGCCCATCATGAGGAGATGTGGTTGATAGTGTTGATGATGGAGGCGATCGGATGCTACACATTACCAGATTCAAAGGGTGGGATATTCCCATGGTCGTGATGGGTGTCCTTTGGGACATGATGATTGAGCATACCAGTTTTGCTTGGGCACCAGCTTTGTTGGTGTAGTTATATAGAGAGTTGTGGGCCTATGGGAAATTACGGAGATATAGTCTGTGTTGCACTTTCCTTCTACACTGCTGGGCTTATGAGCACATTACGTGTGTGCAACCGACAGGCCTGCCCTGGGTAGATGCATTTGAGTCGGGAGTCATCCGAGTTGGTTATAGGTGATGGGCACCAGGAGGGTAGTGTATAGAGAGCCCGGGCTATATACGACGTATCATATTATAGACAAAGATTGGAGAGCCTGTCCAGTGTGGATATAGTCTGGAGACCCTATGTGACCTATCCCTCTTACAAAGGGATGTATACAGAGCTGGAGGGACTACAACTATAGAGGTGGATAGAGGGATGTCGCTCCGGGAGCACGAGACAATACATGTCGACCAAGTGAGGCGCAAGCTTGGTTTAGTGTAGGATGTGCCCCCGCCCTTCCCACGGTATAGGAGAGATGAGGTGGAGAGACCCTTGTATCCACCCCATCTAGCAGAGTTGATAGGGGAGGAGGAGCCCGTGGACTGTAGCATAGATGATGTAGGGGTGGCATGCAGAGCATACAACTAGTGGTGGGTCGTGACAGGACAGAGGGTGGTCAGCAGGACAACTGGGGGCAAGGGCCATAGGTACAGGCCGAAAGGCCAGAGCTATAGATACAGGTGGAGAGGCGAGAGCCTCAGGTACAGGTACAGGAGGAGGAGCCCAAGCTGCAGATACTAGTAGATGGTGTGATGAGACCACTACAGATAGTCTCTAGTGAGTAGACACAGTCGTGCATGTATAGTGCCGAGAGTGTAGGTGGCGGTGAGCCCGAAGGAGAGAGCAGAGGACATCGAGTAGTGCACGGGGGTCAGCATCAGATGTTGGTCTGTCTAGTGGTAGATGAGGGACAATATGTCACCTATTTTTGTATTTTTGGATTTTGGATGTATACTGCCTGCGAGTCAAGAGATATTGTATGTATATTTTGTTCATGATAATCGCTGCGAGATGAAGACATTTTTGTATTGATTATAGTGTTGTACATGATACCGGCCTACTGAGCCGATGATGATTATTTATAGCATATCGGCCTACGTGCCAATTTTTGAGATGATAGCCATGATGAGACAGAGACATGTTTATTGAGATACACATTTATGTGATACGGGTGTACATTGTATGGAGACACACATGTATATATGAGGAGATAGATGATATTCAGGTGATGTTGTTGTGATATGTATGAGTTTTACTATACTTATGATATGGATGGAAAATAGATGAGCTAGGCATGATAGAGTCAGGTCATAGGCATGGATCGAGTCGAGTCGCAGTGTAGACATGGATCAAGTCAAGTTGGTGTTAGGCATGGATTGAGTCGCGGTCGGTGTAGGCATGGATCGAGTCGAGTGATAGGTATGGATGGAGTCGAGTCGGGCTTTAGGCATGGATCGAGTCGGAGTCGGTGGGCATGGATGTTTATTTCAGTATTTTGATAACAAAGGGCAATGTAAATGTATGAGATGGTGTAAAATGTGGAAAATGTTAGTTATGTTATGAAAATGTGAAATAAGATAAGTGGTAAAGGGTATGTGGTCTATGGATTAGATGTTGAGGTGTCTGATAGGAACATGAAATCAGGTAAAGGTGGGGGAAATGGTTAGGGTAAAGAGTGGTCGAGCTAACTCTCAGTGGCCCCATGCCTGGAAGTGCTACCTACATAGTCCCGGTGAAAAAGGGACCTCAGACCGATGTAGTTCTCCCATAAGCTAGGGAAGAAAGATGAAAATGAGTTAGTAGGTTTTTAGGCATGTATTGGGCTTTAGGTTTAATGGGTGTGGGTAGATTATAGGTAAAATGATGCAGGTGAAGGTGATTATGGTGAAAGGGGAGTGCTACCCCCAAAGGTAAGCGACGAGGACCAAGTCCTGTATAAGGTAATTAGAACGTAAACAAAGACAGTTTAAAAGATAAGAGGGGGCATAGAGCCACCGATTGGGTAGGAACCTACCAAGTAGATCATACCTTGGAGGAGGTGATAAACACAAGACCCAAAAGACACCACATGATTAATGGTTCTACGATGAAGGTAGTCACAAGATCACCAAATTTCTAAGTTCCAAGATGTCCCTTGAGGCAACTGAGGAAATGAGGGTAGAAATGGTAAGTGGGAAAAGGTAGTTAATTTGATATGTTTGAGTGACAGGATTTTGGGCAAGAGGTCCTAGGGCACAATGGGCAAGTCCATGACTAAAAAGTTATGTTTCTTGTGATAGACTGATCGATGCGGGAATTCTATATGGGATAAATAATATGGTACTCCTTGAGGTCTTCGTGAAGTTGATTGATGCGGGAAGCTTCATTTTCTCTCATTTTTTTGAAAGCTTCGCATAGCTGTCCTTCGAGGGAGTAGTCTATTTATAGTAGCAATTTGGTCAAGAGGAAGATGTCCTTTTGAGGGAGTCATCTTTTATTAGAAGTTTGACTCAAGGAGTTTGGTCCCATTGGAGGTCTTTGAAATCATGGACAAGACCAAGGTGAAGGATAGGACTCTTGTTCAAAAGGAAAGGTGGAACGACCATGGGATCTCATCTAAAGATAGACGAAAAGTATCCATGAGAATCATGCTATGTGTAGTGCCGTGGTGCACGTATTCAAGAGTAGATAACAAGTGACAGTACTCACATGATTCTTGTTTAATCGTTAGGGAGGTGTATGAAGTGGATAGCGCTCAAGGGGTGAGCTTGTAAAGAGACAAAGGGTGAGGTAGGACAACGAGTCAACAATAGAATGGTTGAAGATGTAATGCGTTGAGGGGCTCAGGTTCAAGTTTACCCTCAAGTGAGGACAAATGATAGGCACCTGATCCATAGGTATGAGTTACGATGTAGGGTCCAAGCCAATTAGGAGAAAATTTTCCCCGTTTGCTTTTCTTCACTTTGGTTACGTGTTGATTTTCTTTCAAAACAAGGTCACCCACTTGAAAGGTTCGTTCATGAACACGTTTTCATAGGCATGCTTGATGCGTTTTTGATAGACTTGGAGGTGATCTAGATCATCTTTAATAACTCCGATTGTGCAAGTGGTCTTGACAAAAGTCATCATCAGTAAGCATGTCATGGAGAGAAATGTAAAGTGAGGGGATCTAGACTTCGAGAGGAAAAACAACCTCTGTACCATAGACCAGTGAAAAGGGTGTAGCCGCAGTGGCAGTGCGAATACTAGTATGGTATGCCCATAGAGCAAAAGGAATGTGTGTATGCCAATCCTTCCCAGTATCGTCAACCACTTTCATGAGAATTTTATTGAGGGTTTTGTTAGTGGATTTGGCTTGGCCATTGGTTTGTGGGTAATAAGGTGAGGAGAAACTAAGTTGAATGCCGAAGGCGTCGCAAAGTTTTTGCAGTGTTTTGTTTTTGAATTGTTTTCCATTATCAGTGATGAGGTGATGAGGGACACCAAAGTGACAAATGATGTGATGGTTAATAAACTCACATATTTTCTCAGCTTTCATGGAGATAAGTGGTATGGCTTCTACCCATTTGGTGTAGTATTCGGTAGCAGTTATAATCCATTGATGGCATTGGGAAGAATGAGGATTGATTTCTCTGACAAGATCCAAACCCCATTGAGAGAAGGGCCAAAGGTCACGAGCGACCTGTAAGGCATGACTGGGTGTATGATGAAGGTTGGAATGTTGTTGACATTTCACACAATGTTTGACATAGTCATAACAATCATGGTTAAGGGTCACTAGTAATAGCCGAGGCGAAGAATACGCTTAGTAACAAGCAAGACCACTAAAGTGGCCTCCACATATGCCATCATGAACTTCTTTAATGGTGTAGGGGATTTCAGAGCTGGTGAGGCATCGTAAGAGAATACCATCAAAGCCACATTTATAAAGAAGGCCACCCATGATGACGTAACGAGAGGCCATTTTGAGAAAGGCGCGTTGTCCATTACGTGTGAGATCAGGAGGCAAAATAGAAAGGGAAAGGTAGTCTACAAGCTGCTTATACCAAAGATCTCGGTGTGTTCAGCGAGGTAGTGTGGATGAGGTTAATACAACAAGATTTATAAGAAGGTCTTGATATGCATTTTATGGTAACAAAGATGTCTGAATCATCAGGTGAAGCGGGTACTTGAGAAGCAATGCAGGCCATGGTATCCGTGAATTTATTGGTGGATCACGAAATGGTTTGAAGTTTATAGCGGTCAAAGGTAGTCAACATGATGCTAACGTAACGCTTGTATTCTTGAAGTATTTCATTATGACACTAATAAACACCATTGAATTGGTTTACTACCAGTTGAGAATCACCAAAGATATTAATAGACTTAACATCTAAGGCATAGGCAGTCATGAGACCCAATACGAGCGCTTCATATTCGGTGACATTGTTGGTGCATTCGAAGTCGAGTTTAAATGATAAAGGCATGGGTTCACCATCAAGAGGAATGAGGATAATTCCTGCACCACCCCCATGCTGACATTTGGAACCGTCGAAGAATAAGGTCATTTGGTAAGGGTTGTCATCCAAAGAGAGGTTAGCAATGGATTCGTCGGGGAAGTCAAAATTAGAGGGTTGGTCCGGACAATAGGTGCATCAGCCAGTTGGTCAGCGATATGCCTGGCCTTTAATGGAATTTTGGTGGATGAATTCGAGGTCAAGATCAGCTAAAAGCATAAGCCATCGCGCGGTACACTGATTTTGATAAGGTTTAGTGTACATGATGTGTAAAGGGTCGGTGTTGGTCATGACATAGGTTTTGTGGTTGAGTAGGTAATGGCGGAGTTTGGTGGCAATGAAAACTAAGGCTAAGAAAAGTTTTTCAGGGTGAGTGTATCAGGTTTCGTAGTCTAGAAGGGTACGACTTATATAATAAACCGCCTGCTCCCTATGTTGTTCATCATGATGAGCAAGCATGGCTCCTAGGGAATGATCGGTAGCTGATATGTATAGGTAAAAAGGTTGGTCATCTTTAGGTGGGATAAGGATAGGTGGTTGGAGAAGGTATTGTTTTAAGGCCTCAAAAGCTTTGTGACAGTCATCATCCCATTTAAAGGAGACATCCTTCCTAAGCAGATGATGAAATGGTTGACACCGATCCGATAATTGTGAAATGAAACGGTGAATGGATTGCAATTTACCTTGCAAGCAAAGTTGTTTAAGGTTAGTGGGTGGAGGCATTTCTAGAATGGCCTTGAATTTAGCTGGGTCAACTTCTATACCACATAAGGAAATGATAAATCCCAAGAGATTTCCTGAGAGAACCATGAAGACACACTTTTTAGGCTACAGGCGGACATAATATTTAATAAGGCGATCAAAGATAGTTTTGAGGACAGCGAGGTGCTCGGCATGACTTTATATTAGCCAAGAGATCATCCACATAATCTTCCAATATGCGATGCATGATATCATGGAAGATGTAAGTCATAGCACGTTGATATGTAGCACCAGTGTTTTTAAGGCCAAAAGGCATGACTCTATAGTAGAAGGTCCCCCAAGGGGTAATGAATGCGGTCTTGTGCTGATCTTCTAGGGCAAGCAAAATTTGGTTATAACCCGAAAAACCATCCATGAGTGAGAGCATTTCGTGACCTGCGGTAAGGTCTACCAGTTGATCAATACAGGAAAGGGAAAGTCATCTTTTGGGCAGGCAAGGTTGAGGTCACGAAATTCCATGCAAATATAAAGTCCCCCTGTCGCCTTAGTGACAGGGATGATGTTAGAAATCCATTGGGGGTAATCAATGGGTAAGATGAAAGAAACAGAAAAGAAGACACTGAAGTTCTTCTTTGACGAGAAGGGCAATGCGAGGGTGCATCTTCCTTAGCTTTTGTTTGATAGGTTTGGCATTAGGAACGGTTACGATATTGTGGACCACTATGGTGGGGTCAATACGGGCATGTCTGCGTAAGACCAAGCGAAAGCGTGTTTATGCTCTCGGAGAAAAGAAGTGATGGCTTCTTGTTTAGCAACATCTAAAGATTGTCCGATCTTTAGGATGTGCGGGTCGTCCTGAGTATGAATGTTGATTTCAATAGTCGATTCATTCAACATGGTTTGCATCTCAGATGGTAATGACCGATGAATATATGAGTCTTCTACACCAAGGTAGGTGAGTATGGATTCATCATCCTGACATTGAATGATGTTAATGGTTGGTGTGTCATCGTCGATCATCTCAGGATACAAGAATGGGAGAGTGGAAGGGGCCTTGCCTTCACGTTGATAAGTCTAGAGGCCCTAAGGAAATGGTGTTTATGAAAAAAAAAGTTAGGAGGGATAGATTCAGGGTCTATCGACTCCGTTGGTGAGGGTGGTGATGAAGGTGGAGAAGGGCTAGGGTCTGTAATGAGTTCAATGCAGCTTGTTTGGTAGGAGGTTCGGGAAGCCGATACCACTACGGTCATTGTGTTTGTGGGTGGTACATGGAATAACGGTATGGTGGCCTTGCTCATAGAAGCCAAAACCAAAACCCTTCCACGCACAAAGTGGTGTAGGAAGGTGTGGGCGAAACAGTGATTGGTAAGTGATTGGAAGTCAGCGGAAAATGGGCAGGGGTTGTGATGGTGGTTCAAGTGTGTAGGTAGTAGTATCAAGTCCCCATAGGTGAGACTAGTATGAAGATGAGGAGGACCATAAAGGAGGCTTTCTCCGATATGGTGATCATAACGAGGGTGTTGGTGAAGGCTTCCATACTCATGCGGAGTAAGGAATGTGTTGACACTATATAGTGTATCTTCGCCCAAAGTGAGGCATTGAAAAACACCTTCCAAGGGATCAGTGGTTGGTATGTGGGTAGCTAGTATGGATGATGTGTCAAAGGTCGATGCAGAGGTGGTGTTAACAGATTGGGGAGCTAATGGGGCTGTAGGAATAGAGGAGGTATGTGTGGTTGAGGTAGTGACTTGACTCAGATTGGTAGGTAGAAGTGTAGGTGAAGTGGTAGTAGGTGCAGAGGTAGATGGCATGGAAGGTATGAGTACATCATTGGGTCGGTAAAGCATGTTGCATGTTTTAAAAGGTGATGGGTTAGCTGTAATGGTATAAGTGTGTCCTTCATGTTCAAACTTTACACAATGATGTAAAGTGGAAGGAACACAACCCATGACACAGATCCGTGGTCTACCAAGCAACAATTTATATTGGAATTCCCCTCCAAAACATAAAACAATTCGAACGATGACGAGGGCCCACACGAACGTGAAGGATGACAGTGCCTAGTGTGGAGGTGATAGCATTGTTGAATGAACGCAACATGACCGGATGTTTGTGCATGTAATTTTCAGGTATGCACATTTGAGAAAATGCATGGGATGAAATGATGTTAATGCTAGCGCCACCATCAATCATCACATGGCGTACCCGTATGTCATCAATGTGAACAGAGATGAAGAGGGCTAGGTCTGGGTCCTCATTTTGGTATGGTGCAATCTCCTCCTCTGAGAAGCTAAGGGAGGCCACTTGGTTAACAAGGTGAGGTGAAGATGAAGGTGGTAATTTGGTGAGGGATGCTACATGATGGGGTGTGATAATGGAGGCTACGGGTGTAGGGTCATTGGGTAAAACCTCGATAGATTGAAGAATCTCCATGAGGGCTTGCCGATGGGATTCCGAGGTTTAGATGAGGTCATATAGGGACATTTTGAGTGGAGATTGGTGTAAATGTTTGATCATGGTGCGATGTGTGACACCATTAGAAATGGGGTATGTGGGGCCGTGAATAGTTATCTTAGGTATGGGTGCAGATGGTATGTTGGGTATAGGATTGGATGGTGGGTCAACTACTTTTTCTTTACCCTTCTACGCATGTGTAGTGACGTGTACCATGTTTATTTGAGGGAATTTTTCAAATGGAGAGGGTGTAGGGTAAGTGGTATAAGGACATGAAGGGTAAAAACCTATGGGAGGAGAGAAGCCCTGTGAGGTTAGTTGGGCGCAGCTGACATTTGGGTGGTCAGGTGGCAAGTTCTCGATGCGAACCATGTTAATTTCAAATTTTGTGTGTGGTTCTAAGAGCTGTGAGGGTGGAGGTTGTGGCTGTTGAGTGGGTAATGTGAGAGGGGGTGTAGGTGAAGCAGGGTCCTCGTTAGGAATGTCATCATCATCAAAGTTGGTTTCATGTGGACACGATTAGATAAGGACAGGTTTGTAAGGCCTTACAGCTTCTCCACATCATGCCCCAAACACATGATGGTAAGCACAAATTTTGGTATCATCAAACCCTTTTGGCTTAGGTTTGAGGGGTTCGTAAGGTCAGAGTGGCAGTAATGTGATAACAGAAGTCTCAAGGAGGTTGTTTAAAATTTTGGCATAGGACCCTGCTAGTGGATCACAATGGGAAGTGAACGTGGGTTTGGGTGTAGGTGTGGTTGGTTGTCGGGGAATTGTTTGTGGATTTGTAGGAAGGGGTCGAGCTATGGATTTAGGTGCTGGTGTGGTTTGAGGTATCTGTCAGTTCGTTTGGGTAGGGGTATAGTAGATGGACGGGTAGGAGGGTGTGGTTTTGTTTTGACTACCTTGTTGTGTAGCAATGGGGTTTTTTTTTGGGTGCACCTTCTTGGGTAAAGGTGATGTGGGCATACGAGGTCTATGAGGGAAAGTAGATGGAGGGAGACAAAGAGTTACCCACGGGGATAACGGGGGTGCTATGAAGGTAGATGACACGGGTCGTGCTTGGGGTGTGAGGGACAATGACTGAAGTGTAGTAGGTAATGAAGCAACGACTGAAGGTATCGGAGGTATTGGTGGTAAAGAGACTACAGGTGTGGGTATGAGTCATGTTGTGTGCTTGGGTAGGTTAGAAATTTGTGAGGCTGGAATGGGTGGTTGGGTTATTGGGTTATGACTGGGTGAGGGGTGCTTAACCCTGTTGGGTAGCTGAGGTCTGAAGGCAGATGGGACATGTGTGGGTGTGATTGATGCGGTAGGGGTATGAGGTTGAGGAGTTTGTTTCTTTAGTTTGGGCTTTGGAGTAGGTGTGGTTTTAACATTGGAGGATGTAGCTAAATCCAATTTAATAGGCGGATGGGTAAGGCTGGTGGTTGGGGTGACCCCTAAAGTGGTAATAGGTTTAGTGGAGGTAAATGTTGTAGGTATGGGTTTAGGTTTAGGCATAGGTCGGGTTATGGGTAAGGATGTGGTGTGAGTGCTAACGGGTATCATGGAAGGGGTTGCAACAACAGTGGTTGTATGTGGTTTGACGGTGGAAGTGTGCTTGGGTAGATGGTGGAGGTGTCATCGAGGGATTTCTGCATTTGTGTTGAGACAGGGAGTAAGAGGCGCCCCATAACAAGGCTCTATCCACATACTCTAAGTGATCAGCCAAATGTGAGAATGGCATGTTTGTGGGTGGAGTTGGTGAGGACCTCATGGGAATTCTTGTAAAATGAATCTTGGAGACGGGGAATCGGCCGGCTTCAGCTTCCATGGGTAAGAGAGTTGAAAGTAGGTCTGTTGGATGTCGGGTAGCGGATGGAGAATGTTCACCACGAGGTAAAGGTATCTCTACTGGGTCTATGATGGGTGGAGGAGATGATGGGAGCTCCTCTGTGGGTGGAGGAACTGATAGGTGCTCCTCTGTGGGTGGAGGAGGTAATGGGTGCTCCTCTATGGGTGGAGGAATTATGGTAGGTAAAGGTTCGCTGAGTGGAGAAGCTAGGGGAGAGATGGTCTCAATGTCAGCAGAAGACTCCTCTGTAGGAGATGAAGGGTGTTCCTCTATTGGTGAAGGAACAAAGTGATGGTTAGGTCAGACATGGAAGGAGGGTTTCGGGCTAGGATTTCTTCTATGGAAGGGATGTGAGGTAATTGAGATGCGATAGGTACCTTGTTAAAGATCGCATGAACCTCACGAGTATGGGTATCGTGAGTGGATGTCTCACCTGTTTGATTGGATGAAGGGGCATGATTGGGAAATGGTTTTTTAAAGATTTGTAGATTTTGATTAGGGGCGGTGTTGGGATTATCCAGTCAACTCACCTTTCTCGAGCATTTCTTGGACAATATTCTTAAAAGTGATGTAGTTTCCATCACTATGACCCTTTACATGGTGATAGTTACAGAAATCTTGTTCCTTATACCACGTGGGCATGGGGCGAGCAGGGTTGAAACTAGTGTGTGGTTTTATGGGTGGAAGGGTGATGGTGCCAGCTTTGATCAACTTTTCTAAAATAGAAGAGTAAGGTTCCCCAATTGGGGTATATTTTCACTACTCTTGTCTGAATCGAAAAGCCTGTACAAGTGATAGATTAGATGAGGGTGTGGCTTGATTGGATGGATGAGCTGGGCCGACCTTGAGTACCACTACGTTAGTAGTACCTTTAGCCTTTGAATAATTAGTTGGTGGTTTAGAAGAAGAAGAGGTTTCAGTCAACTTGAATGTCGAATTCTTATTTCATAATTGGATTTTCTTCTCTTCAATAGCCCAAATTTCTAACTTTCGTGCCATAGTAAATGCCTCATCGAATGTTCTGAAAGTTTGGACCTGTAAGGTCGGGGAGATATGTCTGGCACAAGCTCGAGTGAAGAGCTCGATGAGTTCAGTTTGTGGCAGTTGAAAGGTAAGTTGATTGATTAGGCTGCGCCAACGAGCGACAAAATCTGTGATAGATTCATCCTCGTATTGATGTGTGGAATATAGATCGGTCATGGTAACTTTCTTGGCGATGTTGATAGAAAAATGATCCAAGAAAGCTTGGGCTACCTAATTGAATGAAAATATGGAGTGTTTGGGTAACCCACTATACCAATCTAATGCTGGTCCAGTGAGGGACATGGGAAAAGTTCTCAAAAGTAAGGCATCATCATGAGCAATCAAATAACATCCGTGTTTAAACGAGCGCAAATGCTATTGTGGGTCTTCCTTACTATTGAAGCAGGTTGAATTTAGGCATTTCCCAATGCATAGGGTATGAACGGATGGGAATGGATGGGTGAATAGGCTCGTTGCAAATCTCATCGTAAGTGAGAGTGTTGCGGAGCCGGAAACCGATGCCTCCAAAGATTTGCATCTTATCCATCATCAATCTAATTAATTCATTAGTGGGTTGTGATGATTGGATGCCTCCTATAGCATGAGGAGGTTGATTTTGGGTGTATAATGGGCGTGACATTCTAGTGTAGGGGGTTGCCACGTAAGGTGGTGAAGAAGAAGGCAATGAAAGAAGGGGTACGTACCCGGAATGAACAATAGATGAAACAGGTGGTTGTTGGTAGTACATATATGGGGGAGGAAGGGTTGTGGTAACCCTAGTGGTGATAAGGGCTAGTGATTGTGGAATGGAAAGAACTACGTTCTGAAATGGGGTAGGGGTTACCGATGTTGGAGGTGGGAATGTAGCTATGGGTATATATGAGACATGAGAGGTAGATGAAGTTGTATTCGGCATAGTCGGCGAGGGTATGGTGGATGTAATGGTGCTCTGAGGGTACAAATACGGCGGTCATAGCAGTATAGGACCTAAGCTGCGAAACGACTAGGGGTAAAGTGGAAGCAGGAAACACGGAGCCAGATGGGGCTGAGGTAGAAGTGGGTGCGAGTGTCAGGGGGATAGATACGGCATGCCGTATATCAACTAACCCGAGGAATCTCAAGTGGACGAATGGGAGAGGTAAAACTGCAAGGCAACAGGGTTTTGGTCAAGGAGTTGTGTGAACTCCTCATCTTCGGTAGTGACATTGGTAGGCTGGATGTGATCCATGGCTGGTGATAGAATAGAGGGTGGTGAAGGACTAGGTGGGAGTGGTTGGTGACTAGCGTGGAACACGAGGGCATTCACTTGTCTTCGGGTCAGTACCATGTGAACCAGTACTAATCAGGTGATGTTGCCTCTCTGTAAATAATACGGTGAATAAGCAGAACAGTAAATCGGTGATAAATTAAAAAAATGGATCAAGTAAAAAATGGTGAGTGGAATGTGAAATAGGGTAACCGATGCGTTAGGGAAAATCAACGTCAGTCAGGGGTAACCGCTGCCGGTTATTGTGGGAAATAGGCAATGAGTAATCAGTGAGGCAAAAGGCAAAATCTGACAAGTATGTCTAATCTAACAAGCTAGGCTAGAATAGAATCCACATGTCAAGGGATTCGTTCTGAGTTCTGTAGGTATGATGAAGGTATTGGGTAGGTCACAGGTGAGTGAGGGTGAGGTAAAATGGGGTGGATAGGTCTTTGCTTAAGGCTATGTGGGCAAACACAGAGACCGGCGTCGGTTAGGAGTGATTGACCATGGTTAGGTACAACCGGTGCCAGTTACTGTGAGATCTGGGAATGTCATAACGGGGTTTTGGTCCCCTTTGTGATTGCACAAAGGATTTAGTTGGTTGGGAGGAGGTATTAGGTGACAAGGGTAGGTTTTTACAAGGTTTTGATGGGTCTATGAAGGTACAACACGTTGGAGATGGTCAATAAGGAGCAAGATGGACAATAAGTGGTAAAACAATGATGAAATGAATTAACTAGGGAAGTATGATATTATACTTACTTGGATGTCGTTTCTGAAAGTCTGTGTGTGAAGGATGGAGGTGCTGATGATGAGTTTTGGAGGCTGCAAGTGATCACCAACTAGAGAAAATCTTCTGCATGGGCTGCATGCACACTCCTCTTTTGCTTGGGTAGATCCGAATGTGGCTGGGATGGCTGTGCAGGAGAAGATGTTCAATCTCCTTCTTTGGATGTGAGTTCTTGCTGGAATTGGCTCTCTGAAGATGCATTATCTTTTTGAGATCTCATTCTTTCTCGTCAACTTTCTTGCTCCCAATGTTTGCCAACCTTGAGAATAAGGTAGTTTAGGAGTTAAAAGGGGGAACCGACAATGTTCGGATTAACCGTAGCGGTTAAGGGTAATCGATGCCTGGCCAAGGAAGGATTTTCTAGGTTTGCCAAACTTAGGGGAGATCCTCTTGATTTCCTTGGATCTTGTGTCGTTATCCCATGGATTAGACTAGGAGCTTCTATGAGCATGCAGGAATGTGGTTAGAGGGAGTGTAGGCATTGATTTTTAGGGTTTGGGTAAGTCTTAGTTAGTTATGGTAACTTACTAAGAATAGGTCTTAAGGTGAGTCAGCTTGATGAGGTGTCTAAGTGAACTATATGTGTAAATATTATTTAAATAAGATATTTAAATAATAAATATAGTGAGGGTAAAACATTAATTTAATTAAATTAATACTAGTGTTGTGAAGGGGGCATGGCTAGGTGAAAGTGATGAAGGGTACTTATTGGTTGAGGTACGGAAGGGGAGTGTGACCTAATTTTAGTGTCTACAAAGCATTACCATCACGAGAAAAATTTAGGTACTTAAAGTCCAAATGCCTTATTGGCCACAAATTCATTTTTCTACTCTCTGGAGGTAAAGTGGTCAAGTACATGGTATCTGCCCAATCCATTTTTTGGTTGTCGAGCCCACAAAGGTTTGGCCATAGCCTTCAAGCTCTTGCACTTCATACTTGATATTTTCTTCCAATGGTAGTTGAATGAATTCCCTCACAATTCCCTTCATTCTCTCCATCAGAGACAGAGGAATTCCATGATTCACAGCCTGTCACAAAGACATGCATACCATCATAAGTAAGCGAGTGAAAAGGAGTGAGTTAATCAGAATGAAATACCATCATAACCATATACCACCATTAATGGCTTGCAAATTACTAACATGGTACATCACATAGATAACTACTATGGACTGAAGGGGAGGGGTATGCTTGAAAACCTTACAGCTCCACATACCCTTGTTGTCATATTGATGTAACTCTTATGTTCCTTTAAATAATATAAGATGTCTTATTAATAAGTACAAAATAGTGGGAGGAATGTAACATACCAACCCCAAACCACAACCTAGAAAGAACCCACCAGGCAAGACACTGAAATGTCTGAAATATTAGTCCAAAGTAACACAAGTAGACTTGAATCCCAAAGCTTATTTTTCAACACTGGTAAAGCTTTTGTTACAGAAACTACTACTTTGTCACAATTATTGGTAAATTATATTGTTTATAATCAATTTCATGTACCCACCCGAAAAAATCCCCTTTGTTGGCATGCAATTCCAAGTTTATCCATTTCCTTTTCCTGCATAGATATGAAGCTCCCAAAAACATGCCCATATCAATAATGACGATGTCCAAATGATTATTAGGACATGCTTTTGGTCTCTCTCTTATATGATCTGATGTACCTTTGAGGAAGGTTTTCAAGGTGTTGAGATGCCAATTCCTAAACAACAAGAATTGAAAGCCTTTTTGAAGTTCCATCAGATGGATCAAACACTAGGGTTGAATTATACATGATATATAATTGATCTAAACAAGCCATTGGGTTCTACACTCCAACACTACACATAGCTTTAGAAGTAATGTAATGGTTTATTTATGGGATCCTCCCACAACATTGTAGAGAGTTCAATCATTGTTGAAGACAGGTACATGAGTAACTTTTCATATTTGTCAGAAAGCATTTCAATAAAACTGTAATCTTCCAAGGTAACTTAATGGAGAAATTTTCTATGTTTTCCTTTGTTCATTCCTTTTATAATTATTTGGGTGTTTGGTTTGGTAATGACTATCCCAGGGGACTAAATTGCAATTAATCCACGTGATATGCATAGATTTTGGTCCTTATAGTAATAAGCGCAACGTCTCATAAAGAAGTTAATGGAGAACTTTTATATGTTTTCCTTTGTTAATTCCTTTTATAATTATTTGGGTGTTTGGTTTATCAATGACTATCCTAGGGGACTAAACCGCAACTAATCCACTACGATTTGCACATATTTTGGTGCTTATAGTAATAAGTGTAATGACCATCGGGGGACATGTAATTATAAAAATTCTATGCACATCCGTATATCATGTTCTTGTGAGATGAGTAGTCTAGGTTTTGGTTATCGCCAGAGCCCACAAAGGTCTGGCCATAGCCTTCAAGGTCTTGCACTTCATAATTGAGCTTTTTTCTAATGGTAGGTGAATGAATTCCCTCACAATTTCCTTCATTCTCTCCATCAGAGACCCAGGAATTCCATGATTCACACTGTCACAAAGAGGTCAGAACCTCAACTATTCATAAGTAATCGAGTGAAAAGGAGTGAGTTAATCTGAAATGAAATACCATCATAACAATATACCACCATTAATGGCTTGCAAATTATTGACATGGTACATCACATAGTAACTACTATGGGTGAAGGGAGGGGTATGCTTGAAAACATTACAACTCCCCATACACATGTTGTCATATTGATGTAACTCTTATGTTCCTTTAAATAATATAAGATGTCTTATTAATAAGTACAAAAGTGAGAGGAATGTAACATACCAACCCCAAACCACAACCTAGAAAGAACCCACCAGGCAAGAAACTGAAATGTCATGCAATATTAGTCCAAAGTAACACAGGTAGACTTGAATCCCAAAGCTTATTTTTCAACATTGGCAAATATTTTGTTACAAAAACTACTACTTTGTCACAATTATTGGTCAATTATATTGTTTATAATCAATTTCATTGTACCCACCTGAAAAAATCCCCATTGTTGGCATGCAATTCCAAGTTTATCCATTTCCTTTTGCTGTAAAGATCTGAAGCTCCCAAAAACATGCCCATATCAATAATGGCGATGTCCAAATGATTATTAGGACATGCATTTGGTCTCTCTTTCTCTGATCTGATGTACCTTTGAGGAAGGTTGTCAAGGTGCTGAGATGCCAATTCCTGAACAACAGGAATTGAAAACCTTTTTGAAGTTCCATCAGATGGATCAAACACCAAGTTGAATTATACATGATATATAATTGATTTAAACAAGCCAATGGGTTCTACACTCCACCACTAAATGTAGCTTTAGAAGTATGTAATGGTTTATATATGGGATCCTCCCACAACATTTACAGAGTTGAATCCGATCTTGAAGACCGATACATGAGTGACTTTTCATATTTTTTGAAAGCATTTCAATAAAAGCTGCAATCTTCCAAGGTAAGTTAATGGAGAGCTTTTCTATGTTTTCCTTTGTTCATTCCTTTTATAATTATTTGGGTGTTTGGTTTGGAAATGACTATCCCAGGGGACTAAAGTGCAATTAATCCACCGCGATATGCACAATTTTTGGTGTTTATAGTAATAAGCACAACGTCTCATGTAAGTTAATGGAGAACTTTTCTATGTTTTCCTTTGTTCATTCCTTTTATAATTATTTGGGTGTTTGGTTTAGCAATGAATATCCGGGGACTAAAGTGCAATTAATCCACCGTGATATGCAAATTTTAGTGCTTATAGTAATAAGCACAACGTCCGTGGTAAGTTAATGGAGAACTTTTCTATGTTTTCCTTTGTTCATTCCTTTTATAATTATTTGGGTGTTTGGTTTGGCAATGACTATCCTAGGGACTAAATTGCAATTAATCCATTGCGATGATTGCACATATTTTGGTGCTTATAGTAATAAGCGCAATGACCATCTGGGAGTACATGTAACTATAAAAAGTCTATGTACATTTGTATGTCATGTTACAGTGAGATGACATTGTTATCTCTACATAAATCTCCATTTCATATCCAACTCAGAATTTGCATATTATGCTCACATTTTTATATTCTCTTTACATGATCAAGTCTTTATACATATATCGTGCAATTCCTTGTTCAATATTGGGGTGTATATACATGTGTTTTTTCTTTAAATTGTCGCAAAGCTACAATTTTTTGTTGTCTGATTTAAGTTTGTGATACTTCAATATTGGGGCACAAATTAGGAAATTGATCCAGGATTATCATTGTACAATTGAATTCTATGTCATACATTTCTTGGTTCAAGAGGGCAAGGCTAGAATTGGAAGGAAGAGGAGTCAACTTAAAGAATAGACAAGATTAACGAAACTTATTCCAAGTGGAAGGTTCTGATATTATGATATTGAATTCTGCACACTAGTGGACATACTCTAAAATGACAAAAGGTACTTCACAGTTTCCTTTAGATAACACAACTTGTATTTAAGTATTTCTAGGACAATGCTAGACCATATTATCTTGTGAGGTTTTATTAGAACCTTCAAAATGTTAGATTGTGTATTCTGTGATATGTTGAATGTTATATACTTTTGATTCTGCAGGTAAACTACTATCAAGAAGGGGATCAAGTGCTTCCACAATTGGATGTTCTGCCAACTTTCTGAAGGGCCTTGATGACATGGGCTTCATGGCTAGACACACACATAGATGTTAAGAAGACACAAGTCTTCTTTCGAAGCTATTCACCTTCACATTTTCTGGTGTGACACTGTGTTTCTCTTTTATTCTTGTTGGGTGTTTTTATCCTTCTCTGGTAGGTATTCATGGCCAAACACACACATAAACGTTAGGAAGCCACACACCTTCTTCGAAGCTATTCACCTTCACATTTTGGTGTAACAGTTTGCTCCTCTTTTATGCATTGTTGGGTGTTTTTATCCTTCTCTGGTAAGTGTTCATGTTGTAGCTTGATGTTGTATGTTTTCAGATATTCTAGAAATAGGGGTGAGCAATGGAATTCTGGAGGGAGATGTGAGGGACAATTTCATCCTATCTTCAATGGGACATTAGTTGGTCATTATCCAAAACAAATGAGAATAGCAGAGGAGATAATAGAACAAATGAAGACTCTAGTAACCTTCTTGAATGTGATAAGACTAAGCGAGGTTCAGAAAGATGGGCACCCCTTTGTATATGGTAGATGACCGCTGGGTACAGAGGTCTTCTTGAATGTGACAAGACCGAGTGAGGTTCGAAAAGATGGGTATGAAGGTCTTCATGTATTCATGTTTAGTTCAAATCTCATGATATAAGATTTGCAAATGTATATGTACAAATTTGTAACAAATTTGAAATGTACACATAGAACCTTTCAATGTAATGTTTCATCTATATTCCTACACTTCCACTATCAATCACACCCCTTATCAACATGTTATCGATAATACAAAAATATTTTTCAACAAAAAACCAACCAAACAATCAAGCAACCATCGTCTCAAACACGTTGCAACACTAACACAATTTCCCCAAATAATTACAAACCACATCAACTACAAAAGTAATTAACTATCCAAAGTGGTATCAAATGTATCAAATGTATTCATGTTTAGTGCCAAAAAAATTGGCCACAAAAGGCTACCACTCATGATATAAAATCTGCAAATGTACGGAAGTCTTCATGTATTCATGTTTAGTTCAAATAAAATAGTCCGCAAAACGCTACCACTCATGATATAAGATTTGCAAATGTATATGTACGAATTTGTAACAAATTTGAAATGTAGAGATAGAACCTTTAAATGTAATGCTTCATCTATATTCCTACACTTACAAAATCAATCACACCCCTTATCAACATCAACTACAAAAATAATAACTATCCCTCTAAATCAAATAACATATACCGTTCGGTGTTCACATTGCATTATACACATGTGATTGCTAGTTTTACACCATTATAATCGATGGGTCATTTTGTTTAGATCACTGAATTTCAACTCGTGATTTAAAAATAATAATTTATTATTGAAAAAATATTCTTAATATATAATTTTTATAACGTGTGTACTTGGTTTATTCTTGTCATATGAAGTGTACAACATTCTTTCTACTTTGTTGCTCCAATATTTGCCTATCACAATAAAATTCAAACCACTCTTCAAATTTGATTCCTGGAGGTAAATATGATGATGATGATGATTGACTTCCACCACGTGTCCTTTCAAAGACACGTCACGCTGCAGAATCATTTGTTGATGTCATAATTAAAAGCATGCATGTGAATGTGAATGTGAATGTGATGATGATGATGATGCTAACCTGGACAGCTCACCACCACTCCCATTAATTATTCCATTTTCCCAAGTGGGACGCACCGAACGGAACGGGAACGGGAACCATATCACGCAATGGAATACGGACTTGAACCATTTATTTAATAACAAAATCCTCCCTCACAATTCGACCGCTACAACTGATGCGACAGGCAGGCGCGATTCCCGTTTACACGGTACCTATTGTTGCCAAAAGTAGAATGAGCGCTAAATTTGGCGGATGTATGCTGAGAGGGGACGTCATAATGACGTGGGTCTATTGCACCCTATGCCACAGCGCCTCCAACCTTGACGCCAATATTTCTATACCTATTGCCTTTCAAATTGTGCCCACTACTACCTAATAATTTTTATTAATTTATTCTTTTAATAGCTCTTAATATATTCTTACGCACATTAATACGCCGTGTCAAATCAAAAATTGTTAAATCCTAGCTCTTTTATTTATGTGGTTGTAAATTGCAGTTTTTTCCCCTAACTACATGTTTTAATGCTTTATCTAAACAAAGTTTAATGGGTCATATATATATATAAATTTAAAAAACATATGATTTATTAAATTATCAGGTTATAATTGTTTATGTCTACTTTAAATTTTTGCTGCTTGGTCAAAATCATAAAATGTGTTTTGAGAAATAATTGAGATTATATTCAAGATGAATTTTTATTATGTATATATAAAATAAAAGTTTTAACATATTTATAGCTGGATACAATAGTTCAAATGTGAACAACCATAGTTATTCTTGATGCTAGATTAGAGGCCTGATCCAAAATGTGAATTGTAAAAATTTATCTCACAATTAACCCATAAAACTTATTTGCAACCCATAATAATAACTCGTCATTTTATGAGAATGCATTACGAGAAAAATGAAATTTGTAATTTATAAGAATATATTAAGAGAAATTGATTTGGCATAAGAATGCATCTTTGTCACTCTCTTTCTTCAATTGATCTTGATCAATGTTTGAGGATTTTATAATCCAAATAAACCAATACAACCTAATATTTATATATTTCTTGCATTCAAATCATGATCATATTAATGTGTATGTTGATATATAATAAATAGTTCTTGAATTCAAATTAAAATTCTATTGACGTATATAATAGGTATACTTCTTGAATTCAAATTAAGATCTTATTAACATGGATGTCAATATATAAAAAGTTCAGCCAAAAACCTTAGAGACATAAAACAAATGTAA
The DNA here is from genome assembly GCA_018340775.1 of Taxus wallichiana var. yunnanensis. NCBI lineage: Eukaryota > Viridiplantae > Streptophyta > Pinopsida > Cupressales > Taxaceae > Taxus > Taxus wallichiana. The sequence goes on along the minus strand of CM031233.1, from coordinate 332,948,591 downwards.
ACACATGACTTAAACCATATGATGCAATCAAGAACCCAAAATATTATGGTCAACTTCTACTACAAAATATAGAAACAAAAAGTCTAATTATTATTTAAATCTAAATTGGTACATAACAAACTTTTAAATACCATATTTAAATATATTTTTCAATAATAAAATATTTATAATATTATAATTGACCCATATTTACAAAGTCAAATATAAAACATAAATATATTAATTATAAAGTCAAAAATGAAAACAAAAATATATAACACATTCTTTACATTCATATTCTTAATCATATAAGAATTTATACTAGGTTGAAATGAATCAATGACATAAAGCCACGTTTATTGACAAAATAAAAACTAAATAAAACAGTCACACCAATTCACCCTGTCTTACCCTTTCAACCTTTGCAAATTGTTTTATAAAATTTTATGATTAGTTGGCGGTAATCACTGCATATAAATTGGTGAAAAATCAAAAATAAAAAACAACGAGAAAAGTTGTCAATCCAAACTGTTATAGCCAATTGTTAAAACAATATATATAACAAACTATTCATTATTTATTTGTTAGGGATGAAACATTAAGAAAGTGTTATAAATTTTGGTCATTACAATAGCTTGTTGGATTTATGAATGCACCAAGTCAAGGTCACTTTAGGAGCTCGTCATATCAATGTTACCAACTTGTCAAATTGGTGCACAACTTGAGGAGCTTTCATATGATTTATAAAACTTGTAACATCCCTCCTATTATAACCCCAAAAACACGTCTAATTTTTTTACAACGATTAAGATATATCTTCAACTCTCTTAAGTTAGGAAGAACATGTTACCAATGTTTACCTATTTCTACTTATCACACACTCACATTGAAATGCTTACGATGTCCATAATTAGCCTACGTTTATTCTAAGTTCATTTCAACTCAAACATCAAATAAATATTTCACTTATTGGTACAATGTGTCTCTACATGATACAAGTGTTCTAAATTTACAAATTAGTCAATCAAAGTGATATGTAAACTCTTCAACTTTGGAATTATCCACAGAATCACAAATTAAACGATGTTGTTCTACTTTCTATTAGAAAATGATAGAGATAGCTAGTGAATGAATTTTGCTTATGCTTAGAATCCACAATTGCAGGAAAGGAAAGAATATAAACTCATAAACACCAACAAGTTTTATCCTGGAAACCTCCAGAGGAGGAAAAAAGCATTGGGAAGGGCAATTGCTCTTTCTTCCCACTTTTATTGGCCAATTCAAACAATAAGTACAAAAATTACAATAAGTATGAAAGAGAAGTAGATAATATCTCACACTTCCTCCCAATTACTTGCTTGCTCTGTCTCAACACTCCTTTCTTCTACAAAACACCATTCCAGACTAAGACTTCTTTCTCACTTGCTTTCATGCTTCGACGATCTTGTTCTCTTCTACAACCATGTATTTATAGCCTTTCTCATGTCCTATCGTGCAATCGGAGAATGGGAAAGGCCATGTAGGATAAGAGACACAAACAACCTTTCAAATTCTGGGGTTGTTCATTTCATATTTTTATTTTATGTTCGAAAGAGCCAGGACCGCCGACTAATGCAGACCGGCGGTCTTAGGACCGCCGACCTAGTTGGGCGGCGGTTTTGTAACTGTCGCTCTCCACAGAGCGGCGGTCATGTTACTATAAAGACAGAACCTCCGTGTATTATTTTTCCTTCTTTGTGCTGACTGATCTGATGAAGTAGAGTCATTTTGGATCCCTATGGATCACACCTCCCCTGCTTAGGAGGCTTTTGGTCCCACAAAATCTTAGTGGGGGAGTAGATGAGGAAATAATTCCCTCACTTGCTCCTTCGAGTACCACCGGGCTTGCCTTGGTGTCTTTCCTTTTAGTCCAATCTTCCAAGACTCCTGCGGACCTCTCCTAGTCTCTCTGACCTTCTGTTGCAACACTACATCCTCCTCTAATTTGCCTTGTGAGTCCAAGACACAATCCTTAATGGAAGGTAGCAATTGTAGTCCTTCATCTTCATCTAACATGGATGACTCATATAGGTGCAAGTTCTCACAGTTTACTACAGAGTACATCCTCATAAATGACGGTAAATCAAGTCGAAAGGCATTTTCTCCAACCTGCTCCAATATGGTGAAGGGCCCATATTGTAGTGGCTTGAGCTTCTCGTGCTTGACCTTATAGTCTCTCCTTGCTCAAGTAAAGCCAAACTCTATCTCCAACATGAAGTTTATGTTCCCTCCTATGCTGATTATGCTTAGCTTTGTACTTGGCTTGAGATTTCTCTAGCTGTTCTTTGACTTTTGAGATGGATTTGCCGGATCCTCTCAATGAATTTGTTTTCTCTAGTCACCTCTATGTCTTGTGTCTCCTCCTCATCCCGTTGCCCAACTGTTATGTCCAGTGTGTTTGTAGGTAGATATCCCAAGCATGCTTCAAATGGTGATTTCATAGTGGATGTGTGTACTACCCAGTTATAGGAATGTTGAATGTAGGCTAAGGACTCATCCTAAGTCCTTGGGTATTTGTTGTTATACCCTCTCGATCAATCTGTACCAAAGTTTTGTTCACCACTTCATTTATCCATATGTCCGTGGATGGAAAGTTGTGCTCTATGTAGCTCTGGTATCCATCTTGTCCTACAAAGCAGTCCAAAACTTCCCTAAGAACCTGGAATCCTCAAAAAAAATAGAATTTGGCAAACCAAAATGCACCCATACATTAACAAAGAAAAGATCTGCTGCGCTCATGTGCTTTTCTGTCTTTTTACATATCATAAGAATACACATCTTATTGAATCTATCAACAAAAACATAGAGATAGTCATGGCCATGTTTAGACACAGGTAATCCTCCTACAAAATCCATAGAAATGTCCTCCCATGACAGTGAGCAGTATCTGTGCAAAGGCATATACAAACCATCCTTCCTAGTCTTAGGCTTGCTTTAGTACAACAAAGTTTACATCCATGTATAAATTTTTATACTTCTTCTTACATATTGGGCCAATACAAGTACCTTTATAAGTGGGATAGGATCTTACCAACATTGAAATGTCCCTCTACTTTCGAGGTATGTGCTTCCCTCATAAATAAAAGTCTTTCTTCTTTAGGCACACAAAGCTTCCCCCATTGGTAGAGCAACCCATCCTTGAGATAACAATCTTCAATCCTTATCCTTTCAGTCCCTTGGGACTGCAACTGCTGAAATGTCACCCCAAAGTCTCTGTCCTAGTAATACGCCTCTCTATAAGCTTCCTTTGTGAAGGGCTCGATCTGAGAGATAGTGGCCAAACAGGAAAAATTATCTTGTGTGGGTGGCCTAGACAACATGTCTGCCACCAAATTTATACTACCCTTCTTGTATTGGATCACCAGATGGAATTGTTGAAGGAACCCCATCCATTTGTAGTGCCTTGCCTGCTATAATTAATATTGTGCTTGCAAATACTGGAGAGGTCTATGGTCACTGTGCATAATAGTTTCTTTACCCAACAAATAATGCTTCCATTTTTAATTTCTGAACTAAAGGCATAGATTTCCTCATCATATACTTGAATATCCTTTAATTGTTGAAGTGAAAGTTTGAATGATAGCATACAAGTTTACCTCCTCAAACAACACTGCGCCCATAAGCATAATCACTCGACATTTGTCTCTACTTCAAAAGGCTACTGCAAACTAGGAAGAGTAAGTACTAGAGCATGACTAATCTTGTATTTTAATAACTCAAAGGATTTATCTTGTTCCTTACCCCAATCAAAACCCTTACTCTTTGCAACCACTGTGTGTAGAGGTGTTGCAATCATGAGAAGCTTTGGGATGAACTTTCACATGTATTATAATACTCCTACAAAACTCCTAGTATCTGTGGCTCCCTGTTGGTTTTGGTGTTAGGTTGTGGAGCCTGTTTTCATGTAAGAAAGTGTTGAAGACTCTGTATATTTTCCATAGTTGTCTTGCCGGGGTTCAGGGGCTATGACCTCCAAATTTTTTTTGGCCTTAAAACATGCCCGATATACCGGGAAACGTGTTTTTCTCATATGGGCAATTTTTTGACCCATATGTTTATGAGACGGTTTTGGCCCATGGTTTTGATACCCACAATTTTGTAAAATTGCTTAAGCAATTGTCTATTTATATGGTTTTGTGCATATGGTAGGCATAATGTAACATTACAGATGTGTTTTGAATTTAGGTGTGAATTCTGTAGAGTTTGTTGAGCATAGCTCCAAATAGATCTGGGTATTGTATTGAGAGAGTGGTGGCTTGTAATAAAATATGAGCAAGTGATTATTAGTGGATGTAGCCCAAATTGGGTGAAGCACGTTAAATATCATCTCTGTGTTGTGTTATTTTATTCGTAATTTTTATTGAGATCTGTTATATTTTTCGCATATTAGTTTCTCTTGGAGAATCATTGCGATTCTATGAGGGATTATTCCACATATTTTATCCCTTATTTCCTAACAAGTTGGCTAATTAATGATGGCTTCCACCTTCTTTGGATCCACTCGTAGCTCTCCTCCTCCAACCACTTGCCCAAGATATACAAGTGACTATTTGGAAAATTCACATTTCTTCATATTACAAAGTAGTTGTTTCTCCTTGAGAATTTGCAATGCTTGTTGTAAATGAGTTATATGTTCTTCCCATGTGGCACTAAAAATCAAGATATCATCTAGATATAAAATGCAACATGAATATGTGAAATCCTGCAATACATCATTCATCAATCTCATAAATGTAGCGGGTGCATTGCATAACACAAAAGGAAGTACTAACCATTCATACAAACCCTATTTTGTTTTGAAGGTAGTCTTCCATATATCCTCTTCCTTAATTTTGACTTGGTGATAACTTGACTTGAGATCCAATTTTGTGAAGAATTTGGCATGCTAAAGCTGGTCCAAGAGATCATCTATGCGGGGAAGTGGATATCTGTTATTTATGGTGATCTTGTTCAAAGTGCGGTAGTCAATGCACATTCTCCAAGAACCATCCTTCTTTGGCACCATCACAATAGGTGAACCACATGGTGAGGTGCTTGGACGTATCACCCCTTGGTCTAGTAGTTCATGGAGTTATTTCTTTACTTTAGTACTCTCAAGAAAGGATTGCCTATACAACCCGATGTTCGGTAGAGGGGACTCTGGCAATAGCTGAATCTCATGTCCCACTTCTCGTTTTGGTGGTAACCCATTGGGAGCATGAAATACTTCCTAAAAATATTGAATAATACTATCCAAATCATGCTTTCCTTGGTTATAAATCTCTGAAACTTCTACCCCATCTTGTTTATCCTTTAACAAAAGTAAACAAAACTGATTATGATTTGCCTGAATAAGTCATTTTTCTTGGTTAGCACTCACCATAGTAACCCGTGTCTTACGTTGGTGCGCTCAGATGTTGTAGTGATACCATCCTTGACCCATCTATACTGATTTTCCCTCCTCATAAATATAACATCTCTAATATATAAGTAAGGACTCCCGAAAAAAACATCAAAAACATCAAGTGTAATAACGTCACTTTCAAAACATCAATATCTTTGGGAATTTATCCCAAACTTGACCTTACATATTTTTGTTACCGAATTTCAACACCCTTCTTCAACCAACCCAAAGGATAAGGGTGTGGATGCTCGTAAGTCTCAAGAACAAGCTTCTTTACAACTGCATCAAAAAACAAGTTAGATTGAGAACCGTAACAACCAAAGCATTTACCTTAGTTCTTCTCTTGATCTTGATTTTGATATGGAATAATTTACTCATCTCCTCTTCTGGCTATCCATGTTGGTGGCCGTGCATCCAAGCCTTTCATCTACATTAGAGTCATCTTCGATTTCCACCTCCCCTTATGTTTTTATAGCTGTCATGGACTTCTTTGAGTCCTTGGTTCGGTTCTTCGGATGTAACTCTGGATGTAACTTCCAACATGTAGCGTCAGTATGACCATTGATATCACAATTCTTGCAAAAATTCTTGGGATCTTTACAAGTATTCAAAGTAGTGGCAGCTTGTTTACCTTTCCCTTTCCACTTACCCTTGTTACTTGTTTGCCCATACTCTTTTTCTGCTGATTTTTTACTGCTTTACCCTTGGCTTTGCTTCTCCTTGCTTATTTTCATCATCTATGTAGTATGCTTGTACACATGCTTCATTGAGATCTTTGGGCTTTGTGGAGATGAATTTTCTTCAAAGGTGAGTGTGAAGTCCTCCCAAGTACTTATTCAGAATATCCTCATCCTCCAAGTCCATGTTTAGCAACATGGCCTACCTCCAAAACTCTGTAGTATAGTCTTGCACACTTTGACCACTACCTTGTCTAAAATACTACCATTTAATCATTTGGTCAGTCTTGTGGCCAATAGGATAGAAGTTAGCTCTAAGTAATTCTTTAAATTCTTTCCAAGATTTCACAATTTGACGCTTCTCTCTTCACAAGTGGTTAGATGGGTTTCCCCCAAACCAGAGCATGTCCCTCCATTTTGAGACATGCAAAGGTGATCCTCTGTGCCTCAGTGACATTATGGATGCTAAAGTAGACTTCTAACTATTTTAACCATTTATCAAGAAACTCTGCATCTACTTGTCCTTTAAAGATTTTAATCTCAACTTTAAAAGGAGTATGATCAGATTTTACCTTTTCTCTTGCATTTGAAGTCTCTTCTTCATGCTCTTCCCCATAATCTTCCTCATGGTGGCTCTTCCCTATGCCAAAATTTTCAGCTAAGCCTCAAACCACTGAGTCCATGGAGTCTTGCTTGATAGAAGTTATCTTATGCAAATATGCAAGTTCTTCTTGCCTTCTAAACATCATATCCATCATGGTCTCTAAGCATCTTGATTCTACGGACCAAGTTCTCTTCCTCCATTTGTCCCCGAATTCTCTGTTTCCACTTCTTTGTAGAAATTTTTGGATCACAAGGTAAAGCCTCTTCACCTTTAGATCTCATCACTGTCATACAAATCCAAGAATGAATACCACAATCCTGGATACTTGTTAGCTCTGATACCAAAATGATCTATAAACTCTTCAACTTTGGAATTATCCATAGAATAAAAAATTAAACATCATGTTGTTCTACTTTCTATTAGAAAATGACAGAGATAGCTAGTGAATGAATTTTGCTTATGCTTAGAATCCACAATTATAGGAAAGGAAAGAATATAAAATCATAAACACCAACAAGTTTTATCTTGAAAACCTCCAGAGGAGGAAAAACTAGTTAGGAAGGGAAATTTCTCTTTCTTCCCACTTTTATTGGCCAATTCAAACAATAAGTACAAAAATTACAATAAGTATGAAAGAGAAGTAGATAATATCTCACACTTCCTCCCAATTACTTTCTTGCTTTGTCTCAACACTCCTTTCTTCTACAAAACACAATTCCAGCACTAAGAACTTCTTTCTCACTTGCTTTCATGCTTTGATGATCTTGTTCTCTTCTACAAACATGTATTTATAGCCTTTCTCATGTCCTCCCATGCACTGGAGAATGGGAAAGGTCATGGAGGAGAAGAGACACAGACAACCTTTCAAATTCTAGGGCTATTCATTTCATATTTTTATTTTATGTCCGAAAGAGAGCCAGGAATGCCACCCAATGCAGATTGGTGGTCTTAGGACCAACGCCGGTTGGGTGGTGGTTCAGAATCCGCCGCTGCACAAAGCTGGCAGTTTTGTTAATATAAAGATATAACCTCAGTGTATTATTTTTCCTTCTTTGTGTTGGTGATATGATGAAGTAGGGTCATTTCTAGATCCCTATGGATCACAAAGCTAATGTTGATTTATATGCATGGTGGTATTCATTTGAAGATGTAAGTATATTGATAAATTATACCTTGAAGATGTTAATCAAAAATTAAGACATAACAGTATATGAAGACCACCTAAAAACTACATTACTATGAGGATTTGATTTTTCAAATGGAGCAAAAATCTTATAAAAACAATGATTACGTTATTTTGGAAAATATGATAAATTAGATGAAATTAGGAATTTGGAGGTCCTTTTCAACTAGAGAGAATAATAAAATGTGATAATCTATTAACTAACGGGGACATGAGGATTTAAAGAATTAGGCTATATTGTTAATGAAGAACAATGTTACAATAGCCATTATAAGCCGCAGACAACAATAAGAGGAACTAACAAAATGGAAATGGTGGTAATGGAAAAATGAATGCTAAGAGGGGACTCAAGATATTTTATGGATTGAATCATAAGCTACCTTCTCGAATTATCATTTTAGATTATTCATGCTCTAGTATTCTATTGGATCTCAGGGATTAGGTGGGTACCTAATGATATCTCGTAGAATTTTGGCCAAAAGCAAATCATAAGGCTATGATTTAGGATGTATATTATTCCTACCCCATAGATTTTACTAGTTGATTGGGTAATGGCTTACACATATGACTCTTTCTCTCACCTCATTGATTACGCATATTTTCTTATCTCTCCGATGATACCCTTTCTCATTTTTCAAGAACTCCTGCACATGCACAAAAACAATACCAAGTGCATTACATGTCCAAAATAATAAATCAAATATCTATAAATTTGAATGACATGCTATTATCAAGAATAATTCATAATTGTATTTCAAAATTTAATAACCATCTATCAATTGTTTTGTTACGAAAATAAATTCCTTCAAACTAAACATATGAAAATGTTAATAGAACAAGATCAACAAATCAACAACATAATATCTCTATGGCAATCATCACCACCCAATTCTCTAAATGTATCAAATAATAAATGACCAGTTCTCGGGATGTGACAAAACTCACTTCAATGTGTACCCATCACACCTAAGTGTAGAGAATTGTAAATTATAATGCTCTTCAATGCTCACTCAACAACACAAATATTTCTAGAATGTAATGCAAAGTTTAAGAAGCTAAAAAATACTCCCACCAATTTAATGTAACCTTCTAAAAACAAAATTCTGCAAGTGCAAAATAGATCCTTCAAATATGATCTTTAATTGGATTTGGAAAAATTTGAAATCCAAAAGTATGCACAAAACAACCTTAATACCAGATCTAGAACCTTTAACCAAAGATGATTGTTTGTCCTAACAAGAAATATAGGTCGTATAGTGAAAACCTCTTTGAGGCACTTATGGATAAACAAAATGAAAAATCAAACATGGATAATATAAGTGATCATTCTATTGGTAAAAATATCATGAAACACCAATAGAGGAAGAACTCAATATCCTTCTCTATCCTGCATGTATGGAGGATGGTTCAAAATTACTAGTTGAAGAGACTATTGATGTCAACATTGGCACAGAGGACAAACCTAAAATTGTTAAACTAAGAAATTCTCTTTCCACACATTATCGGAGGAAATTTACTATGATCTTCGAGATAATTATTTAATCTAATTTGAATGAAATTTGATTTTAGAGTAACTCCTCTAATGAATGATATCCAGTGATAAAATACAAGTAATGTCCAAGAACTAAACATTCAACAATGTAAAACCCTAAGAAAATGAGAGAGGGATGATGACTTAGCTAATTCCGTGCAACCTGGGTGTGATTTGGACTATATATGTATTGGAACATGATGGGAACAATGTCGCAAAGGCTCGGTGAGGGTTCATAACCCTAGGAATGTATAGGACAAAAGTGTCCACAAGAGGAAAGGAGCACCCTAGGTTCCAGTGATTGATTTGGGTGCCTATGTTTGCTCGAGATGCTTGGAACCTTGTCTTTTATGGGTCGAGGATCTTCACTTTGTTAGTTTCTCTTTATCTCTCTGGTTTTGTTGTTAGATCACCTATCATACCTGTAACCTACACAACATATGACTACCAACACATGCCCACAAACCACATCAAATATAATAAAAATATATAGAATGGGGAGTCAAAATGACCTTGGTGGTCACCTGAAGAGTGAGCTTATGATCAAGCAATACACTACATATTAGACTCCATGTAGTTCTTTGTGTGTGTATATCTTTGTTTCGTGCCCTAGGTTTCCTTTGTGTAAATTGCATGATGATAGTGGGATAGATCTATATTTTTAAATATACAAAATATGTGTGATGGAATAAAATGAACTCCTCTCCTATGTTGTGTATGCAAACCAATGCAACCCTTATCCCTTATATGAATGTGCTAGATGTATGATTTGTAGTGCTCTTGTGCCTTTGTGTAAGCTTAGGTGATGATAGATAATACTTATAGTGCTTGGCCCCTTATTTAAAAGAAGTAACTAAGTATATATCGATTCTCTCATTTCAATATCGTAATTGAAGACCTGGAAGGCCAACCCAAAGTGTTAAAATGTTCCCAAAAAGTGAATAGGACCCAAAAGAGTAAGAAGAATAAAGAGAGGGACACGAGCGCCAATAGGGACAAGATCACTTGGGCGCTGTCCTAATGGGCACTAGTGCCGAGTGTGAGGAGCGGAATAGATTTGCGCAGAGAGATCAACACTAAAACAAAACAATTTAGGAATAAATAATTTGCAAATCTATTTACAATATTCTTCACACAATACAATAGCCCAATATATAGGTTGTAGTTTACCTAGAATATAGGAAACTAACTTAACTAAATATATTACCAATTCCCTATATTTATGAGTTGTTACAACTCACTCACCAATATGCCTACGTGATTATAAATCAATTTACAAATAAATATGAATAAGTGAGCACTAAATTAATAATTTCCTAACATTCCCCCTTAGTGTGAACATGGGGAAAACTTGCCTTTGTACTTGCACCTGCTTTCATGATTAGGTGATTTTTATTGCAGGATGATCACAAACCCATTATATGGTTTTCAAATGGTTAACCACGAACTAAAAATGGTGGTTTTCAATTAGAGTACCAAAACCAAAAATGAAGGTTTTCAAGTGGTTTACCTACAACCACATCATGATGTGCCAAGTACTATTATCAGCCCTCATCACATCTCACTATAGGGAATAACATAGGAAATTTTGTTGAATTATGTTGCTCATACACACATAGAAAAATGTCATAGTGAAAATGGAACATTGGATCATGTTCCCCCTCAATGTGAAATTTCCACTTATTCACATAGGAACACTGAAATTTGAAACACACAGCTGGACACAAAAAAATGCCACCAAACCATCTATGTGGTCCCATCATTGGTGACTGACGAGAGGTCGTTGATTGACCTCCAACCTCCATTTCCCCCAACCTCCAGTGTGATGTTGCTAACTCAGCAAGATTTTATCATGAAGCTCACTTGTACATTTACCCCCTCGATTTGGACTCAGACGTCGGATTCCAATGATAGTGCGTCTGACTAGAAGTGAGGTAATTTTTTTTTATTCTACAATTTTTTGACTTCGAATCTCAATGACAATACTTGACTACTCTTAACGCAACATACACTTTGACAATTTTAATACGATGACACAACTATAAAATATGATTTTTTAAACTACATATGCTAAAATAATGTGAATTAAATAAAATGACTCATTTTTTTATTATTGACTATTTTGACCAAATAACTACAATGTTGATAGATTTTTACAATTGATGATAAAAGACTTGATAACAACAAATCTCACTTGACAAGACAATACATTCTCTCTCGCATTTTTTTAACAACTTTTTGAGACTCTTGAAATGAAAACTACAACTTTGGTGCATATTATTCCAAATACTTCGACAATTATGACTATACATGAAAACAAAGACACAAATGACTAACATGTGAAAATTGCCTAATTATACTTTTAATTTTTTTTTTATAAACGCCCTTTTTGAACTAATATTTGAACCAAAATAAAACTCAACCAATTGAAATGCCATGAAAGAAAAGGAAAAAGAATAAATCTTAATTTTAATCTCTAAAAATCTTAACGACTCACTTGAATAACTTAAATACTTCATCAATCCACCTTTCGTTGTGGGAGAGACATCTCTGCGAGAAGGCTCAGTTGCATTTCTTTTTCTAAACAGATGTAAGTTGATATTTGATTTCTTTTGTGAAAACACGACCCTTAAAGTCTCACAGATGGGATCCCTAAAGCCTTAGAGCTCGGATCATTTGTAGGGTCAAGTTAGAAGGAGATTAGGTACTTGATCGATGTAAATCCGTCTACAGATTAGAGACATTTACAATATTCTTCACACAATACAATAGCATAATATATAGGTTGTAGTTTCCGGCTAGGCCTATCTCTCATGCAAGTTCACAGAATAGGGAAAAATTATTTTCCGTCATGTTGCCGTTAGTTTTAACAAAATAGGTAACAACGTACTACGTTGTTACCTATTCCGTCAAATTTCATTTACGGTTTTTAAAAAGGAATCAACGCCGTATTGTTTCAAACATGAGTGCACAACATGATGGTGAGGCACATGAAATAGGGCGCGGGGGTCGCAAGTTCGAGGCTGGTTGGGTGCAAGGAAAAAGCTGCACGGTCAAAGTTTTGTGCGAGTTTGCGTTGATTTGCGAACCTACGTGATGGATAGGCATGGCCGTAGTTTCCCTAAAATATAGGAAAATAACTCAACTAAATATCTTACCAATTTCCTATATTTGTAAGTTGTTATAACTCACTCACCAATATTCCTACGTGATTATAAATCACTTTACAAATAAATATGAATAAATGAGCACTAAATTAATAATTTCCTAACACCGATGCCATCAAAAGATAAATCAGTCAAGTGCTGTTAGAGCTGTAAGACGTGTAAGGCCAATAAAGTGCAAGAGATAAAGTAACCCAAAATGCCCAAAGGAGTTGTCAACCACTAATTTTCTTTCTTAGGAATCATGTATACATTAGTATGCTTTAGGACCTAGAAATGTACCCAAGTGCATAGATTTTGTGTTTATATTTTCCCCCACTTTATGTTGTTGAGTGAATAATCGATAGAATAAAGTAGATGGAAAGTGCATACCTTGTAAAACAAAGAGAAGTGTAGCCGATAGCATGTCGAGTGGACAAGTAGTCATGTGAAGCGTGAAGTGGTTGTAATGTGAAGCATGGAAACTAGGAAAGGGAGGTAGACCCTAGGGGTGAATTGTATGCATAGTAGCATGTTGTTGGATATTGTGCTTGTAGATGTGAGCTGATTCTTATTGCTTGTAAGGACGGACCTACAAAATAAGAGCAAAAGAGTAGTCAAAGTCCCATATGTGAAAAAATAGAGTAACGTATGTATAAGTATGTAAAAGTAGTAGCTAAGGAAAGAGTGCACCTGATGTATGAGAGAGTATAGGATAGAAATTTGTTATGTTTTTTTGGAGATGTTGCTAGATGGGGTTGGGAGTGATCAATTCCCAACTAAAAAGTGTCGAGCCATAGATTTGATTGGCAAGGATGAGGTTTTTGGGTGATCTCATGCCAAGAGTGAGGTTTTTGGGTGATCTCATGCCAAGAATGAGTTTTTGGGTGATCTCACGCTAAGATAAGAGTGTTGGGGAGAGACATCTATTTTTCTCTCCTCCTATGATGCTTCTTAAATAATAAGTGCCACTATGCAGACTGAAAATTTATTGATTTGTAGAATCGAATTATATTGTATTGTAACCGAATGAATAAATTTTGTAATTAAATCCAAGTGTATGATACTATGGATTTGCATTATAACCTACCGAAAATCGTGTTGAAGCGAGAAGCTATATTTTTTCTCCCCCAGGACACAAGTGCCTAGGTGGGACATAAACGCCCACCGTTCCTATCGATATGAGGCACTAGTGTCTATTATGTATTTTTGTTTCAATTCTAATTCGGACCAATATGTAATTGTGTGCATGTGCCAATTTTGTATTGTGGTGTTCTATTCTGGAGCTTTTTGCTACTGGAATGGTGATTTGTTCACCTAATAGTTGTCCCCCTCATTTGGGGTGCATGTGATGAATGTAGGAGGATGCGGCCAAAATGAGAGGACTTGAAATTGATATGCATATCATGGATTAGATACTGTAGGGGGTAGGGGATGTGCATGGTAGAAACCAAGGCACATGCAAACAATATAGACTAGAAAACAAGTGTTAGTACAAAGAGCTAGGATGTAGTAGAATACAGTGTAACAAGAAACTATGAATACAAGAGGGACTACAAAAAGAGGGTTACTTACATGGGAAATCATTCAAAATATCATATGACAATCAGGTTTAAAGTGGCCATAGGTAACAATGATCAAACATGACATAGAGCATAGCCCACAAATAATAGTAAACACGAAGTAATAGATAACCATGGTTGTATAGTATCCTACAAGGCCAATGCTACACATGAAGCACCCATTAACATGTTAGAAAGATAAATAGTATATATAAGCATGTATAAATCAGGAAAATTAAGTGATAGTTCCAAAAAGTAGTAAATATTATAACAATAGGACCTATGATGTGTAGAGTATGAGAGTAGCAAAGGTAGATGCCGCAGAGCCTCAACGGGATTGGTAAAGAAAAATATTGAGCATCATGCATCATGTAAGAATATGTAAAAGGTCTACATTCACCTCAAGATACCAAGTGAATGCACATGTGTGTATAGAAAAAGATAGTGACATACTAAGTATCTAGATAACATAGGAAACAAAGTGCAACATGTAAATAATATAAGATAACAAGAGTAAATACAACCAAGATGTGCAGATGTTGTGTGAAAGTGATGGTGTGCTGTGATATGCAAGATGTGTAGATGAGGGAATTTTGTTTACCCCCAACGAATGTGTGTGATGCGAGGTTTGTTTAGGAATTGTGCCCTCAATAGTTAAGTATATGAACTGCAAAAAAAAAGTGCATCATTGGGTAGCCAAGTTATTGTATGTGATTGAGATTATATGTTAGGAAAGATTTATCGTGAAGCATAGAGCGTGAAGTGTAGTAGATAAGCTATGAGTAGATGATAGAGACAACAAATAATGATGGAGGAGGGAGAAAGTGTGATGCCCCCAAGTGTGCGAGTAAGGTTCATTTAATGCCCTCAATAGTCATGTATGAACCTTGAGAACATGAATGTGTCATCGGGTAACAAAGGTATTGTATGTGATTGAGATTAGATGTTAGGTAAGATTTATTGTGGAGCACTGAGCATGAAGTAGAGTAGAAAATAGAGAAAAAAATAGTGATGAAGGGGGGAGGAGAAAGTGTGATGCCCCTAAGTGTGCAAGTGATAGAAAGTTATTTGATGATAGTGAAGAGTAAGGGCCCCTTATCTATTATCCAAGGAGGAGAAGGCATGTGACCATGGTCTAGGATCGATGATGTAGGAGAGTAAATATGCATACATGAGAGAGAATGATGTGGTAAAGGAGGTGGAGAAAACCTATAGGAATGAGCTTCTGTGTAGGGGACTTACGCCGATGGGTTAGACTAATGGACCGTTGAGGTAGATGGGGTTGTCATGTAGGTTATGTACGAATAAGAGAGCTAGGTGCGGAGATAGATTTAGACTTGGGAGGTGCAGGAGGCCTAGAATTCATGATTGGGGTTTGAACAAATGTGAGAGTGTCTTTGAGGTAATGACATGCGTGGTGGAATACCCGAATGGTGACAAATTGCTTGTTATGAATGAACTTAAGACACAAGTGAAGCATGGAAGGGATAGCTTGGGCAACCCGAAGCCAAGGGATACCTAAGACCATGTCATAATGCTTGATTTCAGATGTAATAAAGAATAATGTTGGTATGGTAAGGGATCTAACAATAATAGGAAGGATGACACATCTCGTAAAATTGATCAATTGGAAATGTGATTAAAGAGATTGGAAATTTGATATCCAAGTAAGAGTGCCATAGAGCATGCATTGGAAAGGGCCGAGGATGTACCATAATATTGTTGACTATATGAGTACTAATAGAAGCATCAATATGCATCTCATTAGAGGAAAATGTAGCATGGTAATCGCGATATGAAAATGTAATAATTGGTGGTGGCATGTCAACAATAGTAATGAGAAAATCAAGCGACCCTGATGAAGGAGGAGGCACAACATGATATGCATGATTTACAGAGGAATCAATAGCTGGCTTGTCATGTTTTGGTAATGGGTCATTGAATATTTTAAGATTTTGATTATCATTTAATGGTTTGGAAGTAGATGACTCTAGAAGCTCAATTACATTGTTGTCGATAATATCTTGAATGAGATGTTTGAGCTTAAAACAACGATCAATAGAATGCCCGTTGCATTGGTGATAATCATAGTGTGAATTTTCATCGTAATTATGACCACGTGGTCAAGAAGGATCTAGATTGAGTGGGGGAGGGAGAGTAATCATATTTCTATCAATGAGTTGCGGTAATAGGAACCGAGGTGCATAAGGTATCTTAGTAAAAGTGCACCTTGTGGATTGCAATTTAAGGGTGGTTGGTGTAGAAACAACATTCATAATAGTTTAGAGTTGGTAGGATTAGTGGATGGTTTAAATACGGATTTGGATTAAAAATTGTTGGAAGATGAAGTGGAAGAAGTATGATAATACTTCAATTTTACCATAGATAGGAGTTTAATTTCATGCAATTTGAGCGCGTGAAAAATTTGATCAAAGGAAGGACAAGTCTTGAAAATGAAACTCTCTTGGAGTGGAGGCAGAAGGCTTTGAATGAATAGGTTTTGCAATTCTGAATCAAGTAGAACATTGGTCATTTTGGTAAGGGTGTTCTTATATCGAAAACATAGTCTACAAGATGTTCATTAGATCCTTGTTTGATTTTATCTAGTTGTGCATATGATATCTTAGTGCTGATGTTCATAGAAAAATGAGAAAGGAATGTGTCAGCTAAAGATGTAAAATATGTTACCAAATGGATAGGTAGATCATAAAACCATCGCATAACATAGTCATGTAAGCTTTAAGGAAACAATTTGGCCAATAGTGTAAGGTCATCAACATAGTCAAGACATGCAACATGAAAGGAGAGAAGGTGTTTCTGAGGGTCACCATGGCCATTGAAGATAGAAAAATTAGGTGCAACGAAGTTAGGAGGAAGTGGATAAGAGGAGATGGTGGGTGCAAAAGGGATATGAAGAAGGATTAAGGAATCTATAGATGGAGAGGAGGATGAGGAGGCTTGTTATAATTGGTGAGTTTTGGATTACAAATCATGACATAAATAAGCTAGGTCATAATTTCTATAAGAGGAGCCATGTCGCATGTGAGAAGTAATGGGGAGGGTAAAGTGGGTTGTAGGGGTAGACATAGAAACAAGGATAATAGATGTAGGTGGAAGAGTGGTGGTAGGAGGAGGTGTAAGTGTCACAATAGGAACAAAAGTATCATTAGAGACCAGAGGGTTGAGCTCAACTAAATGTTTGGACTAACCATGGGAAATGAATAATAAGATATATAGGTCTTGAGGGTGTTCAACAAGATGGGAATTGAGATCATGAAGATCTGTGTTAGTAAAGGGGTCATAAATCTTAGCCATGGGAGAAGATCATAAGAATGTTCAAGGAGAAGTGGGGTTCACCAAATGATTTAATCTAATTTGAATTAAATATAATTTTAGAGTAACTACTATAAAAAATGATATTTAAGTGATAAAATATAATAATGTCCAAGAAATAAGCATTCAACAATGTAAAACCCTAAGAAAATGAGAGAGGGATGATGACTTAGCTAATTCTATTCAACCTAGGTGTGATATGGACTGTGTATCTACTAGAATAGGTTGGGAATAGTGTCACACAGGCTTAGTGAGGGTTCAAAACTCTACGAATGTACATGAAAAAAATCCTGTAGGAGGACATGAGCACCTTAGGTGCTGGTGACTGATTTGGGTGCATGTGTCTGTTCAAATGCTTAGAACTTGGTCTTTTCTAGGTTGGAGGATCTTCGCTGTTAGTTTCTCTTTGTCACTATAGTTTCACTATTGGATCATCGATCATTCCTGTAACCTACAAAAATGATGACTACATGCACATGCCCACAAACCGCATCAAATCTAATAAAAAATATGTGTAATGGGGAGTCATATCAATTTCGGCCCGGTGGTCACTAGAAGAGTGAAATTACCCTTGAGCACTTGCACTACATATAAGATTCCATGTAGTTATCCATGTGTGTGCATCTTTGTTCCATGCCCTAGGTGTATTAAGTAGTTTTTGTAAAATTCTATCAAGTGTTGAAAGTACCTAAAACTAAAAAATAGTAGGGTTTAATGATTCTTTCCCCAACAGTCACAATGTTGGGATGATGGTATATGGGTAATGAAGAAGCACTCCTCTTTTTATCGAGTGAAGAGACCTAAAAGAAAACATAGCTAAACAAGAGAGATTAGATAAATAAGATGAAAAGCTACTCAAGTAAAAGTCAATTCCAGGAATCCAAAGGACTTCCTTGAAGGATGTCATCTCATTTTGATACAATTAAGCTACATTGATAAAGATAGTAAGATAGATAATGATAGTATAGAGGAAATAAGATAAGGAAGATAGAACTCAAGATGAAAAGGAAGATCATGTTCTTCTTTGTAAGTGGCCCAAGCTAAAGTGGCAGAGATATGAAGATCTTCGAAATAATCAGTACCAATAATCTTCATTTCTTATTGGATCTCGACAAGTATCTTGAATTGTTCCTTGATATCCTCAAGGTTCAATTTAAATCCAATCGTGCACAAAGTTAACTCATGTAGGATGCCGAATTTATCCCATACAAATGGTTGTTGAACTTTTAGAAGATCGTAAACTCGTGATTGACCTAGAACAATCATCTACAACAAAAACATGCTTGCAAATAGACATATCGAGTCCAAATTGATAAATAAAAGATGATGAAAAATAATGATTAATAAAGATGGCTAGATTGGTAGCAATTGCAAGCGATTAGTGATAATCGCTGAAGATTGAGGGAACCATGGGTGATTCTTGTGAAAAAGTGGATTTCTTGATAAAATGATTAAAACTATAGACTAAAACAATTGTTTTGTCCTTGTTCTAATGTATAAAATATAAAGGAAACAAGATTAAGGAGATAGAGCTTCTTGTTGATGTGAAAAGATTGTAAAGTGCTCAAAGATCCGACTAGGTTTGCGATGATAAATTTATGACTGTCTAATTGTATAAACCTGATGTTTGAGGGCATCTGAAGTGACAAAGTCTCATTGCAGGGCTTGGAGATTGCTAGAATGGTAGATTTTTTCTTGCGAGTTCAAATATTCAAGATTGAATATCCTTGAAACAAGAGTTTGATCTCCTATTGATAATCGCAGGTGATTTGTTAGAATCGTTAACAATCTAGGAAATTTGGTGAAAACCGATTGGAAGTGGTTTCAACCACTTCCAAAATGGGGAATTCGAGTATGGGGACTGTTGACCTTAAGCCTCAACAATAATGTGAGGGTTAAGAAGTTCATCCTTTTGTTAAGGCTATGCAAGAGAAAAGAGTAAACTAAATTTAATTAGTGAATAGAAAAAATGTAAAATCACATAACAAATTTTTCCCCAAACATCAATATTTATTCATATCCCAAAATAGATTATATTAGTCTTATACACACTCATAAGTCTTCTCTATTCTCTATCTCATACATCTCTCGATTTAAGACACCCATATATCTCATCTCTCATGGTACATTTTACTCATTGGATTAAGTACAATAACTATATTTTACAAAATGAGCCAAAATACACTTCTTTTGGTTCTACTCTATCGGCTTCGCCTTACTCTATTTCTAGCTTCCTTTAGTTTGTGGATATAGACGGGATTCCATGGATTTCTTGTGTTTAGTGTCTTTCCTCTGTCTCTTTAGTCTTCGAGGCTTTCCTCCTTTATCCGTAACTTCTTGCTTAGTCTCGTGGGTTTTCCTTTACTCTACATATTGTTCCAAAACTTAATGAAGAACCCTGTCAACATCATCCCCAAAATTCAAACGTTGTCTCATCCTCGAGACAACCAACATATGAAAAACCATTTATTTTAAAGTAAAAATACTTAGAATATATGTTATTCCTCTTTTGAACTTTCTCGGGAAAATGCATGCATCAACCCCAAAACTTAGATGTCTCAAGCGTTAGGAATTGTTCCTTACTCAACTCGCCCAATTGGACTTATGGGATGCCATAGTTTTCTTGCAAAATGGTGGTTCCTTCCTTATTTTCAAGGATTATTTTGAAGAATGTATTTTGTGACTGATTAGTGATGTTATTTTCAAATTTTTACCACAAGTCTAAGTGTTCCTTGATTTGTTGCATCGATCTTAAAGTTCGTGTATTTTCTTGAACCAAAAGGAGAATATACATCGAGAGGAGGTTTTGAATGTATCTAGTTGAATATTTGTTGAATATTTGTTGAGTCACTCTGGCTAACTCGTTGCATATGCATAATATCTTTGTGAAATTCAATTCTGTCTCTAATTTGGCTAGAGATGCTTGCATATCCTTTCTCTACTTCTAATTTTCAACAATATGTGGTTGTGTAAGTGTTGGTTGTTCAAATGTACACCCACGTCTTAGATCTTTGAAAAGGGCCCGAGGTGTCTAAGACCACAATGGAACCATCCCCAAGTTGTGGGACCTTGCGAGCTTGGGACGGATCTCCGGAGAAGGTAACTAAGCTAAGAATGCCAAGGGACCAGGGAAAGAAGGATAACATGAAGTAAACTACACTAAAAGGTGATAGCACTAGAAAAGAGGGATGAACACTATTTATTTTGAGCAAGAATGATAGGAATGTGTGAGAGGAGGCTAGGCACATGAGTAGCACAACAAAACACACATTCACCAAATTGTCCTTATGGAACACAACCAAACATGGAACTACAAGGGACCTAAAGTAGCACAACAATACACAATGCAAGAGAAAAGGAAAGAAGAAGGAACAAAAACATGCTAGGATAGAGAATAGTCACAAAATGATGCTTCTATTACTTCCAAAATGCACATAACTATTATAATGATAAAGAGGCCGATATCCACATGCAAGAGCCAAACATGGAGGTCTGTAACTCAAAATAGAAAATATGGAGTCCTTAGCAACATGCGTAAGGATCCAGAGTATCCAACATAACAAATGAGCCTTGCTCTTACATTTATAGATGAATCCATGGAGGAAGAAAGGAAAAGGAGGGAAAACCCGAATTTGAAACACAACCACCAACAAGAAGCATTCAATGTCTATAAATCCACTTGGAAATCTATGAAATATACTTCCCATGCCTGTTTGATGTGTTGAAGACAAAAGAGGGAGATCATACTAAATTGGGTGGTTGGAGCAATCAGATCTGCTCATCAATGTTCAGAGAGATGTTTTCCCAATTCTCACCTACCAGATCTACTAGAATTTGAAATTTGAATTTTGGCACTATTGCTGATGTCAAGCAACTTTCTGACAAGTCCAAGTGCATGCCGATCTGAGCTCTGTAGCTGATGATATGGCTGTCAGAAGATGTCAGAGTCATCGGCATACAACACAAACACGTGGCACGTGCCGATTGGCTGAGATGGTGGCCAAATGTACAACTATTTGTCATTTTATGCCACGTGTTAATCATTCATTTGTTTGTAAGGATTCACACCACCCTTTGTATGCGCCTGTGGCACACACACTTAAGCATGTCAAAAGATGATCTGGCATAGAAGGGCATGATGGAGAAAATAGAGGAAAGTGTGAGGGAGGAGTGCACATGACGATGTGTGGGGAGATGAATCAAACCGTGAGCAGAGAACATATGGTTAAGGTGCAACTATTACAAAGTAATGGGTGTGGCACGTGAAGGGTCAAAGACTTAGGCACGTGGGTGGAAGGAAACTGACTTGGAAGAAGGTGAATGCATGGAAGGAGGGTGTAAGGGGAAGTGGAAGGAGGAAGGAAAGGGGCGCAAGAAAACTATGACCAAGGGAATGTGCCAAATGATTTTGAGTGTGCACAATTCTTCAATAGATAACTTAGGGCCAGAATGTGTATGCAAGTTATCCAAATCACTAGGGGAGCTATTTGGATAACAATTTTGGTGACTTTCGGGGCCATCTCCTGCTAGATGAAAGAGACCAAGTAGCTTGAAGCATCCATTGGGCATGGAGTCTTCTTGTTCAATCATGAAAATGCCCCATGTTATCACTTTGAGCATCATTTCTACACTTTTTTCTGAATCTCACAACTGCTGAGAGAAGCTCTACACACTGGAAGCAACAAAAGAGCGTGTGCAGAAGCACGTGAGAGGAAAGAACTATGTACAAACAAACAATGTGTGCAGAGCACACTTGGAGGAATTGAAACTACTTTAATATATACAATATGATGCAACAAACCTAATGGAAGGGTTTGAGATAGATCTCATTTATTGGGATTTGTAGCATGCTTCCATCCGGATGAGTTAACTCAAAAGAGTTAGCTTCTTTGCAGGACTTGATGATGTATGGGCCACTCCAAAGTGCATCAAACTTTGAATGGCACCTGGTTTAGCTCTATCAACATCCCATTTTAGAACTAGGTCCCAATTTTGAAAGCTTGAGGCCTAGCCTTTTTGTCAAACCATTTCTTTGTTGCTTGTTGATGTTGTTCTAGCTTGATCATGGTAGAGTTTCTGAGTTCTTCAAGATGAACTAGCTCTACCATCCTGATTTCTCTTTGATCCATGCCCTCAAATTCTAGCTGTTGGGAAAGCTAATGAATTTAGTTCTAGTGTCAAAGGAAGGGTAGCCTCCTTGCCATAGACAAGCTTGTAAGGTGAAGTTCCTATTGCTTTTTTGACTGTGATTCTATCTACCCAGAGCACGCGCAAGACCTTTGTATGCCACTATCTTTGGCTGGTGTTCATTGTGCACTTCATGATTCTGATTAGGTTCTTGTTTGTTGATTCTGCTGCTGACTGTTGCCCTGAGGGTAATAGTTGGAAGAAGTTTTTAGGTAAATGCCCAAACTTAGAGCCCAATCAAGTGATTTTAGCACCAAGGAAGGCCTTTGCATTATCAGAGATAATGGTTTGAGGAATGCCAAACCTTGTGACTAAACCTTCGAGAAAGTCAAGGATGACTACCTCAGTTGATTCCTTGTGAAGTGATAGCTTCATCCATCTGGTGAAGTAATCTATAGCTATCAACACCCATTTATGTCCAGTGCTTGAAGGTGGATTGATCATGCCTATGAAGTCGAGACCCCATTGCACAAAAGGCTGATCCACTTGGATTGGTTAGAGGGGAAGTGCTGCCAATATTTTCTTTCCTGCAAAGAAAGTGCATTCCTTGCATTTTGTGACCCACCTATGTGCATCTGCAAATAGGGTAGGCCAAAAGATACCTGCCATTATGATCTTCATTGTTTATAGTTTTGGCAGAGAAGTGTCCACCAGAGAATCCATCATGAAATTTTGCTAACACTTTTCATTTGCGCACCGTTGATACATCTTAACAACACACCATCTAGATTTCTTTTGAAGAGAAGTCCATCAATCAAAACATAAGGAATAGATTGCAACCTGAGATGCCTTCTCTTTGCTTTATTCAAACCAGAGGGTATGCACCCTCGGAAAGGAATGTGATCATGTCCTTCATCTATTCATGTGCAGTGTGGGGTCTATATGTTTTGTTCATGTTCTACATGTGGAGGTCTTCATCTAGAAATAATGAAGCCTCAGGTTCATTCTGTGCATCCTCAACAATCTACTGCAGAGTGTGCTACCTCTTACCAGCTTTGTGGCCTTAATAGTCACATCATATTCCATGATTTTGGTCACCCATCGCGCTCTCTTCTCACTGATTTCTACTCCCATGATGAAGTCTCTGATAGATGAGTGAGAGACTAACACCTTGATATGATTTATGGTGAGCATGCTTTTGAATTTTGAGCGTGCATGATGAAGAAGACCTGCTTCTCCATGTGACTATATTTCAACTCATAATCCTTCAACATCTGGCTGAAGAATGCCACTGGCTTGTTCCAATCCTTGTTCATTTTCTCTGTGTTAGGACAACAACAATGCTTGCATCGCACCATAAGCATAAAGGATGAAATCCTTTGAGTAATCTGGATTGAGGAGTGTTGGCACACAAGCACAAGAATTTCTCTTTCTTGATCTTGTTGAAGATTTCTCTTCCTTCTGCTATCCATTTGAAGGCTATGTCCTTCTTGAGCATAAGGGTGATGGGCCGAACTAGTCCCGCAAAGTTAGGGATAAAACACCTAACAAAGTTAATCTTGCCAAGGAAGGACTGTAAGGATTTTTTTTGCACTGTCAGCAAGGAAAGGGCTAGGATGGCTGAAATGTGCTTAGGATCAATCGTGATGCCATCCTTTGAAACCACATGGCCCAAGAGCTTTCCCTGAGCCACCAAAATTACACTTCTTGGGGTTAAGAGATACCCCAAATTCTCTACATCTCTCAAAGACCTTTTCTAGTGTGCTATGTGATCCACACTCTACTTTGAGAAGATAGTTATATCATCAAGGTAAACCAAGATGAACTCATTGATGTAACCTTTGAAGGCAATATCCATGGGCATGCTGAAACGTTGCACCCACATTTGATGACCAAAGGGCATTTTATGATATGCATATGTTCCCCACTTGGTTGTAAATGTTGTTTTGAATTGATCCTCTTCCTTGACCAGGATCTGGTTGAAACCCGAATACCCATCTAGCATGGAGAACCTTTGCGCATGCCACTACATCTATAGAATCTACTCCATTGAAGGCAAAGGATAGTGATCCTTTAGAGATGCCTTATTCAAATCTCTGAAATCAACACAAAGTCTGATTTCACCATTCTTTCTTGCATACGGAACCAGATTTGTGACCCAGGTAGAGTATTTGATAGGAAAGATAATTTTTGCCTCAATGAGTTTTGATAGTTCCTTTCTCATGAGGGGCTCTATCCTTGGATTGACTGGCGTTTTTCTATCGATGGGCTTTATGCCAGGATCAAGGTCAATGGAGTGTTGAGAAACACTTGGATCAAAACCTTTGAGGTCTTCATACTCCCATGAGAAAATGTCACTGTATTTTTGGCAGAGAGAGATGAAGGCCTATTTTTCTTCATGTGCACAAGTCTTGTTGAGCAACAGCTCCTTTTCATGCATGCAATAGTAATGGAGGAGAAATCCTCTTGCATGGCACACATGTATCTTTCTTCACCCTTGAACTCATCATCAGGGCTGAACATTTTCTCTAAGGTGACCAGCCCTTTAGGAAACTTATTTGTCTTTAGCTGTATTACTTGGTCACCATAGCTATCATGCAAGTCACTTGCATACTTGATGAAAATTCAGCTTCATTTTGGATAAACTGGATGATCATGCGTCATTGTTTCAAACACTTTCAGATGGTGTTATTATCTAGAATGGATGGTCTGATTACCATCTTAATGTGTTGAGTGTTCCCTTTGACAAAGTCCTCAGCAGGAGAAAATTGTGAACCAAGCGCGGCCATTTGGTCAGCCTCCTTGTTCATTCGCATGGGACTACCTGCAGATTAAGAGCATCAAAGCTCTCAAGTAGGTCCCAAACTCTATGTTTATAAGCTTTAAGAAGCTTATTATTTGTCTGGAATTTGTTGGTGACCTGGTGGATGACCAATTCTGTGTCCCCAAAGATCTGCAACACTTTAATTTTCTTCTTTTCAAGCAATAAGCAAGCCATGCACCAACGCTTCATATTTTGCCACATTGTTAGAACATGCAAACTATAGCCTATGCGTGAAGAAGAATTTCTCATCCCTAGGGGAAATGAGAACCACTCCTGCTCTGTGCCATTTTGCTTTCTGGATCCATCAAAGTATAACTTCCATAGACCAGTTTGAACTTTGTCTCCTATGAGCGTGCGTGCGGAAGTGTAGCATCTTCTTCTAGAATGCAATAAGTACCAAGCCCAGTTTCATAGGCTTCTAGTTCTTCAGCATAGGGATCAAATTTTGATGCCTCTCACCCATTCATCAAGTACTAGGTCTAGAATAGAGGGTGGAAGAGACTACTCTTCAGGAACTGAAACTTGTTCTTCTTGGATAAGATAATTGGCTTAGAGAGGGGATGGGACATATGGCTCTACATGATAAGAAAATATAGGCTCAACTTGTATGGTAAATTGGGTACCATACCTTGTCTTGAGTAACATATGAGACCAATCAGAAGACAAGTAACCACCCACTTTAGCAATAAATTCTCTTGATAGACATAGGGAAAACAAAGGAGGTAGGTCAATAATTGACACATCTTGAGTAATTTTCAGCTTGGACATGCATGGAGGGTTAACTCAAGATCCTTGATGACTCCCAAGGTAGTTACAATTGAGCCATCAAGTTGTAGGACTCCTTTAGACAAAGGGCTATATTTCAGACCTAAGACATCAACTATCTTCTTAGGCATAACAGAAGTACTAGCGCCTGAGTCAACTAAGTAGTTATGCACTAGGTGTTTTCCTATAATCAAGGACATATAGAAGGGTGGGGTTTTAGAAAATTTTCTTACTTGTTTCTCCTCTTCTTGGCAGATTTTGATAGAAGTGTGTGGCTTCTACATAACCGGGTCAGTGCGCGGAAGTTGTGCCAGAGCTTCATGCAACAGATCCCACTGAGATGGAATGGTTAGGGCATCCCACATTGTGATTTATGTTTTTTTTCTTCATCTGGTCAACAATGTTGAATGGAAGCCCCCCACCTTGTGAATTTGGGGAACAACATCCCTTCTTGAGTGTTTAGGCATGGAAGCCTAAATTTTAGTTGGAACAGAGGCTTGGCCTACCAAAGGATGGGGTGCGCGCTTCGCTTGAAGGAGCTTTACGTGGGACCTCCTACATAGGGTTTGAACATTTTTGCTGCAAGAGGTCTTGTCTGATTCTTTTTTCTTTTGAAGATCTTCTTGCATTTACTGGGACTGTGACCTACGTGCTAGACTCTAATATTCTTTTCTTATATCTTGTGTTGTCCGCAACTTGGGTGTGGTCTATTTGTATCTTCTACAGCTTGGTTGATTGCATAGAAGTCCTAGTGCCAAAGAACATCAAATTGGTTTAGGGAAACTCTGGTCCTTTTGGATTATCTGCTTCATGGGCACTTGTTGAGGGCTCACAAGATGAAGCATTTTGGATCATGAAGGCTTGGGCATGCATGCAACATTAGCACAATGGTATTGACTATGAGGCATTTTGCAAGGGAAGCACCATTCTGATTCTTGTGCCAAGTTGTTCTGAACTAGGATGAGTGCTCTCGGCTCACTGGGTGCTGGGAGAGAAGGCATGGGAGGGACAACTTGCAAAGGTAGATGTGCATTAGGCTGTCACCTATCATTCTACTTGGTTGGGCATGTATATCTTTGATTTCCATATTGATTCCACCAAGGCTGATTGCCTTGGCCATGCACCTGATTGGAAATGCCTCTATACGCTTACACTTGCTACCTTTCTAATGATATGACCTTGTTTGATAAATTTTTGATCAAGGCCTTCAATTCTTCATCTTCCTTTTGCTGTGATGGAGAATAGGATGTTGAGGCAACTGGTTGCACACTTTTCTTAGGAGTAGGAATAGGGGCCACAAAAGGCTGGGGTGCTTGTGACATCTCTGGGAATAAGGGCATGGGTGGTCTAGGAGCCAACTTTCCCACCTGAATGAGACTATTTTCTACCCTTACTACAATGTTATAAGTAAGTTGGTAGAGTCCTACCCCCATAGATTGGATCATAACTGAAATATCATTGTTGAGCACCTTTAGATAATAAAGGAAAGCATGTTGGGCTATAGGTCTTACCACAAGGGGAATTCTATGTCCCAAGTCTTCTAAAATCTGATGTTGAAATCAGTCATCTGCTCATTGGGTGCTCTCCTTGTTGTTGTCAGTTGCTCCACCAAAGATAGGTGATCTGACTTGTCTTCAAAATAACTGCATAGAGCTGTTCCCAGCTCATCCCAAGTGGTGATAGATCCAAGTCTCAAGCCTCGGTACCATTGAAGTGCTTTACCTTTGAAAGAGGGCTAAACAACTAACTGCTACATCATTATGTGTGATCAGATAGAATGAACACACATTTGCTACATCTGGATATGCTCCTGAGGGGTGACTTGATTCTCACCAAGTAAAGTAAGGAATACTTTTGAGCATGCCATTGGGCATATCATGTTGCATGACCAGAGTAAGGGACTCCCTCCATCAAAGTTTGCAAAACTTCTTAATGGAGGAGGTGGTTGATGCGCCATTATAGGGCACACAAGTTGTCTATTTTTAGGAGGAGTTGAATGGGCATGACGTACGCTAGAGATAGAGATGATGCGTGTGGGATTTCTAGAATGAACTTTTCTCAGGGATAGCTAGAGGTACTCAAAAGAGTCTTCAACTGTTGCACTTCTTCTTGTGTGCACTTTTCTCATGAAAGGTGCTCAAGACTATCTGAAACAAAGATTTTAAAATATGGGAGTCACCAGATGTGTTTGAAAGGAGCCTCTTCAAAGGCTAAAACACTAAGTCCACACACCAGAACTTAGAGATATGAAATTTGAGCTTTCAATGCTTTGGTCCCACCAGGTGTGCCAGAAACTGTTGGTTGCTCAAATGTGCACCCATGTCTCGGATCTCTGAAAAGGGACCGAGGTGTCTGAGACCACAATGGAACCATCCCCAAGTTGTGGGACCTTGAGCTTGGGACGGATCTCTAGAGAAGGCCGGTTCCTCTATCTATCTCTACTGCTACTGCTACTCCTAGTGCTGAAAGGGGAAACTAAGCTAAGAATGCCAAGGGACCAGGGAAAGAAGGATAACATGAAGTAAACTACACTAAAAGGTGATAAGCACTAGAAAAGAGGGATGAACACTATCTGTTTTGAGCAAGAATGATAGGAATGTGTGAGAGGAGGCTAGGCACAAGTAGCACAACAAAACACGCATTCACCAAATCATCCTTATGGAACACAACCAAACATGGAACTGCAGGGACCTTGAAGTAGCACAACAATACACAATGCAAGAGAAAAGGCAAGAAGAAGGAACAAAAACATGCTAGGATAGAGAATAGTCACAAAATGATGCTTCTATTACTTCCAAAATGCACAGAACTATTACAATGATAAGGAGGCCGATATCCACATGCAAGAGCCAAACATGGAGGTCTGCAACTCAAAATATAGAAAATATGGAGTCCTTAGCAACATGCGTAAGGATCCAAAGTATCCAACATAACAAATGAGCCTTGCTCTTACATTTATAGATGAATCCATGGAGGAAGAAAGGAAAAGGAGGGAAAACCTGAATTTGAAACACAACCACCAACAAGAAGCATTCAATGTTTGTAAATCCACTTGGAAATATGTGAAATATGCTTCCCCATGCCTGTTTGATGTGTTGAAGACAAAAGAGGGTGGATCATACTAAATTGGGTGGTTGGAGCAATCAGATCTACTCATCAATGTTTAGAGAGATGTTTTCCCAATTCTCACCTACCAGATCACCAGAATTTGAAATTTGAATTTTTGGCATTGTTGTTGATGTCAGCAACTTTCTGACAAGTCCAGGTGCACATGCCGATCTGAGCTCTATGTAGCTGATGATATGGCTATCAGAAGATGTCAAATTCATCGGCATATACAAGACATGTGGTGCATGTGCACCGATTGGTTGAGATGGTGGCCAAATGTACAACTATTTGTCATTTCTACCACGTGTTAATCATTCATTTGTTGCAAGGATTTGAGCCCTGTTGGCATGCCCTGACTGGTCACGTGCACACTGCACACTTAAGCATGTCAAAAGATGATCTGGCACAAAAGGGCACATGGAGAAAAAAATAGGAAAGCATGAGAGGAGTGCATGTGATGCATGGGGAGATGAATCAAACCGGTGAGTAGAGAATGTATGGTTAAGGCACAACTATTACAAAGTAATGGTGTGGTGCGCATGAAGGGTCAAAGACTTAGGCATGCGGGGTGGAAGGAAACTGACTGGAAGAAGGTGAACGCATGGAAGGAGGGTGCGAGGGGAAGTGGAAGGAGGAAGGAAAGGGGCACGCAGGAAAACTGCGACTAAGGGAATGTGCCAAATGATTTTGAGCAAGTTATCCTAAATCACTAGGGGATATTTTTGGATAACAATAAGTTCATACTTATAGTCTTTTAATGCCTCTTATTTGATTTTCTTCTTCTCATTACCTCATCTTATAAGATCATTTGCTAGAATTTCTTTAATCGCTTATTCTACTAGGAAACTAAAATTTATTTTTATGTGTGGTTTAGCTACCTTAATAGATGTGAGTATTCTATTAATGGATTCTTCCATATCTAAACATCTCGCATCTAGTCTTGTTGTGTAATTTGATCTAATAGTTTGCTACATGTGGATTTATGGAGGGTGTGAGTTCATGCAAGTGTACCATAACCCTTATGGTGTTTGCTCCACCACACTTATTATAACTGTATAGATTGTTCTTTTATTATCTATTAGAGGACTTGTTTGATCTTTGTTAATGGATCTCTAGGATCTTTGTATGGTACTATGATAATACTAATTTCTCTTAGTTTAGATGGTGATGATGGTGGTACCTGTACTTTATTTTGCTCATCTATCTTTTCTTTTTGTCTCCTTTCTTTTTATTGTATTTATTACTCCTTTTTATTTTTATGTTTCTCTTCTTTGCCTTCTTTCTTTGTCTTTTTATGCTTGTTCCTACTTCTTTTCTTGTTCTTCTTTCTCCTTTACATCTTTCTCTTCTTCTTATTTATTCTTTTATTTATTCTTTCTTTCCTTCTCTTTTTCTTCTTTACTCTTTCTCTCTCTCTCCTTCTCCTCTTCTAATTTTCTCTTTTTTTCCTTCTCCTCTTATTCTTCTTTTCTCTTTCTTTCCTTCTCCTCTGTTTCTTTTTCCTCCTTTCCTTTTCTTGTGCTTCTTTCTTATTTTGTTTTTCCTCCCCTCTTTCCTTATTTTGTTTTCGTTCCTCTCTTTCCTTCTTTTGTTTTCTTCCTCTCTTTCCTTTGTTTTTTCTTCTTCTCTTTTCTTATTTTATTTTTCTTCCTCTCGCTTTCTCATGTTCTTCTTCTTTTATTTCTTTATCTCATTTTTATTTTTCTTGATTGTGTCCTCCTATTTTTATTGGCTTGTTCTTCTTTATGTTTCTCCTCTTCTTTGATTTTATTATTTTGATTTTTTATTTCTTTTTCTCGCTATTCTTTCTCTTTTTTTGATGCTCTGTTTCTTATTTTTCAATGAATTTTCCTTGTTCCTTCTTTTTAGATGCCAATCTATTTTTCCTTGCCTCATCTTATTTTTCTTGTTGTATTTTTCCAATGAGCCTTTTTAATTCTTCTACCTCCTCCATGCAATTTTCATTTGTACGAGTCCTTTTCTTCTTCTTTTAGTTGTTTTAGTTCTTACCGAAGAGATTGCTGAGTCTATTTTCTTCCTCCATATCTTGTTGCAACTGAATTTTCTTAAGTAATTCATGTGGGAGGATCTCAATGATATATTATATTATCAAGTCAAAATTCTTTAGATAATAAATAATATCTTCTACTTTTTCCACTTGTTTATTCTGTGCTTACGTCATATTGTTTTGCCACATTTGAGACAAATGTCGGAGTTAAACATGTCTTATAATATCCATAGGAAAGTTTGGATAATTTTGTTTCTTCTTGAGGTTTGGATTCTCCTGAGAATTGTGGCCTTGATGCTTCTTGTGGTATGGTTGGTGGTGAAAGTGAGGGAGAGGGAGTTTCTTCCTCTTCTGATTCAGATAACTGTATTATTTCTTGTAATATTCTTCTTCTTCACCGAGTTTTATTTCTTTCACCTTTGTTCTTATAGATTTTGTATTTTAGAATTTTATGGATGGGGTGAAAGCAATTTTATCTTTATTTGATCTTATTTTATATGTTTTAGGACCTTATCTGCTTGTTTCTTCTTTTCCATATTGTTTTGGATATTTTTTCCAAAAATCATCCCAAGTTTCTATAATCACCTCATTGATATTGGGAGGTGCGAGCTTCCTATAATCCACTTGAAGGTTTATTATTTATTGTATGGTTTTAGCCACCAATTTATCTGATGCTTCATAGGGTAGTGGGGCTATATGTTTAGTGCATGGAATGAAGGGTTTGATATATGTGTAATCTATGTCTATAATGAATATCACTTTATTTTCATATCTTGCCACTAATTTTTTCGATACCCTTTCTTTGTTTGCTTTGCTACTAGTTGTTTGATATTGTTTTCCCACCTATCAAAGATGTAATTTATACTCTTGTATCCATTTTATTCAAGTGTTCCAAAATGTGTTCTACAATAGGTGCATCTATCCACCATTCAATTGGTTCTATTTGGGATGGGAGGGTTTTGGTGAAATACATGGCGAGACATAATAAAATAGACCCATAATAGAAGGTATGTTTACCTTCCTTGATTTTCCTAGTGTTATCATGAAATTTAGTGGCTAGTAGTTCACATATATTTTATTTAGAGTATGAATTTACCATATCTAGGGTAGTTTGGGAACTAAATCCATGAGCTCTATCTTCATGATTTATATGATAATTTTTTAGACAAATGGCCTTGGCGGCATACCCAAGGGCATGATTTTGGTTGTTTATGATTCATAATCCTTTTTTGGTCATGGTTAGCCCCATTGGCCATGCTATATCTTTCATGGGAGTATTCTTCTTTGTTATTGCTGAGTGTCCTCTCGCGATAGTTACGTAACCCTTGCAAGTATTTCCACATTGATTTGATATGGCTGATCCAGATAGAGTATTTAGTTGTGTAGTTGACTAAGGAGAACCCTAATCGCATTATCAATGCTAAAAAAGTAAGGAACTCAAATCCATGTGTCAATTTTTAGCTCGACTATTACTTTAGTAGTATCTTTGTATTCCATTTATTATGTATTTGTGGGTTTTGTTGAAGTAACAACTACATATCAAACTCTAACTATGTATGATCGTATTTTGTAATATTAGAGTGGATGTACTTTTGAAAGTCACATGTATGTGTGAATTTGAATAAAATGTGTGAGAATGCTCCCATTGGGTTGGGCATTGTTGATCAATTAGACTACGATGCTTAGCGAAGAAAATACGAGGAAGGTTTACGTGGTAAAGTAGAGAGCATTCAAAGGTGTGAGAGTAACAAAGACGATCACGTGCTAAACATAAATAGGTTCGAGACTTAGCTATTTTTATGGTGAGGATATTTTTTGGAGATAGCGTGCAGAGCACACAAACCGGTCAAAGAATTGCGACATGCATTGGTTATTTTTGGAGGATAAGCTACAAAGTGCTATACATGGAAACAAGCCGAGAATAGATCTACTACTGTCAGTTAACTAAAACTAGTCTATTGTTAGCGCATTTGTATATGTGACTATTTTTGTAACGGTGTGTGGCTAATAATAGCATGTGACCTATTTTGGGTTTAGATAAGTGGTGAAGGGAAAGTTCCCACCCATATAAACATGTATTGAACTGTGTAGCAGAGAGAGCATAGATATAGGTGTGAGAACTAGATTATAGTGAGGTTATGCAAGTTTGGATCTATTACGCGCATGAGTGTATACTACTATTATTGTAAGGAAGCTTGGTGTATTTATGCAATTAATATAATAGAGATTATGGACTAAAACAAGGTGTTATCATGGTTATCTTTTAAGTCTGTTATGTTCCAGATCTAGATACGAATAAGCATTGTAGAAGGATATATTAGCCATAAATCTAAATTATTAAAGTCTTCATCATGCTAACATCTGAAAAAAAAACCCTAAGGAGTGGCATGGTACCTTTGCATGCTTGGGTGAGCACTCGGTCTAGGTGAGTTATGTGCCAAGGCGCTTTGGGCTTGTATTGTTGAATTCTAGGATGCATCATTGGTTAGTTGCCAAAACCTCTTTTTCAGTTATTTTTAGGATGGTTCGCGATGAAGAAATATCGGTTGACCTTAGTAAGTGTTGAAGAGTGGATACACGATCTGGAAGAAGAATACACATGGTGGTTCAACACTAGATCTAGGTTTAACACACACATGTGGGTGGAAAAAAATATGTATGATAGTTTATACGAGAGCTTCTTCATTATCTTTCCAGTAGAATTCTATGAGTGGCTAATTGCTTATGCATCTAAGTGGAATTTGAGGCATCGCACACTTATGTCGGATGAAGGAAGAATTTTAGGCCTTTTATGATGCTAATCTAATTTGGACTTGAGATGTGGATACATGGTTCCATGGTGTTTTGAATAGTTATATCTTGGAGTACTCAATTTCCAATTATTCTGTCCAGAGGTAGTGAATTCCATTTTTACGATATCAAGGGAACTTACATGTAAGGCATTCCACTTTGGTGATTAAGAACCTAATGATAACTTTGAATTTAGAAAGTAAAAGCGATTACGCACTAAACCCCACCACATGTGGGGGTAGGAGTAGGTTTGGTGAAAGATGGCGAGACCTAATGGAAAAAGGTAGAGAGAGGAGTGGAAACTTAAGTATAATGAGGTGCGCGAGAGGAGGTAGAGAAGCGGTGGGAGGTTGCGAGAACAAATGGCGTTGTGGAGAAAGATAGTTTGGGAAGGAGTGGAAGTTCATGCTTAAGATGTAGAACCTAAGCCTTAGGAACTCCTATTAGTGTGAAATCACAACACCCCCAAATGAGTTATGGATATTATTTTCTAAGGCAGGGTCATTTGGTGTGATTTGCATAACATTGGATCATTCCCCAAGCTGTGGGACTTGCAAATGGGAATGATCCTCTAGAGAAGGTTGGTTCCTCTTCCTAATCCTAACACTAAACTACTTCTAAGGAAGGAAATGTGACTATCTACTCCTAATCTAACAATTCTAAGGGACCAGGAGAGAGAGAGCATAAAAATAAAGAAATCCTACACTACAAAGGTGATAGCACCGAGAAAAGGGAACTACTGATCACAAACCCAACTGCCTGAAATGGAGAGAGGTGAGCAATGGAGAGGATGGACAGATGCATCATAGACCAAGGATAAAGTTCACACAAAACACCATTTCAAACCCCTTAAACATAGCTCCCAAAACCTATAATGGACATCAGAGATATGCATAGTATACCTTGTAATGGTGAGAGGTAAGAAGAGACAACAAAATGAGCAAAGGATGGACAAAATACATCACGAAACAAATTTTATTGCTCCAGGAGTTCACACAGTACACCATTAATAGGTAAGAGGTAGGAAAATGCCATTACAAATCCAAGGGAGGAGGCTTAAACTCCACATTCTATCTTGGAGAAGAAGAGAGAGGGGGTAGGGAAGAAGAATGAACAACCCTTTTACAATGAATCCTGCACATGTATTTATAGATTTGATCAGAGAGAAGAAAGAGAGAGGGAAGTAGGAGAAGTGGGTTGAAACTCAACCAATGTTGTTAATGCTTCTGATAAAATATGCCCCAAATCCATCTTTACTGCATGATTCCTTGATTCGGTGCCTTGAAAGAAGAGGAAATGGAGAAACAGATCAAATTTGATCTAGTTGTTGAGATAGATGGATCCTGCATTGAAGGCCTAAAGACATTTCCTCCATTTCCTTCACCTAACCTCCTCAAAAATAAAGTCTTAGACCTCCATGGCGTGGGTGAGGCTGAGATCTTTCCAATGGTGTCAGATCTGTAATATTTTGAGCCCTGAGTTGAAAGATATGCCCCTTCAAAGTTTGTATCGGGTCCATACGAATGGACGGGGAAAATAGTTTGAAAAATGGGCCCCCCTTTTGGTTTGGGACATGTGGTAGCGGATTAGAACAAAAAATCGGTCTTGCGGGTCCGCAATTTATCTTTTGCCCTTTGAACGAAAGGCAAATTTTCACTTTTCCCTCGACTCCCTGCCTTGGCTTTGACTCGGGTTCTAACGCTAAATTTTTCCCTGACGGAGTTGTGGGCCATTTTGCAAATTTTACCCTTTTTGTGATAACAAGGGGAAAAGAATCAACTTTTCCCCGAAGCCCCACTTTCCTCTGGGACAAGCGTCAGTCTGATGCTCGTTTGGTCTTCCCCTTTTTACTTGGTTCCTCTACAACACTGCCCCTTCTTCTCTGACCCTGCAATTCCATTATTGAGTCCTCCCTTAACCCTTTAAATATATTTAAGATATGGAAACATTCAAAAGAACCATTTCTTCTATTGCTTTTGTGCGGGTTGAATTTGACTTTCTCGGGACTCTGTTTTCACTTTTCACAGTTCCGGAACTTAAGCTCGTGGAGTCTGAGTCATTTCCTTCATAATTTTCTTATGTGTAGGTGTTGTCTTGACCAAATTTTCCCAGGGGGAAAATTTGGGATAACAATTTTGTGACTCACGAGGACATCTGCCTACTCGATTAAGAAACCAGTGGCCTTGAAGCATCCATTGGGCATAGAGTTTGCCCGATAAATATGAAACTGATTTTAACTTTTGAAGATCGACCTCCGAGCCTCTTGAAACCCACTTTGAATTTGGAGATGAAATTCACCAAAATCTAATTGAAATGGACTGTGTAAGAGCACAACAACAACACAAAAACTATGTACAAACTAAAAATCATACATACCCCAAGTGGGATATGCAGAGTGTGTAAAAGCACTTCTTCTACTAAAAAAACCTACCTACTCTACTCTAACTAAGAGAAAAGGGAACTCAAACAAAACCTACAACTGGCAAGGAGAAATAGCTTCCCTTCCTCAAAAATGGCAGCCATGCAACTGATTTGGCATTGAACATGGCTGGTTGGATGAGTGAAAAACTAACTACAAGTTGATCTTCCACCCAAATCACCAAAGTATCAATTGAAGACAAAACCAATACCTCTTTTAGTTTCTCTACATTTGGATTGAAGAGGTATGACAGCTGATCCTTGGTGCTTTGTAGCTCATCCTCATGCCCTGAAGTAGGCATGACTGGTTTTGGTTTCTCCTTTGGCTCTAATGAAGCCAAGTACCTAATTGGGCACATTTTGATCCTTTGGATGTGCTCATTTCTCTGAAATTCAACTCCAAAAATGGAGTCTTCTTGTGGACCTTCTTGAGTGGATGGTGTGAGGGAGATGATGACATCCTCCTGCCTTTTCTCTTCCTCCTCCTTTGAAGAACATGGAAGATCAAGATCTTCCAACCTTGGTTCCAGAGGGCCGTTGTGAGATGCAAGTTTTGCGCTTGAATATTCTCCTTCATGTTAGTAGGTTCATGTGCATGGAAGATGGATGGAGGAGTGAATGATGTAATCTCCATGGGATCCTCTTAATCAAAGCAATCTCTCAAGTCGGCCAGATGACATCTGCCTCCTTGCTACGGTGTCCTCTTGATCGTCAACTTCCTCACCATGGTTTCTCTCTTCCTCAAACATGAAGTTTGAAAGATCAAACTCTTCTTCAACATCGAGCTTGAAGTTCATGAAGTGGGAGGAAGAAGCGAAGGTTCCCCGTAGCCTGCTTCACACTTGGAGCCTCGAAACTATATGCTCCTCCTCCATCATGGGTTCATCAATCAAATCAGGCCCTTAAAATGAAAGCAAAAAATCTTCAATGATGCCTTCTTCATTGAGTGGGATCAACTCTTGATTTGATCTCTCCCAACTAATCCTTTTCAATGGGGCTTGGGACTAATTGTTCCTCCTCTTGTTCTTTCTCTTCTTCTACTACAAAATCAGCCTCAACCACCACTGGTTCTTCAATCTTGACCTCCTCTATTGGATTTACCATCAAGGGATCTTTGTAAACCCAAATTTGGTAACCCAAATCTTGATTGTCTGTCATTTATTTTCTCGTTGGGATCCTCTTCTTGCTGTTCTGCTTGAATGGATTCTTGAGTCTCCTCTCGACATGGACTTGGGAAAGTAAGAGGATTGGTAGGTAGGAGTTCAACCACATTTGTAATTTTTGTGGTGGGATGGGAGGCACAAATTCTTGTTTGTTTGGAGGGGATAACTATTTGGAAGGGAAAAGGACAAAATAACCGAGATGAGGTGGAAGAATAGGAGATGGATAAATGAAATCAACACTTGGGGCAGCAAGTGAGAATCTTGGAAATTGGAGCTTGGGTTGAGATGGTGCCGCTTGAGAAAGAGAGAAATAAAAGCTATGAGATGATGGAATTACCCATTGACAAGGTTGTCTTGACTCCAACTCATAAGCCCCAATCTCCTTAGTCCATTGTGCAAGTTGGGGAAACATTTCAACCATGAAGTCAAGCTTCTCTTGAGGGCTATAATGTCTTAGAAAAGGGCCTTCCCATGGATAAGGTGCCTTGCAACTAATCTTGAATACCTTCATTCATGCTATGCCCCTTGACTAAACCATGTCAGCCTCCATTTTTTGAATTTTCTCCAATAAACCAACATTCTCCACATAGTTGTCACCATTGTATGTGCCCCCTTGTTCTTGATAAGCTCCATGGCCAAACTGACTTCGACTCTACTCATATGGGTAAGCATAATGGTCCCTGGATACGATCATAACGCTGATTTGGAGAAGTTGGGAAATACATTGGAGGTGAATTGCATTGCTTATAAGTGCGAGTTCCATGAAGGGGATGAAGTCATGATTACACAACCTCATGGAATGGGAAAAAATGAAAGAGATGGAAGAAGAAAATGGATGAAATGAGTGGAAATAGATGGAAAAGGTTTGTAACTTAGAGAATGGGTTTTGACCAGGATGGAGTCTCCAGATGTGCTTGAAAGTGCCTTCAAAGGCTAAAATCTTCACCAAGAGCACATCGAACTGATGAAGTGAAGTGGTAAGGTGCTTGGACACTGTCCCCAGGCATGCCAAAGCTGTTGGTGTTAAATCACATCACCCCCAAATGAGTTATGGATATGCTTTTCTAAGGCGAGGTCATTTGGTGTGATTTGCATAACATTGGATCATTCCCAAGTTGTGTGACTTGCAAATGTGAATGATCCTCAGAGAAGGCTAGTTCTTCTTCCTAATCCTAACACTAAACTACTTCTAAGGAAGGAAATGTGACTATATACTCCTAATCTAACAATTCCAAGGGACCAGGGGAGATAGAGATAGAGAGCGTAAAAATAAAGAAATCCTACACTATAGAGGTGATAGCACCGAGAAAAGGGAATTGCTGATCACAAACCCAACTTCCTAAAATGGAGAGAGGTGAGTAATGGAGAGGATGGATAGATGTATCACAGACCAAGGATAAAGTTCACACAGAACATCATTTCAAACCCCTTAAACACAACTCCCAAAAACTGTAATGGACATCAAATATATGCACAATATACCCTGCAATGGTGAGAGGCGAGAAGAGACAACAAAATGAGCAAAGGATGGACAAAATGCATCACAAAACAAATTTTATTGCTCCAGGAGTTCACACAGTACACCATTAATGGGAAAGAGGTAGGAAAATTCCATTACAAAGCCAAGGGAGGAGGCTTAAACTCCACATTCGACCCTAGAGAAGAAAGATAGAGGGAGGAAGGGAAGAAGAATGAATAACCCTTTATAATGAATCCTTTGTATTTATAGGTTTGATCAAAGAGAAGAATGAGATAGGGAAGAAGGAGAAGTGGGTTAAAACTCAACCACTGCTATTAATGCTTCGATAAAATATGCCCCAAATCTATCTTTACTACATGATTCCTTGATTCAGTGCCTTGAAAGAATAGGAAATGACAGAAACAAATCAAATCCGATCTAGTTGTTGAGATAGATGGATCTTGCATTGAAGGCCCGAAGATGTTTCCTCCATTTCCTTCACCTAACCTCCTCAAAAATAAAGTCTCAGACCTTCATGGTGTGGGTGAGGCCGAGATCTTTCCAATAGTGTCAGATTTGTAATATTTCAAGCCTTGAGTTGAAAGGTATGCCCCTTCAAAGTTTGTATCGGGTCCGTACGAATGGACGGGGAAAATAGTTTGAAAAATGGCCCCCCTTTTGGTTTGGGACACATGGCAGCTGGATTAGAACAAAAATTGGTCTTGCGGGTCCACAATTTATCTTTTCCCTTTGAACAAAAGGCAAATTTTCACTTTTCCCCGACTCCCCGCCTTAGCTTTGACTCAGGTTCTAATGCTAACTTTTTCCCAGATGGAGTTGCGGGCCACTTTACAACTTTTACCCTTTTTGATGATAACAAGGGGCAAAGAATCAAATTTTCCCTCGATGCCTCACTTTCCTCTAGGACAAGCATCGGTTTGGCACTCATTTGGTCTTCCCCTTTTTTGCTTTATTCCTATGCGGTACTACCCCTTCTTCTATGACCCTGTAATTCCATTGTTGAGTCATCCCTTGACCCTTTAAATATATTTAAGATATGGACACGTTCGGAAGAACCGTTTCTTCTATTTCTTCTTGTACAGGGTCGAATTTGACTTTCTCGGGCCTCTATTTTCAATTTTCCTTGTTTTGGAACTTGAACTCATGGGTCTGAGTTGTTTCCTTCATAATTTCCTTATGTGCAAGAGTTATCTTGACCAAATTTTCCTGGGGGGTGAATTTGGGATAACACTCCCTCATTTGGGAAAACATGATAGGGAACCCTCCTAAGCCTCACATAAAAGCACGCCCACAAAGACAACCTGGGCCACAGGCACACATTTGAATCCACCCAGCAACCTTGCCCTTTTAGCCGGTTTTCTAGCATCTAGTACAACACACAGTAAATAAGCTAATTCAAGTAGTGGGAGATTAGGAGTAAGTCTTACAAGAGGCACAACAATGACAACACAAATGAATTTTTTGTTAAATGGGAGTACCTTTTTGAGTGTATCATCTATATAGAATTCAAGCTTGTAAATTTTTGGACCGTCTTCAGGGAGTAGTAATCTGTCACAGACGGTCAAAGTATAGTTCAGTTCTACTATTGGGACACAGGGAAGCACATCTTTTGGTTTGACCCCAACTATGGGTTTGGGACCAGGAGGCTTAGGTATCTCTATCTCTGGTGGGTCTAGTGGTTACGGAGGTAGAGGAAACACAGGAGGTTCTGGATTAGGTGGGCAAGGTCCACACCAACCCCAAAATATTCACATGGAGATGTATCTTTGTATTCGAGATTATAGGGGCATAGAATATGTTGCTGAATATGTGCATATGTGTGAAATACTATGGCGCACAAAAGGAATCATGACTTCTGAGCATAGGGAAATCCAATTTGCTACAACGTTACAAGGGCATGCACAAAGCTAGTACAAATTTTTTGACCTTGATTAGACTTACGTAGACTATACATCTTTAAAAGATGAAATCCTTAAAGACTTTCACATCCTTGAGTTTGAGCAGAAGAGTATAAGTGCACTCAAGGATATTAAGCAAGGCACTTCGAGAGTGTTAGAGAGTATGATGCCCATTTTAAACTCACGTTATCTAATCTTTCTTATGATATACATGCAAGCCAACATGCACAATGGTTCGTTGGGGGCCTGATTACCCCTTTTAGTAGGGCATTATCACATAAGAAATACACTGATCCATGTGAAGAACTTGAAGCAACCTTACATGATGAGGCGGTTAGAAGCATCGATACTAGGGTGAGCCCCTTTTTAGAAGGACAGATCGTAGCTATGCCAAAACAGATTGGAGAAACTATCAATAAATTAAGCACACGAGACACGCACATGGATTTGGTGCACAGACTATAAAGTATAAGGTCACACAAAGGATAGTTTTCCTCGTAGATTAGTACGATCTTTGCTATTAGATTGTGAGATATGCCATTTAAACCATGATGCTATCCATTTCCCTTTATTAAAAAGCATGATAAGGAAGAATGTTTCAAGCTCGTTAAATCTGCGGAGTTCATGACTCATGACACAAAAGACTGCCGGCTGATTGGACAGATCCATTATGCTATAGATATTGGTGTACGCTAGAAAATATTTTTATATGAATCTAAGGGAAATAATGAGCATTAAGACCGGGATCACAATCAGGCATACTATGATCAAAATGAAGGGAATTTTGAAGGAGGTCATGGCAGAGGTCGAGGATACCGCAGTGGATTTAGAGGATGAGGCCATGGTAGCGGAAGAAGTGAGTTCCCTTGTGGAACATGTTATACAAGTGGATATACTAACCGCTAGAGGTGTGAATGTCCTCAAAATATTACATGTTCTTTTTTGGAAAGAACCATAGCTATGAGGAGTGCCCAAAATTTTATGAGCTTCTTAGTAAGAAACATAAACAAGAAAACAAAGGTGCAGGGATGGTTAGGATACAACGCACTATTGAAAATCAGTGAATGCCTAAGTTAGAAGTAAATTCCAAGGCATTGCAAGTGAAGATCACGACCCATGCTGAGGTGGCATGTGCCAGAGAAGCATTGCAATAGAAGCCTACCATCACTAAAGAGGAGGTTCTACATGCACGGTACCCAAAACCTACCATCAGAAGGAGATTTATTAGGAAACCATGGAAGTTCTCAAGAATCTTTAGGGTGAGATACAATACTTAAAAGAGAAATCATGGAAGATGGAGAAAAATAAAGTATTAGAGACGGTCCAAACTAATATAGATGACTTAAGAGAAGTGTGCAAAATGTTGCACCAGAAAATATCATTCCATTGTTAGGGGATTGGTTAAAGGGAAACACAAGTATTGATAATAGATGACAGATCCTACATGTGAATCTTTCCCCTCATATATTATATTATGACAAGAAAATCAATTTGAATGTTGTTGTGGACGGGTGGCTATTGACTAATATCACGATTGCTCTGAGCACAAAAGTCAATGTTCTTACTTTAGATGCATGGGTACAAATGGGAAGAACCCAATTGTAACCATCCTCTAATGTATTGTTCATGGCTAATTGGACTAAGGCCACTCCCATCGGAGTTTTGAAAGATGCATCCATTACCATACAAGGAGCCAAGTTCACTGGAGATTTTGAGGTTTTAGTGCTAGCAGAGTCAGATAGCTTCCCAAATCTATTGGGGTGTCCTTGGTGCTATGCAAATAATGTTTATCTTTGGTTCAAAAAGGGTTATATCAGTTTTGAAAACAAGGAGGAGAGAGTTATTATCCCTTTAACAAATGGAAAATATGTGCCCTATGTTGAGCCCTTAAGTGAAGAAGATATGAATAGGATTTATGTACATGCCATCCGAGATCCAGAAGTGCTTGAGCCATGTAAAGAAGGAATCATTTAGTGGGAGGATGCATAGTCTATTAGTGATACTACAAGTTTTTCTTGTGATAATTGGGCTCATAACACTTATGAGTTAGTAGGGCACGAAGTAAAGAGCATATTTCCTAGAGGCAACAAACTACATTATGTCAAGAGGATAGGTAACAACTTAGTACCTTATTACACGGAGAAGGAGATCCTATGGTATTCCTGCGTGCTATGGAGGAGCAATGGATAGAAATATTGGAAAGAAGAAATATGCTAGCATATACACTATGTGGGACAACAACATGTTGGTGGGTGGCCCACAAGGATAATCTTGTAGGATGGAATGAAATTAGGATCTCTCTTGCTACTAGGTTCTTCAGAGAAATGCACCTACTCAAATATGTACTTATCATGGTAATCAACCTGTTCACCACCACGTTCAGAAGTGTGAGAGACTTTGGACAAAAGGTCGGAAGCTTTACCACCTTCACTATGGGTGCACAAGTTTTATTCCACTTTACAAGGATGTGTGCGTGCTTGGTATGTATATGCATAACTCCATAGAGAGACTAGAAATTGGAAGGATTTAATTACAGGAATGGCCCAGATGTTTGACTTCTTCTCTACAAAGCCTCGGTGGAAGAAGCATTAAAAGTCATAAAGTGCTTAACTATGGGAGATAGTGCTAAGGCTGAAGAACTCCTTCAGGAGTTATTGGATGAAGGAGACTTAGGAGCACATTTTGTTGAAGAAATAGAGGCCGATGCAACACTACTTTAATGTGCTTGCCTTGAGAAAGAAAAAGGAAAAATGGTCTACTTAGTGGATGATGAAGAAGTAGAAAATCTAGATGTAAACCATTCAATAGGTAGGTGTGAGGTATTGGACAGTGCAGATACGACCACATGCACTTATCATGAACCTATGAAGACAAAGAAGGTGAATATTGGATTAGATGCTAAGCCAAAGGAAGCCATAATTGGGGACTATTGGTCAGACTCTGAAGTGGAAAAAATCATAGAGTTATTAAGAGATTATCGGGACTTGTTCCCTAGGGGATAACCATGGACTTAAAGGCATGCATGAAT
Organism: Taxus wallichiana var. yunnanensis; assembly: GCA_018340775.1. Lineage (NCBI taxonomy): Eukaryota > Viridiplantae > Streptophyta > Pinopsida > Cupressales > Taxaceae > Taxus > Taxus wallichiana. The sequence goes on along the minus strand of CM031233.1, from coordinate 332,904,548 downwards.
AGTTAGGAGAGATGAAGATAAAGCTTAAAGAGGGTGCATGCCTAGTTAGAAAGAGACCCTACAGATGAACCCCAACTTGCGTGAAAAGGTCAAAGAAGATTTTGAAAAAATGTTGAAGTCCTGGAATTAGCAAGTCCTTGATGAGTCGAATGGGTTAGTCCAATGGTGATTAGTATCACGAAGGGTGGATGGATTAGGATTTGCATGGACTACGGGGACTTGAATGCTATATGTGTGACTGATCCCTTTCCTATGCCATTCGAGGAAATACTATAAGGTGTTGCGGGACGTGAGATCTATTCGTTTATATATGGGTTCTTTGGGTATCATCGAGTTAGGATTGCCCACGAGGATCGGGAAAAGACTACGTTTACTACTTGAATGGGGTAGCTTTTCCTATAGTGTAATTCCTTTTGGTATGAAAATGTGCCTCTTTGTATTTTTGCGCATAGTTGTTCAAGCATTCAAGGAACTTATTCATAACTTCTTACAGGTTTATTTAGATGATTAGATGGTGTATGGATTAATTAAGGATCATTGTGATAATCTCGCTTAATGATTGAAAAATGTAGATAGTTACATATTTATTTGAACATTAAGAAGTGCATATTTACTACACCATTTAGAATCTTTGTTAGGACACATAATCTGCAAGGAAGGTTTGTTGGTTGATCTAGCCAAGGTTGCAGTCATTATAGGCCTAAGAGATCCTACCAGTCAGAGTGAAGTGCATGGATTTTTGGGTCATATAGGATATTACAGGAAGTTTATCAAAGGATATGCCAAAGTTGTTGCACCATCGGAAGAGTTACTGAAAGGGAAAGGTACATTATATTGGGAGAACCACAACAATCCACATTCAAGACATTAAAGGAAAAAAATTAGTACTATGCCTATTCTACGTTTTCCTTCGTGGGAAAAACCATTTCATGTACATATTAATGCCTCTTGCATGACCATTGGTGTGGTGTTGGCTCAAAGCTGGAGAAGGTTTTGAAGATCATCCTATCTATTTTGCTAGTAGAAAGTTGATTCTCTGAGAACATAACTACACAACTACAGAGCATGAAGCTTTGTCAATGATCTATGTGCTACATAAATTTTGACAGTACCTACTAGCTACATCATTCATCTTTTATATAGATCACATGGCATTGAAGTATTTGGTAAATAATCCCATTCTGCAAGGGCACATATGTAGATGGGTACTCTTATTTCAGGAATTTGATTTCACAGTTGTGGTAAAACCAATGAAAAGTAATTATGGATTAGACCATCTATCCGAATACATTCATGAGAAGAAGCACAAGAAATTAAAGATACCATGTCTGATGCATAGTTATATAAGTTACAATGAGAACCATTAGAAATAGAGGACATTGTTGTCTTTCTATGAACATGTATGACACCGAAGGAATGAAACACTTAGAGAAGAAAAAAATTGCTATACGCATAGCCACCTACTTGTTAATCAGAGGTGACCTGTACAAGTTAGGCCGGGATGAGGTATTACACCATTGTGTATTCCACATGAGCACACAAATATTATGGAAGAAGCTTATGGTGGTATTACGGTGGCCACTATGCTAGTGATGCCACTTGTGTGTAAGATTATACTCAATGGATTATGGTGGGAGATCCTGTATAAAAATTGTAAGGAATTTTGTAAGGCATGTGGTCATTTCCAATGCCTTCGGAAACCAGTCAATGAGATGAAATGCATCTAAGACCCATTACTAGTGTAGAACTCGTTTGAGAAATGGGCTATAGATTTTGTGGTTCCAATTTCACTAGTGTGTGCAAAGCTGGATTGTGTTACATCATAACTTACGCGAGACTATCTAACAAGATGGGAAGAAGAAACATCTATAAAGGATTGTATAGTGGCTATAACAACCATGTTTCTTTGGGAAAATATTATTATCATGTGATGGAGGTCTAGCTAATGAGCAAGCATTAGAATAACGAATTGAAAAGATCATCAAAGTGGATGAGCGACAAGCCATAACACGTTGGAGTCAAAAACAAGAGAAGGCCAGGTAGAAATCATGGCATGATAAGCACATCAAGGATAAAAATTTGGAGATAGGATAGATGGTGCTCCTTTATGATTCTAAGTTTTTATGCCATCCAGGTAAACTCAAGGTACATTGGTTGGGGCTGTATGTTATCACTCACATACTCGAATCAGGTGCTTGTCAATTAGAGGCACTTGATGGAATATGGTTACTCGGTTACTTAAATGGGAGTAGGATAAATCCCTACTATAAATAAGTTTGCTTGGTGTTTGTAATAAGGTAGTGTTGCCATTTAGATTAGGTTTTCAATTCTACATTTCTTTCATGTGTTTCCTTCTTTGTTTCTATGTTTTGTCAATTTATTTGGTGTGTTTGTGTAATAAGCACGTTTAATTTAAGCTAATTATTATTTGAAGAATTTTTATGCACATAGGGGTAGGTTATTGTTATCCGTGTACATGACTATTGAAAATAAGTACACATGAAAGGAACTATCTATGGGTGCTATTCAAGGGTGGAGAATTGAAAAATAAGAGAGATTGCTTCTGGACACAGGGACCATAGATAGAGAGGAATGAAGAAACAAGTATAACACAAGGTAATCGGGGGTGAAATACTACCAGTGGAAGGCATAGTGATGAGGTACTCGGGCGTATGGAAGAATCTTCAAGAGAATTCTCGCAACCAAAAGGTAGAAGGGCGCACTAGAAGGTTATAGCTTGGGCGCGAAGATGTACCACACGGAAATAATAAAAATGGTCAATTAATGAGAGGATTGTTGGTAGGTGGAGGAGTAATAAATGCACTAACTTTTTGACATTCTATAAAATTATGGGATGTGAGTTCATTTTTACTTGATATAATTGAGAGAATTTGAAAAGGGTTAAGTGTGAACGAGCTGAGAAATCATGTTGAGGTGCGAAGAGTGTGAAACCAGACATGGAGAGAAGGGTTGTGTGCAAGAGAAGCTTGCATTCCCATAAGTGAAGGGTTTTAGTAAAGTACATGCATTACAAACAAGCTAGGGCACACAATTTTCACTAGGGGACATAGATTTAAACTAGGGTTTCTACTTGCTTGATTACAAAGGGAAGAAAAGAGATATTTTTTCACATGGCACCGAAGAAAGCACACGAAGTAGGAGATAAAGGGAAGAAGAAAATGCTTCGAGAGTAATTTCTCAGAAATGTAGTATCTAGAGGGCATGATTGTGGGATAAGAATGGGATTCCCATATCTACCAATGTAAAATCAACGATTACAACCATCAAACATCAGATAATAAGAAGGATCTCAATGCATTATTGAGCACAAAAATGAACAAGTGCACGACAGAGGATATGCCAAGATACGATGATCTTTGGTGAGGAGTTTGAAGCGAGAATGGAGCTAACTAGTTTGTATGAGCTACCATATTTTGGAAAGTATGAACCATTGTATCGGTGGTTGATGAGTAGAGTCCATGAGGACTTATTTTACTTCGCCGGATGGAGGGTAAGAATCAAAACTGCTTTGATTTCAATAGTGATAGGACTAAGGGCCTCAGGGTTGGATTTGGATAGTGATTTAACTGATAAGGCCATAATCTTAGAGATAAGGAAAGAGCTAGGGTATACTAAAGGTCCATGCGACATGGACATTGAAAAATTGAAAAAGTACCCAGTAGTGCAGGTAACTACACATCTTGTGACAAAGTTGAATGACCAAGGAAGGTGGTCACAGGTAAACACAATGTGGTTGCACGTCACAAAGAAAATTTCTCAAGGAGTGGTCTACAATATTGCAGATCACATAGCAAAGACAATCATTGAAGAAGCATAGATAGGTGACAAAATAAGTTTTGGCACTATATTATTGTCTTTAGTATTTATGGAGATTGGGGTACTGATGGGCCAAAGGAGAAGATTTGGGAATACCCCATGGAACACAAGTCACCAGTGGAAAGATTTGGCAAGTACTTATGCGATGGATCAATGAGTGGACCATTCAAGCAGAGGGAAAAGATGTGGTATGATAGAATCTACATGGAGTTCGAAGAAGAGTGGCGCATACCCAAGGATTTGCCTTCGGTGGTGGGTAAGGTAGTTCAATTTGCAGTATATCAACATTTTTTCATCACACGATTTGTGATGAAGGAAGGGGCTTAGAGCCCATGGCAAAAATGACGTATTCCTTCACATCAAGGTATTTCTAGGCACCAGTTCACTAGTTTTCAGATGCATGCCACCTAACCTTCAATGCAGACAAGGTAGATTGTGACTACCACACTCTAAGGAAGAAGTATGTATATCTAGGGTGCAATGCCTACATTGAAATTCTTATTTTAGATATTATAAGAATGAAGCCTGTAAGCTTGGCGATTGGGGACACTAGAGTAATGCTTGTGTACTTGCAACTCAAACCCAAGTGGAGAACAATAATTAAATGGAGAATGAGTTCACATTCCTAGGGCCGCCAAAAGGTAGGCACATAATGTAAAACATTCCAATGCCTAAGCCCACAAAAAAATTTAGGTCGATGATGAAGAAGAAGAGCATGAAGATAGTGGTGGTTTGGAACATAGAGGCGAAAACAACCTCCAAATAAGGAAGAAGATGAGTGTGCAACTACACCACCTCAGACATAAGAGGGAGATGATGAGGAATTAGATGAATTCCAAGGAGAGCACCTGCATTTTAAGAGAGTATTTAGGAAAATAAGGACCCAAGGTGCTACTCCATAAACAATGCATAGATCACCTTGAATCTCTCCACAGAAGGAGACAAGCGAGAAAATAAGAAGGAAATTAAAGCTAAATGAGGAAGCAAAAGAGTCTGAGGAAAGTGCACCAAATTCCCCTACACCTCTAGAGAAAAAGGAAGAACCAAAAGACGAAGATATGAAAGATGGAGAGGAATGAGGAAAGGAGGTAGGTGAGATAGCAATCGAGACCGCTCAAGACATAGCCACACAATTTCCAAATCTTTAAGCCCAAGTTCTTAAGAAACCTAGATCAAGAATAACAAGTGGGGAATATATTCCACTAGCCATGGGCTATGCTGAGGACACAGGTAAAATTGTTTGCACCCATTTCCAGAGCACAATGACACAAAAGGAGTTGTATGGCTAGGAGTTAATGGATGAAGATATGGAAATAGTGCGCACAAGGAAGCAATTTTCATGGTCGATGCACACACACATGGATGAACTAGAATTTGATGTGTGTGAGGAGTCATGTGTGTCAAGGAGGTTGAAAAATACACCTCAGGATAGACACATAACAATAAAGCCTACTGTTATGTCAGATGAACAAATGAGCAATGCTTTGGTGAAAGTCTCGTGAAGTAGCATGGTGTAATATGGATAAAGTTTCCAAAATTAGGGCGGTGAGGGAGGAGATCAAGAATTAGGATGAGGAAATGGAATTCCTAAAGTAGGAAAGATACTTGGCACAAAATAAGAATGTTGTGTTTATCAGCATGGAAAAAGAGATTGGTGAGAATGTCATGAAGGCTAGGCCACATTTAGAGCCAAAGGTAAAGAAATTTCCTTCGGAAATACATTATGTAAGTACATTGGTGGACTTAGTGCTTGAAGATGAACCTCTGCGCATGTCAGAACCAAAGGATCCAACATAGGAAGTAGAGCGGGAAAATGCTTTAGTGATGCAGAAGATTGCATCATATGAAGGGTTACTTCAGAGCTTGTAGGAGGAACTAAAGAAGGCAGATCAAGTGTTGAATATTTATACAAAGTGCGTAAGACGTTATAAGGACCAAGAAAATTTTGAAGACAATGAAGTCTGAAGGCCATGAAGGATGAGACATTAGGCCCACAGAATGATTATCACTTGTTAAGAAGAAGTGTGAGGCCCTTCTACAAACAGCTCAGAACCACACAAGGAAAGGCTAGATGAGCTTAGGAAACTCATCACTCAAAATATGGATTTGTTGTAAGGGAGAATGGTGGCATGTCCAACATTGTGTTGGTCGTGAGAATGAGAAGGGAAATATTGCAAGGGATTAATTAGAGTCAATTGCGGTGGATATTCCAGAGAAAGAAGAGGCTGTGCTCAATGAATGACAGACCTTAGAGGTGGAGATAAAAGAAGAATATCCCGAATTGATTATTTAGGTTGAAGTAGAAGAAATTGCAGAGTAAAGACATTCTGTTATTCATCAAAATTTATTCTATTCTTCTATTCATATTCTTTAATTCGTTTTTGAGACAACCATTGCTGGGGCGACAATGAAACTAGTGTGGGGTAATTTTGACTATTTAGACTCGGCACTTAGCGAAGAAAATATAGAAGGTTTGTGTGGGAAAGAAGAATGCATTCAAAGGTGTGAGAGTATCGGAGAGGATCATGCATAGAACAAAAATAGGTTTGGGACTTAGCCATTTTCACGGTGAGGATCTATTTTTGGAGATAGCATGCGGAGCACACAAACCGATCAAAGACTTGTGTGACACACATTGGCTATTTTGGAGAATCAAATATGAAGTGATTTACATGGACACAAGCCCAGAATAGATCTACTACTGTTAGTTAACTAAAAGTAGTCTATTGTTAGCACACTTGCATGTGTGGCTATTTTTGTAATGACACATGGATAATAATAGCATGCAACCTATTTTGGGTTTAGTTAAGAGGTGAAGGGAAAGTTCCCACCCATATAAATATGTATTGAACGGTGTAGCAGAGAGAGCATAGATATAGGCATGAGAACTAGGTTATAGTGAGATTATGCTGTTAGATCTATTACACGCATGAGCGTATACTATTGTTATTGTAAGGAAGCTTCAGTGTATTTACTGCAATTAATATAATGGAGATTATGGACTGAAACAAGGTGTTATCATGGTTATATTTCAGTATTGCATGCTTGATTCCATTATGGTTATCTTTTAAGTCTGTTATGTTCTAGATCTAGATCTGAATAAACATTGTAGAAGGATATATTAGCCATAGATCTGAATGATTAAAGTCTTCATCATGCTAACATCCTACAACAACAACCCTAAGGAGGGGCCTGGTACCTTTGTGCACTTTGGGTGAGTGCTTAGTCTAGGCTGAGTGATGTGCCAACATGCACAGGATTGTATTGTTAAATTCTAGGCTGCATTAGGCACGAAAACTTTCATAGAGTGCTTATGAAACTTAGGATGTGGGAGGTCTTGTTGTGTAAGAACAATTGGGGTTTACATCTTCCGTGATTCTTTTAGCGAGCCCTAACTTGCTTCTCCTTTGATATTTCATCTATTATTTCTTTTCTTTTGCTACTTTTACCTTCATGTAGTATGCCCTTATAATTCGATGCTTTTATATTATTATAATGTTCACTTACCACATTTATTATTTATTAGGCGGGAAAATTTATCTTTTGTGTGTGGGTTATAATGGTATATCTGATATCTCACATATTTTATATTTCTTTTTGGTTCCTTCTTTGAGTGTATTGTGGGTGTTAGTGACTTCTCATGTTGTCTTGCAATCTATGCTATGTTCCGCGGATAGTTTCCTTTCGATTTTTTTTTCTTACTTTGTGCAAAGCATTTCTAGTGTTATGTGGTTTCCCTTATTTTCCATTGCTCCTTGTGTTTATTGCGCAAGTATCCTTCCCTCCACGGATTTTTCTTTATTGTGTGGGTATCTTCCTTCCATGGTTTTTTTCTTTTATTGCACGTGTGTCCTTCCCTCCATGGATTTTGCTTTGTTACGCGGGTATCCTTCCCTCAATGACTTTTGATTTGTTCGCAGGTATTCTTCCTCTACCTGTGTTTTCTTCGTCACATGGGTATCCTTTCCTCCATGGCATTTCTTCGTTACATGGGTATCTCGCCCCTCCGTCAATTTTTATCTTTGTTACATGGGTATCTGTCCCTCCATGAATTTTTGTTTTTATTTTTGGCTTGATTTGAATTCTTCATCCTTTGTGAAATTTATTGTATCTATTTTATTGATTAGTTTTGGTAGAGAAAGGATGCTCTTGTAGGTTTTCATCCTGCTCCTTATTCATCTGCGCCAAATTTTTGGTTTTAAAAAAGGCTAGATTTTTTTACTCTGTCTTCTTATTCCAATTTTTGATATTTATTTAGCCTTCCTTCATTGACGTGGCCCAACAATTATTTATTTTGCAATGTTTGAAGTTTTGTAGCTCCTGATGCTAATATATCCTTGATGATATAAGGTCCTAACCATAAAAATTTGAGCTTTTGAGGATTCTTCCATTTTTTATCATATAATAGTACTTAGTCCCCTATGTCAAATGTTTTTCTTTTTATATGGCAGTCATGCTATGATTTCTATATCCTTTTCTCCCGAGTTTTATTATAAGTGTTATGAATCTTTTTCATCCAAATTTTCCAACTCAATGAGTCGTTCATATACCAAAGAATCTTCATTTAGCATGAATTTTACTATCAACCTTAAGCTTGGAAGGATAACTATAGGAACTGTGACTTCAAGCCCATACACTAATTCGAATGGAGAGTATTTTGTCAGCCTTTTGTACGTAGTGTGGTAAGCCCATAGTGCTTGTGGTATTTTTTTCCCAATCTTCTTTTTGAAGTGAACATATTTTTGTGAGTACATTTTCCAAGACCTTGTTAAATGCTTCAATTGTTCCATTGGCTTGTGTATGATATGGTGTGCTACGATTATGATTTATTAAAAAGTATTCTAACAACTCTTTAATAGTAGCATTCACAAAATGTTTCCCTTGATCACTTGTAATGCTCAGGGGAAATCCAAACCTAGTTATGATATTTTTCGTAGATAAATATTGCTGATGTTTTAAAAGGCAATATTTGGTTGGAATGACTTCTACCCATCTTGTTCGGTATTCTCACCCTATAGTGATAAATCTAGCTTGAGAATTTTTTTAACTGGTTTGATAGGCCCAATAAAATCTATGGCCCATTTCTCAAATGGATCTAGTGCTAGTACTAGTGTAAGAGGAATTTCATCTATTGCATTTGGTTTTACAACCCGCTGACATATATCACAATGCCTACTATGATTATGTACATCCATAAATAGTGTGGGCCACCATAGTCCTACCATAATTACTTTCCCTACTATTTGTTCTCCTTCATTGTGTCCACCTGTTATGCCTTCATGAGATTCTTGAATATGTTAATTTGTTCATGTTCTAGAGAAACCATTATAAGGACATCATCATGTCCTTTCTTATATAATTGTCCTTGAATTAAGGTGAAGGGAAAATCCCTTCTTAGTAATTTTCTCTATTGTTATTTTGTGTATTCACTAGGGAATTCTGCGGTGGCTAGTAGTTGTGTTGTATCATAAAATTCTTTTGGTATGGCATCAATTATAAACAAATGTGCTCTGGTGAAGTCATCATCAATAGGCCCTTCATCTTCCCTTGTTTCTATTCTAGATAGATAATCGGCCCATCATTAAGCTTGCTAGGTTTCACAACAATAATAAAGTCAAATTCTTGGAATAACATCAACGAGTGGCATATTGTTTCTTATAGTATCGGTCTATTTAATAAGTATTTGAGTGGTTCATGGTCTATATAAAAGGTAAATGCTGTAGCCAATAAGTAATGTCTAAATTTTTGTAAGCCATATACCATGCTTAATGTCTCTCTTTTTGTAGTGGAATAATTCCTTTCAACCTTAGCTAATTTGTGGCTTGTAAAAGCTATAGGGTGGTCCATTTTCTCTCTGGGATATATTAGCATTACACTAATGGAAATACCTGATGCATCCACATGTACATGGAAATGGAATTTCCAACCTAAAAATACTAGAATGGGTGCATGTGGGATTTTATCCTTGAGAATCTCAAAAGCATCAGTGCATGGTTTAGTCCATTCTATCTGTTTGCTTGTCCTTTTCTTCAAAATTTATTCTAAAGGTGTATTGATTTTAGCATAGTTTCTTATATACTTGCTATGGTAGCCTGTATAACCAAACATTATCTTTAACTCTTTTTGTGTCTTGGGAGGTGGTAAGTTTACAATTACTAAAGTTTTAACTGGATCTATTAGTAATCCTTCTTTGTAAATCACATGACCCAAAAGTGTACCGAATGGGGTCAAAAATATGCATTTCTTCAAGTTTAGTGATATTTGTAGTGCTCTGCATCTCTGGAACATTATCCTCAATACTTGGATGTGATTCTTCAATAATCCATAGATGGTCCAGTCATCTAAGTATACTTCAAAAAGTCACGGATAAAGTCTTTAAATACATTTATCATGATTTTTTTGAATACAACCCAGTGCATTATTTAATCCAAATGACATTACATGTGTACATGAAGGATCCCCATTCTATATAAAATGTGGTTTTAGGTTGATCTTCTGGGGAAATCTAGACTTGATGGTAACCAAAAACCCATCAGTGAAGGAATAGACCTCTCTTCTTGCTACATTTTCTAGAACCTCTTTTGTGAATGGAGTAGGGAATGGGTCATGCACACATGCTTTGTTGAGCTCTCTATAATCCACACATATTCAAATTTCCCTTGTTTTCTTGTTCTGGATCACCATAGGGATTACCCACTTTGAGTCTTCTATAGGTTTGATGATGCCTACATTTAACATTTTGTCTATTTATGTTTTCACTTTGACTTTTAGTATGTATTTAGGACCTAGAAATGTACCCAAGTGTGTGTTTTTGTGTCTACATTTTCCCCACTTTATGTTGTTTAGTGAAAACTCAAGTAACATAAAGTAGATAAGATATGCATACTTGATAATCATGTAAAGCGTGTGGTGAAATGCATGTTGAGTGGACAAGTAAAATCATGGAATGAGTGCAAATATGAAGCGTGGAAACTAGGAAGAGAAAGCGATCCTAGGGGTGTATGTATATGTGTTGCACCATGTTATACCTATTATTGTTGTAGTTTGTTGTTTCTAATTCTTGTAATGATGAACCTACAAAAATAAGATAAATAATGTAGTCAAATTCATGTATATGATAAATTAGAGAAAAGTGTACAAAAATATGTAATAAATGTGTAAACAGAAAGTGTGCACTTGATGTAGAAAAGTGCAAGAAGATAGAAAAGTGTCTGAAGCTGATGTGTAGAATAATTTCTTTGGCTGATCTCATGTCAAGAGTGAGTTTTTTGGGAGATATCATGCTAAGTGTAAGTTTTTTGGGAAATCTCACGCCAAGTGCAAGTTTTTGAGTGATCTGATACCAATGAGCAAGTGTTGGGGAGAGAGGTCTAGTGTTACTCTCCTTTTATGACTCATGCTAAGTGTGAGTTTTTTGGGCGATCTCATGCCAAGTGCAAGTTTTTGAGCGATCTGATACCAATGAGAAAGTGTTGGGGAGAGAGGTCTAGTGTTACTCTCCTTTTATGACTCTGCTCAATAAACACCACTGCAGATAGTGTGTTCCTATTTTGTTCTTGATGTCCCTAATTTATTCTCGATTTGTACCAATTGAACTGAATGTAGGAGATAAACTATATTTTATTTACTGGAGGATTGTTCATGTAACTGGAAAATTGTTTCGAAGACTTATGTGAGATATGGTGATATGAGAAATTGATTGTGTGTGCCCCCAATACATAAGTGCCGTGGAAGGACATAGGCACCCAAGCGCTCATGTATGGGAATATGCACCGATTTCGTGCTCTGTTGAGGACCCAAGTCGATTCTAGCTCGTTCTATAACTATGTTCATGTTTTGATTCTATATTGTAGCTCTAAGATGTTGTGTGGGGTGATTTGTTCACCCAATGTATGCCCCCTCATTTGGGGTACATGTGATGTTAGTTAGAGTGTGTGATCCAAAAGAGAGGCCTAGATGAAAATCTGAATTGTTACTTGTAGGGGAGGGGATGTGCATGGTAGAAACCAAGTAAGATGCAAAAAAAGTGGCTAGATACATGTGTTAGTAGAAAAAGACATAATAATGTCATAGAAAAATAATGGAACAAGAAAATTTGTATACAAGATAGACCACAAAGAGTGGGTTTCAAACATGGGACATCACTCATTATGTCACAAGACAATTAGGGTTGAAATGACCAAAAGCATACACATAATGATCAAATAAGACATAAGGAATATCTCATAAAAAATTGAAGACAAGTAGAAAGTAATGAAAAGAAAAATGTATTAGGCAACCACGGTGGAAAATAGTACTACATGGAAAATAATGCACATGAAGCACTCGTTAGCATGTTAGAAAGATAAAAAGTATGTCAAGGCATGTATGTACTGATAGAAAGTAGTGCACTACGAAGTATAAGTAGTAAATAATGATATTATAACACTTATAATGTGTGAGAAGGTAGATGCCCCTAGGATCCTTGGTGGGATGGTAAGGGGCAAAATGCCAAGCATCATTGCAACGTGTAAAGTCATATAAAAGATTTGCATTCACTCCAAAATTCCAAGTGAACACACATATGTATATAGAATAATATATTGAGATACTAAGTATCCGTCTAACATGGGAAATAAAGTGTACATGTAAGTATAAGAAAGAAAGGATAAGTGCAAACAAGATATGAACGCTTATTTCACTAAATCTACACTTATTCCATCTGAAAAGTAAAAAAATATAGCCAATGTTGGATTCTAAAACTACTTGTTTTGGATTCTAAAATGTTAAATATTGGAATTATTTAGACTCCAAAATCACACATATTGGGGTCAAAGCATAATAATATGTCCCACACCATGTCCCAAACATGTGAGTGGGAGGATGGGAGCGGTGGGAAATTAGGGGGTTTGCACGAACACCCCCTTCACGTGAACCCCCTTCACCCGAAGTTCTACATAGCGTATGGAATTGCCACATATGGCACCTAAAAGGGTTTGCATGAACCCCCAACTTATATATTGGAGGTGGCATGGAGGATCTCACTTTTCCTCCACATTCCTTCCTTCACAGTAAAGCTAGAGTTGACAAGTTAAAGGCCACCAAAGTGCAATCTAGAGCCGATGCCGAGCCCAGAGCACAGAGCCAACCAGGTATGTGTTTTTTTGTTAATTTTTTTGTAAATATTAGGGTAGGTCTTGTTTTTGTTAAATTTTGTTCAAGATCCTACAAAAAATATTGAAACCCTACGTATCATTTTTTTCATTGAATGTTGGCAACAGAACTACCTACACAGAACTTACCCCTTTACTTAAATGTCTTGTATCATGACCAGGATTCACAAATTTATGTGTTCATTGCACATCAGAGTATGTTGTGGTCTTCTTTCAATGCGCTTATTAAGATGGCAATTACTATTTTTAGGAACCTAACAGAGTATGTAGTGTTCATTTTGCATTGAAAGAAATGTAATTAAGCAACCAACTGCCGACTGATTCAAAACACCAATATGAAGTCACCGACAATTGTTTGCATCTGTTTGATATCAAGAGGATATTATAGATGTAAATCACTCAGACTGATCATACATGACCATGCCTTGAATGTGTGTCCCCACTCCCAACAATCCCAAATTATTTTTTTGTTAAATGTTGGCAATAAAACTACTTACGCAGTACTTACTGCTTTACTTAAATCTCTTGTATCATGACCAGGCTTCACAAATTTTTGTGTTCATCACTAGTATTGGCTTCACAAATTTTTGTTTTTTTGTTTTTTGTTAAATGTTGGTAACATAACTATATATGTAGTACTGACCGCTTTACTTAAATATCTTGTATCATGGACATGCTTCACAATTTTTTAATCTTCTTTGAATGAACTCATTAAGATGGCAATTGCTATTTTTAGGAACCTAGCAGAGTAGTCCTACCTACTTTGGTTTAGCAAAGTGTTCATTTTTCATTGAAAGAAATGCAATTAAGCAACCAACTACTAATTTTTACTAGAGTGTTTAAAAATCATAGCTATTTTCCCAATACACATGGATTTCATAGCTATGAGCTTATGAAATACACAATTTAAATAGGAAATGAGTATTGTACCAACTGCTTGTACAAGAAAAAAAAAACCCAATGATGATGCAATGACCTCAAAAATGATACAAAAATGTTCAAACCCAATCCCATCCTTTGTCATTGATCTTCCTTGCTTATAATTTCTCAAACTTCTCTTCAAAACTTTCTTTGACTACAAAGACTGAAATTTCACTTGTTCCCCCATTTTCATCTTGCATGTAGAACATGCCAACCATTGCAAAAAAATTTACAATTTTTTTGCAATGGATTTGAAAACCATCACAATACTTTGGAAATTCATTTTGGTGGTTGTGGAACATGCCTGAAAAACTTGATAGTCATCATGGTGGTTGTGCAAGCACTACCTATATGTATATTGATGGTTGCATGACATTTTTATGTGCATTCTAATTTTATCCCGAGAACACATTTTTTGAATCGTGTTGCATGTTTATCTCTTTAATTTTAAATTTCAATAAACTCATTTCATTTATAGATCATCTTACACTTACGCGCTTCACTCCCTTACATCTAATGACGATTTTTGAAATTACTTCTCTTTAAAACAGGAGATTATGCAATTGCTTTTGGGGTTGGAAAATTCAGTTTGGATAATTTAGAATTTCAATTTTTATAGATTAGATTTGGTTTCAAATTTTATTCAAGATCCATTTTTCAAAAGTTATTTTTTGGGTGAAATATCAAGGGAGCATCATCTATCTTTTGTTATTATTACCATCTAATTCCCAACCATAAATTCAACTTCTATCTACTATTATAAAGAGGATGTCTAAAAGATAATAATCAAACACTCTTATCAAGTCTAGAGCCCAACTACATACTGCTACAACCTCCTATTTTATTCCATCCATTTGTTTCTTCCATCACCTTCATCGATGTAACTTTACCCTAGGTCAAATTGAGCACACAAAGTAAAGAAGTACGAGAGTGAGGAACATCATTAAATTCATCTCCACCTCTTTCTTCGATTATAAAGAGGTTAGACATATTTGTCTTAGTGTTATTTTTTATTAGCTTATACTTGCATTTATTTTATTAAAAATTTAGAAAACATCAAAACAAATAAGTAGATTAAGGATTAAGTATAGTTTTTCTTATTCAAAAGTGTTTCTTTTCTTTGGAAATATTCTCATTCCTGAGACGTGATCTTGGATTTTGTATCTTAGTTACATTTGCATCTAAATAGTAAAAATATCATTTTTAAAAAACCATTTCAAAAGAAAATACTATATTCATTTGTATTTATGCATTTAGAGTGTATCTTTAAATGGAAACAAAAAACATTCTTTGCATTTGAACAAGTCATATTTGTTCTTGATTGAATTCAATTAAGGAACAATCATTCTAGATTATTTTCATTCAAGATTATTTTCATTCAAACTTGAAAATCCTCATTCTATTTTCATTAAAATAGGAGAATATATTAGGAGAATAGTTTCATTAAAAAAATTCTAAATTTAATTTTATTGTCATTTTTTTTACAATCATGGCTTCTTCCGCTGCTAATTTGTTTGAGAGGACCGAATTAGAGATAGAAAAATTGCAATCTATTCTTGAGGATC
Organism: Taxus wallichiana var. yunnanensis; assembly: GCA_018340775.1. NCBI lineage: Eukaryota > Viridiplantae > Streptophyta > Pinopsida > Cupressales > Taxaceae > Taxus > Taxus wallichiana. The sequence goes on along the minus strand of CM031233.1, from coordinate 332,889,073 downwards.
CAACTACAGTTGGGCACTATAAAACCCATTGTGAAAAAATATTGGTTGATCTTGAAAATAGAAATAAACTTGAAAATATACAACCCTTTCGAGAGTGCGTCACTAAATAAAGTTATGGATTCATTAAAATCAAGTGTGTCAAGCGATGTAGGACATAATGAGGTTATATTACGAATTTCTGATAAGGAAGTTGTTAAGATGCTGTGTTGGAGGAGTTATGTAGGCCAAAACAAAATATGGACATATTATGTAAACAAATGTTCATGTCCCCTTTGTGCACGCTTGATTTATCCTAGATTTGTAGCATCTCAAGGCCAATTTCCGAATAATGACCAATTACCATTATCTTTCATATTGATGTTATATGTTGAGGTTCACCTAAACCTAGAGGTGAAATATTTAGACATCCCTAGTTATTATGGGTAGGGGCGTGGACACGTTATCCACAAGGCTACATATCGATAGGAGGGAGATCCTCCATTGTTAACGTGTGACATCTTATAGCGAGGCCATTCCATTTCTTATCGGGATTTCAGAATGTCACAAAGTGCTTATCATTATGAGTGCCCATGAGAGTGCTATAGAGGGTCTTGTGATAATTTCTCGTGAGACCCAATTGATCTCTTCTGACCGTGTGGGTCAATATCTTGAGAGATGCAGTACTAGTAGTGGAGGAGCTATTAGTAACAGTGATGCACATAATGAGGTATACGCCCGTGCACATTTGATTTCCCCTGATGAATTTGAGGTAGTTACAGATCCCCTCAGACACATCGGTAGGGATGCATCATGGTTTCTGACTTATTTCATGCATATGAGGTGATTGCATGACACTGCAACATTCCACGATTGAGGGTTTTAGATTTAATAGAGTAGAGTGAAAGTGTATCTTCTATTTAGGGTAATATTGTAGCTCACTACGGTTGGAAATCCTATTCCTGGGATTGTCACACTTGATGTTCAACACATTTTGTTCCAATGTGTGAAAATTAAACCTTAATTTAATTAAAATTTATTTTATTTCATCATTACTTTACAATTTATTAATATTAATATTGAATGTTTACTTGTGTGTTTAGGATTCTACTCTAGCGCATGCTAGTGAGCAACCCACACCATTTTCCCATATGATATATACATAACTATTGAATGATCCCAACATGGATCTTGATGTTTAGGGCCTGAGTCATCTTGGCTCACTTGGCTCATTATTTTTGGTGTTGAGGTCATGGGTCAACATCACACACTTGTTGGTACCACTTCCATATATTTGGAGACACATTCCGTAGAGGTATATACATGTAGAGATATATCTATTTTTATTGTGTTTTAGAATTAATATTTAATCTACTAGTGTAGAAACTCCCAACACCCACCTGAAGATAGATACTAAGGTAATCAATTACATATTTGTTATATGATTGATTTAATTAATCAAGAAATTGTTGTAGAATTTCAATTATAAATTTTAATATATGGTATGTTATATATATAGTTTCTAATGTGTATATTTATTTTTATAAATGTAGGGTGCAACAGAGCTTAGTGAGGGGTCTGGTACTCACCCTACTATATGGCAGAGACTTCAATGATACATGTTGTACTCGTTTTCATCGTGTACATGTATATCTATGTGTTTACACGAGATTTTAGACATGTATATATATTCATTAGACATGATTTTTATATTTTGATATATGACTTAGACACATGTATATATATTCATTAGGCACAATTTTTTTATATTGTTATATATATTCATTAGACATGAATTTAATATTTTGATATATGTAATGTAGCATAAAATGTGTAATAGATGTAATATCTTTAATAAAATGTGTAGCATAAAATGTAGTAGATGTAGATGTAAGATATTTTAATAAGAGTTAGATGTAAAGTTTCAATTAAAAATATAATTAGAACATGTATAGAGAATATGAATATATTAATTTTGTATGAAGCTTATGTCTTTTCATTAACAGAATACCCCCACCATTTTTTTGATCTAAGCTCTTCTCCCACATAGTAATGAAGGGATATTCCAGAACATCCTAGAACAAGTCCATTTCCCTTAGTATATGGTCCAACTCTTGAAACAAAGTCTTCTTTTCATCTTACATGATCCCTCGGTCCCCATCCATCTTGTATTTTTTCTTCCCGTCACCCATTATTCTATTTTCTTTAGTTTGGTTTATGGAAGCCTTCAAATTTTTAATTTAACTCTCCTTTGTTTACTAGTAATGAAATCAAGAAGAAAATTCCATGAGGAAAAACATAATAAAGTTTTATATTATCAATACAACAATATGCTAGATGCTCTTTTACATTTTAATCCAACATAAAAATATATATAATTATTTTACTCAAAGATTAAAAAAATGACCATATAAATAAATGATATATGTGGGAATACAAACTCAATGTAGTATTAAAATTAAGTAAACTATCAAAACTAATATTGTGTTATTCAAGATTGGTCATATGAATTTGTCAATGTTCAAAATTACAAATATCATCAACTTGTTCTTAGAGAACTTCCTAAATTGGAAAGGGTCATTTTATTAAGAAATGTAAGATTGAACTAAGGAAACAAAAAAGTCTAGTAAATTTCAAAAGAAATATTACTTTATCTCAATTACTCACTATGAATTTGATGTCAATGTTTTTAGAAAAATATAATATTCCCCTTACAACTCCAAAAATACTAGGTGCAAATCATAGAAGAAGAATCTTAAATATAATAAATTGGCTTCTATTTATCCTCTTGCATATTATGAGCATCAAATAATTACTTCTAAAAACATTGATTGAGGCTAACTACTAAAATTTGAATGATTTCTTTTTACTCAAGTAATTACAAACAATCAAACACCTATATTAAAAATTGATGGAAAATAATATTTAGACATAAAGATTTGTGTAGAATATGTTTTACAAGGAAAAAAACTATTACACTCAAAAATATGACCCATCCTCCATACTAAAGTACATATTATTCTCTACCAAAATAATGATGGTTTTCTCATGTAGCTCATTGGCCTTGAAAGAATTTTTTCAAGAACTTGTAAATGTACTTACCTCTAATATAAATAAGGTTCACTAATCCCCTCAATAGTACCATCACTCTACACACCATTTTATGGCCATACTTTTCAAATAGCATAAAAAATCCTACTAAATGAAATTGGATTAATTGTGAGACTTGATATGTAAAAAAATTGGGGAGAGTATTGATCCTTCTATCATTGAACCTTAACTTCACCTCCTTGACCCACAATCTAGTGAGTATAATAATATCGTACAAATAAATTACCACTATCACACTCCTAATATTTTTCTAATTAATAACTATGAGAAGTAATATGGTAGGACACTCTATAGTCAACCAAACATGCTTCATTACATGTATTTGTTGTTATGTACCTTGGGATATGATATTATAATGTATATGGGTTGATGGAGATGCAGACATGTGGAACACATCCCCTTAGTTATATGTATGGGTTCACATGAGATATAATATTATAATTTATATGGGTTGATAGAGATGCCGACATAAGGCACACATCCCCTTAGTTAGTTATATGGGCTCACATAGGAATTAGTTATATTGGGTAATGAGTCAGCCTACATTGGGATTAGGTGTTACCCATCCTATTTAAAGGATGTGAGTATCATTATGAGGGGGTCATGTATGTATGAGTTGATTATTATACTTGGTAGAGGTATATTAGAGGTGTCCCCCTCGAAGTGGATTCCCATCTTGGGAGATTATAGAGTCACTCCTTCCTTAAGGAGCATTGTATGGTGTTGTCCTACCTTAAGGGTATTATTCGATATATTGCATATTAGGGAATATTTTCCCACCCATATCTCTTGTGTTGTGTTATATTCTATAATTTATAGATTTATTGTATGTAAAGTTCTTATCAAGTGGTATCAAAGCATCGATTTTGGCAAAAAACATTGGGTTCAAACCCTAATTTTAGTGATTCAACTATATTTTGGAGACAAATGTGAATATTTTCTCAATTTTTTTACCACAGTTGCAAAAGGGTTTCATAAATTTGTAGTCCAAATTTCAGAAAATTTTGAGGTGTTTTGTGGAAGTTATTAGGGTTTCGCCTAAATTTGCTTCATAGGCTGTAATTTTTGGAATTAATTTTCTAATTTTTTTCAGAATTTTGAATTCCCTTTAGAAATCTATGGTAAAAATTTCAGAATTTTTGGATCTATTTTGTCAAAGTTATTATATTTTTATTGTTTTTCACTATTTTACTCCACATGCCGCAATTTGAGGAATTTTCCTAAATTTCTTACATTTTGGAAACCTCTCAAAAATTAAATTGGGGTTTGTGTTCGTGATTTCTGATTTTTGGCTGAAATTTATCCGAAAGGGTTAGAATAAGTTTTGATCAAAAGTGTCTATTCCTAAAACCCTAGTTTGGTGGATCATGGGGATGGTAACTTTTTTGGAGATGGCAGGATTGATGCTAGAGAATGGTGGAACAAATTTAGGGATAAATTCTCTCAACCATCGATATTTGTTTCTTCAAGTTGTGGATTAGTGGCCCTGCACATATTTGGTTTTTTGAGTTAGAAAAGGAAAAGTCTAATTGGTCTTTGGAGGAACTGGAACAAGTTTTCATGGACAGATGGGAAGAAGAAGAAGAAGAAGAAGAAGAAGAAGAAGAAGCATCAACAAAAGAAGAAGAAGAAGAAGAAGAAGAAGAAGAAGAAGAATAAGAAAATGTTGATGATAAAGCTACTACACAGGATAGTGCATCTCCAAGGAAGGAAACTTCAATATTTCAGTTTGAAGGGTGCATTCAAAGAAAAAAGGTAATTATTTCCATAAACCCTAGCAATAAACATAACTTCATCAATATGGATGTAGCTCACAATCTACATGTGCAAACAAATCATATCAAGGAATCTCAAATGGATGGTAAGAAGATTCAAGTTTTGAAGATTTAAAGCTTTCTATGGATAAATATGTCTTACAATCAGATTTTTATGCTTTAGCTATGGATGGTATGGATATTGTTCTTAGATATCATTGGTTAGAGACATTGGGAACAATTAATATTAATGTGTAAAAGAAATTCAAGAAATTATGGTACAAGAGAAAGAAAATTACATTGCAAGATGTCACACTTACCAAGGAAAAAAGTGTAGTGCCCACATTTTACGCACCCAAATACAATAGTAAAATACCAGGATAATTTTTTGACCTACAATGCACGCTACACACAACACAAAGCAAGGGCTCCGAGTAGGAAACTCGACAACGTATACGACACTTACAAAAGTCATCAAATCACATAGACACATGATAACACCAAATACATGCTGACGCTACACTTTTCCCAACGGAAGGTTGCTAGTAGAGACCCAACCACAAGAACCTGACTTCAAGAATGGCGAACCCACAACACATCATTACTTTAAATGTATTTTAGTTACGATTAGCATCCCAAGAACATTGTTATGTAAGCATAATTATCTCCCTTTTTCCACCTACATGTTCTGAAAATTCTTTTCACTTTTCACTTATTGTTCAACCATATAATTTTGCTCTTTACCCTTATGACAATCTTCAGAACTTACATAAGTATTTTTTTTTCATATTTAAAAATGCCTACAAGATTCTAACTCTCTCATTCTTATGTTAAGATTTTGCATCTCAAACTTTTATTTAATGTATAAAATTTACTCTTGCTACACAAGAGATTCTAACGTGATGTCCAGATGAGCTATTGGGATTAAGGAAGACATAGATTCGAGATAGCCTTTTTCCAAGAACATCCTTCGATCACGAAACAGCTTATTTCCCTATCATTATTATTGTAGTACAATAACTTTTTGAATTCCAAATTTGATATATATATATATATATATATACATCCTTTGCTTTCTCGAAGTTTGATCACACCATTTGACAATTCATATTCTTTTTATCACCTGAAGTTGCTTAAATTAAGTCACAAGGACTCCCAGTGACATTATTCTCAACCTCAAATTTTGGTTTTACTCTCATATGATTTACTTTCGTGTCACACTAGGATCTCATTATTACCATCGTTTTAAATGTAAGAGTTACAAAAGTACTTATCTGACATATTAAAGAAGCACATGGTTAAGTTTAATTCCAATTTCTCCCAGGGCTTCAATCTCTATTATAGGTGTGATTAAGGTTAAAAGGTATTTACCCTATACTCCTTTCGTGAAAGATCAAGGCACTAAATTTTCACAAGCCCAGAACAAGACGTTTAATTACGAGGGACAAAAAGGGTTCACTAACGAGAGTGCAAGACAAAGAACAACTATATCATGATCTTCAATTAGGTCGTTTGGGTCCAACAGGGATTTCATTCACTGATGAAGTTAATTTCTAGATCTAATTTCGTAAGGCCCGAAATCCAATAGGATACAAGGGAGTAATATCTCTACCTACTCCATAGATGGGAAGGTTACACCGCTTAGTCATTCCTTCTAACAAGGACTCATGAGGTGACTTCCAAGGTGATCTTCACCACTCAGCCTGGTGTCGAGGCCTAAAGAGAGGACATTCTTCTCACGATTACCAAACTAGAAGGAAATCGCATACTCTGGATAGGTTGGACCATGTCATTCCTAAAATATGGGTTCACGACAATGTCACTAAACCTAATGACTATGATGGTAAACTCTAGCTAGGGGTTTTATTTACCTAACCTAGAAGGTCTCATTGAGTGCAAAGCTTAAGTTCATTCTACGGTCTTAATTTTCTTATATGGTAAAAAGGGATCACACATACAGGCAAACTATACACGAGTATTTTATTAGAGTTGAGTGTTCCCATTAACACTCTTTATTGTGTTTGCAAGGTAAGAAGGTAATCCAGTAATTAATTTAATCGTCTATTGAAAACTGAGAAAGTGCTACAATATATTAACTTCAATTTCAATTTACTATATATAAATCAAATCCTTTTTTTTTTCCATACACAATTAAGAATCAAACTGAACCGGTGATTAGATGTACATTTCCTAAGTTATCCCTAAAACTAGCATCTCATGCATATTAACAAATTTCAATTATAAATTTTCTGTAATAAGAGACTACATTAGACAGTTATTCATTTTACAATAACCTATAGAAATTACAATAATAATAATTAAATTTCACATCACCTTTTTCGTCATCATTCTTCCATCCTGCAAAACCCACGTGAGCATGATATCAGTGATAAATCGCTGGCATGGCATCCACCCTAATTAATCATAATTGTCATTTTCCAGTTTCTCATTTACATCTGACAATAATTACAATTTGAAATCAAAATAAAAAGGTCTAGAAACATGTATTCATTGGATTTCATTTTTCTTTCATTTTATAAACCCAGGAGAGAGAAAGAGAAAGGAAGAGAGAGAAAACATCATTTTGTCAAAAGTTCCAATACACACAAGTTTCATTATAGTGTTTTAAATAGTTATTCACATGTGTTAAAAGTTTCCAGGGTGATTTGGAAAACCCTATGAGGTCCCGTAGCTTTCTATTCTTACATTTTCTCACTATCTGCAAAATGTTCAAAATGGGCTCGGAGGCTAAGAAACTGCTTCCAAAGGTTATCTTTCGATGAGCATGCACACCACGATTAACTTTCTACGTGTCTCCAGATATACCAAGAATTCATAGCAACTGAAGGAATTGAAAAAGAGCGCACGGTTTGCGTTTGGCGGCTAGTTTTCTGGGGCCACTGGTCGTAGTTCACCTAGTAGTAAAATGACAAAAGTTAGCTTGAGCACCCAGAAAACTGCGTCCATAACTGATGTTAGATGGAGAAGAATGCAATGATACATCTCCTACTAGTTCCCCTATATAAAGAGAATTCATCAGAGTCAACGGGATTGAGAACTAGAAAACCATGTTCAAACAGTGACATGTTTTCTGGAGCGACAAGACAAAATTGGACTAGTTTGACCTCGTCAAGCTGCGCGATGATGCTGCTAAACGGCTTCACCAAACTATCCTGAAAGGTGCTCTTTCCTATCTTTGGATGTTCCATGCATTTGTCTAGTATAAACACTAGAGGTTTGCAAGGACAAAAAGTGATTTCTCTTTTCGGGTTTCAAATGGTGGACCAAAACGAAATTCAACTTTCTAGTTTTAACAACTCTCTACTATTGTAAATCGATGTAACAGGGCTCCTATAAGAGCGTCAAAAGGAATCTGTGTGATCGTTTTGGGTCAAACCAAAATCAAGGTGACTCCTCGTATACTAAGGTACATGAATGAAACTTCACATCTCGTTTCTAGGGTTGTGAAGGGTACAGTGAGTCTCCAAAATAGCAAAATTTAACTATTTTAAGTAGGAAGAAGGTCAACTTAATCAATGGAGAGTCAAATTTGATTGGTCGATAAAACAATATTGAAGCAATAAAAAAAAGGTAAGATTTTTCTAGATCATCTCGAAGCGAGGGTGGTAATTCATGGTTTAAAGTAGGCTAGTTATAATGACGTCATGAGTTACGACATGACAATTTTTTTGTTTTACAACAAGTTGAAGGGACAATTAAGCGTATTAAAATTTCTAATACTTTAAAATTCTATTTAGTTGTAAAGAGAACTAAAACACGAGAATTATGAGAGGTAAGGGAAGAAGGACCATGCCTGGAGAACAAAGTCGGTCGAAGCCGCATGCTTGGGTTCAGTCTCTTGCTTGGGCACTTTGTCAACCAGTCCACGAGCGTCCTCAGCTCCACCATTTTACATGCATGTCTACCAGGGAAGTTGCATTGTAAACAAAAACATCTTGTTTTCTATGCCTTGATGGTTTTCCATGCTCAATTCTAAAGCTCTTATTTTTGCACATGCGGGGAGGATGTTGACAGAGGTTGTGGAACCTGGATTTACACGTACCCATTGCATTTGCTTGAAGGTTTCCAAGGCCTTTTTAACCAACTCATTTTTATTTTATTTTATTTTATTTTTTTACACCTCTTGCAATCATTGCTGCCTAAAACCACATTCCTTTCAGGCATTATCAAACTCGTTTGCATGCTTCCACATTTTTACACATTCTCATGTGCTCATCAGACACCAAGCAAACAAAATGATTAATTCTAGGCATGATTCTACAAGAGGCACTCATGCCATTAAAGTATTTATAACCCTCATGCACTGAATCATGCTAGGCTAAGTGCTAAGTAAACAAAAATGAAGCTTACATGGTCAGGGTATGTCCTAGAAGACCACATCTTTCTGAGGCATTCTGTGTAATAGATCATAGGCCATTTTTTTACACATCCATCTTGTGCATATGCTGCCATCATGGCATTCCATGAGACAACATTTCTCTGAGGCATTTTATCAAACAATTTATGCACCTTGAAAACACTTCCACATTTGCGCGGATAACAACAAAAACACTTCCAAAAAAACTAGATTCTTTTGTTTATACCCTGCTCCAAAGTGCCACGTATGTACAGGCTGGAGACTTGTTTGTTGCAAGGTGAAATAGTGTGACTTCGGACGCCGCCAAAAGAAAACACATTCCAAGAGAAGCTGTTTCGTTCTTTCATTTGGTCAAACACTGGAATAGCGTCCCCAATGCCATAACAACTACCACATCTGTCAAAATCCCTATCTTGATGTGCTGGAAGGAGTCCTCGCAAGATTCAAGGGTTTTCGATTTTTAATTAGCCTGGGAGGATCTTTGGCGTAGGTAGACAACCGGGAGGAAGCCGCAAAACCCAATAACCATTGCTGATGCCTAGGGATCCATGGAATGAAGTGGTGGAAGGGGAGGTGATCGGAAGAAAGTAGTTGGTTGCGTAAAAAGAAGAAAAAAATGGAACACCCTTCTCATGGCGGTGGCGCTACACACTCTCTCTCTCCACAACCAAAACGATGGAAGAAACCCAATTTCTACCCTAATTTTCCCTAGAGGAATATCATGGCCTTTTTTTTTTAATTTTTCTTTTAAAATTTGAATCCTTTTATTTTATTATTTATTATTTATTTTAAAAAAAACGTAGGCATTACAAAAGTAATGTAAAATTGGGTCATGAAGATGAATTTGAAGATGGTGAAGAAGGGAAAAAGGATGAATCGAAGGAGAAGATGATGAAAAAGTAAAAAGTAATTTCCCCCTTTTCTCGAATGATAAAATACCTAGTGGTATTATTATAAAAATAAGGCTACAACTATCTCATCCATTTTTAGCTTAGATTACTATAAGTGATTACCACCAGTATATAATCCCAAGAGTATGAAAAATAACATAGAAGTGTTATACACAAATCTTCACCATCCATTTTTATGTTTATAGATAATGAATTGAATTTTTTTTGAAGGCATCAAAGTGATTTATAATTTTGTCACCATCATTAATTTTCAATCAATATATATTCATTCATAAAAGGTATCTTGAGATGTTTTAAAATCCAATTAAGAAGGGAAAATTGATTTGTGTGTTGTATACCTCAACTAATTTGATCTTAGAGAGGAGAGAAGTTTTGAGCCTAGATAACATAGGGTATAATCCTACAAGAGACTAATATGCAAGGAGCATGTTGGAGAAAGTGGTCAGATGCTAATGAGTTTGATCCCATATACATGTTATAATCAATGTCTTTATATTTTCATTTTAGAGGAAGAATAGAAACATATGTAGAATCATGTGTAATAGGAGTGTAAGTGTAGTAATAAACTTAACTATTTTTTCATTCAAGACAAGTGGGAGAGACACATGTTAATTCATTCATATAATGTGCAAGAAAGTAAGAATAATCACATGCGAGACATAATCATAACCCCATAGTATAAGCTTAAATTCATAGAAATAAATTTTAATCCATAACATAGATAGGAGGAGGATATAAGTTTTAATTCATAATAATAAATTTGACAAATATATATGCCAAAGTGACAAATAAAATAGAGAAAATATTCCATTCAGAAGACATCAATATAATATTATAGGTCCTTCTATATAATAAAATGTGGCTCATCTTGTTGTTCATTGACATGTAAATTTTTTTCATGATCTTCTACATCTAGTCTCCATTTATGTGGAACAAATGCATTATTCACTGATGTAATTGTAACCCGGTAGAAACTATGTGATTGGTGTAATGATACACCTTGTTTGGTTCATAATCAACAAAGTGAATACCACTTTAGATAGATTTCATTTGCCGTAAATATGTTCTGTTATCCAAAATGTGCCCCCTGCTCATTTTGTGGCTAACTCCTCTCATTCTTCCCTCTCTTGTGCCTCAGTCACAAAATTTTTCTTTTAGGCACTCAAAACCTTCTAGAAATGGCACCATTGGATAGAGCTCTTTCTCAGCTTTCCAGAAAGGTAAAGTTTTCCTCCTAACTCCATGTATTTTTCAAGTTATGGCTTGGTAGAGTTTTTGTGGGAAATTTTCCCCTAGAAGGCCCACAGCCAATCAGAACTCGCCACGTGTCCAGGCCAAAAATATCAAAGCGACCCGATTTGGCCCTGTTTTGCCCTAAAACTTCAAATCGCCATATCTTTCGATCCAGAGCTTGGTTTTTCACGTTCTTTATATCAATGGAAAGCTGGTGAAATTCTCTACAAGATTCTCGGGGTCAATTTTGCATTTTGGTGGATTTTGGAGAGAGAAAATAAAAAACTCTTCTAGCATGTGGTAATGGCCAGAAATGACGTTTCAACAACCAGTTTTAATGCAAAATGGGTCGCATTCTTCTTCAGCATGGCCAAAAATGTCAGGGCATGGGTCTGTAAGGACGCCCATGTTGTTTTAATGCATCTTCATTCAATGGGGAATGGATTCCACGTTTTTACATGTTTTCTCTCTCCTGGGCTCAACCCATGCATTGTAAAAGCCAAATTTGGCTCATTTTTGTGGTGGAACATTTTTTTGGATAGCAAGCTTCTTCTTTCACCTTCAACAAGTGATTTTTGCAAGTATCAGACCTTCTTCATGATTGTAACAGGTTTCTACCTCTTTGATGTTGCAAATGCAAGGATTTTGACAGTGAAAAATGATAGTGCAGACTCTGTGATCAATTTTCAGTCCTTTGTTTGTATTGTCTTGCTTCATTTTAGACCTCTAATTACATCTTATCAGCCTGTGTATGATGTTTCATGTTGCATTTTATGAAATTGTGTCAATTTGCATGAACAAGAAGTGTTCACCACTCCTTTGGTGTATCACCTATTAGTTTAGTTTCAATTTTTACACTTTCTATCTCTGTCTCCTTGGAATTTAGAGTAGGATTAGGATTCAAACCTCTGCAATTGTGCAAATAACAGATTTGATCAAAGGAGTTTGAGGAACCAGCCTCTAATCTAGAGATTCCTCTCTCATTTTACAAGTCCCACACTTGGAGAGAGGTTTCAATGTTGTGCAATCACACTAGATGCCTGAAACATCAACTTAGAAACCTGATTTGCATCCAGGGGTGCTACTAATTTGCAACAACAGTTTTGGCACGCTGGGTGGGACCTTAGAGGTCTTTCACTTTATCTTTGACAGGTTGGTGTGTTCCTGTTAAAGATTCAGCCTTTTGGAGGCACTTTCAAAAGCACATCTGGCAACTCCATCTGGTAAACAACTCATTCTCTAAGTTGCAGACCTATTTTCCATTCATTTCCATCCATTCTTCTTTCCATCATTTTCATTCTTTTCCATTCCATGAAGTTGTGCAATCATGACTTCATTTCCATCATGGAATTCACATTTACAATAGCAGTTTATCACACCTCCAACATGTTTTACAAATCCTCCAAATCAACATTTTGATCAAATTCAAAATCAGCATGTCTACCCATATGAGCAGCAGTGCCAAAGTCAGTTTGGATATGAAGCATGTCAAGCACAAGGGTATGCTGGTTGTGAGGGCAGTCAAGAAGAAAATGTAGATCTTTTGGAACAAATCCAAAAGATGGAGGTGAAGATGGTGCAATCAAGAGCAACAGCTCAAATGAAAGCTTTCAGAATTGGTTGCAGGACTCCTTGTCCATGGGGAGGCCCTTTTCCAAGACACTTCAGCCCTCAGGAGAAGCTGGACTTTATGATGAAGATGCTGCCCCAACTTGCACAATGGACAAGCAGAAATAGAGGCCTATACACTTGGTGTTGAACAACCTTGTCAATGGGTAAGTTCTACACCATCATCTAGTTTTTCTCTTCCCATTACTCAAGTAGCATCATCTCATTTGGAATTTCAAATTCTAAATCCAGTCAATGCTGCCCCAGGAGTTAATTCCATTTCTCCATTCCCTAGTCTTCCACCACATCTCAATTCTTCCTTCCCCTTTCCTTCCAAACAGTCATCCCCTCCACAAAAGCTAACAGAAATACCCTCTCCTCCAAAGAAACAAGAGTTTCTACCTCCTCCACCACCACAAAAAATTGCAAAATCAATTGAGTTACAATCCACTTCTCCTCTTGCATTCCCAAATCCATGTTGGGAGGATAAAAATTAGAATTCTAGTCAAGGAAAACAACAAAGCAAAAAGAAAATCCAAACAAGGATGAAGAAATTTGAAGTCTCAAGAGTTGGGCTCTTAAATTTGGGATGAAAAAGATCCCCTTGATGGTTAAGCCTTTAGAAGAGGTTGGAGTTGGAAAACAAGTGGTGGTTAGGACTGAATTTGCTGTAGCAGGAGAAGAGCAAAAAGAAGAAGCAGATCAACAATCAGTTTGCTCAGAAAGTAGTGTCCATGTTAGCATTCTATTCGAAGAGAATGCTGATTCAATTCAAGTTGCACAATCAGCCATGGAGGAAGAAAGCTCTGAAGAAGATCCTACAGTCCCAACTTGTCCTCTAGAGCAGCAGATCCTACAATCCACTTCTCCTCTTGCATTCCCAAATCCATGTTAGGAGGATAAAAATTAGAATTCTAGTCAAGGAAAACAACAGCAAAAAGAAAATCCAAACAAGGATGAAGAAATTCAAAGTCTCAAGAGTTGGGCTCTTAAATTTGGGATGACAAAGATCCCCTTGATGGTTAAGCCTTTAGAAGAGGTTGGAGTTGGAAAACAAGTGGTGGTTAGGACTGAATTTGCTGCAGCAGGAGAAGAGCAAAAAGAAGAAGCAGATCAACAATCAGTTTGCTCAGAAAGTAGTGTCCATGTTAGCATTCTATTCAAAGAGAATGCTGATTCAATTCAAGTTGCACAATCAGCCATGGAGGAAGAAAGCTCTGAAGAAGATCCTACAGTCCCAACTTGTCCTCTAGAGCAGCAGATCGAAGAGTTTGACTTAACAAACTTCGTGCTAGAGGAAGAGTTCTATCAAGAACAAGATTGTCTTCAAGTAGTAGAAGAGGGAGAAGCTGCTCCAAATCCAAAAGAAGAGGAGCACATTCTAGTTGTGGAGGAGAAAATTATAGATCCAAGGGCTTTGAGTGCAAAGCAGGCTACAAGAGAACCTTCAATTCTTCTTTCTACTTCATCTCTCTCGAGTTCTAGTGCTAAAGAAGAGTTTGATCCCTCAAACTCAATGTTGGAGGATGAAAGAAACCATGATGATCAAGTTACAGATCAAGAGGATACCATGGAGGAAGTTGAGCATTTGCAGTAGGACAACAATGAGGTAGTTTATCTGTCAGATTTGGAGGACTGTTTTGATGAAGAAGAACCGGTTGAGTTCCTACCATTCTCTCTTTCATCATCCACGTTCCAAACACCTGAGCCTACTGTCATGAAGGAGAGCACCCATTTGCAGCAGCCTGCATCTTATAGCAGCTCTTTGGAACCAAGATTGGAAGATTTTAATCTTTCATGTCCTTCATTGGAGGAAGAGAAAGGGCAAAAAGGTTCTACCTTTGCTTCTGCACCATCCATTCAAAAGGGTTTACAAGAGAACTCCATTCTTGGAGTTGAAAATCAGGGCAATGGGTATACTCAAAGGACCATACCTTGCCCAATCAGGTATCTGGCTTCATTGGAACCAAAGGAGAAGTCACAATCAGTCATGCTTGCTCCTAAGCATGAGGATGAGCTACAAAGAACCAAGGATCAGCTGTCATACCTCTCCAATCCAAATGCAGAACAACTAAAAGAGGTATTGAATTTTCCTTCACCTGATACCTTGATGATTTGGGTGGAAGACCAGCTTCTTGTTGATTTTCCATTCATCCAATCAGCCATGTTCAATGCCAAATCAGTTGCATGGTTGCCAATTTTGAAGAAAGGAAGCTATTTTGCACAACCAGTTGCAGGGTTTGTTTAGCCCACTTTTGCTTCCAGTTAGAGTAGGATAGGTAGTTTTGCTTTCAGTAAAAGAAGTGCTTGTGCACACTCTGCATGTTCCATTTTGGAGCATGTATGACCCTTTAGTTTTGTACATAGTTTTTGTGGTGCTGGTTTTGCTCTTGCAGTCCATTTCAGTGGGTTTCCAAGTGGCTCAGAGAGGAGGTTTTCAAAGTTCAGATCAGTTTGCAGGCTACAACTCATGACTCCATGCCCAATGGATGCTTCAGGCAACTGGTAACTTCATCCAGTAGGTAGATGACCCCTCTGAGTCACCAAAATTGTTATCCAAAATGTGCCCCCTACTCATTTTGTGGCTAACTCCTCTCATTCTTCCCTCTCTTGTGCCTCAGTCACAAAATTTTGCTTTTCAGGCACTCAAAACCTTCTGGAAATGGCACCATTGGATAGAGCTCTTTCTCATCTTTCCAGAAAGGTAAAGTTTTCCTCCTAACTCCATGTATTTTTCAAGTTATGGCTCGGTGGAGTTTTTGTGGGAAATTTTCCCTAGAAGGCCCACAGCCAATCAGAACTCGCCACGTGTCCAGGCCAAAAATATCAAAGTGACCCGATTTGGCCCTGTTTTGCCCTAAAACTTCAAATTGCCATATCTTTCGATCCAGAGCTCGGTTTTTCACGTTCTTTATATCAATGGAAAGATGGTGAAATTCTCTACAAGATTCTGGGGTCAATTTTGCATTTTGGTGGAGTTTGGAGAGAGAAAATCAAGAAACACCTCTGGCACGTGGTAATGGCCAGAAATGACGTTTCAACAACCAGTTTTAATGCAAAATGGGTCACATTCTTCTTCAGCATGGCCAAAAATGTTAGGGCATGGGTCTGTAAGGATGCCCATGCTATTTTAATGCATCTTCATTCAATGGGGAATGGCTTCCATGTTTTTTACATGTTTTCTCTCTCCTGGGCTCAACCCATGCATTGTAAAAGCCAGATTTGGCTCATTTTTGTGGTGGAACATTTTTTTTGGATAGCAAGCTTCTTATTTCACCTTCAACAAGTGATTTTTACAAGTATCAGACCTTCTTCATGATTGTAACAGGTTTCTACCTCTTTGATGTTGCAAATGCAAGGATTTTGACAGTGAAAAATGACAGTGCAGACTCTGTGATCAATTTTCAGTCCTTTGTTTGTATTGTCTTGCTTCATTTCAGACCTCTAATTGCATCTTATCAGCCTGTGTATGATGTTTCATGTTGCATTTCATGAAATTGTGTCAATTTGCATGAACAAGAAGTGTTCACCACTCCTTTGGTGTAGCACCTATTAGTTTACTTTCAATTTTTGCACTTTCTATCTCTCTGTCTCCTTGGCATTTAGAGTAGGATTAGGATTCAAACCTCTGCAATTGTACAAATAACAGATCTAATTCAAGGAGTTTGAGGAACCAGCCTCTAATGTGGATATTCCTCTTTCATTTTACAAGTCCCACACTTGGAGAGAGGTTTCAATGTTGTGCAATCACACCTTTGGATGCCCGAAACATCAACTTAGAAACATGATTTGCATCCGTGGGTGCCGCTGATTTGCAACAACAGATTCCACGCACTACAACTGAGCCAATATAAAATGTTGTCTCCTCACTTGTTATTTCACATATTATGTTTGTTCTCTCTTCTGTGAAACACAAAAATTAGGACTACACTTTCTCAATATTTTCTTCTTTTTGCAATGATTGTAAATACATCACCTAAAATAAATTCATTGTAAAAACAAGTTTTTGTGTTATAATTAAATGCAAAGAAATATTCAATGATCCTTATAATAAATTATATATATTAATTCAATGATCAAATACAATCCTTTTAAACAAAAAATACCTTGTTTAACAAGTCCATATATGTGGTCATAATCAGGTGAAATCAAGGGCACATCTTTAAAACTATCATCATGATCTGATCCATATGAGTCATCCACAACTAAAGGAACTTTCTTCCACTCACCTACATACCCACATTTTGACTATTACACTATGAATATGATTTTTTCATGCATTCATAACAAAAACAAGAATAATCTCTTGTACATATTATCTAGTTATTACTATCCACAGTCATCATAGAGTGCAAAGACCTATAATTAGGAATCCTTTCATATCCATACTTTTTCCTTCGATCAATACCTAATTAATCATGTACAAAATCAATAAATTGAAAAACAAACATAAAAATTAAGAAGAATAAATTTGTACATGTACGTAAACATTTATGTGTAGCTTGTAATCAATTTCAAATCAAGATACATATGTTTTAAATGCATGCACATACATGTTATCTCCTAAAACACTCTATGTGGGGTTGAAGCCTGTGAGGTTGAAGCTTGAACTGTAAAATGTTTCTTACACTATTTAACAATGGTGTGGGCATAAATCAATCAATCTCCCTCATAATCAAAGCTTTGTTTCTTTAGAGCACATTTGATGCATGCACCCACACCATCGTGTTCTCCCTTCCCATGAACACTCTAAAAAAATACATAAATGAGGTATTTTGTGATGACAATGATAGTGAATGAGTGCAAAGAAATAGTGAGAGGATTTTAATTGTGATGTGTAATCATCCAACGAAACAAAATCTATTTGTACTCCTCCCTGATGAAGATATTGAAAAAATAAACCAAAATAATGTTGTACAAAGTGGGTGTCATGTTCCTTGTCATCACTTATATAGAAGTGATACTCCTTTTTTTTATTAAGGGTAAATAGTTTTGAAGGGACTATACCCTGTATACAAAAGGGCTCAAAATCCAGATACCAAAAGTGGAAGAAACAACCCAAAGAAGGGAAAAACAACCAACACCAGAGGGCTCATCAGCCAGATAATACATCATAGTTATAGAAAAGGATCAAGATGTACAATGATCCAAAAAATAGTAGAAGAGACCAAAAAACAAACAAGAGATATCGACCATAGAATATCTCAACCAAAAAATAGCACCAAAACCGTCAGTCAACAAAGAACTTCAGACAGTAAATAGTAACACAACTCTACATCACTTGATAGCCCGGTCAATCTTAGTTTTGATCGCTTGAAGTGAGACAAAGAAGGCAATGGCTATGGCCTGAGAAGGGTCTTTCAAATCTACCTGAGCAATTTCCATATCTCTTTTCTCCTTGGGGCCCCAAATGTCCTCAGTAATCCCGCTGAGACTGCATACACTATGAACATGCTGTTCGATGAAATTGTAAATGCTTTTAAGGGTAGATAGGATGTAGTCATTACGGATTTTTGCATTTCCCAGTCTGCCATCCAAAGATTGTAGCTTCTTGAAGACTTCAGCAATAACACCCTCCTCATCATCATCTTGAAGTTTCCCTTTTCCCTTAGCTTTTTCCATATTTCTGATAACACTCTTAAGCTCTTGAATTTCCTTCTCCATCCTACCCACTCTGACCAAAAAATCCTCCTCCTTAGGCTCCTCCACTAGATGGCTGATGTGCAATAGGATCTTGGCAAGCTCGAGGTCTTTGTGACTTCTAAGGACCCTCTGAGAAGCAGGGACCTTGGTTTTCATACCCTTCCTTTTCTTGCTAGACGAAGCAATGTCAATCTTCCTTTCGAGAAGGGGGAATGGAGGTAGTGGGGGCAGGGGGAGGAATGAAGGGAGAGGGAGGAGTAGAATCCAAGTGGGGATAGGTTGAGCAGTGGCGGTGGATAAGAAGAATTAGCCCTTGATGGAGTGGAACTGACCCTAGTATGATTTTGCACTTCCCGAACGGATTTCTCCAGCGAGTTTATCAAGTAGTGAGGGAAGCTGATGATTATGTTTCTATGAAAGTGGTTAAGAAAGATCAAATGTTTTTGAGGAATAGTAACAAATATCCCCTCAAGAGTTACATACCTAACAAACCATCCTGGCGAGCTCAGCAAAAGGATCAGGAATCGAAGTCAACTTGATGCCGGCTGTCACAAATTCAAGATTTTCCCCTTCGTCTAGGAATTTCTTTACCTCCACCTCTCTATCCACCTTCTTGTTAAAGAATTTGGTGCCATCAAGACTGAGCCCCGTGACCTGAGTGATAAGCTCCTCCGTTATCTCAACCTTAATGTTCGTTGTACTTAACTACGATTCTTCCATCCCTACGTAAATTTAATAGAAATATCCTGATCAAAACCTTGTATTATTTCAATAAAATTCATAAAACCCCAATTGAAGATAGATCCAGAGCCCTACATCCTCTTTCCACGCTGGATTATGGGTGGGTTCTGTCTTGCAAGGCGGACCCCCATTTTTCTAGTGACTCTGCCCGCAACGGTAAAAGTTTTAGCACTATGCGTATCAGTCTTAGCTTTGTTTTTGAATCTCTCCCATTCGTGATAAAAGAAGTAATTATTAGACCTGACTTTGTAATTAGTGACCCACTCCTTAGCGTTCTCCCTATGACAAGTAATGATGACTTTCCAGTTCACACAAATCACACAAATCTCTAGATGATGTCATCATTCTGTACTTAAAAATCCACTCCTTAGCATCAACATTACAACCATTAGTGATTACTTTCCAAGCCATGTAAATCATTGATGATGTCTTTATTAACTTGAGTGGGAAGAATGTCCCCCTTAGCCAAGTTTGAAAAGTATTGTTAACCCCAAAGTTTTCCAAACCATCTACGACCCTATTGCCTTCTCGATAGGTGTGATTGATTTTAACATTTTCAAAACTCTTGCATATATCAGTAGCTTCAACAATAAAATCTCTAATTGACCAGCTGGGGGGTTGCTTATTGTTTAAGAGATTGATGATGTTCAGTGAATCACCCTCAATAATGATATTCAGAATATTACAATCCCTGACTAGCCTTATTCCCCACAGAGCAGCAAGAGCTTCAGAGTAATGATTAGTATGCCTACCCATTTTCCCAGAAAAAGCAGCAACAAAGTAGCCTCTGTGATCTTTGATGACTCCTCCACCTCGAAAATATCCTGGATTGCCCTTTGAGGCTCCATAAAAATTCAACTTATGCCAAGCATTGGGAGGCTTAATCCATTAGACAGTGGATCTATCCATACCATTGTTATTATTATTTTTGAAGACAAAGTGTCAATATTCCAAGCAGCCAGAATATACTCTTATACCTCAGGGTAAGGTCTATTTTTAGGAGGATTAAATCTTGCAATATTGTCCTGCACATCAATGATAATTTCTTTATAGACTTTACTGCATAACTTTCTAGTATTTCGAATATGCCATCATTACGAGCCTTCCAAACTTGCCACATGGTGTGAGGTAAAACTAGTTGCCATAATATCCTCACCACACAATGTTTGTAAGGAGAGTCCCATTGTTCCGTGCCCGAAGACAAGTAAGAGGAAAGATCCATTTCGATTAAATTTTTCAAAAACAAGATGCCAAATTTTGGAAGTGTACTTACAATGAAGAAATAAATGTTTTATGTCTTCTGCATCTTTCTGACACATGCAACACCTATTCGACATGATGAATCCCTTCCTAATGAGGTTTTCATTATTCAGTATCTTGTCTTTAATGATGAGCCACCAGAAAAATTTCACTCTAGGGGTTAGCTCTGGCATCCACAGCTTATGCCAATTAATTTCACTTTCAATAGAGGAAAAGAAAAAATTAACTTTTTGTCTCGAGGCTTCCTCATAAAATCTAAGGATAGTTTTGATAGCCTTTTCCTCAATTATTGAGGCCATCAGAAGAAGCAGAGTGTCATCAGCAAACCTGTTCATGTGAGGAAACCTGATTACTAGAAGTTGGTAAAAATCCCTTTATCATGCCAATACTAATGGCTTTTGAGATAGATCTCGCTTAAATTGTCACCATTATAATGAACAATAAAGGGGAGATTGGGTCCCCTTGCTGGATTCCTCTATTGCTGAAAAAAAAACCAACCGGTTCCCCATTAACAACCACTGAGAATCTAGAAGTAGAAATACAAGAATGAATAATTTTCCTAAATTTATTTTGAAAACAAAACTTGGATAAGACCTCATCCATGAATTTCTAGGAGACTCTGTCGAAGGCCTTATGCATGTCTAGCTTGATAACCATCCCTGCTTTTTTACTTTTATCCATAGAATGGATTGTTTCATGGACCATGATAATTGTCCTAAATAATTCTTCCCTGAATGAATCCGCTCTGTTGTTGTGAAATAATCTCCATAAGAATAGGTTGCATCCTAGTGGTTAGAATCTTTGTGAAGATCCGATATATTACATTGACCAAACTGATTGGCCTGAAATATTTGAAGTCCTTTGCATCCAACTTCTTAGGAGCAAGCACAATATGTGTATTATTTAATTCTTTGATAAGATTTCCAGTTCTATAAAACTCATTAACAACTTTCAATAGATCTTCAGAACATATTTCCCAACATCTTTGGAAGAAGTTGGCTGAAAACCCATCGGGGCCCGGAGCCTTATCCCCTTCTAAAGTGAAAACAACCTTTTTCAATTCCTCAATGGTGACTGTTTTGGAAAGACTCTTAAACCTCTCTCAGCAGTAGTGAATTATTAGGAATGGAGTCTAAGAGAAAGGAGGCCGCTTGTTCATTGTAGGAATTATTCTCAGTGAGTAGATTCTTGTAGAATTTGAGGGATTCTTCTTTGATATCTTTAGAATCCTTAGTAATGCTCCCATTGTCCTTAGAAACTTCAGTAATTTTATTACAAGCTCTATGCTTGAGGGCTGTCAAATGAAAAAAATTTGTATTCTGTCTCCTGCTTTTAGCCAAAGAGCTCTAGACTTCATTCTCCAAAAGGATTCTTCATGGTTGTTTATATTATGCAGATCTGAGAGAAGCTTTTTTTCCTGTTGATGATCCTCTAGGGTCATACCTTTCAAGGAAACTTTAAGTTCAAGCTCTTCCAGCTGTTGCTTAAGTTCTTTCTTCTTTTCAAAAATATTCCCAAAAACCTCTTTATTCCAGATTCTAACCTTTTGCTTTACATTTTTCAACTTCTGTAGAAGCCTGAATTGGGCCATCCCTATGCCTTCCCAATACCACCACTCTTTAATTCTATCTAGAATATCCTCATGCTCAAGCCACATTTTCTCAAATTTGAAATTGCAGTGAAAAGGTTTTGACCAATTGAAGAAATTTAGGGCAATAGGATTGTGATCAGAGCCCGTTCTGGGGAGAGAAGAGAGATGAAAATTCTGATCTAAGATCCAATTAGTAGAAATGAGAGCTCTATCCAGTCTAACCTGTATCAAGTTCTCCCCAAATCTTCTGTTAGACCAGGTAAATTGATTACCATGAAGTTCTATGTCCATAAGATTAAGAGTCGAGATGAAGTCAACAAATTCTTCCATACTGATAGAAAATTCAGAGTTTCCCCCAAATTTTCTCCGGATTTAAAGGAGTATTGAAGTCTCCCATTATCAACCAGTTCATGTCCTCAACATTATTCGAAACAAGGTTAACTCCTTCCATAAATTTCTTTTACCAGCAACAGTATTGGGTGCATAAATATTGGAAAGAATCCAGCTAGAATTATTCTCAAGGATTTTAAAAATTATAGCTAAATGATTCTGGGAGGAAGAAAACACATTACCATTAACAATTTTGGTATCCCAGAAGATCGCTAAGCCTCCAGAAGCTCCTTGAGAATCAACAGCAGCAAAGGCAAAGCATTCTCCCAGAAATATCTTTTGCAATCTTCAACAACTTTACTTTTCATTTTAGTTTCCTGAATAAGAAGGATGCTTGGCCTGTTTGATCTTTTAATTTCCTTAAGCATTCTTTGCTTAGGCCCCCCATTGAGTCCTCTGACATTCCAAGAAATGACCTTCATTAAATTTTTTTGGTGATGCAGTTGTCGGATGGTTCAAAATCCTTTGTGTACCATCTGCAATTTCTTTCTCAGTCTCTTTTTCTCTTACTTCTCTCTTGGATAGTCTGCCTTTTCTATAGGGAACTCCAATATTTGCAGTTCTTCTAGTAGTGGCCCTTGTGATTCTTGAGGTGGAAGCTTCCCAGCTTCCAATCTGCTTCTTTTTATCACTATAGAGTGATTCCAGAATTTCTTCAAGACTTTTTAGTCCTCGTTTCTTACTTCTCACTGTGATGAATCCATCTTTATCATAGTCTGATAGACTTTTCTTGCTAGTAGGGGTAATTTCCCCTTCCTCTTTTCCTTTATCAACATCAGTCTGTTTAACCATTTTAGGAGTGAGCTCCTCCATATCAGTAAACTCTTTATCTTGGTTTAGATCTCTTGCTATGGATTCCAGAACCTCTTTGACTTTTCCTTGCCTCATTTTGAGTAGCTCCAGAGAGCTATTCCTATTTAACAGTTCTTGATGAGCAAAAGGAGTAGTTTTTTCCATCTCTTCTTCCTTAGAAGTGATAAGATGAATGAAAACTTTTTCATTTTCTTCATCAACCTCCATGTTCACTTTACCGGATTTGGTGTCTTAATGTTCATTGCTGGATCCACTGCCATATCCCTCTTGCTTTCTTCACCCTTTGTCGATTCAAGATCTTTTTCCTTTTGGGCTTCATCAAGCTTTTCCATCTGGTGAATTTTAGGCCTCCACAGTTTCCTATAAACCGGTGGCCTCTTTGTCTTAAAGCCTTTTTATGGTCTTTTAGCTTGGGATTCATCTGCATGTGGCTATCTCCAGCATTCTGGTCTGTTAGAGGATCTTTATCATCCTTATCCGTCTATTTCTGTTCTTGAGCCTCAAAATGATCTGAGGGTATTTCCAGCTTTTGCATTATTTGCTCAGAGCATTTGCTGGCAAAATGCCCTAATTTATGACATTTGCTACATCTTAGTTGGAAAGCTTCATACTCTATTTGTTGTTTCCATGCTCCAAATTTGGACTACAGAAAAATGTGATCAGGTAGCTCTTGATCCATTTCAGTAGAGACACAGAACCTTGCGAAGGCCAGTCTTGATCTATTTTTCATAGGTCCATCAAGCCCAACTGGTGAACCAATCGATTTGGCTATATGAAGAAGGATTTCATCATCCCACAGATGAAGGGGTAGCCCTGGGAGTCTACACCAGATGGGTATGGCATGAATGTTCTCAGTATATGGATTGAACCCAGGATACCATTTTTTTAAAAATAGCCCCATATTGCCAAGACACCAGGGACCACCCAATAAGACAGAGTCTACATCAGCTTGGAGATTAAATCGGGCTAGAAAAAAACCCTTGGCCATGGTGGTGATAATCAAATCCCCTTTTGGTTTCCATCTGTGAATGGCCCATTTTCTTATAGTATCTACATTGGGTCTTGATCCCAAAACTTTCCGACTAGGGCTAGATTGGTTTTCTCAAGAGCTCTATGTAGACATCCGTCAGGCACTTGTATGTGGGTCACCCCCTCAACATATTTTGTACTTTTAAAATTTAGATCACATGCAGGATGAGGACCCACATTTTTGTCAGGAGGTACCTTAACAATATCAGCCCAGGCTCTAGATCCAATACTAACACCTTTAACCAATTCTCCCTCTCTTAACGGTGCCTTATCAGCTAGTTCACAGCCTTTTGATAGACATTCAGCAGCCAGAGCTGCTGAAACCACACTCTCAAAACCCTCCCGCAGTCCTCCATGATCTTCAAACCCGCAGTCCTCCATTTTTTTAGCCGATAGCATTAATGGCCAACAATATTTCCTTTCAATTTAAGAGAAGGGTAATAACTCGCTTAATAACTCGCTTCACATCTATACTTTCAACCCCATCCAAATCCAATTACGCATGCTTATAAACTACTTGAACCATGATGGTAACCTAGTCATTATGATAATATTGTGTTGGAATCTCTTTTTGATGAGAAAATGAGTAATTCTCAACAAAATCAACCACAAAAAATATGGAACCAATATGGAATGTGTCTTTATTGGTCTTAAATTATGTAGCCTACCAATTTTTATAGTGATAATGTTTGGACGTAAGGACTAATAAAACTTCAATTTTTTTCATGAATGCAACATTGGGGATTTCCTCTTCTACCAAGTCTAACCTGGTTGCATTCTTTCCAAGTCATGTTGAATATTTTATGTATTTGAACCTACAAAATAAATACATAATGGAAAACTTGTTATATTCATTTGTAATAAACATAAAAATAAAAATAAAATATATACATCCAAATTTAAAAATAATTAAATATTTTCTTTATATTTAATAATCACATCTTTCAAGTTACCATTTAAAAGTGTACAAGGCTTCATTTATTTCTAGAAATAATTTCAAGTCCCCAAACTTGTCACAAACACCTTTGATGCAAGCCATATGACCATCCACATGATCATCGGATATTGTGCAAAGAATAGAAGCTATGAATTCACTCACACTTTGTGTAGGGGACATTTTCTGGACCATTTGATGCTTCTCGTAACTTTCTATACACCTAAAAACATTTTATTTTAAATACAATATAAATTAAATCAAATCTCATAAAACAAACTTTAATCAAATTTATAATAAGCCTATAAATGAAAGAACACCTCAATATATACACATAATATAATTTTTTGTGTACTTGATAGTGATAATAAAACTCAACATGATAACAAAAACAACATGTTTCAAGGAATTTATTAGCTCGCATATACCGAGGCTTACAATTATCAAACATTCATTATCCAATATTAACATCTGGATGTTCTTCTATAAACTTGATGTAGATTTCATGTTGAGTTATTTCAAGTCAATGTTTTATATGTTCATAATAGTTATTGTGAGCTATCCTATGTTTTACAACATCCCTCACATTTAGAGAAGGAAAAGTCCTCTCAATCCAAAAATCGAAACTATCTTCACAACATTATCCTCAATTTTATTAGAACGTGGATTTCTACACATTAGTGCCC
Source organism: Taxus wallichiana var. yunnanensis (assembly GCA_018340775.1). Lineage (NCBI taxonomy): Eukaryota > Viridiplantae > Streptophyta > Pinopsida > Cupressales > Taxaceae > Taxus > Taxus wallichiana. The sequence continues at coordinate 332,863,015 of CM031233.1, read as the reverse complement.
AATTTTCTTCCACAATAGAATTATCCAATGTCTTCCTCCTCTTCTCATACCTACTGACCATCTTTCTAGAAACACCCAATACCTTAGCAGTAGCGGTAATATGACGATTATTTTTCGTATCTTCACTTACAACTAAAGTTAATATTTCTCTACGAGAAATACTCTTATCAACAGACCTAGTTTTTGTACCCAAGGAACTTATTCCTTTAGACACATTTGCAACAAATTCTTCTTCCATATGTTGTGACTTTTCCCATCCAAAATTGACACCCAACAATTCTAATGTTTCCTTCATATCAACATGATTCAAGAATGTAACCAAAAATTTTCTCTAACAACTATAGTCAAATTAATAAATTCACCATATATTCTCTCTACACTTTTTGTAGTTTTCTTTCTTGATAGTGGTTCTTGTTGGGAAATTTCTTTTAAGTTTTGGAAACCCATCTTCACCAAGTGTGTGACATTTTCCTTGGGAATTTTTTCCATAATTTTTTTTATCAAATCAGCATACTCTTGTGCATCATGATCTGTGTCCATAAACACAATTTGCAAAAAAGTTAACATACATGTGATTACACCATTCATGAATGTTTAAAACATATATAAGAGCTTGTTTAGGAACATTGATTAATTTTATATTTAGTATATTCTTATTGTCACATACATGCATATATCCTTTAGGAGCAATCTAATCTACACTCTAATTTTTTAATGATGAAAATATTTATGAATCAAATACTTGAACATGTTCAAGAAATAAATGAAATATGCACTCATAAAGTTGGAATTAGCTTTGAGATAGGGGATAGTTTGTATATATTTATTATATAAAGTGTGTAATAGTTCCTAAAGTGCTAAGATGGATAATAGTAGTGACCTAACTTACATATATGACAAATATTTTGGTACTACTAGTAGAAATAAACCCTAGAAAGATTTCACGAGGAGTACATAAAGCAAAATTAACTAAGGATTATAATTGAGAAGTGTGAGAAAAAGATTTATGAAAATAAAATGTATGAAAAATAAAGGGTAGTATGAGGACATGTGGATGAAGACAAAATAGGTGGATGAATTTATAAAATATCAAGTGAGAAAAAAATCTAGTAGAAATAAACCCTAATGATTTCATGAGGAGTATGTAAAGCATGAATATAAAAGATTTTAAGTTGATAAATAGTACTAGAGAAGATCAAAAAATGTGAATTTAGTAAAAGATTTACAAATCATGTCACAAGGAGTATATTATCTTATATATATGTGTAAAACAACATGCCAAAAGATATAGGAATAAATAAATGACCTAAAATTATATCTAAAGGATGTTGTAAGTAGTATGTAAATTGTAAATAATATGTAAAGGCATATTCAACATAGTCTTCATATATGATTTGTATATATAATTTTGTAAAAGTCTTTTAGGATGACACTATTACTTTTATCCCATATAGTTTTGCGGTTGTGTTCATATATACTGGTTTTTAAAGCATGATACTAGAGATCTATAAATATTATGCCTCTATGAATATATATAATGATTCAATATAATAAATTAGGTCTCACAATTGTCAAAACCCTCTATAATCAAAATTTAAATGACCAAAAACCCTAATCATGGGTAAAACCACTAAAACAAGGTTCATGTTTGAGTTGAAATACAATTCGTACATTGCCTTTGATGGAGCATCTATTAAGAGGCCTAAAATTGTACGTAGTTTTCCATTTATAGATATAATATTGTATGGATCTAACTATATTTAATAATTCTTTATAGTGAATTTATTTATTTTTTCTTGTCTTCGATTTTAGGAACTTTTTCTTATGAATCTTAACTCTAGACATTGGTTTCGAGTGCTTCATACACATGTCTCAAATTTTCTTTTTTACTTTAGGAATATTTAAGATAGCTTAGCATGTCTTTTGAATGATACTTTCTTGAGAGTGTTAGGTGATTGTTAGGTGAGTAAATGAGTGATTTTAAATTATATAGGGTTATGTATGTTTCATTAAGGCTAACTCATAGTGAAAATACCAACCCATAAAGGATTTAAAATTAATGAATTGACTATTGGGTGGCCCTGGCAAAATTCTTACTTTAGGACCAAACCATTCAATTGTTTGGTCAATTAGGAATGCATATTTTTATGCCTAATAGTTTTGTTCAGTGGACTACTAATGAATGATCTAATATAATTTGTGTGAGCAATTGAGTAGTATAATGGTAAAATAAATTCTTGCAATAGGACTAAATTATATATATTAGGTTTGTAATATATGCAAGTAATGATTTAGGGATTTTAAGCCATTAATGACACTATCAAGTGATAAATTAACAAATTTAGGTGTATATAAGCGTGAAATATCAATTTTGGCATATTTCCAACTATGCAAGTTTGTAAAATGACCTAAAATTTTATTCACAACTTTTATCTATGTATTATTCCATAAATAGTGCTCAAGTGAAGCTCAAGTAATTGGCTATCATTATTCTTCCACAATATCCTCCAAAAGTGGCTTGGGAAAGTTTGTTGTCCCTATTTTTGGTATAATATTTGTGGCCCTACGAAGTCAAATAATTTATTAAAATAAAAATAAGTTATTATACAATTATTGAATCAAAAATATTATAGAAATGAAGGAAATGATGGACCATATTTGAAAACCTATCAATAACTGTACTATTGAATTGGATTCTTGTTATGTATTTATTTTAATTTTACAATTAATTTACCATATAGTTCTAATATATTTAAAGAGTTGACAAAATAGCTAGTCAATTTATATTTTCCTTGGGATATTTCCAAAAATTGTCCAATTCAATTATGTTTATTTTATAGGATTCAATAGGATATAATAAAAGATATTTGGGGTTCATTCTTAAAATTATCCATGTACCTTATTTAGATTAGATTCGGTTAAGTAGGAAATCATTTGTGCATGCCACCTATATAAACATATTATCTTTAACATATTAGGGGCATCTAGAGATCTCGTATTAAGAACTCTCTAAGAAGGATTTTGAGCCCAATCTTATAAGCACCTTTCTTTGGATCACATTACAACAAGCTATAAATTTGAACACATTATCTTTTTTCTTCCTTAAATCTTGATTCCATTCATCAATATTGAATTCAAAGTATCATTGAAAAATGTTGAGGTCCTTATTAGGAATTTTTATTTATAAATTTTATCACATTATTCTTTCATACTTATCTTAAGAGGGAGAACTACATGGTCTGAATCCTTTTAGGAGAAAGTGATATGTCTAGGAAATGTTTAAGATCATGAGGGTGTTAATAAATCTCAAATAAAAATTAAATATACTAACACCTTATTAGGTCACAAGAAGAGAGTGAGGGTTTAAATATAAGAAGAAGACTATTTATAGGTACAAAAGTTTGATTGCACAATTTTATACGCAAATCCGATATCCAAATACTTAGTCATACTAGGTGAAAAATTTAAATATATATAATAGTAGTAAAGGAAGGAATCATCTAGGTCTTGGGATGCATTCACGAAACATACATATCCAAGTAGGAAAATTTTTCCATCACTTAGGTTCTAGGATCTCTGAATTTATATACATCTTTAAAAGACTTTGTATGGCTTATTTACCTAGTTTCATATCACTATTGCATCTCTAAACCTAGAAGAATAAAGAGTTCCTTCTAAAACCCTAACCCTAATTGAAAATTCTAATATCAATCTTATTTTGATCAAATATTGTCTATTGACATGAACTTGGGACTATTTATTTGTATTTAGTGTTCTAGAATTATAATGGGTAATTAGGGTTCAAACTAGGATAAGGATTAAATAAGCTAACTTGGTATCACTAAAAGATTTAACCAAAAATGAAACAAAATTACCCTAACACAAATTTACCCTAGACGGAAAAATAAAATGTAATGAAATTACTTATATAATTTAGATTATGAGCAGCAATAGAACACCAAATAACAGAATATTTCGAATAATGATCTCAATATGCAATTAGAATAGCTTCGTCACTTCGAGGGGGCAACCTCCAAACCATATAATAAGACTCAAATTCTCAAATGATAATGAAATACCACCTAAAATCCCCTATATATACTATTCATATGTTATGGCCATCACCAAGCCGACCTATTAAGCATGAGAAAGTATAAATGATATAGTAAAATGATATGGTAAGCCAAAAATCGGATACTCATATCCTAATACAAGAAATAGGTTAAGGGTGTAGCATGCCCTTCCCTTTGAAACCAATTTTTTCCTCAACATTGAATAATCCTTGATGTTGTTGCAAAAAAACTTCATCCTCCCAAGTTGCATCTTCTATGCTTAGATTCTTCCACTTGATAAGATATTCCTTAATATCTCTGGTTCTTAGCCTCTTAGTACGTGTTTGCAGAATCTTCTTTGGCTCCAACATGATTCTTCGTTCCTCGTCAAGTTCTGGTAACTCTTTCTAGGCTTCAATATTTTTTTCCAATAACCTTCTTCAGGCATGAAACATGGAATACTGGGTGTATGTGTGAAGATGGAGGCAACTCTAGTTTATAAGAAACACTTCCAATTTTGTGTAGAACCTGATAAGGGCCATAATATTTAGGAGCAAGTTTTTGGTCCTTTTTTTGTTTCTTTAGGGAAATCTGTTTGTAAGTATTTGGATATGTATAAAAACCCAGTCACCAATTTCTAAATGTCTTTCACTACGGTGTTGATCTTCTTGTTGTTTCATCATGTTTTGTGCTAATGCTAAATTCTCCTTCAAACTAGCCAAAACCTATTGTTGATGTTGAATGTGTTCCTCAACATCTCTAACCTTAGTTTGCACCCTCAAGTAAGAAGTGATAAAAGGTGGATGGTAACCATATAATTCTAAAAATGGGGTCATTTGAGAAGAGGTATGAAAAGATGTGTTAAACCACCATTTTGCAAGTGGTAGCCATTTAATCCACCTTTCCTACTTATCTGATAAAAAACAACATAGATACCCCTCTAAGCATTTTTTGACCACTTCCATTTGCCCATAAATTTGAGGATGATAAGATGAACTATGAGCTAGCTAAGTACCCAAACATGAAAATAATTCCATCCAAAAATTACTTGTGAAAATAGGATCACAATCACTTATAATTATCTTTGGGGTTCCATGTAGCCTTTGAACTATCTCCAAAAAATATGTGACAAGATCTTGTTGTAAATGGATGTGATAGGGAAATAAAATGGGCATATTTTGTGAGCCTATCCAAAATCATGAAATTAACATTCTTACTCTCTAAAAAAGGTAATCCGGTGATGAAATCCATGGAGACCTCCTCCCATCTCTGCTAGGAATTGGTAAGGGTTGAACGGACTGATGTCTTAATTATTTCCCCTTTTTTGTTGGCATAATAAACACTCGATACAATTTCTTTTACATCCCCCTTGAGTTCTTCCCAAAATAATTATCTTTTTATTCTATGATATGTCTTCAAAAACCCAAAGTTTCTTCCAACAGGTGAGGCATGTAGCTCGTAAGAATCTTATGCTTCAACTCAAAATTTTTACTCAAGTATAACCTATCCTTGTACCATAGGGAATTACCTTTCCACTAAAATTTGTTAGATGTCATAGATCCTTGCTTGATATTATGTATCCTTGTCTTGATCCCATTCCAATCTTACTTCATCTACCCAATCGACCAATCAACATGGAAATTCCACATAGTAAGGCATCTGTGGATGTATCCCTTCGGAAAACGCATCAGCTACTACATTTTATTTACCCTTTTTATATATAATTTCAAAATCACAACCCAAAATTTTTGTTACCCACACCTTTTGTTCCTCAGATGATAACCTTTGCTCCAAAAATTATTTGAGACTATCATGATCAATTTTTACCTTGAAGTGTCTACCCATGAGATAGGGCCTCTATTGCTTGACCACATGAAGAATAACCATCATTTATTTCTCATAGAAAGGTTTGAGCAGATCTTTTCCTTTGAATTGGAGACTCTCAAATGAAATTGGTCTTCCTTCCTACATTAGAACTACTCCTAATCATGATCCTGAAGCGTCACATTCAACAATGAAGGTTTTTGAGAAGTTGGTAGTAGCCAAAACTGGGGTGCTACACATGGCTTCCTTTAGCTGCTCAAAGGATTTAGTGGCTACGTCTATCCAATGGAAGGAATCCTTATTTAGCAATGCAGTGAGTGGGGTTATTATTCTACCATATCCCCGCACAAATATTTTGTAGTACCCTATTAATCCTAGGAACCCACGAAGATTTTTGAGAGTTTTGGGCCTTGGCCATTCCACCATATATTTGATCTTCTAAGGATAAAATTTGATGCCTTCATGAGATACAATGTGATGCAAGTACTCTACCTCTTATACACCACAAGAACATTTAGATGGATTTGCATAGAGAGTATGTTTCTCCAAAACTTCCAACACTTTATTTACATGTTGTAAGTGTTATTCCCATGTCTTTCTGTAAATCAATATGTCATCAAAGAAAACTAATGCAAATTTCCTTAAAAATGGCCTAAAAATAGTGTTCATCAAGATTTGAAAGGTTGAGGGAACATTTGTACGACCAAAAGGCATTACAAAAACTCATAATGGCCCTCATGAGTCCTGAAAGCCATTTTATGACCATCTTCCTCTTTTATTCTAAGTTGATGGTACCCGAACGTAGATCTAATTTTGTGAAATAAATAACACCATAAAATTCATCAAGTAAATAATCAATTACTAGAAAAGGAAACTTATCTTTGATGGTGTACTTGTTGAGTTCTCAGTAATATGGACACATCCACATGTTTCATCCTTCTTATGTACCATGACCACTGGTGAATAATATGCACTCATGGCTATGCGTGATGATACTTGCCTTCAACATTTCTGAACCATTTTCTCGTTCTCACTTTTTTGGGAATATGGGTATCTGTAAGGTCGATGTTAGGTGATTTTCTCCCTAGAATCAACTGAATGGAATGATCATGATCATGATCCCTAACTGGTGGTAGTCCCATTGGAATTGCATCATAACCATAAAAAAAAAAAGAGTGAGCATCAACAATCTTCTGAAGATTGGGTGGCATTGAAGACTCTGTATTTTGTACTTCTATGGAAAATAACTTTGCTATAAATCCATCTACTCATTTTCTAAGAACCTTCTACATATGATGAGAGATAATAATCTATGGAGACTTAGCTACCATCCCATTCAATTGTATTTTCCTTCCATTTGAATGAAATCACATGAACAATTCTTGGAAATTCATCTCTATAGTACTTAAGGTTGTGAGCCATTGGACACCTAAAACAATATTTTCCCCTCCCATAGAAATAGCAAACATAGGTGAGTCTAACATGTAGTCTCCCATGGAAAGATTGATACTATGGCACTTTCCTATGCACTTGACTGTCCCACCATCCACAATCATAACTTGCATTTTTGGAGCTGGGTAAATTAAATAATTGAGGATGACAACTAAATTACTATTTATGAAGTTATGAGTACTCCCTAAGTCAATCAACACCATCACCTTATATTTTTGAGATAGCCAATAAAATTGAGTGTTTGAGGAGTACTAATACCGATAATGCATGGAAAGAAACTATAGGTTGGTGATCCTCTACTTCATTTTCTACTAGTTCCTCGGCCTCTCCTAAAATTTCAGCTTCCTCATCATCCTCATTATCTCCATCAATATAAAACAACTTCTTCTCAAAGACATTTGTGTCCCGGTCCCTATTTTCTACCACAGTTAAAACATAATAATTTTTCTCTCTTTTCTTCCATTTGTTAAGGAGTCAGTATAATTGGCCTAGAAAATGAAGAGGAAGAGATACTATGGTCTGTGGTGTTAATGAAAGGAAACCTCCTCCTACAAATAAATTTTTCCTCTGCTCGACGTGCCATGATAATAGAATCAGAAAGATTGAGTGGATTAAACATACATACCTCATGCTCAATGTGGTCCTTAAGACCCCAAGAAACAAGTCATTCAGATTCTCTTCTAGAATATTCTCCACCCTTAAGGATAGGTTCTAGAATTGATGCACATAATCTTAGACTGATCCTATTTTCTGTAACTTTGCTAATTGACTAAAGTAGTTCTTTGAAAAATTGGAACTATAGTGCAATTACAACTCCTTGGTAAAAACTATCCAAGTGACATCGAGACCATTCTTCTTCCTTTGAGCACATAACCATCGATACCAAATGAATTGGTTTAGTTCAAGATACTGGGGATGCCAATGTCACCTTTTGTCCGATGGTGTTTGATGTAACTCGAAGAAGTTCTCCATTTGATTTATCAAATTCAGGGGATCCTTACCATCAAATTTGCACATATCCACTTTCGACATTATGTTCCGTGGTTGCGAATAAGTTAGATTCTGATTGGGCTGGAAAAGTGATCCAACATGGTTATTTTTTCCATGATTTTGAACTGAAGATCCTCCTTGGTTGATATGGGGTGGATTTGGGCCATATTGTTTACCCTTTACATGTTACATGATATCATCCAACCGTTAATTGATTTGGTTTATGTCTCCTTTAGAGGCCATCTCAGATTGTACATTTCGTAGCTCATACTCAAGTTGGCTCACCTTATGGTCAACCGAGGTAAACCCTAGTCTTGAGGACTCTGTATTTACCCCTACTAACTCCATCTCTGTAATAACTACCCCATATTTATCGGGGTTTTACCAGAGTAACCAGATTCTTTTTTGCTCTTATGGAAGGCCCCACCATGATGTCAAACCTTACGGTTTAGGGTTTCGATACAAATTCAACCGAATAGGAAAAAACATAGAGAAGATACTAATAATTTTTTGAGAGCTTTCCAAAAATGTAAAGAACTTGAAAAATTCTACAATTTGCACTATAGAGAGTGATTTTATGAAACACCCTAAATTTGTAATAACTTTTGCAAAATAAATATCTCAATATGCAATTAGAATAGCTTTGCCACTTCGAGGGGCAACCTCAAACCATATAATAAGACTCAAATGCTCAAATGATAATGAAATACTACATACAATCCCCTATATATACTATTCATATGTTATGGCCATCACCAAGGTCGACCTATTAAGCATGAGAAAGTATAAATGATATGGTAAGACACAAGTTGGCTACTCATATCCTAATACAAGCAATAGGTTAAGGCCGTAGCATAAAATTACGATCTATTAAGGGTTTCAAGTATGTATGTACCAATTTTTGCAGCCTTCTCTCTCTCTTTTTGAGCCCCCTCTCTCTCTTTGATTCTTCCTATGAACTGATCTTCTAGCACTCTCCATTTCTTTCTCTTCCTCCTTATGTTTTCATTTTGTATTATTCTCATTTCCCATGATTCCTCCATTTCAATGATTTTCACCGACACAAAAATTGAGCTAGATCTAGATCTAAGAGTAAACGAAATAGAAAACCATACGTGCATGGAACTCTTATTATATATAAATCTCAATAAAAATTAGGTTATTTTTAAGTACACATTTTCTAACTTTAAAACTACTTTTCTAATTTTAAAACAATTTAAATCTAATATAATTTTTTTAATTTTGTAATGTCTTTGTAATAAAATTAACTATGTTTTGAAATTAAGTTTATTATATATAAATAATAAAATATTAATTTTTAATTTTTTAGAATAAATTAGAAATATAATATACTTTTGATTAAAAACAAAAAAATTGAAAAAGTATATTTTAAAATTAAAATCATTGAACCTAAAAATAAAATAAAAACAAAAATATTAGAAAAAACATTGCTTTAAAGTTATACTTACTAAACATTATTTTTTAAAACTAAATTTAACATGTGAGTGAAAGTTACAAAACAAATTTCAACTCGGAGGCACTTGGGTGGCGGTTTGGGGATTTTAGGGGCTTTGCGCGAACCCAATGATTTGGTGCTTATGTAGATCATATGTGGCAAATTTTGGCACCAAATCCATTTGGAGGATAATTATTTGCCAAAATGTGCCACATAGGTGCCACGTATTTAGGGTAAATTAATTAGTTAAATTACAAAATTTTACACCAAAATACAGTTTTTGTTACCTTTCTAAAAATATAATTTTCAATTTTTAAAAATATGTTTTACTATTTATTATTAAATTTTTTCCAACGTATGGTATTTTATGACAATCAGTAGTACACTTTCAACACAATTTGAAAAATAGTAAAATATATCAATTTTTTTGTAAAAATTAAACTTACTATTTGTTGAATTTTTCTTCATAGATGTGAAAAAAAATTCAATTTTGATATAAATCTTAAAATATATTGGCATAAACATATGTACGCCCTTAATATGAAAATATCTTCACTAAAAATTAATTAAAAAAACATAAAAATATAAAAATTTATTAGGACCTCGATATTCAAATCTAGAACATATATCTAAAATTTCATGGTGAAAAAATAAGTTTTCATTTAAAAACACCTCACTAGAAAGTCATTCCTCTATTATAAAATAAAAACAACGTATGAATATAATTAAGAAAGACCAAATTTTTTTATTTAAAAATAAAATAAAAATTTACATGTATTCTACACTCTGAACACAACATTTCGTTAGTTTGTGAAATTTCATGAATGTCTACGGTTTTGTGGCTATTACCTTTGGAAAATCAATGAAACTAAAAATTCATGTTTATAAAGGTACAAAAATACAAAAAAGTGGGACATGCTATTGTGCTTTCACCGATTCCAATATCGCATATATTGGAATCCAAAATCACATATTTTGGAATCCAAAATCACATATTTTGGAATCCAAAATCACATATATTGGAATCCAAAATCACATATATTGGAATTTACTACTCTCCAAAGTCCCATATATTGGAATCCAAAAAGTCAAATATTGGAATCCATTATATGGGCTAGCATCCGCTAGGCATTATCTATGCTTTGGACTAAACAAAACATGTATCCGTTTTATACAAGCTACCAAATGCTAAGCATTATTTATGATTTTTATGTATAGAACATGTTTATGTTTTATAAGGGCTAGCGGCCTGGAACCATTATTTATAGTATGTTATATATATAAAATGTTTATGTTTTAAACGGGCTAGTAGATGCTAAGAATTATTTATGCTTTGTTATATACAGATCATGTTTCTGTTTTATATGGTCTAGTGGATGCTAGGCATTATTTATGACATGTTATGTACATAACATGTTTCTGTTTTATACGGGATAGTGGATGCTAGGAATTATTTATGCTTTGTTATAAACAGAAAATGTCTCTATTTTATATGGGGTATCGACTGCTAGGCATTATCAATGTTTTGTAATAAGGTTCTTATTAGTGTTTAAATGTCTTTAAGATTAAACTATGAAGATTTGAATAATTAAAATGCCTTTTGGCTCAAAGTGGTCGCTAGGCTAATGAAATTCAAGAGATTTGAGACACTTCCAGGTTCATGCAGTATGATGTGATTGAACCTCAGCATAACTAGAGAATTACTAAAGATATTCTAAATAAATTAGAAGAGGGTGACAATTTAGAGTAGGAGAATGTAATTAACTATAAAACCAATCTAGATATATTTACGTATTCAATTATAGATATGAAATAAATTTAAATTGCTTTACTAAAGATAGAAATGTAGAAAAGCATTTTAAGAATTGTTTGAATTTTATCGTAACACTATTCTCAAGATCTGGGATCCCAAATTAACAAAATAAATCATAGTGAAGCTCCAAAAATAAGCTCCCTTGAATTTAATTTTTGATCAAATATCATCTTGAACATCTTCTCTTGTCCTTCAATGGTTGCAACAAAGGCCACACCATGGTGTTAAATTTGACGCCCATTCATACATTTTTATCCGTAAAATAGTTGCAAATATTTGAAATAACCGTCACATATGACTTGCATATTTTAGATATGACCGTCAAATTTTCTAGATATTTATTTATATATTAATTATATTAAAAATATTAAAAATAATTAAGTATATACAATATAATTTTATATTTATTTTATGAACAATGTTAAAAAAATATTTTACAAATTTTCAAGGGCAAGTTTTTCTAATAATTCACCATAGAGTTATTCAATCATATTGTTAGCTTATAATCAGTGAAAATATAAATCCTCCCAACTTATATTTCAACAATCTCAAAGCATAATATAATAGATTTACACAATACATTCATAATAACATATGAATGTATATATTATTGACAATGTTAAGTAGTACCATCATAACAACATTATGAAAAGATAAATAGTTATTTAGATTTTTCTTGCTCTAAATATTTGATGCCCCCTACCACATTCAATCCATGAGACACTATTTCGATATTAATTTGTATAAATCGATAATTAAATATTTATCTTTTATACAATATTTGTGTCCGATTTTCATGCCCACCATAAAATTTTCAGGAGGGTTTCCTTTGCATCTAATGTAATACACAAAGTGTTTTTAGAACTGTATGAAATTTTTTTCTACTCTAAACCTTTTATAGGTATCATATTGCCATTCCCTCAACTATATTACAATGTTCCTTTGCCCAAATGAGTCTTGGATACTATACAATTGATATTTTTATTGAAGCCCATTGATATCTTTTTAACATCAACAGAAATGATGTTATTGGACCAAAATCCCAGTTCACAATATGGTGATAATAATTTTATAAATTCTTATAGCCCACCACACAGGTTGACAATTTTCATGCCGAACCTGAATGACATCTTCCTATTGTATGTTTTGTTTATCCCATATAGCAGGTCATCTATATCTAAAATAAGTAAAAAATCTTATTGCTACCTGCAGCAGGAAGTAAACAATTTTAATTTTCATCGGTTGCATATCAATTATAACCAATTAAAATAAACAACATTTTATCTTATAGCTAACAATTACCAATTGAGAATACGACTTTTATTACACCACCTTTACACATTGCTAGATCCATTGATGCAAGAGATATTTTAAATAAACATTCATCAATTCATAATCTATTTCTTGCTATTAAAAAGGTAAGCATAATGTATTTGAAATAAAAATTAATAAATTCATAATCAATTTCATGATGTGGCAAATAAAAGCTTGAATGGATAAACATAGTGGTTTCGTGGTGATTGTTAGTGCAAAATCACAAGACACCCGGACGCACATCAAAGGCTTCTAGGTTGATGTTCGAGCATCAAGTGTGATTGCACAACATGGAAACCTCTCTCCAAGCGTGGGACTTGTGAAACCGAGAGAGGAATCTCTAGAGAAGGTGGTTTCTGCTCCTAAACTACCCGCCACAAGCTATTCCGGTGCAGGCAAGCTAATCTAATCCTAATCTAACCATGCCAAGGAGACAGAGAGAGAGAGAGAGAGAAGGGAAAAACAGCAAAAGCCTACACTAAAACGGTGATACACCAGAGAAGGAGAATGTTGAACATCTATCAAAAGCGCCATGGGACAAAGAGAGGTGAGCAATGGGAAGGATGGACAGATGCATCACAGGCCCAAGGATAGATTTCACACAGAAAGTGTCCCAAAACTCCATGAACACAGCTCCAGATCTGCAGTGAACGTTCAAACATGCACAGATACCTGCAATGAAGAGAGGCAAGAAGAAAACAAGCAAAAACGAGAAAGGATGGACAGATGCATCACAAAACACGTTTTGTTGCTTCAGAAGTTTGCACAGAACATCATTCCATTAGTAAAAGGCAAAAAACGCCATTACAGAGTAGGGAGGAGGCTCGAACTCCATTTTCAACCCTAGAGAAGAAAAGAAGGGAGGGCAGAGCAGAAAGAATGAACCACCCCTTCAAAATGAGCCAAAACTGGCTTTTACATTGCATGGGTCGAACCCAGGGGACAGAAACGTAGGAAAACGTGCAAGCCCATTCCTCATTGACTGCAGATGCATTAAATCAGCATGGAGGATCTTACCAACCCATACCCTGCCATATTTGACCGATTTTGGAGGAGAATGCGACCCATTTGTATTAATTTGGCCGCTAAAATGTCACTTCTGGCCGTGCAGAAGAAGAATGCGACCCATTAGCATTAAAACGGGTTGTTGAAAGGTCGCTTCTGGCCATTACCACACGTCAGAGCCGTTTCTTGATTTTCTCTCTCCATACTGCACCAAAACTCGAGATTGATCCCAGAATCATGTAGAGCATCTCAACAGCTTTCCGTTGATATAAAGAACGTGGAAATCCGAGCTCTGGATCAAAAGATATGGCGATCTGAAGATTTAGGGCACGGAGCAGACCAAGACAGATTTTAAAATGTTTTCCCGCTCTTCACCGTCTGGACGACACGTGGCACGTGCTGATTGGACGAGCAATTCTCTGTCCTCCGTCTTTCGCGGGCCTTCCTTTTGAAATTGCTTGTGGGCCCCTTAAACTTGGACACGTGGCGCCATTTCATTGGTTCGGTTCAGCGCTCGATAACTCGCCCCTTTGACCTTTTGACTTTTTCTCCTGTGAGGACACGTGGCAGCTTCTGATTGGTCCTCGGCTCCTTCGGCTCCTTCGCGTACTTCGCCTCCATTTGTCCCGGATGTCCCATTTGATTTTGGCCCCTTTGGACTCATTTCGGCCGATTCGGGCACTTCGCCTCCATTTGTCCCAGACGTCCCATTTGATTTTGGACCCTCTGGACTCATTTCGGCCGGTTCGGGCATTTCGCGTCCATTTGTCCCGGATGTCCCATTTGATTTTGGCCCCTTTGGACTCATTTCGGCCGATTCGGCCGGTTCGGGCATTTCTGGCCCGCTTGTCCCACTTTGTTTCGGACTGCTTGTGCTCATTTCGCCCGGTTCGGCCGCTTCGCGCCTTTTTGTCCCAAATGTCCCAAAGGCGACCCTCCCAGCAGTTAGCCAATTTTTTCTCTCGGTCGAACCGGCATTTCGCGCCCACCGCGTACTTTTGTCCCAGATGTCCCTGTTGCTATGCGGGCTGTTTGTGCTTACTTCGGCCGAGCCGGCCGGTTCGGGCCTTTTTGTCCCAAATGTCCCGACTGCTCCTAGGACTAGGACTTAGCCGATTTTCACCATTTTTTCTGGATCAACCTTCTTGCCTTTCTGCAACCCTTTTTTGCATTTTCTCAGAGCTTTCTCTTTTCCTCTCAGACAGGGGACTTAGAAAATATTTGAGGGGACTCTAGCAACATGATTTTTGGCCCCGAATCAATCAATTTTCCTGGGACTTGAATATTCTGATGCATGTTATCAAAATTACCCTGGGGGGGTGAATTTTGGATAACATAGTGATATAATAAGTACAATATCAATTGTTCTCTATCTTATAATTCAAATTTAGTGGCCGCTAGGCTACGCTTATATTCATCGAACCACCCTTTGGCGGAAAATGGTCCTCAACTATTATTGAGGATTTGCAACCGTTAGGATATGCCATCATTGGCCAAACTACACTTAGTTGGAAAACCTTTAATGAGGCTAGCAAAGTGTTGATTTACATACATATGAGATGGATCAAGCTATAAGTAGTTGTGTTTATGATGATTTTGAAGCTAAAATAATGTTAATTCAATGTAAATATTCAAAAGTATGTAGTAGAGAATCAATGAAACATTATAGAAAATATGTATTTGTAAATCAATGAGATATTGATGAATGTAAGGTTTTTAGTCTAACCATTCTTTGTATTAAATGTGGATGTATAGAGTCCACAAATATCTATACTTTATTTTAAATTGTTATCATAGCTTACAAATGGATTTCCTTAAACTTTTTCTTCTACCGTATGCCAAGAATATAAAATAATGTTTGTTAGTTATCATTTCCTATAAATTTTTGGGCCTTATAAATGATTTTGTTTTAAAATACACATGGCTAACATACCAGTTTGTGAGTGTGTATTCATGTTGGATACTCCACGCCTCCATGGTTATGTTATTTGGTTGTTGGTTGTCTGCATAATCATTTATTGTCTTATAAATTTGTGGGGCTTATTAGTGGTTTTGTTTGTAAATTCACACGATTAACATACTTGGATCTGATGGCATATTTGTGGTTGTTATGCCTGCGTCCTCCACATCTATCATCTGAATTATAAAAAAATAAGTTTGTTAAAAAATTTAAAACCATGGCAATTGAAAATAGATCTCATTAAACATATTTATAAAATGATTGAAGGTAAATCACCATGTTGAACTAGTTGTGTAGCATCAAGGTGAAATGGTTGTACATCGGTTTTATAGCTTTGTGGTTGTCCGCATAAAAATAAATGTATAGGTAGAATATAAAGGTTAAAAGCGATTAAACAAAATAAATTGTTGAAGTTGTCTTCAATGATGAACCTTTCTTCATATGATAATAGTAATGTTTCAGAAACATTTCTTGACTATGTGTCTCTAAAATAAAAACAATAGATAGTTTGGAATCCACTAATGCATGGAGTATGACACTACCACCGTAAAGCACTAGTACTAGAGAATTTTGTGTACAACATCGAGTGAAAATATCAGCCCAGAACTCATATGATATTTCACAAGGAAAAGGATGGATGTTTCCTTGTAGGCCAATTTCGCATGTAGTTACCAATTTTTGTGGTAGTTTCTCCATCCAATCCCTAGTGACCTGTTCTCTATAACCATCATTATTCTAGAAGTCGTGCACACTAGTTATTTTGTACATAAGAAAAAAAGGTTAAATATCCCGTTCTTTATCATAGAATCTGTAACATCCATCCAAAATTGATACTCCACTGTCTTTAACCTTTTCCATGTATCTTTTTACTATGTCTCTTAAAATTTTGAATAACCAATTGGTATTAGAACAATAATAATACAATCCAGCACACTGGTTCCAATAACTGTTAGAAGCTCCATTATTACATCAAAAGACATATCACTTTGGCCAAATTGTAAAAATCAACGATCACACATTCAACATTGAAAGGATTAGTCAAAGGAATAGTTGATAAAGTTGATGGAAGATGGAATAGATACACACATTTACAAGAAAAAGTTTCTATCTTCCATCCTTACTGGTATACTTCCTTCTAGTGACATCACATAGTTGTCTAATATTATCGAGCCTCGATATGTAGAACTTCTTCCACCTCATGATCTTTTTCCATTTTTCTATTTTTTCCCCTATATGGGAATTAGGTTTCCTATTTCCATTTCTATCTTCACCCAACAATAAAAATAACTGGTCGTAGTGTGAATCATGCAATTTAAAATTTTCAATTACATTGGATTCACTGCAAGATGTTAATACAATATAATCTGGATGCTCATTTCTCAAATAATGTAGAATTTTTGCTCTCATTTTGTTCTCTGCTTTTATTCTTTGACATTAAGAATAAAATGTCTTTGATATTACACCACCCTCAATAGACCCAATTGATTTAGAATTCATTTTCAACCCATGTAATTTTGATTTAGATGGGTCTATCTCCAATTTAGTCAAATATGCTCACCTCAACATAGTAAACAACTTGGCATGTTTTTGAGGTTAAAGTAAACCTTTTCTATGCAAGAAATGAAAAAAAAAAGTTTATTAGTTTCTATATAATTTTTTGAATACTATAAATATACCATTGTGAATGTCTTCTGCATTTGAACAACCAGTTTTGTCAAAATCTATTATAATCCCCGAATTCCAACCATATTTTGAACAAGAACATGGTTTGCTATTTATGGAGGTATGCATTTCCCATTTCTTGAACAAAGAAACATCCAACTCCATATCTAGAATAAGACACTTATTATTTTTAAAGTCAAAGTGTTCCACTTGGACATGCAGTGTCCCTAAATAAATAACCTCTCATGATAAAACAATACAAACTTCCTCATGATTGTCATCTATAAAAAAAAATCACAGGTCAAAGTGGTAGTTTTCAAGGGAATGGATTTCCACAAACCATTCCTCGTCTCTTGTCTTGCAACAAATATTGTTTGCGATGAATGGAATTGTTTAGAATGTAGTGTGAACAATGGAAGACATTTTACATATAATTAGAGTAAAATACATTAAAACTTAGGTCATTTACGAACTTTAATGTGTTTTTATCGCATTGTCTGATAAGGAATTTAAATACTACCCTAGCAGAAACCAACCTTTATAGTTGTTTACTATGTATCATAAAAGAGTAATTAACTTAATGATTAACAACCACTAGGATTCGATAGGACATCTTATGTATCATTCAACTGGTTACAATAATTTATATTTTATGGATCAAATCAATCATAATTTTGTTTCTAAAAGTCTAAAATTTAATTATGATGCATTGAAAGATACAAAACCATTTGCACATTTTGAAAGGATTACATATGAGCTATAACATTATATAGATGGCATGATAGGAACATTAAAAAATATACACTTTAGTGGTAGATAGACTTCTAGTCAACATATAAAAGAACAATGTAAAACATTTTTTTATCCATTTACACCTATTGAAGGGAAAAGCGTAGAGGACATTAAGATCTAATATATGGTATTTCAAAGAGTGTTTTAGAAACAAATCAAAATAATGGAGTTTACGGTAGCTCGGGATTTTATGTTTTAGAAGTCAATGTGATTTATGTGTATATCAGTCATATTGTAGTAGTAAGGATTAAATCCTTGTAACAAGACTAAGGAAGATGTTTAAAGGATAGCGGTCAAAAGATATAATGTTTAGTATTTTGAGGAGAGTATTTGAGAAACAAATCACATTAACGGAGTTAGTGATAGCTCATCATTTTTTGTTATATAAGACAATGTGAAATATATGTATATCGGACATACTTTATTCATTATGTTTAAATGTCTATAACTAGTCTAAGTATGATATTTTAAGCACATTGTTTGGTGGAAAATTCCACAACAAGCTATAAAAAAACCTGGGAAGTGATTATACTTTTCCTAAACATAAGTATGGACCTCATCACAATAGCCATTTTTGTGGAAAAAATTCTCTTTATAAGGTCATGGTGGGATATACCTATTTGAGAAAAGATTTGATTATTAACAATGTTTAATGAGTACCACAAAAAGGGGTCTATTCTCTTTTACTATGACTATAAGTTATATTTACAATACTAATTTAAGAAATTTATTCCAAATTATTCAAACATATATTAACGCATTTAGAGTTCCATTCTTCTTAGGCAATGCAACAAACATTTCTTGTCAATAAGTTATATTGATTGAGGTTAAAAAGCATTAAGAATTTAAAAATAGAGATAAAATAAAAATCACGACCTAGCTTAGTAGAAGGTAGGGTCCTACCATTTCATCTTGTCATTGTAATCACTATTTGTACACTTTTTTCTCGCTAGTGATTTTCATTGATTATAATTGAATCATATTTGATAGCCCATCCATGGCAGAAATAAGTGCTACTCCACAAATCCTCGATATAAATTAAGCCATATGTATTGTCCATAAAATATATTTTTTGTAACATATACTACAAAATGTTTCGTATGGGAAAAATTGTTTACCTAACGCTTAGTTTCATTACTTATTGAAACTAACGACACAACAGATACTAGTTCCAAAAATTTATTATTTTTAAAATTGCGATAAAATAATAAATTGAGACCTAGCTGAGAGAATGTGAGTATCATACCATTACAGTCATTGTAAACACTATCTCGTACAACTCTAGATCACTAGTGTTTTCCATTGATTATAATTGTATCATGTTTTCTCGAATGTACCTAGTGGAGACAATATCGCACTACATACCATATAGAGGATCCAACCTTACATAGTTCCCATAATTGAAATACATAATTCACATTATATTTTATGGGATAAAATGGTTAGCTAATGCTATGAATTTTTACTTATCGAAAGTAATGCATAATGGATGCTAGGATCAATAGTGTCATCATTTGAAAATAACGATAAAAAAAGATCATGCTCTAGTTTAGTGGTTGCTAGGCTCCCGCTATTACTTCTAGTCATTATAAATACTATATATATTGCTTTGGGTCTGTATTGTGTTTTAATTTATTCTAATTATAAAATATTGTTTGTGCTATCCCTGATGGATCCAAGTGTTTCACTGCAAACCCTCAAGAAGGATCATGAATTATGTAGTACTCACAAGACGTATTATTTGTAACATATAATTCACATTTGTTTGTATGGGAGAAAATTCTTAATGACTACTAAGCTTTTGTACGTATTGAATGGAATAACTTAACAACCGCTAGGATCAATTTCTTATTTCAACACTATGTGCACACTTTTTGAATGATAGTGTTATCCATTTATTTTAAGTGTACCATATTTTCTAGGCTATGCGTGGTGAAGTGAAAGTCCTGCATTACATACCCTCGAAATGGATCGAGACATATTATGTGTTTCCCATAGACTCAAAAGTTTCTTATTTTTGAAAATAGCCATAAAATAACAAATCATGGTATAGCTAAGCAATCACTAGGCTCCTACCTTTACCTCTTCTCATTATAAACACTATCTTTACAATTTTAGATCGTTAGCCATAATATGTAGTTCCCATAAGATACATGGTTTATAACTCATATTTTACATCATTTACTATAAAAGAAAATGCTTAGTGATCGCTAAGATCCTTTACTTATTGACAGAAATGACATATCAGACCCTAGGCTTAAAAGTTTCTTATTTTGAAAATAGCCATAAAATAACAAATCATGGTATAGCTTAGTGGCTACTAGGCTCATACCTTTACCTCTTCTCATTATAAACACTATCTTTAAAGTTTTGGATCAATAGCCTTAGTATGTAGTTCCCATGAGATACATGGTTTTCAACTAATACTTCACATTGTTTCCTATCAAACAAAATGCTTAGCGCTCGCTAAGATCCTCTACTTATTGACATAAATGACATATCAGACCCTAGGCTCAAATTTTTCTTATTTTATGGCTCAAAATAGCCATAAAATAATAAATCATGGTATAGCTTAGTGGCCGCTAGGATCCTACCTTTACCTCTTCTCATTATAAACACTATCTGTAAAGTTGTGGATTGCTAGGCTTAGTATGTAGTTGCCATAAGATACATGGTTTTCAACACATATTTCACATCATTTCCTAAAAAATAAAATGTTTAGGCTCGCTAAGATCCTTTACTTATAGATAAAAATGACATATAAGACCCTAGGCTCAAACATTTCTTATTTTGAAAATAGCCATACAATAACACTATCTGTACAATCTTGGATCGCTAGCCTTATTATGTATCCCAAATAGCTTGTTCAAACTTTCCACATGGCACATTTTAATTGGAGAATTAATTTAAATTAGTGCACACTATATCTAACAATGTAGAAATTGATTTTGATAAAGAATGAAACGTAAATGTTTGTATATTATTCTAATAAACTTCAAAACTATGTTTAGGATTTATTTCTTCTATTTTCTTATAATATATATTTTTACTATGCTTGTTTTAATATATGTTATATAATATATTTGTTATTATGTTTATATTATTATAGGCTATAAAAAAAACAGTTGCATTATTTTTAATTTTAATTTTTAAACCATGGAAAAATAAAAATAAGGAAATTCAAATTCCCTGCATTTTCGGATATTTGAAATTTCAATAGCCCGCCCTTTTTCTTTAAGAGGGGGAAAGTGAAAATTTTAAATTTTCGTATCCCACTCTTTTTCTATTTTGAAATTTCTTTTGTGGAATGTGCTAAACAAATTATTAAATACCTTAGAGAAATAATGAAGAGGTTTGATTTTTTGGTCATGTAGAAAATCATGTCTTCAAAATAAAAAATACCCGCAAGTCGTAGATTGCAGGGCCGAGTGTTTGAATCCAAATTTTTTTACATGCGATTATAATCTTGTTTGCAGAGAAGGAACACAAAATAAACAAAAAAATGACACACAAAGGAGGAAAGCAACAAAGATTGCAAATAGAATCACATAGATTGTTTGATTGAGGTAGTAGATGGAGGTTTCACTCATAACATAAAGCACAAAATAATCCCAGATATTACTAAATCAGGTATTTATAGTAAAGGTGTACCTTTTTTATTGTGGGATCTATTAGTTTCTCTGTATTCAACTTGGTCCTGTGTTTTTCATGGCATTCCAATCATAATCCACACTAGCCATGCTTTGTCCTAATGAATCATGTTCCGTAGTCAAGCCTTGCTTTCCAGTTGCTTTTGATCTCCATGCAAAATAGCCTTGTTCTTCATGATTTTTTTGTGTGTTAACGAAATAAAATTTAATCCCTTTTCTACTCTAGTATTTATCTCTGTTTAACACTTTCCCATTTCCGCCATTCTATGTCTCTCTTTGGGTATTTTTGTTTTGAATTTTTCGTTCTCATTCTTGTGATTGTTTTAAAGGATGATGATAGATTCTGGCACAATAACCTTTTTTTGTTTTTTGTTTTGGGAGAACCAAAATAGTTTAATTTTTTTCATTAAGATGATGCAAAGAAACATCGCTAATTAATTCGTATTACATTTTTTACATGGTTGTTGCTTAGACATTTTAAGAAAATATACGAGGTTAAAAAATTACTTGAAAACTATAAACCATATTAAGAATTCAATTGTACGATAATTATTTTCAATTATATAGTGATTCCATATAGAATTAACCAAATGTAATGTCTTTAGCAATTTTATGTTATGTACATTGGAAGTTAAACACATTATATATACATTAATATTATTAAATATAATGTTAATCACTATATATTTAATAATAATATATTATTCCTTTTACGCCGCTAATCTATGGAAAAAATTCACATAGATTTGAGGTAGATATGATATAATTATTTGTTTGAAAACCTATCTACTAAACCCAAATTTTATTTAGAATTACATACAAGATTCTACACCTTATATTCTTTGTGTCTTTGTTACATTCACAAAGATTAACAATTTAGATTTATAAAACAACCTCATTATGAACATGATATATTTACCTTTAAGAATAGATTAGCGTTTTCCTTGATGCAATGAGTAGATGGCGTCGTATGTAAAAACTTGTTTTATAACTTCTCGATCACAATTCTAAGTTTCTATTAGCCAAAATCTCATAAGAAGTAGAGAAATCTATATGTATACCTATATAACACATTAAATATATGATTTTACACATATATTTATGTATCCATTATATAAACGCCAGATTTATTTGTTATCATTTATAGCTTTTCAATATGATTTCTCTTGTATGAATACACTCTACATGAAAAAATTTACGTACACTAGTGCATGCTAGGCTATAATTATTATTTAGAGAAACCATTTATTTGGTGTTAACAATCACTTTTTTATTTGTCTCTTGTTATATATGCAAAGATTAAGAATTTAGATTTATAACATAGCTTCATTATGAACATGATATATTTACCTTTAGGAATATCTTAGCGGCTTAGGGTGCAACGAGTAGATCGCGTTGTATTTAAAAACTTATTCTATAACTTCTAGGTCACTAGTCCAAGTTTCTTTTCTTGTCATAAATGTAAAAATATTCTACCAAAATCTCATAAGAAATAGAGAAATCTATATGTATACTTTTGTAACACACGAAATACATGATTCTAAACATATATTTATGTATCCATTATATAAACTCTAGATTTATTTGTTATCACTTACATATTTTCAATATTATTTCTCATGTATGAGTACATGTACGATGGAAAAGTGACATGCGAGGATGATAATCGGAAAGTGACCTTCCCCGTACCCAACCTCTCGAGGTCGTGCCGAGACAGCCGGTGGTTTGAAATGTGGGTGACTTAGATGAAGTCACAGCTGGGATTATGGTCAATTTTCTATGATAGAAAAGCTACAAGCGAGGATGAGAATCGATAAGCAACTTTCTTATGGCTAACCATGGGAGGATCAGTGACTAAGATCTGGTAGTGTGATCTCCTGGTAGCTAAAATGACAAAGGGGAGATTTAGAGGCTATGAGCGGGTAGCATAAATTCCCTAGTGATTTATCCTCCTAACTAGAATTTAAGCGTTTAATCTAGTTATGAAGTCTCTAAATTAACTTAAACTGAAAATAACAATTTATACTACTATTGAAAGGGAAACTAATCTAAACAAAATAGACGATTGAAACATTATAATTACAAGCAATAATTAAACTACTTTTATACTAAAACTAAACAAGTGAGATAACCCGGTGTGGTTATTCACCTGTGCAGATGTGTGAATCTAAATAAAAGACAACTAATTAACTTAATTGAAAAACCTTCAATCCTACCTCAGAAGTGAGGAACAAATCATAGTTTCTCAGAAACTATCATTCCTCACAGCTTCCTGGCAATATTGAAAGTAAGCTTAACTAAAATAAAATGATTCGCTACTCTATTTGATAATAACTTTGACAATTTAAACCTGGAGTTTACTGAGCAGAGGAAAATCCAGTTTTGTTGTAGCTTGTCCCCTCAGAGTGATCTCTTCGTTCTTGCATGTTCACGTGAATCCAGAAAGAGTAGGAGTATGGCAGCATCAGCAAGAGAAGGCACTGGGACGGTAGTCACTTTGAAGTAAAAATGGCACGAAGCACAAGTAGGAGAGGGATAGCGCAAGTGAACTGGCTTGGCCTATGCAATTCCTAGCAGGGTCGTTGCAGCAATGATGAAATAAAATGATAAACAACAGGTACTCAAACAATGAATAATAGCAGCTTCAGAGAAATACAATGAAGTACAAGTAGGAGAGGGATGGCACAAGAGAACAGAGCTTGGCCTATACGATTCCTAGTAGGATCGTTGTCGGTGTACAGTGAGGCATAACTAAATACTCAGAATTCTAATCCATGCTAAAGATAAAATGATTCATAAAATAAATCTAGGACTGAGTATTGAAGACTGAAATTCAAGAATGAAGACCCCAGATCAAAGAACCAAGACCAAAGAATTCAGCCCATTTACTTATAAACAAGCTACATATTTATAGCATTTGCAATGACTAGAAGGCAAGTTCAAATTGAACTCTCCCATTATTAAACAAAGATAAATCACTGTTAAGTTGGCAAAAACATAAATACAAGCTTTAGTGGTTGAGAAATGCGAGTAAAAATTGAATTTTCACGCTTGACGCGATCGTCGGAACATTCAGAAAGCGTGTATAGGACAGGCGCCTGCGCGCAAGGCGGGTTCTGAGGACAGACCGCCACCCTGGCACAGGGCGGTGGCGGTTCTAGGACCGCCGCCCGGCTAGATGACGATTCTGAGGACCGCCCCTTGGCCGGCTTGGGTGGCCGGTTCTGGGACCACCGCCCAGCAAGGAGGCGATCATGTAAATAACAACAAAACAAGGAGGAAAAAAGAGAAAAGGCTAGGACAAAACGTGTAGAGGCTAGATGAGGATTTTGGGATGCAAATGTATACTCAACAAGCTTTTTGGATTCTGAACACCTTGCGAAGAGATCTTAATTATCATTGGGGCTTCGTATCAATTTACAGTACAGTACATACAATTTTGGGTACGTACATATTGCCCCCTCGGAGAAGCGTTTTAGCCATGAAGAGGCATAAAACGTTGGGTCCGAGTATGGCGGTCCCAAAATGGGGAGTTAGAGGCTATACCTGACATGCCCGTGTGTCGAAATGCCACCGATTTTCACATGCTTTTCAGAATGTATGCAATGGATGACAAGTGATAACAAATGTTAAACAGAATGTTTTTACTTTATTTTCTTTTGTAATGCTGATATGTGATGACGATCATGTAGTTTTGAACTTTTGGCCTCTTTAGACAATGTCTGTGATTTCTTCTTATGTTGGCAAAACGTGATGAATGTATAGCGATAAAGAGATGAACTTGCCCCAATCCCAAATCCACGCAACTAGTAAGATGCGAGGGCTCAACACCAAGAATTGGGAAGGGCACAAGTTGTATGAGTTTGATTTGAGTGGAATGATGAGAGACAGACAAAACAAGAACAAGAACCAAATTTTGACCTACACACCCACCCTACTCAGAACTACTACCAAGCTTAGAAGGCCACTTACTTTTCAGTTTATCTAGACTTAGATTCATAAATGGCAACCTGGTTGACAAAATCTGGTTTTAAGGATTTGATCTCTTTGGAATTTGGATGTTTGGATATTTTCCTTCTTTTAACAGAATTTGACTTGTGTTTTTAGCATACCAAGATTTGTTAGTTTGTGTGACTGGACCCCCCACACCTTGCCTCACGCCACTAGTAAGAAGCATGGGTTTGTCACCAAAGGCAAGATACAGGTGAGTAAGGGCACTTCTTTCCTTTCCCAACCTCACATCACCAGTAAGAGATGTGGGCTTATCACCGAAGGTTGATGGGGTAAAGAAGTGTGTAAAATAAAATATTTTGTTTGCTTGGTGCTTTTGATTGCATTTGATTTTGACATTTTTGATCTATGACTTTGGGATATCCTTTCGTTCCAAGATATTTTAAGAGGGATAGATGTGACACCAAGAAGCTTCTAGAACAGACCGTAGGCAAGGACAACTTTACCTAGTAGAAAGAAAGAGCAAAGCCAAGTATGCAGGTCTTGGTATGGTTTCCATCAATGTTTGTCTATCAAACTTGATGAGAAGATTTGAAAGTACTTGATGATGTTTGAAGAGATGTGATTTGAATAATTTTGCCAATATCTTAAGAAATTTGTGTGATTACTTAAGAGTAAGTTCCTGGACTACAATATTTATGAAACGAGTGAACAAAATGAACCAACTAAATTACTAATGTAATGCAACTGCAACCATGTACATATGAAAATGTAGGTGGAACCATATGTCATGATGTCTAAGGTGAAGAAAGTTGATGAATATCGAATTCTTCACCCCTAGAAGTACACAGTGGAGAACCATTATCCTCAAATTTTTCATTTTCTTGACGAGGGCCTACCATTCTGGGTTTGAACTTACAACCCTTGCCCAGAGGTGTATATGTCCCATTATTAAAAACATTTTTCTGAAAGAGGCATTCGCATGCCTCTTTGTCATGTTTTTGAGAGATGGCATGTGGGTGAGCATGACTATGTTGCTCGACCTTCTCTCTCATAGTGAGCATTGTGTTAATGATGAGGTCTTGCCCCATGGATAGGGAAAACTTAGCTTTAGACACGCATGGGTCGAAGCTAGACTTTAGAATAGGGTAGTGCCTAGAGATGGTTTTGATAGGCATCATTTCAATTTTAAATTGCCCTTCTTCGTTTGTTAATTCTATCATGTTTATATCTAGATTTGGGTCATCGGAGGGAAGAGGTGCTATACCGAGAAGACTATCCATTCCCTGTGGTTCGAATGGGAGAAAGATTGGCTCATCATTCTCCAAGAGTTTCATAATTCCTGTTGTGGTTTTAGTGGAGACTGTTTCCACAGAAATTGACTTACCTTTATTTGTCTTTGTTACGTCGTATATTTTTGGGTCAACAAATTCAACCTTTGGAATGTCTGGGGTGACCGAGACTAACTCTTTTGTTGGAGGCGGTTTGTTTAATTGATTCATGGTGAGTTCATGCTCTGTATGGACTCCTTTCTTTTTCTTGAGGTTTTCTAAGTGTATATCAAAGGGTTTAGGATCCCCTTTAGCGATGAAGACCTTTCCTAGGTGTAAAAACCTTACTTCTTGAAATAGCGTAGAAGGAATTGCCTTCATGCGGTGTATCCATGGATGACCGAGAATCATATTATAGTTGGTTTCCCGATCTATAATATAAAATTCAGTGAGGATTTTTTGGGTCTAAGGTATTTGGTAGTATTATAGTCCCAATCGAAGTGGCCTTAAGGCTATCATAGCCTCTCAATGTATTTCGAGTCATGGAACAATTTGTTTCCCCATATCCTAGTTTTTGAAGGAAAGAGAAGGGGACTATGTTAACTACTGCCCCATTGTCCACCATTGCGCGTTTAACGTAATTGTTGTAAACCCACACCTGTAAATGTAAGGCCGGATCGCCTCTACATGTAATTTCAGCATCTGTTGGCATTTTGTTTATGTCAAATATAAACTCGGTATCCCTATCTGGCTGCCCCGGAGGGTGGATATCAAAGTCTACATGGTTCACTTGTGTTTTGGGTGGTGGCGTAATGTTGATTAGATGACCAAGACCTAATTCATTGAGCAACGCAAAGTGATGCATGGGTGAATTTTTTAGCAAATCTAGGAATGAAATGTGGGAAAAGGTCTTGTTCAAATATGATATTAAATCATAGGATCCTACCGGTTTAGCATTTGTA
This sequence comes from Taxus wallichiana var. yunnanensis, assembly GCA_018340775.1. Lineage (NCBI taxonomy): Eukaryota > Viridiplantae > Streptophyta > Pinopsida > Cupressales > Taxaceae > Taxus > Taxus wallichiana. The sequence goes on along the minus strand of CM031233.1, from coordinate 332,834,861 downwards.
GGAACTTCATCTCGTGTGGAGAAAATATTGGGTAGGGGTTGTGAAACATACTCCTTTGTCCGAGTTGTTGCATTAATTTCACACTCAACCTCTAGCTCGACTAATCCCAAGATTTGTGTAATACCATTTGAACCTAGGTTAGGAGCAATCTGAGAGTTGTCAAGAGTTGAGGCGTCTTGATTGTTATTTCTTATTATGATACCTTTGTTTTTCCCATTTGGATCTAACCTGTTATTGTTAGAATGATTTGGGAGAGGATCATTGAAGATCTTGAGAGGTGCATTTTGAGTGGAAACTGATCCCATACCAAGTGGCAGTGTAGGATTTTCCAGAAACATATCTACAAAGAGTTGTTTTTGCTCTTCTGGTAGACGTTGTAAGAATTTGTTGCAGTCATGGCAAGTCCTAGTATCATGACCCCTGATTTTGTGGAAACCACAATATAGATTGGGATTATAGTTCCGTGGTCATCGGTTTGAATCTTGTTGTGGCCCAAAGTTCTGATTGGGCTGTTGGTTGTTATAGTTGAAATTTCGAGGTTGTGGCCTTTGGCTTTGGTTTTGATATCCATCTGGGCCCCGAGCAAGGCCTTGTGGCTGGATTTTTTGTTGTGGAGGATGATTAGAATCCACCATATTGATCGCTGGAGTGAAGTTATTATTGCGTTGATTGTTAGCAGGTGCCGGGGTGTTCACAACATTTGGTCCTTTGACTTGATCAGTGACTCCATCTATTGTAACCCCACGGTTTTCATTAAGGATCTTGGGTCCTTGATCGGTATTCCTGGCATTAGGATAGGTCATAGTGTTTTGATTAGGAGTGATTAATTTCCCATTTGTTCCATATGTCTTACGACCACTATCTATCGCTGCTTGATCTATTCGAAGAGCGCTCTCAAGTACTTCATCGTAAGTTCTTAGTGGGAACTTCTAGACTTCTTCCTTCACCTCTCTGCTGAGAGAATGAAGGAATAAATCACATAGTTCCATCTGATCCATATTTGGAGCACTTCTTTGAAGAATAAAGAAGCGTACGCCACCTCTAGATGAAATGGGCGCATGATTCGTTGTGTTCTTGTTTGATGTGCAAGAATTCACGATTCTGTTCTCAGCAGTTTGTTCATGTCGAATGCCTTAACAAACTACGATACGAGTTGTTTAAATGAATGGATGGAGGCTTCATGTATTCTATAATACCAGTCGAGAGCAATGCCTTCCAAGGTTTTGGGGAATATTTTAGCAACAACCCCATCCCAAGGGAGTAATTCATGTATGGATGTAGCGTAAGCTTTGATATGCGCATTTGGATATCCCTCACCTTTGTACTTGGGTAAATCGGGAAGGGTCTTGGAAGTATGACACCTCGTATGGTGAAGTCTAAGGGCTCTTTCAGATATTCTGAATAAGTCCCTATCGCATAGGTTTTGACCATTGATGGTGGTTGCTGAGGGAGTGGTGGTGGGATGGGTTGTTGATATGGCAGCGTATGCATTGGCAGGGGCATAGGGAAGTCCCTACGTTTGAGCAAAAATGCCGGGAGAGGAGAACATATCTCCTTGTGGTGATTTGGAGTACATGTTTAAGTATGACGGGGTATTGTCTAGTAATGGATTGTTTGATACTAGACCGGGAGGAAAGGTGTTAGAGATGATGGGCCTTGTTGGCGTTTGTTGTGGATACTGAGGAGGCATGCCTAACGTGCCTACTCCTGTGAGGAGATCTACTTGGCCAGGGTGGTATGGAGGATTGGAACTTCCTACTTGCATGAACTGAGAATTTTGACTTGCTTGAGCAAGTTCTAACCCTCTCACTTTTTCTACTAACGTTGAAATGACTTCATTTGGTGAAGTCACGGTGTTTTTCCTGAGCGGCGTTTGTTGTATACCCTAGTGTTGTATAGGCACGTGATATCCTATCATGAGCTGGTCACTATCTTGCTAAGTTTCTCTGAGAGTATTTCCTATATGTAGTGGCATAGAGGTATTTTCTTGAAAAGAGATCTCGGGTTGTATTTGTAAACCTCCTATAGGCGGGTACATGCCCCAGGAGTGTTGTTCACTCCTAGGATAACGTATTGACTGTCCATCATCTAAGACCCAGGTATGAATCTGATTGCCTACTAATTTTTGGTCTGAGTAGCATTTGAGGAGACGAACCAGATTCTCCGGTAAGCGTCATATTGTTTGAACCTAAAGGCTCTGTTTGTTGCGTTTGAGGGTTGATCTAACTCCTCGGTTTGAAAAGATGAATTATATCGATTCTTGGGGTTTGTGTTGTGGTGATTAGTTGAATAGTTGTCACCCCATACTGAGAGCGAGGGTGATGATTGCCTATTTTTTTGGGCGTAGTATGCCTCAAGACCCAAGAGGGGTCTGCCATATGCATCGAATCCCGACATATTCGGGGGTATATGAATACCCAGCAGAATAATGGGAAGGAGCGAAGGTGAAAGTTAATGAGGTAGAGAAGGTGAAACAGTTGTTTGTTTCACGTCGGGTTCACCAATTTTGTTGGTGAAACTGATGTGAATGCTAATGAGGTACAGAAGGTGAAACAGTTGTTTGTTTCACGTTGGGTTCACCAATTTTGTACGATGGAAAAGTGACATGCGAGGATGATAATCGGCAAGTGACCTTCCCCGTACCTGACCTCCCGAGGTCGTGCCGAGACAGCTGGTGGTTTGAAATGTGGGTGACTTAGATGAAGTCACAGCCGGGATTATGGTCAATTTTCTATGATAGAAAAGCTACAAGCGAGGATGAGAATCGGCAAGAAACTTTCTTATGGCTAACCATGGGAGGATCAGTGACTAAGATCTAGTAGTGTGATCTCCTGGTAGCTAAAATGACAAAGGGGAGATTTAGAGGCTATGAGCGGGTAGCATAAATTCCCTAGTGATTTATCCTCCTAACTAGAATTTAAGCATTTAATCTAGTTATGAAGTCTCTAAATTAACTTAAACTGAAAATAACAATTTATACTACTATTGAAAGGGAAACTAATCTAAAAAAATAGACGATTGAAACATTATAATTACAAGCAATAATTAAACTAATTTTATACTAAAACTAAACAAGCGAGATAACTCGGTGTGGTTATTCACTGTGCGAGATGTGTGAATCTAAATAAAAGACAGCTAATTAACTTAATTGAAAAAACCTTCAATCCTACCTCGAAGTGAGGAACAAATCATAGTTTCTCGAAACTATCATTCCTCAACTTCCACTGGCAATATTGAAAGTAAGCTTAACTAAAATAAAATGATTTGCTACTCTATTTTTGATATACTTTGACAATTTAAACACGGAGTTTCTTGAGCGAGAGGAAAATCCAGATTTTGTTGTAGCTTGTCCCCTTAGAGTGATCTCTTCATTCTTGCATGTTCACATGAATCCAGAAAGAGTAGGAGTATGGCAGCATCAACAAGAGAAGGCATTGGGACGGTAGTCACTTTGAAGTAAAAATGGCACGAAGCACAAGTAGGAGAGGGATAGCGTGAGTGGGCGGCTTGGCCTATGTAATTCCTAGCGAGTCGTTGCAGCAATGATGAAATAAAATGATAAACAACAGGTACTCAAACAATGAATAATAGCAGCTTCAGAGAAATACAACGAAGTACAAGTAGGAGAGGGATGGCATAAGAGAACAGAGCTTGGCCTATACGATTCCTAGCAGGATCATTGTCGGTGTACAGTGAGGCATAACTAAATACTCAAGAATTCTAATCCATGCTAAAGATAAAATGATTCATAAAATAAATCTAGGACTGAGTATTGAAGACTGAAATTCAAGAATGAAGACTCCCGGACCAAAGAATTCAGCCCATTTACTTGTAAACAAGCTACATATTTATAGCATTTGCAATGACTAGAAGGTAAGTTCAAATTGAACTCTCCCACTATTAAACAAAGATAAATCACATTGAGTCGGCAAAAACATAAATACAAGCTTTAGTGGTTGAGAAATGCGAGTGAAAATTGAATTTTCATGCTTGACACGATCGTCGGAACATTACGGAAAGCACGCACACGGGATCGATTCGCCGCCTTGGCAGGGGCGCGGTTATAGGACCGCCGCCTAGCACGGGTGGTGGTTACTGAGACCGCCGCCCGGCTTGGGTGATGATTACAGGACGCCGCCCAGCCCTGGAGGAGGAGGCGGTCATGTAAATAACAACAAAACAAGGAGGAAAAAGAGAAAAGGCTAGGACAAAACGTGTAGAGGCTAGATGAGGATTTTTGGGATGCAAATGTATACTCAACAAGCTTTCTAGATTCTGAACACCTTGCAAAGAGATCTTAATCATCATTGGGGCCAGTATACAATTTTCGATTTATGACAAGTACATACAATTTTGGGTACGTAAAGTACATTCTACGTGAAAAAACTTACATACACTAGGACCCGCTAGCAATAATAATTATTCAGAGAAAAAATTCATTTACCTTTGATGACCTCACAGAGTAGCTTTTTCTAGATATTTTCCTTTAATAATAGCTTAGCGGCCACTAGGGTACAATGAGTAGATTGCATCGTCCTTAAAATCTAGTTATATAAATTCTTGGTCATTAGTCCAAGTCTATATGTATACATGTATATCACATAAAATACACAATTCTACACGTATATTTATGTATCCATTATATAAATTCTAAATTTATTTTTTACCATTTATATAAACTCTTGTATGAATACACTCTACATGAAAAATGTTGCCTACTCTAGCAACTACTAGGCTATAATTCTTATTTGGAGGCATTATTTGCTTACCTTGGCGGAATCAAAGATAAGTGGATTTTGTTATAGGCAACAATTTTTTTTAGGTCAAGCGATTACTTTGTTATTTGTCTTGTGTTAAATACAAAAATATTAACAATTAAATACATAACACAACTTCATTGTAAAAATAATATATTTACTTTTAAGAATAGCTTAGAGGCGCTAGGCTTCATCGAGTATATCGTATCATATCTAAAAACTTGTTGTAAATATTTGTGGTCTCTCATCCACTAGGTAAACCGAAGACATAATATTAAGACCTTATGATCGGTTGGATTATACAAATTAAATTAAAATAGTTTGAGCTAAGCGGGTACTAGGTACTTCCACAATATAATATTTCTATCTTAGTGGGCACTATAATTTATCAAGTTACCAAATGATATTTTGAGCTTAGCATCCACTAGCTTATGAAACAACATAATATTTGGATCTTAGCAGTCTCTAGGTTTAAGTAAAAGAAAGTAAGATATTAACATCCAGGTGGGTTATGCCAAAACATAATAATACGATCTTAGTGAATATTGGGATTTAAAAAATTAAATCAACATAGTTTGAGCTTAGTGGCCACTAGGTATTTAAACAATATATTATTTCGATAGAAAGAGTCACTAGCATTTAACAAACTAAAGAAAGACATTGAATTTAGTTTCGCTAGGTTTTATTTCAAAAAAATTCAACAAATGATAGTGTAATCTTCAAAGATGCAAACAAGATATGTATAAATTAGTTGAATATATCATATCATTTTAAGATTTTAAATTAATATATTTCAAGCATAGCGCCCGCTAGGTTATGCTACCACATAATCATTAGAGCCTAGCGGTGGTTAGGATTTAATAAAATAAATTAAGGTATTATGAGCTTAGCGACCACTAGGTTATGCCACAACATATTATTTGGGTATTTAATTCACTATGGTTTAATAACTTCAATTACAATATTTTACAATATTTAGTGGCTGGTGGGTTACGCAAAAACATAATATTTGGATCTTAGTGGTCACTGTAATTTCACAAATTAAATCAACATAGTTTGAGCTTAGCGGCCACTAGGTATTTAAACAATATATTATTTAAATTATATCAACATAGTTTGGGCTTAACGATTGCATTAGGTATTTAGACAATAAAATATTTTGAGATGAAAAGTAACTACTATTTAACTAAGTAAAGAAAGACATATTGAGTTTGATTTTGACTAGTATATCAAGTTACTGAATGATATTTTGAACTTAGCATCCACTAGCTTGAGTTTAGTTTCCACTAGGTTATGTATCACAAAAATGATATGTATCGCAAAGAAGATATATATAAATTAGTTGAATTCATTCTATGATTTTAAGATTTTAAACTGAGATATTTCGATGATAAGTCTTCAAAAAATAGTACATGAGGAACCAGTCCATGATAAGTCTTCTAGTAGTGGACTCTCATGATGATTACAAACAACTTATCATACTAAATATATGTAAAAAGAATGGGGAAGAGTTGTAATCAACTTTACTTCACCCAAAAATACATCAAGGAAATATTAGGCCTTTCTTCCTCTCAGCTTCACCTCGGTGATGATCTCGACATACAATTCCCCTTTACTCTGATCAGAGGAGGAGGAAGAATCGACACAACATTATGACATTTTCACTTTAGTGCTAGTAGGGAGTTCTATACCCTAATTTCCCACAACCACCTCTAGAGCACGTACAATTGCCTGCATCCCCCACGTTAAGGCATGGACATGATACTGAAGGTTGACTAGATGCTCTTCTAACATCTCATGCTCCTTATGCAAGATAAAATTCCCTAATGAGTTGGAGTGTATGTTTTCCGTACTCAACCCTTACGCCATGTCAAAAAACGTCTCTCTACCCTTTGGATTGGTTCGGGTCTGTTGGAACATAATAATTAAGTGTTTTGGCCAACCCTTAATGTATATGGGTCCATCACTAATACAAATTTTAATATTTAATAATATTTATATTTATATTTTTATTATTAAATATGCTAACCTAGGTATATACTTTATGTTAAATATTTAATATCATGAAATGATTATATTTCTAATATTAAATATTATAAACTTAGGTGTATGTGTCAACCATTTTAGGTTGAAAAGGTGGGTCGGGAGACATACCCAATCACCTTATATAAAAAGGACTTTAGGTCTTCCTTTGATATATTCAGGAAATATATAAAAGGTGTGTAAATCAAGTGATTTGATTTTACACTTGGTAAATAGGGTTTCAAAGGAGGAGGTGATTTTATTGGATGTAAAATAAGTTCTCTGAAGTAAAAGGTTATTTTCAAAGTGGTTTTTACCCTATTGGGATTTTCCACTATAAATATTGTGTCACCTGTGTTATTTATTTCCTGTAAGTATTTCTTTATTTACTTATGTTGTGATGAAATCTTCATTTAAATATTTATTGTAACATTATATATTATGTAAGTTGATTAAATCCGTATTTATTAGAATCCTCAAATTCTAACATGGTAACAGAGTGAGGTAAATTAAATAAATTAAGATAAAATGTTTTGTATTTTATTTATTTAATTTGTACAAATTTTTCAACCAACCCAAAAGGGTATTTAAAATTATCTGGTCCCCTTCTTTTTGTCCCCAATTTATTTTGGCATTACATTTGTGCAATTAAACTCTCGGTAAAATTTTTAGGGTTTTTCAATTTTAAATCCCTAATTTTTTTGGGGGAGATGTAATATGATATGATTCTTACTTTCATTTAAATTTTGTAAATTATATGGAATTAATGTTTGTTTGGAGATTGATGTGTGCACAGGTGAAAGGGGCTTCAAATATTTACATGTGTGAAAATCACATACAAAAAAGAAAGGATTTATTACTATATGAAATAATTTTCATGTTTTCTATAATTTTAAATGTTTGGCAGTTAAATATTTTGGAAGGTAAATTCATACCCATGTTCTTTTGTCCCTCTAAAAGGATTCAATTTGAAAAACTATAGTTTATAGTTAATCTATAACTATATCCTATATAATTTGAAAACTATATTATTATTTTTAAATAAAAATATATATAATATACAATAAGGTTTATATAATAATTTATATAAACATCATATTAAAATTTATATAGTTTTAGAAAAAAACTATATATTAAAAATCTTTAACCATATTAAAATTACATGGGATTGAGGGAAGAGTCAATAGACCATATTCTAAGCCTAAGTTTAAATCATATTTAAACTTAACTTATAAATCTAGGCATATATAGTTTTTAAAAAAGAAACAAACCTAAGTTTAAATCATATTTTATATATATGGTTAGTTTAAACCGCTTAAAATATAAATTTTATTAGATTTGGTTTATATATGTTTAAAAAAACTTAAGTGCTTACTTTTTTTGGAAAGAGGGCTGTGTTTATTGTTTGGCCATGAAGGGATTACTTTTTAAATCTTAATACTTATTAAATAAAACCTAACATGTGTCCCTAACCATTTATATTATCCATGTAAGAGGGCGGCTCCATTCATTTATATCTTATAGTTTATAAAAACTATATAAATAAACTTATTTAAAGGTTTTCTTTTATATAAGAGTGAGAGTGGAGAATAAAATGAGATAATATCTCAGGTATAAATGTGGAACTCTCAAGTATAAATGGAGAATTAAAAAAAGGGCTAGTTTATTGGTGGCCCACGTGAAGTGTGGTAAATATTTATTAAAATATTGGTAGTTATAGCCACATAAAAGTTTTAAAGTTTTTAGCTTGTAAGAATTCTATAAAATATTTTACAATATTTCCATAGTTTTAAATGTGTGTAGGGTAAAATTAAGAGTAAATGAAGGGAGGAGACAATGTTCATGAAAATAGGGATTTGAATTTATTTTATTGGTCGGGTGAAATTACTTGTCCCCTCTGTAAAATATGCAGGTTAATCTATACTCTCATAAATCTACTTGCACCTGGTAAAATTCTTTTAACCTAGTCTATGTCCTTTAAACCTCTTTAATAAGGGTTATGTGTTTTTAATATAAAAAAATATACTATAGTTTATATCTTTTATGAAATATGTTTTTTTATTTACATTCTATAAACTATATACCTCTTTTTAAAAAAAGTGTATATATTTTTACATTATAAATTATAATAGATTATTATAATGTGTTAAAATATAACCTTTCTAATATTATACAAAAGAAGAAATCATGGAATTTCACATTTTGGAAATACACAGCAAGTTTTGGCTTCATTAAATTTTGACAGTCAAATGACTGTCACGATAGACCAAACATAAGACAATATGATGGTCATTTAGACGCCAAATTTAAGCTTGTAGGTTCTATAAAACTTTCATTGTGTTAAAATTGATGGTCAAATGATCGTCATGATAGACCAAAAAATAAGCCATTATGACAGTCATTTAGACGTCAAATTTAAGTTGGTGATTTTTGTCTACATTAATTTTTTTCAGAAATTTGAAGTTGTTATGCATTCTTAGGGGTCTTTTCTTCACTTTTATATGGTCGAAAATATTTTTTATATAGATCTGGGGTATAATGTAGAGCCCTTTATATTGTGGGTTATTATTTTGATCATGGGAGGTTAATTAGTATGTATTGTAATGACAAAATTAGTTATGATCAAATAGTTTCTTTAGATCTATAAAATTTAGATATGATTCTATTAAAAGTGTTGTTTTTATTATCGATAAATATGTATCTAACTATATGGTACATTATATAATATAATGGGGTGTGTTTTACAAGTTTAGAAAACAATGGCATCCAACTATTTCTGTCTTGAAAAAGTCCAAATCTTGAATGAAACCAACTACAAAATTTGGGTCAAAACAAAATTTATGACAAAAAACTCTGGACGATTGTTTCTGGATACAAGGTTACTCACACTATATTTCAAGAAACTATAGATAACATGAATAAATTTTTGTAACGAATGCAGGAGGCTCTTTCTATGATTCTATACAATGTGAACAATGAGTACCTTCTACACATTGGTAATATCGAACATCCGAAAGAGGTATGGACACAACTAGAATCCATGCATGAAGGATACTTGGTATATCAAGGATAGTAATGAGAGTAAAATAGCTGAAGGAATTCAAATAAATGTTCTGTATATTTTTGATGATTTCTCTTCTGCATCTTGTTTTATATCTCAAAGTTTGAATAATTCAAAACTATGACATGAAAGGTTAGGACATGTTAATTATTGAAGCTTATATGAAATGTCTAGATATAATCTAGTGAAAAGTTTACATGTGTTGTCTTCTTCTCTTGAAGTTACTTCATTAAATACTTCTAAATGATGGTTTTGATTTTGATTTAGTAAATGGGCATGATGATGTTTTGATGCTATAGATGTTTCTGAAACTCTTATTTTCCTAGATAAGAAATTAAATTGGGCTCAATCTATGTTAAAAAGTTAAAATCCTATTAACCTTAGGAAAATGACCAGAAGCCATCATATGTACTATGCATTAATTACCTTGTATGAACCTGAGCCGTGAAGTATTATAGGGTCCGGTGGATATTCAAAGTAAAATATAAAGCTGATGGTAATATTAAAAAACATAAAGCTAGACTTATTGCTAGAGGTTTCACTCAAAAACCTGGTATTGATTATGTTGAGACATTTCATGTAGCTAAAATGAGTACTGTTAGGGCCTTATTTGCAATTGCCACTCAATTTGGATGCGAAATCCACTAAATGGATAAGAAAAATGATTTTTTGAATTGTGTTTTAAAAGAAGAACTTTACATGTTTCAACATAAAAGATTTGAAGAAAGCTGGTAATATGATTGTAAGTTGAGAAATCTTTTTATGGTTTAAAACAAGATCTTAGAGCTTGGTATGTGAATTTTTTTCCTTCTTTAAAGCTGTTAGGTTTTGTTAATTTTTATTCTAACAATGATATATTCATTAAGCAATAAAGATCACTATTATCATTATATGTATATATGTTGATGATTTTCTTATGTTTGGTGACAATTATGATTTAATTCATAGGATTAAAGAGAAATTGAAGTAGTACTTTGAAATAAATGAGTTAGGTCTCTCACATCATGTTATTTGTATGATTGTATTTCATTCTATTGTTATTTTTCAAAACACAATATGCAACCATTGTATTGAAAAAGTTTCTTATGATTGATTGTAAACCATTTTCTACTTTAATGGAATTTGAAATAAATATTGATCCTAAATCTGCAGATGAAAAAAGTTGATCCTATTTTATATATGATATTAGTTGATAGTTTGATTTATCTAACTATAACTAGATCAGATATTTCCTATACAGTAGGAATTACTTCAAGGTTTATGCACGAACCTTTTTTAGAGGTCATTGGAATCTTGCAAAAAGAATTTTTAGATATTTGAAAGGAACAATCAATTATGGGTTGTATTATAATAAGAATGAAAATGCTATCTTATATGAATTTTTGGATTCTAACCATACCGATGTTGTGTTATAAGATATACTAGATATGTGTTCAAGTTTTTTGGTGTAAGAACTATTACTTGGAACAATAAATACAATCAATAGTCTCCATTTCTTCTACTAAGGTAGAGAAGTACAATGGAAGAAGTAAATAATCCATGTGGCTACAACAGCTGTTGGTAGAGATACACATGTAAGCTAAAGGAAGTATTTCTCTTCTATGTGGTGGTCAGAGTTGTATTACTCTTGATTAAGAATCTAGTTCAACATCAGAGGATGAAGAACATTGAGATACATATACGCTTCACTGTGAGAAGGTGTAAAGTGATGAGATAAATCTCAAGTTCATGTTGACTAAAGAGTAAGTTGTTGACATCTTCATAAAGTCCCTGAGTGCTACAAAGTTTTTTCACTTTCGTGAAAAGCTTGGATTATCAGAGTTTCCAATGAGGGGAAGTGTGCATGATAATGTCACCTCCTAATGGAACTTGGTTTTTGTAAAAATACCTTCAGACATATGTAAAATACCTTTAGACAAGTGTAAAAAAAAAGACCATTGGGCAAGTGTAAAAGACCTTTGGGCATGTATACCTCCTCGAATTATTTTTAGAAAGAAGTGTAGAAATATCTTAAAGACGGTCTTGATAAACTCTTTAGTGCTATTGGGTTTCTTGGTAAACATCCAAAGATATCAAGCATATTGTTAAGGAGGTCCTTGGTTGAAAAGACTCCTATATGCTTGGGTTCAATAACCTTTATGAGAACTCGTGAGAACATGTAAAACTTACAAATCATACTTAGCCACTAATCATGGGATGATCTTTGGGATTACAAATCCTTTTTACCAAAAGGTAATTTGAGTATGATGAAGGTTTTATAATTCTTTCAACCGATATGCTAGCCTAAAAACTTTATGGTTTAAGGATTCAAATCCTATAGTGAACCACAGGCAGGTAATCTATTGGCATATGCTATGTTATCCCACTTAACATTAAGGGGGAGTGTTGGAACATAATTATTAAGTGGTCTAGACAACCCTTAATGTATATGGGTCCATCACTAATATATAGGTTAATATTTAATAATATGAAATATTAATATTTTATTATTAAGTATGCTAACCTAGGTATATACTTTAGGTTAAATATTTAATATCACGAAATGATTATATTTCTAATATTAAATATTATAAACCTAGGTGTATGTGTCAACCATTTTAGGTTGAAAAGGTGGGTCGGGAGACATACTTGATCAAGTTATATAAAAAGGACTTTAGGTCCTCATTTGATATATTCAAGAAATATATCAAAGGTGTGCAAATCAAGTGATTTGGTTTTACCCTTGGTAAATAGGGTTTCAAAGGAGGAGGTGATCGTGATTGGATGTAACATAAATTTTTTAAAATAAAAGTTTATTTTCAAAATGGTTTTTACCCTATTGGGGTTTTCTACTATAAGCCTTTGTGTCACTTGTGTTATTTATTTCTGTAAGTATTTCTTTATTTGCTTATGTTATGATGTAATATTTATTTAAATATTTATTGTAACATTATGTAATATGTAAGTTGATTAAATCCGTATTTATTAGAATCCTTAAATTCTAATAGGGTTAAGCACTAGCTTGTGCATGCTCTCAAAAATATCACCATCCTCTTCTTATTCTAAATGCTCCGTGATCGACTAGAACTTCTCGAGCCAATTTCACATAATTGTGTTCGGATTTTCCCATCCATCTAAAAAGTAAAAATTCCCTAGAATCCTTCCTTGTCGTAGCTAGCCACCTCTTCTTGTTAGGACCACACTCTATCCTACCCAAGAAACCACCAGCACCACTATTGCTTATCGCATCGCAGAGACACAAAGTATAAGGACCAAAAATGAAAATAGGAAAGGTTTAGTGAAATGCCCATCTAAACCAGAGACATAAAACCATTACCGCGTAACACATGAAAGGAGGTAAGTGTGAGGGTACTGAAGATCATTGATTGGATTTCCTAATAAAAAATTATCATGGTTCTTATTAAACTCTTAAATTCTCGATGCCACGTTACATCTCATGTGTGCATAACCATTAATTTATCCCGTCTATAGAACAAATGCAATTTGTTGATGTCATAAATGCCCATTAAAGATGCACATGCCATATTATCTTATCACCGCAAAAAGGTTATGCCTCAGAATAAGGTAACAATTTTTATTAAAATATTATAAGTCGTTATGTTTTGACAAATTAAAGTAAAGTCTTTTTGAGCTTATTAACCCTAAGTTAATTAACCACATTATTTTTTGGAGAAGCGTATATCAATCAAGATTTGTGTAAATTAGTTGACCTTATTGTATGATTTTAAGATTTTAAATTAAGATATTTCGAGCCTAGCACGCACTAGGTTACCACACAATATTTGTAGCCTATCGGTGGTTAGGATTTAATAAAGCAAATTAAGATATTTTGAACTTAATAGCCACTAGGTTATGCCACAACATAATATTTGGATATTAGTAGTCTCTAGGTTTTAACAAAAGAAAGTAAAAAGTTATAAGTTTAGTGGACGGTAGGTTATGCCAAAACATAATATTTGGATCTTAAGGTCACTGGGATTTAGCAAATTTGAATCAACATAGATCGAGCTTAGCAACCACTAGGTACTTAATAATATAATATTTCAAGAAAAAAAAGTCACTAGTATTTTACAAACAAGAGAACGACATTTTAAGTCCAATCTCCCTTAGGTTATGCTTAAACATAACCTAAAAATTATATTATAAATTTAGAATTTCACTAGGTTTTAATAAATTAAATTATGTTTTTTAAGCTTAACGGCCTCTAAGTTAATCAAGGACATTAAATTTGGAGATTTTATAGCAATCAAGACTAGCATAAATTAGTTGATTATGAATTTAAGATTTAGAATTAATATATTTTGAGCTTAGCACCTGCTAGGTTATACCACCACATAATATTTGGAGACTATCAATGGTTTAAGATATTTTGAGCTTAGTAGCCATTAGCTTATGCCACAACATATTTTTTAGAGATTTTATTCACAAGGGTTCAATAATTCATTGTTATAATATTTTACAGTAGTTAAAAAATTACAGGAAGATATTTTGAAATTAGCTGATGCTATTTTAAACAATGACATAATATATGGAGCTTATGGTCGATAGGATTAAAAAAATTTAATTAACATATTTTGAACTAAGAGGATCTAGGCACTTCCGTAATATATTATTTCAAGCTTAGTGGTTGCTATCATTTAACAAGTTACTGAATGATATTTTGAGCTTAACATCTAGTAGCCTATAGCACCACATAATATTTGGAGCTTAGTGCTCACTAGGTTTAAACAAAAGAAATAAGATATTATTAGCTTAGCTTCCGGTGGGTTATGCCAAAAACATACTATTTGGATCTTAATGGTCATTGGGATTTAGAAAATTTGAATCAACATAGTTTGAGCTTAGTGGCCACTAGGTACTTAAACAATATATTATTTTGAGCTCAAAAAATAGTAACATTTAACAAACAAAAGAAATATATTTTGAGCTACGTGGCCACTAGGTTATGCCAAAACATGTTATTTGGATATTTCATCACTAGGGTTTAATAATTCATAGTTAAAATGTTTTACAACATCTAAAAAATTAGAGGAAGATATTTATATTTTTTCTAGTGCTAATCACACAATATAATATTCTGAGCTTAGTTTTCGCTTACATGTAACTAGTAAGAGAATTATATTTTGATATTAGGAAATGATATGCTATGCCACACCGTATATTTTTGGAGCTTAGTGGTCACCAGGTTCTATCAAAATAAAGTAGGATATTGTGATCTTAGAAGCCATTAGGTTATACCAAGGCATAATATTTAGAGCATAGTGATATTAAGGATGTAAGAAAACACATTAAGATATTAGGAGCTTAACTACGAATATGATATGCCAAAACATAAAACTATTTGAAATAAGAGTAAAAGTGGGTTTTTTTCTAAATGACCCGCATACTTGTATAAAAATCCCTCAAGGCTAGATATTACAATGAAACAAGAAGAGAACAATCCTGTATG
This sequence comes from Taxus wallichiana var. yunnanensis, assembly GCA_018340775.1. Classification (NCBI taxonomy): domain Eukaryota; kingdom Viridiplantae; phylum Streptophyta; class Pinopsida; order Cupressales; family Taxaceae; genus Taxus; species Taxus wallichiana. Next base: position 332,819,572 of record CM031233.1, on the reverse strand, counting down.
TAGAAAAAAAAACTAAAAATTCCCAAATCGGACAAAGCCAAATTACATTTTATAGATATTCATGAGAGTAGTTGCTTCATCCTTAATGTCAGTAGTAGGGCTTCCTTCAACCAACATGCCCACTAAATTAATGTGTTCTAGGAAGTATTCCTTGATTTTCATCAAGGTCATGTCCGTGTGACATTTCCATTCCTTGATAGTAGATATTGAGTGTACCATAACATTCAATGGCCTTGTGCGGGTCAGGAAAGATCTTCTCTAAATGCTCATGGTGTTCTAAAGTTGTAGGGGGAGCCCATTTTCTCCAAAAGAGGATAAAAAGGGTAAATCGAGGAGAGATCCCACAACACATCAGAAATTTCTAAGTCCATGCTAACTTCCATACAAAAAGAGGGGGAAGCGGCACATACTTCCCTAATGAGGTGAGTTGAGTCGATTGTTTCCATTACAATGTTAGAGGAGATAAGATGAGATACAAAGAAGCTTCAACAAGAGGTGGAGTGGAAGTAGATGATGGGTCCGAAAGTGGTTCGAGACCTTAGGAGAGTGCTTTGAGGAGTCTAAAGGGTTAAGAGCTGCCATAAAAGATGAGGGAGAGACAAAAGCGAAATAATGGGGAGAGACCACTAGATTTTGGATAATGATCATGATGTACGAATCAAAGTTAGAAGGGAAAAGAAAGTGATAAAACGATGATGAAAAGAGGGACCTATTTACGAAGTGGAGGGGGGACACGATGTTGCTTTATTGGCTTAGAGGGGAAGCTCAAGATTATTTTTGGGAAGCTTCCATTTTAAAGAGAAAATACAAAAGGCCTTGGTGGATGAAAGGAAACCTACTCTTCTCTAGTCATTTAAGGGAATTCTCAAGCGATTGAAATAGAAAATCCACAAAATTTATCTTTCGATCATGTCGAAGATGCATAAGAAGAAAAAGCTGACATCCACAACTCAATTTGTAGTATCGCTCTAGTGTGAAGTAATTCCTCAATTTCTCAGCAGCCCTATCCCAAGGTTGTGGAAGCAAGTCCCATTCATAGCTTGAGTGATAAATTCTCATATTTTCACCAAGACACAGGAACTCATCCATCTCCTCATGAAGCGAGAGTTTAAAATAAATGTATCCCTCCGTAGGGAGCCCTATTGCAGCTGCAATAGACTCTGTCAAAATAAGAAATTTAGTATTTCCCACTTTGACTCTTCCTTTCTTCTAGGTTTTTACGAAACTACTGGTCACTTGGAAAGAGTGACCAAAAAGTCTTTCGATAAATGACGTAACACCACCATCATGTAAAATTATTCAATACTACCGGGTTGGCATTGACCTCTTCACAGGAAGAAGGCTCAATGAATTTTATAGTGCTACCCATAGTGAACAAGGATATTGTGATAGTGATTGCTAAAGGCCCGATATAGATGATGCTTAAATAGAGATGTTGAGCACCTTCATTCCAATCTTCAACACGTGTCTCCAAGATTTTTAATTGAAATCTGTCCTAATTAGTAATAGTTATTAATTGATCTTGTGCATCACATGAACACAATCTATTAATGTCATAAATGCCCAAAAATACAAAAATCTATATCCTCTTGCTACCACCAAAATAGATTATTCCTCAACATAACCTAACAAATTTATTTTAATATTAGTTAATGTTTAGGAAATGACAACATTAATTAGTTAGTTTTCTTGCAATTACTACATTTAGTAGAGGTTAAAGGTTTGAATGCTAGTGATATTAGATGTATTTATTTAAATATATATTATAAAGGAAGAATCGAAAACAAAATGGAGCAAGGTGAAATAACTAACATTTCTAGACATGATTTCATATTGTATAGAATATCAGACAACAAATTAGAAAGCAATATCTTATTGAAATTTCTTTATTGACACATCTATTTGTTACATTTAGGTTCTCCAAGGTTGTTCATACTACACATGGAAATGAAGAGGGTAAGCATATAGATGTTACAGGGAGCACAAACAACACTTCTGATGGGAATTTGTTTGTGATATTTGGTGAGGTGATTTCACAAAACATTGTTTGAATGGAATGAGATGAGGACAATGTTATTTGAATAAAAAAAATCATCCCCACGAGTCCTCTCTATCTTGGGGTCTGATTTCTCAACAGAGAGTAGTGTGTAGTTCAGATCAAGATAAACTTAAATGTAGATACAATTACAGGTACATGACAAGAATAATATGCTTATTGGGTTTGTGTTCTCTTATAGGTATAATTATAGGTACATGACAAGAATAATATGATTTTTCATGTTGACATGGAAAAGCATAAATGTAGGCCCAATATTAATCTTGTGATGAACTTCCACCTATTTGGAAAAGCATAAATATAGGCCTAGTATTAATATTTTAAATAGCCTTGTGGATGTTAAATTTCTTCTTATATTGAACCCTTACATGACTTTAGACTGGTGTGGGTATATATATTAACTTGAATCAAGATTTTTGTTCTAGGTATAGTTGGTAGTTGGTTGTTTATATTATTTTGAGCTTAGTTTTCACTTTCATTTAACAAGTTATGGAATGATATTTTGAACTTAGCATCTGTTATCTTAATGGCCGAATGTATTTTGAGAATATAATATTTTGAGCTAAAGAGTCATTATCATTTAACAAGCTAAAGAAAAATGTATTGAGTTTAGTTTCTGCTAGTGTCTCCAGTGTTAATATTGTGATGAACTTCCACCTGGTTAGAGGATTGAACTGATATAACAAAAAAAGTATAGTATTTGGGATTGAAGTGAAATTTGTAACATGTTTTTTAAATTTTTTACTACTCAAATAAAAGTGTGATTAGCCTTGTGGATGTTAAAAGTTCTTCTTATTAGAAGGATTGAAATATTTTTTAATTACTACAAAATTCCTTTTATGTTGTACTTATAATATGTTGTTGTTTGAATGAAAAATATTGAACATGTTTCTAAAATAATTTGATGTATTTTAAGTGTCCTAGATCAATTTTTTTCAAAAAAATGATTTTCTTACATGCATTGATGGATATCAATGACTACAATGCTTAAGTATAACACCTGAAGTATCATTTATTGGATGAAATATATTCATTTTTAGAATATGTGTTGTCTTGCAAAGGATTTCTGGAGGAAAATTGGACTAAATATTTACTCCCCAAGGTCAATAAGTTGAAGTCATGTCGCTTTAACTGGAATTGAATTGTAAATATTGGAGGATGAAAATTGTATTTATTTGAAAGATTTGTTAATTACTACAAAATATATTTTATGTTGTACTTATAATATGTTGTTTTTGAATGAAAAATATTTAACATGTTTCTAAAATAGTTTGATGTCTTTTAAACGTCCTAGATCAATTGTTTTCACAAAAATGCTTTTCCTACATGCGTTGATGGAGATCAATGAATATAATGCTTAAGTATAACACCTGACATATTAGTTATTGGACCAAACATATTCATTTTTAGAACATATGTTTTCTTGCAAAGGATTTCTAGAGGAAAAATTGGATTAAGGATTTACTCCCCAATGTCAACATGTTTTTCTAGTTAGTTGTTCAAAACAAGATTTTAACCCTTGAGAATGTGAGAAAGGATACAATTAATAATTGGACCTTAATCAATATCCTTAAAGATACTAAAGAAAATTTTTTGAAAGAGTTTGATAAATGTAATTATTCATACCCCTAGAAAGGGTAATAAATGTGTGGATCATCTTGCCAATTTGGGGGCTAAAGGTAGTAATTTTAAAGTGTGTGAGAGGGGAGATGATATCACCAATGATATTAATCTCATTAATAACATTAAGTACTAATGTTATGGTGGCTCTTTTCCCTTGTTAGGATGTCATCCCTTTTCTTATGGTTAGCAGGACCCTTCACATGTGCAAGATATATGGTGGGATTTGTATTAATTTTTCTCTTACGATTCATTTTGGCCATTGTTTCTTCCATTTTCAATCTTATTCAACTAAAACCATAAGAGGTGGTCATTTGAGAATCGATCCCACAATATATGGTTACATGAAGGACAACCCCTCCTTGTGGCACATTCTAAAAATTGGGGGTTTAGGAATTTCATCTCAAAAATCATGGGGTTTGATCTTTATCTTATGTTGGAGTTTGGTCGAGCATGGAACAATGACAACATGGTGATCCATGACATAGAAATTTAGGTTTCAGAGGATTCAATAGCACATATGATTGGGATGGAGATTAGGGATTAAATATATTTAAAGACCACACTAGAAAAAGCACAAAATTGAGCTTTTTTCTGCGGTAAAGAAATGGTTTACCTACTAGTAGATGATATAACTAAATTCTACATCCCTGATATTTGGAATATGGTATGCCTCCACCTTAAGATGTACATCAATCTTGAAGTGAATTATTGAAATATATTTACTCACCATCTAAATATGCTTAATATGTTATAATATTGTTATGAGCCTTCCCTTTTTCTTGTTTATGTCACTCTCTGTGTTAGTGAATGATTTTCAATAGGGAAAGTTTAATACCTTGATACACCATGGTCTAATTATTTTGAATTTTAATAATGGTAAAATGGTGGTGGAAAATGAATTAGAGCCCAAATCGGGATTCACATGAAAATGATACTCTTTCTAACCATATGAACAAACCGAGGAGAAATAAGAGTATGACATCTTAGGAGGAAGGGAATATTTTCTCCGGGGTTATAGGTTCTCGATTAGTATGAAAGGGGAGTCATCTAAAGGGAAAGAGAGAGCAGAGTTGGGTTGGAATGTGGCTTTTGATAAAATTTCTCTCAAGGTGAGTTAGGTGGAAACAAATATGGAGGGCTTAGGTTAAGTTGGAATGGATATGGAGAAAAGTTTCATGCATTACATCAACACCTTTAAGAAAATTGACATCACCCAAAACTCTATCGGGGAGGATATGTAGAGATCAAAAGTTTGGTTTTGGAGTTATAGGGGCATGTGGTCAAGATGGAGCATAGGGACACAAATTTTTAGGTATAATCTCTAACTCAGTATTTTTGATGAGAAAGAGTAGGTTGAAGATGACATCCCTATAACAAGTGAGAAGGATGATCATATGAAAGGATAGGAAAGATCGTCAACCAGAGGAGTAAAAATGTTTGAAGACTAATTAGTCCCTTGGATTTTGGAGATTTTGTTTTTATTTGTGGAATGTATCATTTGGGATGTTTTCCCCTCCATGTTTTGTGATTTTTCCTTGTATTGATATGTTGGTGTAGTTTGGGATAAATTGTTTTATCCCATTTTGTCATGTTTCTTTTTGTTCCTTCTTAGTGATACTCACGATGCATTCTATTACAAAGTTTTGGGTGCCTTAATCCCTATATAAAGTATCCAATCATTATGTTCACGTATATTTAATAAACCTTATTAATAGTAATTTTGTTAATGATATTTTAAATTCAACAAGACAGAACGAAAGTTCATGCCTCAGGGTTAGGAGATGTGTTAGTTGTGTGATTGTTTTAAATTTTTTCTATAAATTTTTGGATTATGTGCTTTATATTACTAAGAATAACCACTTTCAAAATTTTCTAGAAAGTAGAATGTACCAATACTTAATGTATAAATTATGCACATACGGTATGTCGACATCCACATAATCCTAACAAATAGAATTCCCTTATGTAATAATTTTTAAAGCATAAAATATGTATATATTGTAAGTACCAAATTTAAATGTTGCACATATTGTAAATACCCATGTTAAAATTCAGATAGAAGAAAAAAAATAAAATAAAAATATGCATGAAATATATAATTCTTTGGAAAAACATAGAGTGATCTAGAATTATATTATGCTTGAAAATATGCAGCAATATAGGTGGTATTTTGAAATACAGAATATGCTAGATTTTTCAGGTGTAATAAAAAATTACACCACGATTTTATAAGTTGAACACGCCTACATAAAGAAAATGTTTGCTATTAAATGGAATAGCTGAAATAAATCAATTAAAAGATATACCATAACAATATTAACTAATAATAGTAATATTTTTATTTTCGTAACACAATATAATCCATATAAAAAGTTTTATTGTTAAAAAATTTAATACAAACATAGAAAAATTGTATTTTATAAAATTTAACTTACAAATCTAATTTTTATTGCAAATGGGGATAAAGCAAAGATTAAATTTTTTGACTAGCAATAACAAAATTTCAAAAAATATATAAGAAATGGGGTGTGATTTAATTTAATTTTTTTTATAATGTGTTTTGTTAAATGCAATTTATTATTTTTTATGAATAGTGTACTATTTTGGATGTGCCACTTGTCCAAGCATATAAATACATCTCCTTTTTAGATAAACATTAAAAGTAGTGAACATTCTAACAACATTTTTTTCTCTAAATCTCATATCTTATGTAAAGATTGGATAGATGTCTTTCTTAGAATGTTTATTTTTATTAAATAGAATAAATCATTATTCAACAAGGCCTCATATTTTTCAAATCAGTACTAAGTAGAAAATAAAGAAAAATATAAATAAGTTTTGTAGATAAAAAAATTATTTAGGGTTCTTCCAATCCTTCCATATCTATTGAAGATTTTATCTGTGAAACTAAGTCTTTTTTAAATTCTTTTGTGAATATTTCTTTCAACCATGTGTATAGGGAAGGCAATAATGGTGCTAACTTTGTTGCTAATCTTGGGGTTATCTCTAATGGTCTCCATATTGTCGAGTAACTCGTTGGAATGAATGAAAATTTCATTGAAATCATGAAAAGGGAGGGAGCCTTTAATAATTTTGCTAACTCTCCCGCTCATGCCAGTAACCTTTCATGATTTTATCTTACTTGTGTGAGTTGGATCCCTTTGTTCACATGGGCAGCCAGGCCTTTTTGGATTTAGGGAAGCTGAAAAAAGAAACAACTGATTTTTAGGTCTGTTTTATTTGTAAGAGATTTGAATGTTTGAAGGATGGGAGGGGATTTGGTACGCACGTAACCTTAGGAACTAGAGATATCCAAGGAGGCCAAAGTTCTTTTTGAAAAGGTGGGACTGTTTTCTTTTTCAAAACTTTCGAGGGCCATGATGATAGCCTGAGTGAAGTGGTTACAAAAACTTGGAACAAGGGAAAATTCCAGGATGGAAATTGTTCCCTCACAATTTCACCCAAGCTCATTGCTAAAGTGACTGGTCTCACGCTGGAAGGTAGAAGTATTTTTAAACCTAAATCTGATTACAGTCTTGAGATTGACTATTTTTTCCAAGGAAAAGGGGAACCTATTTCTCTTCATAATGGATATGCTAGGAGTAAGTTGCCTTCTCCATTTGATGAAATTACCAAACTGATCATGTCTTATATCACATTGGAAGGTAGATATAAAGTAATATATGGCTACCATTTTCCAATGTTAAACCATATTCACAATGCCAAACCGTATAACTTTCCTTTCTACTTATTCTCTTCTCTGGAAAAATCTATAACTATGGTGAAGAAAGGCACTTTCATTTTCCCCTTACACTAGGAAAATGATCAAAAATCATTCATCATTAAGCACTCCCTATTGGGAAAAATGAAAAATTTAGGGCTTCAAGAAAAAATTTCATTGGGTAAAAGGACAGGGAGTATGGAACCTAAGGATGATAGCTGTGATGAAATTGGTAAGGGGAATCGGGGAAAAACATACCAGATCAAGCAAGGGTAAAGGGGGAGACATGTCTCAGTTCAGGAAAGTTCAGTATTTGGGTCGGGATGAGGAGGATAACATCACCTATGTTTTTGATGAATGCCCTGGTGAAACCCCTTCCCAGAAGGAATCCTCTCATGAGAAAGTGGAAGGGGAAGCAGAGAGCAGTGAGGATGTTGCTAGCTTAAAAGAACAGGAGTCTTCCAAGAATACTGAGGAAGCTATCCACAGTCTTCACAATCTGAAAATGGCTCAGATGGAGTTTTTTGGCCCAAGAATCAGCTATCAAAACTCATGCCTTCATGAGAGATTTTGAAAACTACAAACTGAACAATGACATCAACAGGCACAAAATCAGTTTGATCACTATGGACATTAAGGAGATGCAAAAAGTTGATAAAATGTCTACCCTCATCCTCTATGAAAACCTCAAAAATGCAAATGCCAAAAGAATGGAAATGGAGAAAGAGATGCTGAAAATGAAAGGAATCATTATGCAAATCAGAGATGCTCATGTCCTTAATGTGAAGAGTACTATTTTCATCTCAAACTGCTGGCTGAAATGATACAGTCCATGGAATTGGCAAAAGAAAAAGAAAAGGATGGCACAGGCCCGAAGGTGGTGATCAAAGAACCTAACTACAAGTACTGGAAGGAGACTATAGCAACTATGGTCAAAGAATGGAATGGATGCATGGAGATGGTGGATGATCTGGTCAAAGATAAATGAAATGTTATGGTTTGGAATCTGCTGCTTGTTTACCTTTGTTGTTAGTTTCATCCTTGGGACTGCTATATAATGTATAACATATATAATGGATATCATATACTGGTGTTTTTGTTTTTTGATATTTTGGATCATGTCTGGCCTTCGAAGGTAAATACTTTGGCCAATATGTAAGTAAATTGTAAAAAGGGGGTAGCGTGCCCTCAATCCTAACTTTTACCTCTAATAAAAAAATCATTTAAATAAAATATAAACATTAGAAAGTTGAAAAGTTATAGAATTTTTTTATTTTGATTGGTGGATTGAGGAGAAATTTAAAGTAAGATGTTTTGAGCTTAGCACTTGCTAAGGTAACCTAATACTTCCACAATATAATATTTTGAGCTTATGGATCGCTAGCATTTAACAAGTCAAAGAATATTATTTTTAGCTTAGTGTCTGCTAGCTTATGTGACACCATAGTAATTGGATATTATCGATCGATAGGATTTAAAAAAATAAAGTAAGATATTGTCATCATAGAGTCTGCTAGGTTATGCCACAACAACATATTTCGATGTACAACTACTATGTCCATTTTTTTGTAAAAGGGTGAATATGGGGGTTTTGAAAGGACCCACATCCTTTTACAAAAATGCCCTTAAGGTAGAATATGACATTGAAGCATAGAAGAGAGAAATCATAGGCAACAAAAGATAAAAAGCCACATATGCATGACCTAATGAAAGAAAATTTACATTTTGTGAATAGTTGTGTTGCTACTTCCATAGTAGCAGTAGTGGTGCTTCTATTAAAGATAATAAGAAACATCTTAGAGTTTCCTTGTTCCTTGAATTCTCCTTTCACAAATCTGTATTCATTCTTTTGTTCTCCAAAATCTATTTGGTTCTCCTACTCTTGCATTACCATAATTTTTCACAAATAGTTCACTGTAATCCAACACCAACACATTGAATGGAAACTCATTCTTAACATGAATATCTTCTAAAATATTGTCATTGACAATGTCAACGACATTGTAGCCATTGAATTTTATTGAGTATGTGCAACAAAGGACTATTTTTGGACAAAAATAAGGCCAAAAAAATAATATCAATTTTATTAAATACATCGATTGCTCATCGATTCCGATATTCACTTTTTTACTACGTAAATTGAGCCACCATCCATACCACCAGGATTATTTTTCAAGACACAACAAAACAAGTTCTTGGTAGGTGTTATGAGTTTTAAAAATTCTACAAATTTTCCTCTCATGTTATTATAGATTAATCTGTGTTATTTATCTATCAAGATGTGCTCCATTCTGTCCTCTTTCATTGTTCTAACAAATTTTTACTATATTACAAAATTATTTATTTGATAAACAAAACTACCTTCTACAAAATATTGAATAACAAACTTGCTTCTATTTAATTATCTACAAAATCCCTACCTGGAATCTATAAACTATGGAAATTTTTACATTACCAGAATATCATAATTTTAGAGGGGTTGAAGGTGAGAACACATACCAATTTTTGGCATGAAGAGGAAATAAAAATGTTTCTAGAAATCGAGCACAAAATTTTGACACTTTCCCTGGTGAGATTTTTCTATTGATGAATAAGATTACGCATTGATGAAGACAATAGAAAGGAAAATGTTAAAAATATAAACTCAAAAACTATCTATTTATAGTGATATGCAACTGAAAAATTCAACCACCAATTTCACTAGCATGTGAATTTAAGAGGGCATGCGTATGATTTTACATTGCTTTACATTAAATGGCTAATTAATGGTTGACAACATTTACATGCTCCAAAAGGTGCACATATTTTGAATGGCACATGTACTTTTAAATGGTGAATTTTACATAGCTTGTTTTAATGGCTAATTAATGTCGAGGAAACCGTAACATTAATTAGCATTTTGCCTTTAAAAATGGATATCATTAATAATGCATTTGGTATTGTAAAGAATTAATGTAAGAATTTAATATTATAATTTTTGTACTATAAATAAAATCCCTTATATAATTTGGGTAAAATAAAGCCCTTATTTCTTGTGCTTTCACTTTGACATGTGACTCTTGACGCCCATATAGACATTTTTGTTGATTGTAGCCGTAAAATACTTGCAAAAATTTGTAATAAACATCACACGTGAATTGCATATTTAATATTTAACAGTAAATTATTAATATATATTTATATATAAATTATAAAAATTTACATCAATATATATTAAAAATAATGAAATTTATACAAAATAATTAATATAAATAAACATTGTTTTGTATTTTTAAAGGGAATTGTTAAAAAATTACTACTACCTAAAAATTGTTTGATAGGTAAGTTATCATACTTAGTTGTGCGAATCAAGACTTGCACTTGGTTGTGCAAATTAAGACTCACACTTAGAAGTATGAGTTAAGAATGGTACTTAGAAGTGTGAGTCGAGACTCACACTTAAAAGTTACGTGTTGAGAGAAGTGCAACTTGAGGCTCGCACTTAGACTGCCACCAATTGCACTTACTCACACTTTTACACTACTTACAAAATTTATAAATGACAATTCCATATTTTTAAACTATTCCTAATTTATATGAATTTTTTTTATATAAATGTATATAAAAATTAACAGTCACCTTTTAAACATGCAAGTCACATGTGTCAGTTCTATAAAATATTTGAAAGTATGTTACATCTAAAATCACAAAAAACATTTAAAAAACCGTCAAATTTAACACCATTTAAGGATGTTCAGGGATAGGATTTTCAACGTCAATGTTTATTGATTTGAATAAGGTATGGATAAATAGTCGTATATTTTTATGATTATATTAAGATTGATATGTGGCATAAATGACAAAAATCACTTACGTAGTATCTTGAAGTTAGCGGCCGCTTGACTTATGTAAGTTAGTATCTGCTTGGCTTGTTTAAGTTAGCGGATGCTTAGATTATGTAAGTTAGCAACCACTTAGCTTAATAATTTAACAACCTCTTGGCATATGTAAGTTGGTGGACACGAATATAATGTGGGGAAATAAAATAATAAAAAAATATAAATCCTAAAATAACAAAACTAAAATCCAAAAATAAGAATTTAGAAATGGTTTCCATTAGTGGAGGAATTGGAATCCATTAATCATATTATTAGAATCTAGTAATAGCAAAATTGGATTCCAATAAAAGGAAAATTGGAATCTAATAATAGTGAACTAAGAGTCCAATAATAGAAAAATTGGAACTCGAATAAGTCCCATAATGACAATATTGGAATCCAATATTGCTACTAATGGAATATAATAATAATAATGGAATCAATATATCAAAAAATGGAATCAATATACAAAAAAATGGAGATGGATTTCTTCCAATACTTGTAATACTGGAGTCCAAATTCATTGGAATATGTCTAGATTTAGTGAAATAAGTGTTTATGCAATATGCAATATATGAGTGTGATGGAATGGTATGAAATTTGAATTTGATAGGAGTAACATGCCCCTAGTAGATTTGGATGAGTATGAGATGAGGTTCATTTATAAAATACCCCTCAAAAATCAAGAATGAACCATAGAACAAGAGTGCGTCATTGGGAAATGGTTTGAAAGCGTGTGCTAAAAAGAGAGATGATAAAGTTTAGATAATAATGAGTGAATGATGGTGAGGTTAATTTCAGATTTAGACCCTCAACATTCGAGTATGAACCATAGAACTAGAGTGCATCATAGGGTAATGATGATACAAGTGTGTGTATCAAGATGTATAAGAGAGATGAGAAAGACTAGATGTGAAGCAAAGAGCATGATAATAGAAGTGATAGTCAACTGATGATATTAGGAGGGGTAAGCGTGATGCCCCCAAGTATCGAAGAAAAGTAATCTATCAATGAGAGTGAAGGAAAAGATTCATCCACCTTATTTCCAAGGAGATAAAGGCATGTGACAATTCTCTAAGATCAGTGGTGTATGAGAAGGACAATGTATATGTGAAGGAAGCCTATGTGGTGAAAGAGGTGGTGAACACCTATGTGAAGTAGACCTATGAGGTGGAGGAGGTGATGAGAACCTATGTGAAAAATAATTATGATAGGAAAGAGGTAGTGGAAACCTATGTGAAGGGGTTTCCTAAATAGGGAACTTATGCTGGCAAGATGGACTAATGAACCTATGAGGATGATAATATTGTCAAGTAGGATGTGTGTGAATAGGAGAATATGCCTTAGATTTGAAAGGCCTTAGAGGATTAGATCTGTAGTTAGTGGAAGAATGTTGTCAAGAGGAGGTAGAGGTAATGGTGTGCATGGTGGAATACCTTTAATAGTGACAACTTATTTATTGTGTATGAACTTGAGACACATATTATTCATGGATGAAATATCTTGAGTAAAATAGAGCCAAAGGATACCTAAGAATATGTCTGACCTTTGATTGAAGATGCTACAACAAATGACATAAGCATGGTAAGAGGCCCAACTATAATGGGCAACCTAATGTAGCCAAAATAATTAGGAACTAGATATGAAATAGTAGATATTGGACATTTGATAGCCATAAGAAGTATAATATATAGCACACATTGATACAAGCCTCTAAATAGATCACAATATTATTAACGAGTGTATGAACCAATAGAAGCATTGATGTGTAGTGAATCAGAAGAGAATGTTGCATGATAATCATAATAATAAAATTAAATAGATATTGGTGATGCATCAACAAAAGTAAAAAGGAAATCAAGGGTCCCCGATGAAGGAGGGGGCACAAATCAATATGTATGATTGGCGAAGAATCCAAATCTTGCATGTTTTTCTTAGGAAAAGGGTCGTTAAAGATTTTTAGATTTTTATCATCATTGAATGATTTAGAAGAAGAATAAGATGGATCAAGGACCTCCAATGAATTATTTTCAATTAGATCTTGAATTAGATTCTGAGTTTGAAATAGTGATAACTATAATGTCTAATACATTAAGGATAGTCACACTTAGAATTTTCCTCATAATTTTAGCCATGAGGGTGAGATAGATCAAGATTGAGTGGCGGTGGAAGAGTGATCATATTCCTTTTGAGAAGACAAGGTAATAGAAAGTGAGGTGTATAAGGTAATTTAGTGAAATTACACTTTGGAGGTTTCCATTGAATCTTTTCAGGAGGAGAGACGAAATTAACAGTTGTCTTTGCTTTAGTAGGCTTAGGATAAGGTTCGAATTTTGATTTATATTGAAACATATTAGAAGAAGATGAAAAATTATCTCAATATTTGAGTTTTCCCATAGAGAGTAGTTTGAATTCACACATTTTGAGCATATGACTTAATTGATCAAAGAAAGGTGATGTCTCAAAGATAACACTCTCTTATAGTGTTGGTAAGAAGCTGTGATCAAATAGATTTTGTAATTCCAAATCAACAAGTACATTATTCATCTTATCTAGATTGTTTTTGTAACATAACACAATCAACTATATGTTCATCAAATATTTGTTTTATTTGAGATAATTGTGCATAAGAGAACTTAGTGCTGATATTGATTGAAAATTGAGAAAAAAAGAATCGAGATATATACATGAAACAAGTTACTGAATGAAAAAGTATATCGTAAAACCAATACATGGTGTAAGCCTAAAGAATTCGAGGAAATAACTTAGCTAATAACATATGATCATCCACATAATCTAGACATGCAACATGAAAATTTCAAATATGATCTTGAGGGTCACTATGGCCATTAAAAATGGTCAACTTAGGGGTGACAAAGTTTAGAGGAAGTGGATAAGTAGAAATGGTGTGTGTAAAAGGAGTGTGAAGAGGTGCAAAAGGAGTGTGAAGAAGTAAGGAGGAATCAAGAGATGTAGATGAGCATGAAGTATCCTGCTGTAAATGATGAATTTGAACTTGTAAGTATTGATAGAGAGAAGAGAGGTCTTGTGTGGTAGAAAAAGATACTTTTTGAGTGTGAGAAATAAGAGGTTGAGTGAAGTACTTTGTAGGAGTAGGAACCAACATAGGAATAGTAGAAGTATATGGAAGGATAGAGGAAGGATTCGATGTTGCAATAGGAATAAAAGAAATATTAGAGGTGGGAGGGTTAAGCTCAACTAGATTAGTGGCCTCCTCACAAGAAAAAAATAAAATAAGATCTAAATCTTGTGGATGTTCAACAATATGAGCATTGAGATCACAAAGGTCTTCATCAGAAAATGGTGGATAAATTTCAGCCATGTTAAGAAGATGATAATATTCCTAGAAGCTAGGTTGGGTTTGAGCGATGGATTCACTAAATAATTTAACAAAAATAATTATTTTCTATAAACGTAATTACATAGAAAGCGATGTTAACTATGGTATATAACTACTAAGTATGATATGATGTAAGTAAATAAACAAATTAGTATGAAACCCTAAGCGAGAGATATAAAAAGTGTGACTTAGCTGATTTATGTTTGATGTGGAAGTGCTTTGGGTGGGAAAAATTATGAAAAGGAAGTAAACAAAGTGTTGTCAATGCTCAAGATAAATTTTGGACTTTGCACGAATAAGGTCAAACATGGGCATCCAGGATGGACATGGGAAATTGGGAGCTTGTGACTATTCAGATGGTCAAAATCTAATTTTTACTATGTCACACAAGTGTCACAACTACTCTATGTTGATCACTTGGTAGTCGCACAATGATCACCGAGGCTATTTGTAACCTATAAATTTGATATCACCTGCAAAATCCCATAAACCACATCAGATCCAAAAAAAGAGAGATACAAAATGGGGATTCAGAATGACCCTGACATTCACCATAAGAGTGAACTTACAACCAAGCACTACACTAAATCTTAGACTCCATGTAGTTCTAACGAGTGTGTGTAAGAATCATGCCCTAGGATGGCCTTGTGTAAGTTGCATTTGATAACAAGTGAAGCTAGCTGTAGTAATGTAAATAGAATGTGTTGATGGATAAATGAACTTCCCCTTCTTATGATTTATATGTAGAAAATGCAGTCTCTTGCCCCTTTAGTGGATGCTAGATAGATGCTTTGGAATGCTTTAGGTGCCTTTTGCATGCAATCGAGGCGATGATAGTAATTTTTAATGTTTTGTCCTTGATTTTGAACACATAACTATGTATTTATATGATTCCCTTGTTTGAATTTCATAATTGACAACTAGAAGGCTGAACCATAAGTGAAAAAGGTGCCCAAAAGATAAAAGATACCCAAAAGAAGTGAGTAAGGTGGAAAAGGGTCAGGGGCATCCAGAGGGGACAGGGGCACCTAGGTGCTTCTATCTTGGATGGGCGCTATTATTTGGAGCCATAAAATATAAATGAGTAAAATACCGACTGGGATGTAGGGTGTGTAAGATCAAATAGAAAACAAGAAAAACAAAAAAGAGGCCAAGGAGAGTTGTCAATTACTAGTTTTCTTTCTTAGGAATCATATTAATTATAATATGTATTTAGGACCTAGAAATGTACTCAAGTGCATGATTTTGTTTCTGAGCCTCTACCCAATACAAGCAATGTCCCGTAACCTCATCAAGCGCATCCAAGTCCTATTCCTTGGGCCAATGGGCAGTGATCAACGTTACCTATGTAGGAATTCCATATGACATCATATGGATGTACTTTTGTAATAGTCAATATGCCAAAAGTCCTCTCATTTTTGGCCCCTATACATCAAAAATCTCTCATAGATATATGTTATCAATAATATAATGGAACCCACATTCTTTTGTGCTCTACGTCGACTTTGTATAAATCATGCACCAACCGCACCCATATAGTGGTCCCCCAAGTGAATAGTGTACCTTCTTTGAGCCACATCTCTACAAAATGCCACCAAAGATAATAGAATGGTCTCATCTGCCTTGTGGAAAAATATACGTGCCATGGTAATGCCCATAGCCACCTTCTAAATTGTCGAATAACTACCATTAATATTGTGCTACATAAAATAATGAGCATTCCCTCATCACCGATTAAATAAAAATGGAGAGTAGTAGTAGTTAATATAATCTAGAATAACATGTAAATACAATAAATAAATGCAGTAAATGACTACGAAAATGACCTAAATAACTAATCTAATAAAAGAAAAACCTAATATGAAAGAGAAGTATGCAAGTGACTTAACTGCTTTGATGAACTTGCGGGAATGTGTCACAAAAGTGAATAGAGAAATAAGAAACAAAAAAAAATGTGTAAAAGCCTCGAAAAGGATGGATCTAAGCTATCTAGTGGTGGAGTGCTGGAGAGGGACCGGAGTGGATGTGGGTTCTCTAGTCTGCAGCATGGGTGCCTTGGTTTATGAAAAATTTATGGAACCGAGTTCACTGAGTCCTGTAAGTGATCAAAAACCTTTGATGTCTATTGCATCAGGTTTATTGCACTATACCACATGTCTCTAATAATCCAAGATGAATAGAAGACTTGTAAAAGACCAGAAGAAGTATCAAAACCCTAAAAAAGAAGAATTCATATGAATAGGTTAGACTGACCTTAGCTACCACAACATTGGGCTTACTAACTAATTGTTGCACTACATTTTAGATCCTAATGTAGTTCTAGTGTGTGTATGAATCATGTGCCCTAGGTTCTCTTGTGCCAGTCACACTTTGTGAAGTAGTGAGTAATAACTAGATGTAAAGATATAGTATAATGGTAAATGGAATAGAATAGAATCCCCTCCTATGATTGTGTGATGTAGATTAGCTAGCCTTGTCCCTTGTGACAAAGCTAAATGAGTGTAATTGATCTCCAAATACATTTGATAGATGCACCCCTAGGTGGATGATAGTAGTGACTAGTGCTTGATACCTCATTATGGTCTCATAACTTTATATTTATAGGGTTATCTTGATCTAATTTTGTAATTAACCTTGAAATGGCCAACCACGAAAAAAACAAGAAGATAAAATGGCTAGAAAATGCCGAAAAACTAGAGGGAAAGTTAAAAAAGGATCGAGGCACCCTTGGTGGGACCAGGGTGCCCCAGTACTAGCCTAGGCACTCCATTCAAAGCTAAAATAATGTAAAATGACAAAATATAACTGGGCATGTGGGTGCAAGAGGTTGGGAATGAAGAAAGAAAATAAAGTAAGATGGCCAAAATATGGGGGTAAATTAGTACTTTTTTCACTAAAAACATTATAAATAGTAGTGTGAGATCAAGACTAAATAATGTCTAAAGTGCATGATTTTGTGTCTACATTTTCCCCCACTTTATGTTGGTGAGAGAAAATATCAGCAACATAAAGTAGATATAGATGTGTACTTGATGTCCATGAAGATTGTAGTAGTAAATGCATGGAAGGACTAGACAAAGCGTGGAATGATAAAAAGATGATGGAGCATGGAAAGTAAAGATGAAAAAGTGAGAAAAGTGATGAGAGTGAACCTAGGGTGGAAACATGTGTGTATCTAATGAAGTATGTGATGTACCCACATGGTTAGTATGGTGTGTACTACCATGAAATGTTATTACTAACGTTGTTATTTTATCCCCAATTTGATTGCTTGTTTCCCATACTGGTGGACTCGATCCATGTCGAGAAAGAGAGTGTAGAAGGATATTCTGTAATGCCAAGTTTTTTTAGGTGATCGACACCATAGGATGAAGACGTATAGGGAGGAATTTTTGTATCCTCGGACCTTTAACTACTTCCTTGAACATGTGTGAAGAGATCTCTATACACCTTGGTTTTTTGGGATATTCGACGCATGATGGTTGATGTTGAGAAATAAGGATGTGATGTGATTGTTGATATTGGGTAGGTTGTTGAGGTATATGATGAGTGGGTATATGAGTGTTTATGGGATGAGATTGTTGGATAGGAATACTAGTGACAATAGTGGTTGCAATAGAGATAGAGTTGATATAAGGTGATGTGAGTGGAATGGGATCCACCAATTGAGTAGATTGAAATATTGTGGGAGATTTATGAAATAAGTAGTCATAAAGGGTGATAGAAGGAGGTCTAAGAGTATCTAAAGGAGCAAGATATGGGGGTGTAGTTTGTTTATAATGGTTGGATTGATTAAGGATTGGTTTCAAGATGGGTGTAATGCCCGTTTGCTGTCCCCAGGTCACGACGACTGCCGACCTGTTGTTCTAAGCTTGGGAGACCGGTGTGTGTGTGTGTGTGTTTTTGTTGACCAATGTTGACCATGTTCAGGTCGCAGTGAATATTTTTCACCTTCCCTCTCCTTCTTGCCTTTCGGGTCGTTGTCGACACCCCAAACTGTGGACCCCGTAGCGTCATGGATGGTTATATGGTTAAAGGAAAATTTGGTTCTCGGCTCTTCGAGTTTGTCGGGTCATCGACATTAATGGGATTAATAATTATTATCATTATTTTAAGCCGTAAAATCATAATAATAATGTTGTAATAACATTATAAACTATATTGTCGATTCCCGCTACTAGTGTTTTGGGTCAAAATGTAGTTTCAGGTAGGCTATAAATAATATAAATGGTGTCGTTCCATGTTTAGGGTATTGATTTGGACTATCCAGACCATCATCGGGTTTGGTCGTAAACCCTATCAAATCATTGTTAGGATTTACTTTATGATTCGTATGGTAATTTCGTGACAAAATTAGAATATAATAATAATAACGAAAAACATATTAAATTATTTTAATAATGAAATAGATTTTCAAGTAAATGAAATGAGTTAAATGGAATTTGAAATAATAATAATGTTAAATAGAATAAAAGAAATTAAAAATAAAATTAAAAAAGCCGTGATATTCCTCTAGGGTGAATTAGGGCAGAAATTGGGTTTTCTTCCATCGTTTTGGTTGTGTAGAGAGAGAGTGTGCAACGCCACCACCATGAGAAGGGTGTTCAATTTTGTCTTCTTTCTACGCAACCAACTGACCTTCTTTAGATCACCTCCCATTCCACTGCTTCACTTCTCCCTTCCATGGATACCTAGGCATTAGCAATGTCTATTGGGTTATGCGACTTCTTACCAAATTTCTACTGCGCCAACATCTTCCTAGCATGTGCCAAAATGAAATATTTGGAACGAGGTATGGAGATCCATCGAGAGAATTTTCAAAACTAGATTTTGTCATTTGTTATAGTTACTGAACGCTCGATAGACATGTATGCAAAAAGTGGAAGCATACACAAGGCACGGGAACTCTTTGACAAAATGATACAACGAGAAGCATTCTCGTGGACTGCAATGATTGCATGATATGCACAAAGTGGCCTTCTTGATGAGGCTTTCAGCCTTTTCAATACAATGCCTGAGAGGAATGTGGTCTCATGGAATGCATTCATTGTAGGATGCTCACAGAATGGGCTTCTTGAAAGGGCCATGGAGATTTTCAAGAAAATGCAATTGGCGAGGTAAAGCCAAACTCAACAACCTTTTCTAGCATCCTCCATGGGTGTACCAAAATGGAGGTTTGGAAAAAGGAATGGAGATTCAAAAAAAAAAAAACATTTGAAAGTGGGTTTTCGTCAGATATAATAGTTGTGAATGCCTTGATAGACATGTACGGAAAATGTGGAAGCATGCAAACGGTTCAGCAATGCCTAAAAGGAATGTGGTTTATGGGCAGCATTGATTGTAGGAGGTGTAAAAATAAAATAAAAATGAGTTGGTTTAAAAGGCCTTTGAAACCTTCAAGCAAATGCAATGGGTACGTGTAAATCTAGATTCCACAACCTCTATCAAAGCATCCTCCTACATGTGTAAAAATAAGATCTTTAGAATTGAGCATGGAAAACCATCAAGGCATAGAAAACAAGATGTTTTGTTTGCAATGCAACTTCCCTGGTAGATGTGTAATGCAAAATGGTGGAGTTGAGGATGCTCGAGGACTAGTTGATGAAGTGCCCAAGTAAGAGACTGAACCCAAGCCTACGGCTTCGACCGACTTTATTCTCTAGGCATGGTCCTTCTTCCCTTACCTCTCATAATTCTCGTGTTTTAGTTCTCTTTCACAACTAAATAGAATTTTAAAGTATTAGAAATTTTAATACAATTAATTGTCCCTTCAACTCGTTGTAAAACAATAAATTGTCATGTCATAACTCACGACGTCATTATAACTAGCCTACTTCAAACCGTGAATTATCACCCTTGCTTCGAGATGATCTAGAAAACTCTTACCCTTTTTATCGCTTCAATATCATTTTATCGACCAGTCAAATTTGACTCTCCATTGATTAAGTTGACCTTCTTCCTGCTTAAAATAGTTAAATTTTGCTATTTTCGGAGACTCACCAAGTACCCTTGGTAACTCTGGAAACAAGATGTGAAGTTTCATTCGTGTACCTTGGTATACGAGGAGTCACCTTGATTTTTGGTTTGAACTGAAATGATCACATGACATCATTTTGACGCTCTTATAGGAGCCCTGTTACATCGATTTACAATAGTAGAGAGTTGTTAAAACTAGAAAGTTGACTTTCATTTTGGACCACCATTTGAAACCCGGAAAGAGAAATCACTTTTTGTCCTCGCAAACCTCTAGCGTTTATACTAGACAAATGCATGGAACATTCAGCATAGGAAAGAGCACTTTTCGGGATAGTTTGGCGAAGCCATTTTGTAAGCCTCCGATTGCAGTTTGACGAGGTCAAACTGGACCAAATTTCTCCTTGTCACTCCAGAAAACTTGTCGCCATTTGAAAATAGTTTACTAGTTCTCCGTCCCGTCAACTCTGATGAACTCTCCTTATATAGGGGAACTAGTAGGAGATGTCTCGTTGCGTGCTTCTCCATCAAATGTCAGTTATGGACACGGTTTTCTTGGCCCTCGAGTTAACTTTTGGCATTTTACAACTGGGTGAACTACGACCAGTGGCCCTGGAGAACTAACCGCCAAACGCAAACCATTCGCTCTTTTTCAATTCCGTCAGTTGCTATGAATTCTTGGTATATCTGGGGACATGTAGAAAGTTAATCATGGAGTGCATGCTCATCGAAGATAACCTTTGGAAGTAGTCTCTTAGCCTCCGAGCCCGTTTTGAACGTTTTGTAGCTAGTGAGAAAATGTAAGAATAGTAAGCTGCGGGACCTCATAAGGTTGCCAAATCACCCTGAAAATGTTTAAACACACTTAAATAATGTTTTAAAACACTATAATGAAACTTGTTATGTGTATTACAACTTTTGGCAAAACGATGTTTTCTCTCTCTTCCCTTCTCTTTCTCTCTCCTGGGTTACAAAATGAAGAAAAAAATGAAATGCAATGGATACATGTTCCTAGACCTTTTATTTAGATTGCAAATTGTAATTATTGTTAGATGTAAATGGGAATCTGAAATATGATACTTATGATTTCTTAGAGTGGATGCCATGCCAACGATTTATTGCTGATGTCATGCTCACGTGGGTTTTGCAGGATGGAAGAATGATGGCAAAAAAGGGCGATGTGTGATTTAATTATTATTATTATAATTTTTATAGGTTATTGTAAAATGAATAATTGTCTAATGTAGTCTCTTGTTACAGAAAAGTTATAATTGAAATTTGTTAATATGCATGAGATGCTAGTTTTAGGGATAACTTGGGAAATGTACATCTAATCACCGATTCAGTTTGATTCTTAATTGTGTATGAAAAAAAAAAGGGATTTGATTTATATATAGTAAATTGAAATTGAAGTTAATATATTGTAGCACTTTCTCAGTTTTCAATAGACGATTAAATTAATTACTGGATTACCTTCTTACCTTGCAAACACAATAAAGAGTGTTAATGAGAACACTCAACTCTAATAAAATACTCATGTATAGTTGGCCTGTATGTGTGATACCTTTTTACCATATAAAAAAATTAAGACCGTAGAATGAAATTAAGCTTTGCACTCATTGAGACCTTCTAGGTTAGGTAAATAAAACCCCTAGATGGAGTTTACCGCCATAGTCATTAGGTTTAGCGACATTGTCGTGAACCCATATTTTAGGAATGACATGGTCCAACCTATCCAGAGTATGCGGTTTCCTTCTAGTTTTGGTAATCGCGAGAAGAATGTCCTCTCTTCAGGTCTGACACCAAGATGAGTGGTGAAGACCGCCTTGGAAGTCACCTTATGAGTCCTTGTTAGAAGGAATGACTAAGTGGTGTAACCTTCCCATCTGTGGAGTGGGTAGAGATATTACTCCCTTGTATCCTATTGGATTTCCGGGCCTTGCGAAATTAGATCTAGAAATTAACTTCATCAGTGAATGGAATCCCTGTTGGATCCAAATGACCTAAATGAAGGTCGTGATATAGTTGTTCTATGTCTTGCATTCTCGTTAGTGAACCCTTTTGTCCCTTGTAGATAAATGTCTTGTCTTGGGCTCGTGAAAATTTAGAGCCTTGATCTTTCACGAAATGTTATAGGGTAAATACATCTTAACCTTAATCACACCTATGATAGAGATTGAAGCCCTGGGTGAAACTGGAATTAAGCTTAACCATGTGCTTCTTTAATATGTCAGACAAGTACTTTTGTAACTCTTATGTTTAAAATGATAGTAATAATGAGACCCTAGTGCGACGCAAAAGTAAATCATATGAGAGTAAACCAAAATTTGAGGTTAGGAATAATGTCACTGGGAGTCCTTAAGACTTATTTTAAACATCTTCATGTGTTACAAGGAATATAAATTGCCTTGGTGTGACCAAACGTCGACAAAACAAAAGATATGCATATAAAAATCAAATTTGGAATTCAACAAGTTATTGAACTATAATAATAATAATAGCGAAATAACTAATCCGTGATCGATGGATGTTCTTGGGGAAAAAAGCTATTTCAAATCAATGTCTTTCTTAATCCCAAGATTTCATCTTGACATCACATTAGGTTCACTTGTGTAGCAAGGTTAAATTCCAAACTTTGAATAAGCGTTTTGGGAAGCATAATCTTAACATAAGAATTAGAGAGTTAGAATTTTGTATAAAATTTGGAATATGGAAAATACTTAGGCAAGTTATGAAAATCCACATAAGGGTAAGGAGAAAAATCAAATGGTTGAACAAAAAGTGAAAGGTGAAACAAATTTTCAGAATAGGTAGGTGGAAAAAGGAAGAAAATTTTGCTTACATAATAATGTTTTTGGATGTTTAACGTATGCTAGATGTAACCATGGTAATGTTGTGTGGTGGGTTGTCAATCCTTAAGTCCCTTTTGTTGTGGTCGTGTTATTGCTAGTATTCATTCATTGGGAAAAGTGTGGCATCGACATGATGATGTCGTATGCATGTGTCTATGTGAGTCGATGACTTATGTGATTATCGCATGTGTGTTGAGTCCTGTACTTGGAGCCCTTGCTGTGTTGTGTGTAGCATGTATTGTAAGTCAAAAAAATTTATCCTGGTATTTTACTGTTGTATTTGGGTGTGTAAAATGTGGGCACTACATATGGTATTAGAGCTGAGGTTCATGCTCTCGAACCTCTGGGATTGATTGGAGTTGTGATGATTTTTCATGATAGAGATGTTGTTACATAATGGGTGGCACGATGGTGATGGTGTTTCATGATGGTGATAAATATTGGAAGAGTAATGTGTTTTAAGAGTGATGTGATCTATGTCGTATTTGTGATAGTGTGAACACATATGAGGTGTATGTCACTTAGTGCACATTTGTTATCCTATTGATGTGCTGGGGATGGGAGTTTTCTCTCTCCTTCATGTGGATTCTATGAAGAGTTCACGTGTGGATTACTGCTTGGAATGTGTGAAAAGAATTCTAATGTGGATGACGGGGTGTTGGAGCATTGTGGCATATTGTGTTATGTGGGTGTGTTGATATGTTGTATAACCTGGATTGATGTAAAGTGAATTGAATTGTATCATGATGTTTTACCATGTTTTGAAGAAATGTGTGTATCACTTTGTATGTAGTAAATGAATGTTATGTTGTGATGTTATTATGTCCATTGTATATATGATTTGTGTAATATGTGATGGTTCATGTTGTGATATAGGGGCATACGGTGATCCTATGGACCCTATTGTGTAGTGATTGCACCTTGGGCGCATAATGTGGTAAAGGGATGTAGTACACACTGGTGAATGTAAGATTGTGATCTACCCTATATATAAACCATGCGTAATACGTTATGGTTGTTGTGTGTGAATTACCATTGTGTTAGTGACGTAGTTATGTGTATGTCGTGGACCCTATACTCGACGACCCCAAAGGGATGAACTGTCAAGAGTGTATGTGTGGAGAGAGGAGGTGTGGATCAGGTTTTCATAATCTTGAGCTGAGTACGAGGGAGGAAGTGGAGTCTTATAGATTAAAAATCCACTTCTATCTATTTAGTATACTTTGAGCTTTGAGTATATTGTGGGTGCGAACCACCTTAGGCTCAATTTATGCAACCTTGTGTCCCCTGTTCTTTCCTATTGGATTGTTTTTTGAATAATCCTATGTGATTTTGACTATGTTGATCCTTGTGGGAGTATGGAGGAATGGTTCAGGAAGAGATGATGATAGTTACATTATTTGATATACTCATTTCTGGTTACATGTATGTTTTTACGAGCTGAGGCTCGATGTCTGAGTGCCAACAACTCGATGAGTACCCCTTTGGTGGCGGTATGAGGCCACATAGTGATTGTGATGTTCTATTTTTTTTCTCATTACGTATTTTATTAAGTAAATTAATATCTCTTTTAGCTAGAACCAGCCATTTTCTTGATTGACATGTTCTTATATTTAGGGCATTTACCGAGTGTTAACACTAACCAAGGCTAATTAGCCATTTGTTTTTCTTGGTTTTAAAACTTTCTTTTCATATTTGAAAGTTTTTAAGCCTAGCCTAGGGCTTTTGGTTTTGCCACTTGGCATTTGAATGGATTATTATGCTGGTTCTAATGTCATAATGTGTTGGATTAGGGTCATGGGATTAACCATGGAGTGGTTGAACCTATGGACCTGCTTCATTGTATGGGTGTACACCCCAAGGAGTTACAGATAACTAGCGGGTTGTTGAACCACAAGATATTATGTCACTTAGGTTGGGGGTGACGGGGCTCTATGTGCCTAGGGCCATAGGGTGACCTGACCTCATTTAAAAGGAGAAAGGAGACGAACCTCTATGGTTGAGTGACCTGTTATTCTTTATGGCGCTCTATGGTTGAGTGACCTGATATTCTTGATGGGGCTCTATGGTTGAGTGACCTAGCTTGGCTTTGACACTATGTTTCTTTCTCTTTGGGAGGTATATGGAGATTATCTGGTGATGCTTTGGGGAGGTGTATGGAGTTGTATCCTGGTACTTTTGGAGATATCCGGGGTTTGTTTCGTGATGTCTTGTTATGTGTGGAATTGGTATAGTGAGTATGTGTCCTCTTGTGAGTTATGGTTAGACTTGTTATGATTGGTGGCATGACTCTTCCCTTGGTTGGTATGGACGGTTGGATATTATATTGGAACTATGTTGTTATAGTCATGGATTTTTGGGGCATGTGATACCCATTGTATATGCATCAACGTGTTGATTTTCTTTGTTAGTCATATGTGTGTACTAGGTCTATGTGTAGGGCATAATTGTTGGAAATTAATGGTTATGTGTTCTACTTGTTGTCATTCCATGGATTGGTGAAACCCTTGTGATGTGAGACGTTCGTGAAAGTATGTAAAAGTATGCTTATGAAGATTGTGTGTTGTGTATGACCCTGGTAGGGTGTTGTGACTGTAGTTCATGATGGGAACCCATAGGAATGAATAAACTAAAATTTGATAAAAATGAAATTTTAAAGGACTTGAATTAAGAATAATGTCAATGGAAAGAGATTAATGAAATAATGAATAAGAGAGAATTGCCAATCTTCACAGAACCTTGACAATTAAAATTTCTACCAATTGTTCTTAGGGCCACCCTGTGACTGTGATTTTGTGTCTAAAATCTTAGCCTTAGCGCGTGCCTTTGCGTTATATGTTCCTTGTTGTTTACCATTCTCCTTCTTAATTATATGTCGCATCGAGGACTATGCTTTCTTAAGGGGAGGAGGATGTAATGCCCCGTTCTTTGTCACCCAATCCATGACCGCCACCGACCATTCTATTGCTAAGCCTAGGAGACTGGTGTGTGTTGTCCACCAAAAATTCCCGCTCTTAAGAAAGTGAACTTTCAAAATTTTGAGTTTAAGTGTCTTCTCTGTTGTGCTGAAATTGTTAAAAGTCGTGAAATTGAAAAAATCTGCAGTTTTGGGTCATTTTGTATGTTTTTCGGGCCTGTCAGACATTTTTGTCCCGCATGTCCCAGGTTCAAAAGTGCATTCTGTTCCCCGATCGGCCGATTTCCCGAAGTTGTTCCATTTTCGGGCCCGTCGGAACTTTTCGTCCCAAATGTCCCAAAGTTAATCGGGCAAGTTGTTCCATTTTCGGCCGAAACACCCGAACCGCGTACTTCGCACTTTCATGTCCCAAATGTCCCAAGTCAAATTGTGCAAGTTGTTCCATTTTCGGCCGATTCACCCGAACCGCGTACTTCGCGCACTTTCGTCCCAAATGTCCCAAACTTTTCCGGACCCATTGTAACCTTTTCGCCCGATCCAGCCAAATCACGTACTTCACGCACTCATGTCCCGCGTGTCCCAAAAGGCATTTGTGCGTCTTTTCCCCGCTTCGCCCGAATCGGCCGAGCCGCGTGTTTCGCGCATTCGCGTCTCACATGTCCCTAATGAACCAAGTGCCATTCGTGCTAGTTTTTTCCGCTCTACCTGAATATCCGGCTTATTTAAATTGGTGGGTATGTATTAAATGCACATTCATGGCCTTTCTCTCTCCTAAACGGCTATATAACGAGCAAACCCCCTTTGCATTTTTCACATTGTTTCCATGCTATCCTTGCTCGAACCCTTGCAATCTAATTCCCTGCGCGTGTATCCCTTTTCTCTGTAATTCCTTCCCGAGTTTAGGTTGCGGCTCTGTTACTATCAATATGAAGATCAAATTCCAGGGACAGGAACAAATTTTGCCACTAGAATCTACCATTCCCAATATTGGGGACAGTGAAGCTCGGCATCTTGACTTCGGCGATTTTTGGGCGAGGGTGGCAGATGCAAACCCTACACCAATGGCACAAATGATTCACGATAGCGGTTTGGCTTTTGCTGGAGGTTTCCCGATCTCGGTACAGTGCTGATACTGTGCTTTCGTGCGGAGCTCACTTCGACCCTGATTCGAGCGAATTGACCAATGTACACGGGGAACTCATCGCCAAGTTGGATGTTGCCACCATCGGCACGGACGGTCGAGGATCCCGAGAGATGGATAATGCCATAGTCGTTTCTCGGGATCAAGCACAGGCTATGTTCAACCAAGACAACGATAAATACAAGGCGCGGGTGGCGAAGTCCTGGCTAAAGAACCCAAAGAAGGAGCCTCTCGCCTGTCCAAAACTCTTTTTCGGGAAGATTTTAATGAAGAATTGTCTGACTTTATAATTCTACTGGCTCGGGTTATGGGTTTTCCCTCTACCAACGAATTTCACTTCTGGATGTGCCCGCTCATCAGCATGGTGTGCGAGGGAATGCAAAATATCAAGCTCAAGAGATCATCAAAGCATGAATTTGGAGAAGGTACATCAATGTACAACAAACAAAGAAGTTCTACATGACTTCTTACCTGATGTATACTCTGGCAGCATCAAGGCAATGGTTTGGTTTTTCCTACATTGATGCCCACAAAGATGATCCAGTATATGCCTACTGCCCACAGTTCACCTTAGAGACCAGCAATCACAATTTCAGAAGGGTAAATGATGCTTTCACCATGTACGTGGTCAGGCTGCTCGAAGGTGATACTGCTAGGAGATTTTCTGATGAAGCCATGAATCTGATATCACGCTACGGTGCTTATTTCATACAATTCAGAAAATTCTCCTATATCAGGCTTGCCGGCTATGAAAGCACCCCTCTGAGGCTTCCCATGTTCTGCAATGATAAGATGGCTTTGATTGAAGTATGCAGGCAATTAGACAAATTACACAGAACCTGCAGAGACAAGAAGATTTCTGGTTTGCACTTTCCCATCTCTTTGGGAAATTACACTTGTAAAACAGCCCTGGACGCACAGAACATAGAGAGAGCCCTGGTCCCTATCACCGTTCATTTCTTTAAGCCAAGAACTTGCTTTGACTTGAAGAAGTTCATTGAGTAGAACATCAAGATAATATATCATCATAGGGCAGATACAGAAGACTACTGGGCCGACTGTGCAGATGATTTTGAAGCTAGAAGGAGGCACTGTGGCAGGTTCTCCCTGTAATTGATTCAAGAACTCGGCCTGTACCAAGTTCCTGAAGGACTCAGGATGACAATTCTAATCTATACTCATATGAGTATGACAAAGTGTGATCAAGCACACCCCCTTGGAGGACTTGGATTGGAACAAAAAAGAAAAAGATGATCTGGCTGAGATCCTTGCTCCAGTCTTAGTCAGGACTAAGGTCTGGTTTGACAGGAAAGTTTGAGAGCTCAGAAGGCACTCAGGAGAATCCTCTTCCAAGGATGTTTCAACACCAAGGAGAGAGGCATCGATTCCCAGGTCAGAAACACCAGTGCAAACCCCTCCTGCCTCATCAACACAAGGACCTGCAGCTTCCACTCCTTCATCCACTCAAGTGTACCAGAAGAAACTCAAGGAGGTTAAGAAGGAGCCTGTGGAAAATGATCCTCAAAGAAAGCAGGTAGAAGTGCCTATGGGACCGGAGAACATCATTGTTCTCAGTGAAAGTGAAGAGAGTGAAGTGCCAGCCCCTGCGAATGCTCCTGAAGGTCCAGCAGATAAAGATAAGGAAGTCCAGAGCACTGAACTTCCAAGTGCTATTGATTCTTCAGCAGCAATTGTATCCAGCACCCTACTCACATCTCAACTTGAGACCACAGCTGCGCAGACCTTGAGTGTCATGAGCTCTCTGTCTCTCGGCCCTCTTGCCCCCCTGCTGATTCCTCTTCCTCTTTTGCGTGGGTGCAACCTTTGGTTGACAATAGGAAGAGGAAATTTTCCTCTCGGAGCTCAGGGTCAAATTTTGATGCTGTCACAGCCTTGTTGGGCACCACTCCTTCTCATGCCAAGGAAGCCAGAACCACCTCCAGAATAGTGTCTGATGTTCAATGTCAGCAATTCCTAGAGATTGCTAAGCCTACAGTGGACAAGTCAGAGTAGGACTTGCAGGCATCTGACTTAGAGCTCTCGAGAATTCCAATGGGAGAGTCTACCCCTGAAGGTGAGATTCACAACCTCCAGGAAATAGTCACAAGAGTCATTTGGAGGGTAGAGAAAGGGTAGCAAAATATTGAGCAGTTGGAAGAACAGGCCCAAATTCTCACAGGTTTCATCAAGTCTCTTTTGTCTAAGGACAAAGTTTTAGACCCTACTCCGTTGACCACTCTTCCACCACCTATAATTTTGAGCCAAGATGAAGTGAGTATCAAAGACATGTACATTCTCGTACTCACTGTTATCTATAATTTTGCATGTTGCCTTTCTGCTCATTCTCGTACTCTCATTCCTTAGTCCTTTTGTAATTGATGATCTTTATAGTCAACACTTTCGTAATATCCAAGTTCAACCGAGAAAATCATGTTTTGTATATTTGTAAATAGGTTCGTTTGAATAAGGGAACCTCTCCCATTAAAGAGGAGGGACTTCTTGTCCCCTGACTGTTGCTCTTCGTAAAGTCCTATTTGACGACCAACAGTTTTTGGTGACTCCGCTGGGGAAAATCATATTCCAGTTCTGTAATTTTTGATCATCTTTTGATCTGGCGACTCCGCGTTTTACTCGAGGGAGGAGGGCCCTTGGTATTGAAGATTCTCAGTTTCAGCTTTTGGAGCAGCAGGGTTTTCCTTTCCCTTCGACAACAAATAGAAGAACTCGTTCAATAAGCACCCCACCCGCTGAAGATAGAAATCCTACGGGTGGTGTTCCTTCAGAGCCTGCTAGTCCTAATCTTCGAGCTTTGATTCTTGCTGGTGTTGCAGTTCCTCTCCAAGCCATTTTTCCAAGAATGGTGGTACCATTGCCCTGGGGTCATCGTGTCGGGCCCCTTGCTCTTCCTCAGCCTTTACATGAGTTACCCAGAGGTAACCGGAAGAAATTTCCTAAATTCAAAGGCGATGGCAAAGTGCATCCTGATGAACACATCGCAGCCTTCATAGTTGCGTGTGGAGTCCTGGGAGTTGAACATGAAGACGTCTCCGTGAGACTGTTCGTTGAGACCTTACAAGATAATGCTGCTGATTGGTTCTATCACCTTCCGGCTGGCACTATCACTAGCTGGGACACCATGAGAACTAGGTTTGAAAACCGTTTCAAACCAGCAGAAGATGTGCATGCCTTGCTAGCTCAAATCTCTCAGATAAAGAAAGATTCGCAAGAGCCCATGAGAGAATTTGTGGCCCGATTCAACAGGCTAATTAATAAAATTCCGGTAAATACTCGACCTGTTGATCAAATCCAAAAATGTTTCTTCCTAAATGCCCAAACGCCTGAAGTTAGCTATGCGCTGAGAAGGGCTAATCTCGCAACATTGGTGGAGGATCAAACTCTTGCTGTTAGTGTCGAGGATGATCTGATCATGTCAGGGAAGTTGAGGAGAGACCCTTCCAAATCTAAGTCTGTTGCTTCCTCCTCCTCCACCCCTGGACCTAATACTGATCCATTAGTTCAAAAACTTGCGAATGATCTCATTGCTATAAAGAAACAATTGGCTCAGCATGCTCCTTATGCGGATGTTCCAAGGAGGAATTTCCAGCCCAGAAATCGTTTTCCTGCCTCTCAAACAAGATTAGCACTCGAAGGACCTCCTGTTAAAGTCCCTGTCAATGCGACCTGTGAAGTGGAAGAACCAGATGATGATGAGGATAATGAAGCTTGCGAGGAGTTTGTGGAAGAAGTTGATGATGAAGCAGACGAACTTGAGGGATCTCGAGTAAATTTCTTCACCACTGAGGGCATTGATGATGGAGATGACTATGATGAAGTGGTAGCAGACATGAATAGCGAATCATTTGCTGTCATGACTCGAGAGCAGACAAATCAGAGGGAGAAGGTGACACGGCCCCCAAGAAATTTAAGGAGCAGTCGGCAACTATCCCTGTAATTGCAAAAAGAGGATCTCCTATCCCCACTTCGTCTACACCAAAGGTGAGTCCTGTCAATCCTACTAGTAAAGTTACTTCTTTTTCTCCTAAAGTTGATAAGCCTAGGATTTCAAATGATGATGGCCCGTCCACTTCTGGGTCTTTTGATATTATTGATCATCTGAAAAAGACTAAGGTTCAAATCTCAGAGGCCGAGTATTATCAAACCCATCCCAAAGCTTTTGCCAAAATGATTCAATTTGTTAATTCCCATTCCAAAACCACCTCTAAAGGCCTTTTACCTACTCCTTCTTCTACACCACAGCCTAGTTTGGTAGCTGCTGTCACCTCACCTAATGACAAAATTAAACCATTTTATGTAACACTTCTTATAGCTGGTCATAGGCTCAGTAATTGTGTCATTGACTCAGGAGCCTCAGATAATGTGATGCCTGCTAAAGTAGCTCATGCTTTAGGCTTGACCCTCACATGCACTTATGGATCCTGTTACTCCATGGAGAGTAAAGAAGTGCCCCTGGTTGGAAGAATTAAAGATGCACAAGTGGCTTTTTGCTTGCTTTTCTGAAAAGAGAGTTTTGGCTACCATCTTAGTTGCAGATATTCCTCCTTCATACGGGATGTTGCTAAGTAGGAACTTCTGTAAGGATGTGGGTGGAGAAATCCAAATGGATTGGTCACATGCACTCATGACCTGTTAATGGACAAATGAAGAAGTTGATGCCCGAGAAGCAATCTGAGTATATTGTGCAAAAACAGATGATCCTAAAGCACAAATACTTTATGAGGATATGGGTCATGACAACTACATGATTATGTCTCCTGACGAAATCCAACTCCCCAAAGTGTCACCTAAAGATCCTAATGGTGTTTGGATTTTAGAGTTTGACGGAAGTTGTTCCTCAGCTGGTTCTGGAGCTGGTGTCCTCACTTGGTGTCACCCTGAAGGAAGCCTACATCATTTTTCATTTAAGTTGCAGTTTGAAAATACTAATAATACAGCATAGTATGAGGCTCTCATTCTTGGATTGCAAGTGACCAAAGAACAAGGTGTAAAGAATCTTCTGGCTCATGGTGATGCAGAATTGATTGTAAAGCAAGTCAGAAGCCTTTTTCAAGTAAAAAGTGGAAGGTTGAAACATTACCGAAACCAAGTTTGGGATTCCATTGAATTTCTTGATGCTTTCTCCATTGAGGCAATACCTAGGGAGAAGAACAGAAAGGCTGATTTACTAGCAGTCTCAGGGTCACTACTGATTCCTCATCCTGACTTCTCTCAGGATAAGTTCACCATTGAGATGGTCCATTGGCCTAGTGTACCTGATAATACCAATAACTGGCAAGTTTTCAATGATGATCAACACTTGCTTTCCTTCCTGGAACTCAAGGGTAATTTCAAACAACTGTATTTTGAAGGAAGTGACAACCTACCTCGTGAGAGTGTGCCCTTTGACAAAGCAGTCACCCAAGGAGAAGAAACAGATCAGGATGGATGCATCAATCTCAAAGGAAACAAGATTCCTAAAGGGTTGGTGAGTTTAGAGGAACTATTTGATAAACATGACAGGTATGTGAAGTCTAGAGCTTCTACTGGACCTCAGCAATCAGCTGAACATGACAAGATTAATATTGGGAGTTCTACTGACCCTAAGCTAGTGAATATTGGAAAATGTTGCACAGCAGATGAGAGGAGAAAAGCAATTGATCTTTTAAAGAGGTATAAGGATGTTCTTGCTTATTCTTATGAAGATTTGAAAGCTTTCAAACCAAAAGATATGCAACACTCTATTCCTCTTAAGCCTGGAATTAAGCCTTTCAAGCAGAAACAGAGGCAATACAACCCCAAAATAGCTGACACCATCTTTCAGGAAATACAGAAGTTGTTGAAGGCTAAAATCATTTTTCCCATTCACCATTCAACATGGATTGCAAATATTGTGCCTGTTAGGAAGAAAAATGGTGAGATCCACATCTGTGTTGATTTCAGGAACCTGAATCAGGCTTCTTTGAAAGATAATTATCCTTTGCCTATGATGGATCAGGTCTTGCAAGCAGTAACAGGATCTGAAATGTTATCTATGCTTGATGGATTCTCGGGATATAATCAGGTAGAGGTTGATACTGCAGATCAACACAAAATAGCTTTCACTACTCCTTGGGGTACCTTTGCTTACAAGAGAATGCCTTTTGGGCTTATTAATGCTGGTGCCACTTTTCAGAGAGCTATGGATCTGGATTTTGGAAGTTTGAAAGGGAAGTGTATTGTCATATACCTTGATGACTTGACAATGTTTTCTAAAACAAGGGCAGATCATTTTGATCACCTGGAGACAGTTCTGCTAAGATGCAGAGAGCATGGGATTTCTTTGAATCCTAAAAAATCTGTCTTTTGTGTCACAGAGGGAAAACTATTAGGGCACATTGTCTCCAAAGATGGTATTAAGATTGATCCTGAACGAGTACAAGCTATCCAGCAAATTCCTCTCCCAACCAGCAAAAAGGGCGTGCACTCCTTTGGTAAGATCAATTTTTTAAGAAGATTCATCCCTGATTTTACAGAGTTAACTTTGAATATTTCTCAGATGATGAAAGGGAAACAAACATTTGGTTGGTCTTCTGAAGGAAAGGGATCCTTTGAAGGTATCAAGAGAGCTATCGCTAAAACTCCTGTTTTAGCCTATCCTGATTTCAGCAAAGATTTTATTATCTATTGCTATGCCACAGATAATACCTTAGCTACTGTTTTGACTCAAGAAGACTCTAACGAGCATGAGCTCCCAATTGCGTTCATGAGCTATATTCTGAAAGATCATGAGTTGAAATACACCATGATGGAGAAACATGCTTTTGCAGTGGTTAAAGTTGTCAAGCAGTTTCGCTTTTACATCCTCAACTCTCATTCCATGGTGTTGGTCCCAGATACAACTGTTAAGTCAATTCTCACACAAAGCAGAATTTGGATCCAAGAGTATGACATTGACATCAAACCGACCAAGCTAGTGCGTGGAAAAGGCCTTTGTGAGCTCATTGCTGAAGGAGCTAAACATGAGTTGCTGGAGGAGAAAGTTAGCCTTCCTACCGTTCTGTTCCTTAGCTCAGTTGATGAATGGTATGCTGACATCGCCCATTTTCTCACCTATGGGGAATGCCCCTCTCATTTAACTACCAAAGAAAAGAGGACTATTAAATTGAGGTCAGTGCAATATGTATTGTGGGAAAATGCCTTGTTCAAGCGTGGGTTAGATGGGAGATTTTTGAAGTGTGTGGACAAGGAATAGTAGAGAAAGTTGCTCTTAGCTTTTCATGATCAGGCATGTGGAGGGCACTATTCATCAATGGTTACGGCTCATAAGATACTCCGTGGAGGATATTACTGGCCTTCCTTGTTCAGAGATGCATCCAAGTGGGTTGATAAATGTGAGGCTTGTCAGACCTTCGTGGGAAGACCCAAATTGGCCTCTTTGCCTCTTAAGCCAGTTGTAATTGAAGAACCTTTTCAACAGTGGGGTTTGGACTTCATTGGAACACTTAATCTTGCTTCTAGCGCTAGTCATACTCATGTACTAACTGCCAATGACTATTTCACCAAATGGGTGGAAGCTATTCCAGTTAAGAGTACCACTTCTGAAGTGGTGTGCAGCTTCATAAAAGAGAACATCTTGGTAAGGTATGGTGTACCTAACAAGATTGTGACAGATAATGCTTCGAATTTCTCTTCAACTGAGATAATGGATTTCTGCTACGGGTATGGCATCTCCCTGGCTCATTCTTCAGATTATTACCCTCAGGGAAATGGGCAAGCAGAATCCACTAACAAAAATCTGGTGACTATTATAAGGAAGTTAGTCAATGAGTCTCAACGAAACTGGCACAAGAAGCTCTACGATGCTCTTTGGGCAGATAGGATTACACCAAAGAGAGCTATTGGAATGTCTCCTTTCCAAGTGGTATATGGGGTAGAAGCTCAATTTCCAGTAACAGTGGAACTGCCAGCCTTGCACCTAATGAAGGCCATTGAAGATACTAGTTTCAGAGATGCTTTGGATAAGAGAATTATGTACCTGCACAAACTGAATGAGGACAGATTGGTGGTTGCTGATAGGATATCTGTTCACCAGCAGAAGGTAAAGGTCCTGTTTGATAAGAAAGCCAGGTTCAGAGATTTCCAAGTTGGAGACACTGTGCTGTTATGGGATAAAAGGCATGAACCTCGTGGCAGCCATGGAAAATTTGATTCCCTTTGGCTCGAGACCATTCAAGATTAGACACTTTGCTAGTAAGAATTCCTTTTATCTTGATTACATGGATGGTTCTCCTCTCCCACTTCCTTATGGTGGGTAGTACGTTAAGTTGTTCAAGTCCTAGGTGACTAGGGAGTCCCTTGTATATTCTGTACAGCGTTTTGTTTTCTCTCCTTTTTGGTTTTGGTGTGTTGTCCTCTGTATTGGTCTACTTTTGCCTCCGTTGCCCAATGGATAAGGTACTAGTCTGCTTCCCGAGTTTGTCTAAGTTCTTGCCTTGTCTCATTCCTTGAATTTATGCCAAGTCATCCCCAGAAGGAGCCAGCTATTGTCCACCCAAAATTCCCCACTCTTAAGAAAGTGAACTTTCAAAATTTTGAGTTTAAGTGTTTTCTCTGTTGTGCTGAAATTGTTAAAAGTTGTGAAATTGAAAAATCTATAGTTTTGGGTCATTTTGTATGTTTTTCGGGCCTATCGGACATTTTCGTCCCGCATGTCCCAGGTTCAAAAGTGCATTCTGTTCCCCGATCGGCCGATTTCCCCAAAGTTGTTCCATTTTTGGGCCCGTCGGAACTCTTCGTCCCAAATGTCCCAAAGTTAATTTGGCAACTTGTTCCATTTTCAGCCGAAACACCCAAACCGCATACTTCACACTTTCATGTCCCAAATGTCCCAAGTCAAATTGTGCAAGTTGTTCCATTTTCGACCGATTCGCCTCGAACCGCGTACTTCGCGCACTTTCGTCCCAAATGCCCCAAACTTTTTCGGGCACATTGTAACCTTTTCGCCCGATCCATCCAAATCGCGTACTTTGCACACTCATTTCCTGCGTGTCCCAAAAGGAATTTGTGCATCTTTTCCCCGCTTCGCCCGAATCGGCCGAGCCGCGTGTTTCGCGCATTCACGTCTCACATGTCCCTAATGAACCAAGTGCCATTCGTGCTAGTTTTTGCCGCTCTACCCGAATATCGGCTTATTTAAATTGGTGGGTATGTATTAAATGCACATTCATGGCCTTTCTCTCTCCTAAACGGCTATATAACGAGCAAACCCCCTTTGCATTTTTCACATTGTTTCCATGCTATCCTTGCTCGAACCCTTGCAATCTAATTCCCTGTGCGTGTATCCCTTTTCTCTGTAATTCCTTCCCGAGTTTAGGTTGCGGCTCTGTTACTATCAATATGAAGATCAAATTCCAGGGACAGGAACAAATTTTGCCACTAGAATCTGCCGTTCCCAATATTGGGGACAGTGAAGCTCGGCATCTTGACTTCCGGTGATTTTGGGCGAGGGTGGCAGATGCAAACCCTACACCAATGGCACAAATGATTCACGATAGCGGTTTGGCTTTTGCTGGAGGTTTCGATCTCGACAAAGTGTCGCCGTCATCGTGCTTTTCGTGCGGAGCTCACTTTGACCCCGATTCAAGCGAATTGACCAATGTACACGGGAACTCATCGCAAGCCGGATGTCGCCGCCATCAGCATGGTGCTGAGGATCCCAGAGATGGATAATGCCATAGTCGTTTCCCGGGATCAAGCACAGGCTCTGTTCAACCAAGACAGTGATAAATACAAGGCACGGGTGGCGAAGTCCTGGCTGAAGAACCCTAAGAAGGGAGCCTCTCGCCTGTCCAAAACTCTTTTCTAGGTAGATTTTAATGAAGAATTGTCTGACTTTATAATTCTACTGGCTCGGGTTATGGGTTTGCCCTCTACCAACGAATTTCACTTCTGGATGTGCCCGCTCATCAGCATGGTGTGTGAGGGAACACAAAATATCAACTGGGCAGAGATCATCAGCATGAATTTGGCAGAGCAGCTGTCCAATGTACAACAAACAAAGAAGTTCTACATGACTTCTTACCTGATGTATACCCTGGCAGCATCACGGCAATGGTTTGGTTTTTCCTACATTGATGCCCACAAAGATGATCCAGTATATGCCTACTACCCGCAGTTCACCTTACAGACCAGAAATCACAATTTTAGAAGGGTAAATGATGCTTTCACCATGTATGTGGTCAGGCTACTCGAAGGTGATACTGCTAGGAGATTTTCTGATGAAGCCATGAATCTGATATCGTGCTACAGTGCTTATTTCATACAATTCAGAAAATTCTCCTATATCAAAGCTTCTTGCTATGAAAGCACCCTCTGAGGCTTCCCATGTTCTGCAATGATAAGATGGCTTTGATTGAAGTATGCAGGCAATTAGACAAATTACACAGAACCTGCAGAGACAAGAAGATTTTTGGTTTGCACTTTCCCATCTCTTTGGGAAATTACACTTGTAAAACAACCCTGGACACACAGAACATAGAGAGAGCCCTGGTCCCTATCACCATTCATTTCTTTAAGCCAAGAACTTGCTTTGACTTGAAGAAGTTCATTGAGTAGAACATCAAGATAATATATCATCATAGGGCAGAAACAGAAGACTACTGGGCCGACTGTGCAGATGATTTTAAAGCTAGAAGGAGGCACTGTGGTAGGTTCTCCCTGCAATTGATTCAAGAACTCGGCCTGTACCAAGTTCCTGAAGGATTCCAGGGTGACAATTCTGATCTATACTCATATGAGTATGACAGTGTGATCAAGCACACC
This sequence comes from Taxus wallichiana var. yunnanensis, assembly GCA_018340775.1. Taxonomy (NCBI): domain Eukaryota; kingdom Viridiplantae; phylum Streptophyta; class Pinopsida; order Cupressales; family Taxaceae; genus Taxus; species Taxus wallichiana. Next base: position 332,781,274 of record CM031233.1, on the reverse strand, counting down.
CCCTTGGAGGACTTGGATTGGAATAGAAAAAAAAAAGATGATCTGGCTGAGATCCTTGCTCCAGTCTTAGTCAGGACTAAGGTCTGGTTTGACAGGAAATTTCGAGAGCTCAGAAGGCACTCAGGAGAATCCTCTTCCAAGGATGTTTCAACACCAAGGAGAGAGGCATCGATTCCTAGGTCAGAAACACCAGTGCAAACCCCTCCTGCCTCATCAACACAAGGACCTGCAGCTTCCACTCCTTCTTCATCCACTCAAGTGTACCAGAAGAAACTCAAGGAGGTTAAGAAGGAGCCTGTGGAAAATGATCCTCAAAGAAAGCAGGTAGAAGTGCCTATGGGACCGGAGAACATCATTGTTCTCAGTGAAAGTGAAGAGAGTGAAGTGCCAGCCCCTGCGAATGCTCCTGAAGGTCCAGCAGATAAAGATAAGGAAGTCCAGAGCACTGAACTTCCAAGTGCTATTGATTCTTCAGTAGCAATTATATCTAGCGCCCTACTCACATCTCAACTTGAGACCACAGCTGCGCAGACCTTGAGTGTCATGAGCTCTCTGTCTCTCGGCCCTCTTGCCCCTCCTGCTGATTCCTCTTCCTCTTTTGCATGGGTGCAACCTTTGGTTGACAATAGGAAGAGGAAATTTTCCTCTCGGAGCTCAGGGTCAAATTTTGATGTTGTCACAGCCTTGTTGGGCACCACTCCTTCTCGTGCCAAGAAAGCCAGAACCACCTCCAGAATAGTGTCTGATGCTCAAGGTCAGCAATTCCTAGAGATTGCTAAGCCTACAGTGGACAAGTCAGAGCAGGACTTGCAGGCATCTGACTTAGAGCTCTCGAGAATTCCAATGGGAGAGTCTACCCCTGAAGGTGAGATTCACAACCTCCAGGAAACAGTCACAAGAGTCATTGGGAGGGTAGAGAAAGGGCAGCAAACTATTGAACAGTTGGAAGAACAGGCCCAAATTCTCACAGGTTTCATCAAGTCTCTTTTGTCTAAGGACAAAGTTTTGGACCCTACTCCATTGACCACTCTTCCACCGCCTGTAATTTTGAGCTGAGATGAAGTATAGAGTATCAAAGACATGCACAAGTATTCCGTCTATGGCAGAGCTATGGAAGCCATGGTGGATGATATGCTTGTTGCAGGGTTGAACTTCATCGATGAAGCTTTCAAACTCCATGGAAAAGTGAACAATTTGCAACAGAAGCTCTCCTCTACTATTGGGATCATGGATAAAGAGCTCAAACTCTGGAGCAGTTGCATAGTAGACCTCCGCCTTATGGGACAGACAGATGAGAACATCTTACTGGCGAATAAGGTTTTTGATGATGCAAAGGATAATCTGTCAAAATCCTAGGTTTACAGCGTGGAGTGGAAGATCAAAGTCTTGGAGGAGGCTTTGGGAGAACTGAAGAACAGTGAGAAGGGTGAAGCTTTCAAGACACTGGTTGTCTCTGCTTTCAAAGATATACACTGCCATCTTCAAGATGAAACTTTTGGTGTGCCCCTTTCCTTGCAAGAAATCAAAGCTCAATTTAGAGCTTTTGTCAAAGATAACTTATTCAAGGAAAGTTCCATCTCCAAGGAGAAAATGAAGGAGATTTTCTCTCTTCAATCTGCCATTGAAGAAGCAAATAAAGATTATCATACTCATGTCGAGTTTGATAAAGAAATGGAGAAGTGTCTTGGATTTTGGGGTCAGTCTACAGCCAACACGTCAGTCCCTCATGGCAAAGACATTGCCGAGGTGTTGAAAAGATTCAGGCAGCGGATTTTGAAGTCATTTGGTCCCTCTCAGTAACTGACCACCTGTCTTCTTCTCCTTATTCTTTTCTCTTCTTCCCTTTCTTTTCCGTTTTCTTTGTAAAAGGTTGAGGTATTGCGGTTGGTAGTCCTTAACTATTCTTGGTTAAAATAAGCGATTCTGAAGAGTAACTGATTTGTAAGCTATATAATGGCCTCTCTACGCCATTCGAAAGGGGAGGAAGAACTTGGTTTATTTTCTGAAAGTGTAAATAGATCACACGTAAATCAATCTGAAGGACTTTCTATTCTTTGTCTATCCGATCTCTGTTATCTCTAAGTTTCCATTTAAATTTTGTGAAGATCATTTGTCTCCAGTTTGTTAGTCTTGCCGATTGCATACTTTTCAACTTTGCAAGCATGGTGATCTTGTATAACCAAGAAGGAACTTTGTGTCCTTGATTAATGAATCTGTGTTACGTTAAGAAACTTTGTGTTCTGGCAGATGTTATTTACAGAACTTTGTGTCTTTAAATTCCATCTCATTTATACGATACGAATGATCTTGTTTTCAATTCACTGTAACTTCGCATACATAAAGAATTACTCTGTTATCTATAATTCTGCATGTTGCCTTTCTGCTCATTCTCGTACTCTCATTCCTCAGTCCTTTTGTAATTGATGATCTTTATAGTAAACACTTTCGTAATATCCAAGTTCAACCAGAAAATCATGTTTTGTATATTTGTAAATAGGTTCGTTTCTGAATAAGGGAACCTCTCCCATTAAAGAGGAGGGACTTCTTGTCCCCTGACTGTTGCTCTTCGTAAAGTCCTATTTGACGACCAACGGTGTGTTTGTGTGTTTTCGTTGACCAATGTTGACCATGTCTAGGTCGCGGTGAATAATTTTCACCTTACCTCTCTTTCTTGCCTTTCGGGTCGTTGTCGACACCCCAAACCGTGGACCTTGTAGTATCATGGATGGTTTTATGGTTAAAGGAAAGTTTGGTTCTCGGCTCTTCGAGTTTGTCGGGTTGTTGACATTAATGGGATTAATAATTATTATCATTATTTTACACCGTAAAATCATAATAATAATGTTGTAATAACATTATAAATTATATTGTCGATTCCCGCTACTAGTGTTTTGGGTCAAAATGTAGTTTCGGGCAGGTTATAAATAATATACATGGTGTCATTCCATGTTTAGGGTATTGATTTGGACTATCCAGACCATCATCGGGTTTGGTCGTAAACCCTATCAAATCATTGTTAGGATTTACTTTATGAGTCGTATGGCAATTTCGTGACAAAATTAGAATATAATAATAATAACGAAAAACATATTAAATTATTTTAATAATGAAATAGATTTTCAAGTGAATGAAATGAGTTAAATGGACTTTGAAATAATAATAATGTTAAATAGAATAAAAGAAATAAAAATAAAATAAAAAAGCCGTGATATTCCTCCTCTAGGCGAATTAGGGCAGAAATTGGGTTTTCTTTCATTGTTTTGGTTGTGTAGAGAGAGAGAGTGTGTAGTGCCGCCGCCATGAGAAGGGAGTTCCATTTTGTCTTCTTTTTGTACAACTAATTGACCTTCTTCAGATTGCCTCCCCTTCCACCGCTTCACTTCTCCCTTCCACGGATCCTTGGGCATTAACAATGTCTATTGGGTTTGCGACTTCTTCCTAGCTTTCTTCCTACGCTAGCATCTTCCCAGCGTGTGCCAAAATGAAATATTTGGAATAGGGTATGGAGATCCATCAGAGAATTGTCAAAACCAGATTTTTTTCAGCTGTTACAGTTGCGAACGCTCTGATAGACATGTATGCAAAATGTGGAAGCATACACAAGGAACATGAAATGTTTGACAAAATGATATAACGAGATGCATTCTCATGGACTGCAATGATTGTAGGATATGCACAAAGTGGCCTTGTTGATGATGCTTTCAGCCTTTTCAATACAATTCTTGAGAGGAACGTGGTCTCATGGAATGCATTCATTGCAGGATGCTCACAAAATGGGCTTCTTGAAAGGGCCATGGAGATTTTCAAGCAAATGCAATTGGCGGGGTAAAGCCAAACTCAACAACCTTTGCCAACATCCTCCCTGGGTGTACCAAAATGGAGGTTTGGAAAAAGGAATGGAGATTAAAAAAAAACATTTGAAAGTGGGTTTTCGTCAGATATAATAGTTGTGAATGCCTTGATAGATATATACGAAAAATGTGGAAGCATACAAATGGTTTGGAAATGCCTGAAAGGAATGTGGTTTATGGGAAGCATTTATGCAGGAGGAGGTGTAAAAATAGATATAAAAATGAGTTGGTTTAAAAGGCCTTGGAAACCTTCAAGCAAATGCAGTGGGTACGTGTAAAGCCAGATTCCACAACCTCTGTCAGCATCCTCCCCGCATGTGCAAAAATAAGAGCTTTAGAATTGAGCATGGAAAACCATCAAGGCATAGAAAACAAGATGTTTTTGTTTGCAATGCAACTTCCCTGGTAGACGTGTATGTAAAATGGTGGAGCTGAGGACGCTCGAGGACTGGTTGATGAAGTGCCCAAGCAAGAGACTGAACCCAAGCCTGCGGCTTCGACCGACTTCATTCTCCAGGCATGGTCCTTCTTCCCTTACCTCTCATAATTCTCGTGTTTTAGTTCTCTTTTGCAACTAAATAGAATTTTAAAGTATTAGAAATTTTAATACAGTTAATTGTCCCTTCAACTCGTTGTAAAACAATAAATTGTCATGTCGTAACTCACGACGTCATTATAACTAGCCTACTTTAAACCATGAATTATCACCCTCACTTCGAGATGATCTAGAAAACTCTTACCCTTTTTATCGCTTCAATATCGTTTTATCGACCAGACAAATTTGACTCTCCATTGATTAAGTTGACCTTCTTCCTACTTAAAATAGTTAAATTTTGCTATTTTGGAGACTCACCAAGTACCCTTCGCAACTCTAGAAACAAGATGTGAAGTTTCATTCGTGTACCTTGGTATACGAGGAGTCACCTTGATTTTTGGTTTGACCTAAAACGATCACATGACATCCTTTTGATGCTCTTATAGGAGCCCTGTTACATCGATTTACAATAGTAGAGAGTTGTTAAAACTAGAAAGTTGACTTTCGTTTTGGACCACCATTTGAAACCTGGAAAGAGAAATCACTTTTTGTCCTCGCAAACCTCTAGCGTTTATACTAGACAAATGTATGGAACATTCAGCATAGGAAAGAGAACTTTTGGGATAGTTTGGTGAAGCCATTTTGTAAGCCTCCGATCGTAGTTTGACGAGGTCAAACTGGACCAATTTCTCCTTGTCGCTCCAGAAAACTTGTCGCCATTTGAAAATAGTTTACTAGTTCTCCATCCCGTCGACTCTGATGAACTCTCCTTATATAGGGGAACTAGTAGGAGATGTCTCGTTGCGTGCTTCTCCATCAAACGTCAGTTATGGATGTAGTTTTCTGGGCCCTCGAGTTAACTTTTGGCATTTTACAACTGGGTGAACTACGACCAGTGGCCCCAGAGAACTAACCGCCAAACGCAAACCGTTCGCTCTTTTTCAATTCCGTCAGTTGCTATGAATTCTTGGTATATCTGGGGACATGTAGAAAGTTAATCGTGGAGTGTGTGCTCATTGGAAGATAACCTTTGGAAGCAGTCTCTTAGCCTCTAAGCCTGTTTTGAACATTTTGCAGCTAGTGAGAAAATGTAAGAATAGTAAGCTGCGGGACCTCGTAAGGTTGCCAAATCACCCTGAAAACGTTTAAACACACTTAAATAACTATTTAAAACACTATAATGAAACTTGTGTGTATTAGAACTTTTGGCAAAATGATGTTTTCTCTCTCTTCCCTTCTCTTTCTCTCTCCTGGGTTACAAAATGAAGAAAAAAATGAAATGCAATGGATACATGTTCCCACGGCTTTTATTTCGATTGCAAATTGTAATTATTGCTAGATCTAAATGGGAATTTGAAATATGATACTTATGATTGCTTAGGGTGGATGCCATGCCAGTGATTTATCGCTGATATCATGCTCACGTGGGTTTTGCAGGATGGAAGAACGATGCCGAAAAAGGGAGATGTGTGATTTAATTATTATTATTGTAATTTTTATAGGTTATTTTAAAATGAATAACTGTCTAATGTAGTCTCTTGTTACAGAAAAGTTATAATTGAAATTTGTTAATATGCATGAGATGCTAGTTTTAGGGATAACTTAGGAAATGTACATCTAATCACCAGTTTAGTTTGATTCTTAATTGTGTATGGCAAAAAAAAAAGGGATTTGATTTATATATAGTAAATTGAAATTGAAGTTAATATATTGTAGCACTTTCTCATTTTTCAATAGATGATTAAATTAATTACTGGATTACCTTCTTACCTTGCAAACACAATAAAGAGTGTTAATGGGAACACTTAACTCTAATAAAATACTCGTGTATAGTTGGCCTGTATGTGTGATCACTTTTTACCATATAAGAAAATTAAGACTGTAGACCGAACTTAAGCTTTGCACTCATTGAGACCTTCTAGGTTAGGTAAATAAAACCCCTAGCTGGATTTTATCATCATAGTCATTAGGTTTAGCGACATTGTCGTGAACCCATATTTTAGGAATGACATGGTCCAACCTATCCAAAGTATGTGGTTTCCTTCTAGTTTTGGTAATCGCGAGAAGAATGTCCTCTCTTTAGGCCCGACACCGGGCTGAGTGGTGAAGACCACCTTGGAAGTCACCTTATGAGCCCTTGTTAAAAGGAATGACTAAGCGGTGTAACCTTCCCATCCGTGGAGTGGGTAGAGATATTACTCCCTTGTGTCCTATTGGATTTCCGGGCCTATTAGATCTAGAAATTAACTCCATCGTTGTTTTAGGTCTTGCATTCTTGTTAGTGAACCCTTTTTTCCCTTGTAGATAGATGTCTTGTCTTGGGCTCGTGAAAATTTAGAGCCTTGATCTTTCACAAAATGTTATAGGTAAATACATCTTAACCTTAATCACACCTATGATAGAGATTGAAGCCCTAGGTGAAAGCGGAATCAAGCTTAACCATGTGCTTCTTTAATATGTTAGAAAAGTACTTTTGTAACTCTTATGTTTAAAACGATAGTAATAATGAGACCCTAGTGCGATGCAAAAGTAAATCATATGAGAGTAAACCAAAATTTGAGGTTAGGAATAATGTCACTGGGAGTCCTTAAGACTTAATTTAAACATCTTCATGTGTTACAAGGAATATAAATTACCTTGGTGTGACCAAACATCGACAAAACAAAAGATATGCATATAAAAATCAAATTTGGAATTCAACAAGTTATTGAACTATAATAATAATAATAGCGAAATAACTAATCCGTGATCGATGGATGTTCTTGGGGAAAAAGCTATTTCAAATCGATGTCTTTCTTAATCCCAAGATTTCATCTTGACATCACATTAGGTTCACTTGTGTAGCAAGGTTAAATTCCAAACTTTGAATAAGCGTTTTGGGAAGCATAATCTTAACATAAGAATTAGAGAGTTAGAAATTTGTATAAAATTTGGACTATGGAAAATACTTAGGCAAGTTATGAAAATCAACATAAGGGTAAGGAGAAAAATCAAATGGTTGAACAAAAAGTGAAAGGTGAAACAAATTTTCAGAACAGGTAGGTGGAAAAAGGAAGAAAATTTTTCTTACATAATAATGTTTTTGGATGTTTAACGTACGCTAGATGTAACCATGGTAATGTTGTGTGGTGGGTTGTCAATCCTTAAGTCCCTTTTGTTGTGGTCGTATTATTGCTAGTATTCGTTCATTGGGAAAAGTGTGGCATCGACGTGTCGATGTTGTCTGCATGTGTCTATGTGAGTCGATGACTTATGTGATTGTCGCATGTGCGTCGAGTCCTGTACTTGGAGCCCTTGCTGTGTTGTGTGTAGCGTGTATTGTAAGTAAAAAAATTATCCTGGTATTTTACTGTTGTATTTGGGTGTGTAAAATGTGGGCACTACAATGGGGATAATTTTGGATGACATGGTCCTCATGAAGCGAGACCATAGAGACAAGGGTTTGGGTAATTGAAGGTTTGGTCTAAAGTTTAGAATCTTATTGGGAAATATCATTAGAGGAAGGGATGTCATTGGATGGAGTGGATTGTTACATTGTTTCAACTTGAGAAAGGGTGAAAATAGGCATGAAATAGGTGAATATTTGTTTATGTAGTTTGTTGACAAAAAATCAAGAAACAAGTTCCTTATCATCATGATTAATTAGAATATGTGATAAAGAGAAAATTTGATAACGAAGGTACTTAAGAAATGATAGTGTAGGGATGGTTTTAGGTAGATCTAGCTTTGGAGTCCTTGATATACCAAAAATACATGAGGCCTGAGTCATGTGTGTAGGATTTCTACGTGGCTAGAACACCGTGGTGGTTTTCTGTTGGGTGATGAAATCCTAATTAATTTTCTTGGTAAAAAATGTCTCAAATTGTGAATTGATGTTTGATTTTTTTGTTGTGTGTGATAGAATGTGAAATGAAACCAATTAAACCCCTACTTATACTAGATTTATAAATAAGGATGTAAGAGGTTATTGTTAAGCCCAAAACCAAATGTGAAATTTTGATGAGAAAAACACGAAGGAAGGGAAAATGCAATGTAAGAAAAAAAGAAAGTAAGACAAAAGGAGAATACATGGAGAGAACTTTTTATGTAATCTTACTGAAGGAGCAAGTGAAGAGAGCCTAACATGAACAAGAAAAAAAAAGCTTCTACTTGCGATGTTAATGGAAGATGGAAGAAAGATAAAAAATGAAATAAAATGAAAAATGTAAGAGACTCACCTACAAGGGTCGTCCCACTAAAGCGTGCCAAAATGTTGATTGAATTTTCTCTTTCCTATTTAGATCAGTGGAGTATATAATAAAGAAAACCAAACAACTCTAAAATGTAAGGGTTTAGGGTACCTTGATGTATGATGGATGCAAATAGATGAGTGCAAAAGTGGATGACCTCACTACAAACTCAATGAACCTAAACAACAAAGGTAAACCAGGTGGGTTGACGAAGACCCATGATACGAGAGGGTAGGTCGATATTGACATGAGTAGATGAAGCCAAAAAATGAATAAAACTCAGATCTAAAGGATACTAAATGTAAACCGGAGATGATGGAGGTCTGTCAAATGCTAAAACAAACATGCGAGAGAGAGATGTGAAATATAAAGATAGAAAGGGTGTAAGGAAACAAAGATTTGGATAGGTTTGATGGAAATAGGACTTGAGTCGACGGTGACTAGGCTAAGTTATTGGTGACTAAAGTAGACATAATAAATTTAGATTGACAAAGAGGTAGGAGGATAGATATGAGAGATGGAAATAAAAACAAAAAGGAAGACTTTGATGAGGATCTAGCAAATAGAGAGCAGTGATGACATAGGGCTAGGTTGATGGCGACCTAATAGGGGTGACAATGACTTGGACAATATTAAAAAAAGATGAGGGTGGATAGGCTAGATGGAAAAATTGAAAACATAATCACTAAAAGAGGAAGATGAATGAGGATCTCTACGTAGATGAACCTATAAAATGTTAGTACTTTAAATATAATAGCAAAAATAAAAATGATAGCATAAACCAAAAAAAAGTAAGGATAAACTCCTCAAAGTATCCACAAGTAATGTAAATGAACTTGAATGGGCTCCAAGAAGGCTACAACAACTGCAAGATGGCTCAATCTTGAAGATCAAGTTGCAAAACACAAGAGAATTCCGATTATGGCTTCTTTTGGGAGGATAGATAAATGTTTCCTTATAGGGTCGACAATAACCTAGGTGGGTCACTACTAACTATAGGGAACCATCCCTTTTGGTGGTAGAAAGTTGATTTTTTTGAGGGATGTGGCTTTTATGGACTAGGATGAGTGTTTTAAAGCACTTAAGTGGGTTAGGGTTTCTTAGGGAAGTGATATTGGTAGGTGGTAGGTAAACATGGATTAAATAAAAACTAGAAAAAAGCATAGGGAAATGGAACTAGGTAGTTAGGGATGATAAAAAAACCTAGGGAGGATAAATGAAATATAATTAGAGGTAATTAGCTAATGAGATGAGGATTAGAAAATGATTAAATGAAGATTAATTAAAAATTAAAGTTGATAGGTTAATAGATAGGAAAGGTGAGAATTAAAATATGAATTAGGATTAAAATAAAGGGGGTCTAGATAGGACCATGGTGAAAGAAGTGGATGTGGGAAACAAGGGTAGCGATACCAAATTTTGGTGTCTACATTTGCCCCTTTTTGTTGAGTGGTTTACATTGGGCAAGCCATGAGACAAACAATGAGAGACAAAGGAAAAGATGAAGGGTGATGAAGGATTGATGGAAAAATGATGAGGTGAGTAAAAATGCCCTAGGCAAGAAGAATTCAAGCAACAATAAAACTATGGCGGTGATTTTGATATCAATTTAGTAGGGGACAAAGGATGGTCTTAATGGAGATGACGAAAATGTCGTATGGGCATGTGAGTGAGAAAAAATCAATGTGAAATGGAGGGAATCCAATGGGAAACCACTCAATATGGATGCAAGCCATGGGAACCAATGGGTGATAGGTACACATCAAAACTATATGCAACTTAATGCAAAATATTTCAAACATGAGGAATCGAGAGCATGAATCAAGAGAGAACAAGGATGGAAATAGTGGTGCCCTAACAAAGGACATGACAATGCTCGAAAAGGAAAAATATGAAAAATAATGATAAAAAATGCCACAAGGGGAAATAAACACGAGACACAAAGGTGGACTTCATATAAGATGTGATGAAGAGATGGTGCACTAGAAAAAGAGAAAAAAATAGATGAGGAGAGAAATAATGGTACCCTAATAAAGGACACGATAATGGCCAAGGAGGTGAAATATAAAAAGATGAGGTATGGTGCCCGAGAGGGAAAAAAATTAACCATAAAAGTGGATTTGAGATAAAATATGGATGATAATATGGTGCCCTAAAATTGGCAAAATAATGGATGAAAAAAGAAAACATAGAATGTGATGATAAAAGAGGGAAATATCAGGGAAGAATGTGTTATGAGTGGCATACTAAAAAGAATATGGAACGAAAATTTTTATGCATGGATGATAGGATACTTGATAAAATGGGATATTTTGATAGATAATGTATAAATGATTCAGATAAGGTATTTATTACTATAAAGGAATAAAGGATGGATGTGGAAATGCTAGAATAAAATTCAAATCGATGATGGGAAACCAATGGGTATGAATGATGTTACTCACATCGAGGAGCGCACAAAAAAATTATTCCTCCAACCGCAGCATTGGAGCGGGGAAATAAGAAGGGTTCTAAGTAACACCATATACATGTGACCAAAACATATGTTAACACAACCAACAATAGTTAGTTATACCAAATATAATGGAAGAAATATGGGATGAGCTCATAAACCTAATTTCAACATGAAAAAGGGGTTTGCGATGTAACTTGTACGTGGGAAGAGGGTTCTCCAAAAGTGGTGTTCCCTAAGTCTATGCCCTAACTCTGGGTAGGGAAAAAGAGCAAACTGATCAATGTGGGAAGTTTTCTATGAGAAATATGATCAATGTGGGAAGCTTTCTTAGGATGCTAATAAAATAGAAGGTTGATCAATGTGGGAAGCCTTCGATGCCATGATACAAGAGAGTATCCATCCTTTGAGGGTATGGTCTACTTTATACATATATGATTTGTTGGCACTAATGATATACATGATAGCCATCCTTTTGAGGGATCGATTTATTTATTTAATTTGATTTGATTTTTTTTTGACATGAACAACTGTCCTTCGAGAGAGAATTTTATTTTTGATAGCTTTGATTTTTGATAAGATCATCCATGAATTTTGATAGTTACATGGGGAAGATATGGGAATAACTAGGTAGTTCACTTAGAAGGGGAAAATGGATGTACAAGCGACACATTTAGGACCCTTAGCGTGGTTCCAATAGGAAAAAATAAGGTTATGGATATAATGATAAAAAAGTTCTCACTAAAAGGGAGAACCTATCCATAATGAAAATGATATGGATAGAGATGTGGTGCCCATATTTAAGGTAATGCCTATTCAAGTGAAGTGAGTAAACCACATAATTCCAAACCATTACAATGATAGATGGAAGAGGCTAATGATGGAGGAATGACCAATGGGATGACTGAGTGCATGATGGTAGATATGCTAATAATATAATGGTTGCAAGTGTATTGTGTTAAGTGGTTCCACTTCTAGTTTACCATCAAAGGAGGCCGAGACGATTGGATCCCGACCCATACTTATGCACAATAATGTATGGTCTAATCTAGTTGAGGGAAAACTTTCCACATTGGGACAAGGTCACCGACATTAGAGTCACGATAGGATTGGATGATGACTTGCAAAAAGATGGGATACAATGATGGGAAAATAAGAGCTATGTGCTACCCTTGAGGAAGTGAAGAAAATATGCGTCCCTAATGAGATGAAGAAATGGCCACAAGAGTGGACTTAGGATGAGAAATGGGATAAAATATTGGATAAGATGAGATGATAAATTGGATAAGATAGATACGATGAGAGGAGATGGAAACTATGCGCTACCTTTCAAAAGTGAGGAAGTGAGAAAGACATACATCCCTAACGAGATGAAGATGGCCACAAAAGGTGGAATTTGGATGATATGAGATGATAGATAGATTGGTTGACTAAGATGAGACAATAAACTGGATGAGATTGAATGAGATGGGTTTGATAAGATTGGATGAGGTAAATAAGACAATGTCAAGAATGAAGAGGAATTAACCTGATGGTACACCGATCCTAAAGTGAAGTCCCCAACATCAAGGGAGTTGTTTGGATGGATAAGGGGATGAATTTATGTGGATAAGATGTGTGGATGAGGAAAAATATGTGAGAGGATCAATAACGAGGGGAAGATGCTCCCCTAGTGAAAGAGACTATATTACATTGGGCAACTTAGATGTAGATGATTTATTAGATGTTGAAGGAGGAGATTGGTTTGCCTCAAGAAGAAGGTCATCTTCCTTAATTATGTTATGGAAAATGATTTGGAGTGCTTTGCAATGTTCGAAGTGTCATGTCCAGGGGTGCAATGATAGGTGTAAAAACATTAGAGTTGAACTATGATGGTTTTTTACTATGTGGATCAAAGGCCTTGATGGGAGGAAGTGTGATCACAGATATTTGGATTAAATGTCTGAGGATATCTATGTAAGATCCAATAGAAGTGGTATAGGAAGATTACTCTTGTGAGGCTTGATAGGAAATTTAGATTTGGATTTGGTAGAAGGAATGGATGTCTGTGTTGGAGGCGTAGATTTGAGAGGTAAGTTAGATGTCTTGGTGTTTTGATATTGATTAGTGGTGGGTGTATTAGGTGAAGGGCTTGGCCCTAAGATGGATGGGAGCACTCCTAAGAGAGATGATGTGGCATTGGATTTCTTAGGAGGGGTAAGATATAACTTTTTATGAGGATGCATGAGATACTTTTGGGGAGGCATGCCAAGAGTCTTGGATTTTGATTGTGAATATTTTCCCTTAGAGGGGATGAAAATGATCTCAACTGGAGGGTTTGAAGATGGTGGTGTAATGGTGGATATTGATGAAGGAAGAGGTGTTCGAATGATGCGGTTGATGAGGTCTAAATGAGTCATGGGCCGCATAGGTTTTGGATTGGTTGGTGTAGGGATATTTTATTTTATAGAGGATACATAAATACCCTTTGTGTTTGTCTTAGGAAGAGGTGTTTGTGTCATAAATGTTTCAAGAGGCATAATAGTTATATTTGCAAATCAAGGCATAGGTGTAGGTGTGGTTAGGCTAGAAGATGTGATTGATGTAGAAGTGGGTATAGATATAGGAATAAATGTTGGAGAAGGAGTGGGTGTAAAATATTGGGATGGAATAGATGATGTAGCCATATGTAAAGATATATATATATGCGCATCGAGATAGGTGTTGGGATAGTTGTAAGTGAGGTTGTAGAAGTATGTGTTAGAAATGAGTGTAGTTGGGATTGATGTGGAAGTGAGTGATGTAGATGTAGTAATAGGTGTATTTGATATAGATATGGGTGAAGGAATAGACATGAGAGATTGAGATGTAGTGATAGCAGGTATGGTTGAGATGGTTGTAGATATAGGTGGTAAGGATGAATCTGATGTGATAGATTGGGGTATGATATAAGTGGATGAAGTAGGAGGTATAGTCAAATTTGATATAGATGTGGTAAGGGTAGGAGTAGATATAAATATAGGACAATTAGTAGAAGTTGATATAGGTGTTATATTCATGGATATGATTAGTGTAGATGTGGGAATAGGTGTTGAATAAGGGATGGGAATAATGTCTAAGGTAGGAGTAGATGTGATGGCATTAATGGTATGAACATTTGATAGTTGAGATGTAGAAGGGGTGGCTTGATTTTTGGTGGTTGATTAGGAAAAGGTTGTTTAAACATGTCGAGGGGTTGGCTAGGTGACGTGGTGGAGATGTATATTTGGATATCCCCCTAATTTATAAGTTGTTGGATGAAATATTTGAAAGAACAAAAATTCTTATTGTCATGACCTTTGACTCAATGATATTTAAAATAGTGGCCCTTGTGATACCAAGTGGGCTTGGATCACGAGTCATCAACGGGTGGTATGGTAGGAAGTTGGATGAAGTGGATTACCATCAACTTGTCAAATACTGAACTATAGGATTCCCCAAAGGGGGTATAATTAGGAGATGGTCTAAAATCTCTTTGTGAAGAATCCATGTGAGAGGCATATGTGGATGAAGATTGAACCACGATGGTATTGGCAACAATTTTAGACTTATCACTATGTATAGTGGGTTTGATGAACTCGGTCATGAGATTATTTGATTGAAACTTGAGTTGGCCTTACTCAAGGGCAAAAATTTCAAGTTTGCAAGCCATAGTGAAGGCTTCTTCAAATGTTTGAAATGATTGGATTTTTAGGGTGGATGAGATATGCTTCACACAAGAGTGTGAGAATAATTCAATGAGATATTTCTATGGAAGGGTAAATGATAATTTATTAACAATACCATGCCATCGTGCGATGAAGTATGCGATATACTCATCGTCAAATTGTCAAATGGAGTATAAGTCTGTATTGGTGATCTTGCACGTAATGTTTATTGAAAAATGTTCTAAGAAGAGATGTGCAAGTTGGGTAAGTGAGAATAATGAGTATTAAGGGATGCCATTGTACCAATCCAACGTGGGATTGACCAATGACATAGGAAAAGTGTGAAACATGAGATCTTGGTCATGGGAAATGAGATAACATGCATGCCTAAACACATGAAGGTGTTTTTGGGGATCCTCCTTACTATTGAATTTGGAAAACTTGGGAAGATCCTATTGAGGGGGGTAAGGTTTTATTGGGATTGATGGATGGATAGGTTCATTGTAAATTTGTTCATAAGATAATGTGACCTTGGGCCCTAAGGTAGCAGCCTTAAGGCTAGCCAACCTATTCATCAAGGCATGCATGGGGTCATTTGAAGAGGTTAGATGAAATTGTGATTGTGTGAAATGGGAAGTAGCTTTATAATATGGTTTATAGGCTTATGGATGAATGGGTTTTGAGGAATTACTTGATGAGGATGAATATAGGTCATGGGTTGAGATTGGATAAGTTGTTGTAATGGTTGATGTTGAGAAATAGGGATGTGATGTGATTGTTGAGATTGGGTAGGTTGTTGAGGTATATGATGAGTGGGGATATGAGTGTTTATGGGTTGAGATTGTTGGATAGGAATACTAGTGACAATAGTGGATGGAATAGAGATAGAGTTGATATAAGGTGATGTGGGTGGAATGGGATCCACCAATTGAGTGGATTGATAGGATTGAAAGATTGTGGGAGATTTAAAGAATAAGTAGTCATAAAGGGTGATATGAGAAGGTCTAAGAGAATCTAAAGGAGTAAGAGATGAGGGTGTAGTTTGTCTAGAATGGTTGGATTTATGAGATATACAAGGATTGGTTTCAAGATTGGGATAATTTTAGATAACATGGTCCTGATGAAGCAAGATCATGGAGACAAGGGTTTAGAAAACTGAAGGTGTGGTCTCAAGTTTAGAATCTTGTTGGGAAAGATCATTAGAGGATGGGATGCCATTATATGGAATGGTGACAATAGGCATGAAATATGTGAACATTTGATTTTGTAGATTGTTAACAAAAAATCAAGCAACAAGTTTCTTATCATCATGATTAATTAGAAGATGTGAAATTGAGAAAGGTGGATAACGAAGGTAATTAAGAAATTGAATTCTATAGCTGGTTTCAGGTAGTTTTGGATGTGGAGTCCTTGATATACCTAAAAGTATGTAAGGCCCAAGTTGTTGCAAGATTTCTAACTTGGAAAAACACCGTGGCCGTTTTCTGTTGGGTGATGAAATACCAATCAGTTCTTCCCCGGTAAGAAATGTCTCAATGTGTGAATTGATGTGTGATTTTGGTTATGTGTGATATAATGTGAATGAAACAATTAAACCCCTACTTATACTAGATTTACAAGCAAGGATGTAAGAGGTTATTCTTAAGCCCAAAACAAAATGTGAAATTTTGATGAGAACAAAAACACAAGGGAAAATGTAATGTAAGAAAAGTAGAAAATAAGAGAAAAAGGAGAATGCCTGGAGAGAAATTTTTATATGATCTTTAAAATGGAGCAAATGAAGAGCCAAGCCCAACACGAACAAGTAAAAACAAATCTTCTACTTGCGATGTTAGTGGAAGATGGAAGAAATATAGAAAATGAAATGAAACAAAAATGCAAGAGACTCACCTAAAAGGGTCATCCCACCGGGTGTGCCAAAATGTTGATTGAATTTTCTATTTCCTATTTATATTAGTGGAGTAGATACTAAATAAAACCATACAAATAAAAAATTCAAGGGTTTAAGGTACCTTGATATATGATGGATGCAAATGGACCAGAAAAAAGTGGACAACCTCACTGAAAACTAGATGAACCTACAAAATAAAGGTAAACTAGTTAGGTCGAGCGATGACCCAGTTGTAGAATGCAGTCAATGGTGACCTAAGTATATGAAAACAAAAAATGAATAAAATGTAGATCTAAAGGATACTAAATGCAAATATGGAGATAAAAGAGACTGTAAGTAAATGTTGATAGAAACCCACAGAGGGAGATATAAAATAAAGAAACGAGAAAGGGTGAAAGAAAATAGAGATTTGGATAGGTTGGATAAAAAGAATAATCAGGTTGATGACAAGTTTGTGATGAGTTGGCAATGATTGAAGATAGAAAAAATAGATTTGGGTGACAGAGAGGTAGGATGATAGATATGAGAGTTAGAAATAGATACAAAATAGAGGAACACAATGATGAGGATCTATAAAATAGAATGAGTGACCACATAGGGCTAGGTTGACAATTCCTGTGAGAGGTGACGACGACCTAGAAAATATTAAATAAAGATGAGGGTGGATGAGTTGGATGGAAAATATATAGATAAAATCACTGAAATATATAGTGAAGATGAGGCTACATGACAACTACACCTACAAAATGATAATACCTAAAAGATAATAGAAATAATAAACAATGATAGCATAAAATAACACAAAGTAAGGATAAACTCCCCAAAGTATCCAAAAGTAATGTAAATGAACTCCAAAGGGCTCCAAGAATTTTACAACAATTGTAAGATGGCTCAAGATCGAAGACTAGGTCACAAAAATGATAGCAAATTTTGAGTATGCCTCCTTTTTGGTAGGAGAGGCAAATGTTTCCTTATAGGGTCATTGATGACCTAAGTGGGTCACCACCAATTGCTGGGAACCATCCCTTTGGATGGTAGAAAGTTGATTTATTCAAGGGATGGGGATTTTATGGATTAAGATGAGTGTTTTAAAGCACTTAGGTGGGTTAGGGTTTCCTAGGGATGTTATATGGGTAGGTGGGAGGTAAATATGGATTAAATAAAAGCTAGAAAAAGCATAGGGCTATAGATCTAGGTAGTTAGGGATGATAAATGGAGGATAAATGAAAGCTATTTATAGGTAATTAGCTAATGAGATGAGGATTATAAAATGATTTAATGAAGAATGATTAAAAATTAAAGTTTATAGGTTTATGGATAGGAAATGTGAGAAATAAAATATGAATTAGGATTAAAATAAAGGAGTCTAGATATGACCATGGTGAAAGAAGTAGACATAGGAAAAAAGAGTAAGCGATACCAAATTTTGGTGTCTACATGCACATGTGGGGATGATATAAATAAATGACATAAAAGTAATCTAGCTAACATGCGTAATAAAGCTACCATAAACAAGCAAAAGTAAACAAGAGTAAAAGAAACCATAATTTTCAGTATCCTTTGGATGTATGGAATGGAATGTAAGATGGATGGTAGAAGCCATGTGCCCCTTGAGTGAATGGAAATGTATGCAGTGAGGTTCATTTAGTTTTCCCCCTCAGCAATCAAGAATGAACTATAAATGAGAGTGCATCATCGGGAAATGGTCGAATAGTCTATGTCATGTCTAACTTATTTGTGATGAGCATATATGCACAATGATGATGGTATGTGACATATAAAAGAGATGTGCATGAAATTTACATCCTAAGAATATAGCACAAGAAAATGAATGTATGAGTGATGATTTATCCCTAAAGCGTGTATCACTACAAGATAATATAGGAAGTGATGATTTAGCCTATAGTGTGTCACTACAAGATGAATAATAGGGAGTGGTGATGTAGCCTAAAGCGTATACCACTATAAGATGATAGAGTAAGTGATGATTTAGCCTATAATGTGTGTCACTATCCTAGAAATGTCACATGATGAAATTTCAAATGATAAACACGTGATGAATGTAAGGTCCATTTGATTAATAAACCGTCAAGCGATCAAGATGGATCGATGAACTAAAGTGCATCATAGGGTAGTGAGTGCAACACGTAGAAGATGATGTAGTATATGTAATGAAGATGATAAATGACCATTTGATGTGTATGTAGTGTATAGTATTAAATGTAATATGTGTAGTGTTCCTAAGAGCGTATAGTATGTAGGATGCAATGCCATATGAGTATGATGAAGACTAGTATGATGTATGATGTATCGATATACAAAGATTGAAATGATATTGACTAAATGTAGAATGTGTGAAACATGATGTGTGGTATCTATAGTGTAGTGTGAGGTTCATATGTAGTAAGACCTCAAGTCAAGTGTGAACCGAATCACAAGAGTGTGTCATCGGGTACTAACGATGCTAAAACGTGTGATGAGTATGCCTATGTGAGAAGATTGATGTATGAGAATGAAAATAATGATAGATGAAAACATGAGTGTGGGGGGGGGATTTTGTTAAATTCTATGCTGCCCAATTGTATGATAGAGAAGATGCCTATGTGCCACTATCGAGGAGATCATTGTTATCATGATCAAAACCTAATGGAGCAAAGCATTGAAAACATGATAAGCTATAAAATGAGGAGGGTCATACATGGACCCATTATGGCAGAGTGTGTACACATTCATTACATATTATTCATTAGTAAAGGAGATTGGTGTACAACCGTGAGAATGCCAATGAGATATTTGGAGCGTAAGTAGGAGAAGAATCATTTTGAATATATATTGCCAAAATGCATATGAAATGTGAGCAAAGAGTAATGAGCATATATTGTACCAGAAATACAGTCAGGCCAGGACTATCCAAGTGTGAGTAGAGATTCATGAGAGGTAAGGAAAAAATGACCATCAAATGAAAAACACACAAGACATCAGATGTCATAATGTGAAAAGAGCCATAATAAAGATGTGGCGAATGAAGAGGTGGTAAGAGGTCATTAAGTGTAATGAAAACCTAACCAAACTATCACACATACAAATAGTTTCTAAGCAAGTAGAATTGAAAGGGATGTATTGCCAAAAGGACTTGTTGTTGAATAATGTGCATGTTAAAGGAGGAAGACGAGATGCAACTCGTGGAGGAGAAGATGAAATAAAATCCACACTATTTACAGATCCCCGGTATAGTACCATAGCATTAGTAGAGGGAGGGGTCTTGAACCTATATTCACTTGGGCCATTGGTCATAAAGGTTTCTTAAAAATAAGAGTCATCTACACTAGGAGGAGTAACCTTGATATATATTAATTCTTCATCCGTAAGTTTGATAATGTAAATTCATCATCATAATCCTCAGAATCATCGGTGTGAACATCATCATGTTGTATAAAACTATCAAGTATGTTGGTAGGTGGCACCATAGATGGATTAATAGAGGGTTCCGTGATAGGTGGAGAAGGGACATTAATATGAGTTGATACCATAGGTGAAATAATAGCCATAGTGTGAGTAGAGATAGCTGGAGCATTGAGAGTGGTAGGAGGAGATTATGAAGCGCTAGATTGACCAATGTCATATGTGTCAAGACTACTATATGGAATACGTTGCGAAGGTGGTATAGGCATAGAAGTAATGGGATATATATGACAATATTTGAATGGCTCTAGATTGGTGGTGATAGTATGTTCATAGCCATCATGCAAAAACTTGACACATTGGTGAATAGTAGATGGAACCACATGCATTGTGTGAATCCAAGGCCTACCTAATAAGATATTAAACTAAAAGGAGGCATCGATAACATAGAACTCAGTAAGAACAATCTTAGGCCCAACCCAAATATGTAATGAGATAGTCCCTAGGCATGTGTGAGTGGTAGAATCATAACCTCGAATGAGGGTATAATTATTATAAATTAAATTATCGTTAATACCTAATTGATTTAAAAGAGAATGAGTGCATAAATTGACAGTTGATCCATTATCAATGAGTACTCGTTTAATGCAAGTAGTGCTAATAATGGCGAGTAATGAGAAAAGGAGCACAAGGATTGCTTTTATCAAAGGCGATAGATCCTCATCAGTGAAAGATATAACATGTGGAAAATTATAAAGAGATTGAATGAGATGTGCAAAGGCCACCACAAAATTATCACTTTCAATATGAATAACATGAAGGGAAACTTCTAGCATGTTACGACAATTTGGTGCATTACGCAACAAGTCATAAAGAGATATCTTAGTAGGCATATTTTTAAGTTATTCAATGATGTCATAGCCCTTAGAAGTAGTTGGAGGAGATTCTAGAGTAATGGGTGGAGGGATAGATGTGGGTGGATCCATAGGTGGAGTAGGACGAGTACAACAAGTAGTAACTACATTGATGGATGGATCAATGCCGGGTGTGAAAAAGTGAGGAGGATGTTGGGTGTGCACGTGCATGAAATCAGTAGTAGTAGTAACTATTCGTGAGACCTTAGTTGGTGTAAAGGTAGGATAAGAATATTGAGACATAATTTGATAAGGAGGTGACATGGTCAAAAGGAAGTGTTGAAATATGGGGTTCAAAAAAATGATAAACTAAAAATGGGGAATAATACTAATTCTAATATAGAACAACATGTAAATACAAGTAAATGAGTATGGAAAATGGCCCAAGAAACTAATCTAATGAAATTAGAAATGCTAATATGAAAGAGAAGTATGGAAGTAACTTAGCAAGTTAGTTGATTTGATGAACTTATGGGATTATGTCAAAAGTAGTGGAGAAACAAAAAGAAATAATAATTGTGCAGAGGCCTCAAAAAGGATGGTTTAGAGCTATCTAGTTGGATTGAAGCACACGGAGAGGGATTGGGGTGCTGTTGGTGCTGCTGGTATGTAGAATGGGCACCCTAGTTAGTGTAAAAGTTCAGAGCTGATTTTCACAGGTCATGTAAGTGATCTGAAACCTTCATTGTCTATCGCATCAGGTTTACTACATGCGCGTGTGTCGCTAATAATCCAAGATAAATAGAAGACTTGTAAAAGACCATAAGAAGTATCAAAACCCTAAAAATAAAGAATACATATGAATATATTAGATTGACCTCAATGCCACAACATTGGTCTTAAAAGTTATCATTGTACTACATTAAAGAACCAAATGTAGTTCTAGTGTGTCTATGTGTGTGAATTCGTGCCCTAGGTGCTCTTGTTCCAGCCACACTTTGTGAAGTAACAAGCAATAACTAGATGTAAAAATGAATTAGAATGGTGGATGGAATATAATAGAATCCCCTCCTATGCTTGTGTGATTTATATTAGCTAGCCTTGTCCCTAGTGATGGAGCTAAATGAATGCAAATGATCTCAAATTCCTTTGATAGATGCACCCGTAGGTGGATAATAGTAGTGAATAGTTCTTGGTCCCTCATTATGGTCTCATAAATTTATATTTATAGGGTTCGATTGATATAATTTCATAATTAACCTTGAAATGAACAACCACTAAAAAGATAAGAAGCTAAACGGCTCGAAAGTGCCCAAAAGTGCCGTGAAAGTTGAAAAAGGATTAGAGTGCACTGGTGGGACCAGGGAACCCATGGGCACCCTAGTACTAGCCTGGGTTCCCTAGTTAAAACTAAAATAATGTGAAATGACAAAATATGATTGGGTATGTGGGGTGCAAGATTCTTGGAATGACAAAAGAAAACAAGGTAAGATGGCAAAAATAGGGGTTAATTAATAATTTCTTCTCTCAAAAAAATTTCTAAATAGTAGTGTGAGACCGAGACTAAATAATGTATAAAGTGCATGATCTTGTGTCTACAATCATATGTCTCGCTTCTTGTGGCCCATGCAACCAAGTCCTTCCTCTACAACATCTAGGGTAAGATTAAAATAAATGCAAGCCTCCTCAATCGGTAAACCCAATATCTAGTGAATATCATGAAGTGTCACAGTCATATCCACTATGTGACCTTAACACCATAGTAAGGTTTTGGAATGAGGAACCCATGCAACCAAGAACATCTACAGTAAATATAAATCTAGTGTTATCCAAGGCATCTGCATGCTTCCCCAAAGGACCCTTCTATGTATCTTTGCTACCTCTACTCTACTGTCAATCTTGAAATTAATCCTTAAAGACACACTACATCAACTACATGGCATAAGTAGATTCTCCGATCTCCCTACATTCACAAATCAATAAAAATAAGCATTAGATTCCTTAAAAATTAATTTAATATCTAAAATTATAAAAAAAGACATTCTTTTCTAATATTCCTTACGCCATCAACCCTCTAGCTTACGTCATCGACCCCGTCGATATTGTTTTAAGTTCCTGACACCATTGACCCTATTGTTTTAGGGGGGCTGATGGCATCCTATTCTATATGACTATGAATTTGAAAAAAATTAAAAGAGAAAATCGAGTAAACGACAAAGCTAAATGTAAATCCTTCCCAATCCCACTTACATTTTGTATCACCCTTTCTAATGATGCAAGTTTCACTAAAAATGACGCTTTAATATCCTCTCACGCCTAAAAATACCAAATTTCCTAATCTACATAATAGGATTAAATGCAATGACTTACTCATGGTTGTGCTATGCCGCGTGCACCTCCTCATTGACCCATCCATCCTCCTCGCACTCATGCCATATTGTCGACAATTCATCCGAATTTGGAATTCTATACCTTAGTTCTCTTAAATATAGAAATAATAATATTAAATGCAAATCCTTCCCAATCCCACTTACATTTTGTATCACCCTTTCTAATGACGCAAGTTTCACTCAAAATGACGCTTTAATATCCTCTCACCCCTAAAAATACCAAATTTCCCAAATCTACATAATAGGATTAAATGCAATGACTTACTCATGGTTGTGTTATGCCGCGTGCACCTCCTCGTTGACCCATCCATCCTCCTCGCACTCATGCCATATTGTCTACAATTCATCCAAATTTGGAATTATATACCTTAGTTCTCTTAAATATAGAAATAATAAGAGGAAAATAAAAATAAAAATCCTATTTAAGCCTAATATTTCTATTCAAATCCACTAAGATGGCCCTATATCTTCAAATACCGTCATTTTAGTTCCCGATCTCCAAAAAAATTGTCATTGATTATGCTTTGGGATCATGATATTATCCGTTCCTTTTGACATATTATACACCTCATCCTGCTCTTTGGCCAAAAATCACATGTATGAACACATGACATCCATCCCATGGGCCCCTATCTATGTGATTTATGTCTTATTTTCGATGATCCTCTAATGCCTCCTTTCGCTTTTTCTTCTCCGTGGTTATAACAACATGGATTGTGCCCATATGTGGTAGGAGGAACGACACTATTAGGTACATATTGGTGGGAATATTTTATTTTAGACAATACTTTGTTTACTTTCAACATCTACTTTTGCTTTCAGTGTTATGTATGATTCTTTCTTCTAACTACCCCATGTTTTTCTATTGTGACATGTGGTACTCAACAGGTGGGGCATATGTATACACCTAATTTTTCATGCTTTATACATTCATATATGTTACTAACAATTTATGTTCCATGCTAGAGGTCGCTAATGCATTATTTCTAGTAACGAGTGCCTTAAGGGGCTTGTTCGAGATAGGGTATGATTATTCACGTAACCACTGGGTTAGGGATGATACATGGAGAGAGAATGGATTTTGGTATTATTGATGCACTTCTTTTCCTTTTATGTTCTTAATTTTATTTTCACCATTCTTACACCTTTCTACCACCATGACCATATTATTCTAGCATTTATTTTGTTCTCCACTAAAGTTTGCACGTCAAAGTATATTTTTGAGTAGATAATTCCTCCATCACTTGGGAGCAATTCAAAGTATATTTTCGTCAATGTTGGCTACATCAAATTTATCTTGATTAGAAAATGTCAGAATTTCAGAACCTAAATCAAGGAAAATTTAGTATTGTGGAGTATTGGTAATGTTTTACAAGGTTGTTAAAATACGTGCCCCAACACCAAAAAGACAAGAAGTTTAGGATTCATAAGTTCATCATGGGATTAAACCCAAACATAGGAGGTGAGGTGGATGTTCATGGACTCTCCCTCTTCTTATCTATTTCACCTTATTAAACAACAAGGAATCCAAATAACTATATTGATATGGTCATGTGGTGACAAAAGACAAGTTTTATAGGCTAGAGTGCAGTCTCATAACTAAGATTTCAAATAAATGATTGAAACTTTGGAAAAAAATAATGTGTCGAGATGACTACATCATCTAATCACCCATCCCCTAAATAAAAAAATGTTGATACTAAAGGAAGTTACATGAATGTCTTCTAGGTAGGAACTTAGGAGATGCACATAGTTCTCATAACCTGTAAAAGGTTAAACCAAGTATACAAAAGTGTACACACTCGAGTTAGAGTGACTTAAGGAAATCATGGAGATCTGGATATACCTTTATAACTACACATGGTTATTATATGTTATCAGATAGATTATGAATATTTTAATTATGCTAGATTATTTAGTAGTAAGCTAAATAATAATGTTAAACATTAGTAGCATTAATTGTATATTAAGGGTATGATTTAATTTTATTTTCCCTTAATTTGGTTAATCATAACAAGGGTGTTTTGTTTAGGAGGTGCAATGCTTTTCCTAATGAGTCAAATAACTTCTTGAGTTTCTGAAATCTTTGAGATTAATCATAACAAACTGAGTTTAGGAGTATAGAAATCATGAATCTCATCATTGACACGAGACAATTACGAGAATTATTATTTATAGAATGCTACATCTAGCTTGAGACAAATTATTATCATATGCATTAGCTTATTTATGTAACATAATAGATTCCACAAGTTGTGATTGGATTAGGATCCCTGATGTTATGAAACATCTACGAGGATATTAATTGCCGGTATCCTATACATCATTTTTAATATATTATGGATAATTTTGTGGTTGAGAACCAATGAAGTAGTAGTATCCGTGATTAGTATGGGATGATTGGATGTAGTAATATTGTTTGACTTCGCTTCTAGTATAAATGATCTTGTTCTAAGAACCTAGTTTTGAAATTTGGTGATCATTATTTCTATAGTTGGTATGGTATGATTACGAGAATTATGATAACTTAAGTTCTACTTCTTGTTTGATTAAGTTTGGGGAAATTAATGGATGCTAAAGAAATCTTCCGATAATATGCTATAAGTAGGGGTGAGAATGAATGAGAGATGTGTAATATAAATAAGGGGTGACTTGTATTAGGGATTGATAGCCTATGTAGTGGTTCACATAGGATGAGTACGTAAGGAGGGATTGTGGTTGAGTTTTGATAGACTCAAGGTCTTCCCTCATTATTAATTAGTTAATGAGATTATCTCATGCCCGGGATTATCTAGATAGATAATGGATTATTTCACTTCTTATGATTACCCACATGAAGATAGATGGTTTTGTACCCTAGTGATTAAGCTATAATGTAATTTATAAATGCCCGATTTGACACTATATAGTAGCAGTAAATAAATGCAATAATTAAATACAGAAATATAAAAATAAAGCTAATATTTAAATAATGAAACCCTAATCTGTAAATAATGGTAAGATGCCTTAGTTGATTCAGTGTTGCCAAAGGTGTACATGACTGAAAATTGAAGAAATCGCAAGCACGACCATTGCACTAGAGCTTAGAAAATTGTAGAAATGGAGGAACATGCTAGAAAGGGGTTCTTGGAGAGGTATAGGGGTGCCCATAGGTGCTAGGGTACTAATTCTTGGCTTAGGTCCGAAGAAATGCTCATAAACCTAAATTATCTAGGTTGTAAGATGTTCGTTGATGTTTGCATTCTATCACTACATATTTAAACCAAGATTGCTTAGGTTGTAATAATTATCCAATGAAAAATGAACTTGTAAACATCTCAAATAAACATCAAATACTAAAAATAAAGATGTAAAATGAGCGGTCTCGATTGTCCTCACGGCCAAAATGGTGGAATTACAATGAGCACTACACTACATCTTAGAAACAATGTAGTTTTTGTGTGTGTGTGTGTGTAATCATGCCCTATGTTTATATTGTGCCAATCACACATGGATAATGAGCAAGTAGCTAGATGTAGATGGTAATAAATGTGTGCATAGAATAGATTGAACTTCCCTCCTATAAAGTGTGATGATGCAGAAAACCAACCCTTGTGTACCTTATTGTGGAGCTAGATGGATGCAATAGAGCTCTTAGATGCCTTGATGGATGCAACCTTAGGTGGAAATAATATATGTTTAGTGCTTGGTCCTTTATTATGATCTCATAACTTTATATTTATATTATTCCCTTTCTTTAATTTTGTAACTAACTCGAAAAATATTGACTACGAAAAAGATAAGATGCTCAAATAGATAAAAAGGACCCAAAGAGTGTGAGTAAAGTACAAAAAGGATAAGGGTTCCCAGATTGGATGAGGGCACATGGTGATGAAATCCTAGTCTAGGTATCTTGGTGTTCAAGATAACAAATGTCGAAGACCGAAAAGGCATCTTGAGAAACTAAGGGTGTAAGACTGAAAGTAGCAACATAAATCAAAGAAAGTTAGTTAAAGACATGGGTTGATTAGTCTTACTGTTCTTACCTAGGAATCATATGACTAGTAGTATGTGTGTGCATGTAGACTTTGCTTAATGCTAAATCAAATGAAGCAAGAACTACCACCTAAAATAGTTCTACAATTTAGCTAAAACAAAGCATAAACACCATCATGATAAGAATTAAACAAGGGTTAGATGCTAGCATTCATAAATACAAACTTTGAAACTAACAATGCTAAATATCTAAACTCCTCTATTCTCTAACAACAAATAAATGAATGGACCTAAGTAAGCTCCATGGCTATCAAAATAGTTGTCCTTAATGTTCCAAGAACCTAGGAATGGGGCTAATCAAATTTGGGCTACAAGACCCTTTTGACACCTCCCATATGACCCAAGCACTTTAAGAAAGAGGCTTAACTCTTCAAGATGATGAACTCTCAAAAGGGCAAGGTGCAAGATCTTAGTCTCTTTGCTATATGCTTTGAATTTGCTCTCTTAGAAAGTTTAGGTGTAAGTAGAAAGGTAGGTGGAGAGATCTTTATATAGCCCAAAGGATAAAGGATTCAACACATTCTCATGAATGTGGGATAAAGGTAAAACATGATTAGGAATGGATAAGGTTGCTTTATTAAAGGTAGCCTTACTTTAGAAGGGTTTAATACATGTTTAGCAAGTCATGAGAGTTGGGGTATTTTAATTAATCAAAGGTGATTAATTAATAGGTAGGTGTAAGCTTATAGAAGCCAATTAGAAGAATATTAGTGCGATATAGGCTATTATAAGGTGATTAAATCAATTAAATATTGATTTATTGGTTAAATTGAAGGGAAAGCTAATTAATTAATATTAATTAATTAGTCTAGGTAGAAGGGGTGATTTATTAACGGAAGGTCGTTAATTAGGGTATTTGTTGGATAGGAAACTTAATTAATTAGCTTAGTGTAATTAATTAATGATGATATGAGGGAAAATGAGTGCTTTTGACGATATGTCGTTGATTTGTGAGAAAGGGGATAATTAGCGTAATTTAAGTATTTAAATTGCTTGGGTGTAATTATAGGTGTCTACATTTGCCCATCTTTGGGGTGGCGTAAGTGATGCCATTTCAAAGATAGTAGAAAGAAGAGATTTTGAAGAGATAGAAGAAAAATTAGTAGGAGGGAGAGATGCCCCCTCGAGTGTCGATGGGGTGATGAAGGAAGCCGATCGACGATTGAAAAAGATGAGAAGTAGGTAGAAGAATGGGGATGAGGCAGGATGCCCCGAGGAGAGGGAGAATTAGGGGTGAAAGGGAAGTGGTGTAGAAGAAATATGGATGAGAGGAGAGAAGAGCTTAACCTCTAGCTACTTATTTGTTTGGAACAAATTTGATGTCATCATATTGCCATAGGAACTACATCATCGGTCCTTATGAAAAATATAAGCATACGACAAAGGTAGAATGACATGAAAAGCCATACTACGAACAATTGTCCATTGCTGAAAGTACCAACTCCACGCAACATATAATAATGCAATGCAAGACGAGAAGGAAACAAGCTCATATAACAGGTAAAAAAAAGTATGAACGCACATATCCAACCCAACAATGGTCAAGACAGTTGTACAAATGTTTTGTTATCAGTGCTGAAGAGATCCACAAGTTCGTGATTGACGACAAGGGTTAAAAATGATGCCCCAAGCAAGGATACATGCAAGGGGAAATGAAAATGGACATGGGGTCCATGAAAAGTGTTTGTGCGCAACGAAATAGCACCAGGCAACCAAAAGTGCCCCAGAGTACAGACGAAGCAAGCAGCTAGCTGTTTGTGAATGGTTGTGAATCCGGTTATCCATGAGTCATATTAATTGGGGAAGATGTGAGACAAACCAATAGGATATGGAGAAAATACCATGCGCAAGACACAAGTTTTAGCCGTAAGAAGCAAGTTACCATTTTGTAGGGTGTTTTACTTTTTAGGAATTTTTTGAAAAATTTTGCCTTTTTTTTTGGATTTTTATTTTATTTTATTTTTTTGATGTTTTTGTATTTTTTTTTTTTTTGTGATTTTTATGACTTTCTTGTGCCATGTTTAGGCATAAAACCTCTTAAGATGCATGGCATTCATGGGCTCTTGGAGCTCATCACCATTGGGGTGAGCCAACTTGTATGCCCCTATGCCATACTTGGAAACTATGACATAGGGTCCTAACCAGTGTGGTTTGAACTTCCCTTTCTTTTCTCGCTCTGCTCTGGTGTTGAACTGGTTCTCCTTCATAACTAAATCACCCACCTCAAACTGGCGAGGGATGATTCTCTTGTTGTAGTTGTGGGAGATTCTGTGTTGATATACCTTCAGGTGATTAAGAGCGCGAATACGCCTCTCATCTAGGAGCTCTAACTCAGCTAATCTTGCCACTCGATAATCTTCATCCTTATCCAAATAGTCCCAAAGAGAAATTCACAGGGATGGGATTTCAATTTCTAAAGGGATGATAGATTCTATCCCAAACACTAGGGAATATGGCGTCGCACCCGTAGGAGTGCAAATTGATGTTTGGTAGGCTCAGAGAAAGTGGGTGGATTTGTAGGTGCAGTTTTGACCGGTTTTGCTAACCATCTTCTCCATTATCCTTACCAAAGTCTTGTTTGTTTGTTGCCTCAGCTTGTTCATTACCCTGAGGGTAATATGGTGTGGACCATTTTAATCTAATTTGAAACCATTGGCAAAGGCCTTTCATGTTTTTTCTTAAATGACTTCCCATTATCTGTGACAATGGCTGCAGGGATACCATATTGGCAAATAATGTGATTCATGATGAATTTAGAAATCTGTGCTCCTGTGACATAAGTTAAAGGGACAACCTCCACCCATTTTGTAAAGTATTCTGTAGCTATGATGATATGTATATGACCATCAGATGAGGTAGGAGTAAGCTTCCCTATTAGATCAAGTCCCCATTTAGAGAATGGCCACAAGGTAGTGATTGGTTGCAATGGTTCTGATGGAACATGGATGAAATTTTCATATTTTTGGCAAAGCACACATTTTCTAACATAATTACAATAATCAGTTTCCATGGTGGGCCAATAGTAACCTACTCTTAACAGTTACTTAGCCAAGACCATTCCGTTTGTATGTGCTCCGCATACT
This sequence comes from Taxus wallichiana var. yunnanensis, assembly GCA_018340775.1. NCBI lineage: Eukaryota > Viridiplantae > Streptophyta > Pinopsida > Cupressales > Taxaceae > Taxus > Taxus wallichiana. Next base: position 332,750,887 of record CM031233.1, on the reverse strand, counting down.
CCTTCGTGTACTTCTTTAATTACTGGATTGACTCCGTCACATCCAGACAACGTAATAGATTCCCATCGTAGCCATGACGATAAAGTGTACCTCCTAAAAGGGTGTAACGGGCTATCTGGTGAATTAGGATTTTCTTTTCAGAATGGGAGATATTGGGAGGGAAAGTACTGTCCTTAAGATAGGTGAAGATGGGTTCATACCATGGGGAATGGGGACCAACAACCTCACAAGCTAGGAAATATTCCGGCATGTCATACACGGGTTGGCGTAGATTTTCTATGAAGAATGGCATATCATTGTTCCCTGGCAGAATACAAAGCATAGATCCCACCATTGCCATGGCATCCACCGATATGTTCTTTGCTCTTGGAATTTTCTCAAAGGTGATGCATACAAAATACTCCTTTAGAGTTTCCACTAACTTTTTGTAAGGTATGAGCTTATCATCCTTAACTTTATACTCATCATTAACTTGTTTGATGATTAGCTGCGAATCACCTACAACCTTAACATGTTGAATATTCCACTTGATGGCTAGCTTCATCCTTGCAATGAGTGCTTCATATTCCACAATGTTGTTCATGCAAGGGAAGGCCAGGCGGAAAGCCTGCGGTATAGGATCATCCAAAGGAGTAATAAGGACCACTTCTGCACCTGAACCATGAAATGTAAAAGATCCATCAAAATGTATCTGCCATACGATAGATTCTTCAATGTAGAGAAAAGATGCATCTGGCAGATCCAGACTCAAAGGTTTTGTGCTTTGCAAAGGTGCTTCCGCTAGCTGGTCGGCAAGTACTTGTCCTTTAACTAATTTTTGATGGACAAATTCTATATCAAACTCACTGAGTAGAATGATCCAATTAGCCATAGGGCGGGTTTGGACAACAAATACTTGAGTGGGTCGACCTTGGATATGAGCTTGGTCTTAGTATTTAGTAGGTAATGGCAAAGTTTCTGAAAGGTAAAAACAATGGCCAAGCAAGCCTTTTCAATCTAAGGATAATTAAGTTCATAGGTGATGAGGGTGTGACTCAGATAATACACCGCTTTCTCTTTATGGCTAAGGTCATATTGGGTGAGCAGTGCACCAATAGCATATTGCGTAGCAGAAATATAGAGAAAAAATGGTTCTCTTGGAGTAGGAGGCATGAGGACAGGTGGATTAGCAGTATTGCTATCCAAAACTCACCCCGGGGTAATTTTGATAACATGCATCAGATTATTGAGTCTTGAGAAAGTAGATTGATTCAAGGCCCGAAATCATGTTTCTGGTGCCCCCTTGGCTTCTTTATAACTCTCCTGTCTAAGAAGACAACCCAACAAGTTAAAAGGTGTTAAAAAATTGCAAAAGCGGGCTTGGTGCCGAAATACAGAGAAAATTGGCTAAGTCCTAGTCCAGGCGGTCCTTGGGATAGTTGGGACGTCGGAGCACGAATCAGCCGAAAAGCTGCTAGGAAGTCTGCGAGACAGTTGGGACATCGGGACGTGCGGGGCGCGAAAAGACGAATCGGCCGAAGGAGGGAAAAAAATGTCTAAGTCTTCGTTTCGAGCGGTCTGGGATAGTTGGGACAAAAGTATGCGCGGGACGCGGATCGGCCGGTTTGGTGCAAGTCAATCCATTTCGGGCGGTTCAGAGATATTTGTCCCAGGCAGTTCGGGACATCCGGGCCAAAAGTACACGCGGAGGACACAAACCGGTCAGTTCGGGACATCGGGCCAAAAGTACGCGGAGGACACAAAAGATTAGTTCGGCCGAAACAAGAGACTTTTAAATGCAGGACAAAGTTAGGCCAAAATGATGCGTGGGGCGCGAAAAGCGAAAAAGAGCCAAGAGCCAATGGAATCTCGCCACGTGTCTTCACCGCAAAGAGGGACAAGGAAGCCTGAATCGAGCGGTTTGGAGATATTTGTCCCAGGTAGTTTGGGACATCCAGGCCAAAAGTACGTGAGGGACACAAAAAGTTGAAGATCCGCCAATGAATCAAAACGTGCTTACTTGTCGGAAGGAAAAAAATTGCTAAGTGGTTGGTAAAAGTTTCAAAGGGGAAAATGGAACCGAGGGCCCGAGCCAGATGACACAAGACACGTGTCCTAAGACGGGGGAGTTTGGAGCCAGGGAAAGACTTAGGAAAATTTGACAAAAGTTTTGGGCCAAAAAATTAAAAGACAAGGATGACCCACGCCCCTGTCCTCCGGCCGAGATCACGCCACATGTCGCGCAAGTGGCTTGGGGGCGCGGGAAAAAATGGAAAATTTTCCAAAGTTATAAAAAGTCAAAATTTTCAAAGGAAAACCCATGGAAAGGGGAAGGAGAGAGAATTTTTCATCTAATCAGTGCCTGACACGTGTCATCCAAGTGGCAGAGCGCGGAAAAAATTCAAGTGTTTTCCCGCCGATCCTTTTTGGGCCGTTTTTTGCCCTAAATCTTCAAACGATCATATCTTTTGATCCAAAGCTCAGATTTGCACGTTCTTTATATCATTGGAAAGATGTTTAAATTATATACATGATTCCATGGTAAATTTCTAATTTTGGTTCAGTTTGGAGAGAGAAAATTCAAAAACACATCTCTTGCTACATGATAATGGCGAATCGACGTTTCAACAAGTTTTAATGCACATGGGTCGCATTCTTCTTCAACATGGCAGAACTGACGTTTCAACAACTAGTTTTAATGCACATGGGTCACATTCTTCTTCAGCATGGCCAGAAGTGATGTTTCAACCACCGATTTTAATGAAGAATGCATTTTGGTCAATGGTTGGGCTGCTTGCACATTTTCCTACGTTTTCTCTCTCCTGGGCTCAACCCATGCATTGTATAAAGCCAGATTTGGCTCATTTTCTAAAGGGTGGTTCATCTTTTCAGCTCTATTGCTCCCTTCTTTTCTTCTCCAGGGTTGAAAATGGAGTTCGAACCTCCTCCCCTTCTCTGTAATGGCATTTTTGCCTTTTACCATTAAAATGATGTTCTGTGCAAACTTCTGAAGCAACAAAAACGTGTTTCATGATGCATCTGTCCATCCTTGCTCATTTTCACTTGTTTTCTTCTTTCCTCTCTTCATTGTAGGTATTTTTGCACGTTTGAATGTTCATTGCAGGTTTGGAGCTATGTTCATGGAGTTTTGGGACATTTTCTATGTGAAATCTATCCTTGGGCCTGTGATGCATCTGTCCATCCTTCCCATTGCTCACCTCTCTTTGTTCCATGGTAGTTTTGATAGATGTTCAACATTTTCCTTCTTTGGTGTATCACCGTTTTAGTGTAGGCTCTGTTTTCCCTTTTCTCTCTCTCTCTCTGTCTCCTTGGCATGGTTAGATTAGGATTAGATTAGCTTGCCTGCACTGGAATAGCTTGTGGCAGGTAGTTTAGGAAGAGGAACCAGCCTTCTCTGGAGATTCCTTTCTCATTTTCATGAGTCCCACACTCAAAGAAAGGATTCAATGTTGTGCAATCACACTGGATGCTAGAGTGATCAACCTAGAAATCTGATCAACATCCATGGGTCTTTGTGATTTTGCACTAACATGTATTGTTTAAGAAAAGCAAATGCTTGTTGTTTCTCGGGTCCCCAAAGGAAAGTGACGTCCTTTTTAAGCAAATGGGTGAATGAGTGACATTTATCTACAAGCTGGGAGATAAAGTGGTGAATGGCTTGAATTTTCCCTTGCAAGCTACGTAGTTGCTTGATATTCTCAAGTGGAGGCATTTTAGTGATGGTAGACACTTTAGCGGGATCTACCTCAATACCTTGTCTCGACACAATGAAGCCCAATAGTTTCCTGGATAACACACCGAAGACACATTTCTTTGGATTCAATCTGACTTTGTATTCATGCAGGTGTTCAAAGATACGCCGTAAAATGATAGGATGATCCTCTCTTGTTTTGGACTTTCCCAGGATGTCATCTACGTAGTCTTCCATGATGTCATGAATCATATCATGAAAGATTACTGTCATGGCCCACTGATAAGTTGCTCCCGCATTCTTAAGGCCAAATGGCATCACCTGATAACAGAAGGTGCCCCAAGGAGTTGTGAAAGCTATTTTGTGTTGGTCTTCCTTAGCGATCTTAATTTGATTATAACCTGAAAAACCATCCATGAGTGATAGCATTTCGTACCCTGCGGTTGAGTCAACAATCATGTCAATGTTGGGCAATGTAAAGTCATCTTTAGGGAAAGCTTTATTGATGTCCCTAAAATCCATGCAAATTTAGATACCGATAGGTTTCTTCTGGACAGGAACAATGTTTGATATCCATTCAGAGTAATCAATTAGCCCGATGAATCTTGCTGCAAGTAACCTTTCCAACTCCTTTTAACTAACAAGGCCACTCTTGGGTGCATCTTTCGGAGCTTCTATTTGATAGGCTTAGCATCTGCGTGCACAACTAGGTTATGCATGACTAAAGTTGGATCTAAGCCGGGCATGTCTTTGTAAGACCATGCGAACACATCAATAAAATCTCACAGTAGCATAGTGAATGTCTTTTGTTCTCTGGCCGAGTGTGATGCTCCTAAGTTTACTATCTTGGGATCTTCTTCGGTACCAACATTGACATCAATGGTTTCTTCAACTAACAATTTTGATAAATCCTCCATACACATAGGATCGGGAGGTAGGTTGAGATCTTCATCCAAGGATGTCTCTACGAGATTTTCATCCTTGGCATGGTCACTTTGTTTGTCCTTTGATTTTCTTATTTGTTTGTCAGCCAGTGCCTCAAAGAGGTTTTCACTGTGTGACTTGGACTTTGATTTTTGCCGAGGCTTTTCTTTAGAACTCTTGCCCTCGCTTTTTTGTAAATTTTGATGACCACAAAGTTCAGCCTCCTCGCCGAAGTAGGCGCAGGTGTCTAAGTTGATAAAGAAACCCTTCTTGTGATCTCCAATAAGAATTGTATCCCTTATGCCCATGAACTCTACAATATCCTCGTCATTCACAAAAAAATCTAGTGGCATGTGACATTGTTGGTCCCATTCAATGAGGGAAGGGTACACAAGGTCAAGGGTCAGTTTGGTGGGGGTTATGGTCAGGACAACATTGTTCATGAAAAGGTTCGTGGAGGCCAGATCCTCATATAGGCTACAATGGGAATCCGTATCATTGTCTAGGTACTCAAAGCTATCCTCATGCTCAGAACAAGTCACATCTTGATCGTTGGGGTGTGCTCCGTAAGGGTGAATCCTAATGCCATATCTTTCTATTTTGAAATGTGGAAGAGGGACTGGTTCTCTTTGTCCTTGTTCATTCCTCCCACATCCTAGGCCTTTGTAGCCCATGGAGTACATCATTCTGCTAGATTTTTCATATTCTGGGGTTTGATAACAAGATGGTTGAGTGTCCTCAGGGACCCAAGTAGTAGGTGGATCAAGTAATTTTTCCTCAGCTAACAAGCCTCCAGGTAGGAATGACCCAATAGTGTGTTCCTCTCTAGGTCTCCTAAAGTGGTAGTTGGGTCGACCTCTAGTCTTGGGCAACAAGGAGAGGTCAGAAACCAAGAGTGCTTGTTGTACATTATACTCCCCACAACCATATTCTAGAATTTTCATCTCCCATGAATCAAATGGCGATGTGGAAGTGGATGCCCCATGAGCGTAAGAATTAAGAGAATTTGAATCTACTCGAGATTCCATGGCCTCAGAATGAAGAGGGATAGCTATATCTGTGGAGGGACATGCATATGTACCCTTTCGTGCAAAGCTATTAAGAGCTCTACAATGAGCAAAGGGCTCTGAATCTCCTGGTATTGTAACCGTATGTCCCTCATGCTTCAGCTTGATGCATTGATGAAATGTTGATGGCACAGCCTGCATGGCATGAATCCATGGTCGGCCTAGAAGCATATTATATGGAAGTTCCAAGTCTAGGATGTGAAACTTTGTCTGATGGCAAGTGGGGCCCACCTCCATGGGTAGCGTAATGGTGCCTACTGACTCTCTTTCCATGTTTTCGTATGCAGTGATAGTAATAATATGGGACTCAAGATCTTCCTCCATATGTCCCAATTGTTTGACCAACTTAAGCATGTAGATGTTCAATCTTGATCCGTTGTCCACAAGCACCCATTTGATTTTCTTGTGGGTGACAACTACCTCGATGTACAAGGGAAAATTATGTGTAGGATTCATGGTAGGGATCTCCCTATGGTTGAAAGTAAGATGCTCACTTGATGCAATATTTTCCACTGCGGCTTGAAGGTACGTAAGATCGACTTCAAAAGGCACTCTCAACCCTTGAAGAGTTTGATACAAAATGTCCTTATGCACATTGGATATCTTGAGAAGATCTAACATCGAGATCTTGGTAGGTGTCCTCTCAAGTTGTTCTAAAAGGTTATATTTATCAGTTTACGGGGTCAATAGAGAGGGTTCCAGAATCATGAGGTAGGCACGTGTTGTTACCACAGCGTAGTCCTTTCCCTTGATCCGGATGGTATTGACACGGTCGGCAGGGGAGTGAATACATACGATAAGTAAATCGTAATGATTGTTATCTCTTTTGGTATAGAAGTAATTCATGGCTTTATAGGTTTGGGATGACTCTCCCCGATCTGGCTTTGTCTTTTCCAACTTATCATGCTTGGGGAATGGTTCCTTATAAATCCCCATTTTCTCGTTAGGTGTTTGCATGTGGCCAGGGTTATCCACCTCTATCTCCCCGTTATCAATGAGGTCTTGAATATAGTGGTGAAGTCGCAAACATTTGTCTGTTTTATGACCTTTAACGCGATGCATTTTGCAATATTCATGCTCCTTATACCATGAAGGTTTTGGAGCGTTGTCATCAAACGGTTGTGTTGTAGGATAGGTCATCATGTTGGCCGTATCCAACTATTTTAGTATGAGGGACAACGGTTCATTGAGGGAGGTGAATGTTCTTCACTTTGGTGGTGGTTGAATTGGGCCCTTGGTTAGTTTAAAAGGTTGCTGATTTGGACCATTTGAACACGTTTGGAATTAGTGACTCTGTCTCCCACCACGTTTTTGTTTTTGTTAAAGATCTTTAGCTTTTCAGTGGGTTTGACATTTTGGTTGTCTTTAGATTGAGTTTTGAGGGTGCCTTTGGCAATGAGAGCCTTTTCTATTTGAATCCCTTTCTCGATAACCTCCTCAAAGGTGCGGTCACAATGCATTTGAAGGTGGAAAGCTATATCCGGGTTGATATTAGGGACAAAAATACTGACCAGCCACTTCTCAAGGAAAGCGCAAGGGAAGTGACTAGCTATCCCTCTCCATCGTTCGAAGAAGCTGGAAAAGGTCTCATTTGGGCATTGTTTTGTGCCACACAAGTCTGCCATGGTGATGTCACTCTCTATGTTATATGAGAAATGACGCACGAATCTTTCCGCCAATTCTGGCTAGGTGAAAATTGATCCTCATGGTAAGCGCGTAAACCATTCCAATGCTTGACCTTCGAGACTCTTAGGAAAAATTCTGATGAGGTAATTATCACTATAAGACACCTCTTGACATGCCATGTAGAAATCTTTAACATGATCCCTTGGGTCTCCCTTTCCTTTGTATTTGTCGAACTTTGGCATATCAAATTTCTTTGGAAAGGGTTGAAGGGTCATTGTCTTATCAAAAGGATAGGGGCATAGTTCTTTGTATTGGTATTTCCTAATACTCCCTATATTGCTTTCTTGTATGCTCGCAAGAGTTGCTTTCATAGATTGCACTTCTTGTGCAAGCAATTGTTCTCTAGTGGGAGAAGCGGGGATGTGTACATGATGGTACCCCATGTCTTCTTCTCCTTGGTTTTCTCAATGGAGTTCGTGGATCCTAAACTTAGGCTTTGACTTTTGAACATTCTTGTTTGTGTCTTTTTGTACCTAGAAAGTAAGCAAAGCTAGTTGTCGGCTTAGGTTACTGAGTTGTTGTTGGATTGTGACTTGGTTTGTGTTTTCTTCTTCTAAAGGTTCTTCCTCTTCATATTGTGGAGGCTCTTCCCCTATTTCATGTTCTATCTTATTTCTTCGTGCCACTTTTATGAGGGGTATTCTATGCCCTATCACTTTATCATTTTCTGCGTAAGAAGTGGAAGCATGCCTGCCTGTTAAAATATCTTCCATATTGATAAGGGGGCGTTCTTCCTTAGTAGTGTCATTTATAGGTAATATTGGTTCATTCTCGGTGGGTAATTTGGCCCCTAATTCCATGACCGTGTGCAAAACTCTATCTTTGTTTCTAAGGAGAAACTCATCTAGTAGAGTGGGGTCAAAATCAAAGTCGCATGTGGTGATTCTAATTCATTTCCACTATGATTGACCATCTCTTGATTTCCTTTCTATAGAAAAAAGTGGCCCTAAGTCATGTCCAATGAAGGGGTTTGACCCTTGTCTATTAGAGGTCTCCCAAGCATGTGCTTGTTGTTCCTCATATGTTTGTTTCTTCAACCCTAGACGTGTTTTGGGAGCCATGTTTTCATGATAAGTTTCACTAAGGTAAGTTGTAGATTTGTTCAAAATTCAATGACTACCCCTAAGTGAAACACAAGATGAAATTGCTAAGAGTATGAATGTGTCACCAATGTGAGAATACCAATATGATAGAGTGATAAATCACCCGTGATACAAGCGTTTGGTATTAAAACTTAATCAAATGAAGTACTTCCTAGACTACGTTTCAAAGTAATTTGTGACGCCAGATGATTAACAAGATGTCTCCACTTATGCCAAGTTCAAAGGAATGAACAAGACGTAAGTAAATACACGAAGTTAAATGCGATCTCCCAATCAAGATATACAACGAGCAAGCTCAATTCTGATTAAGACCTATATCTCAAAAAGTGCCAATTACGATTTGTGAATGACACAACAATATCACCAAGATATGTTAAACCACTTTGTAAGAAAGTGAAGTATTGATATCGAGGTGTTATTGATATAACATGCACAAATGGTAGTGCCTAGCACCTTTTGAAATCGAGGTAATAATAAAACTGAACAAAAAAAGCTCAAAGTATAGCTAGGAATAGTTAAGAATGTGTGCAGCGTAACCGTACAATATAGGTATTTATGTTGAGTTTACAAGAAACAAGACGTAAATATCAAAATTGTAATGATACGAGACAAACAAGCTAACTCCTCTATGGAAGTCCTGTAGTGATGAACCACACCTAACTACAATGACGATCTTGACATGGGTATCAAGATCACAATGGCTACCAAATGACGTGAAAATGCCTCCACTCACTTTAGACGTTTAACTAACCTAGCCGCAAACATGGATGGGTGTAAACGGACATAAAAGTGAGAGAAACAAGCAGAATGGAAACACAAAGGTAATCACACCTCTTTTGATCAACAAAGTGTCAAAAGAATATGAAGGAAATAAATCAAGAAAAATGATGAAAAATGCTAGCCTCACTTCAACAGAGTTTCACCTCGCCCTAAGGCAAGTAAAAACTAGGTGAAAGTAATACGTCACACGTTTCTCAAAAATAAGGTTCACAACTCAACACTATTTTCAAATGGTCAAAGTGGGCTCCTGGCCAAAGTATATTCTCCTAGGTGGTTCTCTCACCCTAGGTGTTACAAAGTTGCCACGAGCGAGCACGATTTACCCAAAAAGTCACACTGACTATTTTAGGAGTATCTCGGCTTTACTTTACCCCCTTCAAGAATAGTAGGCAACTAGTGTGTCTACGTGTACTATCACTGGGGTCGCCACAATGGACAACCTGTAACTCTATCTCACAAAGGAATCACTAGTCAAGTAGGTAGTGCGGAGCACTTCTGTTTCGTCCACAAGGTTCCCTCTTGCGTGGACTACTTTGGGGTTCCTGTAACCACCCCCATTGTTGTAGCTTAAGGTGTTATGCCAAAGGGGTTATGTTCCAATTGAGCGGAGAGGGACGTACCCTTTTCTGAAACTTGCAATATAGTGTTTTGAATATGTTGTTCTTTTTATCTTGTTTAATTAGGTGTGGTTTTCTTGAACACCTTTTGGCAACCTGTATAACAACTATATTAGTAGTTTTGATTTTGTTTTGGTTCCTCCTTTCTTTGACAAGCATTTTTAGGTCATGCACTCAAGCATTAGTAGTTCTCCAAGAAAATCACATTATTTAAAAGAAGATTAAGAGTTTTTTTTTATTCTCAAGATCATTTAAGGATGCAAAAGAAGAGCATACACAAAAATAATCCAACTAAAAAGTAAAGAAAATCTTTTCAATCAATGAACCATACAAATTTTTTGATAAATGTTCATTCCTTAAACCAAAAGTGAAAGATGAAGTTTCCAATTTACCAAATGTTATGAAATGAAGACTAAAGTTGCTTTTGATTCTCAAGATCACCCTAAGGTGCAAGAGAAGAGCATACACAAACTTTATCCCAACTATATAGAAATGAAAAACTTCAAATCAAAGGACCATTGAAAAAATGCTTTGTAAAAGGTTCATTCCCTTAAGTAAAATGAATAATCAAGTTTCCAAGTTTAATCCCAATGTTAACAAGATAGAGATCAAAGTTGTTTTTGATTCTCAAGATCACCAAAAGGTGCAAGAGAAGAGCATACACACGCTTTGGTCTAAATCGAGTAAGCATGAAAATACAACATTCATCAAAACATTAGACATGTTAGAAAATGACCAGTTTTCAAATAACAGAAAAACCTATAATTTCTGTAACTATAAATCTTGAATTTATGTTTTCATTGCATAGTTAACTTCAATACCTTTCCAACGCAAAAAAATGGAGTCATTTCGAGTTCGGGAGAAAAATTTATGGCCTTCGGAAGATGGGTTACACATATGCTCTTATGCTCATGGGTATGCACTTGACATGCACTCAAAAATGTCAAAAAAACGTCCCTTAACCTGCAAAATGGGCAAATTTTTCCAACCAAGATTCAATTTTGACAACAACCCATCACATTAATATATGAATAGAAGACTCAACACTATCAAACATTAACATACATGCTCAAGAATTTAAGATTTTCAAGAAATTGACAAAACTAGCATGTAGAATGATGAAAAAAAAAGCTCTAAAAATGAAAACATGATGAAATCTTGAAATTTTCTCACCAAGATTAAATTTTGACAGCAACCCACCACATTAATATGTAAATAGAAGACTCAACACTATCAAACACTAACCTACATGCTCAAGAATTGAAAATTTTCAAGAAATTGACAAAACTAGCATGTAAAATGTTGAAAAAGTAAGCTAAAAATGAAAACATGATGAAATCTTGAAATTTTCTCACCAAGATTAAATTTGGGCAACAACCCACCACATTAATATGTAAATAGAAGACTCAGCACTATCAAACACTAACCTACATGCTCAAGAATTTAAAATTTTCAAGAAATTGACAAAACTAGCATGTAGAATGTTAAAAAAGTAAGCTCTAAAAATGAAAACATGGATAAATCTTGAAATTTTCCCATCAATTCCAATTTTGACAGCACTTCACCTCCTTCATACCTACAAGGAATACCCAACACATGCAAACTCAACAAAACAAGTTAAGAAAAACAAGTTAGATCAACATGTGTAAAAGAGGGTTAGTAACCAAAAATAAAACTTAACTACAAAAACTTGAAATTAAGTACAAAGGACAATGGAGTAAGTCCCACTTTGGGTGTGCCAAATTTGTGCATGTATACTTTTCTTAATGCTAAATCAAATGAAAAATAACTACCACCTAAAATAGTTCTACAATTTAGCTAAAACAAAGCATAAACACCATCATGATAAGAATTAAACAAGGGTTAGATGCTAGCATTCATAAATACAAACTTTGAAACTAACAATGCTAAATATCTAAAATCCTCTATTCTCTAACAACAAATAAATGAATGGACCTAAGTAAGCTCCATGGCTATCAAAATAGTTGTCATTAATGTTCCAAGAACCTAGGAATGAGGGCTAATCAAAGTTGGGCTACAAGACCCTTTTGACACCTCCCATATGACCCAAGCACTTTAAGAAAGAGGCTTAACTCTTCAAGATGATGAACTCTCAAAAGGGCAAGGTGCAAGATCTTAGTCTCTTTGCTATATGCTTTGCATTTGCTCTCTTAGAAAGTTTAGGTGTAAGTAAAAGGTAGGTGGAGAGCTCTTTATATAGCCCAAAGGATAAAGGAGTCAAAACATTCTCATGAATGTGGGATAAAGGTAAAACATGATTAGGAATGGATAAGGTTTCTTTATTAAAGGTAACCTTACTTTAGAAGGGTTTAATACATGTTTAACAAGTCATGGGAGTTGGGGTATTTTAATTAATCAAAGGTGATTAATTAATAGGTAGGTGTAAGCTTATAGAAGCCAATTAGAAGAATATTAGTGCGATATAGGCTATTATAAGGTGATTAAATCAATTAAATATTTATTTATTGGTTAAATGGAAGGGAAAGCTAATTAATTAATATTAATTAATTAGTCTAGGTAGAAGGGGTGATTTATTAATGGAAGGTTGTTAATTAGGTATTTGTTGGATATGAAACTTAATTAATTAGCTTAGTGTAATTAATTAATGATGATATGAGGGAAAATGAGTTCTTTTGACGATATGTCGTTGATTTGTGAGAAAGGGGATAATTAGCGTAATTTAAGTATTTAAATTGCTTGGGCGTAATTATAGGTGTCTGAGTATGAAATCGGGACCAGATAATTACCCAAAGTGCATGATTTAGTGTCTACATTTCCCCACTTTATGTTGGTGAGTGGAAATCTCGTAACATAAAGTAGATAGATATGTGTACCTCATTAACCATGTATATCGATGATGCAAGTGTCTTTGAGGGACTAAATAAAGTATGTAGTGATAAAAATGTGAAGCGTGGATGCTAAGGAGGAGAAAGTCCAAAAAGTGATGAAAATTAACCTAGGGAAAAAACATGTCTATATGTAATGATGTATTTGTTATTGATGTCTATGTCAATGTGTGTGATGTTGTGGATGATGTTGAATACCGATTCCCATATGGACAGGCCTGCAAAAGAGAAGCGGAAAAGTAGTCAAATACGCATGTGTATGATCAAAATATGTAAAACATGTATAAGGAAAGTATGTATAGTGTAAAAAATGTGAAAAAGGAACATGCGCACTTGATATTTGATGATAAAAAGGGGGTTAAAATGATCCTAAAGACAATGTTCACATGCGAGTTTTTAGAGAATCTCACGCCAATGTAATGGAAGAAGTGTAGGGAGAACTATATCGGGCCATCTACCAACCTTTGACTACTCACCTTGTGTAAAATACCAATGCATATGGTGTGTATGTGCTAAGGATTCTCTACCTTATAAAAGTTATTATGTAAATTCCTAAAGTGCAAAAGGAATCTATGCCCTATCAAAAGCATCTCGTGACATGTTGAAGAATTGTGTAAATATCCCCTTGTTACTAACATTTCAGGAAAGACCGATGTATTTCCCCCTAGTTTTAGGCATTTAAGAAAGGCCACTATACTAAGGACCCAAGTCTAATTATAAACCCTTTCTGAAACTAAAAACTGTGTTATACCGGTACCATGCTATGTATAACTGTGTATAGGGTGACTTATTCAACCATATGATACCCCCCTTGTTTGGGGTGCATTCAACATCACAGAAGGAGTATGCGGCCCAAAATAGGATTGACTATTTGTGTGTTAAACTATGCCTCAAGTGGGGAAGTGAATGTGTTTGGTAGAAAAAAAGGCACACCTAAACAAGTGGCAAGGAAAATCAAGTGTTAGTACAATAAAAGACTAACACTCATGTATAAGATGAAATGTAAGCTACAAAGATAATGTGTAAACACACAAGAAGATAAAGTAGACCAAAAAGTAAATTACAAACATGGTACATCACACATGATGTCGCATTACAATTAAGGCCATCATTGTCATACGTAGACAAGTTTGCACACAAGAAAAAGGGAAAAGTCTACAAATAATAACATACAATGACAAGCAATGGAAACAATGTAACATATAAGAATGGAAGAAAATACCCATGCATAAAAAATGCTACACATGAAACACCCGTTAACATGTTAGAAAGATAAAAAAATATGTCAAAGAGCATATAATGTGAGAAAATAGTGTACTCAAACAATAACACCGTAATGTATGAAATTGGATGCCCCAGGGAGCCTTTGTGGGGTGGTACTAGGTACTATGCCAAGAACTCATGGTACATGTAATGGATCTATATAATCTATGATCATAACTTGAAAGCAAGTGAATGTGAATGCGTGTATGGAAATAAAAAGACATACAAGATATCTATCTAGAATCTATAATAAGATGGACATGTAATAATTAAATGTAAGCAAGAGTAAATGCAACCAAGATATGTAATATGCTATGGATGGTACTTGAATGGAATGCAGTGTGAATGATAGGAGCAACATGCCCCTATGAGTGGATGGAAATGTATGCAACGAGGTTCATTTATTTATTCCTTGTCAATAGTCAAGAATAAACCATAAATGAGAGTGCGTCATCGGGAAATGGTCTAAATGATGTGTGTAGAAGAAAGATGGTGATTGTAAGTTGTCATGTAATGTGTAGGATTGAATGTGAAAAAGTAAAATTGATGAGGTGGTAGAATGTGTGATGATTTATCCTAAAGCGTATATCACTAAACACATGGGGAAAAAGCATGATGATTTATCTTAAATCATATATCACGAAATGGATGAACATGATGTTGGTGGATGATGATGTAGCATGAAGTATATATCATGAAATGTATGGATAATATTCTATAAAGGGGTGTTTTTTTAGCATTAGGGTGTATATCACGATATGTGTGAAGAATGTGGTGGCTAAAAATGTCGCATAATATGATAAAAGTATTGGTTGATAAAATGTGTGAGTGTGATGAGGTCCATTTAATTGGTAAACCATCAACAATTGAGTATGGATTTAGGGACTAAAGTGAAACATCATGTACAGTACGAAGTGCGGTGAGTAAAAGTAGCTGTAAGAAATATGTAGTGTTGATGTGTATGGTGATTAGGATACAAAATGTGTGGTAGATGATGCAATAAGAGAATGTCAAATGTGTAGCACACATGTTGTGTGAGATGTGTATATATATGTAGTGTGACTAACCAATGCTAGAAAAATATGTGGTGCAAGTGTCTAGTTGAAAATGAGTGATATGGTCAAGTGTATGATAATGCGTGGTGTGTATAATGTGTAATGTGTGAGGTTCATGTGTGTAGTATGCCCTCAATAGTCAAGTGTGAATCATAGCACAAGAGCGAGTCATCTTGAAATGGAGATACTGATGTGTATGTTGTACACAAATATCTATGTGTGATGTGAAGAGAGTATAAGAATCATATAGATGCTATAGGGGGGAGAGAATAAGTGTGATGCCCCTAAAACATACGATGGTGGGTGAAGTATCCGATAAAATTGAAAGATGGAGACCCTTCGCCTGATGTTGGTGGAGATGAAGGTGTGTGATTCTGTTCTAGGAATGGTGGTATATGAGATAGAAGTTGTGCAGGTGAGTGAATTCTATCATGCAATCGATGCATATATTGTGGGCATATTGGTGTAAAAAAATGTGCGCAGTGATGGAGACCTATGTGAATCATAACACGACGATGATGGACATCTACGTGGAATAAAATGAAGTGGTGACTTGCGTAGAGATGTAGGAGCTGTCCTAAAAATGAGTCTAGATTGATGTACTGGACTAAAAAAGTGATGTAACCGAGTAGGTAATGTACAAGAAGGTGAGTTAGGAGCAGAGTGTGCTTTAAGTTCTAGAGGTTGTGGCATACTAGATGGACTAGGTGATGTATTAATAACTATGAGAGATGATTGCGACCATGGAGTAGATGGAGGCACACCATTGATAGAAATGACTTGATTATTGTGAATGAATTTTAAATATAAATGATTCATGGTGATGATAGACTTAGACCTGCAGATCCAATTGAGACCTAAGATCATGTCACACTTGTCGAATGCTCGACCCACGAAAGGGCATCAACATAGTAAAAGGAATGACCGTAACGTGAAGCTTAACAACATTATAGGAATTGTTCATCGGATATGAAATTTGTGAAAGAGGATATCCAATAGTAACAAGAAGTAAAATATAACATGACCTGATTGGTCACGATGGATTAACCTTAGTATTATTGATATAGGTAGATCCAATAGAGGCACTGATGTGTAAGTGATTAGAAGAAAATTCCACATGATAATCGTGGTAAGAGAAATAAATTATTAGAGGAGATATATATGCATTAAAAACTAAGAAATCAAGATCCCTCGATGTAGGAGGAGGTATTGCACAATATATATGATTAGATAAGGAGTAAGCTAATTTCTTGTTGTATCTTGGAAGTGGAATATCGAATATTTTGATATTATTATTTTAATTGGATGATGTAGAGTCGAAGGATCTATAAGCTCAAGTTTTTTTATCATCGATAAGATCTTAGATGATGGTGCAAAGTTTGAAACACCTATTTGTAGAGTGTCCCACACATTGATGATAGTCACATAGAAATTTCTCATTGTAATTCTGATATTTTGGACGAGATGGGTCTATTTCAAGCGAAGGAGGAAGTGTAATGCAATTGTTCTCAAGCAGTTGTTCTAATATAATTTATGGAGAAATTGTTAAGTTTGTAAATGTATGCCTAGGTGGTTGCGATTGAAGCTCTCTTATGGTGGATCTTTGCATTGACATTGATTTTTGTTTTAGTTGGCTCGGTTGTTGATGTTTTAAATGTTGATTAATCTTGAAATTGTGTAGATGATGAGGCTTTATCTTGATATTTAAGATTTCCTATAGATAAGAGCTTAGTCTCGCAAAGCTTAAGAGTATGACATAGTTGATCGAATGAGGGAGATGTCTCAATAAGAACACTCTCATGAAGAGGTGGTAATAGACTATGAATAAATTAGCTATTTTGTTTTTGTATCACAAAACATAGTCCGCTAAGTGTTCGTTAGATCCTTCTTTTAGTTGTGCAAGTTGTGCATAGGAGATCTTAGAGTTGATATTGATAGATAAGTGAGTGAGAAAAATATAAGATAGATGCGTGAAAGAGGTTAAAGAGTGAACAAGTAGGTAATAGAACCAACACATCACATAATCATGAAGACTAAAAGGAAAAATCTTAGCTAGGAGAATGCGATCATTCGTAAAATATAGACAAGTCACATGGAATGCTCGGAGATGATCTTACGGGTCACCATGGCCTTTAAAGATTGAAAAATTAGGAGAGTTGAAGTGTGTTGGTAGTAGATGTGTGGAAATGGTGTGTGTGCAAAAGGAGTATTAATAAGGGAAGTGGAGTCAAGATATGTAGATACACAAGAAGTGGTGAGCTACAACTAGAAAATTTGTGTCTCAGTAGATCCTGATATAAAGAATTTAAATAAGGAGTATTTGAAGAGGAACCATGTTGTGCATTAGGAGTATTAGGTGGAATGATAGGAGTGGTAGTGGTAGGAATGGATACTAGATCAAAGGGTAGGTGGAGACCATGGGAGTGGAAGAGTTAGCAATAATTGGAGTCACAACAACATCATGAGTATTTTTAATAAATGACCAAAGCATGTAAAATATGCAAAATATGGGTGGGATTATTATGTAAATATTGTCAAAAATCAGTAAGTGTGTTCAATTGGTCTTGATTGACATTAGTATCCTCATTGTATGAATTCTCACTATCAGACACTTCTATTTCATGAAGGGGAACATTGTGAGAGTTAGCAAAGGGATTTTTAGTTATAACCATTCATGTGGAGACCTTAGCCATTGATTTATAAACCCTACAAGAGGATGGAGTAAGCTAAAGATGCTTAAGAGACTAAAATAAACCACTACAGGTGATGGGATTTATAAGAAAACCCTATAAAGAAGGTGAATTCAAGCATGGGGTTCACCAAAATGATTAAGCTAAAATGTAACTTATAAATGCCTAATCGATGCTATATAGTAGCAATAAATAAATACAATAATGAAATATAGAAATATACCAAAGAAAGATAAGCAATAAATAATGAAACCATAATGTGTAAATAAGGGTAAGATGCCTTAGTTGATTCACAATGTTTCGAAGGTGTACATGACTAGAAATTGAAGAAAGATGAAGAATTGATCGTTAAACTAGAGCTCGAGAAAATTGTAAAAATGGAGGAACCGGTTGGACATGGGCTCATGTAGAGGGTTAAGGGAACCCACAGACACCCGGGTATTGATTTTGGGCACCTAAGTCTATGGAAATGATAAAAAACCTGAATTCTAAGGGTCACAAGATGTTCGTTGATGCTCTCCTTTCATCACTACGGATTCACACCAAGATCGCTGAGGTCACAATAAAGTTACAATGAAGAATGAATATGCAAAACCCTCAAATAGAAATCAAATCCTAAAATTAAAGATGTAAGGCGAGGGGTGGGATTGTCCTCAGCCACTACAATGATGGAATTATAGCTTAGTGTTGCACTACATCTCAAACCCAATGTAGTTCTATTTGTGTGTATGGAATCATGCCCTAGGTTTCTCTTGCTTGCCTTGTCACACATGGATAACATGCAAGTAGCTAGATTTAGAATATAATAAATGTGTGCATGAAATAGAATGGAATTCCATCCTATGAAGTGTGATACATAAGAATAACCCTTGTGTCCCTTGTGATGGAGCTAGATGGATGAAATGGAGCTCTTAGATGCCTTGATGGATGCAACCTTAGGTGGAGATAGTAGATGCTTAGTGCTTGGTCCTTTATTATGATCACATAACTTTATATTTATATGATTCCCTTTCTTGAATTTTATAATTAACCCTAAAAATTCCAACTACCAAACAGATAAGATGCTCAAATGGATAGAAATGACCTAAAAAGTGTTAGTATAATATAAAGAGGATAGGGACACCTAGACTAGACGAGGTCACTGTTGTTGGCATCATGGTGCTGGGAGTTGGCGTCTAAGATGAAAAATGCCAAAGAATGAGAAATTAATGGGGTAATAATGAAAGTAACAATAGAAATCAAAGAAAGGTGGCCAAATACATGAATTAATTTGTACCATTCTTAAGGATGGAATCATATGAATAGTAGTTTGTAATCGGGATTAGATAATTACTCAAAGTGCATGATTTTGTGTCTATACCTAGTACTTTGTCGGATTTTAGGGATAGGTGTTTACCTAATATTATCTTAAATTTTTGGCCAAAAGTGAAATCATTGTGTTATGATTTTAGGATTTATATTATTCCTATATTGTTCTATAGTCTACCGGCTGATTGGGTGGCCGTGATACATGTGGAATCTCTGTTTTAATTTGTAATTTTTGCATTTTTTTGAGTTAAAGCTACCAGTTGATCCAATGACTATATATGCATGGAATTTATCTCTTATGTCATGAAAATTATTATTATTTCTCATTTTTCTTAGTTAATTCTGCCATTGATTTGATAATTAAATGTTTTCTCTCTATCATGTTTTGAATTCTTGAAGTTTTCAATTTTTACCCAGTTATTGCTGCTTGTTGAGTCGGTGATTATATTTATCTCTTACATGTTGAATTATTGACTTTTTATATTTTTTTGAGTGTAGCCACTAATTGATCCAATTACTATTTACACCAAGAATTTCTCTCTCACGTGCTAATTTTTCCTATTTTTCTTAGTTATAAGTACAAATGAAATTTGATGTAAACATGATTTACAACTCGTAACTAAGTCATGGTTATAGCTATTTTTTTATTAATGTTCATGGAAGAAAATGAGTATGGAGAAATGGTTTACCCTTCATATATGAATCAATAACTATGGGATCAACATATTAACATGTTGATAGTTGAATTTTATCTTTTGTTGAAATGTACCCATCGGTTGATCCAGTTACCATTTACACAAGAATTTCTGTTACGTGTTGATTGTTCCTATTTTTCTCAGTTATAGCTACATATGAACTCTAATGTAAACATGATTTGCAACTCGTAACTAATTCATGGTTAGATTTGTTTTTCTTATTGTTCATGGAAGTAAAGGAATATGGAACAGTGGTTTACCCTTCGGTTATGAATAAATAACTTTGGGATCATCATAATAGCATGTTGCTAGTTGAAATATCTTGTTGATTAGATATGGTCTTTAGGACTTATGATTATGAGGTCCTTTTTTTGTTACTATGAATGCCTCTTCTCATTTTGAAAATGGAATTGTATTGGAAGGAAGGTTGAAAATTTTTCTGCCCAAACTCGAAAAGGAAGAAAGAAACTACGACAGGAGGTAATCAAATTATTTGATTTTGGTTTTGATCACTCCTTCATAGTAAAAATTGGGAAAATACATAAAGTTTAAATTGGTAAAAATTATTTAACTTATTTGAGTTTGGGACATTCTTAGGTAAATGGTTGGTAGTCTAGTACTGCATATAATAAAAATGGAAATTGGTTATTAAAAGTGTTATTTTGAATGTGTTAAATTAAATGTCGTTGATGTAAAATTTGATTTTTTTTTAAATTTTTATAAATACGGTAATGTTGTACATTAAAAATTGATAAATTTTAATATTTTAACTCGAAAGCTTGATTTTGCATGGAAAATTAAAAATATTTTTGTTTGAAAATTATTGTTTCTTGTCCTTGTTGAATGAAGAATATGGAATATGTTCTAGCGGGGAAAGGAATGTTAAGATAAACTAATTGATTAAAGGTTGTAAGTTTCGTTCTCAATTTTAATATGAGGTTGAAACATGTACTAACATGTACATTGGAAATAATTTTTATACGATGCATAAGGATGGTGCTTAATCTAAGTGAGAAAGGATGTCACATCCCACTATTTGACCCCAACAATTAATGTTTACATAGGCTATCAATAGGTCATCAATAGGATGGAATAGATTAGTGAAGGTAAAGATATAACATTACACCAATATTAAATTAGTGTAAGTTGCATTAATATGTTTTGGTAATTTGGGAGTCTTAACTCACACAGCCTCACCTATTTGAATATATGCATGATGGCATAATGCAAGTTGTTGTCATGGCCTATGCAATATAATTCCTCTTTAACAAAATGATTGTGAAATTTGTGATCGAAGTCATGAACTGAGTGGACCATTTTATGGGATGATGTGGAAACCATTATAATGAAGCTAGCATATCAATGGCTTAGGCCCTCAATCATATAGAGGCTTAACTAGTTGTTAACCTTGGCATTATAGTGTGAGTGCTATTTGGATGTTTTGAGATATTATTATAAAAGGTCATAATTTATGGTGTTTGCTTAACATAATCATTTGAATTTGATGGGTTTGATTTGGAAAAAATGTGAAATATGTAGACACAAAATCACCCACTTGGGTACATTTCTAGGTCCTAAACGAGATATTAGAATTCATGATTCTTAAACAAGAAAACTAGTAATTGACAGTTGTATTTGAAATATTTTATATGTCTATTTTTGTTAGATAAATGAATGGATTTATAATTAACCATTTATATATCCACCATTAAAATTATGGAGATTATAGATTATGATGTATAGCCAAATTAAACATAGATTTAACTTATTAAAGATAATAAATTATAGAGCTTAGATAATATGAGCTGAAAAAATACATGAAAGTAACAAGAGATAGAACACCAGATTTAAGTGGGGAAACCTGAAGGAAAAAAACCCCACTAATAAAGCACTATCTTATATTAAGAATTTATCAGACTTTCACCCCTAACTTCCACTTTTCTCCTCGGTCTCACAGAGATAATTACAAAGCTATGTCTCATAATTATAAAATTTCCCATTTATAAATAGCTATGATCATAAAATTCTAGAAAATAGCTCTTCTCTATATTGGTCAATATTTTTTCCTCATGCCCATCCCATGCGGGATCATCTTATATATAGGATGGGTGAATGATCAATTTGTTTCACTCTATTTAAAGATATGAAGACTGACTAAGTTTATAAATAAAATTTTAATAAAAAGGGTCATTAAGTGGTGGTCTATCAAATGATATCCCACTTCACATTATCAACCCCAACACTCCCCCTTAATGTTAAGTGGGAGAAATAGAAAAAACAAGACATGCCAAATTTACCTTTTTCTACAAAATGATTTACATATATAAGAATAATGAATAGTGACTTTGGCTAACATGAAGAAAAGGAAAATCATATAGATATTCTATACAAAAATTCTTAAGACTAATGCTTTACATATCAAGACTTACATCAGATTATGGAGCCTTTTATAAACTAAGGCATACATATAACTAAAGCTTATTTGGGATTTATAAGTAACTTTCACAGAATGTGACACATTTACTAATAAAAAAGGAGGAAGTATTGGAAATTTACAACAACCATTAAGAGGTGGAATTTTCATGCACACTCCCCTCAATGGAAAATATGAAAGGCCCAACAAGGCATGAAACTTGCAAAACTTCACAACACATAGTGGCTTGGTGAAGATATATGTAACTTGATCATCAATAGAACAAAAGTTTAGATCAATATCGCCATTCAAGACTTTATCTCTAATAAAGTGCATATGAACTTCAATATGGTTAGCAATTTGATGATGAACTAGATTGTTTGCAAAAGAAATGCAACTTTGGCTATCACATAGAAGAGTAGTGCTCCCTTTGATGGCCATGTGTAGTTCATTCAATAGTCTTTTCAGCCACATAGCTTCCTTTATAGCTTCAATATCACTTCTATACTCTGCTTTAGTAGAATTGATAGACATTGTTGGTTTCTTCTTGCTACTCTAAGTTAGGGCACCCATACCCAACTCTAAAACATATCTAGAAGTAGAATTTCTATCTGCAACATCACCAACATGATCAGAATCATAATAGCCAAATAATTGTGCATCATTACAAGAAGAATAAAATAGACCATAATTAACTGTTCCTTTAATATATTTCAAAATTATTTTATACATTTTCCAATGATCCTCATAAGGATCCTACATAAATATTGAAAAAATACTACTGCATATGAGATGTCAGGTCTAGTAATAGTCAAATAAATTAGACTACCAACTAGTTGTCTATACAAAGTAGGATCAAATTTAGCACAAGCTGGTTTAGGATCTAACTTGACACCAAATTCAATAGGAATGACAACAGGATTACAATAAATCACGTTAAATATTCTAAGAAAATTCATAGCATACTAATATTGAGATGTAACAATAGACTTATGATCTTGAAATATAACAATGCTAAGAAAATTATTTAGAAAACCTAAATCAGTCATTTCAAAATGTTGTTTAACCTTTATTTGATTCTAATAATTAAATTTATATCGTTGCTAGTAATAAAAAAGATCATTTGCATATAAGACAATAATGATAATATGATTATTTTCAAACTTGAAAAATAAATTGTTATTAGAAAAATAATTAGTGAAATCATGATCCTGAAAGAAACTATTAATTTTATCATACAAGGCTCTAGGAGCTTTCTTAAGACCATATAAAGACTTTTTTAGTTTAGAGACATAAATTTCCTTACTAGGTTCTTCAAAAAATTTAGGCTAACTCATATAGATTTATTCTTTTAAGTCACCATTTAAAAAGTATTTTTAACATCCATTTGGTGAATCTCCCAACCATATTGGGAAGCCAAAGCAAGAAGAATTCTAATAGTGTTTATTTTAGCTACAAGAGAAAAAGTCTCAACATAGTCAAGACCAGGTTTTGAGTGAAACCATGAGATACCAACCTTTCCTTGAACTTGTCAATTTCTCCTACAGAGTTATACTTGATCTTGTATAACCACCTAGATCCTACAATGCTTCTCTTAGAAGGAGGGACTAGTTCCCAAGTGTTATTTTTAATCAAAGCATTGTATTCATATTTCATAGCTTGAATCCATCTATCATATTGACATGATTCTTCAAAATATTTTGGTTCAAACTCATAGAGGGTCATCAAGGCATGATAAGAATGTCGACTATGAGTTACCTTTCTAAGACTAACAAGATTAGAATCCTTAACCATATTTTGAGCCCATTTAGGAATCTTAGGATGTAATACATCTTGAGATGACTCCCCCTCAATATCCATCATATCTAGATCAGGATAATCAACCCCTTGAAATTTTGTTTCCATAATGTTAGGAGAAGGATTATCAAGCTCTATCTTAGGACAAATAGAGGATGGTTTGTGAGAAACATCACAGAATGTCTTTTCTAAGACATGAACATTCATGTTTTCTATTATGTCATGTTTGAAAGGATCATAGAATCTTAAACCTTTAGTTCTACAACCATAGAAAAAAAAATACTAGAATAGGAGGTTGGATCAATCGTCTTCCTATTAAATTTAGGAATAAAGATAGAAGTAGGGCTACCAAATATTATTAAGGGAGAAATATATAGTTTTTTCTCTGTCCATACTTCATGAAGAGTATCTTGATGAAGAGATATATTAGGATATCTATTAACAATATAGAAAATAGTATTCATAGCTTCTTCCCACAAAAATTTAGGCACATTAGATGCATGAATCATAGCCCTAAACATAAAATAATATTTGAATCAAACTGTAAAAATTCTATAATTCGATCCATTCAATAACTAAGACTTATCCAACAAAAATTGGAAGAACTAGCCATTTTTAATGCTTAGATGAAAATGGAGACAAATACAACTAAAAATAAGAACTAGGGGAGCTAAATAGAGACAAAAACAAGCTACAAATCTTCGATTATATATATGAATGCAAATAGATTGGAATTAATAAAAATAAATTACTTTGATCGAGTTTATGATCAAGCTAACATAGATTAGTTGGAGACTAGCTAAAAATTTTTAAATTAGCTAATTAATTAAGATGTTAAAAATATGACAGATCCTCTAATGAAGCAAAGTATTTAAAAATTAAAGTCAATGAATTTTTAGGTCCGAACAGAGTCTAAAACTACAAAAACAACAACAAAACACGTATTTATAGATAATGTGAAAAGTTAAACACATGCCAATTTCCTATTATATCACACTTCATAGTGTAGCTAATATGTTAGAAGATAATTAATCAAAAAAATAGGCTGCAAATCGTATACATGTGTTGTTAATTAGTTGGTTTGCTTTTTCACACTCGACATAATACTAAAAATTCGAAAGCAAAGTCTTAGTCAAACAATACCACTTGTTGAAAATCTAATGAACAAAGACTAGAGACTTGGAAGATTTTCACCAAACTTTAAATTGATTGCCTTGGCAAGACTTAAAGTCCCTAGAATAAGCTAAACTTTAAAATAAAGTTCAGGTCTGAAATCAAGTGACATGTGTCACAATCTTGGTCGCTAAGATAAAGCAGACAATGACACCCCTAAAGACAAAGACTAAAAATTATGAAAAAACTAAAATACGTGTCAAAATGTAATTTGTTCACACTTTCGTATTTCGCCAAAAAGAATAAGGTAAAACTTGGACACATGTGGAGCCTTCTTAATGGATTGTTTTTTGCAAAAAATGACAAATGTGAAAAGGTGGCTAATTTTTACTGGATAACCACTACCATAAATAAAAAAGACTGAAAAATGAAAAATACAAAGATACATGGAGAAATTCTATTGGCTTAACCTTTGCATATTTTAGAAGCAAGTTAATAAAGGATAGACAATGTAAAATACATAGCTACTTGGATAAATCCTATTGGTTCAAATTTTGCAAAGATAGAAAAATGCTGAAAATGAGAAATATGGAGTAATCTTATTGGCTTGGATTTTGTAAAGACATATGAAATCAAACAAAGGGTCGACAATGTGAAAAATGGAGCAAATTTATTGGTCCATATTTTGAAAAAGACATAACGAAGCTAATAAATGTCGACAACGCAAAATATAAAGCAACTTGGAGTTTTCTTATTGGATCAGATTTAGCAAATGACAGAAGAAAGCTAACCCCAATCTGAAAATGCAAAAAATGTGGAAATCCATTATTGGCTCGCATTTTGTGACCTGATAATGAGATAAATAATAAAAATGAGAAATGTGAAGTAAGGTAGAGTCTACGAATAAAAATGGATAGATATAATAAAAGAATGACAATGTGAAGCTAGATGGCACAAAATGATTGAATCGATCTTCACAAAAGAATAAATTTGTAGAAAAAAAAAAAACTAACACAAAGAATCAACTTGGCAATAAAATATTGGATCAGGCTTGAAAAAGTAGATCTAGTGAAAGACAAATATTTATAAATTTAGGACAAATTTAAACACTTGAACTAGTGGATCAAAATAAATATTTCAAATCAATAGTCAAGACCAAATCTAATGTCTATTAAAAACACAAAAATTAAAATAAGCTCGCATATGGTGGATTTAAACCAAAAATGACTGAAAAAAGATGTAGAAACAAAGATCTAAGTCGACAATTTCTCAAACACGATCTAAACAACCATTTAAGAAATATTTTAAAAACATTTAGGTGGGAATCATAATTTTAAACTTGGTTAGCTTAAAGATGAATGTGGAGCAAATAGGGCTTCTCATATCACTAAATAGACTTCAAGATTATTTACTGTAGATAACTAAAAGCTTTCAAATTAATCCTGCAAGTGCATAATCACTAGTTGTGATACCATGTTAGATAAATGATGAGATTTATAATTAACTAATTATAGATCCACCATTAAAATGCTAGAGATTATAGATTATGATGTATAGTCAAATTAAACATAAATTTATCTTATTAAAGATAGTGAATTACAGAGCTTAGATAATATGAGATGAAAGAAAATATAGGAAAGTAAAATGAGATAGAGAACACCAAATTTAAGTGGGGAAACTGAAGGAAAATACCCCACTGATAAAGAATTGTCTTATATTAAGAATTTATCATACTTTCACCCAACACTTCCACTTCGCTCCTCGGTCTCATAGAGATAATTATAGAGCTATGTATCACAATTAAAACAATTCACATATATAAATAGCTATGATCATAATGATCTCATCAAATAAATCTGTTGCTCGTATTGATCAATATTTTTTTCCTCATGCACATCCCATTTTGGATCATCCTATATATATCAGATGGGTGAAAGGTCAATTTATTCAAATATGTGAAGGCCGAATAAGTTTATAAATGAAATTTTAATAAAAAGGGTCATTAAGTGGTGGTATATCAAATGATATCCTACTTCACATTATCAACCCTAATACTTGTTTCATATTTGGTATTACACACCTTACAACCCAGTTGGTATTTTACTTATTTATATTTTATGGATCTAAGCACCAATGCCTAGCTGGGATAGAAGTGCCCAAGTTCCTGTGTCTCATCTAGGTGCTTCTGAACCTTTTTTTACCTTACTTTCTCCTTTTGTGTCTCTTTTATCTTTTGGGCGTATTTTCCCTTATGGTTTAGAGTTCTAGTTTTCAATTATGAAATTAAAACAAGGGAATCATATAAATACATAGTTATGTGTTCAAAATTATGGACCAAATACTAAGCATTACTATTATAACCTAAGATTGCATCCAAAAGGAACCTAAATAACTCTAAAGCATCCATATAACATTCATTCAAAGGACAAGGGTCTGCATTTTCTGTATACACAACATAGGAAGAGGAAGTTCATTATTCCATTCACACATTATACTACATTGATATATTTAGCTACAACTTATTATCAATTTCACTTACACAAGGGCATCTAGGGCACAATTCCTACACACACTCATCAAAATTAAATGGATTCTGAGATATAGTGCAACACTCGGTTGTAAGTTCAGTCTCATAGTGACCATTGGGGTTAGTTTGAATCCCCATTATGCATTTTCCTTTTAAGGTTTGATGTGGTTTATGGGCTTATATAGGTGAATATTTATTTTATAGGTTATAGGTACCCTCAGTGATCATTGTGTTACTACCAAATGATCAACATAGAGTAATTGTGACATACTTGCAAAACATTAGAAATCGGGACTTGAGTATTTGACACGATCACAAGAACCCATAAGATGTCTCCAACACCCAGGTGATTCTATCCCTCTTGTGGGCACCCATGTCCTGGCCTTATTCCTATAGTCCATAATTTATAGATAACATTTGTGACACTCTACCTAGTATATTCATCACTCTTCCCTTCTTAGAGCATTTCTAGGTTGTGAATAAATAAGCTAAGTCCTTTATCCTTCTCCTTTTCTTAGGGTTCAAAATATTACATATTTGATTGCTTACGTCATTTCTTCATTTCTAAATTTATACATCATTTCGTTCAATAGTGACTATGAAATATTTAGATTTAATTCAAATTAATTAAATAAAAATCATTATAAAGGTGATTACATTGTTTAACATAGTGAACAACATCATTGGTTGGAAAAATCATTATTGATGGTTCACATTGGGAACATTTTTCATTAGAAAGGAATTATGTGACATTATAATTGAGAAGGTTTTATTGTTATGTTGACATAATTTTAAAAAATAAGTAACTTATGATGGGGAAACATTAATGGGCATTTGAATTTTAAAATGGTCATTTTTTGTGATTTAAATGACTCAAATAGAAATGTGAGGGTCATTAACTAGAAAAAGATATGGAAAAGAATTGATTAAGTTTAGAATCTACTCAAGTGTGGGCATTTTGAATTTGTAAAGTGCTCAATGTTGTTCTGCATTGGAAAAATCATGGAAATGTTAACAAACCCTATTTACATGAAACATATCTAGTGTGGGTGATTGCATGGGAAGTGCTAATCATTCTAAATTTACATGTAATTTTAGATGTCCTGTATGAGTGTTCATTTGGAAGAAACCACTATTTATGTTGAGATACATACGTTTTAAATTAATGTTTGAAGAATCTATAAAAGCCCTATTTAGGGAAAATTTGAGAGAAGAAGTAAGAGAGTAAATCTCTCCTTAATTAGCACAAATTTTGTACTAGAAAAGAGAAAAGGTTGTAGATACTAGGACATGGCAAGAAAGGAGGGTGTGGGATATAACTCAGCTCTTCTAGGGAACAAATTTTGTTGAGGTTAATTCATACAAGGTGTCTTTCTCTAAACCTATGTATTCTCTTGTGGGTGGGGCTAATCATTTTGACTTTGCATGTAATTTTTGATGTCTGTTCATTTAGAAGAAGTGGCTATTTATCTTGAGATAAATGTGTTTTAACTTAGAGTTTGAAGAATCTATAAAATACCTATTTAGGGAAAGGTTGAGAGAAGGGGAGAGAGTAAATATCTCCTTAATTGGAACAAATTTTATCTTTGGAAAAGAGAGAATGTTCTTGCTGCTAGGATATGGAAATAAAGGATGATGAGGAAAAACCTCAACTAATCTAGGAAAAAGATTGTTGTGGTTAATTCAAACATCATTTTATTACTCTATACTTATGTATTCTCTCATGGGTAAAAGATATACTTTAAAATTTATGCTTTTTGAATTTTTCCTTCACTTTATAAAAATAAAACATGGGACTCAAATGCATGAAATAAAATACCCATGTTGGTCAATTGTATGTTCCCCATCTCTTTCTTTACACGAAGATTTATTTTTAGTGTATATATATATATATATATATATATATATATATATATATATATGTATATACACATACACACCTATACGTATGCATTTCTATCTATCCATGAATGATTGTTTTCTGGTTTCATTTGTATGAAATAAATTGGATGGAAAAGACACTCCTGTTATCTTGAATGCATTTTATGGAAAATGATTAAGGTTTTGTCTGCTGGACTGAATGACATATTCTACTATTTTTTTGTTAGTTATTGATGTGATTCTCTTTTCGCTTTAATTTTTGGCCATGAAGGCATTGGAATGAAAATAAATAAATATGAAAAAGATACTCTCTGCTTCTTGTATCTGTTTGGCCATGACGGCATTGGAATGAAATGAAGTGAATATGAATAGATGCACACTCTCTCCTTGATTCTATTGGATGCTTTACATATAAGAGATTATGCATGTTTATGGTAATGGAATTCATGCCTACATTTTATGCAGACCTAAATCTTAACAAGGTTTTGTAGGTGTTAGCAAAAATATGACTTGAAGTGAATATTTTCTATTTCCGTATTCTTTTTTAAAGGAAGTGAGGGTATTAATGAAAATTATCTCATTAATGGTCTTGTTCTATTTTGCAACAATGTTCTTTGTTGGCGTAGTAGTTGGTTAACATGATGAGATCCCTCTCCACCATATGTTCAAGCTTTTGGTGTGAAAAATCATTTGGTATCAAAGCTACATGACTTTCCGTCACACAAAAAGCTCAAAATTATGGTGGAGAAGGATCTCATCGTGTTAATCAGATTCTTATGCCAATAAAAGCTTGAACCGATGGTGGAGAGGGATATCATTATGTTAATCAACTACTACGCCAACACCCTCAAAGCATGATGGAGCCGGGTATACACCCAATTAAACCCAATGGCATATTTTTTTTTATTAAGGGAAAATAGTTTTGAAGGGACTATACCCTGTATACAAAAGGGCTCAAAAGCCAGATAGTGAAGATGAGAGAAACAACCCAGAGAAGGGAAAAACAGTCAACCAAGAAGGGCTCAATAGCCAAATATTACAATATAAGTGAAAAAAGGATCTAAACATACAAAGATCCAAAAGAAAGAAGGAAAGATAAAAAAGAAACCAAAAGAGAAACAACATATAGAGCTCCACCAAAAAACAACTCTAGAACCGCCAGATGACAGCCACATCGCAGCCAAAAAACAACATCACAACAACCCGTTACTTGATGGCTCTGTCAATCTTGGTCTTGATAGCCTGCAGCGACATGAAGAAGGTAATGGCAGTGGCCTGAGAGGAGTCTTACATATCTGCTTGGGCAATTGCAATATCCCTTTTCTCTTTAGGACCCCAAATGTCCTCATTAACCCCACTTAAACTCCAAACACTATGGACATGTTGTTCAATGAAATTATAAATGCTTTTGAGGGAAGACAATATGCAATCATTGTGGCTTTTAGCATTCCCCAATCTGCCATATAAGGGCTGTAGCTTCTTGTAGACTTCAGCAATAACCCCCTCTTCCTCCTCATTTTGAAGGATTCTTTTTACCTTGTTAGCTCTTTCCATGTTTTTATAGCCCCTTTGAGCTCTTGTATCTCCTTTTCTAATCTTTCCACTGTTCAGCAATTCCTCCTCCTTGGGCTCCTCCACCGACTTGCTAATATACGGGAGGTTTTCAAAGCAAGTTCCAAGTCTTTTGGCTCCTTAGGACCCATTAGGAAGTAGGGATTTTAGCTTTAAGGCTCTTGCTTTTCTTCTTTGGAAACAAGTATCTTCATTCTTTTTTTAAAGGGGGAGTGGAAGTAGTGTAGGCAGGTGGAGGTATGGAGGAGGGAGGTGGGGTAGGATTCATGGGAGGGCAGCTGGAGCAGTGTCGGTGGATCAAGAGGATAAGTCCCTGGTGCAAAGGGATAGCCCTAGAGTGGCTCTGAACTTCCCTTATAGATTTCTCCAGAGAGTTAATCAAATAGTGAGGAAAGCTGATAATGTTATTTCTACGAAAGTGATTCAGAAAAATTAGATGCTTTTGAGGTATAGTCACAAATCTTCCTTCCAGGGTAACGTACCTAACCACCATTTTGGCTAGCTCAGCAAAAGGTTCAGGAATCATCGCCACCTTGATGCCAGCGGCCACAAACTCAAGATTTTCCCCTTCTTCCAGAAATTTCTTGGTCTCCACCTCCCTGTCCACCTTCTTATTGAATAATTTGGTGCCTTCCAGGTTGAGGCTAGTGATATGAGCGATGAGCTCTTCCGTGATTTCCATCTCCATGTTACTATACTTGACAATCCTATTCTTCCAACCCTAGGCAAATTTGATAGAAATGTCTTGGTCGAAGCCTTGGATCCTTTCAAAGAAATTAGACAGGCCCCCGATTTGCAGGTAATCCCAAAGCTCCGCATTCTCTTTCCACTTAGGATTGTGGGTCGGTTCAGTTTTGCAAGGTGGACCCCCCATGTTTCCTCTACTTCTTTTTCTGTTCTCAATGGTAAAAAAGCTACCAATGTGTGGGACAGGCCGAGCTTTGATTTTGATATTTGAATCTTTCCTTACCGTGAAAGCTGATTTAATGATTATGCTACACTTGTTATTATTGCCCGCTCCTCGGATTTCCTCCTATGCCAAGAAATGATGACAGTCCATCCCACACAGATCGCATCAGCCATCCATATCTTTTGTGATGTCATCATCATGTACTTGAGGATCTGCACATTAGCATCTAAATTACAGCCGTTAGTAATGATTTTCACTACCATGTAGATCAATGATAATGGCTTTATTGACATGAGTGGGCAGAGCATCCCCCCTAAACCAAGTTTGAAAGGAATTATTAACACCGAAGTTAGCCAAGCTGTCAGCCACCCTATTACCTTCCCGATAGGTGTGGATGATTTGGACATTTTCAAAGATTTTGCATATATCAATAACTTCCTCAATATAATCCCTGATAGACCAGCTGGGGTGTTGCTTTTTATTCAAAAGATTGATAATATTTAGAGAATCACCTTCAATTATAATATTTGGAATATTACAATCCCTGGCAAGTTTTATACCCCAAAGAGCCGCCATGGCTTCGGAATAATGATTAGTCTGCCTGCCCATTCTCCCAGAAAAAGTAGCAACAAAACAACCTCTTTGATCCCTGATGATTCCCCCTCCTCCAGAGTCACCCAGATTTCCTTTTGAGGCCCCATCAAAATTTAACTTGTGCCAATCAGTGGGAGGTTTAATCCATCTGATTGTGGTTCTGTCAGTACCATTGTTATTTCTATTGACAGTGGCAATATTCCATTCAGTCAGGATGCTTGCTTCATTCTCTCGGGTAAAGACCATTTTTAGGGGGTTTAAATTTAGCAATATTATCTTGCACAACAATGATAATTTCCTTATATACTTTGTTACAAGCCTGTCTTTTGTTTCTGAAAATACTATCATTACGAGCCTTCTAGATTCTCCACATAGTGTGGGGCAGAACAAGTTGCCACAGTATTTTCACCATGCAATGTTTAAACGGAGAGCCCCATTGCTCCCAAGCCTGAACACAAGTAAGGGGAAAAGTCCATCTCAGATTAAATTTATCAAAAACAAGCTACCAAATTTTGGAGGCAATCTCACAATGGAGGAATAAATGTTTTATATCTTCAGCCTCTTTTTGACACATGCAACATCTATTTGGCATGATGAATCCCCTCTTGATGAGATTGTCATTAGTTAGGATCTTGCCATTAATAATTATACACCAAAAGAAGTTCACTCTAGGGGTTAACTCCGGCATCCACAACTTGTGCCACTTAATTTTGCTTTCCATGGATACAAAGAAAGAATTATATCCTGATTTAACAGTGTATTCCCCATCGAAAGAATCTTTCCAGATGAGCTCATCCTTAAGGTTTTGATTACTTATATGGATTAGGGAAAGTTGATTCTAGAGATATGCAATCTCAGCCTGTA
This sequence comes from Taxus wallichiana var. yunnanensis, assembly GCA_018340775.1. NCBI lineage: Eukaryota > Viridiplantae > Streptophyta > Pinopsida > Cupressales > Taxaceae > Taxus > Taxus wallichiana. The sequence goes on along the minus strand of CM031233.1, from coordinate 332,717,470 downwards.
TACTATCATTCTCCACTTTTAGCTGTTTCCATTTTCTTTTGTTTCCATCCCTCTCAATGTACCCTTGGATTTTGTGTCCATACTTAGTAATTAAGATGTCTTTAATATGATCAAAAGTAGAAATCCAGGTAGAATCCGTCCACTTATCAGTCAAGAAGTTTATGTTTTGTCCATCTCCAAGCTTCCAACTATAGCCCTGAGAGAGAATGTGTTTGCTACATAGAAGGTTGTTCCAGAAAATAGAACCACTCGGAAGAGACTGATCATATATGAAGGAAATCTTGTTTTGGTTTGAAAGATATTTAATCTTAACCAGCTCTGTCCAAGGTCTGTGCTCTTTTATAAGCCTCCATCCTAATTTTGCACTAAGGGCAGTACTCATATGTTTGATATATTTTATGCCTAACCCCCCTAGCCTCTTAGGTTTACAAACCTGTTCCCAAGCCACAAGGTGATATCTGAATCTGTCCTCAGTACCGTGCCATAGAAAGTGTTTTTGAATCTTCTCAATACTGTTCATCACTGCAGTAGGCATGTTGAACATTGACAGTATGTAAATAGGCAAGTTTTGAAGCGTGCTTTTAACCAAAAGGCACTTACCTACACTTGAAAGGACTGCTCCTTTCCAGCCAGCCAACTTTCTTTGAAATCTCTTAATAAGATCATTCCATACCTCCACAGAAATCTTGCCAGTACTTAAAGGTAATCCTAAGTAAGTAGCTGGTAGAGAATTAATAGTGCATCCTAGAATATTAGCAATCTTTCTTTGCCTTTCCCTTGGAGTATTGAAGAAATAAATAGAGCTTTTGTCAAAATTAACTTTTTGTCTCGAGGATTCCTCATAAAATACGAGGAAAGTTTTGATAGCCTTTGCCACAATAATGGAAGCCATCAGGAGCAGCAAAGTGTCATTGGAAAATTACTGATGAGAGGAGATTTGATTACCAGTAGTTGGAGGGAATCCTTTTATCATGCCAATGTCAATAGCTTTGGAGATAGATCTGCTTAAACTGTCAGCCATAATAATGAATAAAAGAGGGGAGATTGGGTCACCTTGCCGAATACCTCTATTGCTGGCAAAAAAGCCCATAGGTTCTCCATTAACAACCACAGAGAATCTAGAGGTAGAGAGACAAGAGTGAATGATTTTTCTGAATTTCCTTTGAAACCCAAACTTGGATAAGACCTCTTCCATGAATCTCTAGGAGACTCTGTTGAAAGATTTATGCATGTCCAGTTTGATGGCCATCCTCGCCTTTTTACTTTTATCCATAGAATGTATAGTTTCATGAACCATGATAATTCCATCTTGGATAATTCTTCCTTGGATGAACCGCTCTCGCTGTTGTGAAATGATCTCCATGAGAATAGGTTACTGAGTCTAGTGGTGAGGATCTTTGTGAAAATTCTATAAATGACATTAACCAAACTAATAGGCCTGAAATATTTGAAGTCTTTTGCATCCAACTTTTTGGGGCAAGCACAATGTGTGTATTATTTAGTTCTTTAATGAGAGTTCCTGTTCAGTAAAATTCATTTACTTTCATTTTCAAGAGATCTTGAGCATATTTCCCAACATCTTTGGAAAAAGTTAGCCAAGAAGCCATCCGGACTGGAGCCTTATCCCTTCTAAAACAAAAACAATCTTTTTTAATTCCTCAATGGTGATAGTTTTTGAAAGACTTTTAAATCTCTCAGAAGGTATGAGATTATTAGGAATGGAGTCTAAGAGAAAAGAGGCCGCTTGTTCATTGTAGGAGTTATCTTCAGTGAGAAGGTTCTTGTAAAAATTAAGCGCCTTTATTTTGATATCCTTTGGATCCTTAGTAATGTTTCCATTTCCTTTAGCAACCTCAGATATTCTGTTACAAGCTCTATGTTTGATGGTTGTCAAATGAATTTTTTTTGTATTTCTTTCTCCATCTTTAAGCCAAAGGGCTCTAGATTTCATTCTCCAAAAGGATTCTTCATGGCTGTTTATATTATGCAGATCTGAGAGGAGTTTTTTTTCCCACTGATTATCCTCTAGAGTCATACCTTTCATGGAAACATTTAGCTCAAGCTCTTCCAGCTGTTGCTTAAGTTCTTTCTTCTTTTCAAAAATGTTTCCAAATACCTCTTTATTCCAAATTCTAATCTTCTATTTAACATTCTTCAACTTTTGAAGAATCCTAAATTGGGTCGTCCCTGTGCCTTCCCAAAACCACCATTCTTTAATTCTGACCATAATGTCTTCATGTTTGAACCACATTTTCTCAAATTTGAAATTACCATGAAAAGGTTTTGTCCAATTGAAGAAGTTGAGGACAATTGGATTATGATCAGATCCCGTTCTGGGGAGAGAAGAAAGATGGAAATTCTGGTCCAGGATCCAATTTGCAGAAATAAGAGCTCTGTCAAGTTTAACCTGAATTAAGTTTTCTCCTAACCTTCTGTTGGACCATGTAAATTGATTGCCATGAAGCTCTATGTCCATAAGATTAAGAGTCGAGATGAAGCCTGCAAATTCTTCCATACCAAGGGAGAATTCAGAACTTCCCCAAAATTTTCTCTCGATTCAGAGGAGTATTGAAGTCTCCCATAACCAGCCAGTTCATGCTTTCAACCTTGCTTCGGAACAAGGTTAACTCTTTCCATAGATTTCTTTTACCAGTAGCAGTATTGGGCGCGTAAATATTAGATAGAATCCAACTATGATTATTTTCAAGGATTTTAAAAATAATAGCTAAATGATTGTGGGTGGAGGAGAGTACCTTACCATCAACCATATTTGTATCCCAAAAGGTTGCTAAGCCTCCAGAAGCCCCTTGAGAGTCAATAGCAGCAAAGGCAGCGTTCTGCCAAAAATATCTTTTGAAGTCTTCAAAAGCCGCTTTACTTTCATTTTAGTTTCCTGAATGAGAAGAATGTTGGGTTTGTTTTCTCTTTTAATTTCCTTAGGAATTCTTTGCTTAGGCCCCCATTAAGGCCTTTGACATTCCAGGAAATAACCTTCATTAAAAAAATTTTAGAGATGCATTTGCCGGATGGTTCAGAATTCTCTGTGTACCATCTGCAATTTCTTTTTCAGTTTCTTTTTCTCTTGCTTCTCTCTTAGATGGCCTACCTTTTCTAAAGGTTACTCCAAAATTAGCAGTTCTTCTAGTAGTGGCCCTTGTGATTCTCGAGGTGGAAGCTTCCCAGCTTCCAAGCTACTTTTTTTTTCCACTACAGAGTGATTCCGGACTTTCTTCCAGGCTTTTTGAACCTCTTTTCTTTCTTTTCACTAAGATGAATCCATCATTATCACAGTCATTTTCCTTTCTAATGGGGGTAATTTCCCCATCCTCTTTTCCTGTGGCAATATCAGTCTGCTTATCCATTTTAGGAGCCAGCTCCTCCACATCTGTGTCCTCCTTCTCTTGGTTTAGATCTCGTGCAATGGATTCTAGATCCTCTTTGCCTTTTTCTTGTCTCATTTTTAGTTTCTCCAAAGATTTGTTGCTTAGCAGCTCTTGATGAGCATTGATTTTGTCTATCTCTTCTTCCATATATGAGAGAGAAATGTTAACTTTTTCATTTTCTTCATCAACCTCCATGTTCAACTTAGCCGGATTTGGTGTCAAGATGTTCAATACTGAATCCACTAACATCTCCCTTTTGTTTTCTTCCTCATTCGCACCCAGATCTATTTCTTGTTGAGTCTCAATCAGTTTCTTAGGTTTCCAAAGTTTTTTGAAAACCGGTGGTCTCTTCGCCTTAAATCATTTTTTCCTTTCTTTTAACTTGGAATGCTTCTCCAAACGCCTATTTCCAATAGTTGGTTCAGATATCTGCTCTTTAACCGCCTTATCTCCCTGATTCTGTCTTTGATCTTCAGGAATATCTGAGAAAGCTTCCAGCTTTTGAACTGAATGTTCAGGACATTTGCTGGAAAAATGCCCTAATCTATGGCATTTGCTACACCTTAGTTGGAAAGCTTCATATTCTATTTGTTGATTCCATATTCCAAATTTGGATTGTAGAACAATGTGATCGGGAAGCTCCTGATCCATTTCAATGGAGACACAAAACCTAGCAAATGCCAACCTAGATCTATTTCTCGTGGGCCCATCCAGGCCAATGGGTGAACCAATCGATTTGGCAATGTGCAGGAGGATTTCATCATCCCATAGATGCAGAGGAAGCCCTGGGAGCCTACACCATATGGGTATGGCATGAATATTCTCAACAAATGGATTGAATCCAGGATACCATTTTTTAAAAATAGTCCCATATTACATGCAGACACTGGGACCACCCAACAAAACGGAGTCAACATCGATTGGAGATTAAATCGGGCAGAAAAAAACCCTTTGCCATGGTGGTGATTATTAAATCCCCTTTTGGTTTCCATCTGCGAATGGCCCATTTTCTAATAGTGTCCACATTGGGTCTTGATCCCAAAAATTTGCCGACAAGGGCTAGATTGGTTTTCTCCAGAGCTCTTTGTAGACATCCGTCAGGTACCTATAAGTGGGTCACCCCTTCAACATCTTTTGTACTTTTAAAATCACATGCAGACAGAGGTCTCACATTTTTGTCAGGAGGAGTCTTAACCACATCCGCCCAGGCTCTAGACCCAAAACTGCCATCAGTGATCACATTTTTAGCTTTTATCGGTTCATTAGCGGCTACATCGCAGTCCTTTGAAAGACATTCAGTAGCCAGAGCCTCGAAATAATTCTTTCAAAACCCTCACGTAGCCCGCTCTCATTTTCAAACTCGCAGCCCGCTCTCATTTTCATTCGCCGTTTGTGACACTGGGAATTTCCCAGGAGGTCACCCATCCAAATGGCATATTAAGAGGAAGTGACACTGGGAATTTCGCAGGAGGTCACCCATCCCAAAACTACTCTGGGGCGATGCGCTTAACTACCTGGCTCTGATACCAAACGATTTTCCATCACACCAAAAGCTCGAACTTATGGTGGAGAGGGATCTCATCGTGTTAATTAGCTGCTATGCCAATACCCTCCCGCACGATGGAGCTAGGTATACACCCAATTAGGCCCAACAACATTAGGAGGAAGTGACACTGGGAATTTCTTGGGAGGTCACCCATCCTAGAACTACTCCGGGGTAGCACGATTAACTATCTAGCTACGATACCAAGTGATTTATTGGTGTAGCAGTGATTAACACGATGAGATCCCTCTCCACCATAAGTTTGAGCTTTTGGTGTGACGGAAAATCATTTGGTATCAGAGCTACATGACTTTTTGTCACACCAAAAGCTCAAACTGATGGTGGAGAGGGATCTCATCGTGTTAATCAGTTGCTACACCAATACCCTCCCGCACGATGGAGCCGGGTATACACCCAATCAGGCCCAACGACATATTAAGAGGAAGTGACATCGGGAATTTCTGGGAGGTCACCCATCCCATAACTACTCTAGGGCTGGTGTGCTTAACTACTGGTATCATAGATGCATGACTTTCCATCACACCAAAAGCTCAAATTGATGGTGGAGAGGGATCTCATCGTGTTAGTCATTGCTTACGCCAATAGTTGCTTATGAATGTGGAAAAGAAAGAATTAAATTAGTATATGTGATTTCTATTTGGGTGCAAATTGTAAAATTTGATTCTCTAAACAATTGTTTTGAGTTGATTTGTTGTCCTCTTATGGGACTGTTGAAGAAGATGGAATAATATTTTTTTGACTATTTTCTAAATCTCATGTTGAAGTTTTTGATATATCTACATTTTGTGTACTGGCGGAAGGTTTATGAACCCTTGTTATATTTTATAAATGAATAAGGAAATAATTAAGTATTATTAAATATTGAATCTGTATAGATTCTTGAAATATGACTTATTATTATTTGACAAGTTTAGTAATAACTATAGAAGAGTTTTGAGACTGAGATCTGCATCATTGATAAGATTATTTTGGGCATCTAGTTATAGATCAAAAGAGGTTGCTTGAAAGATTCTCATAGTTTTTGGTTGTAGGCTTGTAAGACCTATCCTAAGGCATATAACCTAGCCTTTATAACATACTAAATCTATACATAGTCATAGTACTTGTTAATCTGGTCTTAAGGAGCACTAAGCTAGTATTGAGCTCCATAATTAAGATGATATACTAGTAACCAACAAGCAGATTTTTCTGTCAAGAATTATAACATGTTATGGGTATATGTTGGTTTTTATGATCAATGGAAAAGGGAATGTGAATATAGTCCTCTGTTTTACTTTGTGCATGAGTTGATGTTATGTTTCATAAAAATACAAAAGTGCTAATAAATTTAAGTTGATATATCGCATCCAAATGTTATGTGTTATATTTCTATTTTTCTCAATATGAATTATTTAGGAGTTAATTTTTCTATTGGTAACTTTAAGTGAAAATCGAGATATAAAAAGTAAGGATTGGAGGTTTAATTTTCCATGATTTTGGATGGCTAATCTAAGATCTTGTATAACATAAGTAGTATTTATTAATAATTTTTGATATATTTTCCTACGTATGGGTTTGGAGTTTCTCAAATTAGTAAAATGGAAACTTGGTACTTTTAACCTTATTTTCGTAACGTAATACTATGGTAATAATATGGAATAAGGATTTAAGGATATTGATTAGAAATATCATAGTCCCTGTTGTCCTCTCAATTTTCCCCACCCTTTCGAATCTAAATTTGTGAAAATTAGTGCCCTGCCATAGAATAAATTCATGTTTTAAACTCCTCGGATGCTCGTTTTAATTTTCCATGAAGTTTTAATCAAAATTCCGTAGTCTCTTTCTTTGTTAAAATGTTTTACCTATTTTCAATGGATGGAAAATGATTTTAGCTCTTCTCTTATGCGTTTGGAATGCGTGGGAGTTTACCTCTCTTTTTAACCTTGCTCTTTCCCATTTCCCGCAACTTCCTACGTTCATTTCCCCGTCAAATTATTGCTCAGAAAGGTGAAGCTACACGTTTTTTCCCCATTAGATGTAGTCGGGTGGTTTCCTTTGTGAATTTATCACTTTTGGTGATTTTGGAACAAATGTCAGATTTTCCCCGCATCCCTGTTGGTCCCTGATTGGCTGGAGCAATTTTGGTGGAAGTTTGGGGTGACAGATCCATTTTATTCTCTAAGGCATTGTGGAAAAAGGGTGAACAGTTCTAAAAATACCCACGGCCCCACCCAAGCAAAAGGATAAATGCAGAAAATCGAAAAGGGACACGTGTTCATGTTGAAAATTCAATGGTAGAGGCATGGACTTTTGGGGGAAAAGTTGGAATTTTTCCCCTTCTCAAAATAGATAAAAAGTGAAGCACATCCCCATAACCAATCAGGTGAGGCCACGTGTTGAAGAATCAGAAAAGGACACGTGGTTGTTTTTCAATTCACAGGTGCTTTGGCGGACCGGTGAAAGACTTTGGGAATTTTAGCCTTGTTTCCACAAAGGGAGAAAAGTTATAAAATGGCCCACGGCCCCGCTCATGTGAAGGGAAAATTTCTAAGTTAAGGCCCGCAATGATTAGAAAGGGACACTTGGCCTACGTTGAAAATTCAATGGCAGGGGCATGGAATTTCGGGGAAAAGTTGGAGTTCTTCCCCTTTTCAAAAATAGATAAAGTATAAAACTGAAGTGCATTCTTGCACCTAGTCAGGCGATGCCACGTGTTGAAGGATGAAATCAGAACAACGGGCATGTGGGGAAATTGAGAATTTGAGCCTTTTTCACCAAAAGGTTAAAATGTTGCAAATTGAGCCGCATCCCCATTTCCAATCGTGGTGTGCCATGTGTTCATGTTGAAAAGTCAAAGCGGGCCAACGGAGATTTTTGAGAATTTGATCTTTTTGTTAAAAAGAGTTTAAATGGTAGATTTGAACCACATTTCCTCAGCCACTCGGATGGCACCATGTGTCCGGCTTTTGGTGGAGCTGCGGGAGGGTGGAGCAAAATGAGAAATCGTGATTTTTCTCCCAAATGTCAGGAAATGTAGTTTTCTTCCCCAAGGCCATCGTTGCTTAGATCTTGCCATGTGTAGGGTCCAAATTTGAAGGTAAAAGGGGGAAAAGATAGCCAAATGCACTCATCTAGTTTTTAATGCCATTAATGAACCAGAGCTCTGCAAAATGCAAAAATGGATCATTCTTCATTCTTTTTCTCTGTATTCTTGTCATTTCCCCATGATATACATTTTTGGTTTATTATGGGGCCAAATTGATAATTTTGAAGGGATGTAAAGTTTAATCATAAAAAAATGGAGTTTATTGGGCATACGCGATAAAAAGGGAGAAAACTTACCAGTAAGCACTTGAGTGCTATGAAAGTGGTTAAAAGGTGGAAATGGCAGGACCACATGAAGAAGAAAATCATGAGATGCCCCCTGCTAAAATAATCATGCTCGAACTAATGAAATATTCACCTTTTGAACCTCTAGTTTTCATGAGTGCATTTGTTTCATGTCACTTTTTAAAAAATGGATCTACAACAAACATTATTCCTTTTGGATATTCTTTTCTTGGGGACAAAGTATGGATGTACATGAATTGTTATAAGAACATGGTTTTGGCCATGGAAAAGGATTCTGGTTTTTTGGGAGGTTGTAAATTATGAAGTAATTCAATACATAATTTCTTTCATTCTTTTCTTATTTCCTCTTTTATATCTTTCTCTCTCCTTGCTCTATTCAATGGATCTTTTGTTTTGCATTCAATAGAAATTTTGTATTAAGTCTCTGTGTGAATCTTTAGAACTTTGTGTCTGTAGATTTGCGCTAGTGGTGAAGTAATTGACCCTTTTCTATATTTTCTTGGTTCAATGTAAGTAGGGAGATACTCTGCTATCTATATTTCTTAAAAGCATTGTTTTTTTCTTCTTTCTCCCATCTCCATATTCTTTCATCCCTTCTGATTGATAATCTTTTAAGTATGAAAACATTCTAGAATATTAAGGTCCAAACATTGAGAGTTGTATATTTGTACATTTTTTTCTTGCTTTCAATAAGGGAACCTCTCCCATTAAAGAGGAGGGACTTGTTGTCCCCTGACTATGGTTTCAACCCTTGTTCCATTCTAAAACCCAACAAGTCCTAGATTTGAATCTTAAATGAAATTGTGAAGGACAATCATGACAATAAATGTCATGATGCTATGTTGAGAACTTATTATATGGAACCATGCTATTCCTATCCTTATAGATCAAAGGGATAGATGAAATGAATTTACTATTTAACAAGATCAAAAGAGGTTGTAATATTATTATAATAGATTTTTTTGGTCAAGTAATCACAAGGAAAGACCATGGAAATGTAGGAACAAGAGATGTACGTTTAAGCCTCATTATCATATTTACGAAGGAATGTTTAATGAAATGATAATCATATTAATAAAGATTGTATCTTGTTTCTACAACTATGGCTGATCCTTGACAATAGTTCTGAAGTTGAGGGAATTAATTAAGTAAATCTGACAAATGAGGAAAATAATTATCTTGTAGTATTTGGTGTTATCTTTTCTCTAAGGAATCAATATTCCAAAAGTTAATTATGAGATGAATAGGAATGAATAATATACTCATGGACTTAAGTTCAAGAAATGAAAGATAACAAGTTGTTATGATATCATATGTCTTGTTTCAAAATGATAGCCTTAGATATAAATGGATGAATATATCCTTATGAAGGAAGGAATGTTAATGGTTAAGTATAATCACATGGATACTAATTTTGGGATCAACTAAGATAATTTTAATTAAATAAAGTTACGGACAATACCATGATTCATCATGATAGGACCTAATGTGGTTATTAGGGAATGGAATGAGGCTTTTCAGATTATAATAAAATTATTAGGTAACTGAATGCCTCACCATCATGGTAAGAAAGAGGAATGAACTTAGTAATGAGAACTAAAATAAGGGTTGGTAACTTGTAATATTGAGTGGTGAATTAGGAATAACTAAAGCCACATCTCTAAGAATTTGGAAGTTGCTGATATGAGTGAGGTTAATGCGAAGATGCTATGTGTGTTAATTGAAACTCACCTTGAATTATATTGGTTGAGGTTATTAGTGATGTTCCTTTACCTCAAAAGTTGAATTATAGTTTGTTTCTAATACTAGATACATTGGATTCAGTGATTAAATAATATGACCCTTATAAAAGAACTAAAGTATGAATATAATTAGGGAAGACTTGATATGGAACTAGTTGGAGAAATAAATGTAAGATCAAATAAAATGAATTAGTACCATTGTACGTGGGTTGTACATTAATGAAATCGTGAGAAGTTAATGTTTATTTGTAACAAGCCTATAACAAGGTTATGTGCTAAAATAAATTGTGAGTATGAAAGGAAAAGTAGCGATTGTCTTCCGATAGGGATAAAAATTAGTCATATATTTTTGATAACTAGAGGACAAGTCACTACAAGAGGCATTTTTAATGTTATAAATTGAAAGAAAAAACTGCAAGGAATTTGGACAAAAGTTTATATTTTTAGAATTAGGCCTTATTTATTAAAAAGTGTAATTTTGAAATACCAAAATTTTTCTATTAATTATGGCAAAAAGATATTTTCGTTAGATACAGAGAAAGGAAAAATAACCTAAAAGGAATATAAAAATAGAATGAAAGAAAAGGTGATTTGAAAATTGGGAGCCCTAGAAAGTGACCGAAAGGGTAGGATGAAGCATGACACCCTAGGAAATGTTTTGTAGATCTTATTATATTGTAGGTGATATTTGAAAATAAGGTTTAGATCTAAAGATAAGATGAAGATATGAACCCTCATGTAAATAGGGTTCAAGTTTGGAGAAAAATGGATATGTTAAAGAGCATGCAAGGGACCGTGTTCACCAAATGATTTAATAAAATCAAATCTAGGTAATGAAACTAATGATTAAATATATATAATAATATTCAAGAAATATCAAGGAAGGGAAGTACAAACAAGAGTGATAGATAATGTTTAAATAATGAATCATCTTGTATCCGTAGGTCCGAACTCATTTTAAGTTGATGAATGACCTAAAAAAGTGAATTCTAGACTATGTTATATCCGATTCTAAAAATGGAATGTGATGAACTCATGGATAAGAGTGTATGGAAGGGAATAGGGCCACCATGTTACTAGCATCTTGTAGACACCTAAATTTGGTTACATTCCCCTTAGCCCCTAATCGGATAACCAACTTAAACATGACACCTAACCATGGCCCCCTTTCACCCCACATTAATAATTAATTTAATTATTTTAATTAAATTAAATACCCATCCTCACAATATCCATTATTTTATTACCTTAATTGACCTAATTTCCACCTCACCTAGACACCTCATCTAGCCACCTCACCCTAGACCTATTCTTGGCATGTTTCCATAACTAACAATAACTAAGTCTTACTTGCCTTAATGAGCTAAGATTTTGTCTAACGTTAAAATCAATGCCTAAAATTTCTCTAACCACATTCTCACTCATTAGAAGGGAATATTCCATTCTGATCCATGAAAACAAACCAACTTGGCCCAATAGATTAGAAAGATCTTCCAATTTTTGTAAACCTAGGTAATCCTGCCTTAACCGACGCTAGTTAGACCTAAACCGACACCGGTCAAGACAAAACTTTCATCGGTTACAATTTATTCACCTTAGAAACCTTGTTTGAGGGGTTGGAATATTCAAGACCAGAGGAGAATGAGATCAAAGATGCATGCAAGTAGAACTAACATCTTTCTGTGCATCCAAGCATCTAGAACCATCATCTAGACAGATCTAGGAGCATTGCACCCACGGTAGCATTTCGGGAAGAATTTCCATGACATCAAATACCATTCCTACAATCAATAGTCACCTCCATCTAGCCATCGAACCTACATCACAGTAAGTATCTTGTTAACCAACATTCTTCTATTTTCATTCTAGTAGGATTTGTTACTTTCGTTATTAGTTTCTACTTGAACTCTCACTTCCCCACCATTTATCTCCATACAAGTTTGATCATTCCTTCACCCACACCATAAAATCACCCATACCTAACCATTAGAAATATATGAGTATTTCCAACACCTCCCCATACTTACACCCACTCCTCACCATCCCTGAGTTAGTCTCAAACAAATCCCTAAACCATGAAATATTGAGTTATTGAAAATCTACAGTAATCGTTGTCGGTTATTACTAAACCATGATCGGTCATACAAGACCGACGCCGCCTCTCTGTCTTTTATACTTTTCCCAAAAAAAAAAAGCAAATAACCTCCTACCAATTGACCTAAACAACCCAGAATCAGACCTTGACTAGACCTAGTACCTTGACAGTTACCTCCTCCTTTAGATCCAACTATAACCTAGCCTGTTGTGATTGGATTTGCTTATTGTACTTGAATGAGATACCTAAATCATATCAACTACAATAGGAATTTATTTATTTTTCACATTAATTTGTTTTAAATAGTGGATTGACAGCCATCTAGGAAGTATCACACTTCTTGGAACTAGCATACACTAGGAAGTCCATTGTCATATATCATTTAACTTCTCTTTTGTGGTCTTGTTTTCTATTACAGGTAGTTCCTCCCAGCCAAAAGGAATCTCTCACAATCGGCACTGGATCAAGAAGTTAGAATGCACGTAACAACCATCAACCAACCCATTTAACAGGTATTCCTCCTAGCCCATAACCTTATCTATTTCATCATTCAAAAACGTAAAGAAAATGATGAAACATTTTGGCATCCCGGTGGGACCCATCAGGGGTTCTATTGCATTTTCTTCATTTCTAGGAAAAATTTGTGTGTTTGTTTCATGTTAAAAGTCTTACATAGTAATTTTCTTCCCTAGTAATCCTCTCTTATTTCTAATTTCTCTAACTGAAACATTTATCTTGGTGGATTTAAAAGTAATCATTCTTCTTTCTTGTTTTATGCATTTAGTTAAAGAGCATACCCTCTCCTATTCATCATTTGCTTCATCGAATGTAATATTTTCAATTTGGGCTTAAAATTGGTTGTATTACATTCTAATTTTCTGTATTTAGCTCACATTAAAATGAGGGCAACGTGTATGCTTTGGAAGTCATGCATAATTGATGGTGACACAAAGAATCGTAGAAAGCACATTCTCTCTCTCTCTTTGTGTCTTACCAAACTTGCAAAAAATTGAAATATACACATATTTCTTAAACAAAGTCTTACTTGGGAACACCTTTTAGTGATCACATGATCTGATAGGTAGGTACTCCCCATCTTGTTGCTTCTGTCAAGAAATTACCTTAGAAGACGGCTTGCCCTCGCCATAACATACCTAAAACCTCTCCTTTTAGATATCCTTCTTCATATCATAATCTCAACACATTAAAAATCACTTGTTAGGTACGTTTTTTTAGTGTTTGATTGACGTGTGTTTTGAGGTGTGAGGATACGCTTCTCCATTTTTCCATTATGTTGCCTTACACACTCCACAATCACAGTTGGAGTATTCTAACTTCTTCTTAGTGTGTCAGGACTTCATTGCATCATCTCCAGACCTCTGGGTTGGTTATTTATCTCACTAAAATTCATAACAATCCATTTTTCTACATCTTTCCAATTTTCACAAGAACTCAAAAGATTTGTTACCCTTGGTCGACATCAATTTTTCTTAACTAGAATCAGTTTGTTGTTCTTTTGGGTTAAATTTCCTAAAAGAACCTGTTGGTATCCAAATTTGTTCTCCTTTTTAGTCTGAGCAGCACCATAGATATGTCATGGAGCTTAAAGATAGATTAGACCATGTTGTATGTCATTGGTAGCTGGGGATATGGTCTAGCTAGCACTCAGGTTTGTGGAGAAATGGATAACACTCCAATAGGACTTGATCTTGTCCTAGCTATTTTAGGTTGTGCCTTACAACCAAGGTAAGAGGACCTATTTTGTAACCTTGTAATGGTGAAGGAGATGAAGATGTCCTTCTCTTTGCTTGAAATTCTGTGATGGAGACCTTGATGAAAACATGATCAACACCCCAAATATGAACTCTCATAAGTTGTCACTTCTCAAAACATGGGTATGTTCTCAAACAAGGAAAAGGTTACTAGAGACATTGGAAATCCTGATCTGTTATGCATACTTTTGCAAATGGATTTTGATCTTTTGTGGGTATACACATGCAAATCAGGGGTAGTACATGATAGGATCTTTGTTGTTGGATGATTTTTGGTGGGAGATTGATAAGACAAACTAGGATAGATCATATCTTTGACAATCTGTACAATACATGAACAACTATCAGATGAAATGCCTAAAATAATCAGATGTTCTTTCAACCAGAAGAGGCACAAATGGAAGCCCAGGTTGCACTCTTCACATAATATTTGAGAACTCACCACAAAATCTTGAAGTAAAGAACTCAATTAAACACAAAAATCCATGATCAAACCATGCCTTAGGTACCCCCAAAGGCTTACAAGAAATATCTGCAGTCAAGGAAGGTAAAGTGATTTTAAATTTGTTTATCTCCTTATCAGATGAAGGCTCTTCTGAGTATGAGATTGCAAATTCCACTAAACTATCAACTAGAAATGGAGATCCTGTATGATTTCTAAAGACTTTCAATGCAATATTGCAACAAGAACACTAAAATTTATTTGCAAGAATTTAAAATTGATAACAAACATCATATTGCCCAAAGAAAAACACAGATTTAATTCAAAGATTGTTAGATTCAATAGCAGGGAGAGTTATATGAACAATCTCAGAGCTATGTGGTGGCTATACACTTGTAACCAACCCACATGCATGAATTTTTCAACATATGAGACATTAACCTGGTTCTTTGGTGGATTTTACAGAAGATGAGCTTTCTCTCAAAATTTTCCCATAATTTTCAACTCCCGACCTTTACAAATTTCTCCAAAATGCATAATATACCACATGCCACATTGGATTCTTCCTTCCCAAGAAAAGAATATGCTATGGGATCAAATTTGTTATAAAAACTTCATGATTTAAATGAAAGTGACATCAAATGGAAAAAATAACTCACAGGTTGCCAAGTATGCACAAAATCAAATTATTACACAAATTCAGATCATTATCCACCCTAGGGTCACGTTTTTACCATTCAGGCATGCAAGCATCTTTTACTAATCATTTTTCACCTTTTCACCTCATCATTTCACCTCTGCAACTTTTGATTTTCACTTTTCACGTTTTTTATTGGGCCTGAGTAGAAATTTCATCAAAAACACCATAGATCAAGGAATTGAGTCATAAAAATGATGCCAATGCACTCAGAAGGCCAAGATGATGTAGAATCATATAAAATTTGATGTAATTTGATGAAGAAATGATGATTCCAAGCTTCCTAGAGCTCCAATGGCGGCAAGAAGGAAGAATGCATAGTTGTCATTGATTTTGGATAACTTTAAATACCAGCCCTCCACGTGGTAGATGAGATCCCAAACATAAGCCCAAAATTACCTTTTTAACCTTTGGATAAGGCAGTATACGTGTCAAAATACCATTGGATTGGGCCCCTGCCTTTAAAATTTGCATTTGCAACCTTTTAAAAATTTGGAAAATTTTACAAATTTTGCCGCCTACCTCCTAGGCCTGCCACATGTCCATATGTGGGCCCCATTGAAAATGTGGGCCAATTCTATCAATTTTACTCCTTTTTTGAAAAAGGAAATTTTTACATAAAACCCCTATGGGCCCGAAAGCCCGATCTCTACTCTGCCACGTGGCGTTCTCCGATTCACTCGGGGCCAAGCCTCCTATTCTCGCCTTTAGACCTTCCCGCAAAATTACAAAATTTCAAAACTCTCCTTGAGCCTGCACTCTCCATTTGACTCCTTTGAAAAGTGCCACGTGTCCTCCACAGATTGGCTGTGGAGGCACGCCTTCAATTTTGACTTTAGCTCCCTTTGCCAAAATTTGTAAAATTTCCAAAAGTTTCTCCGAGGCCCGAACCTCCGCCCCCTCATACAAATTTCTTTCATGTGGCAAGGCGGACCAAACTTTACTTTTGATATTTTTTCCTCCAAAGGAAAAAAATCTCAAACTCTCCCAAAGCCCCACTTCTCCATTTTTCCTTTTTGGACACGTGTCCTTTCATGATTGGACGAAGACCTTCGGGTCAAAAATTTACCTTGTCACTTTGAGCCAAAAAACATCAAAATTCTTCAACTCCCTCCACCATCCGCATGCCCTCCGTGCCACATGTCCTCTTCCTATTCACCGCGGGCCTTCGGGCCAAAATTTGACTTTAAGAATTTTACAAAATGAGAGCAAAAGTTCCTAAGGAAAACCCGCCACCCGCCAATCCCTCAACCAATCACAACATGCCACGTAGGCACTCTTTGCAGAAAGTGGAGCCATGGGTCAAAATGTGTCATTTTGCCAAAAATTCCAAAAATGATAAGTTAGAAACATTTCCCGACCATCCCCACCAATAGGAACCCGCCACGTTACCATATATGTTGCGATGATGAATTTGATGGGCAGATGACACCCGTATGACCATCAAAATGTAAAAATATAGAGGATGCCCTAGAATTCGAAAATTTTAACAAGGATGGTAGATTTCTTGATTTTAAATCAATTGAAACATGATTTAACATTATTTTTGACCTAGGGATTGGGTTTTTAATTGCAAACACTTCAGATTCGATCAATTATGATTTCTTGCATGATTTGGCGAAGGAAAAACGACACAACCTGAAAAATTGAAAAAACTAGGGCACGAAAAGGGGCACACATGGATTTTTGTTTCAAATTAGGGAAAAAAGCAAGATCTTGGGCATTTTCAAAGCATTCAACTGGGGAAGACGAATTGCAGACCACCAAATCGAGAAATAAAACATTTCTGAGTAGATTTGGACATGGAACATTAGGGCACATTTTGCAAACTGAGAATTAGCACCAATAAAACCCTTATTTCATTTTTTTAGTTGTTAGAGTTCCTGTGAGTCTCTGTAATCTCTCTGCTTTGATAAAAAATCATCATTCAACTTGTTCATCTAAGCATCACCATTATTTTCCTCATTTTATAAACTTGTTCATCTAAGCGTCACCAATCTTTTCCTCATTTGATAAAATTGTTCCTGTCTCATAGTAAGCAACCTCGGTTACCCATTAACCGGAATCGGTCATCCTTAACTAACATCGGTTCTCCTGTATTGAACATCAACTGATATATTACCCAAATCTACCTATAGACACCTATTTTCTTCATTCTTACTACCCTTGTGTCATCTGTAGGATACATATATATACTCATTCACATGGTGTTGACTCGCAATCAAGCTAACACTCTTACATTTCATGCAAGTCGTCAACCACTCCCACCTAGTTTATCACCACCCTTTGTCCTATCATCCATGGTTCCAACCTTACCTACCACCATTTCTGTAGCTGATGAGGAATTTTCACAAATCCTTGATAAGAATCCTGCACCTTGCAGGTTCTACCTTTCCAACTCTTCCACTAGGACTCCTCAGGTCAGTTGATATATGGCATGCTTGTATCCATCTCTCCTGACCTTATATCCACTCCTTCATCAGCCCCTAAAAATGTGGCGTTACCTTCACCTGATTCACCCCTAGTGGTTTCACAGCTAGGACCCATACCCGCCATGACCATTGCATCTCGTAGTATCACTTGTAATTGTAGTATCTATTTTCCCTCACCTGACCACCCATACCATAACCTCGCCTCTGTACCCATTGTCTAAAAAATACCCATTGCAACATAACCACCCATGGTGTCAATGACCCTTACTCCATTCCATAATCTTGTCCTCTCCATCCCACAAATAATGCACCCAATCACTACTAGAGTCACTACAACCATCCCACCTATATACACATACTATCAACAACCCCCAATCTCATATGTCACCCATTATGGATACATACTCTCTATATCATCCACCGATTCTCAACCTCCCCATTCAAAGAACACCATACAATGGAATGCCGCGCACGTCGAGGTTCAATACCAACCCCTTATGCCACAAGAGAAACCCTTCCACCATAACCTACCAATGACCTCATCAAATCAATGATGGAAAGGATGCAGACACTGGAAGCATCAATTTTGGGCTAGCGCAATTCTCTCACCTATGACGAGATCTGTAATGAGCCCATTCATCTATCTATCCCTATTCGCCCATACCCTGTACATTAGGAAATGTGAAAATTCAACCATTTCAATAGTAAAGAACACCCGTAGCAGCATTTGTAGTCTTTCAAACATGGGTGTTACCTAATTGCCCATGATGAAAATTTACTCCTACGGACCTTCCCGATGTCCCTGACAGGACCTACATTGGACTAGTACAGTGGGCTACCAAGAAACTCCATCTATTCATTTAATCAAGTAGCCCAAGCCTTCTTAGATCACTTCTC
Organism: Taxus wallichiana var. yunnanensis; assembly: GCA_018340775.1. Classification (NCBI taxonomy): domain Eukaryota; kingdom Viridiplantae; phylum Streptophyta; class Pinopsida; order Cupressales; family Taxaceae; genus Taxus; species Taxus wallichiana. The sequence continues at coordinate 332,699,116 of CM031233.1, read as the reverse complement.
AATCAACATTGTTAATAAAGTTACCATGACTGATCTTTATTCCACACGAAAGTATGACAATGAGTCTATCGCTGACTTTTTTGCTTGTTGGTGCAGCCTAATTAACCAGCTCACATTTCAATTACCTCAAACTAAACTCATAGATTTATTTAATTGAGCTTGTGCAAGACACATCTCACCAACCCTGTAGGTGTAGACCTTTCAAACTTTTGATGAGGCATTCACCATGGCATGGAAATGGAAATATGTGTTATCAAAGAGAATAAATTACACTTTGTAACAAGAACATCATGTTCAAATCAAATTATGCTTCTTCATCTTTGAAACACCAAAATAAATTTTTATAACATAAAGGATCTACCAATGCCATAGTTCTCAAGGTTGGTCCCCTCATCAATCAAACCCATCCAACATCTTTCTAATCTCTCTCTCTGTCTCATCCAAGCTTTCCAGTTTAGATGAGAACAACGAAAGTACACTTTGATAGGGGAATATTATTCTTCTGTTTTGGAAAATCTTGTTAAGGCTGGTGCCATTACCCTTCCACCTATAAAACCACATACTGGTTTTGACCCTGAGCACCCCATGCCCATGTGGTATAAGGAACATGAATTTTGTAACTATCATTATGTCAAAGGTCATAACGACAATAATTACATCACCTTCAAGAATATCATTCAAGAAATGTTAGACAACAGAGATCTAGTCTTGGATAGCCCGAATGCACCCACTAACCAAAACCTACACATCTTCAAGAAGCCATTCCCTAATCATGCCCCATCTTCCAACCAAGCTAGTGACACTTCAAATAGTGATAGCAATGTCCACGAGGTCCATGCTATTTTCGATGACATACTAGTTTCTTCCCAATTGCCTCATGTTCCTTCCATAGATGAAATCTTAGCCCAAGCTCCACTACTGCACAAGAACTAATTTCATCTACTCCTCCACCCAAAGGGGAACCCCTTCATTTTCTCCATCACCTGTGGAAGATCCTATAATTAGCATGCCACCTTTGACCCCTCAAATTGCCAAGTAATTGTTAGTGGAACCTCTCCTACTCATAGAAGATGCATATCCACCACCTACACCATCACAAGGAGAGTCCACCTCATCTGGCCCATCCTCTCCACTACCCATGGAGGATCCTATAGAAGTACCATTACCTTTAGATGACCATTCACCATTGGACCTTCAAGATCATGCTGATCTGATTTCATCTCTCTTACCCACAGAGTCCAGGGCTAGCCATTTCCTAGGTCTCAAACACATTTTATGGGAATTGCAACTCAATCGACGTCAGCCCCACTTACAACAACACTATTTTCATGCTTGGAAAAACACTTGGACTATTTCCATAGAGCCATACTTTGGGGATTCCTTCGCTTCTTGTTTCAACAAAAATGTAGATGTCACTCCGACACCTCCACTATCTATCCAAAAGTGTTTCAAGCGACCAAACTAAACAAAACCATGACTATTGCAACACCTTGTATATCACCACCCATGGTCCAACTCACACATATGCCCATAACCTAACCTACATCTGCACCCAAACACATACCCACGCCTATATCATCTCCCTTACCTAAACCTATCACTACCTTAGGGGGTCATACCGATAGCTAGCCTTACTCACCCACTCATCAAATTAGATTTAACCACATCTTCCAAATCTAACACTAAACTTACCCCGACCCCTAAAAATAAGATCCAATCTCCTAGACCTCATACACTAACCTTGCTAACAATTCCCTTATCACCTTCACCCCTTCCATCCATCCTAGGATGTCACCCCTCGACCTTGGCCAAGAAACCCCGTCCACCAAGAACGAAGAGCACAACAACCCATTTCCCCATCACATAACTCTAATATACCCAAGTGACCCACACAACTTCTACCCTCACCCATAACCTTCTTACCACCCATACCTCCACTATCGTCCATAACTTCTTCACTACCCATGACACTTTCTTCTCTTTCAATCATGCCTCCTTCCTAGCCTACACCACCTACCTCCATAGCACCTCGGTTACCCCCATGGGTAACCCATCCTCTTCCATCATTGGATTTTCCCTCCACATCTCATACACTTGTGTCATTGTTGCCCAAAAATTTACAACCTAAAGCTAAAAATCCTATACCCTCCAATAAGGTAGTTAAACCAACCAAACCTTCTACCGCTAGCTCTTCTACCATGCCAATACCCAAGCAGATGCAACCAAGACCTAAGACCACTTCACATACCAAACTAGTAAACACACCCGGCCCCCTCCCGTAAAGTGTCTTCCTCAAAAATAAGCTTTAGCTACACCAAAATTCACATTCACCTCCCATTGTGATGCACTAACAGGATCCTACGCCAAAATCTTAACCAATCTCCTCGAAACTTCTATCATAACATTACCATCTCTTAGACCTTACAACTTGCTCAAACCCAAACCAAAAGGGTTCAACGAAACCAAAATTTGTGCCTACCATTGTGTGTCAGGACACGATGTAGAGAACTATAAGGCTTTAAAAACCACTCTCGTGCAATGTGTCTTCTTGAAGAAAATTTTGATGACGACAATCTTCTTAAAGAGGACCCCATTTCACCTTCATCAATTTCAACAAATCTTGTCCCATTACCTACTCAATGACCAAAAACTCCACCCCCATAACTCTTTGATCCACCCTCGAGATTCAAGATTAACATGGTTCATATCGAGAGCTGGTCAAATCATGACCAAGGTGTTAATGCACCCTACTCATTTAATAAGGATTGTATCCCCCACTAGGGTTTTGTCCTCATGCTACTATACCTTCCATGACACATCCTATTCATCCACATCCCCTCGATTAAAATGACCAACATTGCCACCCATGCTCATAAAGATAAGGGAAATGAAAAAGTAACTAGCCCATCAACCAACCATGTACCCAACATAACATCTCGCACCCATACCCAAAGTCACCATTCGAGGTCTTGTGTAACACCCCGAAATGTTGTTACCTCCTCCTAAGCATTCAAGTGTTGATATATGGTTTCTTTGTAAAAGGATGTGTTCCTTGATTGAGAAATAATGCTTGATATGTCTTTGTCTTCTTCTTTGCAGATTGCAGATCTTTGACTGAGTCAGAATATGATTAGACTCTTTTATTTATTTCATTTTACATCTGAGTTTAATCTGATCTCGGAATGAATTATAAAGTTATTCATCTATAAGACCTAGCCTTGGATCAGTGGTATTGATCCAAGTGGTGCTTTAAGTTTTTCATGATGAATTAAAAATTATAAACCTTTCACAGGTTGCAAGGTCTGAATTCGTTGAATAAAGCCAATCCCGAGTCTAACTCAGGTTGATCGTGTGAAATGGAATGGTTCCCGATATCGAAGTATATCTGGAAGGTCTTGGTCGTGGACCAGGTAATAATTCTGTTGCATATAATTCTGTAGCCTAATGGCAGTACAGGAGTTAACCCTGTTCGAGAATGCATGTTGTGGGTCTTTTTCTGAGCGTAAGAAATGTTAGACCTAACTAGAATTATAAATGTTAGTAACCTAAAACTAAACTTAACCTAGGGGTTAGTGTTAATCTAACCTAGACCTAGGCTAAGAGCTAATGTTCTAAGTTAATATCTATGTTCTAAGAAGTTAGACTAGGTGTTATCCTAAATTCTAACCTAAGTTACTAACCTAACTATTGAACAAGGATGTAAGGGGACCTATGGAGGGGTGCGAACCATGGGCGGTAGTTTCTATGTTATTAAATGTGTGGATAAGCATGAGGGATAGGTAATTGGTGGAGGTTTTAAAACGGCTAACTTGAGCCGACGTGGCAGGTCGCCAAAATTGGAAATGGTCTTGGAATTTCTCTTGTCTATCGCCAACTATGGCGGTCGGTGGCAGTGGAGTTTGAGCGGGAAATTGGGAGTAAATGCAATTAATGAGCTCGGTAGTCGAGCTCGGATTTCGTGAGAAGGCATGCAAATTGGAAAGTTAATGGTTTGTTTGGCTTATCACGAATTCCGGTTTTCCCTCTGCCTGTTCACTGGTTCTTCGCACCAGTCTTCTTGGTGTTGCATGGTGAGTATGAGCGTATCTAGCTCTTTCCTCTGGCAAGGAAAATATATATGTCATGGAAATAGCAAAATTTTGTTGGTGGCTCTAACTTGGAAAAGGAAAAGAAAGTCCGAGCTCTTTCAGTGGTCTGCTTCGGAATTTTGAGCAAATATCCAGGCATGTTAGGCCCTAACTTTTAAAAATCTTGCTCTTCTTCAAATGATTTCATTAGAACAACTCTGTTCAAATGATTTATGGAAATAGATGGTTTCTATGGTATCCTTGTGTGATTTTCGACACTGTATCTTCATGCTGGTTCGGCTTTTCAATTTAACCCTTGATGGGTGTTTATTATATTCGAACTGTTGCTATATTTCTTTGTGTTTTGCATTCCGGATTTTATATGCGAAATATATGAAAAGAAGGTATGCTCGGCCTGCTCTGCGAGAGCCCATAAATTGTTCTTGTGATGGGTACAGGCCACTGTGATGCTTGTTGATTTATACTCGAAGTCGATGCTTGTTGTTGATACTTGCCGTTGTTGCTTGTTGTGGGTACTTGTCGGAAGGGATACTGATGGACATTTGTTTGATTGTTCAGTTAAAATTGAACTTTTTGTAAGCTATGTCGTGGTTATTATTTAGTGGTGGTTATGGATTTTTGTTGGGTTTCGTTATGAAATTTTATAGTTATTGTGAAGAGATAACTTATTGTGTTACAGTATTCATTACGACTTTCTTGGAGTTGTTTTTCCCTTGCGAGGAGGTTATGGGGATTCAACCCGTTTTTATATATATATGTTTATTTTATTTGAAACGACTCTGTAGAGTCCATTGAATGATTCGTGCACTATGGACCACTGTGGAAGCTTTATATATCTTTGAATATTGGTAATTTGAGTTTCGTTGGAGTCTAGAAGAAGTAACAGGTCATACGACCTCTGTTATTTGTAATAAATTTTGGTACAGACTCCCTGGTTGTACTGTTACGTTTCCTTCTGTGTAAGCTTGTTCGAGAATATTGGAGAGATTCAGTTGGAATTCTTGTTACGAAATCAGTGATTTGTTTAAGCCTGATTTTTAATGTTTATCATTGTTGGCACAGTTGGGAATCATTGTTTATTATTTATTTGATATACTGTTACTCGGGTTCAGTGGAATCCTTTCTAGGTAACTACAGTACCTGTCTCAAATTAAGCTTGCTTAGTTACTATTGTTTTGACACTGTTGGGTTCCTTGAGTTTGGAAAGATATCTTGTATATCGGCTTCTGTAAAAGCTATATTGTGAATACTGATATACGGATTTAGTTTTAAATCCTTGATTGGTAATCTGTGTCACTGTATCTGTATAAGCCTGAGTATGAACATGTAATGTTTTTGGCTTTGTTGGATTTCTTAAAATAACTTGACATTATGTATTATGGCTTTTTTAAAGTAGGTCGTGACTTATGACGACTGTGCTTTGCATTGATCGCTAAGATTTACACTTTTAACTCGTACAAGTTACTTTGGGACCGATTAGGTATGTGGTCGCATTATATGGCTGCCTAGGAGACTCGGGGTATCTTAACACACTGGTTTAATTAGGATTGACCCAGTATGTCATCTTATCCCTAGTCCTCGGGAGCATCCATATAACGTGGTCACCTTACTAATCCGTTCCCGAGTGATTAACTTGGGATAATAGGGACTGACAGAAGTCGGTATAAGACATTCTACATAACATAGGAATGGGGTGAAGGACGTATTCCAGATTGACGAGTATGCCGTTAAGGAATACGAGACATAAGTGATATGTTTCAAATCTTTGGCCAAAGTATCGCAAGTTCTTGGTTGCGTTGTCCCGAGTCACCGGTCTAAGGGATGAGATGTCGATGAATAATGGTAACAGCTTATTCGGCTTAGGTTCCTCGATAGAGCATTCTGAATCCCAGAATAGGGAAGAGAACCGCAAGAGTGAAGTGTTAAATAAAAATGCCAACTCTTATTACTCATGAATAGATCGGTAGATTACCGAGTCATGGAATGAATAGATCGGAGGTACTCCGAGTCATTACAGCTGCATATGGTTGTCTGTTATAAGAATGGTTATTTGATTTGTGAGTTCTAAATTATGTATTTAGAACCAGGATGCAATTATCAAAAAAAAAAATTGACTTGTTCTATTGTCTAAAATGAGGATGTTACATCTTGGTATCAGAGCTGAAGGTTGCAGCTCTTGGACCTATTGTGTCCATAATCTGATAAAAACCTAAATTTTCTTGTAACAGAAAATGGTTAGAACAAGGGGGAACGTTGCGAATAATGCTCCACCTGAAGGAGGAGTGGCAACAACCCAGAAACTTGATGAGATCCTTGCTGCCTTGTTGGACACAAGAGATCACTTAGCTGTACTTGAACAACATGTGATGGGAAATGAGGAGGATGAAGAAGCCGGAAATGACAATCAGCCACCTCCTGAGGACAACCCCAATATGGGTGTTGATGTTAATGTTGTAAATGCACCGTCCAGCCTTAAAACAAAAAGGATCGAGTTAGCAGAACTCACTAATGATATAAAAGGATAAGTCCACCTAAGTATGATGCCACCACATTAGGAGATGGAGCTGAGGGCGGCTCGGCCGTGAAATGGAGAAGTACTTTGCAATAAGGAACTTCTCGGAGGAAACCAAAGCTATTTGGGAGCCTATCGCTTTCCCATGAAGCATCTTCGTGGTGGGATAGCCGTAGAAGTGAACTAAACATTGATGAGACCAATATTACTTGGGATCAATTTAAAGGATATTTTAGGCAACGTTGGCTGCCACAACTTTTCTATGATCGAGAAAATGACGAAATTTCAGAACTTAGCTCAAGGGAAGATAACGAAGAATCGAACTCGGGAGCGGTTTACAAAACTCCTCAAGTATGTACCGTAGTATCAAAATGACGAGAAGTTCAGAATATGGAAATTCATCATGGGATTGAATCCCGTGATAGGGGGAGAGGTCGATGTTCACAGTCCAACCACTATGGAAGGAGTTGTTGAAAAGGCCATAAGGCAAGAACAGAAATTAAAGGCTATTTCTGCTCATAAAGAGGAAGTGCGAAAGAAGACTGCAAACCCTTCTTGAACCTCTCTTGCACCTTAAAAGGACCATGGAAAAAGTTTGGAAACAAGAGTAAGTTTCCAGGAGATAATGAGAAGAAAGCAAAGTAGTAAATAAGCCTGCTGGAAACATAAGGGATAATTTTGATAAAAATTATAACAATGGCGAAGCCCTATGGAGGACAATGTGACAATTACAAAACCTGGAGGCAACTTTGAGCCTAAAAAGGGACTGTAGGAGGCTGCTACAATTATGGAAAAGATCACTATGCAAATCGGTGCCCTTTGAAGAAGGATGATCGTAATCAATCGCAAAGATAAGATACATGCGCAAAGAGTGCATGACAAGCAAGTGAAAAGAAAGTAACACCTATAGAAGTTAGGGTAAGTTATTTGGCATACCTCACTATTATTTTTGATACAGAGCTACCGAATGTTTTATTTCTAATAAAATTGCTTCTAAACTTAAAGAAAAGAAAAGATGGGAAAATGGATAAATCTTGGGATGCGGTAAAGATGGTAATAACTCTGTTCATACGGTGAGTATGTGTCTTTTTGGGGGGCGAGTCCTTGACTTACCTAACTTTTCCACGGAAGTTGATCTCTATGTTACACCTTTGGGATCGTATGACATTGTCATCGGTGTCAATTGGTTAGCTGACCATAAAGAAAAAGTAGACTGCTATGAAAAGAACATAAAATGTTTAGATGATCAGTTGGAATCAGTAGAGATTCAAGGGGTGAAACGAGAAATTTCAGTTAGGAAACTGTCACAATTATGCAGCGGCTTAAAAAGGCTAAGAATAAAGGATGCACCCTTTATGCTGTAAAGATATCTGAATCTTTAGAAGAAGATGATTATTTCATGAAACGGTTCCCTCTGTTACAAAGTTTCAGGGATGTTTTTCCTAAGGAATTACCAGGGTTACCACCCAAGAGAGAATTTGACTTCACCATTGAAATCAAGCCAGGAACTATTTCCAAAGCGCCTTATAGGATGACTACTACAGAGTTAGTCAAGCTTAAGGCATAGTTGCAAGAACTTTTGACAAAAGGTTTGATTAGACCAAGTGTTTCACCTTGGTGTGCGCCTGTGATATTTGTGAAAAAGAAGGATGGAACACTTAGGCTGTGTATTGATTATCGGATGTTGAACAAAGCAACAATCAAGAACAAATATCCACTTCCTAGAATCGATGATCTATTTGATCAGATGCGTGGAGCAGCGGTTTATTCTAAGATAGATCTTTGATCTGGCTATCATCAGTTAAGGATTAGAGAAGAAGATATTCATAAAACAGCTTTCGAACAAGGTACGGACATTATGAATTCATGGTTCTACCCTTTGGATTAACTAATGCACCCGCAGCCTTTATGAACTTAATGAACAATATTTTTCAAGAATATCTGGACAAGTTTGTACTTGTATTCTTGGATGATATTATCATTTATTCTAAAAGCGTTGAGGAGCACAATGAGCATTTGAAGATAGTTTTGGAAATTCTGAGAAAAAGAAAGTTGTATGGTAAGTTATCCAAATGTTCTTTCTTTGATTCAGAAGTTCACTATTTGGGTCATGTCATAAGTAAAGAAGGAATTGCTGTAGATCCTTCAAAAATAGTGGCAATAATCGAGTGGCTCGCACCAAAGAATGTGCATGAAGTAAGAACCTTCATAGGTCTTCTTTGGTTACTATAGAAAATTTGTAAAGGATTTTTCTAAAGTAGCTGCACCAATAACTTCATTACAAAAGAAGGATAAGAAATTCATGTGGAATGACAAGTGCGAAGCGGCTTTCAAAAGTCTGAAAGACCAGTTGACTTCTGCACCTATATTAGCTATACCAGACCCTAATGGAAGTTTTACAGTTGTAACAGATGCTTCTGGGGAAGGCCTTGGAGGTGTTTTGCTACAAAATGATTAGGTCATAGCATATGAAAGTAGAAAACTTAAGTTACATGAGCTGAATTATGCCCCTCATGATTTGGAACTTGCTGCTATTGTTCATGCACTTCAAGTCTGGAGACACTACTTACTTGGGAAACCTTTTGAGTTGAAAACTGATCACTTAGGACTGAAATATATTTTCACTCAGCCTAATCTGAATGCCAGACAGAGAAGGTGGTTAGAATTTTTATCACAATATGACTTTGATATTAGCTATATCAAAGGGAAGGAGAATAGAGTAGCTGATGCTCTAAGTCGTAGGAGGCACATTTCTACTCTTATAACATTAAGAACTCAGTTTAAAGATGAAGTAAAAAGTGCCTCAGAATCAGATGCATACTTTCAACGAGTAAAAGCAGCGCTTGCTGCAGAACCTAAGGATATAAGGTATGAAGGTTTTCATTTTGATAATGAAGGAATCTTGCGTTATGAAAATAGGGTATATGTACCTATGCTGAACGATTTGAGAAAGAAGTTGTTAGTTGAATTTCATAATTCACCTTTCTCTGGACACCCGGGTATCACAAAGATGCTTGCTGATTTGAAACAACAATACTTTTGGAAAGGTATGAAAAAGGATGTCATTGAATTTGTGACTCATTGTTTGGAATGTCAGCAGGTGAAGGCAGAACATATGCACCCTGCTGGACTGTTATATCCTCATAGCATACCGTAGTACAAATGGCAAGTAATAACCATGGATTTTGTACAAGGATTACCCATGTCCAGGAATAAACATGATGTTATCCTGGTAGTTGTAGATAAACTGACTAAGGTAGCTCATTTCATCGCTGGAAATCTAAAGGATGATTCTCCAGTGCTGGCCAAAAGATTCGTACACGAAATTTTCAGGTTGCATGGTGTACCAGAATTGATTATATCTGACAGGGATCCTAGAATGACGTCAAGGTTTTGGCAAACGCTTAATGCAGCTCTTGGAACGAAACTAAACTTCAGTTCTGCATATCATCCGGAAACGGATGGACAAACTGAGAGGGTAAATCAAGTGTTGGAGGACATGTTGTGTATGTATTGCATGGATCAACAGTATAAATGGGAGGAGTATCTTCCATTAGTTGAGTTCGCATACAACAATACTTATCACTCATCTCTTAAAATGGCACCATTTGAAGCACTTTATGGAAGAAAGTGTAGAACTCCTGTTAGTTGGGACAGTGTTGAGGATAGAGTGGTAATTGGACCAGAGATTCTCACAGAAATGGAACAGCAAGTTAAGCTGATTCGTGAACGATTAAAGGAAGCAGCAGATAGGCAGAAGAGCTATGCTGACCTTAAGCGGGTTGATCGAAGGTTTGAGCTTGGTGAGAAGGTTTTTCTTCGTGTTAAACCCAGAAAGAGTTCTATAACTTTTGGCAAGGCTGCCAAGTTGTCACCTCGATTCGTGGGACCTTTCGAAATTGTCGAAATAATCAATCCTGTAGCTTATCGTTTAGCATTGCCACCTGCTTTATCTCGCATGCATGATGTTTTCCATATTTCTTTGCTTAAGAAATACGTTTCAGATCTGTCACATGTTTTAAATTGGAATTCCTTGCAGGTCCAAGACCCAGGAATAATCGTGGTTAAACCCACACGAGTGCTGGAAACTCGCCAATTGCATTTAAGAAATCATGAAATACAACAATGTAAGGTCCAGTGGGACCAGTTTAATGAAGAAAGTGCAACTTGGGAAAATCTGGAAGAGATGAAAATTGCTTTTCCTTCTCTTTTTCAACAGAATGAAATCTGTTGACAAAACATTCTTTTCTAAACTTATTTTTTTAAAGTATTTATGAAAGCCAGATGAAGGCAAACATTATTCAGGTTGAATAAAATATGCTGTGACATTGATTTCTGGAACTATTCAAATTGGAAATAGTCACATTGTTTGTGTACTGATAAATTGGTTGACCTGAAGGTTAATCAAATATGTAATCATCGGGACGATGAATCTTTTAGGAGGGAAGCATGTAACACCCTGAACTGTTGTTACCTCCTCCTGAGCATTCAAGTGTTGATATATGGTTTCTTTGTAAAAGGATGTGTTCCTTGATTGAGAAATCATGCTTGATATGTACTGTATCTTCTTTGCAGATTGCAGATCTTTGACTGAGTCGGAATATGATTGGACTCTTTTATTTATTTCATTTTACATCCGAGTTTAATCGATCTCGGAACGAATTATAAAGTTATTCATCTATAATACCTAGCCTTGGATCGGTGGTATTGATCAAGTGGTGCTTTAAGTTTTTCATGATGAATTAAAATTATAAACCTTTCACAGTTCAGTAAGGTCCGAATTCGTTGAATAAAGCCAATCCCGAGTCTAACTCAGGTTGATCGTGTGAAATGGAATGGTTCTCGATATCGAAGTATATCTGGAAGGTCTTGGTCGTGGACCATGTAATAATTCTATTGCATATAATTCTATAGCCTAATGGCGAAGACAGAGTTAACCCCTTCGAGAATGCATGTTGTGGGTCTTTTTCTGAGTGTAAGAAATGTTAGACCTAACTGGAATTATAAATGTTAGTAACCTAAAACTAAACTTAACCTAGGGGTTAGTGTTAATCTAACCTAGACCTAGGCTAAGAGCTAATGTTCTAAGTTAATATCTATGTTCTAAGAAGTTAGACTAGGTGTTATCCTAAATTCTAACCTAAGTTACTAACCTAACTATTGAACAAGGATGTAAGGGGACCTATGGAGGGGTGCGAACCATGGGCGGCAGTTTCTATGTTATTAAATGCATGGATAAGCATGAGGGACAGGTAATTGGTGGAGGTTTTAAAACGGCTAACTTGAGCCGACGTGGCAGGTCGCCAAAATTGGAAATGGTCTTGGAATTTCTCTTGTCTATCGCCAACTATGGCGGTCGGTGGCAGTGGAGTTTGAGCGGGAAATTGGGAGTAAATGCAATTAATGAGCTTGGTAGTCGAGCTCGGATTTCACGAGAAGGCATGCAAATTGGAAAGTTAATGGTTTGTTTGGCTTATCACGAATTCGGTTTTCCCTCGCTTCACTTGGTTCTTCGCGATCTGCCTTGGTGTTGCATGGCGAGTATGAGCGTATCTAGCTCTTTCCTCTGGCAAGGAAAATATATATGTCATGGAAATAGAAAAATTTTGTTGGTGGCTCTAACTTGGAAAAGGAAAAGAAAGTCCGAGCTCTTTCAGTGGTCTGCTTCGGAATTTTGAGCAAATATCCAGGCATGTTAGGCCCTAACTTTTAAAAATCTTGCTCTTCTTCAAATGATTTCATTAGAACAACTCTGTTCAAATGATTTATGGAAATAGATGGTTTCTATGGTATCCTTGTGTGATTTTCGACACTGTATCTTCATGCTGGTTCAGATTTTCAATTTAACCCTTGATGGGTGTTTATTATATTCGAACTGTTGCTATATTTCTTTGTGTTTTGCATTCTGGCTTAAATATGTGAAATATATGAAAAGAATGTATGCTCGGCCTGCTCTGCGAGAGCCCATAAATTATTCTTGTGATGGGTACAGGCCACTGTGATGCTTGTTGATTTATACTCGAAGTCGATGCTTGTTGTGGGTACTTGTCGGAAGGGATACTGATGGACATTTGTTTGATTGTTCAGTTAAATTGAACTTTTTGTAAGCTTGTCGTGGTTATTATTTAGTGGTGGTTATGGATTTTTGTTGGGTTTCGTTATGAAATTTTATAGTTATTGTGAAGAGATAACATATTGTGTTACAGTATTCATTACGACCTCACTGGAGTTGTTTTTCCCTTTCGTGACGGTTAAGGGATTCAACCCGTTTATATATATATATGTTTATTATATTGAAACGACTCTGTAGAGTCCATTGAATGATTCGTGCACTATGGACCACTGTGGAAGCTTTATATATCTTTGAATATTGGTAATTTGAGTTTCGTTGGAGTCTAGAAGAAGTAACAGGTCATACAACCTCTGTTATTTGTAATAAATTTTGGTACAAACTCCGTGGTTGTACTGTTACGTTTCCTTCTGTGTAAGCTTGTTCGAGAATATTGGAGAGATTCAGTTGGAATTCTTGTTACGAAATCAGTGATTTGTTTAAGCCTGATTTTTAATGTTTATCATTGTTGGCACAGTTGGGAATCATTGTTTATTATTTATTTGATATACTGTTACTCGGGTTCAGTGGAATCCTTTCTAGGTAACTACAGTACCTGTCTCAAATTAAGCTTGCTTAGTTACTATTGTTTCGACACTGTTGGGTTCCTTGAGTTTGGAAAGATATCTTGTATATCGGCTTCTGTAAAAGCTATATTGTGAATACTGATATACGGATTTAGTTTTAAATCCTTGATTGGTAATCTGTGTCACTGTATCTGTATAAGCCTGAGTATGAACATGTAATGTTTTTGGCTTTGTTGGATTTCTTAAAATAACTTGACATTATGTATTATGGCTTTTATAAAGTAGGTCGTGAATAACATACTTTCAACTCTGGATGCATTCAGAAGTGACTATGTTATGTTATGTTATGTTTTCTTTCTGATTACATTCCAGATAGATGTGGCTGTGCATGTTGCATGGATTTCGTTTAAAAATCTCTCTGCATAGTCATAGGGAATTGTCATTGCTAAAATGATTTCGAGTCTCTTGTTGACTGCGATAACGAAGAGATCCTTTGAATTCAACCTTGGGTCTAAAAGCCTTACAGTGTAGAAAGGACTTGAATGAGTTGAAGGTTGTCATAAGGTATTGTTGGCGTGTTACGTCTTCTGTGCATAGATATCCATTTCTGAGCTTGATTGAGTTTAGGAGTAGTCGATTTCACCTTAACAGGTAACGACATTTAATATCTTCTTGTCTGTCGCTTCTTGCGTGAGGACATACTGAGTCTGCTTGTTGATAGACACCGTTGTTTGGCATGAGGGCTACTGTACTGTAGTTGCTTTCTTGTAAGCTTTAACAAAACAGTGGTGTTGTTGATGGTCTCGACTGATTTATTTGCTTGTGTATTAAGTGAATGCCTTGCTCTTGAAAAGACGGTACAGTCATGAGCTAGATCTGAAGGAAATAAGTATTATTCGTTTATTTCTCTTCTGTTATAAAGTATAGGTTGATATAATTGTTTATCTAACTTTTGGAATTGTTCTATCATGCTGATGGAATCATGAAAGGTTATTTATTTATTATGTTGAATATATAATCCGTCTGATGTTGCTGTCCTTGGGATTCAGATGGATAGTTGGTTAGATGCATTTGTCTTCTTGGTCACTAACGTTTTAATGATTTGATCTCATTTAAACAGGGTGTTTAATGAAAACAATTGATGTATTGCAATTGTTTTAAAGGTTAGTGCTTATCATGCTCAGTTCATTGAACTGACCCATGTTGACAATTTTTGCAGATGGATGCCGTAAGTGGTAAAAGCATGCAGATCTGATAGGACGATCAGATTGTTTAAATTGATTTTATAATGAATTACCGCTTGATTTTCTAAATGTACCATATAAGGAAAGATGTTCCTTTTTCAGTTGAGTAATGTATCAAGTATGCTGAATGCATAAAATGTATTTGATTAGTACCGAAAGGAATGGAAATGGATATTTGATACTTATGTGATTGTATTTCTATCTTGATAGTTAGTATTTCTCCGGTTCTTATGTCGTGAGAGTATTGTTATCATTGTATAATTGGTGACTTTTGTGAATACCAATGAAATCTTACAAGAATATGTGATTGAATTCTTATGAGTGTTTAGTAGTTCTTGTATGTTCTATCGAAAGCTAAATTGAAATTTAGTTCACTGTCTTTTTGGGAAGATAGGGTTAAAGTAAACCCAAGCAGAACGCTAAACAAGATGAACTAAATTATTGATCCCTAGTCTTGATTATGACAGGACAACATTTAATTGGATTCTTAATCATTTATATCTTGATACAAATAGTATGATAGTAATTCAGTTATGAAAACTGATATAAACCTAATGGGGTTCAGATGTCAATCTCATGTGAAGTCTATGAGATATTGACCGATTTCGTTGTTTTAGAATTATGTATATTCTAAGAACTCCTTGATGAGACCTTGGCCTTAATATCTCCACTGTGAATGGGTTTTATTGAGGAAGGTCATCCTAAGATGAAGAATCCAGGGATCGGGAAAGGCTAACCTTAGGGGAACGTCTTTAATGTAATTTAAACTCAACGTGCGTAACGCATATTAATAAGTAGATCTTTTCGAGGTGGATTTAAAGGTTGACGGCACAAGTCAACTGCAGGGTTGTACCTCCGAGAAGATTAGGATATTTTCGAAGTTACAACAATGCAGGTGACTTATGATGACACCCTTTGCATTGATCGCTAAGATTTACACTTTTAACTCATACAAGTTACTTTGGGACCGATTAGGTATGTGGTCACATTATATGGCTTCCTAGGAGACTCGGGGTATCTTGACACACTGGTTTAATTAGGATTGACCCAGTATGTCATCTTATCCCTAGTCCTCGGGAGCATCCATATAATGTGGTCACCTTACTAATCCGTTCCCGAGTGATTAACTTGGGATAATAGGGACTGACAGAAGTCGGTATAAGACATTCTACATAACATAGGAATGGGGTGAAGGACGTGTTCCAGATTGAGGAGTATGCCGTTAAGGAATACGAGACATAAATAGTATGTTTCAAATCTTTTACCAAAGTATCGCAAGCTGCTGATTGCGTTTTCCTGAGTCACCTAGTCTAAGGGATGAGATGCCGATGAATAATGGTAATAGTTATTCAATTAGGTTCCTTGGACAGAGCATTCTGAATCCCAGAATAGGGAAGAGAACCGCAAGAGTGAAGTGTTAAATAAAAACGCCAACTCTTATTACTCATGAATAGATCGGTAGATTAAGTCATGGAATGAATAGATCGGAGGTACTCCGAGTCATTACTGCTGCATATGGTTGTTTGTTATAAGAATGGTTATTTGATTTGGGAGTTCTAAAATATGTATTTAGAACCAGGATGCAATTATCAAAAAAAAAATTGACTTGTTCTATTGTCTAAAATGAGGATGTTACATCTTGTATATCCTATTTATCATGGGGTCACACATCGCACAATGCTAAAATAACTACACCAATCCCCCCTCAAAATGTATTTATATGACCTCATCCAAACCTCAGAGTCACATTGTCAAGCCCTCATAGAGGTCCTTCAATCTATTGAAGTCTTACCAAATGACCCCACACCTATAGCCTCCATCATTACCCCTCACCACGTAGCCTCTCTCACTAGATCATCACCTTCCTCTACACCTCTACCTACTCACCAAGTGGCAGCCATCTATCTACACCTCTAGCTACTCCCCAAGTGGCCCAAACCAGCTCTTTTCATCTCTGTATTTATTAATAATATATGCATATGACGCATTATGATTGATGGTGGTGCTAGCATTAACATCATCTCCTCCCATGCATATGACCGAATGTGGATACCTACCAATTGCATGCATGGTAACCCTATTATGTTGTGCTCCTTCAATGATGCCATGACCTCTACCCTAGGTACCGTTGTTCTCCATGTCCGTGTGAGTCCCCACATAGTCCCAAAACTTTTCTATGTCCCCGCACTGTCATTACTCAAGGGACTTGCAAAGCAAACGTGACATTTTGTGATTATGTAACTTTCTTCACCCTTAAAATGGTCCATTATGTAATAAATTTAGGGTCTTACGTTCATAAGCCCCTCTTAGGTTTGGTTGACCCATTAGGGTTCTTCTCAATTAAGCAGCTCTTTTACCACCTCGGACCAATCACCTTCCTCATTTCTTATTGGTTATCCTATATAGAATCAGATCATCGACACTTATATTTAAAAACCACTCAACCATGCCTATGACCTAAAATCAACCATGCCTGTGACCTAAACTCAATCATGCCTATGACCTACATTTAACAATGCCTAACACTTGCCAACCCATTCTTCTACTTCATCATAATCTTCCCTAGCTTATGGGAGAACTACATCGGCCTGAGGTCCCTTTTCACCAGGACTATGTAGGCATCACTTCGAGGGCATGGGGCCCTTGGAGGTTAGCTTCAGCCACTCTCTACCCTAACCCATTCCCCCTTTTCCATTCCTATTCACATTCTACCCTAGTTAGTTTCCTTTCTATATCAATAACTAGAAATTAAACCAAACAAACACCAATTAACAAACATCACTATCAACCATTTTTCCACACATCATCATAATGTTCACCAATTTCCACAATTCACAAATATTCAGAAATTTCAAACATAACATGCATATCCATCATCATTTGTTTCCTTTGTTACCAATAACATGGAACTTAAATCCAAACCAAAACTTGAATCCACCCCGCTTATGACCGACTCCACCATGCCTATGACCCGACTCCAACCATGCCGATGACTTGACTTGATCCATGCCTAGGACCTAACTCGATCCATGCCTAAACCAACCTGACTCCATCATGCCTAAACTAACCTAACTCAATCCATTCCTATGACCTGACTTGATCCATGACTATGACGTGACTCTATCATGCTTAACTTACCTAGTTCCCATCACATGTACAACATCATCATCGAAAGTACATGTACACATCATGCCATAAACATCATCATCACCATATATATATAAATTATCAACATCTCTACATGTATGCTCAAATATCTCTAATATAAATGTTTTAAGATCATCGATGCATAGGACGATATCATACACAATACATCATCGACACACAGGATGATATAATATAAAAAAATCATCGCACGCAGCCAACCCATATCACAAATATTCCCTATACTATCCAAAACGGTCATATCCATCGTCTACCCCTCGGATATCTGAGTCGGTCTCTCCCAAATCTTTTTCCACTCTTGTGTGGTGCCCCACACCCACCTCAATGCCTACCGTGGGCATCAATCTAGCGATCATGGCCCCTCACCTCGATTTGGCCTCTCGTACATTGGTGGCATCACCCTACTCCTACCTCTGGGCTCACTATCCCCTTGTTCTCTCCACACTGTGAGTGCGGGATTAAGTCCTCTCACTCGAGGCCTGTTGTGCTTGACACTCCTCATATGAAGTGAAATATATCCTTACTCCTACCAAATGATCCTGATAATACCTTGCCTCACCCAAGGCATCCCTAAATCTCACCATGGGAACTATATGAAGAGGTGCCATGGGTCTCACCACAACCTATGTACTCTGACCCTATCAATAAGGGTCTCTAACCCTATACTTGTACATGTACCATGGAAACCTATCCCTAAGCCAATCCTGCTATATGTGCGGTGCCGGTGTCTCATGTAGAAATCTAGGCTTATAAGGCCATAATATGTGCTTGTGCAATTGCCACGATTGACCACTGTAACCTGTCACACTGTTCTGTAGGGTGGCCACCTACTCCCCATCTCTGGCCCCACCTTGTGTGGGTAACTACCCCTGTAATGGCATGACTTGGGCCAAAAGGGCCATCACATATGCCTATAATGTGGCCACCTCTGCCTGTGACCCCATCAGCTGTCCCTATAAACCTATAACCTAGCCTTGTAAGGCGGCCACTGTCCTTGTAACATATCCCTCTCGGATTTGTGAGGGTGGTAACGTATTGTTATCCTAGTTTGGGTGGCATTGCTCATAGCTGAGCTGACCACCATTGTCTGTATCTATTAGTGCACCCAACATCATCAATGTGTTAGTCCATTGGTGCCTCCTCTTACCCTGTCAGCATGGTAGGTCATGGAGGGGACATCGGCCTCTCCACGTCATCCCTCTTATACTATGGGAAGGGAGGTGGTACATCCTACAATAGCCCAAACTACCGTCTAACCCTGTTCTATGGGTATTAGCTCATGCTCTCCTACACGATGCCCCTCTATCCATTAAACCAAATGTAACTCATCTAACTCCATGGCCATCTACCCATATGATGGAAAACCCATATAGGGCCTCCAAATAATGTCCGCACCGTACAACCCCTATAGCAAAAACCTATAATAGGCTACATTATGTGTAGCCCTAATAACTTTGTGCACTCCAAGAATCGGCACCAGGTTCGTAACTCTCTCAAAAAAAACCTGGCTCAAATGCATTAGCCTGGGGCATACCCAATGGTCTCAAATATATAATGTGCTCATATGCCCAACAATGGAGAAGAAAGGTGTAACATAGGTTGAACCACCATAATCTCCTATATGCCCACAACTCCTTGTATAACTACACCAAGTATGTTGGCACCTAAGAAAATTGGGTCCTCTCCTCCATCATGTCATAGACGAATCCCATCAACGGGTGTGGGAATGCCACCCTCTCGCATCCAATAGGAAAAAGTAGCATACTTCCTCCATAATCAAAACTATTAGCCTCATCTCTCCTGGAAGGGCTACATACATCTCTACCATACCCTCACCAAAAATTGTCAACATCAACTCCTCGGAGGCCTCCGAGGAGATAGAATACACCTTCTTGTCCCACTATCGGTAGGCACAAGATCTCGATAGACATCCTCTAGGGTGACTGTCATCTCACCCATCGAAAAATGGAATGTGTTGGTCGTTACATCCCATCTATCAATGAGTGTGACCATAAGGCTAGGCTCCCATACTATATTTCTATAACATCTCACACCTATCAATTTGATGTCTGTCACGTGCCTCCACTCATTGGTGGTGACACTCGATCATACCGACAACAATAAAGGAGGTACATGGTCCCTCATCTGTAGCTACTCTGGCCTACATCCACCACATTACAAACATTATTCAACTTTCCTTTAACCAAAATTTTCCTCCACCCCCACCTAAATCCATCACATAACACCCTCAAGCCTACCACCTCACCCGTATAAAACTAAACCCTTTTCCTACAAACCTAAACCCTAAACCCCAAACCCCCACCTAACCCCTCCAAACCTAACCCCATCAACCACACCCTCAACACCCTAAACACCCTGAACCTAAAACCATTCAACCTAAACCCCAAACCCTAAACACCCTAAACCTAAAACCCTTCAACCTAAACCCCCAACCCTAACAAACCTACACCCTAAATTCTCTAATCAAGTGCTTGTCACATCGACCGACAATGTCCATACTAAATGACATCGGTTCTTCAAATCTTGAACAATGTCAAGTATATAAAAATTGACATCAGCCATACCTCGACCAACGTCATTCGGATTGTTACTACTCCCAAACGTGAAATCCCAATTTTCTTCCCCCCATTTCTCTCCCATTTCTCCTAGACACCTACCCAAACTTCCCCCAAATCCCTCCCCAACCCTATTCAACCTACTTATGCCTTTTCCCACCCCTTCTCTCACCCATTTTAACCACAAAATTTAAAATTATCTACCCTACCCACACCCCTTGACCCATATTCCCTTCTACATTTCACAATAATACATAGAAAAGCTTAGCTCTTACCTCATCTCGGAGTCACCGCCGTGATGGCATGTCCGATCGCGTGTCTTTGGTGGTCCACCCGACCCCTCTCCTACCTCCACCATGTAACACCTCTACCTCCAACCTCTCCACCAATCCACTCACTCTACCTGATCTCATGGGCCCATCTACCTGACTCCTCTCCCCACCCAGATCTCTCCACCTCACCTCAGTACGGTCCGTGTACTTCTCTAACGAAAAACATAGATCGATTCAACGCTATATTGTTTTCCAAAAGTTAAAAGCATACAAATGAATCTATATAGGTTGACTTTTTATTTTTTATACCCAAATCGACATGACTGATGTCGGTCAAGTTGTGCCCTAGTAAACCGACATCGGTCATTACCTAATCTACATCGATTACTTTCCATACCCCTTTACTAGATTTTTCCCATTTTGACCCACCTTTACCCCACTTTCCACCTTCATGACCTTACCCATCCTTATTTCCACCTTCCTACCAGCCTACATTACCTCTCCTGTCCTTAATTGTTACCCATACCTTGGCCTTACCCATGTGTCGTGACCTAGCTACCTAGACCCGGAACATTGTTAGTGACCTGTGAACTCATGTGCTCACTATACCTTGTGACATTGTTACCCGTGTTGTTTGACCTAATGACATTACCTTTCCTATCATCATGTTGTTTATCCTGACCCAACCTTTGGTGTACAGAACATACCTAAATGTTCTTGCACCTGACCTACGTTGTGTTTCCACACCATATCCTATGCCTTGGATACTAGAATCACTTTAACCTTGTTCGGATAAACCTATCGACCTTGGACGATGTAGAGTTTGCAAGCTCTTCAACCTGGAACCATGTCGCAGTTTATACTATGTGCATGTATTTGACTACCACTACCTTTGACCCTAGCCCATTTACTTGTTTGCCTATTTTTGACCTCTACCCTTTCCCACATTCACCCACATCTACGCTCCTTTTCCCTACATCCACCTTTTATCAAACCACTCACCACTTCCATCTTCCACCTCACCAGTTCCTAGTTTGATGGGGATCACCTTCACCCACACATGGGGCACCCACTTCTTATTTTTGTCAGTATTTCTTACCAATAAAAGCTATGTGAAAAAAAGGGGAAAATTTAGACACCTAAATTTGGTTACATTCCCCTTAGCCCCGGATCGATAACTAACTTAAACATGGCAACTAACCATGGCCCCTTTTACACCACATTAATAATTAATTTAATTACTTTAATTAAACTAAATACCCATCCTCATAATATCCATTATTTTATTACCTTAATTTACCTAATTTCCACCTCACCCTATAACTATTCTTGGTATGTTTCCATAACTAAAAATAATTGAGTCATACTTTCCTTAATGAGTTAAGATTTTGTCTAACCCTAAAATCAATGCCTAAAATTTCTCTAACCACATTCCTGCTCATTATAAGGGAAGCTTCCTTTCTGATCTATGACAACAAACTAAATTGGCCCAAGAAATTAGAAAGATCTTCCCATTTTAGTAAACCTAGGGAATCCTACCTTAACCGATGCCGGTCAGACCTAAACCGATGCCGGTCAAGAAAAAACCATCGTCTGTTACCATTTATTCACCTTAGCAACCTTGTTTGAAGGGTTGGCATATTCAAGACTAGAGGAGAACGAGATCAGAGCTACATGCAAGAAATACCAACATCTTTCTGTGCATCCGGGCATCTAAAACCATCATCCGCAGACACATCTAGGAGAATCACACCCATGATAGCATTCCAGAAGTAGTTCCACGAAACTAAACACCATTCCTCCGATCAACTGTCTCCTCTATCCAGCCATGAAACCTACATCATCAGTAAGTGTCTTGTTAACCAACATTCTTTTATTTTCATTATAGTAGGATTTGTTACTTCCGTTATTAGTTTCTACTTGAACTCTCACTTCCCCACCATTTATCTCCATATAAGTTTGATCATTCCTTTACCCACATCATAAAATTGCCCATACCTAACCGATTAAAATCTCCAAGTATTTCCAACACCTCCTAGACTTACACCCACTCCTCACCCTCCCTAGTTAGTCTTAGAAAAATCGCTAAACCATGAAATATTGGGTTATTAAAAATCCGCAAAGAATCGTTGTCGATTATTACTAAACCATCATCGGTCATACAAGACCAACTCCTGTCTCTCGTGTTTTATACTTTTCCCAAAAACAGATCCAAACAACCTCCTACCAATTGACCTAAACAACCCGTAATCGGACCACTCGACTAGACCCAATACCTTGACAATTACCTCCTCCTTTAGATCCAACTATAACCTAGCCTGTTGTGATTGGATTTGCTTTTTGTACTTGAATGAGATACCTAAATCATATCAACTACAATATGAATTTATTTATTTATCGCATTAAATTTTTTTAAACAGTGGATTGATAGCCATCTAAGAAGTATCACACTTCCTGGAACTAGCATACACTAGGTAGTCCACTATCATATATCATTTAACTTCTCTTTTGTGGTCTTGTTTTCTATTATAGGTAGTTTCTCCTAGCCAAAAGGAAGATCTCACAATCGGCACTAGATTGAGAAGTCAGAATGCGTGTAACAACCATCAACCAACACATTTAATAGGTATTTTTTCTAGCCCATAACCTTATCTGTTTTCCATTCAAAAACGTAAAGAAAACGGTGAAACAAATCTATTCTACGAGTGAAACAACTTGGAATCTAGTTTTTGTGTCACTTAGTGTCAATCCTTATTCAATGTGTGTCACATCATATTCACTATGCAATACATGTAACCTATAAAATGATCCCTATATATGTGCACAATACTCAAGCACATATTAGATGAATAAAATAATGCATATGCTTGAATCGGAATGACCTTGGTGGTCACCCCAATTTAATTTTCACTTAGCACCGCACTACATGTCAAAATCTATGTAGTTATTGTGTGTGTGTGATTTAAATAATATCCCTTGAGCTAGGATGTCCTAGTGCCGATTACAAAAATAGATAGTGGGACATAAATAGTTTTTTCCAAATGTAAATGTGTTGTATGGAAATAAGAATAAACCATCCTATCTAGTGAAGTATGCAATACAATATAATCCTTGATTTAGTAGATAAAAATATTATCCCCTTATAGTTGTATGTGTCTCTTGAATGCTTTCCCCATAATGAGGTTAAATAAAACACACACACACACACACACACACACACACGATTCCCTTTCCTAAGTTTTGTCATTAACAAATGAAAGGCCGAATAAGAGTGATAAAAGAAGACAAGAAAGAAGAAACATTTGAAAGATAAAAAAGAGGCAAAGAGAACATAGGCACCTGAGGGGACAATAGGACCCAAGATATCCTATCCCTAATGGATGGTCTGTCCTGCATAAGGTACTCAAAATTTTAGATAGTGAAATAAAAGATGAGTAAGATGTCAACTAGTGTGTAAAATCGTAAGTCATCAATTATAAATAACAATCAATAAAGATGAAAAGGATAAAAGTAATGTCAAAGTCAAGTAAAGAGGTGCTAATGAGTAGTTATATTGCTTAGGAATCATGCATATAAATAAAGTATTTAGAGGTTATATACACAATAAGTGCATGATATAATGACTATAACTATCCCAAATCAATATTCCTCATAGTGCAATTGAATATTCCACCCTTCTAATCTGTGGCTATATCACTACCACTCATGCATGCAAAAGTACTATCAAATTGGAATTACAAATGGGAACCTAAAATATCATTACTCCTTTCTATGTCATGGATGCGCCATTGAAATTTTATCTCCTCCATAACTGACCTTGGATCCATGAAATGTGAGCTATCCCTTTTTCAATCCATCATTGTGTCAAGTTTATCTTTGATAGATATGAAAATTCTATTACTGTTGATCCATAACTATATAAATACTATCACATGGACTCTGCCACATCCATGGTTATTCCCCTGACTCATCCAATCCCCTCACATTTTCTATATATATGATATTGAGAGCGCAACAATTCCAATCCTATATCACCACCTCCCATTACTTCCTCTATTCATACTCACACTAGTGATATCATCTCTCCTACCATATCCTCCCATACACCTTCCGCATCTATTGCTAATCCCCTCTCAAATATTGAATAATATTTCCACATTGAGATTGATGATTATGATGATGTTGTTATTGATCTATTGATCTTACTAATGACACTCTTTGTGATTTGGAATTTACCCCCATGGACTATGATGAATCCCTATTCCATAGCCACTACATTGCTATAAGTGCTGGAGAGTACCAGGTTAAATCTCCACCCTAGAGGTTACTACTATTACTATGGTTCCTTATCATAATATTGTGCACACTCTTGAACCTATTCTAACTGTTATGCTTAAAAAACAAGGCACTGATTCTATCATTATTTTTTCTTTTAGGCCACCCTTCTCTTATGATAAATTTACTTGCTCCTAATACATGAATCGGAGTATTAGAAGCATGTACCTTATGATCCTAAGTGCTCATAAACCATATGTAGCTATGAGGCTCTAACCCAATTAGGCCTTGTTGGTACCCAAATCTATTATTATTTTCAGTGTGGGAAGCATCAAAGATATGGTATGGTATGAAACTTGAAGAAAATAGATCATGATGTATGTCATTTTGTAGTCGGGGATGTGATCTAATTGGCACTCAAATTTGTGGAGAGATGGATAGCACTCAAATAGGACTTGATCTTGTCCTAACTGTTTTAGGTTGTACCTTTCAACCAATGTAAGAGGACATATTTTGTAACCCTAAAATGATGAAGGAGATGAAGATATCCTGCAATTTGTGAAAATAGTATGAAAAGGCCTTGGGAAAATATGATCAACGCTCCAAATTTTACTTTCACAAGTTGTCACTTCTAGATTATGGAGATACTTTTAGTGCGAGGCAAGGGTCTGCTAAAGAAATTTTGAAATCCGACGTGTTCGGCATACTTTAGCAAATGGATTTTAATCTTCTCGTGGGTGTACAGTCAAAATAGGGGTAGTATGGGGTAGGATTTGTTGTTTAGAATGGTTTTGGTGGGATATTGACAAGAAAAAATTGACTATGCCATATATTTAACAACCTCTACATCATTTGAACAACTATAAGATGAAATGCTTCAAAATAGTCGGGATGTTCTTTCAACCAGAAGAGATACACAAATGGAGGCCCAAATTTGCACTCTTCACACAATCTTTGAGACCTCAACACAAAAGATTGAATTAAAGGACCCAATTAAACATCAAAATATTGGATTAAATCATGCCTAAGGTACCCAAAGGCTTACAAGAAATATCTGTCAAAAAAATGAAGGTGAAGTGATTTTAAACTACTTATTTTAAATGACAGATGAAAGCTCATTACCATTACTGAAATTCCTCCTCCCAAGAATATCAAATAGTATGTGATGTACTCTGCAAGGAAAGATATAAGTGATTCATTGCTTCATTTCGTAGCTTGTTTAAAAATGTCATTCATTCACCCAAATTGCTTAAGAAAGATGTTAAATTGATTTCGATACCAAAGTAGTAGCATGTCTTTTCCTTTCTAAAAATACTTGGCCAATCTTCCTGTCCTCATGCCTCCAACTCCAGGTGAGCCACTTTTTCTATACATATATGCTACCCAATTTTCTATTGACACATTGCTCACACAATATGACCTAGGCTGAAAAGAGAAATATATGTAATATCTTATCCGTACTTTAATTTCCTATGAGCTCAACTATCCTCAAATTGAAAAAGCTTGTCTTTATGTCATTTTTACCTTCCAAAAACTGTTCCATTACCTATTGAATACTAAAACCAAGCTTATATCTAAAATTTACCCACTCATGTATATGTTGTAAAAGCCCACCCTTATGGGTAGAATGGCTAATTGGATCATTCTTCTCAGTGAATTTGACATTGAGTACATACACTAGATATCAATTAAAGGACAAGTTCTTACAGACCAATTGGTAGAAGCACCCTTACCTAGAACATAGCCTCGTTAGTTTGGATCTACCTAACACATCATTGATGTATATTGAAGCATCTGTTATGTGTCAAGTAAATTTTGATCAATCGTTTACTTTTCATGATTTGGGGGCAGGTGTAGTGTTAATCAATCCTTCAGAGACTCCATACCACAAGATTTTTGTCTAGGATTTTCTTTCACAAAAACATTACGAATATGAGGCACTCATCGCTGGATTGAATATGGCTATAAAATGGAATATCCATCACCTTAAGTTTGTTGGATACTCATAACTAATTATCAAACAAGTCAACAATGAGTACAAAGTCAAGGATGAAAAACTCATCCCATATAGAAAGTTGGTGGAAACTTTGAAAGAATATTTTGTGTGCATCACCTTTCAAAAAATTCCAAGAGCACAAAACCAATCTGTAGATGCAATGGAAACATTGGGTTTTATGCTGTGGATCCCTCTAGAAACCAATGATAGGCCTTTTTTTTGTTAACAATCTATGTCAACCTACATATGACATGGAAAATTATTGTTTGGCATGTGAAGTTGGTGGTCCTCACTCCTCATGGTACATGCATATTTTTAACTACCTCCAAAGTGGTACCTTTCCTCATAACATTACCTGTTCTAAAAATAAATCCTTATCCACCAAATAGCCTATTACACCCTCCTAGGAGGCACGCTTTATCATCATGGCTACAATGGGAATTTGTTGCATTATCTAGATGTAGCAGAGTCAATCCAAGCACGGTCAAGGAGGTACATGAAGGAGTATGCAATGCCGATATAAACATAATGGTATTATCAAAAAAGTTGTTAAGGGTAGGCTATTACTAGCCTACTATATAGAGAAATATTGTTGTAACCATGTAAGAAAGTGTGTTCTATGTCAAAAGTATGTAAATTTCATTCATGCGTCGTCACAACCTTTACAGCCAATAACAACACCATGGCCATTTTCTAAATGGGGATTAGACTTAATAGGGAATCTCACCCCTACCTCATATGATGGTCATACCCACATCATCACAGCCACATAATACTTCACTAAGTGGGTGGAGGTCATTCCATTGATATATGTTACAAGTTCTCAGATATCAAAGTTCATCATGAATCACCTTATTTACCAATATGGCATTCCAAATGCCATTATTACTGATAACAACAAGTCATTCAAGAATAAGATGGTTAAAGATATCTATCATCGATTTTAGATAAGATTAAAGTGGTCCATGCCATATTACCCACAAGGTAATGGGAAAGTAGAAGCCACAAACAAAACACTGGTTCAAATCATGGAGAAGATGGTGAGTAAGATAAGTTGCAATTGGCATTTGAAAATTCACCCAGCCCTCTGGGATTATAGGACATCTATTCGCACTCCTATTGGTGTAACACCCTACTCCCTATTATTTGTAAATGAATATATTATTCCATTAGAAATCGATCTCCTTATCTAAGAATATCTCTTAGGGATTACCTAGATAAGGATGAGGATTACAGAGTGGCCAGACTTGTAGAATTAGAGCTCCTAGATGAAAGACGCATCCACACTCTCAACCATCTCAAGGTGTATCAATTTTTTTATCTTGGAACTACAAAAAGGGATCATACCACATCAATTTGAAGTTAGATATTTGGTAATGAAAGAGAATCAGTTCAACACAAGTGCGTAGAAAGAGAGAAGAAAGGAAATTTCAAACCTCATTGGTTAAGACCTTATGTCATTGTGGCCAAATATGGGTCAGGAGCATACAAGATTTCCCATCCTAATGGTGATGAGCTCCGTGAACCCATGAAAAACATGCATATAAAATATTTCTATGATTGAGCTTGGTGTGAAAATCATGAAACAACAAAAACAAGTAAAAAGTTATTAAAAATACAAAAAAAATAAAACAAGAGAAAAAGAAAAAGGAAAAAAAGGTCGTCCTGAGGTGAAAACCATGCAATTTTGGTGCTTTTTATAGGTCCATCGGTGAAAACTAGTTTCGAGTTCCTTAGGAGGATTCATTTTTCACAAGAATCCTTTACCTAGGGGTAATTTTACGTAGCCTAGGACTAGTTCCACAACTACATCCGAGATTCTTTGTGAACCTATCCTGTTAAACCTTGATCTGGCTTATTCTCCTCTTGTAAATTGGTGAAGGGATTACCTTTGTATCTTCCCCATCTAGCACCAAGGGAACCTTCAAACTTCTATCTTTCTACATATAACACATGGCACTTACCCTTGTAATTTCCTATCTAATGTGGGGACATCCACATTTCTCGATTTCCTAAACATATCTTCAGAAAACCTTAGAGAATCCAAAAACATTCAAAAATGTTGAAAACACAGAAAAATTAAAAAGGTTCAAAATTTCCAAAAAAAATCACATAATACTATAAAAACCCAAAACAATAGAAAATTATTTCACAAAACTCCCAAAAACAACACAAAACGCATTGAAAAGAATACTTCAAAAACATAGTTTTTGTTTACTTGCTTTGATTGTTTGGTTGCGTGTACATTATTTTTATTTACTTATACATTTGTATCAGGTTACTTAAACATACCACTTGAGATTGATCTTTTCTTACTCAGAATAGATTTATTTGTATATGTTTCTACGAAGTATGTTTTTGCATATTTGTAAATAGTTGTACATAGTTGCTTTGTTTAGAATTGTTTTCATGTGTATATTTAGTAGATTTTTAACATTTTTTTTATGCTTGTTTGTTACTTCTACATATATTTTTTTATCACATCATCATATTTCCATTTATATCATCACATCTAACATCATATATACATCATATATAAATAAAATGCTAAGTCTACATCATACATGTATGCTAAGGTAATCTTCACATTTTGTATCATCAAATGGGGGCAAGAGGGATTGAAAATATCAAAATCTATCCCCCCCACACAAATATCATCATATCATCCCATATACTAATATACATATTATCTCATGAAAAAAACATATAGTATCATCTAAGGATATATCGTAAATCTAACACATGAGATACATCATCAAAAATCCATCATGATACATACATATGAGATAAAATCATACAACATCATGATATAATCAAACCATAATCGTCATCATAAGACATATAAAACATGGTAATATGTCAAGTTGAATGTCCATAGATACATAAAAATGTGTATCGTATTGAAAGGATATGTAGATTATCAATACAAAATATGCCATCAAGGGCATGAAACATCATGAAGCCTTCATAAGAGGCATACAATAAAAATGGTACATCAAATATATACATCAATCAAAATTGGATTACATAAGAGGTGTATATATAAAGTACATCATATGCATAGATGGCTCATTTGTGGTTCTCTTCCTCTCCTAGATTGTCGGGTCTCGAGTGCGGAAAGGAAGGCCACAAATGTTGCCAATGAGATGGTCTGCGGCCTCGGATGTAATACCACCTGCTCAATGATAGGTTGCTATATGGACCTAGCTAACCGTCCCGACCTTGGTGATCTAGAATCGGACCAAATCACATCAATTTGATCAAAGGGGAAAACC
Organism: Taxus wallichiana var. yunnanensis; assembly: GCA_018340775.1. Lineage (NCBI taxonomy): Eukaryota > Viridiplantae > Streptophyta > Pinopsida > Cupressales > Taxaceae > Taxus > Taxus wallichiana. The sequence continues at coordinate 332,669,077 of CM031233.1, read as the reverse complement.
CTCTATCCCTTAGGTACTATTTGGTAATAGGTGTACTTGTAATATGAAGCCTCGACACTAGCCTTCATGATATCTGTATCATCTCAACATCACTCAAAACTATGGTTTCTGAACCGTGATATCCTGTTCACTTATGATCCTACCCATATCAGATTAAATCTATCTCATGGAGGAAATCTACCAATATCTATTTAAATTCATAACCTAAACCTGAACCAAAGTCTAATATCTCTATGTAGTAAGGTCATGCACCTAGGCTTATGCTTGATCATAATCAGAACGATGGCTGTGTATGAGTATGTGCATGATGAAGAAGAATAAAAATATGAGCACCCTACACTATCAGCTACTGAATCTATTGCAGCCATTCGGATCAATCCCTACCCCGACCGGCTTGGGTTCTCACTTGGTCTCTCTCTGTTGTCACCATATACGCAGATGTGCTTTGGCCTGATCCTCTCGGGCACTATATATAAATGAGTGGCTATCACTTCCTATAACTACTGCTAAAGTGCACCTAGCTATCCATCATCTCCACCTGGAGGATGAGGTGGAGGACCCTGATGTGCCTTTGGATGTATATATTGTAAAGGAATGTGAATGCCAACTAGAATCCCAACTATAGGTAACTACATATTAGGTGCTCGTGGCACCTATATTTGTGCTCATCATTGCTCCTGTTCCTTTCCTTATTATTGTTGTAGTGGGGTCCCTTTCCATCATGACGTTGGTTGTCAAATGGATCCACATCATCATCATCTCCATTATCCCCACAAACATCCTCATCGCTATCAGTAGGAGGTCCCATTGGCGATGCTCTCACTCTTGCATCCTAGGATGCCCATGGAATCATCAATTGACAAGGTAAAAATCCATGGTAGCAAGCCCATCCTCGGCCAAGAAAGATGGATCTCTGAATTTCCACAAGGGTACCCACTGAAATGGTACCATTTGTAAATAATTGTCCATGGAATTATCCCTTGGAATATATGGCCTCATATAGAAATTATCTTGAGCTTTACAAGCATACCATATATCAGGTTATAAAACACCCTATGCAATGCTGAACTTCTACTAACACCTGTCAACTCTGTAAAACTCACACTTATAATTGTGGCTGATAATCAAAAAGTTCTCAACTATGGTGATGTTGAGATCATAGTCATCCTCTTGCCACTCATATGGCCCGTAAGGCCTACATACTACTTGGGCATCCTATAACTCATCAAAATCATGAAAATAATTATATGCGTTGCCTATGTGCAACCATTGTGTGGCACTAACCCATAGATGATGGCTCCTCTTGAGCATGAGCTTGTAAAACACCTCTAGGGTGACCAATAAAAATATGGTCCCATGCCCATATCTAAAGGAGTCTAGTTGGCACTACCTTCTTCTAATGGTATTATGTAATCAAATGTAGGTCCCAATATAGATGGGCCAATATGAATTGGCCCCTGAAATATGTCTGACCATCAATAAGTCCACGGATAATGCCGATGTGGACAAGATCGAAGGTAGCTCCACTCTTTTCAGGGAGAAAAAATCCACTGACAAAGGTCATTATATAGACTATGACTCTTTCCAAATCAGGATCTGTTGTGTCAGGAGAGTCTCACTGTCATACCTTAGTGAGGTATATCCTCCACTTTAAAAATCTCTAATAGACACTAATCAATATATTTGGTAGCTCGAGTACTTGAATGATCTCACCGTGGATGGGCACCGATATATCCACCATACTTCCTAAAGGGTAATGATCATCTCTCCTATGGGGAGCTGGAAGCACTGGCTCTTGTTGTGCCACCTCTTAGCTAAGGCTATAAGGAGGTCATGGTCAAGTGTAATTTGTGGCATATCAGCCACGTAGGCTAAACCGGTCACATATAGGAGGATATATAGTATCTTCCTATCCTTCTCATCAAATATTTTCTCAATAGCCACTAAATGACTGTACCACTCTCTCATCCGAAGAATGGGTAATCATCTCTGTAACAATAACAATACAATTATTAGGATATTTTCTATCTCGAATTCTTCTATTATTCTTCTAAAACATCCTCATTTCTACTTTCTTCTAGTCAAATTCTAGCCTACATTATTATACACTTTACGTATTTGTCTTAACAATTTTTATAAGTGTTTCTACTAGATGCATACATGCCCCTTTTGACACATACACACCTATTTCAACATTTATTCTCCCAACACACATATGCCTCCCTCCGATGTATATATGCCATACTCAATAAGTATGCACCCAAGTTTTCCCCTTCTATCTTGAAATCCACAAGACGCATACGTGTCCAAGTAAGGTGCATACGTGTGCCTTTTAGTGTGCGTGCTCGCATGTGTGTGTTTTTGTCCATGAGACACATACACTTCTAGGATCGATGGGCATGCGTGCACGTACCCACATTTCAACGCATACCCACCATTTCGACACACACATGTATACATATGCATCAATTTTCACCCTAATTGGTATAAAAATTATAAAATTAAGCAATAAATGATGAAATTAACATAAAAGGTTGGGGTACTCACGTAGATTCCATCCACGCCATCCCAAAGGTACTCCTGGATGTGATCTTCTCACCTCCTCATCCTATGAAATCTCACCATCTCTCTCTTAGCTCACAAGTCATTCACGGTAAGAATTTGGAAACACTCCATAGCAAATGAATTTTTGTGATGATTTACCCTCTTTGGGTGGGGTATATCTAGTCTTTTTAACTCACCACAGTGTTCCTAGGGCATTATTTGGCCGTTGTGAGGACTCTAACACTTCTTCGCTCCTTGTAAATAATTATTTTTATTAAATAATTATTTGTTTAATATTTTGTCATAGTGGGGAATTATTTGCCACCTAGTACTTGTTTCTTCTCACTAGGGAAATGTAATTTCTTCTAGCCGATATCACTTCTTCTCACCCACCAAAAATAATAACTTTATTAATTTTTTTGCTATGTTGAGCGTACTTGCAAACTAGCCTTTGTTTTCTCCCTAAGATATTTTTATCACTCCTAGGATATTCTTTTTATTCTTACACCTTCTTCTACACCAATGTTAAAATCTGTAAAATCTAAAAAGTTCAAAAACTCACAAAAACCAGAAAAGGAAATTATTAAAAAATTAGTCATAAACCGTAAAAATTGTAAAAATTCAAAAATTTGCAAAATTTGGTAAAAATCTCAAAACGGCTGAAACTTGTGTCTTGCACCATGGTACTTCTCCCATATCTTTCTAGTATTATCATGTGTTCATGAATCAAATGACTCAATGATCATCAGATCTACAACCACCTAGAAAGCTAGCTGGTTGCTTTGTTAGTACTTTGGGTTTAATCTGTTGCTGGTACTTTTTTCGTTGTGCACAAAGCTTTATCATTAGACACTATTTCCTTAATTATTTTCCCTCACATGTATCCTTTGTTTCGGCATCATTTTCAACCCTTTTCATTAATCATGAACATTTGAGGATCTTCATCTTGATAACAAAATGTTTGTGTAATCATCTTGATTGTTGTTGGTTTGAGTATGCATGTTTATACTTTTTCCCTATTAAATGATCTTGTTTCCTTCTTGTATTGAATTTCTTGTGGTATGTTGCATTGACTTGGTGTTTTTAGAAATGGACAATTTTTCATAGTTTGAATTTTCATGCCATTCTACTTTTTTCATATGCTTACATTTTTAATAAGGACCGATGACATAGATCCTTGGCAATATGATGATACGACAATTTTTCTATGATGGATTCAAGACTAATTCTTCCCTGGCCTTCTTCCTCTCTTTCTTCTTGATCATTCCCCTCTCAACACTATTCTTCTCATTCTCCTGGGGCATCCTACCCCTACCCATTCTTCCATTCATTTTTCTCACCTTTTTCGATCGTCGATCATCTTCTTTTATCACCCCATTGACACTCGAGGAGGCATCTCTTACTTCTACTAATTTTTCTTCCACCCCTTCAAAATTTTACTCTATGTTTGAAGTGTCATCGCTTATGCCACCCCAAAGAGGGGAAAATGTAGATACCCATAAATTAGCTCCACGTAATTTAAATACTTAAATTGTTTTAATTATATCCTTTCCCACAAATTGACGACATATTGTCAATATCACACATTTTCTCTTCTATCATTGTTAATTAACTACATTACACTAGTTAATTGACCCTTCTATCCAACAAAGACAAAAATTAATGACCTTCCATTAATTAAACCCCTTTCTACTTGAATTAATTAATTATTCTTAATTAATTAAGTTTCCTCTTCTATTAGATAAATAAATCATCATTTATTAAGTCTAAAACCTTCCTATTCCCTAAATCATACTAATTGTTCTTCTAAAATCTTCTATAAATCTTTCTCACCTATTAATTAATCACTTGGGTTAATTAATAAATCCCCTCAAACCCCATGAGCCACTAAAGGACAAACTAAACTCTTCTAAGGTTGACTCAACCCCTTTTAAACCATGATCATCCCCAACTAACTCAACCTAGATATTATCCCACATGTAAAGGGATGTAGAGATTATTTTATCTACTAGGCTATTTAAAGTACCTTCCTCCTACCTTTCTACTTACACCTAAATGAGCATAGATCCTATACTTTAGCCATTTTATCATCTTAGAGCATTTTTCCATTAGAGGAGCTAGCTATCTTCATTTATTGCACTCATCCATCCAAGTTTGAAGTCATATGGAGATATGCTAGGCAATCTTGTAGCCATGGATTGAAAAGAATCCATTCTTGAAACCTTAGGATTCAAACATATAATCAGCCATTTTGATTGCTAAGGATCTAAATAGGTTCATTTCATTGATTAACATTCAATAGAGATAGATATTAATTACTTAGAATATTAGTTTGAATATTTATTCTTGTTGTAATGCAAATATGTTGGTAGATTAGTCTTGTTTAAGATCTAAGCATGATGTGCATAGATTTTAGTTTCATTTTTTAGAACTACTAGGTGTAGTTCTAATTCTCTTTTCTTAGCTAACTAATTCATGCACACATTTTTGTACCTCTAATTTTCTTTCACTATATTCAGCATTTACCAACTATTTCAAAATAACGATGTGGTTATGAATGTCATGAAGGAAAATAAGTATCTCATTAAGTTTATGATATGTTTCTCGCTTTAGCTCCCATAACCCGATTTTAACAACATTCCCTCTTGTTCTAATCATTTATTTCTGTGAGAAAATAATATAAATTTTTTTGTAGCATAAGGAACCTTTATGTCCAAGATTTGTAACCTTCATCTTCGATACCAAAGTATAACGCCCAAATTATGCTTCAATTCACTAAGGAATTCTTTTATAAACCATTAATTACCTTGATTCCTTCAATGATTATCAACACACAAGTAAAAATAACCCAACATACAACCAATTTTACAAAATAGCTTAAGTTCTTATAATGTTGTAATGATTAAAATCATTATTCATCCACTTGTTGAATTATTCCAGTATTAGTTAATATCTTGAATCCATCTAGACAATCTATAATAACCATGTGTAACTATGAAGGGTTCCATATTTTATCAATCATCCTTCAAAAATATTTAAGATCCAATATACTTAGCATAAATTTATGTTAAGCCTTATTATAGGCTAAGAACATACAAATTATCTTAGTGTCAATCGAAAAAGTCACTAATGTAACCTACATCAAACTCTAGACATTACTAATAAGAAGACCTGGTTAATAGACAATGCAATAACTCAATTACCCTATTATGCACATAGTTATTTGGCTTTGTATTTGCAAGTCGACTGCAAGAATGCAAACAAGCCTACAAAACTTGTCTTCCCTTCACTGCATAACCATCTAAACATAGTTATCTAGATTATTTTCTATTGATTAAGCATTAATTTTTTAGTTAACTATTTCAATTATTCATTTACAAAAAGTAATGGACCAAATTTTGAAGTTGTAGATATTAGAACTCGACATTGGTCATATGCTTCATATCAAAAGCGCCTTGAGATTGCTACGGGATAAGATACACTCATGTAATGACCTAAGTCATTCTGCATTTGTTCCTTTCCCTATAGCCACCCCAAACTGGTATAAGCATGACTCATACAATATGAATGTCATCTCATGATGTCTGCTTTCATTTACAATTTATTAATCTTTTGTTTATATGAAAAGATAACAAAGTTCATTAAATTGTATTATTCATGGTAGAAGTATACAATGATCTCATCAAGTCACTAAATAATGTATGTACCTCCCACCATATGTAAATCAACTATATAATTTTACAAGATAAGTTTAGGTTTAGTCAAGTATGAGACGTAAACCATTTCATAAAATTAATTGAATATCATTAATGCTCATTAATAGACACTTGGTCTATTTTAATTCACTTAAATCAATTGGGTACATATGTACTATATCTCATGATACAATGTACCATTATACTTTTCCCATATTGTTGTAATTGTTTCCAACTAATATTAGGTAGAAACAATATGATATTTTTCAATGAATACAATTGATTGCAAACATGAAAGTTGCTGCTATAAAAAGACAATGAATTGTTTTCCAGAGTTTCATAATTATAACTTTGGATATATTATTATGTTTATATTTGATTAACATATATTACTTATTCACATAATTATCTTCTTTAATTACTATTTTTACTCTTTGTTTTGTCTTACCATTTTTGTTATATATTAATTAAACCATAATGACATATCCAACAATAATGTTATCATATTAATTATCAATTCAAAATAAATACTTTTCTATTAAACAACAATACAAGTATGCCTTATAACTCAATCATAATGAGCTGAACAATAATCATTATATTCATAATTAATAACAATTATACATAATCACAAAGTGATTATCAAAGATAATCATTTAATACAATAAGCCGAATTGCCTTATACAAATGCGAAGTACATATTTTACAATAATAAAGTACCATACAATTATTACATTTTATACAATCAAATTAAGACATTCAAGATACATGACAAACATGTGTAATCCCTTCCTTTAATCACCGGCATTGATTACTCTATTCCGCTATCTATAGGAGAGAGAAGATGATATAATGGTCAATTAAATTGAACTAGCATGAATAATTCTCTTTCATTCATGTTGTTAAGTTATGAACTAAATAACATTAATAGGTCATCTCACTTATTTAAAATAGTAAAAATGATCCTATTTAGATGAAATAAACCATGCTAATATACAATTCGAACAACAAAACCAATGGTATCGGGTAATTCAAAGACTCGATATACTTTATTCCTCATAAAAATATCATTTAAGACACTGTGACATTATTTTACCTTTTTAAAAATAAATTATAATTGATTTATAAACTTTACATCTTATTGATTAGACAATAAAGAAATTAAGGGGAACTGAATATTTATTAACCCATCTACCTCATATCAAATCAAATTAAGAGTAATTTGACTTTTCCGTGCCTATGATATCTTGATAATTTTTATCTCTAGATTTAATGCAAGTAAATAATTATTTCGACATGATTGGCTCAAGGTTTTTATAATAATACTAAGAAGTTTTATTCTAAAATAAAATAAATGTCTCACACACACCTATGTATGATAAGGAATATGATCTTCCCACTAAATCCATTTCAATATAACCAATTAAGGTTAACATTTTAACTAACAATTCCATCATCACATATTAATATTCAACTATTTTAATAGCTAGTGACCAAGCCCAAGATAAGGAAAATACCAACATCAAGTTATCATATACAATGGTCCTCCTATGTTCCTTTGGCATGAGTAAGTTTAGGGCTTAACCAAATTATTTGTAAGGCCTATTCCAAATTATTATCCTATTAAAAAATAGAATCCTTATCTTACAACTTAAACCAATGACCCACATAAGCACTAAAGAAATAATTCACTAGAAAAATCATTACAATGGAAGGAATGTTTATAATTTTGGCACATGGCTTCATATTTTATTATCCATTCAAATTTGAAATATCACTTAAAAAAACACCATGGAGGTGAAATAATGAAAAATAAAATAGATATCTTTGAAACACAATATTACAAGTTTCTAATATAATTGAATAATACCTATTTATTTGGTGACAAGAATGTAAATAAAGAATTCAAATATATTAGCCATAATAAATAAATTCATTTATAGTAAAAAAATACCTCTAGGAGAGAACAAAATATCTTTGTCTTCAAATGAAAATTCCAGATTTAAGAAAATATAATCATAAAAATGCATGGAAAAATATATATTAAAAGTTTAAATAAAAAAGAAAACCCATTAATTTTACCACTCAAAACGTAATAATAGAATAAAGGGAAATAATCATTCCTAGAATAATGAAGAGTTATACAACTTTCTTCCACAACTTTCCTATGGGTTGAGAAAAAAAACTTCTAACTTTTTGAAGCAGAAAACCAGCCCTATCTTTTCTTGTTTGCAAAACTCTCATCACCATCAAACAAAGTGTAACCACGTTATATACAAATATATTTTCCCTTTCTATCTCATCTAAAATATTAATAGAAATAACTTAAAAATCTCATGTAGTGTGGTCCAAAAATTGAGCACGAGCGATGAAGGAGCTCATGAAAAATAAAAGAAAACAATAAAAAAATTCCTTTGCATGCAAGGGTAGCATCTTGAGGAAGCTTCGTGATTCCAAATTAAATTAAATTCCATTCACTTCTGTAGATGCCACATAGTACCTTAGTAGTTCTCTCCACGTCTTATCCAGATCTTTTCCTTACATGTAGTATCGAGAAGACCAAATAAGTCAAAATTACACACTAAATAAAGTTTCATGTGATAATTATAAATAAAGAAAACAATCCTTTGTTTAGCAATGATTAACTTTGCATGGAGTTTATCGATCGGTCAAAGACCTCAAAACTTCCAACAAATTTCCTTTCTTTACATGGTGTAATCGGTTGAAAAAATAAATTAAGAAAAACATTCAATATGCTAAAGACATGGTCAAAGACCATTATATTTAAACCTTTATCGTATTCCTTTGGTCTTTAGGCCTTATAAAATTGATATCTTTTACTTTTTCATAGATTTTAATCAAACTATATTGATGCTACCACCTTATGGTCTAAAGACCATTTTAGGTCCACAACTTAAATTTCATTTTGACACAAGAAATAAATATTATAATGTCATCCATATATGGTCCATGACCTTATAGTGTCATTTTTTTCTTGTTCAAGCTTGCCATTGTTTCTCTGATTCTTAGAGCATTTCTTGGAATGTGATGAAACAGATAAAGGTAAAAGGGCTAGGATGAATACTTGTTAAAGCTAGTTGAAGGTTGTTGCACACGTATGACTTCTTGATCCACAACTGATCATGAGAGCTTCCTTTTGGCTAGGAGGAACTACCTAAAATGAACAAAAAGACCACCAAAAGAGATTAAATAGCATATGATAGTAGACTACCTAGCATATGCTAGTTATGAGAAGTATGATACTCCCTAGAAGGCTGTCAATCCACTGTATAAAATAATTCAATGTTAACAATAAATGAAATACTACTGTAGTTAAAATGATTTAGGTATCTCATTCGACTACAATAAGAAAATTCATTCACAATAGGCTAAGCTATGATTGAATATGAAGGGCAAGGTCTCTGTCAAATACTGGTACTGGTCAGGGTCTAGTTTTGGGCTATTTTGGGTGTTTGGTAGAGAATTTAGGCTTTGTTCTTAGTCTGAGGGTAAAACACAGAGACTAACGTTGGTCTAGTGTAACCGATGATGGTTCAGGATGGACCAACGATGGTCATGGGTAACCGGCATCAGTACAGTCAAGTGATAGAAACTTATTAAAATCTTGGTGTAAGGACAGATTTGAGGCTAAATGGAAATGAAGAGGGCAATGGAAAGGTCTATGGAGATATTAGGTATACTCAGAGGTGTTTAACAATCGGGTATGGGAAATTTAATGGTGTGGGTGAAGGAATGATCAAACTTGCATGAAGGTAAATGGTGGGAGAATGGGAGTGTAAGTAGAAACTGATAATAGAGGTAACAAAGCCTACTAAAATGAAAGTAGATGAATCTTTGGTTAATAGAATACTAACTTGTTGTATGTGATTGATAGCTGGATGGAAATGGTAGTTGATCAGATGATTGGAATTTGGTGTGGTGATGGCGCTTCCCGGATGCTCCCGTGAATGCAAAATGGCTATGTGATCGCTTTTGATGTTGGTTGTGGATGTTCGGATGCATGTGCAAATGTTGGTTCTACTTGCATACAAATCTGGTCTTGTCTCTTGATATCTCAATGTGCCAACCATGAAATAAGGTTACCAAATGGAATAAAAGGTAACTAATGATGGTTTTGGGTGTGACTAGGCGTCGATTAGGGCAGAATTTCCTAGATTTTAATAAAATGCACAAATCGCTTGATTTCTTAGATCTTGTTCCTTTTCCTTTATGGAAGCTTCTTTTGTAATGGATGGGAATGTGGTTAGAGGGAATGTAGGATTTGAATTTTAGGCTTTAGGTAGGTGTAGACACAAAACTTGGGTCACACTTCCCTTGGTCCTTCGATAAATAACCAACTCCAACGAGACTCACCTAACCATGGCCCCTTTCACCCCACTCTAATATTAATTTAATTAAATTAATTTATGATATCATAATATCTATATTTAAATATCCTAATTGGGATAATACCCATGCCACCACCTCACCTATACACCTCATCTAGCCACGTCACCTAAAACCTATTCTTAGTATGTTGCCATAACTAACTAAGACCTACCTAAACCCTAAAAATCAAAGCCTAAATTCACTCTACCCACATTCCCACCCATTACAAGGGAAGCTTCTATTCTAATCCATAGAGAAAGATGAATGAGATCAAAGAAAACTAAGGGGATCTTCCCATTTTAGTAAACCTAGGAAATACTTGACCTAATCGATGATGGTTACTATACAGGAAAAGTGACGGGTAGCGTGAGAATCTACAAGTGACTCTTCCGCATACCCGACCTCTCGAGGTCGTGCCGAGACAAAGCCGATGGGGATAGAATATGCGTTGGATTCAGACAAACTAGTTAGGCGAGTCTAATGTCTTCGACATGCACTAGTGGAATTTACAAATCTAAGGCAAAGAAGGCCCTTCTAACTTGGAGTGGTGTGATAGATCGATCGGGAAGGATGAATGCTCGAAGGCTCCAATCAATATCGAGCTTTGGCGTGATTCGACCTATGGGTTGTGGAATACGTGGAAAATGACCTGGGATAGTTTCATGTATGTCTTCAAATAAGGTCATAGGGTGGATGGTGAAAACAATTGACTCTATGGACGATTCTCTAGCCTAGTCTAGAATTCTCTAGCTTCGTTAGCCGCTATATCCAGTGAGGACAATTGTTCGATGATGATGGGTGGAATTGGAGTGGATTGGAATACTAGTGTGCGTAAGTCAGCATCTATATCTGATTGACTTATGGATTCATTGGGCTATGAGATCTGTGGGTCACAACCATGGACTCTTGGATGTTGCGGTCCTGTTATGGTCATGCGCGAAATCAAGTTCTAATCCCTAGTATCTAGTAATCGTATGCTTTCTTAGCTTCTATGTTTAGGACCAACAACTGTGTGATTTTCTCAGAATATCTCACAGGTGTTTGTGCAACCTGGATCCTTAGACTGGTATCTATATTTGTGAGAGTGTCTCCTGCACCTGGCTATGGGACCAAAGGATCACTACCAAAGGTTTATTATTTTTCGAACCCTTCTATAGTCATGTGAGTGTTTACCTAGGGAAATCTGTAATTTGGTTGGTTTGACCAAAACGTGTGTGCTTGGTCATCTTCTATGTTTAACCCTCTCAACTGAGAACTGATCAGTTGTAAATCTGTTGTTGTTCGGAATACTTGTATTCTGAGATTTTGGTCTATGTCAACTATTGCTGTGACGAGGTTTGGTGGAGGCACGATTGGCTCAAATATATATTCCTGGGCTCCCGAGGTCCCGTGATTGTCATACGAAATGAAATGTAAATCTAACTGTAACTAAGTAAACTCTAACTACGTGGAATAAACCTAAAACATAAATAAGTTCTATTCTTCTAAGAAACCTTTCAAGAATATAATGAAAGCAAGCTATTTAAATGTATCTAGGAATAACAACTAAACAATAATTTAAAACAGACAAAATAATTGAGTGTAGTTATCAGTCTGTGTAATTTGTAGATTTATTCTAAATAAAATAGCTCATCTAATCTATCTCGCAAGATTCTCGATCCTACCTCGAAGTGAGGAGTGAATCATAGTTTCTCCAGAAACTATCAATCCTCACAGCTTCCCTGGCAATATCAAGAATAGAATTCACTGAAATGAAGCAATTATCTACTCTATTTGATATGATTCTAACTAGAACTTTGAAAGCTAGAACACGGATTCCGCGAGCAGTGGCGAATCCGATGGTGTGTGTGATCTTGTCCCCTCGGTATGATCTCCTCGTTCTTTCATGTTCATGTGGATCCATAAAAGCATGTAATACTAGCATTGACAGGAGTAGATATTGGGACAAGGACAGCTCATGCAGACCGAAAATGCGAGTAGGAGAGGGACAGCATAAGAGTACAGAGCTTGGCTTAATTGGGTCTTGATTTTTGTTTAATTGGCTTTGCATCTGATTTAGTGATGAGGTTGTGCACCACAATGTGGGGTACGACTCTGTCATCTCCTTATAATTAGATGCAAACACCTTCGATGTTCTTTTAGAACACGAGTATGTATTTCCACTTCTTCTGGGGTTAAGGATGATCCTAATTTCAATATTCTCGGTTCATCTTCTGTCCCGATGTTGACATCGATTGTTTCCTCAATCAAAGAGGCGTTACCCTCTTCGAACTCAGGTGGTGTTGGAGGTGAATCCAAACCCTCCCCATTGTCTACTGCGTATATGCTAGGTTCCATTTGTGAGGGAAAATCCATCATGGGATTCCCGAAATAGGAAGACGAATGTGGAATTAAGGATAAATCTAGCATATGATAGGAGAGATGTAATGGCGCATAGGCGTTTAAGTATTCCAAAGTGGCCATATTATTATTGACATGGCCTGGGGTGGTAGATTCACTTTCGCTTGAAAGGGGATTTGTCATTATTTTTATCAATGGCTCATCACGAATGGACACCATGAACTCGGGTATCTTCTAACTCATTACTTGGAGTAAAACGTGATCTTGAAGTTCTTTATTGAATCGGAGAAGATTTTCTCTCGCGAGATTGCTTCAATGGATATGAAGTTAAATGCCTTGCTTAAATTTAATACGGATTCTTTGTAAAGCTGCAAGTGTTCGGCTTTGGTTTCGTATACTTCAGAAACTTGGTTTGCCACTAATTGCGAGTCTCCTAAGACTCTGATGTTGTTAACACCAATTCTCTTGGCTAAAGTGAGGCCAAGGAGGAGGGCTTCGTACTTAGCGCCGTTGTTTGTGCATTCAAAGTTTAACTTAAAAGTGAATGGGAGGACTTTCTCCTCGGGTGAAGTAAGAATTATACCTGCCCCCACTCCATAACGACATTTAGCTCCATCGAAATGGAGAGTCCAATACTTAGTCGGGAGTATAGATGTTGGGGCATTTGCTGCATTTACGCACTCTACTTCTACCATATAGAGGTCCTCTGCTGGAAGGGAACCAACACCTAGGGAATATCCTATGCCTACTGAATCAAATGGTAAAAACATTATCGAATCTTGTTCTATCAACTCAACGATTTTCGCAGTAGTCCCTAATGATACTATTTCTTTAGTTTTATCTTTGGGGGTTGGAATTGTTTTGGCTATGCTGATAGTTTCAAGATCTGTCGTAGGTACCAAATTTTCCTCTGGTTTTGGGTTAGTGGGTTTATTAAGTTGGTTTGTTGGAAGTTCAAATTCTGAGTGCACCTGGTCTTTTCTTTAAATCAGCTAGGTGCAAATTGAAAGGTTTTGGATTGCCTTTGGCTACAAATGCCTTTCCTAGATGCAAGAATCTTACTTCTTGAAATAAAGTAGAAGGGATTGCCTTCATTTAGTGTATCCATGGTCAACCTAGTATCATATTATAACTAGTTTCTGATCTATAATATAAAACTCGGTCGAGGATTGTTTTGGGCCCTAAGGTGACCGTGGCAGTATTATAGTTCCTATCGAAGTGGCTTTAAGGCTATCATAGCCTCTCAACATATTTCGAGTGGTGGAACAGTTTGTTTCCCCATATCCTAGTTTTTGGAGGAAAGAGAAAGGGACTATGTTAACTGCAGCCCCATCATCAACCATTGCCCGTTTTACATAGTTATTATAAACCCATACTTGTAAGTGTAAGGCTGGATCACCTCGGCATGCGATCTTAGCATCTGTGGGCATTTTACTTATTTCAAATATGAATTCGACATCCTTGTCCGGCTGCCCCGGAGGGTGGATATCAAAATCTACGTGATTTACTTGTGTTTCAGGAGGTGGAGTGATGTTAATTAGATGACCTAGACCTAATGCTTCTAAAAGAGCAGCTCTGTGAGGAGGAGAGTTCTTTAGTAAGTCTAAAAATGAGATGTGCGAGAAGGTCTTTGTTAGGTCATTAATTAAATCATAGGCACCTATGGGTTTTTCTACTATTTGTTGACTCTTATCTGTTTTCGGCGGATGACTTGGGCTCGGTTGAGAGAAATATTCTCGCGTTCTTATTATAGGTTCGATAGGTAGTTCAGCGTCTAATTCTACCAAACTGACTATCTTGGGTCTCGATTGACTTCCTAAGCGTGGTGCAGTGATGGATTTAATGAAGTCGAGGCTTCGTGATCATTGTTTCCTGTCATTGCACTTTTGTTTGTTCCAGTTGGATTCAGCCTATTGCTATCATGATTTGGGAGTGGATCGTTAAAGATCTTGAGAGGAGCATTCTGAGGGGAAACTGCTCTTGTGAGCGTATTTGGTTGTGATGACATGGGATCTGCCAAAAACAACTCTGTGAAGAACTGTCTTTGTTCTTCTGGAAAATGTTGCATAAATTTATTATAGTCACGACACGTTCTAGTATCATGACCCTAAATTTTGTGGAAACCACAATAAGAATTGGGGTTGTAATTCCTGTTTTGTTGGTTCGGTGTGTATTGTGGCCTAAAATTCTGATCAAACTGTTGCCTATTAGGATTAAAATTTTGCATTTGTTGTTTCTGGTTTTGACTTTGGTTTTGATAACCAAATGAGTTTTGGCTTGGCCCTTGTATGGGATTTCACCATTGTTGTTGTTGTTGTGGATGATTAAAATCCACTGTATTGATCGTCGGGGTAAAGTTGTTGTTTCGTTGGTTGTTTGTTTGTGACGGAGTATTAACAACATTTACCCTTTTGGGCTGGTCGGTTACTCCATCCATTGTTACCCCATGATTTTTGTTAAGGATTTTGGGTCCTTGATTGACATTTGTGATAGTTGTAGTGTTCGAGTGGAGGTGATTAACCTCACGTTTGTTCCATATGTCTTACGACCCACTATCTATCGCTGCTTGGTCTATTCGAAGAGTGCTCTCAAGTACTTCATCATAAGTTCTTAGTGGGAACTTCGGACTTCTTCCTTCACCTCTTTCTTTGAGAGAATGAAGGAACAAATCACATAGTTCCATATGATCCATGTTTGGAGCACTTGCTAAGGAATAAAGGACTATATGCCACCTTTGGATGAAATGGGCGCATGATTCGTTGTGTTCCTGTTTGATGTGTAAGAATTCCCTGATTCCTGTTCTCAACAATTTGTTCATGTCGAATGCCTTAATGAACTCTAATACGAGTTGTTTAAATGAATGGATGGAGGCTTCAGGTATTCTATAATACCGTCGAGAGAAATGCCTTCCAAGGTTTTGGGGAATATTTTAGCAACAACCCCATCCCAAGGGAGTAATTCTCGTATGGATGTAGCGTAAGCCTTGATATGTGTGTTTGGATCTATCACCGCTTGATCTATTCGAAGAGCGCTCTCAAGTACTTCATCGTAAGTTCTTATTGGGAACTTCTAGACTTCTTCCTTCACCTCTCTCTTGAGAGAATGAAGGAATAAATCACATAGTTCCATCTCGATCCATATTTGGAGCACTTATCTTGAAGAATAAAGAAGCGTACGCCACCTCTAGATGAAATGGGTGATGATTCATTGTGTTCTTGTTTGATGTGCAAGAATTCCCTGATTCCTGTTCTCAGCAGTTTGTTCATGTCGAATGCCTTAACAAACTCTGATACGAGTTGTTTAAATGAATGGATGGAGGCTTCATGTATTCTATAATACCAGTCGAGAGCAATGCCTTCCAAGGTTTTAGGGAATATTTTAGCAACAACCCCATCCCAAGGGAGTAATTCATGTATGGCTGTAGCGTAAGCTTTGATATGCGCATTTGGATCTCCCTCACCTTTGTACTTGGGTAAATCGGGAAGGGGTCTTGGGAGCATGATGCTTCGTATGGCGAAGTCTAAGGGCTCCTTTAGATATTCTGAATAAGTCCCTATCGCATAGTTTTCGACCATTGATGGTGGTTGCTGAGGGAGTGGTGGTGGGATGGTTTGTTGATACGGTGCAATGTATGCATTGGTAGGGGCATAGGGAAGTCCCTGTGTTTGAGAAAACATGCCAGGAGAGGAGAACATATCTCCTTGCGGTGATTTGGAGTACATGTTTAAGTATGACGAGGTATTGTCTAGTAATGGGTTACTTGATACTAGACCGGGAGGAATAGTGTTAGAGATGACAGGCCTTGTTGGCGTTTGTTGTGGATAGTGAGGAGGCATACCTAACGTGCCTATGCCTGTGAGGAGATCTACTTGGCCAGAGTGGTATGGAGGATTGGAACTTCCTGCTTGTATGAACGGAGAATTTTGACTTGCTTGAGCAAGTTCTAACCCTCTCACTTTTTCTACTAACGTTGAAATGACTTCATTTGGTGAAGTCACGGTGCTTTGCCTGAGCGGTGTTTGTTGTACACCCTGGTGTTGTATAGGCATGTGGTATCCTGTCATTAAGCGATCGCTATCTTGCCAAGTTTCTCTGAGAGTATTTCCTATATGCAGTGGCATAGAGGTATTTTCTTGAAAAGAGACATCGGGTTGTATTTGTAAACCTCCTATAGGTGGGTACATACCCCGATAATGTTGTTCACTCCTAGGATAATGTATTGACCGTTCATCATCTAAGACCAGATATGGGTCAGACATTTGTCTACTAATTTGTGGTCTAAGTAGCATTTGAGGAGACGAACCAGATTCTCAGTAAACGTCATATTGTTTGAGCCTGAAGGCTCTGTTTGTTGTGTTCGAGGGGGTTGATCTAACTCCTCTGTCTGAAAAGATGAGTTATATCTGTTTCTTGTTGACAACTGATTAGTTGAATAGTTACGCCCCATACTGAGAGTGAGGGTGATGATTTCCTATTCTGTTGGGTGTAGTATGCCTCGAGACCCAAGAGGGGTCTGCCATATTCATCGAATCCTGACATATTCGGGGGGTATATGAATACCCACAGAATAATGGGAAGGAGCGAAGGTGATTGAGATGAGATAAAACTTCTCAAAGAGAAGGTGAAACAGTTGTTTTTTTCATGTCGGGTTCACCAGTTTTGTACACCGGAAAAGTGACAGGCGAGCATGAGAATCTACAAGTGACTCTTCCGCGTACCCGACCTCTCGAGGTCGTGTCGAGACAGCCGGTGGGGGTAGAATATGCGTTGGATTCAGACAAACTAGTTAGGCAGTCTAATGTCTTCGACACGCACTAGTGGAATTTGCGAATCTAAGGCAAAGAAGGCCCTTCTAACTTGGACTGGTGTGATAGATCGATCAGGAAGGATGACTGATCGAAGGATATAACCAATATCGAGCTCGGCATGATTCGACCTATGGGTTGTGGAATACATGGAAAATGGCACGGGATAGTTTTGTGTATGTCTCCGAGATAAGGTCATAGGGTGGATGGTGAAAACAATTGACTCTATGGACGATTCTCTCGGCCTAGTCTAGAATTCTCTAGCTTTGTTAGCGCTATATCCAAAGTGAGGACAATTGTCGATGATGATGGGTGGAATTGGAGTGGATTGGAATACTAGTGTGCGTAAGCCGCGTCTATATCTGATTGACTTATGGATTCATTGGGTGTGAGATCTGTGGGTCACGACCATGGACTCTTGGATGTTGCGGTCTGTTATGGTCATGTGAAATCAAGTTATAATCCCTAGTATCCAATAATCGTATGATTTCTCGGCTTTATGTTTAGGACCAACAGCTGTGTGATTTTCTCGGAATATCTCACGGTGTTCGTGCAACCTGGATCCTTAGGACCGGTATCTATATCTATGTGAGTGTCTCTGCTTTGTTTGTGGGACTAAAGGATCACAACCAAAGGTTTATTCTTTTTGAACCCTTCTGATCATGTGAGTGTTTACCTAGGGCAATTTGTAATTTGGTTGGTTTGACCAAAACGTGTGTGCTTGGTCGTCTTCTATGTTTAACCCTCTCAACTGAGAACTGATCAGTTGTAAATCTGTTGTTGTTCGGAATACTTGTATTCTGAGATTTTGGTCTATGTCAACTATTACTATGACGAGGTTTGGTTGAGGCACGATTGGCTCAAATATATATTCCCTGGGCTCCTGAGGTCCCGTGATTGTCATACGAAACGAAATGTAAATCTAACTGTAACTAAGTAAACTCTAACTACGTGGAATAAACCTAAAACATAAATAAGTTCTATTCTTCTAAGAAACCTTTCAAGAATATAATGAAAGCAAGCTATTTAAATGTATCTAGGAATAACAACTAAACAATAATTTAAAACAGACAAAATAACCGAGTGTAGTTATCAGCCTGTGTAATTTGTAGATTTATTCTAAATAAAATAGCTCATCTAATCTATCTGCAAGATTCTCGATCCTACCTCAGAAGTGAGGAGTGAATCATAGTTTCTCAGAAACTATCAATCCTCACAGCTTCCCTGGCAATATCGAGAATAGAATTCACTGAAATGAAGCAATTATCTACTCTATTTGATATGATTCTAACTAGAACTTTGAAAGCTAGAACCTGGATTCCGTAGAACAGTGGCGAATCCGATGGTGTGTGTGATCTTGTCCCCTCAGTATGATCTCCTCGTTCTTTCATGTTCACGTGGATCCAGAAAAGCGTGTAATACTAGCATCGACAGGAGTAGATATTGGGACAAGGACAGCTCAGAATGTAGACCGAAAATGTGAGTAGGAGAGGGACAGTGCAAGAGTACAGAGCTTGGCTTATGTGATTCCTAGCTGGATTTTACTGTAAGTCATGCAATATGAAGCGACCAGAACCTGAAACTATCCTGTTTGAAGAGCAAAACCTGCAACTTTAATGGCTTCCTAAGCTATTCTATTCCAATGGATTGGATAAAACAACAACACTGTTTGCACAAGCTGGATATGTGGCTTACCAACAGCTGGACAATGCTAATGAGCATGCAAATGAACTAAAACAAGTATTCTAAGCAAAATAATAGCTAAATCTAATGCAAAGAGAAATTTAGAGACAAACTTCAGACCGGATTAGGTGTAATAACAACACTGCCTGCACAAGATGGGTATGTGGCTTACCAACAGCTAAACAATACTAACTAAACATGCAAGTGAATTGAAACTATGGCTTCTAAACAAGATAACAAGCTGGACTACTGAAAATGAGGAGATGAGAGCAAAAGATCAGTCCCTTTGTTTGAGCACAAGCCATGCATTTATAGGAATTCAATCACCCAAAGATCAAAACCAAACTGAACTCCTAAATAATAAACAAAGGAAAAACACTATTCTAGGGGACCAAAAACATAAATGCATGCTCAAGTCGGCAAGGAAAGCTGGTGAAACGTGATATTTCACGCGAGTTACGTCAAAAGAAAATTTTGGAAAATGCACAAAGGACCGCCGCCTGCTCAGGTGGTAGTTACAGGACGCCGCCCTGTTCAGGGCGGCGGTTACAGGACCGCCACCCAGTCAGGGTGGCGGTTTCATTACTAAAGAGAAAGGGGCAAGAAAAAGAGGGGAAAAGGGGAAAACAAAGCACGCAGGGGCTAAGCGGGATATGCGGGATGTTAACGCATATTCGGAGAGCTTTTCTGGATCCCGAACACCTTGCGAAGAGACCTGTATCATCATTGGGGCACTTATTACGCTGTTCCGCAGTACAATACCTTACAATTTTGGGTACGTACTGATTACTCCCGAACCACCACCGGTCAAACTGGAACCGTCTTCAGTTACCATTTATACCCCAAAACAACCTTATTTTGAGGTTGGAATATTTTCAGAGAGCAAGTGATGAATCTAGAGCTACATGCAAATGGAACCAACATTCATACAAGCCAACATCAAAAGCAATCACAGAGTCATTTGCATTCACGGGAGCATCCAGGGAAGCACCATCACCACATCAAACTCCATCCATATGATCAACTGCCATTGCCATCCAACCATCAAGCTCGTACAATAGTAAGTATTTTTATTAACCAACATTCATCCATTTTCATTTTAATAGACTCTTTTACTTTTGTTATCAGTTCTACTTGTATTCCCATGCACCCATCATTTTCCTTCATACAAACTTGATCATTCCTTCACCCACACCATTAAATTGCCCATATCCTACTGATAACTACCCCTGAGAACACCTAAGATCTACAAAACCTTGCCATTGCCCTCTCCATTTCCATTTAGCCTCAGATCTGTCACCACACCAATATTTCATTCGATTTTGCCCCACCCCGACCATATTGATGCGGTTACCCACAATGGTGCCAGTTCGCTCAAACTAATGTTTCTCTCTGTGTTTTATTCTCAGAAAAGAACAGAGCCTAAAATCTCCACCAAATACCCAAAACAGCCTAGAACCAGACCTTGGCTAGTACCAGTACTGACAGAGACCTTGACCTTTAGATTTAATCATAGCCTAGCTTGTTGTGAAAAAATCCATTTACTGTAGTCAAATGAGATACCTAAATCATTTTAATTACAGTATGGTTTTATTTATTGTTAACATTGAATTATTTTAAATAGTGGATTGATAGCCTTATAGGGAGTATCATACTTCCCGGATCTAGCATACGCTAGGTAATCCACTGCATATATTGTTTAACTTCTATTTGGTGGTCTTGTTTTCTATTTCAGGTAGTTCCTCCTAGCCAAAAGGAATCTCTCACGATTAGCTATGGATTAAGAAGTCATATGTGTGCAACAACCTTCAACCAGCTTTAATAGGTATTCCTCCTAGCCCATTTACCCTTATCTGTTTCGTCAATATTCAAAGAAACACTCTAAGAATCAGGTGAAACATTTTGATACCCTGGTGGGACCCATTCAGGGTTCCTTGCATTTCGTCATTCCTAGGTGAAAAGTTACATGTTTGTTTCCTTTCTAAAAGGTTCTCACACTAAAATTTCTCCCCTGGAATCTTCTCTTCTTTCTATTTGTCTCAAAGAAATCATGTTTTGGTGCTTTAAAAAGAACATTTCTTTCCTTTCATTAGTATCACATTAGTGAAAGAGCATCCCTTCTCCTGTTCACCTCTTTGTGTCATCAAATTCAACATTTCGATTTGGGCTTAAAATTAACTGCATTTCATTCTGCTTTACTACATTAGCTCACATTAAATGAGGGAAACCTATACGCTGGAAGTCATGCCCAAGCTGATGGTTGAAAAATGAATCATAGAAAATCACTTCCTTTCTCTTCTTCTCTCTCTGAGTCTTATCCAAACATCACAAAATTGAAAAATATACACATTCTTAAACAACATCTTACCCAGAAGAAGCGTAGGTGATCACATGATCACGGCATAGTGGGAACCCAACTCGTTACTTTTGTCAAGTCATTATCTTAGAAGACATCCCACCCTCACCATAACATACCTGAAACCTCTCCTTGTAGATCTCCTTCTTTGTAGGAAGCCTTCCTCACCAAAAACTCTATTCTACAAGTTCATGAGTCAGTCCTTAATAGCATAAGCTGAACAAACATAATAGAAAAAACACTCTTAGGATTGTATTTTTCTTAGTATTTCTGTTTAGCTTGCGCTTTGAGGTGAGAGGACATGTTATTCACATTTTCATTTCTCCTTGCATGCTACTTATCATAGTTGGTGTATTCTAGCTTCATCTGATTGTGCCTAGACCCCATTTTCATCATTCTCATAATTCTAGGTTTGAATTCACATTTGATTTTAACTCACAACCATCAGTTCTTCATCTCTGTTTCAATTTCATCAGTAACCAGTGTCAGTCCAGCGACCATCGTCGATTACCCCGACCATCATCGGTTTTACGATCGGTGTCACCCAACAACCATCATTGGTTACCCCGACGATCACTAGTTTTACCCGATCAGCGTCGGTTTAATGTTCTTTTGGTTAACCTACCCAAAAGGACACCTGATTCACTTTCTTTTTTTTTGAGTCTCTGAAGCTCTCATCATCTCTCTGTCCTAATAAATCCATCAGCATCTTATCTACTTGGTTGATTTTTATCTTCTACCTTGTTTTGATAAGTTGTCCATTTTTCATGATGTGACCGACCATGGTTACCTTTGACTCACGTCGAGTTTACCTAAGTGTCATCGGTTAGCCTATTCAAATTTCTGGATGACATTTCATACCTAATCCACCTACCACCACCTATTTTTCCTATATTTACTATATTTTTGTGTCATTTACAAAAATCAGTCCTACCATGTCAGTACTTGTTCACATAGTGTCGATAGCTAGGAAAACGCCCTCATATTCCATGCTAGTTATCAACTACTCCCACCTAGTCCTTCACCACCTTCTATTTTGTCATCCATGGCTCCTACCACACCTATCACTATCACCACGGGGATGAGGAATTCACATGAATCCTTGACTAGAACCCCGATGCCTTACAATTCTATCTTTCCCACTCATCTACTCAAGATGCCTCGGGTCAATTGATATACAGTATGTCCATATCTATCCCCCAAAACTTTTCCTACATGTGCCAGCCTCTACTAGCTCCGCACTACCCACATCTACCTTGCCTCCAGTCATTTCTTAGATAGGCCCTATAAGCTGCTATGACCGCCACACATCTGCTACATCCATTACACCTGCAACATCCACTATACCTTCATCCACCACCTAGAATGTAACCTCATCCATGCCTATTGTCTCACATATACCCATAGCTACACAACCACCCCAGTGTTGATGACCACTACCCCTTTTCAAAACATTGTCCTTTCTATTCCATAGTCCTTAGCCCCCATTACTACTAGAGTCACCTTGACCCTTCCACCTCCATATACGTACTATCAGTAGCCTCCCATTTCATCTATCAGTCATGTTGGGTACGTACCCCCTATCTCACTCCCTCCTTCTCAATCTACCTATACAACATCACCATATACTGGAATGCCACCTCCATCATATGTCCAACACCAACCTCCTTACACTACAGGAGGTACCCATCCATCCCAACCTACCGATGACCTAATCAAGTTAATGATGGAAAAGATGCAGACATTGGAGGCATCAATTTATGGAACACACAACTCCCTCACCTATGATGAGATTTGTTATGAGACCATCCACCCATCCATTCCTATTCATATCCTATACATTGGGAAATGCCTAAATTTAACTGCTTTAATAGCAAAGAGGACCCACAACAACACTTGCAGTCTTTCAAACACGGTTGTTATCTGATCACCCATGATGACACTTTGCTTTTGAGGACCTTTCCCATGTCTCTGACTGGACCCACATTAGATTGGTACAATGGGTTACCTAGACATTCTATCTTCTCATTTAATCAGGTAGCCCAAGCCTTCTTGGATCACTTCTCCATCAACATTGTTAAGAAGGTTACCATGACTGACCTCTACTCTATGCGTCAATATGACGACGATTCTATCGCATATTTTTTCACTCATTAGCGTAGACTAATAAATAAACTCACATTCAAATTACAAAAACCGAGCTCAAAAAAATCTTCCCTCAGCCTGCTAGACATATCTCCCCAACCCTGTAAGTGAAAACTTTCCGAACCTTTGATGAGGCATTCACCATGACATGAAAACTAGAGATTCGTGCCATCAAAGAAAATAAAATCCAACTACGTAATAAGAATGCATCATTTAAGTCAAATGATAACTCTTCTTCTTCGAAACCATAAAATAATTATTCAAAATCCAAGGGAACCACTAACGTAGTGGTACTCAAGGCAAGCCCAACTCATCCATCAAATCAACCTAATCCCTCATCCAATCTTTCCCGGTCTAGACCTTTCAATTCAGATGAGAACAACATAAATACACCCCAATTGGGGAGCCTTATTCTTCTATCTTGGAAAAGATCATTAAAGCCGGTGTCATCACCCTTCCTCCCGTAAAACCACACACTAGATTTGATCCTACTCGCCCCACACCCGCATGGTACAAAGAGCATGACTTTTGTAACTATCATCAGGTAAAAGGAAATAGTGATGGCAATTGCATCACTTTCAAGAACATTATCCAAGAAATGCTCGAAAATGACGAGTTAGTCTTGGATAACCCTAATGCACCTGCCAACCAAAACCTGCACATCTTCAAGAAACCATTTCCTAAACACACCTCTTCTTCTGATCAAATTAGAGAGACCTTAAATAATGATAGCCATACCCATGAGGTCCATGCTATTTTTAGTGACACACCAATTGCTTTGCAATTACTGCATATTCTTTCCATAGAGGAAATCCTAGGCCGAAGTCCTCCACCTACACGTGAACCCACTTCACCTATTCCTTCACCCATAGAGGAACACCCTTTGTGTCCCCCCTCACATGTGAAGGAACCTTCTATTAACATAAAGACCGCTTCACCTTTGGATTCTCCACCTAGAGAGCTATCACCAACAATACCTTTCGACCAATGGGAGATGCTTGTTTACCTCCTTCACCCATAGAGGAGCACCCATCATCTCCTCCACTTATCAAATATCCAGTAGGAATTTCATTGCCTCTAGGTGACCATTCTCCATCAGCTACCCAAGATCTTGCATATTTACTTTTAGCTCTCTTACCCATAGAGGCTGAGGCTAGTGAATTCCCTATTTCTAAGATACATATTACAGAGATTGCCATTGGATCCACATCAATCCCACCAAATGCAGTGTCGTTATCATGCTTAGCATACCACCTATATTACGTGTATAGAACCTTACTTTGGGGACGTCTTCTATTTCTTGTCTCAACACAAATGCAGATGTCACTCACTGACACTTCCACTATCTATCCAAAAATATTTTGTCCGATCAACCCAAACACAACCAAAACTATCACAAGTTCCCCCATAATACCACTCATGGCTAAACTCACACCTTCACCCATAACTCGACATGCTTCTACATCCAAACCTACGCCTACATCATCTTCCTTGCCTAAACCTATTTCTACCTTAGGGGTCATCCCAATGGCTAGCCTTACTCATCCACCCATAAAATTAGATTTAGCTACATCCTCCAAAACTAACACCAAACTTAATCCAGCCCCTAAATAGAAGAATTGATCCCCTAGATCTCATACCCTAACCTCACTGATCACACCTTCATTACCTTCACCCCATTTTTTTGTCCATCTTAGGACCTAGCCCTTCTAACCTGGTTAAGAAACCTCCACCTATCAGTAAACTAAAAACACAACAACCCATTCCTCCCTCACAAACCTCTAACATACCCAAACACCCGACACAACTTTTGCCTACACCTGCAACTTTTTACCACCCATACCTCCTATACCATCAATGACTTCTTCACTACCCATGACACTTTAGTCTCTTTCCCTCACACCTCTTGCACGACCCACACAATCTACCTTTATAACACCTCATTTATCCCTATGGGTAACTCTTCCTCTTCAACCATCCGATTTTTCCTCTAGATCTCATGCACACGTATCATGTTTACCCAAGAAGGTGTAACCTAAAAGAAGAAATCTGCTACCCTCTAAAAAGGTAGTCAAACCAACCACACGTTATATTACCGGCTTATCTACCATGCCCCTACCAAAGTAGCCATGATGAACACCCAAGACCACACCAACACCTAAAACCGTAGCTCGACCCACTCCCCCTCTTGCAAAAACCCTTCCTATACACTTGGTCACACCTGCACCCAAACCCACATTCACTTCCCATTGTGATCCACTGGCGGGATCCTATGCCAAAATTTTAACCAACCTCCTTGAAACTTTTTCATCACATTACCGCCTCTTAGACCTTACGATCCACTCAAGCCCAAACCAAAAGGGTTTGATGAAACGAAAATTTGTGTTTACCATCGTGTTCCAGGACACGATGTAGAGAACTGTAAGGATTTGAAAACCGTTCTTATCTAGTTATTCCCTCCTGAAGAAAACTTTTATGATGATGACCTTCTCAATGAGGACCCCATTTCTCCAGCTCAATTTCCATAGTTCTTCCTTCATTTCGACCCAAAAAAATACTTGCACCCCCACAACTCTTAGAGCCACCTTTGAGATTTGAAATTAACATGGTGTGCATCAAAGAAATTTCCAAATCTCCACCCAAATGTCATTGCACCTAGCTCACTTCACAAGGCCTTTCTCCTTCGGTAGGTTTTTGCTTGTCATGCCATTATACCACTCATCCTACACCTTCTCCATTTACCCCCTCCCCTTAGATTAACATGATCAACATTTCCACCCATGCTCAAAAAGATAAGGGAAAGAAGAAAGCAATTGAACCACCCAACAACCCGATACCCACCATAACATCTACACCCACACCTAAAGTCACCAACACAGCCCCACATATCCTATTTCGATGGGGTTACACATAGTGCGATGCTTAAACAATTACACCAATCTACTCTCAAAATGTCCCTCTATGACCTCATCCAAACCTCTCGAATCCCATTGTCAAGCTCTCATGGAGGTTCTTCGCCTATTGAGGTTTTACATAATGATCCTACACCTGTAGCCTCCATCATCACACCTCATCATGTAGCCTCTCTTACCAAATTACCATCTTCTCGTACACCTCCACCTACTCACCAAGTAGCTACCCTTAGCTTCTTAGATGAAGAGATTGCACCCCACCAATACGATGGCCTAGATCTAGATCTCTTAATTATTGTCCATATAGATGATATCCATGTATAACATGTTATGATCGATTAGGGTGATAACATTAATATCATCTCCTTCCATGCATTCAACCAAATGTGTATACCTGAAAATTGCATGTATTAACACCCCATCATGTTGCGTTCACTTAACGATGCTATCATCTCTAAACTTGGTACCATCATCCTCCATGTTTGTGTGGGCCCCCACATTGTTTAGAGTTATTTTACATTTTGGAGGGTAAGTTTCAATATAACGTGTTACTTGGTAGACCTTGGATTCGTGTCATGGGTTGTGTTCCTTCCACTTTACACCATTGTGTAAATTTTGTGCATGAAGGACACACTTATACAAGTCCAACTCGACCCATCACCTTTCAAAACCTATAACATGTTTTGGGGTGCAATGACGTGCTCATACCCATTTAAGCATCTTCATCCATGACCACTTCCTCTTCACCTAACTCCATCCCTACCCCGCCAAAAATTCCACTCATCGACCCATTAGCCTCTCAATCAGTTGGCTCCACCTCGATCCAACCTCCAACACATCATCTATCCTAGCTACCCACATATCAACCACCGATCCCTTGGAAGGAATTTTTCAACACCTCACTCTGAGGGAGTACCACCTATATAGTGTCAACACATTCCTTACTCCAAAAGAGTATGGAATCCTTCACCAACACCCTTGCTATGATCATCGCATAGGAGAGTGTCTCCTTTATGGTCCTCCCCACCTTCGTACCAATCTTACCTATGGGGGACTTGATACTACCACTTATACACCTAAACCACCATCACAAACCCACCCATTTTCACCGACCTCCAGTCACTCACCAATCACTGTTTCACCCACACCTTCCTACACCGATGTGCATGGAAGGGATTTGGTTTTGGATTTTACGAACAAGGTTGTCACACTATTATTCCATGTACTACTCGTAAACATAATGACCGTAGTGGTATCAGATTTACTAAACCACCTACCAAGAAGGCCTATATTGAACTCATTGAGGACATTAGCCCTTCTCCACCTTCTTCACCCACTCTACCTCCTTCACTACCTTCACGAACAGAGTTGATGGATCTAGAATCCATTCCTCCTAACTTTTTTTTTCATAAACACCATTTCCTTAGGGCCTCTGACTTATCAATGCGAGGGTGAGGATCCCTCTTCTCTTCCCTTCTTGTATCCTGAAATGATCAATGACGATGCACCTTCCATTAATGTCATTCAATGTCAAGATGATGAATCTATACTCACCTACCTTGGTGCAGAAGACTCGCATATTCACTGTTCATTACCATCTGAGATGAAAACCATGTTCAACGAATTGACTATCGAAATTAACATCCATACTTGGACGACCCACATATTCTAAAGATTGGCCAATCTTTAGATACTTCATTGAACATGAAGCCATCACTTATTTTCTCAAAGATCATAACCATGCTTTTTCTTGGTCTTATGCAGACATGCCTGGTATTGACCCCACCATAGTGGTCCACAATATCGTAACCATTCCCGATGCTAAACCCATAAAACAAAAGTTGAGGAAAATGCACCCTCACATTGCTCTTCTAGTCAAAGAAGAACTTCAGCGCCTACTTTCCGTTTCCTTCATCTTACCCATTGATTATCCTCAATGGATTTATAAAACTTTCCCTATCACTAAGACAACATGGGGACTCCACATTTGCATAGATTTCCATGAACTCAATCTATCCTACCCAAAAGATGATTTTCCCCTACCCAAGATTGACCAACTAGTTGACCTCACCACTAGTCACAAGATGTTATCACTCATGGATAGTTCCTCGGTTATAACCAAATCTTTCTTGCCCTAGAGGATCAACATAAAACCACAATCATCACCCCTTGGGTATCCTTCTCGCTATCGAGTCATGCCTTTTGCCCTTAAAATCTCTCGGTGCCACATACCAGGAGCTATGACTTACATCTTCTATGACATCATGCACCACATTTTGGAGGATTACGTAGATGATATCCTAGCCAAATATAAATTCTGCTCCAAGAACCTCCCCTGTCCTAAAACCATCTTTGACCACCTCATTAAGTATTGTGTTTACCTTCAACCCAAGAAATGTATCTTCACAGTTCTCTCAGGAAAGCTCCTGGGATTTATCATCTCCTTACGTGGCATAGAGGTTGACCCCACTAAAGTCAAGGCCATTGTAAAAATGCCTCGCCCACTAACTGCGGGAGCTCGTAGTCCGGAAGGTAAGTTACAATCTATCCACCATTTCATTTCACAACTTTTCGATCGGTTTCAACCATTTCATCACCTTCTCAAGAAGGATGTTTCCTTTAACTGGGATGGGGACTGTCATAAATATTTTGAGGCCTTGAAACAATACCTTCTCCAACCACCCGTACTCATTCCACCTAAAGACGATCAACCCTTCTACCTATACATATCAGCTACCGATCACTCCTTGGGGGCCATGCTCACTCATCGTGATGAACAATATAGGGAGTAGGAAATTTACTACATAAGCCATACTCTTTTGGAATACAAAACCTGATATACCCATGTAGAAATTTTTTTCTTAGCCTTAGTTTTTATTGCCACCAAACTCCACCATTACCTACTTAATCAGAAAACCTATGTGGTGACCAATACCAACCCCTTACACTTTATGTATGCCAAACCTTACCAAAATCAGCGAGCCGCATGTTAGCTTATTCTTCTAGCTGACCTCGAGCTTGAATTCACCCATCAAAATTCCATCAAAAGCCGTGCTATTGCTGACTAATTGGATGATGTACCTATTGTCGGGGACCAACCCTCTAACTTTGACTTTCCAGATGAGTCTATTTCTACCCTTTCCTTGGACGAACCTGCATATCAAATGACACTCTTCTTCGATGGTTCCAAGTGTCAGCGTGGGAGTGGGGCTGGTGTTATTCTCATTCCACTTGATGGTGAACTCATGCCTTTGTCTTTTAACTTGATTTTGATTGTAACAATAATATTGCTGAATACAAAGCACTTGTATTAGGTCTCCATACTGCATATGCCTTAGATGTTATGTCAATCAACATCTTTGGTGATTCTAAATTGGTCATAAACCAAATCAATGGTATATACCAGTGTTGTAATGAGATCATTCAAAAGTATAAACATCATGTTGACATGCTTTTGACCACCTTCAACTGTTACGCCCTTCAAACTGTCCCATGTTCTACCAACAAATCTATATATACAATGGCGTGCTTGGCTTCTCAAATACCCGCTTTGCCGATTCTAAAATATTTGTCACTATACAAAAATCCAATTGCCCTCTTATTTACCTCGTGAATTTTACTCTATCGAACCGCCGCTCCCAACCCAAGTGACCTTTGGTATAAACAATATGTAGACTATCTTTCCTCTCCATTTTACCTCTTGACCTTACTCGTAATGGAGAACATGCCTTTCTTCAAAGGGTATCTCGTTACGTCATCATGGGTGGCCTCCTTTATAAGCTTGGCTTTGATAGTATTCTGTTATGGTGCCTTACAAGTTCTCTGTAATTCCTTATACCATTAAGGAAGTTCATGATGGCATATGTGGAGGTCACTTTAGTGGCCTTGATGTTCCTAAGCATATTATTTTCCTAGGCTATTACTTGACCGACCCTTAACCATGATTTTTGTGATTACGTTAAGCATTGTGTAAAATTTCAACAACATGCCAATATTCATCATACACCTAGTCATGCCTTACTGTGTCACCCGTGACCTTTAGACCTTCTCTCAATGGGGTTTTGATCTTATAAGAGAGATCAATCCCTATTATTCTCACCGACATCAAGGATAATCACCGCTACAAAATATTACATTAAATGGGTTGAAGCCATACCTATCATCTCTACAAAAGCCAAGAAAATATGTGAGTTCATCAATCATCACATAATTTTTCACTTTGGTGTTCCACATCGCCTCATCGCGATAATGAAAACAATTCAAAAATAAAACCTTGCGAAACTTTGCGATGCCTTTGGTATTAACCTAAGTTTCGCCACCATATTACCCACAAACCAATGGCCATGCCAAATCCACTAATAAAAACTTGAACAAAATTCTCATGAAATTGGTTAACGATATTTGGAAGGATTCGCATATGCACATTCCTTTCACCCTATGGGCATATCGCACTAGTATTCACACTTCCACTGCTACCACACCTTTTTCTCTGGTCTATGGCATAGAGGTTGTTCTACCTCTCAAAGTCCATATTCCCTCACTTCACATTTCTCTCCATGACATGCTCAATGATGATGACTTTCACCAGGACCGTTTAGCATAACTTGAGTTATTATACGAATGCCATCTTAGTGCTCTTGACCATCTTCAAATTTACCAAAACGTATCAAATGTGCCTATGAAAAACATCTCCATGAATGAAATTTCCAAGTCGCTGCCCTTGTCCTAAAAGAAAATCAGCATGTAACCAAAGTGGAACAAAGTAAACGGGAAAATTTGCTCCTAATTAAATTGGACCATACATCATGACTCATAATTATGGATCAGAGTGCTTATAGTTTATCTTCACTGGATGGTAAACCCAAACTCCGAGCCCCTTAATGCCTTGCATCTTCAACCATTCTATTATTAACCTTTAGTCCTACCTCACCTTTTTCCTCTTTTCATGCTCACCCTTTGAGTGCCATTCACTTCCCTCCTTTCACTATTCCATATCCAATGATTAAACAAGAATCATGTGTGTACCCATCACTCTTTTATCTTTTCTTAAATAAGTGTACCACGACGCTGCACATGGCATGATTCTAATGGATACTTTTCATGTGCTTTCATATGAGATCCCATGGTCATTTCACCTTGCTTTCTAAATAAGAATTTTGTGCTTCACCTTAGTCTTGTCAATGAATTAAAAGCCCTCACATGGGATCTAACTCTTTGAGTCAAACTTCCACTAAAAAGATGAATTCGTCACAAATGGCATCTTTCTTTCTAAATCTCTACTATAAATAGATTTGCTCCCTCGAAGGATAGCTATGTAAATATTACTTACAGTAATAAAGGAAAGAATAGAATCGAAGCTTCCCACATCGATCAGCTTCGTGAAGACCTCAAGGAGTTAATTTCCTCATCCCATATAGACTTCCCGCATCGATCAGTCTATCTCAAATACACGTCAAAAACAGATTTTTTTTTGTCATGGACTTGCTCATTGTGATCTTGGATCTCTTGCCAAAAAGGCATGCTACCTCATACCATATAAACTAACCACTTTTCACCCTCTCACCATTTGCACCTTCCTTTCCTACCACCTCAAGGGACCTATTGGAACCATGACATTTGGTGATCATGTGACTATTCTTCACCTTTAGAATAATCAATCATGCAATGTCTTTAGGGTCTTACGTTCATCAACCTATCTAAGGTATGACCCACCCATTATGATCCTTACCAATCAGGTGGCTTTCTTTCTTCCTCTTATCTTTTCACCTTCTTCATTACGTCTTGATCATCTTATCCAGGACTAGATCCTCGACGCTTATCTTTGGGTAATTTTCTTCTTTCGCCACAATCAACTCAACATCACCCATACCAATGTGCCCACAATTCACCCATACCTAAAATACCTAGACTCAATCATGCCTATAACCTACCAACTCATTCTCATACCTCCTCGCATTCTTCCCTAGCTTATGGGAGAACTACATCGGCCTGAGGTCCCTTTTCGCCGAGACTATGTAGGCAACACTCTGAGGGCATGGGGCCCTTGGGGGTTAGCTTGGCCACTCTCTACCCTAACCAATCCCCCTTTTTCCTTTTCCTGATCACATTCTACCCTTGTTAGTTTCCTTTTTACATCAATAATTGGAAATTAAACCAAACAAACAACAAATTGCTTCACATCTTTATCATCATCATTCATACATTCATTATGTCTTCCATTTCTTTACCATTATCATGTATGTTACTATAAAACATCTTAACATGACTCATATCATCATTAATTACACAAATTAAGGAATTACAAACTCTATCATGCCTAAACCCGACTAAATCCATGCCTATAACTTTGACTTTATCCATGCCTTAACCCGACTCAATCCATGCCTATCACCCGAATCCATCCAGCCTAAAATTGACTCAATCCATACCTATAACCTAAATCCATCCATGCCTAAACCTGACTCCATCCATGCCTATGACTTGGCTCTACCATGCCTACGCTACTTATTTTCTGTCACATATATAAATCAAAATAGCAAGATAACCTCAACCGTGTATACATCATACCAAATCATCCATCTCATCATATAAATTTGTATATCTATAAAATGTACCTTGATGCAAAATAATATACAAAATACATAAAATTCTCATATACAACCTCACCATCTTCTACACGCATGCCAGTTTATGATAAAAAATGCTCAAAATATTGTATACATCCTAACTCTCTTCGACATGCAGGCCGGTATGTATAAAAAATGAATAAATACTTAAAAATAGAGGGACATGCATCGGGAGTCATCCTACCAAATATCCTCCATATCGGTCTCTCGTCTCCTCCTCCCCTTGGCTCTGTTCGGCGGCCTGATAACATCTCACCACCCGCCATGGGTCATGGCCGAGTCCCTGATGGTACATCACCTAGGGCTGGTCTTCATGAACTGGTGGCCTCACCCTAATCCTGTCTCAGGGCTCGATGCCCCCTTGTGCTCTCCACATTATGGGTACGAGATTTGGTCCTCTCACTCAAGGCCTTCTATGCCCTGTACTCTCCGTAAGATAGAAAATATATCCCTGCCACCATAAATTGATCTTGATAATATCTGGCCTCACCTGGGCATACCACAATCTAGATATGGGTACTATCTCTGGTGGCCCTAGTGGCCTTTGACCTTGTACCTATCCTGTGGAATCCTATCCGCCCCCGCATGTGAATTGGGACCATGTCCTGATGCATATGGTGGTGTCATTGGCCTTGTACCCCGTGCTCGTATCTTGGCCTGTAAATCCTTGATCTACACTTGTGTAGTGGCCAACTATCCCTGCAAACCTATAACCTACACTTATAAGGTGGCCACCTGATCATTAGCACCATCTCCATTTCCACCCTGGGCCATCTTGGCCTATAAACTGGCCACGTGTGCATGAAATGCATCCACTTCCACCTTTGAACCTTCTAAGCCCCGTACTCATCCCCAACTATGTAATCATGGTTGCCACATGCCCCTATAGGGTTTCTCTATGTAGAGTGATGGTGGCTAAATTTGGTTATCTCGGCTTAGGTGGTACTGCTCGTAAATGAGCCACCCAACACTGTCTATATTGGTCTGTCACCTCAAAGCATCATCAATACTCCAATATATCACCTACTCCTCCTACCCCGTAGGTACTTGTCGGTTTGTGGTAGCGATAGGGTCTCTCTACATCATCTCTCCGATACTATGGGAAGGGTGGAGGTATGTCTGCAGCAGCCCAAACCGCCGTCGACTCTTTCTAAAGGAATCATCTTGTGCTCTCGGCATGGTGCCCTCTATCTACCTTAGTAGCTGCAAGCCATCTAGCTCATCAGCCATATGTCTATATGAGGGATAACCCACATACGGTCTCCAAATAATGTCCACACTAAACAATCCCTCCAATAACCGCCTGTAGTATGCTACATCATGAGTAGCCCTGTCTGAATGATGCTCTCCAATCACATGCACCCATCTCCTGTATCCTACCTGCACCAAACCTGACTTGAATGAATCTTCGGGGCATACCGATCAGATGAACACACAATGTGCTTGTAGGCCTAATAATGAAGATAAAATGTGCAAGCATAAGCTGAATAGGTGAAGCCGCCCATACACCCATAGCTCTCTATACAACTACACCAAGAATGTTGGTGCCTAGGCAAAGCAGGTCCTGTCCATCACCATATCATGTAGCAACCACATCAATGATTGTGGGAATCTCCCACCCTCTACATCTGGCAGTGCAAAACAACATACTACCTCCATCAATAATACTACTAGCCTCGTCTCCTCTAGATGGGCTAGGTACATCTCTCCATAACTCAAGCTAGCACTATGAAATGTCATCTCTACCAGTCCCTCACTGAATACTATCAACATCAACTCCTTAGATGCCTCTGAGGAGATTGAGTATACCTACATCCCCAATATAGGTAACCGCAGGATCTTGTACATGTCCTCCAGGGTGACTGTCATCTCACCAGTCGGTAAGTGGAATGTGTTGGTCGTTGAATCCCATCTATCGATGAGGGTGACCTTCAATCTTGGCTTAGGACTAAATGTTGGTAAAGCATCGACCCCACTCAGGCCCACATCTATGACATGTCACCACTCCTCGACCGTCACAGCCCCACGAACTATCACGAGTAGGGGTGGCACCTTGTCTCACATCCTCAGTTGATCTCTCACCTGCATCCAGTAAAACATCATATTACTACACCTTAATCATACACACAATCACTCTCGACACCTCACCTATACTTACCACCCTACATCTCTTTCCCTAAGCCTCCTTACCTTTGTATCCCATCTTCTATCCTACCCACCTCAACCCTAACCCACTATCATTCACCCTTACCTATTTTTCCCCTATACCTTTGTTTGAATTTCCCACAACCTATCCTACTTACCACTACCTATCTCAACCACCTAACCTAGGAAAATTTTGGCCCCTTTTTCCCCAAATCATGACTGTCTTGGTTATCTCTAATCGACCACTGGTCCCCATATACCGGCATTAGTCACATTTTTCATGACCGATACCGGTTCGCTACCACCGACATTATATATTTTCTTTACAAAATGGTTGAATTCTTTAGATTTGGTTGGTATGGCGTGTTCGATTCTTAAAACAAAAGTATAAAAATCAGACTATAGGAAAACTTGTGGTCTTGACTCCGCTTGTATTACCATAAAAATTTAATTGTACCCTCTTGAGATTATAAAAGTGCTTTCCTGGAATAGTTCCTTAATTTTAAATGGTTGCTGATTTAGGTGTCCTTGTTGATCCACCTCATCCTGCGTGATCCTCAAATTGTGGGACCTCAAGTAGACTTTTTTGTCATCCAAATTAGGTCATAGTTGATTTTTTCTAGCCTTTTTTAGAGAACGAACCTTGAAATCATGGCTTAAACTTAGTAGAAACCTTAACTTTTATTATTGTAGTATGTTGTATTCCTTGGGAAACTATGTGGTCATTCTCAAACTCATGGAATTATCCTTATTATTCCTCTACTTGGTGGTTACTCTTGAGAATATTTTGAACTATTCATGTTATATTGCTATGTGTTGTATCATGGTTGACAACATAAAGTTACTCTCCAGATTTAAATGTCGTAGCCTTGCATGCGAAAGTTTAGAACTCATCCCTTGCAATCTCCCTTCTCCTTGCTGAATTGCATTAGACCAAACTTGGGTTCTGTGGACCCACACTTGTTTGAAGCAAGAAATCCCATAATGGGAGTGATCTTTTTCTGTTGCATTTGTTCCTATCTCTCTTTCCTGTGACTTCCAGGAGGAATTTGAGTCTAAGGGGAGGGGGATGTAGTGCCCACTTCCCTTTGACACCTTTTGATGCTGATCTTATTACTGTTGATTACATTATGGACATTATTATGGTTTTGATTTAGTATGATGTTAGATATTGGACCATGGATTATTTTTTATCTTAATTTGGTTATGATGCATGATGATTATTAGAGACCACTTCATATGTGGATGATGATATAATATTTGACATGAATATATTTTGAATGTTATTTAGACATGTGATTTTGGATATTGTGAGTAGACCTAGAAAATAGACATTACATGATGATGATATAGTTGTTGATATAAATTGTAAGTGATATTGCTGATTTCCTTGATGTTGTTGTGATTCATATGTATAGATGATTTTGTGTTTTTATTTTTAACTTGTTGAATGTTCTGATATGTCCATGAAGCCAAATGATTTATTTGTGTTTTTCATGTTGAAATATCACAAAAACATTGGGGGATTGGTGACCAACCACATTGGAATTCTAGATGAATTCAACAAGGTCACCATGACAACTAGTTTTTTTGTGTGTGTGTTTGTTAGTGTTAGGGATTCCCATGGGGGGGATCACCTTTGAATGTGACCATGGGTTTTGTGTATTTTATTAATGTGGTTCCTTTTTATTATTGTTTGTATGTATTTTATTAGTAATGTGTCCCCTTCTTTTATTTAATTAAATTATGGTAGATTAATGTGAGAAAACATATGGTTAAAAGTTAATTAATTAAATTAGGATATAAGGAAGTAATTATTAAAGTTGTTGACACATGTGTTAAATGTTGTAAGGTGTGTGTAAGTATGTGTAAGAGTTGTGTAAGTCATATTTTGGAGTATGAAACACTCCACCTCCTTGGAAATTCGAATTTGTCCTTGGGGGTTGTTTTTGGAGGCTTGTGGGACAAGTAAAACTTGTCCCATACCTCTTAAAGTTATTTACCAACCATACCTATGGTTGGAGGGTTGATTTTATCCCTTTTTAATGCTTTTTATAAATCATGTTGCATGTTTTTATTGCACTCTTCTTACATTTTATTTAATTCAGTCCTTTGGGGTGTGGGCTTTTGGAGTGTGTAAGTAATTTGTCATATTTTCACCCACCTCTTTATTGTGAATTGGAGAATGAATTTGAATTTTGTGTTGGAGTTGAGGATGTGTGATGTGGCATCCTACATGGATCCACCTCATCCTCTTCTCTTTCCTCCTTTATAAAATTTAAACTCTTTGTTTTGTTTTGGGTGGTTGAAACATTTTGCATGCTTCCTTGGGGTGAATTTTCTCGTGATTATAGCTCTTGATTTTGGAAGGAGATTGGAGAACTTAGAATGCTTGTTGGTTACTGATTTTGGGATTGTGTTTTGGGCATTGAAAGCTTGTCGTTTGGAAAAAAATTCTACCATTGAGACGTAGGAGCTCAACTCTTTATTTATGTTCTATTTCTTTTGTGTTGTGTGAATGGTGAATGCTTTGTGTGTGTTTATTGGTTGGTTGGGTAGACTGCCATAGGAATGGTGTAGGAGAAGGATATGGGGAATTCATGTGGGTGGCATAAGGGAATTCTAGTGGCATAAAAATTCTTGTGGAGGGAGTTTAGGTTTGGGATCCACCATGTAAAAAAATAGCTTTCATTTCTTACTTTGTGGGGGCATAAGGAAATCTGTGGGGGCATAAGGAGGGATTGTGGTGGGCATAAGGATATGTGTGATGAATTATTTTGGCATTTTGTTAGAGGTGGATGCCTGATTCCCATTGAGAGGCATAAGTATCTTCCCCCATATTTTTGCTCCTTTGGCTTGCAATGAAGAAGCCTGAGTTTTTTTTGTTGTCTTTCAATATAGTTTTAAATTGCTATTTTTGTTTGGACTATGTTTTATATTTAAATATGCATGTTTGAAAGAATGCTTTGTGTGATGTGGAAGCATGTTGTTTCCATGGGTTGATATCCATTTCTTATTGCATTGTGGTTGGGGCTCGGGGGCCAATGATGAAGGATGGCTTCTCCTTTCATTAGATGTCTTGGTTGGGTGGAGAGTGTTGCCTTTCCCCCACTTTTGTTGTGATCAAATTGGAAGAAAAGGGAACTTTGCATGTTGCTATTTTGGAGCAGAGGAGAAATATATTTGACTATCCCTTGTGAAATATATTTTATTGTAACCTTTCCCACTTTGAAGTGGATGAAATTGTAATGTATTTTGTGAAGAAAAGATGTATGTAATTGGTTATGAAAATTGTATATTCGAAATGTGAAGGATATTTATACTGCAATTCTATTCATTCGAAAGAAAGAAATAGAAATTTTTTATTTGCATTCAAACTTTGAAAGATGTAAAGTTGTATAATTGAAATCAATAAAAGATTGCACTACCTTATCAATTTACATTGTTGTATTGAAATTGTATTATTCTACCTTGTTTAAAATATATGATTTTGGGAAAAGATAGAAACTAGATTCTTGTTTTAATGTTTGATTGAAGAAGGAAAACATTTAAGGCTAGCATGGAATGAATTCAATGTTTCATTGTATGGCAAAAGAGATAGTTAAATCTCTATTTGGAAAGGAAGAAATGTATGTGGGAATAATACAATATTTTGTATCTTTTGGAAATGTGTAAAATGGAATTCAGTATTGCATTTTGATCTTGAATGGTTTTATTAAAACAACTGAATGTATTAGACTAGATGAGAAATGAATTTCCATACTTGAATGATGAAATTGATAAATAGATCCCTCAAGATTTGATCCTTGTCATTGTAAATTAAAACTGGAAAATAATTTAATTAAAATGCACAGTTTGAACCTGCAATTAATAATCAACATTGAAATATTGAAATCTAGCATGCTATAATATCAAGGAACTCAAATTTGACAAAAACACTTAAGGAAATCATTTAAAACATTGCAAAAATCGGGCCTAAACCTTTCACAGTCATTTTGCAGCCTTTTTTTGTCAATTGTTGGAAAAATTCAAATTGGAAATCAATTGAGAAAATTTACCTTCTTGAAACATCCTAAATTCATCCTAGAACAATTCTCCATGTCTGTTTGGCATGTGGAGTGAAGGAGAAGACCAAATTGAATAAATTTTATATGTTAAAATTTACCAGTTGGCTTTTTAAAATCCTACAGAACTTTTTCTTAAAATTGACCCCTTAAACTTTATCAAAATATAAAATTTATGTTTTCTATGCAAAGAGGGCATCAATATCTTCCGAAAGTCCTCGTTTTCCAAAAAATAAGCTTCCTAGCAAAAGTTATGGCCCTTTGAATTTTTCCTTCCTTGGCGGGAAAATTTGGGAAAATTTTCCCTAGTGGGCCCGCGACCGAAAATTTCCCTTCGAAAAATTAGAAAAAAATTTGAAATTTTTTGGGGAATTTTTTTAAATTTCCCCCACCCCCGCCATCCTTTAACATACTAGAGACTACCACATGGTAGCATGGGGTGACAGTGGAGGGGGAAACCCTCACAACCTTATCTTTTTAAAATTTTGTTTGGAAATTTTTT
Source organism: Taxus wallichiana var. yunnanensis (assembly GCA_018340775.1). Lineage (NCBI taxonomy): Eukaryota > Viridiplantae > Streptophyta > Pinopsida > Cupressales > Taxaceae > Taxus > Taxus wallichiana. The sequence goes on along the minus strand of CM031233.1, from coordinate 332,628,871 downwards.
CTTAATTTTCCCGCACCCCTGCATTCCCGCCCCGCCTCGAAGAAGTCCCTTCCATGGATGCACAGTCCTCATATCAAACCTGTCCATTTCCCTTACCCTTGAGAAAATTTTCCAATCACCTCTGCCACCCTACCCTTCCCTCTTTCTCTCCATGCTTTGGCTTGTTGAGTGCCATGTGTCCCTAAAGAAACTGCGGGTGCATTGGCGCTAATTGGTTTTTCCCCTTCGGTGAATGTCTCTAACTTTGTCTGTCGCCCACCCTTCCCTCATCCTCTCCCCGTTTTGGCTTGGAGCCCAACATGTGTCCTTGGGGATCCTCGGAGGTGCTATAGAAATGTTGACTTTGCACCCATGTGGGGAAAATTTGTAAACACCTCCCCGTGACCCGCCAACCCAAAAATTGGTTTTCTTCCCCACTCGACACGTGTCCCTTTTGGGAGAATTTTCACCCCAGGGACCGCCAACCCATAATTGGAGTTTTATAAGGAGTTAGGAGGACTTATTTATATCATCAGAAAGGTGAGAAAAATCCATATCCAATGGAAATGATTTAGGGAAATTTTGAATACTTTATGTGTGAGAAAATCAAGTTGAAACTATAAGCTTGTTAGAGAGTGGGTATCGGGATAAATCACCCCCTGAACCTAATTGAAACTTCTAACCCTAAAATTTGGACCTTGTGACCTCTGATAATTGTTAAATAAAGAAAATTATGTTCTAATAGATTAAACTTATTCTAGAACCTGTTAGTGACAATTGTTGTCTTGCAACCTAGTTATAGACACTTCTAATAAAAAAATTATTCCATAATTTTCCTAACTAATGCTAGTTTGTTTCTTGAGTCTCAAGTGGGTTGTTTTATCGAGCATCACACTACCCCTAATTTGGTAACCTACATCCTTTTTACCTAACAAATACCTAACTTCATCCTTTATTACCTCACCTCTTCCTCATTTGGGGACTCATTATTTTACCCATACCTCGACCCTACCCGTGTCGCGACCTAGTTACTTGGACTTGGAACATTGCTAGTGACCTGTGACCTCATGTGCTCACTATACCTTGTGGCATTATTACCTATGTTGATTGGCATATTGACCTTACCTTACCTCTTGCCATGACCATTTATCCTGACCCAACCTTTGGTGTACTGGAACATACCTAAATTTTCCTGCACCTAACGTACGTCATGTTTCCTTACCATATCCTATACCTTGGATACCAGAATCACCTCAACCTTGTTTGGATAAACCTATCAACCTTAGAAAATGTTTGAATCACCTACAAATGGGGAAACCGCATCTTATTTTTGTTAGCGTGACTTACCAATACAAGCTACGCAACAAAAGGGGGAAAAAAATAAACACCAAAATTGGGTCACACTCCCCTTGGTCCTTCGACAAATAACCAACTCAAACACACTCACCTAACAATGACCCCTTTCACCCCATTCTAATATTAATTTAATTAATTTAGTTAAATTAATTCATGATCTCATAATATTCTCATTTTTGTCAATGTCGCTTACCAATACAATCTACGCAACAAAAAGGGTCAAAATGTAGATACCAAAATTGGGTCACAATCCCTTGGTCCTTCGAAAAATAACCAAATCAAACACACTCACCTAACTATGGCCCCTTTCACCCTACTCTAATATTAATTTAAATAATTAAATTAAATTAATTGATGATCCCATAATATCTATTATTTAAATATCCTAATTGGGATAATGCCCACACCACCACCTCATCTAGCCACCTCACCCTAAAACCTATTATGAGTATGTTGCCATAACTAACTAAGACCTACCTAAACCCTAAAAATCAAATCCTATATTCCCTCTAACCACATTCCTACCCATTAGAAGGGAAGCTTATATTCTAATCCGTGAAGAAAGATGAATGAGATCCAAGAAAATCAAGGGGATCTACCCATTTTAGTAAACCTAGGAAATCCTACCCTAACCGATGCTTGATTACCCTAAACTACCGCTGGTCAGACCGGAACCATTGTCGGTTACCATTTATACCCCAAAACAACCTTATTTTAAGGTTGGCACATTTTTTGAGAGCAAGCAATGAATCCAGAGTTACATGCAAGCATAACCAACATTGGTACACGTTTAGAGTTTACATAGCCAACATCGAAGTAATCACAGAGTCATTTGCATTCATGGGAGCATCTGGGGAAGCACCATCACCACATGAAAATCCATCCATCTGATCAACTACCATTTCCATCCAACCATCAAACTCATACAACAGTAAGTTTTTTTATTAACCAGCATTCAGCCATTTTCATTTTAACAGAATCTTTTACTTTTGTTATCAGTTCTATTTGTATTTCCATGCACCCATCATTTTCCTTCATACAAACTTGACCATTCCTTCACCCACACCATTAAATTTCCCATATCCTACTGATAACTACCCCTGAGCACACCTAAGACCTACATAGACCTTGCCATTGCCCTCTCCATTTCCATTTAGCCTTAGATCTGTCACCACACCAATATTTCATTAAGTTTCCTCCACCCCGACCATATCGAATTCGGTTACCCACAACTAGCACCAGTTCACTCAAACCAATGTTGGACTATGTGTTTTACTCTCAGACCAAGAACAAAGCCTAAAATCTCCACCAAATACCCAAAAATCCCGAACAAGACCTTGGCAGACTCAGCACTGACAGAGACCTTGACCTTCAGATTTAATCATAGCCTAGCCTATTGTGAACAAATATGCTTACTGTAGTCGAATGAGATACCTAAATCATTTTAATTACAGTATGGTTTTATTTATTGTTAACATTGAATTGTTTTAAACAGTGGATTGATAGCCTTCTAGGGAGTATCATACTTCCTGGATCTAGCATACACTAGGCAGTCCACTGCATATATTGTTTAACTTCTATTTGGTGGTCTTGTTTTCTATTTTAGGTAGTTCCTCCTAGCCAAAAGGAAGCTCTCACAATCAGCTATGGATTGAGAAGTCATACGCATGAAACAACCTTCAATTAGCTGTAACAAGTATTCCTTCTAGTCAATTAACCCTTATCTATTTCGTTAATATTCAAAGAAAAATTGAAGAATTAGTAGAAACACTAGGTCTTAGTTAGTTATGACAACATACTAAGAATAGATTTGGAGTGAGGTGACTAGGTGATGTGGTGGTGTGAAAATTATCTTAATTAGGATATTTAAATGATAAATATCATGAGATCATAGATTATTTTAATTTAATTTATTAAATTAAAATTAGTGTGAGGTGTTATGGGACATGGTTAGGTGAGTGTATTCAAGGTGATTATTTGACGAGGGACCAAGGGGAGTGTGACCCAATTTTGGTGTCTACATTTTACCCCTTTTTGTTGTGTAGCTTGTATTGGTAAGTGACGCTGACAAAAATAAGATGTGGTTGCCCCATGTGTGGGTGAAGGTGATCCCCTCAAACCAAGAATTGATGAGGTAGAAGGTAGAATCGGTGAGTGGTTTGATAAAAGGTGAATGTGATGAAGAGGAAGGTGGGAAACAGGGGTAAAGGGGTAAAGGTCCAATCAATTAATCTAGGTAATGGGTCAGGGTCAAAGGTAGTAACAATCAAATGCATGCACACGTATAAACTGTAGCACGGTACCAAGTTGAAGAGCATGCAAACTCTACATTGTCTAAGGTCGATAGGTTTATCCAAACAAGGTTGAGGTGATTCCAGTATCCAAGGTATAGGATATGGTCAGAAACACATCGTAGGTCAGGTGCAGGAATGTTTAGGTATGTTCTGGTACACCAAAGGTTGGGTTAGGATAAACAGTCACAACAAAAGGAAAGGTAAGGTCATTAGGTCAAACAACACGGGTAATAGTGTTGTAAGGTATACTGAGAACATGATGTCATAGGTCACTAGTAATGTTCCAATTCCAAGTAGCTCGGTCATGGCATGGGTAGGGATGAGGTATGGGAAAAATAGTGAGTCCCCAAATGATGAAGGGTTTAGGTGGAAATGATGAGGTCAAGAGGGCAAGGTGAAATGTCCAAGTTAGGTGTGGGTGAGGTAAAAAGGATTCAGGTTTGTAAATTATGAGTAATGGGTAGTAATAAGACTAAGCAGGATAACCAAAATGGTTATAATGAACCGATGTCATCGCCATTGACCGACCATGGTAGGCTAGGGAACAAGACCAATGTTGGTCAAGGTGAAACCATCACCGGTCAAGTTGGGAAGGCTATAAAAAGAAAAAGCACCGCATTTTTGAAAATCAACTATCATTTGCTATAGTGGAGAAAATGAAAAGAGAGAAATAAAGAGGTGGAAAGTGACTAAATGACACGGAGAGCTGAGTTGGTGAGCTGCAAAGTGAGTGATCATTGGTTGATAGGTGGGTTTACGAGCACAATGTGATTCGATTGGGTGATTGATTGGATTTGATTGAGCTAGTGGGAAATTGGTGATGGTAGAGGTAGGAGAGGGATCAGGTGGACTTGCTCAATGGCTCAAGGTGCCACCATGCAGATGGAAATGTGATGAGGTAAGAGCCCATTCTGATTGTTTGTTTGTTTTGAGTAGGTGGAGGAGGGAAATTAGGTAGGAGGAAATGGGTTTTGGGGGGGAAAATATTTAAAATTTGAATGGAGGGAATGTAATGAGAAAAGGGGAACAAGGGAGGGTAGGTTTAGGTAAGTGAGGGGTGGGAATAGGTATTGGGTAGGTATTGGTGGGGGAAATGGGTAGAAAGGAGTGTGGGTAGAAATAGGGTAGGGCATCATAGGTTTGTCGCCACAACAAGTGACCGGAGTTTGTTTTTTCTTAGCTAGAATTGGTGGGTAAGGACTGGTATCGGTCATATATGTGATGACTAATGCCGGTTATTGTTGGACCATGGTCGGTCGAGGATGACCGATGTTGGGTCGAAAGCTAGAGAAGTAGGCCCACAAGTAGCTATAATAGATGGGTTACAGAAAGATAGGTATGGGTAGGGAGAGTTAGGTAGGGGGAAGAGTTATGAGTATGGTTAGGTGGGTGAATAACGAAGATCGGTGAGAGGGAAAACTAAAAATAGGTGAGGGTATAAGGTGAGGGTAGATAGGTAAAATGAAAATAGGTGAGGGTATGAGGTGTGGGTAAATAGGTGGTGTGGATTTAGGGCATAGAAATATGTGAAAGGTTGATTTAGTTAGGGTAAGTGGTATAGTAGGGGTGGCAAGGTTGCATACAGGTGTGCTCAAGGTTTAATAAAATGATTGGTTGTATGTAGGCCAGGGACCAACTATGGATGAGGGATAAGGTACCTCCCTTTCTTGTGGATATATGAGGGGAGATGACATGCGGACGAGTGGATCCATATTATAGATGTAGGCCTAATTGGGGTCGACACTACCAGAAAGTAGTTTGGGAGGTGATTTATATGTTTGCCCTCATCAATAGATGGGATTTGGCAACCAATACATTCCATTTACCGACGGGTGAGATCACAATCACCCTAGAGGATGTTTATAGGATCTTGTAACTACCTATAGTAGGTACACAAGTTTACTCGATCTCCTCAGAGGCATCCAAGGAGTTATTGTTACCAATGTTTGGAGAGGGGTTGGCATTGTTAGGATTCCACAAAGTGCAATATGAGCTACTGAGGGTGATGTATTGGAACTACCCCAGGAGATGAGGCTGGTAGTGCTTTTGACAGAGGAAATATTCTCTTTTGCACTACATGATGTAGAGGGTTGGAGATTCCCATGGTCACTGATGGGGGTCCTACATGACATGGTGGAGAGTAGGACTCGGTTTGCATGGGCACCTGCGTTCTTGGTATAACTATACAAGGAGTTATGGGATTATGGGTGACTACGACGATACAGCTTGTGTTACACATTCTTGTTACATTATTAGGTCTATGAGCACATTGTGTGTGTGCGTTGAGTTGGTATGACCCAAACCGATGCATTCGAGCTAGGTTTTGTTTGAGTGGGCTATAGGCGATGGGTGTCGGTTATGGGAGAGCACCGAGCGGTGAGAGCTACACATGATGTAGCCTATTATAGGTGATTACTGGAGGGTTTGTCTAGTGTAGACATCATTTGGAGGCCATATGTAGGCTATCCTTCATACAGGAGGTGGCAAGAGAGTTGTATTGGTTACTGATTTATAGGTGGATAGAGGGGTGGCAGGCCGGGGAGCATGAGATGATACCCGTAGACCGGGTCAGATGGTAGTTTGGTTTGCCATAGGATATACCTCCACCCTTCCCTCAGTATAGGAGAGATGATGTGGAGAGGCCTATGTCTCCGCCATGACCTACAATTCCAGCTGGACAAGATGAGCAAATCGGTCAACCGAGCGAGATAGATGATGCCGGGGTGACAGATAGGTATAGACAGTGGTGGGCTGCACAGCTACGAGTAGTACCACCGAGGCCGGGGTAGCTAGATTTAGCCACCATCATGGTGCAGAGAGACACCCTACAGGGGTAGGTGGCTACCCTGGTGACCCAGTTGGGCATTATACAGGGACATCTGATAGGGGTCGAGGCACATGTTACGACTCTGCAGCAGCACAAGTGGCTGCCTTTCAAGCACATGGAGTACAGGGACTAGTACCCACACCTGGAGGGAGAGGGAGAGGGTGGAGATGGAGATGGGGTGTAGGTAGTCACCCTACAAGTGTAAGTGACAGGTTTACAGGGCCAGTTAGCCACAACACAGGGACATGTTACAATTTTACAGGGCCATTTGGCCACTGCATAAGCACAGATGATGACTCTTTAGGCCAGTGCATGATGCAATCTCTGAGACTGATGACACCACCATAGAGGCATGGATAGAGTCCCATTATTTAGGCGGGGAGCGGGGGTAGGGTCAGAGGCTGATGACACCACCATAGAAATTACTCACCGCTAGATTGAGAGACATCATGGGTGAGGTGAGGTACTACTAGGATCACTTGATGGTAGCGGGGATATATGTCTTATCATATGCCAAGTACAGAGCACAGTAGGCCTCGAGTGAGAGGAGAAGATCTTGCACACATAGTGTTGAGAGTATAGGGGGCAGTGAACCCAGGGGCCTCTTCAGGATGAGGCCACCTGGTGCATGGAGACCAGTCCAGAGGAAGGACCATCAGGAGCCGGACAAGGTGAGGCGAGAGGGAGGTCAGCTAGACTCCAGGATAGAGGAGCGGAGGAGGAGACATATGAGACATGATTAGATATCAGATGGGGAGATGATTGAGCTCCATGTATGATTAGTTTATTTTTGACATCATGTGTTTGACATATATACCAGCTTGCATGCCGAAGATAGTGAGGATGTACATGAGATTTTTTAGATGTTGTTATATACACCGCCTATGTCTTTGAAGATATTTGTGATCATGTATATGGATACATATGTTTAGATGATTGATTTATAGAGATGATGGTGATTATGACATGATGTGTACATGGTTGTGTTTAACTGGTAATTTTGATTTGTATATGTGATGGAAACCAATTATTGCAGGCATGATAGAATAAAGTCATAGGCATGGATCGTGTCAAGTTTTGGTTTAGGCATAGATTGAGTCGGGTTTTGGTTTAGGCATGGATCGAGTCAGGTCATAGGTATGGATGGAGTCAAGTCATATGCATAGATCAAGTCAAGTTATAGGTATGGATTAAGTCGGGTCATAGGCATGGATTGAGTCAAGTTGTAAGCATAGATTGAGTTAGGTCATAGGCATGGATTGAGTCGGGTTGTAGGCATGGATCGAGTCGGGTCATGGGTATGGATTGAGTTAGGTCATATGCATGTATTGAGTCAAGTTGTAGGCTTGGATTAAGTTAGGTCATAGGTATGGATTGAGTTAGGTTGTTTGTTTAGGCATGATGAATTTTAGGTTTGGTTTAGGTATGGTTGAGTTGGGATTGGTTGAGTTTTTAATTCATTAAGTTGTGTAATTAATGATGATGTAGGTCACGTTAATATGTTTTGTAGTAAAATGCATGATAATGGTAAAGAAATGGCAGATATAATGAATGTATGAGTGATGATGGTAGAGATGTGAAGAAATTGTTGTTTGTTTGGTTTAATTTCCAATTATTGATATAAAAAAGAAACTAACTAGGGTAAAATGTGACTAGTAAAAGGGGAGAGGGAATTGGTTAGGGTAGAGAGTGGCTGAGCTAACCTCCAAGGGCCCCATGCTCTCAGAGTTCTACCTACTTAGTCCCAGAGAACATGGACCTCAGGTCGATGTAGTTCTCCCATAAGCTAGGGAAAATGTGAGGAGGTAGGAGAATGGGTTGGTAGGTTATAGGCATGGTTGAGTCTAGGTTTTGGTTAGGAATGGATGAATTGTGAAAACATTGGTATGGGTGATTTAAGTTGATTGTGGTGAAAGAGGAAAATTTCCTAGAGATAAGCATCGAGGATCTAGTCCTGTATAAGATGATCAATGCGTAATGAAGAAGTTTAAAATATAAAAAGAGGCAAGAGAGCCACTTGATTAGTGAGGATCATAATGAGAGGATCATACCATAGATAGGCTTGTGAACGTAAGACCCTAAAAAAATTACATGATTGATTATTCTAAAGGTGAAGAATAGTCACATGATCACCAAATGTCATGGTTCTAGTAGGTCCCTTGTGGCAAAGTAGGAAATGAAGGTGCAAATGGTGATAATGGTGAAAAATGGTTAGGTTATATGGTATTAGGTACCATGCCTTTTGGAAAGAGATTCAAGATCACAATGAGAAAGTCCATGATGAAAAAGTTTTCTAATTTGATTTATATTTGAGATAGATTGATCGATGCAGGAATTCTCTATGGGATGAGGAAATTATCTCCTTGAGGTCTTCACGAAGTTGATTGATGCGGGAAGCTTTGGATTCTATTTTTCTTTCTTCTTCTTCTTTTTTTTGAAGCATGCTTTACATAGCTATCCTTTAAGGGAGTGGTCTATTTATAGTAGTGATGTAGAGAGAAAGATGTCCTTTTTAAGGGAGTCATCCTTTTATTGGAAGTTTGACTCAAGGAGTTGGATCCCATGTGAGGGCTTTTAAGTCATGGACAAGACTAAGGTGAGGAATCAGATTCTTGTTTAGAAAGTAAGGTGAAATGACCATGGGATCTCATCTAAAAGAAGATGAATAGTATCCATGAGAATCATGCCATGTGCAGAGCTATGGTACACATGTTTAAGAGAGGGTAAAAGAGTGACAGGTACGCACATGATTCTTATTTAATCATTGGGGATGGCATAGTGGAAGGAGGGAAGTGAATAGCACTGAAGGGATGAGCATAAAAAGGAGGTAGAAGGTGAGGTAGGACTAAAATTCAATAGTAGAATGGTTGAAGATGTAAGGCATTAAGGGGCTTAGGTTTGGGTTTACCATCTAGTGAAGATAAATGATAAGCACTTGATCCATAAGCATGAGTCACAATGTATGGTCCAAGCCAATTAGTAGCAAATTTTCCCGTTTATGTTTTTCTACTTTGGTTACATGTTGATTTTCTTTCGGGACGAGGTCACCGACTTGGAAGGTACATTCATGAACATGTTTTTCATATCCACATTTGATACATTTTTGTAAACTTGAAGATGGTCAAGAGCATTAAGATGACGTTTGCCTAATAACTCAAGTTGTGCTAAATGGTCCTATTGAAATTCATAATCTTGAGTATGTCATGGAGAGAAATATGAAGTAATGGAATCTGGACTTCAATAGGAAGAGTACTATAGACTAGAGAAAAAGGTGTGGTAACAATGGAAGTTCAAATACTAGTATGGTACACCCATAGGGCGATTGGAATGTGTGTATGCTAGTCCTTCCTAGTATCGTGAACCACTTTCATGAGAATTTTTTTAGGCTTCTATTAGTGCATTTAGATTGGCTATTGGTTTGTGGGTAATATGGTGATGAGAAACTTAGTTTAATATCGAGGCGTAGCAAAGTTTCCACAAAGTTTTATTTTTGAATTGTTTTCCATTGTTAGTGATGAGGTGATGTGGGACACCAAAGTGACGAGAAAATGTGATGATTGATGAATTTACATATTTTCTCGCTTTCGTGGAGATAAGAGGTATGGCTTCAACCCATTCGATGTAATATTTGGTACCGGTGATTATACATTGATGTCGCTGGGACGAATGGGGATTGATCTCTCCAATAAGATCCAAACCCCATTGAGAGAAGGGCCAAAGGTCATGGGTGACTTGTAAGGCATGTCTAGTTGTATGATGAAGATTGGCATATTGTTAAAATTTTACACAACGCTTAACGTAGTTACAACAATCATGGTTAAGGGTCATCCAGTAATAGCCTAGGAAAAGAATACACTTAGTAACAACAAGGCCACTGAAGTGACCTCCACATATGCCATCATGAAATTCCTTAATGGTATAAGGAATTTCATAACTCATAAGGCATTGTAAGAGAATACCATCAAAGGAACGATTATAGAGGAGGCCACCCATGATGATGTAATGAAATACCCTTTTAAGAAAGGCATGTTGTCCATTATGAGTGAGGTCGGGAAGCAAGATGGAGAGGGAAAGATAGTCTAAGTATTGTTTATACCAAAGGTCACTCGGGTCGAAGTAGCAGTTCTAATAGAGTAAACTTCACAAGGTAAAAAAGAGGGTGATTGGGAGTCTTTGTACGGTGACAAAGATTTTAGAGTAAGTGGGCGAAGTGGGTATCTGAGAAGCCAAGCAGGCCATGGTATCTATAAATTTGTTGGTAGAACATGGGACGGTTTGAAGGGTGTAACGGTCGAAGGTGGTCAAAAGTATGTCCACATGATGCTTATACTTTTGAAGTATCTCATTACGACACTGGTATATACCATTGACTTGGTTTATGACCAATTGAGAATCACCAAAGATGTTGATTGACTTAACATCTAAGGCGTAGGTAGCCTAGAGACCTAATACAAGTGCTTCATATTCAACAATATTATTTATACAATCAAAATAAAGTTTTAAAGACAAAGGCATGGGCTCACCATCAAGTGGAATGATGATAATTCCAGCCCCACCCCCATGCTTTGACACTTTAAACCATCGAAGAAGAGTGTCATTTGGTAAACGGGTTCATCGGGGAAAGGGTAGCAATTGAATCATCTGGAAATTCAAAGTTAGAGGGTTGATCCCTTGAAATAGGTGCGTCAGCCAATTGGTCAGAAATATCTTGGCCCTTGATGGACTTTTGATGGATGAATTCAAGGTCAAGGTCAGCTAGAAGCATAATCCAACACATAACCCATTTATTTTGGTAAGGTTTGGCTGCATGAAGTGTAAGGGGGTCGGTATTGGTCACAACATAGGTTTTTGGTTAAGTAGGTAATGGCGGAGTTTGGTGGCAACAAAAACTAAGGCTAAGAAAAGTTTTTGGCATGGGTGTATCAAGTTTTGTAGTCTAGAAGAGTACAAATAATATAATAAACCACCTTCTCCCTATGTTGTTCATTATGATGAGGAGCATGGCTCCTAAGGAGTGATTGGTAGCAGAGATGTATAGGTAGAAGGTTTGATCATCTTTAGGTGGAATGAGTATGGGTGGTTGGAGAAGGTTTTGTTTCAAGGCCTCAAAAGCTTTGTGGTAATAATCATCCCATTTAAAGGAGAAATCATTTTTGAGAAGATGATGAAATGGATGACATCGATCGGAAAGTTGCAAAATGAAATGGTGAATAGATCAGAACTTACCTTACGGGATATGGAGTTCTTTGTAGACTAATGGGTAGAGTCATTTTGAGAATAGCCTTGACTTTAGCAGGGTCAACCTCTATACCACATAAGGAAACGATAAATCCCAGGAGCTTTCCTAAGAGAACTGTAACGACACGCTTCTTGGGCTGAAGGTGAACATAATACTTAATGAGGTGGTCATAGATGATTCTTAGGACAAAGTGAGGTGCTTGGAGCGGAATTTATATTTAGTAAGGATATCATCTACATAATCTTCCAATATACGGTGCATGATGTTATGGAAGATGTAAGTTTATAGCCCCTGATATGTCGCACCAACATTTTAAGGACAAAAGGCATGACACGATAGTAGAAGGTCCACCAAGGGGTTATGACTGTGGTTTCATGTTGATCCTATAGGGAAAGAAAGATTTGGTTATAACTCGAGAAACCATCCATGAGTGATATCATCTCGTGACTAGCAATAAGGTCAACCAGTTGGTCAATACCGGGTAGAGGAAAGTCATCTTTGGGGCAAGCTAGGTTGAGGTCATGGAAATCTGTGCAAATGTGAAGCACCCATATCACCTTATTTATCATGAAAATGTTAGAAATCCATCGAGGATAATCAATGGGTAAGATGAAGGAAATAGAAAGAAGGTGATGAAGCTCTTCTTTAACCAAAAGAGTAATGCAAGGGTGCATTTTCCTCAACTTTTGTTTTATGGGTTTGGCATTGCGAATGGTTATGATATTGTGGACCACTATGGTGGGGTTAATATTGGGCATGTTAGCATAAGATAAAGTGAAAGAATCATTATGATTTTTGAGGAAAGAAGTGAGGGATTCTTGTTCAGCAGTATCTAAAGATTGGACAATCTTTAGAATGTGCGGGTCATCCTAAGTATGGATGTTGATTTCGATAGTTGATTCATTCAACATGGTTTTCATCTCAGATGGTAATGAATGATGAATATATGAGTTTTCTACACCAAGATAGGTGAGTATAGATTCATCATCCTGACATTGAACGACATTAATAAAAGGTGTATCATCACCTATCATTTCAGGATATAGGAAGAAAAGAGAAGAGGGAGCCTCGCTCTCGCGTTGATAAGTTAGAGGCCCTAAGGAAATGGTGTTTATGAATTTTTTTAGGAGGAATGGAACTTGGATCCATTGACTCTATCAGATAAGGTGGTGAAGAAGGTGGAGAAGGGTTGATATCCTCAATGAGTTTAATGCGGGCCCTTTTGGTAAATAGTTCAGAAAGATAATTCCACTACGGTCGTTATGTTTGTGGGTAGTACATGGAATAATAGCGTGACATCCTTGCTTGTAAAAGAAAAAACCAAAACCTTTCCATGCACATCGGTGTAGGAAGGTGTGGGTGAAGTAGTGATTTGTGGTAGATCGAAGGTCGAAAAAGGGGTGGGTTTGTGATGGTGGTTCAGGTTTATAAGTGGAATTATCATGTTCCCCATGGATGATATTGGTGTGAATGTGGGGAGAAATGTAAAGGAGACACTCTCCTATGTGGTTTGGTGTGGGGTCCACATGTTGTCAAGACACCTAAATACCACTTCGAGAAACTTGAAGGAGTCCTATTCAAATTCTAATAACTAAAAAAGGTAAAAAAATATATTATGGGCCATTATGATTAAGTTATTCTCTATCCCTACTTAAGTAGGCTTGAAGAAGGGTTTATGACATCTTTACCTTCTTAACGATGGTTCATAAAGCCCAGAGCCTTATTCTCTAAACTAATGCTTAGAGATACTTATTAGGACATGTAGGCACAAAACATTTCATGGTGTTAAATTGTTGGAATGGTAAAATACCCATTGATGATAAATTTTATTTCCAAATTAAATTATGAATCACATTCCCATCTCCTTGCTTTTTCTTGCTTATGTGACTTAGTATTCTCTTCTTATTAGTTCCCTAGATTTGCATGCTTTCACAATTGTTTTTCTTATTCTTTTTACCTTATGTTGCATAATCACCATCTGCGTAGATAGGCGGTTCCGTGTGCATAAATCCGAGACTTAAACATCATGTTTTGTACACATTGTTTTCTTCCAAGTTGTTTTCTCACATGTTTCTTGACCAAATCAGTTGCCTTTGAGATTTTTAGATACATATAGACTTTAATTTTACTCACTATTCTTAGTAATTTAACTTCCCCTTCCTATGGTGATTTGGAACTTCTTAGTTTCCAAGTGTCTTTGCACCATTTTCCGAAAACTTTATATAAAAACCATGCATTTTCCTGAATCATTGGTTGGAGTCTCTTTAATTGGAATTTTATCGTTACTCTTCTGAAATCTTTCCAAGAAGCACACAAGAAAACTCATAGCATTTTACTTGTTAGTCTCTTTCCTTCATTTCTAGATTACCGCAACTAGCTAACTCAAAGACTTTTTAAACCTCTTACGCATACCAACCTGAAAAACCACCTAGACTACATTGGATTCATTATTGGAAAAGAAGCTCAGGGGACAAATAAAATAATTTCTAGCACTAGATATTGTCTAAGTTATACATTTCTAGGTTAGGGGTGTAATTAACTATCTTTGAATATTTCTTCTTTGTTTAGATATCAATTTGTAATCAATTAAAAATATTGTTTTTAGGAAGGTATAATTTCCAATTAATTTTACCACCTAGAAGTAGATTCCATCGAAAAATATTTGTTAGCTCATTCTTGTGGTTTTGTTTGGGAAATATTTGGAGGAAGTTCTTATGCACAAATATTTTCATTTCTTCACTTTCAAATTACCAGTAGATATCATTTTATTCATTAGTCGATTTTGTTTGCACATGAGTAAAGTTTATATTGAGAGCTTCCTCCTACTTATCCCCCTGTGGATCTACAAGGAAATTAAGTTTGAAGAAGCTTTTGTGTTTATGCATCTTGTAGAATTTCTTCACATTTAAAATTTTTTGTAGAATAGTAGTGTTTTTCCATGGAAGTTTTAGGGGAAGAAATTTCTTCTAAGAAGATTTTATTTCTTCCCATGATTATGAGGTAAGGCCAACAGGGAAATAAAATCCAAAATTACAAATTAGGAAAAATCATCTTTTAAAATTAAATTAGAATTAATTAATCTGAAATAGAGGAATAACCACCTCGACTATTTCATTGTTTATTTTATTTTGTTTTAGCATAGAAATAACTTTCATTTAATTAGAAGTAATTTCCACTTCTCTATAGTTTTATTTATTTGTTTCCATAAATCTAAAAATAAAAAAACACATTAAAGTAATTAGATTTGTTTATTTGTCTTATTTCCTTTCATTTAAATGCTTTTTGGAAAATACTAAAAAAATTAGATTAGATTGTTTACATTTCTTTATTTAATTAGTTGCATTTATTAAAACAATTAGTACATGTAGATTAAATTAAATTAAATGAGATTAATAAACTTTGTTTAATTTGAATTTTCTTGCATTGATTATTAAATTAGGAACATAGATTTAATAAGATTGAAATTAACAAAAGATCCTACATTTCCTTAGTGTCTTAGAATACCTAGACTTAGCCTTAGCCCATTTTATTTTCTTTGTGTGCTTTGTTTACTACCATAGATTCCTTGTTTCATGCGCATATGACCATCTAGGGATGAAGACAACAAATACAAATAGTGTGTGAACCAAATGTACGCAACCAACCATTGTTATACAATTGACTGATATTGATTAGGGCCTTAAACAACTCATATTATAGATCACTCTTAGACAACCTAGCATCATCCAAAAAATGATTTCTTTGAATGATGAGGTGGATAACACATACATGTTCCGGGAAAACCAGCCTAATAGAGACTAGATTTGTCCTTTTCCTATCTGTCATCCCATATTCATGAACCTCTATAGAGAGAAATTTACAAGAGTTGAAGGATGATTCCCTTATGTACCACAACCAGTTAGAGGTTTATTTGGTCTAACTGATATTGATCTAAATATTTGTGTAACCATTATTCTTTACCATTCCATTTCACCTAAGTAGGTTAGAAAAGCTTTCATTTCCCTTAAGGAGCAAATAACCATTGTTGCCGTTGAGGACATACATTTGCCTTTATTTAGCATGTAGCTATTTTAGCCTATTCCATTTATCTAGTCTATTCCTATTTATTCCATTCCATATTTATCTATCCATTCCATTCTCGCAAGTCCCAAAGACAACCTCGGGAGGTCACGTGCGTCTAGGATTCATAAGCCAACAAGCACCAAAAATTCCACCTCTAGATTTCATTCTCACTTCCTTGAGTTAGGAAGAGATAAAAATTCTACATCTTTCTTTCTCCTACAACTCGAGACCTCAAAATTTATTCAAAAACATGAACTAACATGCCTCACCTCTTTTAATGCTCATATTTTCATCTTCATTCTAACATCAGTCCAACTCACCTCATTAGGCCACCTAGGGCTTAAGAATAGGTCTAGTATAGACCTAGAAAACATGACTTAAACTTGTAACTACATTCGAGACACATTTGGGTGTCTCTACACGTCATACCCATGCTCTTCATATACTTACCAAGATAAAATTGATTCCACACACCTATAATCCATCAAGAAATACCTCATATTATTGACTAGGCATCCTAGCCAAGATTCTTGAAATTATATACCTTAAAACCTAATCACCTCAAGGATTACTCACTTTTTCCCACCTAAAAGGACCCTTAACATGCTCCATGAAATCACTACAACACATCAAAACACTACATCAATCCTAAAATCCATCATGCCTACTCAAGACACCTCAAAACACCGTGCTAGCTCATAAAAAAAAACATGAACAAACAACACAATATGTCATGATATAAATTAAATACAATACCAATCAACCTTTAAATTTTTTTATCCTTTTGAAATTAATATCACCTATTGACATCAATGACAAAACAACTTGCCAACAATCTCCCTCTTTGTCATTGATGAAAAATCCACGATGAAAAACACATGAAGCTCACTTTCTCAAGCAATTATCTCATTCTCCCCCTTTTGAAATGAATGAAAAATAAATGTACCTGTAAAAAAATAGTTCTCTAAAATCACACTAGGTCTCAAAATTTTGTTGGAAACATCAACCAAACAAGATAAGGTCCATTTAACCTTTTTCTTCTCTCTTTTGACTCATTAGAGAAACATAGCTCTCACTTATAAATACATGCCTTAAAATTTTGATCAAATCTTAAAAAGGACTTCTCAACACATAATTGATACCAATATAAAAATAACACACTTTGGGCTCATACCTTTCTTATGTAGACAACTTGAACTCAACATGCATCTTAAGACTGTCTTGATCACTTTCTTGAATTTTTATCACCATAGGGATATGAAGCTCCCCATGGGGAGATACATTTGGAATAATTACAAGACCATGATCCCCTTCACTTATACATATCTTCTTCAAATGGTGCTAACTATTAGAAAAATTCAATTGTCATAAACCTTCCTAGCTTACCAACATCAATGTATGCAACATCCATCCTTGTATTTATGAGATTAAAATATTTTTGAGCTTCACTCTTTCTTGAGAAAAACCTAATTAACTCACCTGAAGTTGTTAAAACAACTACCATTCTTTCTAGATACTAACGATACCAATTTCAAAAAGAAACAACAAACCATTTTCATACCTTGAATTAGCTCATAAGTCCAACAAACTCCCCTCACCCAAACAAAATTCTTGGATGAACATGTCTGCTCATGGAGATAAAATACAAACTTATCAGCTCCCCTTTCTTCTTATATACTTCAATAAATTGTTCCTTGAGACTAAGCAATCTTCTTTAATCCACACAAGGATAACAAATTCTTCAATTGTCTTCATTTGGACCTGCTTCATATTTCTTAAACCATCAAAACCATCATGATATGCTAGATAGGACTATACATACCTTGAAATTACATGCTTTAAAAACAAAGTACATGTATGCTTATGTTATCATAGTGTATACAACAAATCTAAAACATACAACCCATATATAAAACCTTCAATCATGCTAACATTTACACTCCTTGAGGGTTACAATGCAATGCACACTACACAACTCCATAAATGAAAAAAATTTATCTTCTTTGACTCCTTCATGAGATGAAAAAAATCCTAAAAACATACTTATCATGTTAGACCACAAGGAACAAGTTTTACCTAATTTCATTATATTCTACCTACACATATCTTCTTAGAGTACCTATAGATAAACTCTAGTTAATTTCATAGTTATACCATATCTTCATCATCCATTTTGGTGAAAACAATATATCTCTTATTATCTCACAACAATATTAAATATCCATAGGCATTGCTTCTTATCTAACATTAGTTTCACATAGGCATTATAGACCTAAATAAGGTCTTAAGACACTGTAATCACTTCTTCTACTAGTTTATCTGCCTCCAATCCTTTTAGATGCACATCACAATGAAACACAAATGAATGAAACTAAAATCATCATACATATACCTTATAAGCATCATAAAATATCCTTAACAATCCTTCATATCCAAATCTCAAACAAAGGGAACTCTGTCAAGATTACATATGCCTTCTTGATGTTAAACTCTTGCAACATGACTTCCAAATTTAGAGATATTCTTGAACCAAAACAAATAGCAATATATTTCCATTAGATCCATTCAGTATACCTCTTACTTTGAATCACATGTACCATCTATACAATAATTTCAACCTGTAACAAAAGCATTCTCCCTCTATATCATGTATGTCACATTCTTCAACCTGATTTTCTACCTAAACATGTTTTTGGAGAAAAAAATTACATCTTATAGGAATTGCATACCTTCTTGAATATCATGGATCAGATATATTTACATGATAGTTATTTTAAAAAAATCTCCATACACATACATGCCTAAAAAGTACATACCTAACTTCTTCATAGCTTAGTTTCAATCCTACAACAAGGTTCATGACTAAAAAAATCTCTTCAAATAGTCTTCCTTTATTTACAAGCCTTCATTCAACATATGGGCTGAACTAAATCAAGTAACCAAACATACCTTCTTGAATCACTCAACTTGCAACATGAAAACTAACAATATAATTTCAAAATAGTGATAGAAATAATCAATTAAACCTTACTTCATAACTGAAAACCACTTTTACAACTGTCCCAAAATGATTAATACCTCATTTATTCTCTTGAGAGATAAATGCCTTCAAGAAGACTAGAGAAGACACCACATAGTACTTAGGGTTATAAAACACCATGAGCTTAGAATATTCCTAGATATCCATTTTCTTATCATCCATTTTGAAATCATGTGATTTAACAACAATTAATTTTATGCTAAATCCTAAGATATTGCATAGTCACATATAATATATAATAAATAAAGCACAAATTTGATGAAAGTAATAAGATAATGAAGATTGAAACCCTAAGTGAAAGAGAGGGAATAAAAGATAACCAATTTAAAAATTTATCCTAAATTATGCTATATTAGAAAATGATGAACAAGAGGAAGAAAATATCGCAATCGTGCACGATAATTTTTGTAGCTTATCAGATATGTCCGGATTGGGGCACACTAGATCAAGGTTAGGGGTTCCTAGGAACTAGAGATTGCTTACGGATGCCTATGTCTATGCAGAACCTCGAAGATAAATTTTTTTATGTCACACCAATGTCACTAACATTCATTGTTTATGACATGTATATCTCACTATGTCTGCACTATTCTTCTATAACTTTCAAAAGAAATGATCTCTTACAAAACCCTAAAACACATCAAATCTTAAAAAGAAAAAATGCAAATAAGGAGTCAGACTAACCTCAATGGTCACCCAACAAAGTGAAATTATGACTGAGTGATGTACTACATCTCGATTCCATAAATTTTTATGTGTTTGTGTAGAATCATGCCCTAAAAATATTTTTGCAAGATGCACTTGAGAACGAGCGATAACTAGATGTAGTAATTCATATATATGTGTGGATGAAAAAATGAGCTTCCCCTCCTATGAAGTGTATGAATAAAATGTAGTCCCTTGTCCCTTGAGTGAGTGCTAGAGGAATGTTTTGATACTCTTAGAATGCATTTTTATGTAACCTTAGGTGATGATAATAGATACTTAGAGCTTGGTCCTTTATTATGGTCACATAGCTTTGTATTTATATGATTCCCTTGTTTGAATTTTGTAATGAAAAACTAAAAGGCCGACCTATAAGAGAACAATATTCCCAAAAGATAAAAGAGGCCCAAAAGAGGTGAGTAAGATACAAATAGGTTATAGGAACCCCCGTGGGACAAGGGAAATTGGGCATTGATGTCTAGGATAGGTGTTGGTGTCTAGAGTTAGAAAAAACAAAGCAATGTAGATCAGACTAGGATGTGGGGTGTGCAAGACCAAAGAGGAAACAAGAAAGATAGACATGAGGAAAAATATAGATGTCAATTATTAGTTTTCTCACTTAGGAATCATATAAATGGTAGTATGTGATTATGACCTAGAAATATACCCAAGTGAGTTATTTAGTGTCTACATTTTCCCCACTTTATTTTTTTTAGTGAATACTTGAAAACATAAAGTAGATAAGAGATGTGTATATGATAACCATGCATATTGATAGTGAAATGATACCGAAGAGACAAGAAAACATGTGGAGTGATAAAAGTGAAGTGTGGAAGCTAAATAATAGGAAGTGACCCTAAAGGTGAAGTGTATGTGTTATGTTGTGTTATACCATTGCTGATTTTTCTTGATGAATGGCTACTTCTTGTTTCAGTATTAAATATGGACCTCCAAAATGAAAATAAAAGAGTACTCAAATATGTGTATATGAAAAATATGTAAAAGTATGTTAAAATTATGAAAAAGGAGTGAAAAGGAACATTTGTGCCTGATTCATGATGAGTTAAAAGGATATAAAGTGTCTTTCACTACTGTAGAAGAGTGAATTGATTGGGTGATCTCATGCCAAGAATGATTTTTTGGGAGATCTCACACCAAGTGTGAGTTTTTGGGTGATCTCACGCCAAGTGTGATTTTTTTGGGTGATATCACACCATGACATAATACTTTTGGGGAGAAAGGTCTTGTGTTATTCTCCATCCCTGACTACTTCCCAAAAATTATACACCATTGCAGATGGTGTGATCCAAGTTCTAGTTTTTCTAGTTTGATCCAAGTAGAAAAAGATGATAGAATTCATTTTGATTGCTGGAGGATTGTGCGTATATTGTGTAAACTTCTCTGTGTAATTCTAAAAATGTATAGATATGAGAAAATAATTGTAGCTTCCCTTGGTCATAGGTACCCAGGAAAGATCAAGAGAACCCAAACGCTCATGTCTATATCTAAGCACTAGCATCTATGCTCTACTAAGGAAACAAGTTAGATTTTGGTAAATTTCATGTTTATAGCTCTATTATGTTCTTGTTATATGAAGGCCTAGAACGAAGCTCGAGATGTAATATGGGGTGATTGATTCACCCAATGTACGACACCCTCATTTGGGGTGAATGTGATGTCACTAGGAGGATGTGGCCCAAAGTAGATAACTATATGCTAAAATGAAATTGATACCTTGTAGGGGAAGGGAATCTGCTTGGTAAAAACCAAGACACACACAAACAAAGTGGCTGGAAACATGTGTTAGTGAAAATAAGAAAAGTGCACATATATAAGACAACATGTATTATCATAAGAGAGAAGACAATGTAGACCAAAAAAGTTGGTTTAAAACATGGAAAATTACTCACAATTTTGCAAGTAGTAAAAATGAAACAATATCATTTGTAGTGTTGATGAAAGTAGATTAGGAGACTTGGTGGGACTAGTAAGAGGTAGGATAAACATCCATACATTTATTGCATTATTATTGCATTGTCATGTTTTTATATTAATAATGTGAACCAACATGTGTATATCACTCTAGTCTAGTGTATTTAAAAATTGCAACATGCCCCTCATTGTATGTGTATGGGTATGATATGGGTTCTATTGTTATGTTGGATAACATTGTCTTTTATTTAATAATATGGTATTAGTAGTAATTACATGTGCATGTGAGATGGGTCTTATCATCTCGTAGTTGGTGTCTGATAGGGTGTCATGTCTATCCATATGAGGCTATCTAATATCTATAAATATTACAGCTCTTGCATTGTAATGTAATCTGATTTCATGATCAATAATATTTGTGAGGCTTCAGTCCCTCTTTGGTCATTGCAATCTTATTCTATTCTATCATTTGGTATCTAAGCTATACCATTATTATCATTTGGTATCAGAGCAGGTTCTATCCAAGCAAGGTTGAAGAGGAGCACTATTGGAGAGGATCCATTGGAGAAGAAGATCTGCATCAAAGGAGAGCCATTGAAGCATCCGCAACCTCCATTCCTTCCAAGCATCCCTCAACTAAAATTTGACCTATCCACTTATTTGGAAGGTAAATTTTTTTATTAGTCATTGGCATAGCCAATTGATCTAACATATTGGCGGAATATTTCAGATTTGGAGATCTTTAAAAAAAAAAAAGGAGAAAGATCTTGGAAAAAATTGCAGATCTAAAAAAAAAAAAAAATTTGTGAAAAAAAAAAAAAAGAAAAAAAAAAAAAAAAAAAAAGGAGAGAGATCTTGAAAAAAATTTAGATCTAAAAAAAAAAAAAAAAAAGATCAGATCTAAAAAAAAAATCAGATCTGAAAGTGGAGGTGTGAAGAATTCGGGAGCAAAGGTTGAAGCAGTCCGTCAACAAAATTCCAGCAGATAGCTCTTAGAAAAAAGGACGTAAATTTTTCATACAATTTTAGATTGATGTGCCATTTTTTTTTCTAGAAATATAAGAAGAAGGTGCACAACTTTTCAGTTTACATCATCTTTGATTCGGCCTCTACATGTGATGAAAAGTCATGCAAGTCGGATCATTTTTTTCTGAAAAAAAATCAGATCTAGCTAGTAAATTGGTAAGATCTCAAAAACCAAGATTCTGATTCTTCTAAAATTTTTTGGGTTTCAAGAAAAATATTGTATGATACTATTGTAAAAATTTTAGAAAAACCCAGATCATGGTTTGTGAGAAAAGGTGAAAACAATATTTAGATTGTTTGTTTGGATCTTGGGAACAAACAGGTCAGCGGTTCAATTCCCACTCTCTCCATATTTTTTCTTAAATTATTTTTTTGGAAAATTTGGAGAAATTACTAAATTTTGGGATATTTCTAAATTTAGAAGCTCACCAAACACATTTAGAGCCACCGCTAAATTTAGCGGAAAAACACCTATTGGGGGTAAAAAATATTTTTGGCCTAAATTGTGTATTTTGTGATTCTAGACCCTTTTTGTAAAGAGGGGGGACACAAAAACTTCATTTTGATGTACTTTGAGAGGATTTTGTACTAATCTTGGTGCATAAAGTGCAAAAAAGAAAAAAAAAAAAAAAAAAGTGCACATTTTTTATTTTATGTTTGGTTCTATCACACGAGATCTTTGATCTCATAGCAGCGTTCGGTATATACGGTGCCTCTGGGAAGTGCTTACGGGTGATGCCGTCGCGACTACTACTACACTTAACGCCTAACACAGCTGCCTAAATGTTGTCTAGGCATCGACCCTATAAAATCGACGGGGAGTAATAAGGACACAATACACACACATTTGAGCCCTCCCATCCGTTTGTGCTTGCACAAACCCCTCTCCATACTGTCTAAGTACCACGTACTAAATTATTTCACGTGCGTTAACACCTCTTTCCGTACTGACGGGTATATTGAAAGGGTGATCTTCTTCCATGTACCGATGGGTATATCGGAAGGGAGCGTATATAGAAAGGTTTGGTATATCGGCTAATGGTATATTGAGAGGGAGACCATAAACCTGGAGTGATAAGAGCCTTACCCTTTGTCATAAATTTAGAGTTTCAGAAATTTAGATTGTAGAAATGGGTGCACAAGCACCAAAGTTCTTCTTGCCAGATTCACAACTGCTTAGAGGAGATAACTATGCTGCATGGAAACCGAAGATCAAGATGTTACTTGAGTTTGAAGACCTATGGACAGTTGTAGATGGACAAACAACAAGATCACTTGATGATGGAAGACAACAAGTTCAATTTGTGGGGCCAATCAAAAGGCCAAGTTGATCATCTTGTTTAGCGTAATGCAGACGATGTGCTGACCCCACATTAGAGATGCCACATCGGCGAGGATGCATGGGATAAGTTGAGCACGATCATGAGGCAAAGAACAAGAATGCCATCCTCGACCTACTATCACTGTTGCATACTCTCAAGTTCAAGCACAATGAGAAGGTTGAAGTTTTTTTGAGACGAGTTGCTACTTTGAGGGCATCTCTATTGGCATTGGGAAAAGAGATAAGTGATGAGGACCTCGTACAATTGTGTTGCAAACACTTCCTCCTTCTATAGAATCTTTGTGAAAACTATCAATATGAGTGAACACACAGTCACCTTTGAGAAGTTGGTCAATCTACTCCAACAAGAAGAGGCAATGAACAACAAAGATCATGAAGATGAGCAAGCACTATCTTCCAATCATAAAGGAAAGGGAAAATTTCAGTCCAATCACAAGAAGTCCCAACAAAACAAAACCAAAGTCAACGAGACAACACCAAGAAGTGTCCCATTTGCAATAGAGGGGGACATGACATCAAAGATTGTTGGTACAATTCCTATAAAAAGGGTTCATCAAGCAATTCAAAACCCAATAACCATCAGGGTAACAATAATTCAAATAAAGGGAAGTCAACAACAACAACAATCAAGGGCAGAAAAATGGTAATTGGCAAAGAAAACCCAAACAACAAGGGTACATTGCCGAACATGAGGATGATTCAGATGAAGGACACCACATGTATTCTGCTCAATTTGATGAAGAAACCAAGTCCACACAAGATATCTGGTATGTTGACTCGGGTGCAACTCGACACATGACTGGACGTAAGGATTGGTTCTACACACTGCGTGACTCACCTAACAAGAACCATGTGTCATTAGGTGATGACTCATCATACTGATGTCGAGGGATTGGAAACATTTCACTACCTCTTGGAAAGCATGACTAAAAATCACAAATGTATTGTATGTACCTAGGTTGACCAAGAATTTGCTATCAGTTAGTCAACTCCTTGATCACAACTTGAAGTTGGATTTTGTGAGTAATAATGGAGAAAAAGTGTGCTTGATAAGAGATAAGTCAAGGTTCCAAGATTGTAGCAAGAGCCTCGATGTGGGACACATGTTCGACTTGATTTTGTCCACAAGGATGATCAAGCTCTAGTGGCCAAAGACACACTGATCTGAGAACTATGGCATCGCAGATATGGTCACATCAGTTTTGGCTATCTCCAAACACTTCAAAAGGGCAACATGGTGAAAGGATTGCCTACACTCAAGCACAACACTGACAAGTGTCACAATTGCCTAGCTGGAAAGCAACATAGAGTACCCTTCTAGAAGAACACATATAGAGCTAAGGGAAAGCTTGATTTGGTGCACACCAATCTTTGTGGGCCCATGCAACCAAGTCATTCTGGATGTCAATACTTCATGCTTTGTGTTGATGACTACTCAAGAAAGATGTGGATATATTGTCTAAGAAACAAGAGTCAAGCCTTTGAGACATTTCAGAAGTTCAAAGCACTTGTTGAGAATGAAGTTGGTCACAAGATCAAAACTCTCCGCTCAGATCGAGGGGGGGAATTCACAAGCAATGAGTTCAAGACTTACCTGGAAGCTCATGGGATTCGTCGACAAATGCCTCCTACTCACACACCACAACAAAATGGTATAGTTGAGAGAAGGAATCGTACTATCATGGAAATGGTGCGATGTATGATTGATGACTCAGGTTTAACAAAGACATTTTGGGTAGAAGCTGCAAGAACTGCAGTCTATTTGTTGAATCAGAGTGCCCATCAGTAGCTCTTGAAGGAGTGACACCTCAAGAAGCATGGTCAAATCGGAAACCATCAATTACACACCTAAGAGTATTTGGGTGTAAAGCTAGCATGCACATACCCAAGAAGAATAGGAACAAGTTGGATATGAAAGCTGAGAAACTGATATTCATTGGATACAGTGAAGAAGCACTTGGGTATAGATTATGGGATCTGAAAGCAAAGAAAGTATACACAAGTAGGGATGTTGAGTTCTTTGAGAAGAAACAAGTAGATGCTCCACTCAACGACTCAACAAACATGTAGAATACACCTCTTGTGAAGACAAAATTTGATGTTCCCACTGAAGATGATAGTGATGAATTGGATGATGGTGAAAACTTGGATCCACCACAATCCAATGGAACAGCTAATAAGTTACCTAAATGGTATACTCAATTAATAAGAGATGCAAATTTGGATGAAGCACCTAGCACATCATCCAATCTGGACCTAGAACTCATGTCAAGCTCGTGAAGAGGTCAATTATGCCCTAATGAGCGAGTTGTTGAAAGCAGTTGAGCCATCTACAGTCGGGAAGCCCTACAATCAAAATCTTGGAAAGATGCCATGGATTGAGTATCGAGTCGGTGATGAAGAACAACACATGGCAACTTATCGACCTTCCACCGGGAAGAAACCCATTGGATGCAGATGGATATTCAAGACTAAGTACAAATCAGATGGGACTATTGAAAAGTATAAAGCAAGGCTTGTAGCAAAGGGGTATGCACAACAAGAAGGCATTGATTATGAGGAGACATTTTCTCCCATAACCAAGATCAAGACAATCAGGATGATCTTTGCTCTAGCATTGCCTGCACAATTTGGTTGGAAAGTCCACCAAATGGATGTGAAAAGTGCCTTTCTTAATGGATATTTGCAAGAAGAAGTCTATATGACTCAGCCAGAGGGTTATGTAATACTAGGAAAAGAGATGATGGTATGCAGACTCATAAAATCTCTATATGGCCTAAAACAGGCACCCCGGGCATGGTACATCAAAATTGATGAGCATCTCATAAGTCATGGATTCGAAAGGAATCCTTATGACCCCAATCTCTACCTCAAAAAGCAAGGGGGGGAGATTGTCATTGTGGTTGTTTATGTCGACGATCTAGTCATTACAGGTAGTTCTGTGAAGATGATCGATGCAACAAAGAAGGATTTTAATCGATCGTTCGACATGACAGATCTCGGGCTCATGCACTATTGTCTTGGGTTGGAAGTATGGAAAAAAGAGAATCATATCTTTGTGTCACAGTTGAAATACACCAAGAAAACACTCGAGAAATTTAGGATGATGGACTGCACTCCTATTGCTACACCTATGGAAGCGAGACTTCAGTTATCTTGTTCTGATCCATCACCACCGGTGAATGCAACTCTCTATCGGCAGTTGATGGGAGTCTCATTTACCTGACATATACTAGACCAGATATCAGCTTTGCAGTCAGCTATTTATCACGCTTCATGCAAGAACTGAAAATATGTCATTGGAAAGCAGCAAAGAGAATACTAAGATATCTAAAGGGTACAGTTGACCTTGGTCTAGAGTACAAGAAGAATGACAACTTCTTCTTGACAGGATATTCAGATTCAGATCATGCAGGAAACATGGATGATAGGAAGTCAACATCAGGCTTCGTCTTCTTTATGGGATCTGGACCGATATCATGGGGAAGCAAGAAACAAAACTTTGTTTCTCACTCTTCTACAGAAGCAGAGTATCGAGCTGCAGGTGAAGCTATTTGTGAAGCAATATGGCTACGCCGAATACTGGAAGGAATTGGTCTACCACAACAGAAATCTACTCCAGTATATGTTGATAATGAAGGAGTTCTAAAGCTTGTTCGCAATCTAGTATTTCATGAGAGAACCAAGCATATTGAAGTACAAGTTCATTTCATACGTGAGCATGTCTTGAAGCACAACATACTGACTCCATTTTGTCCTACATTGAGCTGAGCAGAAGGCGAGATGTTTTCACTAAGTCACTTGCACGTGACAAATTCACCTTTATTCGAGAGAGTTCCTCTCCACTTCATTGGAAACTATGCAAAATTAAGGGGGGGAATGTTAGCATAATTTAGCATAGGCATATTTATTGCATTTTATTGCATTGTCTTTTATTTAATAATGTGCAACATGTGCACTCTAGTCTAGTGACTTGCATTTAATATTGTTATGTTGGATAACATTCAATATTGGTATTAGTAGTAATTACATGTGCATGTGAGATGGGTCTTATCATCTCGTAGTTGGTGTCTGCTAGGGTGTCATGTCTATCCATATGAGGCTATCTAATATCTATAAATATTACAGCTCTTGCATTGTAATGTAATCTGATTTCATGATCAATAATATTTGTGAGGCTTCCGCCCTCTTTGTTCATTGCAATCCTCATTTGGTATCTAAGCTATACCATTATTATTCATTTATAAAATACCCTCAATATCAAGAATGAACCATAGAAAAGAGTGCGCATTCAAGAAATGTTTTGAAATGTGTGCTAGAAAGATAGATCAATGAAACATAGAGCATGAAGAGTCCGAGATGAGGTGAGGTTCATTTCAGATTTAGAGCCTCAATATTCAAGTATGAATCATGGAATTAGAGTGTATCATAGGTGTGATGTAAATTGTACATGCCCATTGTATACTCTTTATCGGTGAATGGTGGTAGTGGAAATCTATGTGCATACCAAGTTGAGTAAGATTTTGTAAATAATTGAGAAATGAATCATTGAATATATAAGCAAGGTTGAAAGGCATGGGGAATGAAAGGTCAATATGATTATAATCCAAAGTGCCAAGAATGTAGTGAGCCAAGATTTCCTAAAAGTGAAGAAATGTTAAGAGTGAGAATAAAATATATTGATAGATGGAAGATGTGAAGGCCATAAACACTGTAATGAAAACATATCCACAATATAGATGAGGAAAATGAGATGGAGGGAGAAGATCATCCAACGTGAATACTAGCCGAGACAAGCCATCATATGTGCAAATAGTGTTAGAGAAAGTGGGGTCAAATGGAATGCACGGCCAATAAAAATTATTCGTGAAGTGCATGTGAAAGGAGGAAGTACATGTGTAGGTTTATCATGAATGGATTAGGAAGGTGATATGACATCCAATGTATGAACAATCCCTCGATGAATTACCATAACATTAGCAGGAAGGAGGGGGTTATGTTGAGGTAGATGGAATGACATCTATGACATAAATAGTTTCTTTGAGTGGAGGAAAGTTTTTTAATAGTTCATGGGATACCGATCATCAACGAGATACATGATAGTAGCAGAAGTTAGAGTAGTAGCACAGTTGGTGGTTGGATCTAAGTGACAATATAAGAATGGGCCACGATCAACTACTATGGTATATTCAAATCTCTCACGTAAGAATTTAATGCAATGGTGAATTGTAGAAGCCACTCCCTACATACCATGAATCCATGGCCTACAAAGTAAAAAAATTTAATTGAAATAGGAAATCCATAATAAAAATACAATAATCATAGTTTTTGGCCCAACTATGAGGAGAAAGGTGATAGTTCCTATGCCTGAGACACATATAAGAATCATACTCATGAAGAGAAATGGATATTAGGTTAACTAAAGTAGAGGGAAGAATTATGTCATGAAGGAATGATAAAGTAAAAGGATTGATATCAGATCCATTATCGATTATAGTTTATTTAATGCCCATGTTATGAATGTGAGTCGATATATATAGGGGAAGATCATTGTCATAAACATAAAAATTGACAACTATATCAGGTGAAAAAGTAAGCTATTGAGAAAATGTATCAAGTAAATAATTGCAATACTTTGTATGAATAAATATAAAAGAGAATGCAAGTATTAGTAAAGAGAGAAATAATTTTATTTCTACAATCTGGGATCGACTAGCAAGAAATTATTAATGGATATATCCATGATGAGATGAAGACCCTAGAGTGTTCTAATGAGATGGGTTCACCAAATTATTTAATAAAAAAATTATGCTAAACCCTATGATATTGTAAAGTCACATATAGTAGATAATCAATAAAGAACAAATTTGACGCAAAGAAACAACAAGTATGTTGGACAAATTGAAACCCTAGGTGCAAGAGATGGAATAAAAGACTTAGCTAATTTTACAATTTATCCCAAAGTATGTTTGAAAAGAAAACTAATGAATGGGAGGAAGGAAATCTTACAACCATTCCCGATAAATTATGTAGCTATGGAATATGTCCGGATTGGGGCGCTTAGAATAGTTCGGGGAATTGAGGTGCATAAGAACTCTTATGGGTATTTATGTGTATGTAGAACCTCAAAACTTATTTTTCTTATGTCGCACAAATGTCGCTAACCTTGTCTATTTGTTGCATGTATGTCGCACTATGTCTGTAGAATTCACTTGTAACCTATAAAACAAATGATCTTCTGCAAAACAAAAAAACACATCAAATCTTCAAAAATAAAAATATGCAAATGGAGAGTCAAAATGACCCCGAAATTCACCCCACAGATTGAACTTATGACTAAGTGTTGCACTACATCTTAGACTCCATGTATTTCTCTCTGTGTGTAGAAATAATTCCCTAAGAAGCCCTTATGCAAGATGCACTTGATAATGAGTAATAGCTAGATGTTACAATGTAAATAGATGTGTGGATGGTAAAATGAAATCCCCTCCTATGCATGTATGTAGAAAGTGTAGTCTCTTATCCTTGAGTGAGTGCTAGAAGGATGTCTTGATGCTCTTAGAATACCTTTGGATGCAACCTTAGGTGGTGAAAATAGATGCTCAGAGTTTGGTCCTTTATTTTGGTCACATTTCATTGTATTTATATGATTCGTTGTTTGAATTTTGTAATTGACAACTAAAAGGATGATGTAAAAGAAAACAAGAGGCCAAAAAGATAAAAGAGTCCTAAAAGAGGTGAGTAAGATACAAAGAGATTGGGGGTGCCCAGAGGGGATGAGGGCCCTCGGGTATTGGCATCATGGGTGGGGAACCGATGTTCGAGTCAATAAAGATAAATAAATGAAGATCAACCTTTATTTTTTCAAGTGAATACTCAATAACATAAAGTAGATAAGAGATTTGTAAATGATAACCATGCAGATTGATATTGAAAGCATATCTTTGAAGAGAAAAGAAAAAGTGTGGAGTGATAAAAATGATGTGTGGAAGCTAAAGAATAGAAGCTGGTCCTAGAGCTTAAGTGTATGTGTTATGTTGTGTTATGCCTGTTAATTTTTCTTAATGGGGCTACTTCTTATTGAGTATTAAATAAGGAATTGTAATAGAAAATAAAAAGAGTAGTCAAATATGTGTGTATGAAAACTTTGTAAAAGTATGTAAAAATTTCTAAAAAGGAGTGAAAAGGAACATTTGACCTGATTCATGACAATTTAAAAGGATAGAAATTATTCGCACTTGTAGAAGAGTGAATTTCTTAGGTGTTCTCATGCCAAGAGTGAGTTTTTTCGGAGATCTCACACCAAGTGTGAGTTTTTTGGGTTATCTCACACCACAAAAGAAGAGTGTTGGGGAGAAATGTCTAGTGTTATTATCCATCCCTAAATACTTCCCAAAATTTATACACCACTGCAGATGGTGTGATCCGTGTTTTTTTAAATTTTTTTCCAGTTCGATCCAAGTAGAAAAAGATGATAGAATTCATTTTGATTACTAGAGGATTGTGCCTATATTGTATAAACTCTCTCGTGCAATGCTAAAAATGCATTGATATGAGAAAGTAATTGTAGCTTCCCTAGTCATAGGTACCTAGGAAAGATCAAGAGCACCTAAACACTCATGTCTATATCTAGGCACTAGCGTATATGGTCTACTAAGGACCTAAGTCAGATTTTTGGAAATTTTGTGTTTATAACTCTGTTATGTTCTTGTGCTATGAAGGCCTATAACAAAACTTTGAGATGTTGTATGGGGTGACTGATTCACCCAATGTATGCCCGCCTCATATGGGGTGAATGTGATATCACTAGGAGGATGCGGTCCAAAGTAGAGGACCATATGATAATATGAAACTTATACCCTGCAGGGGGAGGGAATGTGCTTTGTACAAACCAAGACACACACAAACAAATTGGTTGGAAACATATATTAATGAAAATAAGAAAAGTGCACATATGAAAGAAAATGTGTATTCTTGCAAGAAAGTAGAAATGTAGACCATGAAAAGTGGGTTTCAAATGTGGAAAATTAATCACAATGTCACAAGACAATCAAGGAATAATTGGCCAAAAGCATAAAAGTAATGAATAATTAAGAAATAGAACATAAGCCATAAATAATGGAAAGCAAGGGAAAATAGTATCAAGCAAAGTAACAAATAACCATGGTGGAAAATAGTTCATATAAAGAAAATTCTTCAAATGAAGTACCCATTAGTATGTTATAAAGATAAAAGGTATGTCAAATCTTGTATGGTTTGATATAGAGAGTAGTGTACTATGAATAATATAAAGTAGTACAAATGAAACAATAACACCCGATGTAGTGTGTACAAAACTAGATGCCCCTAGGAGCCTTTGTGGGACTAGTAAGAGTACAGTACAAAAATCCATGCTACATTTAAATAAGTGTGTAAATTATGCATTAAAAAGAAGATAAGAAGTGAACTCACATGTGTATATAGAAAATATAATGACATTAAAAGTATCTGTCTAGCATGTGAAACAAAGTGTGCATGTCACTAGTTTAAGAAAGTAAGAGTATGTGAAACCAAGATATGTAGTACACTATGAATGAGTGGGATGGAATGGTATTAAAAGAGATTGTGATAGGATCAAAATTCCCTAAGTGTATGTGGTTTGGTGTGAGATGAGGTTCATTTATAAAATACCCCTCGACAGTCAAGAATGAACCATAGAGAAAGAGTGCGCAATCTACAAATGGTTTGAAGCTGTGTGCTAAAAAGATAAATCAATGACATATAGAGCAACAAGAGTGTGAGATTAGGTGAGGTTCATTTCAGATTTAGAGCCTCAATAGTTGAATATTGTTGGTCGTCAAATAGGACTTTTAAGAAGAGCATCAGCGGGGGGACAAGAAGTCCCTCCTCTTTAATGGGAGAGGTTTCCTTATTCAGAAACAAACCTATTTACAAATGTATAGGACATGATTTGTTGGTTAAACTTGGATACCACGAAAGTGTTTTCTATGAAAGTCATTAAATACAAAAGGACTCGAGAAATGAGAGCATGGAAAAGAGCGAGAAAGGAAAACATGCAGAATTATAGATATCAGAGTAATTCTTTATGTATGCGAAGTCACCGTGAATTGAAAACAAGATCATTCGTATAGAACAAGTAAGATGGAATTTAAAGACACAAAGTTCTGTAAATAACATCTGCCAGAACGCAAAGTTTCTTAACGTAACACAGATTCGTTATCAAGGAAACAAAGTTCCTTCTTGGTTATGCAAGATCACCGTGCTTGCAAAGTTGAAGAGTATGCAATCGATGAGACTAACGAATTTGAGATAAATGATCTTCACAAAGAAAACAAATGAAAGCTTAGAACAGACAGAGATCAGATAGACAAAGAAAGGAAAGTCCTTCTGTATTGATTTCTCTATAATCTATTTACACTTGCAGAAAATATGCCAAGTTCTTCCTCCCCTTTGGAATGGCGTGGAAAGGCCATTATATAGCTTACAAATCAGTTATTCTTTGTAACCGCTTCTTTAACCGAGAATAGTTAAGGACCACCAATCGTAACGCCTTAACTTCTTACAAAGAAAACGGAAAAGAAAGGGAAGAGGAGAAAAGAACAAGGAGAAGAAGACAGGTGGCAACATCGAGAGGGACCCTTGTCTTCGGGAAACCGCGCTTGAATTTTCTTCCACGTATCAGCCTATGTCCTTACCACGAGGACACACTAGAATTTTCATCTTGAGGATGACAATGAATATCTTTGAAAACTGATGTAACCAGAGTCTTGAGAGCTTCGTTCTTCTGCCAGCTGTCCTTGAAATTTGATCTTCAGATTGATAGCTTCAGAGCTACAACTTAAATTCATATTTTAGCATATTCGGGTCGAGCGGGAAAAACTAAGTATGAATTGCATTAGGTTCGCTTGGGACATGTGAGATGCGAATGCGCGAAACACGTGGTTCGGCTGATTCGGGTGAAACAGGGAGAAGACGCACAAATGCATTTTGGGACATTTGGGACGAAAACGCGCGAAGGACGCGGTTCGGGTGTTTCAGCCGAAATTGGAACAGTTTGCATTTTTTTGATTTGGGACAAAGAGCTCTGAGGTATGCGACTCGGGAGTTTCAGCCGATCGGGGAACAGAGAGCAATTTGGAACTCGGGACAGTTGGGACAAAATTGCGCGAAGGATGCGGTTCAGGCGAATCGGCCGAAAATGGAACAGTTTGCCCGATTAACTTTGGGACATTTGGGACATGAAAGTGCGGTTCGGGTGAATCGGCCGAAAATGGAACAAAAGGCCCGTTTGAACTTGGGACATTTGAGACAAAAAGTTCTGGAGTACGTGCTCGGCCGGTTCGGGCGAAAATGGAACAACTCGCACTTTTTGATTTGGGACATTTGGAACAAGAAAGTTCCGACGGGCCTGAAAATGGAACAACTTCAGGGATTTCGGCCGATCGGGGAACAGAATGCACTTTCGTACTTGGGACAGGTGGGACAAAAATGTCCGACAGGCCCGAAATACATACAAAATGACCCAAAACACAGATTTTCTCAATTTTCACGGCTTAGGCACTTTAGAGAAAACACTCATAACTCAAAATTTTGAAATTTTACTTTTATCAGAGCAGGGAATTTTGAGTGGACAACAATTTGGCTCCTTCTGGGGATGACTTGGCATAAATTCAAGGAATGAGGCAAGGCAAGAACCTAGAAAAACTCGGGGAAAGCAGACCAGTGCCTTATCCATTGGGCCACGGAGTCAAAAGAACACCAATACAGAGGGCAACACACCAAAACAACAAAAGGAAAACACACCAAAAGCAGAGAAGCAAAAACACTGCACAGAATATACAAGGGACTCCCTAGTCACCTAGGACTTGAACAACTTGAGATACTTCCCACTATAAGGAAGTGGGAGAGAAGAACCATCCATGTAATCAAGATAAAAGGAATTCTCACCAGCAAAGTGTCTGATCTTGAAAGGTCCGAGCCACAGGGAATCAAATTTTCCATGGCTGCCACGAGGTTCATGTCTTTTGTCCCATAACAGCACGGTGTCTCCAACTTGGAACTCTCTGAACCTAGCTTTTTTGTCAAACAGGACCTTTACCTTCTGCTGGTGAACGAATATCCTATCAGCAACCTCCAATCTGTCTTCATTCAGTTTGTGCAGGTACATGATCCTTTTATCTAAAGCATCCCTGAAACTGGTATCTTCAATGGCCTTCATCAGGTGCAAGGCCGGCAGTTCCACTGTTACTGGCAGTTGAGCTTCTACTCCATACACCACTTGAAAAGGGGACATTCCAATGGCTCTTTTAGGTGTGATCCTGTCTGCCCAAAGAGCATCATATAGCTTCTTGTGCCAGTTTCGTTGAGACTCATTGACCAACTTCCTTATGATAGTCACCAGGTTCTTGTTTGTGGATTCTGCTTGCCCATTTCCCTGGGGGTAATAATCTGAAGAATGAGCCAGAGAGATGCCATACCCATAGCAGAAGTCCATTATCTCAGCTGAAGAGAAATTTGAGGCATTATCTGTTACAATCTTGTTAGGCACACCATACCTTACCAAGATGTTCTCTTTGATGAAGCTGCATACCACTTCAGAAGTAGTGCTCTTGACTGGAATAGCTTCCACCCATTTGGTGAAGTAGTCAGTGGCAGTTAGCACATGAGTGTGACCAGCACTAGAAGTAGGATTAAGTGTACCAATGAAGTCTAAACCCCACTGTTGAAATGGTTCCTCAATCACAACTGGCTTGAGAGGCAAAGAAGCCAATTTAGGTCTTCCCACAAAGGTCTGGCAGGCCTCACATTTATCCACCCACTTGGATGCATCTCTGAACAAAGAAGGCCAGTAGTATCCTCCCCAAAGTATCTTATGAGCTGTAACCATTGATGAATAGTGCCCTCCACATGCCTGATCATGAAAAGCTGAGAGCAACTTTCTCTTCTGTTCTTTGTCCACACACTTTAGAAATCTCCCGTCCAAGCCACGTTTAAACAAAGCATTTTCCCATAATACATATTGTGCTGACCTCAATTTAACAGTCCTCTTTTCTTTGGCAGTTAAATGAGAGGGACATTCCCCATAGGTGAGAAAATGGGCGATGTCAGCATACCATTCATCAACTGAACTCAGGAACAGAACAGTAGGAAGGTCAACTTTCTCCTCAAGCAACTCATGTTTGGCTCCTTCAGCAATGAGCTCACAAAGACCTTTTCCACGAACCAGCTTGGTCGGTTTGATATCAATGTCATACTCTTGGACCTTAGCCACCCAGTTCCCTCTCTTGGATCCAAATTCTTGCTGTGTAAGAATTGACTTAACAGTTGTATCTGGAACCAGCACCATGGAGTGAGAGTTGAGGATATAGAAACGAAATTGTTTAACAGCTTTGACCACTGCAAAAGCATGTTTCTCCATCATGGTGTATTTCAACTCGTGATCTTTCAGAATATAGCTCATGAACGCAATCGGTAGCTCATGTTCATCAGAGTCTTCTTGGGTTAAAAGGCAAGAGTGGTATTATCGTAGCAGATAGCAATAGATGATGAAATCTTTTGAAATCGGACAAAGCCAAGATTGGAGTTTTAGCGATAGCTTTCTTGATAGCCTCAAAGGATTCCTTTCCTTCGTAAGACCAACCAAATTTTTTCTTCCCTTTCATCATCTGAGAAATATTCAAAGTTAATTCAGCAAAATCAGGGATGAATCTTCTTAAAAAATTTATCTTACCGAAGAAGGAGTGTACCCTTTTTACTGGTTGGGAGAGGAATTTGCTGGATGGCTTGAACTCGTTCAGGATCAATCTTAATACCATCCTTGGAGACAATGTGCCCTAATAGTTTTCCCTCTGTAACACAGAAGACAGATTTTTTAGGGTTCAGAGAGATTCCATGCTCTCTGCATCTCAGCAGAACTGTCTCCAGGTGATCAAAATGATCCGCTCTTGTCTTGGAAAACACTGTCAGGTCATCAAGGTATATGACAATACACTTCCCTTTCAAGCTTCCAAAAGCCAGATCCATAGCTCTCTGGAAAGTGGCACCAGCATTAATAAGCCCAAAAGGCATTCTCTTGTAGGCAAAGGTACCCCAAGGAGTGGTGAAGGCTGTCTTGTGTTGATCTGCAGTATCAACCTCTACCTGATTGTATCCAGAGAATCCATCAAGCATAGATAACATTTCAGATCCTGTTACTGCTTGCAATATTTGATCCATCATAGGCAAAGGGTAATTATCTTTCAGAGAAGCCTGATTCAGGTTCCTGAAATCAACACAGATGCGGATCTCACCATTTTTCTTCCTGACAGGCACAATATTTGCAATCCATGTCGAATGGTGAATAGGAAAAATAATTTTAGCCTTCAACAACTTCTGAATCTCCTGAAAGATGGTGTCAGCTATTTTGGGGTTGTACTGCCTTTGTTTCTGCTTGAAAGGCTTAATTCCTGGTTTGAGAGGAATCGAGTGCTGCATATCTTTTGGCTTGAAGGCTTTCAGATCTTCATAAGAATATGCAAGAACGTCCTTATACCTTCTTAGAAGATCAATTGCTTTTCTCCTTTCATCTGCTGTACAACATTTTCCAATATTTACCAGCTTAGGGTCATTAGAACTCCCAATATCAATCTTATCATACTCAGCTGATTGCTGAGGTCCAGTAGAAGCTTTAGATTTCACATACCTGTCATGCTTATCAAATAGTTCCTCCAAACTCACCAACCCTTTAGGAATCTTGTTTCCTTTGAGATTGATGCATCCATCTTGATCTGTTTCTTCTCCTTGGGTGACGGCTTGGTCAGAGGACACACTCTCACGAGGCAGGTTGTCACTTCCCTCAAAATACAGTTGTTCAAAATTACCCTTGAGTTCCAGGAAGGAAAGCAAATGCTGGTCATCGTTGAAAACTTGCCAGTTATTGGTATTGTCAGGTACACTAGGCCGGTGGACCATTTCAATAGTGAACTTATCCTGAGAGAATTCAGGATGGGGAATCAGTAGTGACCCTGAGACAGCCAGTGAATCAGCCCTGCTGTTCTTTTCTCTAGGTATTGCTTCAATAGAGAAAGCATCAAGGAATTCAATGGAATCCCAAACCTGATTCCGGTAATGCTTCAGCCTCCCATTTTTTACCTGAAAGAGGTTTCTGACCTGCTTCACAATCAACTCTGCATCACCACGAGCCAGAAGGTTCTTCACACCTCGTTCTTTGGCCACTTGCAGTCCAAGAATGAGAGCCTCATACTCTGCTGTATTATTAGTGTTTTCAAACTACAACTTAAATGAAAAAGGATGTAGGCATCCTTCAGGTGACACTAGCAGGACACCAGCTCCAGAACTAGCTGAGGAACAACTTCCATCAAATTCTAAAATCCAAACACCATTGGGATCTTTAGGTGATACTTTGGAGGGTTGGATTTCATCAGGGGAGTAATCATGTAATTACCATGCCCCATATCCTCATAGAGTATTTGTGCCTTAGGATCATCCGTTTTCTGCACAATATACTCAGACTGCTTCTCAGGTAGTAACTTCTTCATGTGTCCATTGACAGGTATGAGTGCATGTGACCAATCCATTTGAATCTCCCCGCCCACATCTTTACAGAAGTTTCTACTTAGCAACATTCCATAAGAAGGAGGAATGTCTGCTACTAGGATGGTAGCCAAGACTTTCTTTTCAGGCAAAGCAGCAAAGGCCACTTGTGCATCTTTAATCCTTCCAACCAAAGGCACTTCCTTACTCTCCATGGAGTAGCAGGATCCATAAGTACGAGTGAGGGTCAAGCCTAAAGCATGAGCTACTTTAGCAGGCATTACGTTATCTGAAGCTCCTGAGTCTATGACACAATTACTGAGCCTATGGCCAGCTATTAGGAGTGTTACATAAAATGGTTTAATTTTGTCACCAGGCGAGGTGACAGCAGCTACCAGACTGGGCTGTGGTGCAGAAGGAGGAGTAGGTAAAAGGCCTTTAGAGGTGGTCTTGGAATGGGAATTTACAAATTGAATCATCTTGGCAAAAGCTTTGGGATGGGTTTGATAGTACTCAGCTTCTGAGATTTGGACCTTGGTCTTTTTCAGGTGATCAACAATATCAAAAGACCCAGAAGTGGACGGGCCATCATCATTTGGAATTCTAGGCTTATCAACTTTAGGAGAAAAAGAAGAAGCAACTTTGGTAGCGGGATTGATAGGACTCACCTTCTGTGTAGACGAAGTAGGGATAGGAGATCCTCTTCTTGCAATTACAGGGATAGTTGCCGACTGCTCCTTGGATTTCTTAGGTGGCTGGGTCACCTTCTCCCTCTACTTTGTCTGTTCTCGAGTCATGAAAACAAAAGATTCGCTGTTCATGTCTGCTACCACTTCATCATAATCATCAATGCCCTCAGTGGTAAAGAAATTCACTCGAGATCCCTCAAGTTCCTCTGCCTCATCATCAAATTCTCTCGCAAACTCTTCGCAAGCTTCGTTATCTTCATCATCATCTGGTTCTTCCACCTCACAGGTTGCATTGACAGGGACTCTAACAGGAGGTCCTTCAAGTGCTAATCTTGTTTGAGAAGTAGGCAAACGATTCCTGGGCTGGAAATTTCTCCTCGGAACGTCTGCATAAGGAGCGTGCTGAGCCAGTTGTTTCTTTATAGCAAGAAGATCATTCGCAAGCTTCTGAACTAATGGGTCAGTGTTAGGTCCAGGGGTGGAAGAGGAAGAAGCAGCAGACTTAGATTTGGAAGTGTCTCTTCTCAACTTCCCTGACATGATCAAGTCATCCTCGACACTAACAGCCAGTTCTTGGTCCAGAGCTAACGTTCCGAGATTAGCCCTTCTTAGTGCATAACTAACTTTAGGTGATTGGGCATTCAGAAAGAAACATTTTTGAATCCGATCAACAGGTCGAGTGTTTGCTGGAATTTTATTTATCAACCTGTTGAACCGAGCCACAAACTCTCTCATGGGTTCTTGCGAATCTTTCTTTATCTGAGAAATTTGGGCAAGCAAAGCATGCACATCTTCTGCCGGTTTGAAACGATTCTCGAACTGGGTTCTCATGGTGTCCCAGTCGGTTATAGCACCAGCCGGAAGGTGAAAGAACCAATCAGCAGCATTTTCTTGCAAAGTCTCCACGAACAGTCTTACGGAGACGTCTTCATGTTCAACTCCCAAAACCCCACATGCAACTATGAAGGCTGCAATATGTTCATCAGGATGTACCTTGCCATCACCTTTGAATTTCGGGAAGTTCTTCCGGTTACCTCTGGGTAACTCATGTAGAGGCTGAGTAAGGGCCAGGGGCCCGACACGCTGACCCCATGGCAATTGTGCCGCCATTCTTGGAAAAATGGCTTGGAGAGGAACTTTAACACCAGCGAGAGTCAAAGCTCGTAGATTGGGACTAGCAGGTTCTGAAGGAATACCACCCGTAGGACTTCTTTCTTGAACAGGTGGTGTGCTTGTCGAACGAGTCCTTCTATTTCTTGTTGAAGGGAAAGGAAAACCCTGCTGCTCCAAAAGTTGAAACTGAGAGTCTTCAATACCAAGGGTCCTTCTCCCTCGAGTAAAACGCGGAGTCGCCAGATCAAAAGATGATCAAAAATTACAGAACTGGAATGTGATTTTCCCCAGCGGAGTCGCCAAAAACTGTTGGTCGTCAAATAGGACTTTTAAGAAGAGCAACAGTCAGGGGACAAGAAGTCCCTCCTCTTTAATGGGAGAGGTTCCCTTATTCAGAAACAAACCTATTTGCAAATGTACAGGACATGATTTGTTGGTTAAACTTGGATACCATGAAAGTGTTTTCTATGAAGGTCATCAATTACAAAAGGACTGAGGAAATGAGAGCATGGAAAAGAGCAGAAAGGAAAACATGCAGAATTATAGATATCAGAGTAATTCTTTATGTATGCGAAGTCACCGTGAATTGAAAACAAGATCATTCGTATAGAACAAGTAAGATGGAATTTAAAGACACAAAGTTCTGTAAATAACATCTGCCAGAACGCAAAGTTTCTTAACGTAAATACGTATTGTTATCAAGGAAACAAAGTTCCTTCTTGGTTATGCAAGATCACCGTGCTTGCAAAGTTGAAGAGTATGCAATCGATGAGACTAACGAATTTGAGATAAATGATCTTCACAAAGAAAACAAATGAAAGCTTAGAACAGACAGAGATCAGATAGACAAAGAAAGGAAAGTCCTTCTGTATTGATTTCTCTATAATCTATTTACACTTGCAGAAAATATGCCAAGTTCTTCCTCCCTTTTGGAATGGCGTGGAAAGGCCATTATATAGCTTACAAATCAGTTATTCTTTGTAACCGCTTCTTTAACCGAGAATAGTTAAGGACCGCCAATCGTAACGCCTTAACTTCTTACAAAGAAAACGGAAAAAGAAAGGGAAGAAGAGAAAAGAACAAGGAGAAGAAGACAGGTGGCCAGTCACTGAGAGGGACCCACCGTCTTCGGAAACCGCTGCTTGAATTTTCTTCCACGTATCAGCTATGTCCTTGCCACGAGGGACACACCAGAATTTTCATCTTGAGGATGACAATGAATATATTTGAAAACTGATGTAACCAGCGTCTTGAGAGCTTCGTTCTTCTGCCAGCTGTCCTTGAAATTTGATCTTCGGATTGATAGCATCAGAGCCGCAACTTAAATTCATATTTTAGCATATTCGGGTCGAGCGGGAAAAACTAAGTATGAATTGCATTAGGTTCGCTTGGGACATGTGAGACGTGAATGCGTGAAACACGCGGTTCGGCCGATTCGGGTGAAACAGGGAGAAGACGCACAAATGCATTTTGGGACATTTGGGACGAAAACGCGCGAAGGACGTGGTTCGGGTGTTTCGGCCAAAATTGGAACAGTTTGCATTTTTTTGATTTGGGACAAAGAGCTCTGAGGTACGCGACTCGGGAGTTTCGGCCGATCGGGGAACAGAGAGCAATTTGGAACTCGGGACAGTTGGGACAAAATTGCGCGAAGGATGCGGTTGGGCGAATCGGCCGAAAATGGAACAGCTTTGCCTTATTAACTTTGGGACATTTGGGACATGAAAGCATGGTTCGAGGTGAATCGACCAAAATGGAACAAAAGGCCCGTTTGAACTTGGGACATTTGAGACAAAAAGTTCGAGTACGCTGGCGGCTCGGCCGGTTCGGGCGAAAATGGAACAACTCGCACTTTTGATTTGGGACATTTGGAACAAGAAAGTTCCGACGGCCCGAAAATGGAACAACTTCGGGATTTGGCTGATCGGGAAACAGAATGCACTTTCGTACTTTGGGGGACAAAAATGTCCGACATGACAGCCCAAATACATACAAAATGACCCAAAACATGATTTTCTCAATTTTCACGGCTTAGGCACTTTATAGAAAACACTCATAACTCAAAATTTTGAAATTTTACTTTTATCAGAAGCAGGAATTTTGAGTGGACAAAAAGTATGAACCATGGAACTAGAGTGCATCATAGGTTAATGTGATGCTAGAAATATGTGTCGTGAATGCATAGAGTGTGAAATGTCTAAGGTTCATGTATGTTGTATGCCATTAATAGTTGAGTTTAAACCATAGAACAAGTGTGCCTCATAGGGTAATGCACATACAAGTTGAGTATCAAGTTGTGTAATATACATGTGAAATACGATATACAAAGCAAAAAGCGTAATAGTAGATTTATGAGACACATGATAATGATAAGAGGTGGGGGGAAGAGTTAAACATGATTCCCCTCAAGTGTATGATGTGAATAATAATAAATTAACATCATCTAAGAGATCATCATTGTCATGATCAAATCCAAATGGAGATGCATCATAGACCAAGTAAGAAATATTATGTAGTTGATCATATAAGGAGGCATTGTGACATAAATTTTACATGACCATTGCATACTCTTTATAAGTGAAAGGTGGTAGTGGAAATCCATGTGCATACAAACAAGTAAGATGTTGTGAATAACTAAGAAATGAATATTGAAAATATAAACATGATCGAAAGGCATGGGGAATGAAATTCAATATGATTAGAATCCAAAGTGCCAACAATGTAGTCAAGACAACATTTCCCAAGAGTAAGTGGAGAAATGTGAGGAGTGACGATAAAAATATTGATAGATGGAAGATGTGGAGGCCATAAGAATTTTTAACGCAAACATATCCATGATATAAATGAGGAAAATGTGATGGAGGGAGGAGATCATCCAACATGAATCCTAGCCGAGCCAAGCCATCATATTTCCAAATAGTGTTAGAGAAAGTGGGGTCGAATGGAATACATGGCCAATAAGAATTGTTCGTGAACAAAGTGTATGTGAAAAGGAGGAAGTACAAGTTTAAGATGATCATGAGTATATTAGGAAGGAGATATGACATCTAATGTATGAACATGCCCTCTTTGAAGTACCATAATATTTGCAGAAGGAGAAGGTTAGTTTGAAACAGATGGAATGACATCTATGACATAAATAGTTTGTCTATTATTGATCATCAATAAGATACATGATAGTAGAAAAATTTGGAGTAGGTAACGTAGTGGTTAGATCTAAGAGATTATATTTGAATGGGTCACGATCAACTAATATGGTATATTCAAATCCCTCATGTAATAATTTAATGCACCGATGAACTGTAGAAGCCACTACCTACATACCATGAAGCCATGGCTCTGCTAAGTAAACAATTGCATTGAAATAGGAAATTCATAACAAAAATAAAATAGGAATAGTTTTTGTCCCTACTATGAGGAGAAAGGTGATAGTTTCTATGCATAGACACATAAAAGAATCATACGTATGAAGATTAATGGATGTTTTGTTAACTAAAGTAGAGGGAAGATTGATGTCATGAAGGAATGATAAAGTACAAAGATTGATCTCAGATCCATTATCGATTATAGTTCATTTGATACCCTTGTTACTTAATGAGATTCGATATATATAGGGGTAGATCATTGTCATAAACATAAATATCACAACTATATCAGGTGAAAAATTAAGTTGTTTAGAAAATGTATATATAAATAATTGCTATACTTTATTTGAAAAAATATAAAAGGGAATGCGAGTATTAGCAAAGAGAGAAATAATTTTATTTCTACAACCAGGATTGACTAGAAAGAAATTATTAATGGATATATCCATGATGAGATGAAGACCCTAGAGTGTTCCAATGATATGGGTTCACCAAATTATTTAAAATATAAATATTTTATGCTAAAGCCTAAGATATTGTCGAATCACATGTGGTAGATAATCAATAAAGAACAAATTTGATGTAAGAAACAAGTTAATGAAAATTGAAACCCTAGGTGCAAGAGAGGGAATAAAATACTTAGCTAATTTTTCAATTTATCCGAAAGTATGTTCGACAAGAAAACTAATGAACAGGAGGAAGGAAATCTTGCAACCATTCCTAATAAATTATGTAGCTATGGGATATGTCTAGACCGGGGTGCTTAGACTAGTTCAGTGCACTTAGGTGCCAAAGAATGCTTATGGGTGCCTATGTGTATGTGGAACCTCAAAAAAATATTTTTCTTATGTCGCACCAATGTCACTAACCTTCTCTATTTTTTCATGTATTTTGTACTATGTCTATAGAATTCACCTATAACCTATAAAACAAATTATCTTCTACAAAACCAAAACATACATCAAATATTCAATAATAAAAATATGCAAATGGAGAGTCGAAATGACCCTAATACTCACCCCACATATTTAAATTATGATTCAATGTTACAATACATCTCATACTCCATGTATTTCTCTATGTATGTAGAAATCATTCCCTAGGAAGCCCCGATGCAAGATGCACTTGATAACAAGTAATAACCATATGTTACAATGTAAATAGATGTGTGGATGGAAAAATGAACTTCCCCTCCTATACATGTATGTAGAAAATGTAGTCCCTTGTCCCTTGAGTGAGTGCTAGATGGATGCCTTGATGCTCTTAGAATGCCTTTGGATGCAACCTTAGGTGGTGACAGGTAGATGCTCAAATCTTGGTCCTTTATTTTGGTCACATTTCATTGTATTTATAT
Organism: Taxus wallichiana var. yunnanensis; assembly: GCA_018340775.1. Taxonomy (NCBI): domain Eukaryota; kingdom Viridiplantae; phylum Streptophyta; class Pinopsida; order Cupressales; family Taxaceae; genus Taxus; species Taxus wallichiana. Next base: position 332,584,016 of record CM031233.1, on the reverse strand, counting down.
GATTCCCTTGTTTGAATTTTTTAATTGACAACTAAAAGGCCAAACCATAAGAAAACAAGATGCCCAAAAGATAAAAGAGGCCTAAAATAGGTGATTAAGATACAAAGAATTCGGGGGTGCCCAAAGGGGATGAGGGCCTTTGGGTATTGACATCATGGCTAGGAGTTGGTGTTCGATTAAATAAAGATAAAGAAATGAAGATCAACCTTTATTTTTTTGAGTGAATACTCAATAACATAAAGTAGATAAGAGATGTGTATATGATAACCATGCATATTGATAGTGAAAGAATACCGAAGAGAAAAGAAAAAGCATGGAGTGATAAAAATGAAGTGTTGAAGCTAAAGAATAGGAAGTGACCCTAGAGGTGAAGTGTATATGTTATGACATGTTATACCTATTGTTGATTTTTATTGATGAAGGGATACTTCTTGTTGCATATTAAATATAGAGATGCAAAATAAAATTAAAAGAGCAATCAAATATCTCGTATATGAACAATCAGTAAAAAAAAATGTAAAAATATGAAAAACGAGTGAAAAGGAACATTTGAACCTATATCATGATGAGTTAAAAGGATATTAAATGTCTTGCACTACTGTAGAAGAGTGAATTTCTTGGGTGACATCATGCCAAGAGTGAATTTTTTTGGAAGATCTCACGCTAAGTGTGAGTTTATAAAGCGATCTCACTCCAAGTGCGAGTTTTTTGGGTGATCTCATACCATGGAAGAAGAGTGTTGGGGAGAAAGGTCTAGTGTTATTCTCCATCCCTGACTAATTCCCAAAATTTATACACCACTCGTATATCTTTGTGTGATCCATGTTGTTCTATTTTTTTCTAGTTTGATCCAAGTAGAACAAGATGATAGAATTCATTTTGATTCTTTGGAGAATTGTGCTTATATTGTGTAAACTTCTTTGTGCAATGCTAAAAATGCATTGATATGAGAAAGTAATTGTAGCTACTCCTTTTCATAGGTACCGGAAAGATCAAGAGCACCCAAATGATGATGTATGTATCTAGGCACTAACATCTATGCTCTACTAAGGACCTAAGTCAAATTTTGGGAAATTTTGTGTTTATAAATTTGTTATGTTCTTGTGCTATGAATGACTGTGTTGAAGCTTTGAGATGTTATATGGGGTGAATGATTCACCAAATGTATGCCCCCTCATTTGGGGTGAACGTGACATTACTATGAGGATGCGGCCAAAATTATAGGACCATATGATAATATGAAACCGATACCATATAGGGGGGGAACGTTCTTGGTAAAAACTAGGTCACACACAAACAAAGTGGTTGGAAACATATGTTAATGAAAATAAGAAAAGTTTCCATATAAAATACAACATGTATTCTTGCAAGAAAGAAGACAATGTAGACCACGAAAAGTGGGTTTCAAACATGGAAAATTACTCATAATTTTGGAAGACAATCAAGGAATAATTGGCTAAAAACATAAAATTAATGAACAATCAAGACATAGGGCATAACCCATAAATAATGGAAAGAAATGAAAAATAATATCAAGGAAAGTACAAAATAACCATGGTGGAAAATAGTTCGTGTAAAGAAAAGTATTCTAATGAATTACTCATTAGTATGTTATAAATATAAAAGGTATGTCAAAGCATGTATGGTTTGATATAGAGTAATGTACTATCAAGAATATTAAGTACTAAAAATGAAATAATAAAGACTGTAGTTTGTACAAAATTAGATGCCCCTAGGAGCCTTGATGGGACTAGTAAGAGGTACAGTGCAAATATCCATGCTGCATTTAAAGAAGTGTGTAAGTTTGCATTAAAAATAGAGAAAAAGTGAACTCACATGTGTATATAGAAAATATAATGACATAAAATGTATCTGTCTAGTATGTGGAACAAAGTGTGCATGTGAATAGTATCGAAAGTAAGAATATGTGAAACCAAGATATGCAAGACCAGTGAATGAGTGGGATTGAATGGTATTCAAAGATATTGTGATAGGATCAACATGACCCTTAGTGTATGTGGATGGGTATGAAATGATGTTCATTTATAAAATACCCCTCAACAGTCAAGAATGAACCATAGAAAAAGAGTGCGCCATAGAACGTGTCATGAACCACTATAGAAAAATGATAGAAAATATCATGAACTACCATATAAGAGTGAGTTTTTGGGTGATTTTGTATGAATTGTATACAGAAAATGTAGTCCCTCATCCCTCAAGTGAGTGATATATGGATGCTTTGATTCTCTTAGGATTCCTTTGGATGCAACCTTAAGTAGTTATAATAAATACTTAGTACTTCGTCCTTTATTATTGTCACATAACTTTGTATTTATATGATTACCTTGTGTTGAATTATGTAATTGACAACTAAAAGGAAAACCCATAAGAAAAAATATTCCCAAAAGATGAAAGAGGCCCAAAAGAGGTAAGATAAAATGAGGTCAAGGTTCCTAGAGGGGACAAGGGTGCTCAGGCGTTGGTTTCCTACAGGCGCATGTGTCTGATTTAATAAAGATAAAGCAATGCAGATCATATTGGGCTATGGGGGTGTAATAATAAAGAATAAACAAGAAAGACATACAAGTGACCAAAGATAGATGTCAATTACTAGTGTTCTCACTTATGAATCATTTAAATGGTAGTATGTGATTAGGACCTGTAGATGAAAAATAAAGTTAGCATGCAAAAATAAAATGAATATAAAACTAATTCAAATTCAACATGAAAACTCAACAAATCAACTACCTCAGATCAAGAAAGGATGGAAAGAGGGAGAATTATACCTGCACTTACCGTCTAGCATGCAATTATCCTTCCTTGATGGTTTGATGTGCTTAAGGATGTTAATGTTTGATTGCTTGATTTTTATTGTGGGAAGAATTGGACAGCACTTGCCCTTTGATGATTTCTTGATTGTTGATGAAGATGATGAAGTATTTCTTGATTATAGATGGATGATTGATAGAATGGATTGATTGATTGAAGAACAAAGGAGCAAATTTTTATGGATTTAGAAGATGTCTCTCATGGAGGATGAGAGCTTGATTTATAGTTTTTGAGTGGAAAATTGAATGGTTGAGATCTTTCCATGGTGGATTGAATCCAATGGTTAAAATTTTATAATAATATTGGATTTTTATAGAGATTTCTAGATGTGAAGGGTTCTAGATTTTGTGTCGATATTTTATTGAATTTTTAATTTAATAGAAGAGTTTAGAATATTTGAATATTTACAAATGAGAGGGAAAGATGGAGAAGCTTCTAAATTTATAAGCCTCTAGATTTAGAGGTGAGGATGTGCACATGATTAGGATTATATTAGGTTAAATGATGTGATTAGGATAATTAATGATGAGATTTGATGGAAAGGCTAGGTGTAGGGTAGGTGGTAGGTGGTAGGTGAGATGTAGGAATATTAAATTCCTATATATGTTAAGTAGGATTAAAATAATATAATATGATATAATAATGAAATAAAAGAGATTAAGGATGAAATAAGATATAAATTGAAAAGGGATTAATGATAAATGATAAATGATGAATGATGGTAAAACCATAAAATGGATTAATAATAATAATTAATCTTGTGATTAATTATTCTATGGGTAATGAAGCATGTCGACATTTTAGATGTCTACATTTTATCTCTCTTTGAAGGATTATTGCATATAAATGATTGCTCAAAGTATTAGTAGAAGACAAAAAGGATGGAAATATGATGCCCCCTCGAGTGGGTAGGTGGGGAGGAAAAAGGTGGGTTCCACTCAAAAATAGAGGATATTCCCTAGTGATAAGATGAAGGGGTTGTGGGTGAGAGGATGAGAAGATGATAACTATAGGATTCCCTAGTCATTGATGTATGAAAATGGTGTAGGATGTGTTAGTCTTTGGATTCCCTAGTAAAGTGGTTGAATTTTTGTTGATTTTGGATTTTAGGATATTGGATTGATGATGTTGTTGATTTTGGATTACAAGATTTTGGATTTGGAATTCCTAGTTAATGATGTATGAAAAGGGTGAGGATGCTAGATTTTTAGATGTTGAGATGCCCAGTTAAGGGGTAAGGATTTGAGGATTTGAGGATGTAGATTGGAGGATGTTGGATTTGATGATGTTAGATTTGAAGATTATTGATATGATGATAGAATATAGGATGTTGGATTTGGAGGATTAGATGATTGAGGATGTTAATGAGAGGAGGAATGGTTATTGGATCAAAGATTTACCAGCCAAGGGGTGAGGATTTGGGATGTTGGATATTGATTAATTGATAAAGGATTGGTTGGATAAGGTGATGATGTAAAGGGTTAGTGCTATATCGTAAATTTCCCACAAGTATCATCATTAACAAGTTTATTAAGATGTCGCATAGAGCAAGATGCACCAATGGTATAAAAGACATTATTTTAATTTTTAGATTCCTCTGTTCCCATATCATCAGAAATATTAATATAAAAAGATGGTCTTCATATAATTGGACCGATTAATATAAAAATATGGTCCTCATATCATTAGACCATGCAAAAGAAAAAGAAACAAAAGTGGCCTCATATCATTGGCCAAAATATGATGCAAATGCAAGAAAAATATAAACAAACGAACAAACACACACACAAATGCATGCAAAAGTGTTTAAGATTTTATGTGCGTTGTTGATTTTTATGGATTTGTAAATTTTATTTTGATATTTTGGATTTTCAAGATAGTTTAGATGTGGTGGGATGAAGATGTGATAGGGATGGGTAGGGTTGAAAGGAGGTGAATTTCTCCTGTAAGTCCCAAGGTTGATGTGGATAGGGATTAGGGATTTTGGGAGAGGATAAGGGATGTGGAATAAAAAGATGATTTTGATGGATGTGGGATAAAGGGGTGATTTTTGATATGATAAAGTATGTGGGATAAAGGGATGATTTTTGAAGATAAAGGATGTGGGATAAAAGGATTTGTTGGATAAGATAAAGTAGGTTTGATAGGATGTGTGTTGTGATAAGGTAGAATATAGGACTAGGTGATGACTTAGTCAATCAGATAATGAAAGGAACGATAACCGGATCGTACCAAGCCAAGAACAAAGATGCTAATAAAACACCATGATCAATAAGATGAAAGAAATTCGCGTAATAACTTTACATAAAACCTTTGCAAACAAATGAGCAACAATATCATATATTATTATGGAACTCAATGTAATACATTGAGAATGGGATTTTCTTAAATAGGAAAGCAATAACAATCTAAGAACCAGTCAAGGTCGTAGATCAAGCCATAAATCAAGAAAATAACTAGTCATCAAAGAACTAGTCAAGACCATAGATTTAGGAGAGAACTAGACATCAATGATCTAGTCAATACCATAGATCAAGGAAAGAACTATACATGGTAACTAGATAATATCTCCTAATATCTAAATAAGATAAAAGAAATATACACACACATAAGTGGGTGAGGATAAATACAATAAAGGTAAATGAAGTACCTAGTGAATATGAGCTAAGGTAAATACCTAATCTAACACCCCCCCTCAAGTGAAGATAGGGGCCAAAATAGATGTGGCATGTCCACAGTATGAGTCCCGAAAACTAGGCTTGATGAGGTACTCATGTACAATAACTGGGAAAAAGGGACACCGCAAGGTACCCAAAACCAATAACAACAAAGTAAAGAGAGTAAAAACCTACTCTAAGGCATCCCAAGAAGCTCAGCTAAAAAAATCATACAATGTTGAAGAAGTTTGGTGTGCACTGTGGTCTGAATCCACTGCTCGATCACAAAACTCAAAAACAACTGAAACTGGGCTCCACCAGAATAGCTCCATATAAGAAGACTATCAATGAGTGATGTCAAAAGTGCAAAAAAAGAAACACCAAACATAATTTGATCAACTACTGCAAATAGGTGTGCCACAATCCAAGAACAATAACCAAAGCAACAAGGCAAGGACTTAAAATCTAGAGTGTCACGATCTAAGAAAATCCAAGGTAACAAGGAAAGGACATGAAACCCAAAGAAGCAGGATCAACACCACACCCTCCCATACTGCTAAATGAGTGGAGTGACACTACAAATCTATGAGTTTTCAAAATAACTACTCGAACACCGAAAACTAACACTGGGCTCCACCATAATAGCTCCCCCACAAGAGGGACTATCACAACATGCCAAAAGTGTCAAAAATACGAGATACAAAATCTCTCAAAATAAGAGAGATACACTACACATGTTAAATAAAAATCCTCAAAACAAGAAGCATCGCAATGCAGAAGGTATAGAAAGTGGAACAAGAGGCCGAAAAGTGGAGGAGCCATGCACTCAAGGGTCCTCTCAATGAATTCCTATGTCACGCCATGAGTGATCATATATCCACCCCAAATCAACACGGATGGATGAAAAATATGCCTGCATATGACTTGGTGCAAAATGCACAATGGGTGCATGCAAAAGAACATCAGAATGTGTGTCAGGTTGATCATGTCTGACAACTGAAATCTCAGGTTTCTCAAGCCTGAGTGAAGGTGTAAAACTCATGTGTTGCTCATGATCCTCAGAAAGAGTCGAGTGAACAAAAAAGGAGCTCTGTCAATGTGTGATCCCAATGAAGTATCTGCTCGAAAACCAATGTCATGATGAGAATTCCACTTAACATGTGGAATAGAGGAAACAATACCCTGTGAATGTCTGCCAATGACTCCACTAGTGAGACCCATAGAACGGAGCATGTGAGAACTGAATGCAGTGGTATGCTTCTTAAAAAATCCATGCAGCTGAGCAGAAGTAGGATACACAACATGTGGTACTATAATAGGCACAAATGTGGAAGAGCATGCAGTAACAAGCCTCACAGGTTTAGAAGCATCAAAAATAGGTTCAAGCTCAAAGACTGGTAGATCAATGTCAGTGGGTACAAGAGCAACAACTCGTAGGTGGACTAGGAGCATGGATATGGTTGTCCACAATATGATGGTGATACTGAAGGCTAGTAAGTTTGTTCCACAAGGAGTGTATTATTATATCCTTATCATGAATGACTGATTGTAGAAGAGAATTTTGCTTCTTAAGTGATCTATTTTCTTCCAAAAATTTGACAATATCCTCTTGAAGTCCACATACTTCAGACAAAAGCATATCATTCTCATAATCCATGATAGGTACAAACTGCAACTCCCAAAAATTTAGGACGTCGGGCTCAGCCGAAATTGCATCCACAATTGATTACAACACTCCTCCATATTTGGCACTTTATAATTATAGTGAAAGTCTCAAAATAAATATTTTCAATGAAAAGAAACAAAAAAAGAAGCACTTTTGCAAAAAAGGGCACTCAAAACCAAGTTACCGATCAAAAGTTACAAGCTTTTTAATATTTTGCTCTATTATTTATTTTAGTTGTCACTAAAACAAATTAAATTGTTGTTGCCTTCACCACTCACCACACAAATAAAATTAAAGGGGGTTGAGGTTAAGCACCTACTAGTAGGAATCATAATCTTTAAGCCCTCATATGACCATGCCATATGACCAAGGGCTAATTTCTTTGTGGCTTGAATCCCACGGCAGATCGATGTGCTTTCCTCTAACAATACAAAAACACAGAAAAATGACTGCCTCCAAAAAGGGTCAAGCTTATAGTAAATCTTAGGGTTTTTCTACCTTTCAGATCCAATGGAAGCCTCCATTTTGAATAAAAACACACACAGCAACAAAATACGACCAAATCCAAAATATATGAATATACAATGAATTTATTTACAAAATAAAACTTGGAGACGGATGTCGAAAGCAATCTCCTCTCTGATACCATGAAAGGAATGATAACCAGATCGTATTGCCAAGCCAAGAACATAGATGCTAATCAAACACCATGATCAATAAGATGAAAGCGATTTCGTGAGAATATCTTTACATAAAACCTTTGCAAACAAATGAGCAACAATATCATATATTATTATGGAACTCAATGCAATACATTGAGAATGGGATTTACTTAAATAGTCAAGCAATAACAATCTAAGAACCAGTCAAGGTCGTAGATCAATCCATAAATCAAGGAAATAACTAGTCATTAAAGAACTAGTCAAGACCATAGATTTAGGAGAGAACTAGACATTAATGACCTAGTCAATACCATAGATCAAGGAAAGAACTATACCTAATAACTAGATAATATCTCCTAATATCTAAATAAGATAAAAGAAATATCCACACACATATGTGGGTGAGGATAAATACAATAAAGGTAAATAAAGTACCTAGGTGAACATGAGATAAGGTAAATACCTACTCTAACAGATAAGGTAGGAGGATAAGATATACCCTTAGGTAAAGGGTGGGATGATGGATGATAGTATAATTTTTGTGCCCCCAAGTGTTAAGTAAGGGATGATGCCCCAAGCGGATTATAAAGTTTCCCCCAATCATAATGAAGATGATTTAAAGGAAGAAAAATGGTGGATAAGATAAAGGAATAGGATCATTGATTTCCTACAGATGATTGATCCAAAAGGATGTGGATGAAAAGGATGGATGATGACAAGAAGATGAGCTTAAAAGAACATGTTGTAAAATAAAAGTAGGACTAAAATAAGAGTGTTACCAAAGGCTAAGCGATACTTGGCAAGATACAAGCATGATGTCTATTTTAGATCAAAGTGTGTGATATTGTGATGGTTAGTTACATCTTGAAGTGAAGTCTTAATGGGTAGTATGTTAAGAGAAACTATCCAATGTATAGGGAGTGATTAAATCAAGTAGGCATATAGAAGGTGAATGGAAGGTTGATCCGTGCATTGCTTCATTGTCACCCTAGGTGTCCATAGCCTTGATGGAGATACATTTGATTCTTATCATAACATTGATCTACTACTAGCCAGATGTCCATATCTCTAGTAGAGTTACTAGAAACACCCCTAGAGAGAGTCTTGAGGTGGATTTTATTTGATATTTTTGATTTTTGATATGATTTTTTCTTTTTCTTTTTTATATTTAGATTTTTTGGCATTAAGAGCTTCCACTCTCTTGAAAAATCTCAAGGGGTTAAGAATCACCAATGGCCAGATGGGGGATGGAAATGAATGTGGTGATAACATTGGCTAGAGTGTCAAAAGATGCACCCAAGGGTCTTCACCATAAGTTAATTAAGATGTGTGGTTAAGTGATTGGATCTTAAGATATAATCGTTCTTGGATGTTGATAGTAAGGATAGACCAAGGTCACACAAGTGTAATAGGTACTAATGACTTACATCATGTGTGATTAAGTCAATGAAGTATTTTTGAAGATGGATTAGAATGAGGATGGAGGGATAAGGAAATAATATTTGTGTACAAAGGACAACCTAAAATATCAATATGTTTTTAAGTGTGTGGGATGTGTAGGCGAATTAGAGGATTAAGAACTGGTAGATGGATTGATGGGATGATCAAGAGAATTGGTAGGATCAGGTTGTGATTGGGTATTGTTAGAGTGGTGTGTATAACCCAAGTTGGATTGTCTTAGGTTGGGGGATGGGTGATGGGAGTAAGGATGCCTTGTTCACGATGTTTCATGTTGGCAAACATCTTTTCAACTATATGGTGGGAAGTGGATGTGGAAGAGGATGAAGTGATGTTGTCACCATTAGGTTGGGGGATGTTTGTTTTCTCATCCGCTAAGAGGCTAGACTTAGATTTGGATTTGGTTGGATGTTTAGGTGGGGGAGTTTTGGATTTTTTGGATTTGGGGATGGTTCAGGATGTTGGGATGGAATGGATTTGTATTTTTATGAGGATGGGGATTTAGATAAGGGATGGTTAGGTATAGGATGAGGATAAAAGGATGATGGATAAAGAGGTACAAGGACAAGAAGTTTTTGGTTAAAGAGGTTTTGGACGTAAGATTGGAATTGTAGACATCGATTAAGTGAATGTCCATGGGTGCGGTGGAAGTCACAATAATAATGGTCCCTATACCAAGATGGTTTGGGAAGGTTAGAATCATGATGTTTGATGGGTGGGTGAATGATCATGTTCAATTTTTAAGTTAATGGAAAATGGTAGCCAAGGTTTCAACTAAGGAGGTGAAGGAAGTTGGGGTTGGTAAGAGAGATGGTGTGGGTAATAAGGGTGGGTTAGGTAGGATATGTGTAGGAGTGGGTAGGATAGGAGAAGATTGATTGGATTGATGTGATTTGGATGTAGGTTTAGGATGTGGATTAGATGGTTGGGATTCAAATGGAGGATTAACCATGGGGGCTTCAAGAGGTTGGTTTTTTGGATTGGTAGTATATTTTTTCTTGGGATTCGATTTGTTTGATTTGGTAGAGGTGGATGGTGTAGGATTGGTTTGTGGAGGATTAGCTAGTTTAATTTGGGATGGTGTGGATAAGGTAGGGGTGGATGAAGAGGATGTGTTAGATTTGGATGAAGAGGATATGTTCAATTGGTTGGATATGGGAGAGGTATATTGGGTGGATGTAAAGGGTGGTGTAGATGTTGATGAGGGAAATGGGTTGAATTTAGGTGATGTTAGTTGAGTTTATCTATAGGGGATGGTGTGGAAACCACATTTTATTTTGGATATTGAGGTAACTTAGGAATCATGTTGAATGTGATATGATTGGTATTATATTGGTTATTGGTATATTTATTAGATGTGGATAAAGAGGATGTGGGTGGATTAGGAGTCACACTAGGTATGATGGGGTTGGTTGTAAGTGATGGAGGATTAGGAGCCAAAGTATATGTTAGAGGAGGGGACTTTGGACTATCTTAGAGAAATTCAATGGGATGATGTTGGGATGATGAGGATGATGAGGATTTAGGACTAAGGTGTGATGTAGGGGATAAAGAGTGTGGTTTGGTTTGACCTTGATTGGATGTGTATGGGTATGTGTAAGATACATTATGATATGTTTTGATGGAAGGAGTTAGGGATTTGATTTTTGATGGGGGATAGTGGCGATGAAAGATTAAGCTCAGATAATAGGTTATAAAATTGGAAAAGAAGGTCACTATGCGGTGGTGGCAATTTGAGATATTTAGGTTTGCATTTTGGTTTATATTTTGGTTTAGTTTTAATTTTGATTTGGATTTTTAGAATTGGATGTGGTGGATGAATCATAGTTGGTTAAATTTTGGAAATTTTTGAAGTGGAGGTATTTATTGGTGGAAGGGGATGATTGGAGTTGATAAAAATTGATGTAATTACCCCATGTGGATTTATGATTAGGTGTGATTGGTTGTGTAGATGGGGGATCATCTTGGTCGATGTCAATAAGGTCCTCACTATCATAAGTGGATGTGAGGGAGGATGGTTGAGAAGATGTTTGGCTAAGGTGTGATTGGAGGTCAAGAATTTGTTGGTTAAGATTTTGGATGGTTGTGAGGATGGTGGGATCAACTTGGGATGGGTTAGGATATTGTTGGATAGAGGATGTGAGTGTCATAATTTGGTTTTTTAAAGATTAGATAGTAATAGGGATGTTTTGATCAAAGTGGGAAAGTAAAGGTTGATGGGTGGGGGATTTGACTTTGATGGGAGCCATGATGAGGATGGGGGTTTAGATAAGATTTAGGAATAGGATTTGGTATGGATAGGATGTAGGTAAGATAGGATTAAGATGTAGGGATTAGATTTTAGTGTTATGGATTAGAAATAGGGATAAGATTGGGGTAATTAGATGGATGGATTGTGTTTGATTTTGTTTGTATGGGGGAGTTATTTGATTATTTGATTAATGTTTGATTAATTGATTACTGTGTGGTCAAAATGATATGTAAGCAAGCAACACACATGTAACACGCAACCTAGCTAGTCAAGTGGGTGTGCAACACAAGCTATAGTCCACTTTCAATACCACACATGAAAATGGTGTTCATTGAGGTGGCCCACCTTCACATAGATGTGTGATCAGATAAAAAGTAATATTTGATGGTTCCTTCCCTGAACTATAGCTTTATTGTGGCCTAAGGTTACCTATGCTAGGATACATAAGGTTTACTAAGGGATTCCTCTATATACCTTTTGGTACGTGATGCCCGAATCCATGTTTTAAGGATGTCGTTTGAGACCTAGGTAATGGGACATGGAATCCCTCACTTCATGACATGCTTAAAACATGTAGAAACTAATTTAATAACAAAAAAATCTCCAAGGATTTATACCTCGTAGAACACGGGGTGTGTCTACGTGCATGGAGATGAATCCCATAGTCATGAGACCCCTAGGACTATGACAAGTGCGTGGTGATGAAATCCACATCACGTTTCCCCTAAAAATGAAAAAGGGAAGAAGGTGGACCACTTTTGATCCTCAATATCATCCAAGGATGCGAGAGGAGAGCATACACAAAATCCAACCTTCGAGTTTAACAAGCAAACATACAAGAATATGATAAATGAAAGATGTAAGATATATATAATATAAATATTTATTTATTTATTTTGTTTTGATTTGTAAATGATAAATATATGATTAAAAAATGAAATCGGGTTCTTCAATAGTAGGCCATGCAAATAAAATTTGGATTAGTAGTTTGGAAAATAACCCCAATTCTTGGAAAAACATGCTACAAAATAAAGTGGTTAGTATTTTGGAACAAGAAAATATAGCTTAATGTGTAGTTAAAAAGAAAAGATTTAGGAAAATGAAAACCATGAATAAATTATACAATAAAAGTCTAAATTAACACTTTCATTGCATAGATCTCTTCAATACCTTTCCAAGAAAAATAAATGAGGAAGTTTAAAGTTCAGTGGTCAAAAGTTATGGATCTCAAAAGTTAGGTGATAAAATATGTAGTCAATTTTTATATCCCTTAACAAATAAGGACAATCCCATTCATGTCGGTCTATCACCCTGATGGATGCTGGGTGCTCATCCAAGGCACACGCAAGTACCAAGCCCCTCTTTTATGTGATTTGTGCAAGAATGTAACATAGATGTGTAATTGAAAGGCAGAAGAAACTCCTTATTCAGCTGAGAACTTTGAGTAAATGCTACACTAATGTATCCATTCAGATAAGAAGCACATTGAAAAAATATAGATCTAAACCATGAGGGAAAGAGGATGCATAATGATTATACTCATTCATATGAAACATACTGAACATAACAAAAAGAGATATGTATGAGCTATGAACCACATATATTCATATTTTAACATGTCTAGTAATCACATTACATCTATCAAGGTCATTACAGACCAAAATGATAGTGCATATTAGAACCATGTAGCAAGACTAGACTTACGTCCCTTACAATGCAAAAGAAAAACATGTACCCATCCCTTGATACATCATTCTTCCTACAGATCTCCTAGCCCAACCCATAAATCTCTTCATGTATTTCTATAGAGCTTCACCTTTCATATACTCTCTCTAATCCCCTCTATGTGTATCTCTATGTCCCCTCTTTTTCTTCTACCAGGCACTTATATTTATAGCCTTTCTCAACACCTTCAAGCCTTTGCGGGAGTTGCAGATCCATTGCCAAGTGTCCAAGGTGGTCCTCCATGGGAGCATGCTTCTTCAAGCTCAATCTCTCCACTCTTTACAATGATCTCCTTCTAGAGTCTTCCATCGAAAGGTATATTTCTACTTAGGCCACCTTGTTGTTAGGTGGCACCTTATCCACTCTACATGCGTAGTTGGGTCACTCTTTTCTCATGTTATGTCTAATACACCAAATATGGCTAAGTCAAAAACATTTTCTCCGCCTTACGCGTGCACCACTTGTTCTACTAAACCTTGATAGAAGCACATCCTACACGCTTTCTCCTTGCATACCCTTCTTTAAGTAGGTCCTGCGCACCCATGCACTTCTATGTACTTAGCTAATAAATTAGGGGCCCAACATCACCCTACACTACTTCTATTCTCCACCCTCAGAAACACCTTCTCAAAGAATAAAGAATGACTGTCCTTGAATAGTTTGGAGAAAGAATAAAGGAATGAAGGATTTTGGGGAAGAATGAAAGAATGGGGAACTATGATTATTTCTACAAGAGGAGAGGGAAATATTTCATCAAGTCTTCCTCCAAATTATTCCAAGTATTGACCTTGCTCTCGTTCTGTTGATAGATTAATCCAACTAAGGTGATCATCTCTTCAAAATTTAGCCCCTCTCCTTGGGTATCCATAATTTCTACAATCCCCTCTAACTGTTTTCCCAAATCCTTGAGTGCGTCCATTCTACGAGTGACCTATGGTTATAAATCTTTAAGTTAGTTCTTAATTGAGCCTTGCAAGATCTCAATAGCCTCTAATTTCTTCTCAAACTCAGCTATAATTTTTTCACATTCCACCATGTTCCCTTTGTTCTTCTCCTGGAAATCCTTGAGCTTTGGTTTATAGGTGGCGACCAAAATACTTGTCACTCTATCTCTATTGGTGTAGTTGTCATAAGGCGGCCTCATCGACTTGAGTGGAGACTTTCACATCCACGAGGAATTTCTTGTATTGGGCCAAAATAACCACAACATTCATATTTTTCTCCTTTTCTCTACGTGTTAATGCCTCCTCTACAGAATCCAAGGCTAGTGGTCATCTTTCCATTGTGAGAATGTGAGTTAATTATTCTAGGCATTGCAGGCTTGATTCATATCTCTGTGCGGGTGGTGTCAAGTCTGGATGCTTCAAGATAATGGCACTTTTGATCATCTCCACCTTCTTAGAGACTTCACATACCCTTTCCTTCTCTTCCTTTAATTCACGCCTTAGCTGAGCACTAACTAGTTCCTCATGTTTTAAATCCTTAGTTATTTTCTCTAGCTCCTCTTCCTTCTTCTCCATCTCTGCCTCTAGAAACTTCACTCTGTCATTCCTCCCAAAGAGTCTGGCCTCTACTTCCACCAAAAATTTATTCAGCGTGTTGCGTATTTGTTCATCTAATAGATTATGATCATTTACCTAGGGTCGTCAACTTTTGACTCGTACGTTCATTATTTCCCCTTACCTTACTTGGAATTCTGGTTCGTCGATGTCTTACTCAAATACCCAAGAAAGTGTTTTCCTTTTCCAAGGGTATGCACATTCCTCATCAAATGATGCCATATCTAGGAGTTTCTTTGTTGGTATGGTGCTTTGAAAGTGTGCGTGCAACACCTTATCTGGGCCATCAAAAAAGCCCATGCTTTGAACCTGTGATGCTTATGCACTTTTTCTCCCTATGAACGTAGCCTTAGGAAATCTCACAACCAAATTGGGATCCCCTCCCATGCTGCCATATTCCTTTTCTATGCTTTCCTCCTCTTCTTCCTTCATCACTAGGTCCATGTTGCGTTCCATCTCTTGCTCCACTAGATCTTCAATGATCTTGGCTACTTCCTTCTCTGCAGCCTTGTCTATCTATTCCTTAGTGAGGCTTGGGGTCCTTATTTCTTTTCATTCTCCCTCTTGGAAAATATGTATTCATTTTATTCTTCCTATCCTTCCTCCTCTGAGTCATGTATCTCATAGATAGGATGGTCCTCGCCTCCTAGTTCATCTTCATCTTCATCATCTCTCTTGCCTCTATAAGCCTCCAAGATTTCGTATCCTCTGAATCATTTTCTTCTATCACATTCTGCTTCTTCTTGGTAGGATATTATGCTTCCTTATCCTCCTCCTCTAGTGACCTCTCCTGGGTGATGGGTTCCTTATGCTCTGACGCTTCTTCCTCTAGAGTCTTTTCTTTCACCAGGGACTTATTTCTCCACATATAAGTACTAGGCTTTGCTCTTGTCCCCGATGCGTTTACTGCTTGTGTAGCCTAAAAACTTGGTGATTTTTACACCTCTTCCCTTTCCCTCTTCTTAGGCATGGGCTTCTTTCAACTGTGGGGTCCTCAAGGATGGATACATATTTTCCTAGTACTCACCCTTTTCAAAAAAATTCACGATGTGAAGGTATATTCTTACTACAACCCTTCCAAAGCATCTGGAAAAGTCAGTAGTTTCATCATTTGTATCTCGTGGGAGACATATCTCTCCATGTATGTGCACTTCTTGGGGTAAACCAACTTCCTGCACAACTCTTTGTGGTCTTGATCCACCTTGCTAAGGTCGAACCTTAGTCTCTTGGCCTCTTTGAATCTGTTCACCCCTACTTGGAAGTATTGCGTGGTGAAGGAGAAGGGAATCTTGCACCATGGGCTCATTGTTTCATCTGTCAACCTAAATCTACCAATGTAGAAGTGTTGATATACCATGAATTCTAATTCTCCTTGCATGAGCATGGGTAACTACTCTGGAATCCTCCATTCCACCCCGAACACATCCCTCATGTGCTTGTACCATTTCTCTAAATGTGCCTTGTGAGTGGTTGTCATGGTCTCACAAGTATATTTTGCAAACGTTTTTTTGGGTGAGAGATCCTCTTCTAGGTACTTGAAAACAAACCTTTCTGGCCCATCGGGATTTTTGATTTATGAGAAGACAATTATGAGGACAACATTATAAAATAGTATCTTCTTGCCTTCTTATGCACTGCTGATGATATCATCTGCAATGAAAGTAGAAAAGTTGTAGATGGTCCTCTCAGATATTTTCTAGCACACGTATAGCCATGCCTTGTTCACTTGAGTCCATATCTCTTAGTCATTGAGCTTGGTTACCAAGTGCACATCCATCCTCATTACGGGTTACGGGATCTCAACGATTTCAATGTATCGTGATCCTTTCTTATAGTCATATGAAGAAATTGTTTCCTTAATGGCCTCCTTGTCACTTAGGTCATCATCAATGTTGTCCCCTTCGCAGATAAGGCTTGTGAACTTAGAAAATAACCTGGGAGTTATGCGCCTCTTTCATGCTACAAAATAAAATTGGTCTTCCTAAATGTGTGTCATTAGCCATTGGTAGAGGTTCTCAAGTTTTTGAAGTATGGTGATTCGTAAAGTTTTAGTAATCATGACTTTTCCAACTTAACCTTTACCTCATTGTTGTAAATGGGCATGCCTTCTGGTGTTCTCTTGTTGGTTGGGCACACCAATTCCAAGGCCATCTCCTTCTTTGTTGTAGTTTTGCAATGGTTATAATCACTCACCATCATCTTCCTTAGGTTTGATTCCCATTCTTTTCCTAGAAACACCCCATCTGGGTACTACATCTCTGCATACCATTCTTCATTTTAGCTCTCGAACAATGTTGTTTGTTTTCCTTTCCCTTTTATTTCTACTTCTTTGGTGAGATAGTTGGTTTTCTTGGAGCCATCTTTCTGACTGGTTGTAGTGCTTAGAATTTCTCCCTCTTTATTTTCTTTATAACTCTATCCATCCCCAAGCTCGATATTCATGGAAAAATCCTTCTAACTCTGTGCTCTAGTCACCAAACCCTAACTGAAAAAACTCTTCCACAAGACAAAACTTGCTTACTTAACCTCTCCATGCCTATGTACTCCTTTCCTACTTGTTTGAAAATTTACCCTAGCTATGCACTTCAGATCTCTCAAATGATTGCTTCGTCACAAAGATATTGCTTTAGATGCCCTAGTTCGCAAGAGCTTTCTTCCTTCATAAAATGTAAGGTAAATAATGAAGTGCCTATCTTCTTATTTATAATTTTTCCTTCTTTCTAGCATTAAATGCTATTTTACCTACCATTGTACTTGGTATTAAATGTGAATTTTTCAACCAAGCTGACCATACACACCATCACTTACGTGCCCAACCTTGCATAAAAAACTTCTACAACCTTTGGTGTGCAAATAATCTAATCTCGATAGAAGAATCTTATGAGCACATTAACAACACCGAAGGTGCTTCTTCCATCCACCGTATTTTTCTCTCATCTACCTTGTGTTGTTCCTACACTTCTCTCTATACGTGGTTTCTCTAAGGATTTATTAAAACCAACCATTCATGTCCATCTCTTCGTACATGCCTATTAACCTTACGTGCCTTTAGTTCTTTAACCGGGCTATTCACCACAACTTCTACCGCCAACCCACACTTGTATTACTGTGCCTATATTTTCTTTTTCACCGCATCCCATACTAAATTGATGTGTGGTCCTTTGCACATACACAACCTCCTAAGTGTAATGTGGTTACCAAAACACATGACACAAAACAAAACAACATTAAGGAATGAACAACAAGAAAGGGAAACACAAGAAAATAAAATGCACTAAAGGAAAGTCTATTCTAATTGGAAACACTACCTTATTTACAAACACCAAGAAGACTTATTTATAGTAGGGCTTCAACCTACTCCCATTGAAGTGTCCTAGTAATCTCATCCCATCCAACGCTTACAACTGGCATGCACTTGAATCAAGGATGTACGAGATGATGTAAGGGCCCAACCAATGGACTTTTAGCTTCCCAAGATGGCGCAGAAACTTGGAATCATATAGCAAAACCATCTTCCCAACCTCAAAATTATTGTTCTTGATATGACAATAATGTCATGCCTTTTGTTTTTTTTTTTAGTCTTATGGCTCCACCTAGCGAGTGACCATCTTTCGTTCAACTGCATTAATTTGTCAATCCTTTCTTGCAACGCTGGCTCATCGGGTAATCCTCTTGCGCACATTATACGTAGCGAAGGTAACATGAATTCATCCATGCCAAAAACCAATTAAAATGGTGTGGCCTTATTTAACCTCTTGTAGGTTGTCATGTGTCCGGCCAAAAATGGTTGATACCTTTTCATCACAATCTTGTCTACCAACATCACAAATCTTAGTAAACATGTGACTAAGTATTTTGTTAAATTCCTCAACAGTTCCATTTTCTTGAGGGTGATAGGGGGTAGTACGTGATGGGAAACCATAAATTATTATAATAGAATCATCATCATCTCATTGAGAAAGTGTGTACCTCAATCACTTGTCAAACTCAATAGGCATCCATACTTGCTGATTATATTTTCCCATAAAAATCTACCAATCTGTAGCTACTATATAATATTTTGCAGGTGATACCTCGCCAACTATGTTAAATAATTAGTGTAAAAGATGATATACCGCGAACGAGTCCTTTTTTTTGGTGATATTGGTCCTAAAAAGTCGATAGCCCATTTCTCAAATGGTTCCATACTATCTATTGGTGGCATTTCATCCCTCTTTCTAGGTTTTCCAACGCACTGGAAATGGTCACAGGCCTTGCAAAACTCAATACAATCTTGGTAAATGGTTTCCCACTATAACCTTACAAGAAAAATCTTCCGTGTGGTTGCATTTCCCACATATAGTCCTCCCACAATCCCACCATGCACTTCTTCAAAATTGCAATGCCCTCATGTTCTAGCATTGATTGGCGTAGAAGCACATCACGACCCAATTTGTATAGATCTCCACTAATCACCATGTAAGTCGTAGTGCATATGGCCAATTGTTTCCTCTCTAAGACCTTCATTCCTTCTAGCACCACACCTGTCTTAATAAATACTGTAAGATCCTCGAAATCTAAGGGCACATGCCACAACCTAAATAGTTATGCATCTGGCATAGTATCCTTAATGCTCTACAATTCCTCCCTTGAGTCAATCCTAGATAGATGATCGGGTCTAAAATTACTCTTTCCTAGCTTCATAACCACGGTGAACTCAAATTTTTGAAATAGTAGGACCCACTAACATATGCACCCTTGAAGAACATGCTTATTGACTAAGTATTTTAATGTCATGTGGTCTGTGTAGAATTTAAAGGGTGTTACATATAGATATTGCCTAAACTAATGTAGCATGTAGATCATGGATAATGCTTCGTGCTCGTAGTTATGTAATTTTGCTTTGTTGGTTTTAACTTTCTACTAGAAAAAATGATGATCAACAATCCCTTCACCAAAGTTGTGCAAGATTACTCGAATGGTTGTGCTTGAGGCATCAACATGAATATGGAAAGGCTTATCCCAAGAAAAGAATCATAGTATGGGCACTGTGACAAGCTTATCTTTTAAATTATTAAATGCCTTTTTTTGTGCCTCTCCCTATAGGAAGGCACTCTTTTTTTTAAGAAATTATTTTAAGGGTGTGGCTATGTTGGAATATCCCTTGATGAACTTCCTATAATACCCTATATGCCAAAGGAATCTATGCACTACACTTTGGCTAGTGGGATCCCCCAACCCCATAATGACAACAATTTTGGCGGGATCTACTAGTAATCCCTCCCTACATATGATGTTCCCTAATAATGTTCTAAATGGGGTATCAAAGACACATTTCTTAATGTTGAGGGATATCCTCAACTACCGAAATCTCTCAAACATTAATCTTAAGTTATCATAGTGGTCCTTCACTAGCCCATACACTATCCAATAATCCAGATAGACTTGAAGAAATTTTGGATAAAGTCCTAAAATTCTTGTACCACAATACATGAGAACACAACATGTGCATTCTTCAACCCAAAGGGCATGACCGTATAGGAAAAATTCCCACTCAATGGAAAAAGTTGTCTTCTCCTGGTCCTCCTTTGTGATCCAAACCTGGTGGTACCCTGAAAATCCATCTGTAAAGGAATATACTTCGCATCCAGCCACTTATTCTAAAATTTCTTCAGTGAGGGGGTTGGAAAAGGATCAATGACACAAACTACATTCAACTCCCTATAGTCTACACAAATCCTTATCCTTCCATCCTTTTTTATACTAATGACCATTGGACTTACCCACTCTGACTCTTCAACAACTTTAATGATGCGATGCTATCATCTTATCTATTTCTTCCTTGACCTTCATGTGCAAGTTAGGATTCAATTGGTACGTTATCTTCTAAACTGGGTGTGCACCCTCCTTCAACTTGATCCTCATTTCCCCAAGGAATGGTGAACACATTTGAGTTCATGATACCCATGAGGGAATAAATCTTAGAACTCATGTAATAGATCAATGATCTTAGAGACCTCCTTCTCCAACCAATAATCCTCGATGATGGCCTCCTTAGGTTCGTTTTCTCGTACCAATTTTAACCTTTTTGTCTTTAATGGTTTATGGTAGGCGCATTCGTTCATTAGCACTATCTATCATTTTGTGCATCCCTACAAAATGGTTAACATCCAAGCTTTCCGCTTCCTCCCCATCAATTACATACACTAGATTCCTTTTTTTTTTTTCAAGCACACGCACTCAAGTTATATCTCTTCCGATTATTCTTCCCGAAAGCATGCCTCCAAGCCAGTTCACCTAGCAACTCTTGTATTATATCCTTCACCATAGCACTATCCTCCATCGTAAGGAACTTTATTACCTACAACACCTTATCCACTGGTGGATTTGTACTCTGATACTCAAATGCTTGAATGAGATCAGCCGTAAATTATTTCCAATTACTAGTTTGGCGACATGTTTCTAAATGGATATACCACGCATGCGCATAAGCTTGTAGTATGGAATACAACTTATGTACCCATAATGATGGTGGCAAGGCTTATGTGCCTCCTATCTAGGCCTTCTCACATGCTTGGATATGGAATGAAGAGGTTTCTTTACCATGGTAGTCTTGAGTGACCGTGGGCACGTTGCTTCTGGAAAATATTACAGAGAATGTGATTCTTACCTCATGTAACTCGTGACGATCTCCGATGTGTAGCCCACCAGTGCGTTGCAGTCCTGAGTAGGGTGTAACTGAGCATCCCTCTTCTTTCATCCTCATTTTTCCATTGAGCTTCCATGTCCCGTAAGAAAATTTTAGGGTATGTCCCTCAAGAGTAACCATGTTACTTCTTTCCTACTAGGTGCTTGAGTGAGTGCACCTTGGTCAATTTTGTTACAGACCCCCTTGGCTTTCACCCAACTAACTCATAAGTCCCATGCACCCAATTTTCACAAGCCATGCTTGTGGTATCACTCATAGACTAGGCATCCTTAAATTTGATAACTTCTTCTGTAGGGATAATTATCTCTGAGTCTTTGATGGAGTGCACATAAATTCTATCAAGGACCTCTTCTCCTAAAGGTTCAGTGTAAGGTGTCAAATTCCCATCCATTAGAGGGATGATGACCTGTTCTTCCTTGTTTTCAAAAATGATATATCCTTTGTTGAACCTTAGGTCAGCATTGTTCTTATAGCACCATGGGCACCCAAGCAATGCTAGAAAATTATCTACCTCGGTGAGTGCCAAGACTTTGAAGTCTCTAGTAAACTTGGCCCCCGAATGGTAATCATTGCATCCTTTAATACTCCAATGGGCATTTCCTTAGTTTTGTTTTCCATATACAACACATTTGAAGATGGATGCAATGCGGGCCTTCCCATTTGATGTCAAGCATCCAATGTAAGAACATTGACTTCTACTCCCATGTCAATTAATATGTTGCTTAGAAGCCAACCATCCACAACTACGTTTAGTGTGATTTCTTTGTCATAATCAAGGCTATGGGGAGGGAGGTTTACATGCAACACTTGCCTTTGCACTCCACTCTAGCGCATGGCATATTTTTTTAGCCATTCTCCTAGCAAGGGAATAATATTCTCTTTCCTTAACATTTTGCATACTTCCTTGACCTCATCTAGGTCCTTCTATGGAGCCTCAACATTCCTTCTTTGCTCCTGCTACTTGGACTACTCCTTTAGAAACTAGATTTCTCCCTATAAAGTCTAAATGACATCCATTGTCTCTTGTTACAAATCCTTCCAAAGTGGGAAGGGTCCGGATACTTCCCGTGCACCACTTATTCTTTTGAGACTAGAGGCTTTTTCCTTGGTACTTATTTGGAATGCAAAACCTCTACTCGTGTTGTCACCAGAACAGGTTCTAACCCACGACTCTGTGCCACTTTAGGCATTAACTATGTGTCGAATTCTTTATACTCACAATCACGGTGCTCTTGTTTTTCCATTGTTTTTCGGCTCATGTGCTCAAACAACTAAGGGAACTCCTTATACTTTTGAATCTATCCGCACCACGAGCACTACAATAACTCTTGGCACTCGCATCCTGTAATGTTCTATAGATTCACAGCTATAACAAGTCCCTTGTGGGAACTCACTTCTTAGTCCTCTATGGTTACTATGACCACAAAATCCTCTATGAGAACCTCTCCCACACGCCCCTCTATCTGTGTGTCCTTCATAAAGACAATCATCTTCCTTGGATCAACTGGCAAGGTTAGTCTGGTGCACACCATGATCAATGGCCTCATGGATTTGGCCAATAATCCTACAATCATTAGTATCATGGGTCATAGAGGTATAGATCTTATAATAGCAAGAGACATTCTTCCAAATTGTGCACTGCAATAAGGGGCATCTACTTGCATTATGGTCCCCGTGATGAATTTCACAATCTACCACTATGATATGTACTATTTTCTAGGGGCAGCTATCCTTGGCATGCCCCTATACTTCATAATCCATGCACCTAAAATCACTATGAGTGTCATGTATATATTTTATAGACAACTTGTCCAACTGTTTGGCCATGGTAGTGATTTGAGCCCCTAGAAAAGATCTCACACCAGTATTAATGCTCCTAACTGCTTCAACATATAAGGTAGCCTCTAGAGCCTCATGTGGGTCAGTAAATGTTTTATGAGATAATTCCCTCCTAAATGGAGTGATCAACCGTCCTAAAAACCATTTATCATGCTGTGAAGGGTGAATGTCATATGAAAAATTTGATAGGATAGTTTTAAACCTTGCATCATACTCCTACTAAATCTCCTTTAAAGTGTTGATGTTCTTCTCCTAAAACTCAAGGATGTAGAATTCTAGTAGGAAGGTGCTTTTAGATGCGGTGTAATCTACCACCATTTGATGGTGGTCATACTTCCTATACCATCTATGTGTGCACCCTTGCAATGCCGTTGAAAATTTGGTGGCCTTTTGTTTTGGGGTTGTGATCCCCTTCACGCGCCATAATAACTCACACTTGTGAACATGCTCAGAAGCATACTCTATTCCATGGCAGTCTAGCAAGTGTAAATAATTTTCAAAGATTACCTAAGGAGGTGGTGAGGCCTCTGTCATCCCGATCCAGATCCTTGGTTTCCTCTGGTGTTTCCTCCAATATTATCTCCACCAAATCCACTAGATACACTAGGTCCTATACCTCATGATCTACCGGCCCACCTACAGAACCTCCTACAACTAGTAATGGGCTTGAAGTGGTCATGCCTAGTATCCCCAACATCCCACCGAATTATGTGCCAATGGTCTATGAAATTGCTCCAATTCCAGAAGTGTATCTAGCGCCAGTCCCTAGACGCATTACCTAAACCTTGCATACTTGTAATTTGCCCAAAAAATATTCCAAACACTAGAATGGTATTTGCATCCATGGACATCCCAAATGAGAAATTATACCTCCGGGCACATATCAATCACTTCTACTAATACAAACTGGGTTAACAATACTTCTCCCTTCATCTAGAAAACCAAGCGCCAAGGTATTGTCACTAGGTGGGTTCGGGATGCTCACCAACGGATCTTCTTTCTCCACATGACGAACTCTCACCGAGAATCTGAATGGATCACTCTCCCACATTTTCCAAGATGGGGTAGCATTGAATACATAGGTTCCATGCCCTCTATGTGAATTTCAACTCCTTCCCTTAATTTCTTCCTCAATATATCCATCACACTTGCAACCTTTCATTGTCTAGAAATCTCCCTTTCACGTGCTTTACTATACTTGAGTCGTCTCTCATCCCTTTCTTTCTCGATCACAGTGTGTCGCCATCCTCCTCCACCCTAGCTTTCTCACCCAACACCCAACTAGGTTTAGCCGGCCATTGGAAATGCCTCTAAACTCAAGGTAACCATCAATATCCTCATCACCAAAGGAATAACACATAGAAATTATTCTCTAGGATCCCTCAAAACTCGAACTCAAGTAAATTCTTGAAAAGAGTACGTAGGAATGTCATATTCCAGAGTGTAGCTAGCTATCACTCCCTTCCACCAATGATCCACAACATGATTCCATGTCATATATGCATCTTACCTCTCCTCGGTAATCATGTTGGGTCCGTACGCACCATCTATAGTACCAGCATTTATACGGACGCATATGCTTTGAGATTCATTCATACAACTCTATTGGGAAGAAACAAAAGAAAGTTTCATACAACTCATGGTAGAGGTTCTCTTCTACCCATCTATGTGCATCAAACTCAGGTCCAATGTTGAATCCCGAGAAAATCTGTCCTCTGTGCTCTTGAACCATGTTTCAACACTTTCTAAGGTTAAACACTCTATCATCACACAGTACAGATACAAAGATGCATACCATTTCTTACAACAACTTCAAAAAGAGGTCCTGCAATGGAACCAAGATGTAGTCAATTTTTATACCCCTTAACAAATAAGGACAATCCCATGTGTGCTAGCCTATCACCCAGTGGGCACTAGGTGCTCACCTAAGGCACATGCGGGCATAGAGTGCCTCTTTTATGTGAGTTGTGCAAGAATGTAGCATAGATGCATAATTTAAAGATAGAAGAAACTCCTTATTCAATTGAGAAATTCAAGTAAATGCTACACTAATGTATCCATTCAGACAAGAAGCACATTGACAAAAGATAGATTTGAACCATGAGGGAAAGAGGATGCATAATGATTATAATCATTCATATGAAACACACTGAACATAACAAAAAGAGATATGTATGAGCCATGAACCACATATATTCATATTTGAACATGTCTAGTAATCACATTACATCTATCAAGGTCATTACAGACCAAAATGATAGTGCAGATTAGAACCATGTAGCAAGACTGGATTTACATCCCTTAAAATGCAAAATAATAACATGTACCCATCCCTTGATACATCATTCTTCCTACAAATCTCATAGCTCAACCCATAAATCTCTTCATGTATTTCTACAGATTTTTTCCTTTCATCTTCTCTCTCTAATCCCCTCTATTTGTATCTCTATTTCTTCGCTCTTTTTTTCTACTGAGCGCTTGTATTTATAGGATTTCTCAACACATTCAAGCCTTTGTGAGATTTTTAGATCCGTTGCTAAGTGTCCAAGGTGGTCCTCCATGGGAGCATGCTTCTTCAGGCTCAAGCTCTCCACTCTTTGCAATGATGGCTTTCTAGAATCTTCCATCAAAAGGTATATTCCTTCCGGGGCCACCTTGTTGCTAGGATATCACCTTATCCGCTTTGCATGCGCAATCGAGTCACACTTTTCTCATTTTTTATTTGATATGCCAAATATGGGTAAGTCCCAAAACCTTTACTATGCCTTGCACGTGCACCACTTGTTCTACTAAACCCTACTAGAACCATGTCTTGCATGCTTTCTCCTTGCGCACCCTTCTTTAAGTAGGTCCCGAGCGCCCACTCACTTCTCTGTACTTAGCCAATAAAGAAGGGTCCTGACAAAAGATCGAATCAAAAGCACTAAAACAGGTCACATATGCATTTTTCAGGTCATATGTTCCATTTCAAGTCACAAACGTGCTATTTTGTAAAAAAATAAATTTCGAGGTTTTGAGGGTCAAACAAAAGCGTTGAAGTGTTATAAACGTGCTACTATTGGATACACACACTAAAATAGGTAATAAATGTGCTAAAACAAGTGAAAAATGCATCTGAAAGATATCCCTGCAAGCACGGAGTCAAAAGAGCTTCACAAAAGTGTTGTTTTAGGATAAACACACTACTATAGGTCACGAATGCACTAATACATAGCAAAAGAACAAAAATCAAAATTTAAGGATGCAAATTAGATTTTTATGAAACCAAATTTGGACAGCTTGGTGATTAGATGATAATAAATAAGAAATTAAAAATATTTAGGGGGTTAAGCCCCACGGTGGGCACCAAAATGTAGATGAAAATCAAGTTAGCATGCACAAATAAAATGAATATGAAACTAATTCAAATGTTACATGTGAACTAAACAAATCAACTACCTCAGATCAAACAAGGATGGAAAGAGGGAGAATTATACTTGCACTTACCATCTAACATGCAATTCTCCTTCCTTGATGGTTGGATGTGCTTGAGGATGATTGATTGCTTTATATTTTTGATGTGGGAAGACTTGGACAACACCTCCCCTTTGATGATTGCTTGATTGTTGATGAAGATGATGAAGGATTGCTTGATTATAGATGGATGATTGATAGAATGGATTGATTAATTGAAGAAAAAAGAGAAGAATTTTGTTATGGATTTAGAAGATGTCTCTCATGGAGGATGAGAGCTTGATTTATAGTTTGTGAGTGGAAAATTAAATGGTTGAGATCTTGCCATGGTGGATTGAATCCAATGGTTTAAATTTTATGAGAAGATTGGATTTGTGTAGATATTTCTAGATGTGGAGGGTTCTAGATTTTGTGTGGAGATTTTATTGAATTTTTAATTTAATAGAAGAGTGTAGAATATTTGAATATTTAAAAATGAGAGGGAAAGATGGAGAAGCTTCTAGATTTAGAAGCCTCTAGATTTATAGGTGAGGATGTGCACATGATTAGGATTAGATTAGGTTAAATGATGTGATTAGGATAATTAATGATGAGATTTGATGGAAAGGCTAGGTGTAGGGATGTGTAGGGTAGGTGGTAGGTGAGATGTAGAAATATTAAATTCCTATAAATTTTAAGTGGGATTAAAATAATATAATGTGATATAATAATGAAATAAAAGATATTAAGGATGAAATAGGATATAAAATGAAAAAGGATTAATGATAAATGATAAATGATGGTAAAATGATAAAATGGATTAATAATAATAATTAATCTTGTGATTAATTATTGTATAGGTAATGTTGAGATATTTTTCGGGTGGATTAGTTGTAATTAATCATGTCAACATTTTAGATGTTTATAGAACCTATAAATGTACCCAAGTGTGTGATTTAGTGTCTATATCATGATATTGGTAATCATTCTTTAGAATCATTTTATTCTTATTTGTCACATTAGGCTTGATGACCACCTTGTTATTCTTCACCTCCTCTTTCTATATAGCTGTTAGGGACACATGAATTTCTTGAAACTCTTCTATCTTTTGTACTATGATGGTAAATATTCCACCTTGACTTCACATATTAGAACTGAGATTAAGTAAATTTTGATTATTATACATAGGATCATACTTTAAGATGATGTTCTTGAGTGTAACAAGTTCCTCTTTGAAATACGTTTGCATCCATACCTCCTTGAATTTGGGTGCTTCAAATTTATTAACTACCTTGATGACTCATGATGATAGTACCTAGCAATATGACCTTCTTGGTGACACTTATAACAAATAACATCATACTTACTTCTTGACTGATATGGACTGTGATTTCTTTCATTGGTCCATGAATGCTTACTCTTGAAGAAACTTCTACGTTATCTTTCCTTATGATCAAAATCATATAAATCGTAACAATAACTGTGAAATGAACTAGCATACCTCATAGTATTAGGTTGTCTAACAGACTTTCTCTTCATATTTATCTTGAAGTTTTTCTTCTTGTTCAAGTTATCATCCAATATTTTTACCTTATGACCTTCATAGGAACTAGGACATGCATTATCATTCTCATATTTCTTCTTTCATTCTCCAATGAAACCAAGACCTACCTTTTCACATAAGACTTATGTCCACTCAAATTATTATCTAGATCCTCAGTACTATTCTCAAACCTCTCATAAGACTTCAACCTATAGGATACCTATTGCAACTATTCCTTTAAGGACCTCACTTCTTATTCATACCTGATGCATTCATACTTCTTATCATTTAAATTTGTTGTCGTATCCTCAATTTGAGATTCCATATCTATAAGGATCTAATCATGCTTAGTAATCGTGCCATTGACTTATTCCTCATAGTTTTTATCACTGACTTTAGTTTGATATTCTTCTTCTTTGAAATAATATTTTAGCTTATAGATCTACCTTAGCCTCTTCATCTCCATTATCATCATAAGCACTACTATCACTAGCTTGTGATGACTTCTCATTATCAACTTCCTATGATCACAAACTTGTACTTGAACCTTATAACTAATTTATGAGATTCTTGATGGTAAATTCATCTTTCATGGCCACCAACATTAACACTTGACATTATTTCCTAAATTGCTTAGCCATCTTGTGCTTTAAGTGATCACCTCAAGATTGTTAATCTTACTTGATGGTATTTCTTCGATACTAATTCTCGGAAGCACAACCCCTGCGCAGGATAGATGAACTAGTTGGAATAAAAAGTTTTCATTTATTTATATTTTAATCATACATTATCAATTCAATGAATTTACTAAAAATTCATCAATATATAGATTAAGAAATTTGTATTAGGTAGTTTTGGTACATGCTATCAAGTGCATAAAGTAACTACAACTCAAATAATAATAAGGTTTAACGATACCTACGCCAAAAATAAAAATGTCAGGGTGATAAGATGTAGAAAATGAACCAAAGATCCTCCATTTGTTGAGTGAAGAGACTTGAAAATATAGATAGATAGATAAGAGGATATTAGATAAATATGATGATGAGCTTCTTGGAAAAGGAAAATTCCAGAATCTTAAGGGAATTCCTTGAAGGATGTCATCTCATTTTGATATAATTAAGTGATTTGATAAAGATAATAAGATAGATAGTGATAATATAAGGAAGTTAGAATTTAAGATGAAAAGGAAGATCTTATTCCTCTTTGTAGGTGACAACAATATAAAGATCCTTGAAGTAATCATACAAAAAATATATAGTTTCTTATAGGATATTTTCAAGGATCTCACATTTTTCTTAATGTCTTCATGGGTTGGTGCAAATTGGATGGTACACAAAGTTAGCTCATGGAGGATGTTGAAATATTCCCACATAAATGATTGTTGAATGATCAAGAGATCATATATGCTTGTAGTCGATGAGATTGGCCTAGAATAGTCATCTACGAAAGATACATGCTTACAAATATACATATTAAGTCTAGATATAAATATAATAAATGATAAAATATAAGGGCACAATAAAATGGACTAAATTGACAACAATTGTAAGCAATTAGGGATAATCACTAGTGATTTGGGGATGCATTGGCGATTCCTATGGAAAATGGTTATTGTTTTGATAAGACAATGAAATGATTAAAAAGAGTCTAGAAAATTGTTTTATCCTTATTTTGATGTATACAATAGAAATGAAACTAGATAAATGATGTAGAACTTACCCTTCATGAAAAAAAAGTTTACAAAGTGTTCAAAGAGTTTGACTAATTTTGTGGTGTTGATATACTAGTTGTCTAACAATGTAATGAGGATTTTGAGGACTTCAAGATGTAAAATTTGATGTTTGATGGATTTCGGAGAGCGGCATAGCCTTGTTTTAGGGCTTGACAATTACTAGAGTGATAGAGATTTTTTCAAACATTTGAAAATTTGAAATTTAATATTCCTCAAATAGGAGTTTGGGATCCTATTTATAATTGCGAGGGATCCAGGAAACTCGGAGAAACATGTTTGAAAGTGGTTTTAAGCACTTACAAAATGGGGGTTTAAGGCATGTGGACGAGGATAGATGGTAATGGGAGAGGATATGCATGGTTGGGAGGTTAGGATAAAAGGGTTAGGATAGGTTAAGGGTGGTTAGGATATTTTAAGGAGGTTAGGGTAAGTTTTGATAAGTAAGTACAATTTACTGGGTGGGGTGAAAATTATTTTATGGGGTGAGTGACTAACCTAGATAATGTTTAAAGTGATAGGTTTAATAGAGTAATGTGTGTATGTTGGGTGTAGGTAGGTGACAAAAAATTGATGTCTACATTTTCCTCCTTTTATTGAGTGGTTTGTGATGGAACAATCTGTTGGACAAAAAATATTGAGATGGTTTTCTTTGTGCTTGGATTGTTGATTCCACCTCAAGCTAGGGGTGTTTGAAATAGGGTACAAATGATCACCAATTTGAAAGATTTGGCTAGATGAGATATGTTTTCTTTGATATTTATGTTTCACTTTGAGATTCCACAAGACAAGGTATGGAAACAAGACTTCCATAAAAGGTGGATTTGATACTATCATGGAATCAAATGATAGGGAAACCAATAAGTCATAGAAAGTGAAGGAGTGGGAGATAATTTATATTGGGTATGCTATCTATGGTGATCTTGCCATAAAGGTGGGATTTTAAAGACCAGGAACTTAAATGATAGGAGAACCAATGGGTTCGTGTCCTATATGTGTATGAATTATTAGTGCCAAGGTTTTGTAAAATACGAGATGGATTTTGGTATAGGAAGCCTTTGTTTGATTGTATTGTGTGATCGAGGTGGGATTGGATTGAATGATTTGTTTGTTAGCTTTGCAAAATGGTTTGGGGTCCTAAAAGGAGGCACATGCAAAAAAATGTTCTATTTTGGCAAGGGATGATGAAAATGATGGTTTGAAATGACTTACATGATTAAAGGTTATATTTTGATCATTTTTAATGGAATCGCTAGTAATTTAAGAAATTTTTAGTGATTGGAGGAATCGTTAATGATTCATGGGAAGAAAATTCATGCCCTATAAATAGGTGATAATTATTGTGGTAATTCATTTTTCCCATGCACCGAGACAGATAAAGAGATTTGATTTTGTAAAATTTTGAGTGAAATGGAATAAATGGAGGCTATCAGAGGATCCAGGAGACATATGAGGCCCATATTAGGGGAGGTAAGTACCCTTTTTTGTCATTTTTGTGTGTTTTTAATTTTTTTGGTTTTTGGGCCCATGTAAGGGCATGTTTTTGAGTCTCCAGGATCGAATTGTTTTTGTAAAATGTCCTATAATTTCAGTGAAATGTTAGTGATTATAGTGAATAACTAGCAACTATTGTGATTTTTTTCTAATGGATGTTTTGTTTTTTTTTAGTGCAAGCGAGAGATAAGTTGACTATATGAGATAGGATTCCACTGATTTTATATTATGTACATGCCTCTTTATGAGATGATGATTGTGCTCACTTAGAGGATGTTACTCTAGGGGTAATGCATCACTATAGACATATCCATAGACACAAGGATTTGTTGCTCGTGTTTCTAGAGGGATGGGATCCTATCACATGCACTTTTTGTTATCGATAGGTGAGATGACCATCAACCTAGAGGAAATATATAAGATTTTGAGATTTACTATTTAGGGGAGGGGATTTATTAGATTGATGAGATGGAGAGACATACAATGATGAGGAGATTTTATGGTGACAATACATCTAGGATAGATTTATCTTTAGGTGGGTTTTCATATATGACACTATACGATCCTGAGAAAGAGGGTCAACAATGATGACCATGATGATGATTGGGATTAGTTTTTATGCTTTTCTGAGATGATGACAAGGGTTTTGGATGATATGATGGAGTAGAGGAGGGTTTTTTTGTAGATGATGACAAGGGTTTTGGCTGATATGATGGAACAGAGGATTATTTTTACATGGGACCTTGTATTTCTTGTACATAATTATAGGAGTTGTGGTCATGGATGATAGGGAAGAGGTTCAATATTGATGTGGAATTTTTTGTTACAATGCTAGGAATGTGAGCATATTGTGGTTTCTCAACCAAGAGGTCTATTGTGGGGAGACCTGATAGCTTTGAATGAGACAACTAGATTTTTTTTTTTATGGAGGTCGGATAAGGGTGAGGCAAGACCGGTGTAAAGGAAGAGTATTTTTATAGCTCCTTGTTGGTATACATGATGGTGATGTGATATGGAGACCATATATTTGGTTTCTAGTATAGAATGGTTAGGAGGGTGAGATTACAACTACCTAACGTGATATATGGGTATAGGGATGATGAGGGGGAGTGGGAGTTGATCGGGTTTGGTCATGTCGAGGAAACAATTTGGATTGGTTTAGGATGTTCTATAGGAGGCTATATCTTATGGGAATGATGATGGAGATGAGGATATGTTTTTTCCATTTTCATAGTGATTTGTTCCATCGTCAATGAAGAGGGGTGATGGGGGTGGATGATCAGGGTGTACCCACGATAGTGGATGTTGTTGGGGTTACTAAGGTTTACACTTTGCATAGTGGTAGGCTCATCTCATGAGAGTTGAGAGGTGGGTATAATCCTATGTAGGGGCAGCTCCTTAGGGGCAATGTAGTGAGTTTGAGGGTGAAGGAGGTGAGGATACTAGTGATGGTGAGGATAGGATAATGTTGGAGGCTACCATTAAGATTTTAGAGGCTGAGAAGGCCAAATTATTGGCTAAGTGGATGAACTCGTTGCTAAGAGAGACACCTTGGTACATGAGCAAGACAAATTGAGTTAGCAGCTAGTCAGTGTATAAGAAAAGATTACATAGACAATAACTGATCAATATTAGTCTATGCAGTAGTGGGAGGTCTAGAGAAATAACCTTAGTATTATAGGTACATTTTTTTCATGGACGAGGTAGAGGAAGCAAGGGCCTAAGCTAGTGGTCAGATGGGACCACTTGATAGTGTGAGCATGAAAAACTAGCGGTCCCTATTTGATGGGCTACAGATACTATGAGGACATAGTACACCAATTTTTTCAGATGAGCCTCACTAAACCATGCATCAGTGTAAAGATGGGTGACATTTTTAGGAAGTGCATTGATTGTAAGAGAGCTATCGCATCATATAGATGGGGGTAGTCCTAGTAGAGGACAATATAAAGGTGAGAGTGGTGATAAAGGGAGTAGAAATCAAGGAGGCATCCGGTTGATGAATTTATGGTTCACCTCGTAGGTGATATTTTTATGTATATGGTTATTTGTGAAGCCTATATTGATGTATATTTTTATAAACGAAGTTTTAAGAATCATGATGATTTACATATTGGAACATTAATATATATATATATATATATATATATATATATATATATATATTAGGATTTTGATTCACATGTTTATGGCTAATTTTGATGCAATGTTTAGATGTAATATTGATATGACATTTGGATGTATTTTTTATTAGATTAAGAAAAAATAGGGATCAGCTCCCAGGGGCCAGTTTAAAAGAGACGAACGCAACTAGAAACAAAATACGAACAAAAACCCAGAAAGAGGTCCTAGAAAGATGAGTTAAATAGGCTTAACTCTTACATTATAGGATTTAGACCCCAGAGAGGAAAAAAATACCTAAAAGCAACAGGAAACCATAGTTCGCTAGTAGTCCACACATAGTTCAGAGAACAAAAAACCTCCACAACAAGCAAAAAACCACCAGAGGCCCCAAGCCAGTAGCAGCCATCCTAGATTCCAATACCGCCTACTCCTCCTCCGAGATACTTATGTGAAGGTTGAATCTCCTCATTTTATTTTCCCCTTCAATCCCCTCCACTTTGTCAAGTAGAAATTTAACCTGAATCTCTAGCTCCTTCATTCTGTGTTTTATCTAGACCTGATCTCGTGACCATCTTCTTCAAAATGTTGATGATGTTCAGAATGGACTCCCTTTGCCCCTCGTTCGTGTCCTCCATGGATTTTAGGAACACTTCTAAATACAAACATCTTCCTACTCCATTATTCAAAAATAATGGGGTCTCCCACACATTCATTCTTCCTCGAAGCGCTGGCTTCCCCAACACCACCCTCATTTTTGTCTTTATCTTTCTCATTCCCCTGGAGGATACCCTTACCCACTTTCATTTTAGTTAGACACTCCACAAGAGTAATATCATCTTCCTCGGCTTGCTCCTCTAGGGCCATTGTCAAAGGATAATCCATAACTAGCTTGCCATTCTCAACAGAAGAAGAATCAGGCCCTCATGGAGGGGCAACTCAGCTTTCTCATTCTAGAAATCCATCAACGAATTTGAAAGAGAGGTGGCAAGAAAAAAGGGAATACTAACCATAAACTTGTGATGGAACATGTTGAGGAAGGTCATGTGATGGGTATAGATTTTTCTATACTTACCCTCCAGTAGTAATATATTTCATAACTTGAAGGCAAACATCCTTCCAAACCCTAGGAATGCATGAACGCACAATGCCATCCATGAAGAAGTAACATGTCTCCTTGCCAATGAAAAATTGATCAATTTTGAGGTCTCTATGGGTTCTTTCCTTGTAGATATGGATGTATTGATGTTTGATGTGGATGCTTGATTATATTTGAGATAGATTAAATGTGATGTTGAGATAATTAGGACATATTTGATTTTGATGTGATGTTTAGACATGATGTTGACATGTTAAGCTAGGACATATATATATATATATATATATATATATATATTATGTTGTTAGATATGATGGGTATGGATGTAGATTTAGTTTTTGATGTGATGTGACTTCAAATATAATGATCTCAATGTATATCAAAATGTACTTTAATCATGGTTGGGAATAAAATGTGAATTTCTTGCTTTTAGACTAGATTTGATACATATGTGATGGTAAAAATGTATAATGAAGGATTTTACACTTTTTAGCCTAATAACAAATGTTAACACATAACTATCAATGATAAGTCACCTGTAGGATTTTATATGTAGATAAAAATAAAATTTTCTACCTTACTAGAACATGGGAAGGGTTGACATATGTAGTTTGTGTGGGAGAGTAGGTTCTCCTTTTAGTGGATTCGTAAGCTCATGCCCCAACTATAATTTTTCATTTTTATGCAAATTGATCAATGAAGTCTAAGTTTGATTTGATGGGAAAGATGATCGATGTGGGAAGATTTCCTAGGATGCTCTTATTATTTTTAATTTTTAAAGGATGATTGACGTGGAAATCCTATTTACAATGACATGGGTAGCCATACTTCAAGGAGATGTCTACAATTTTTTAACTTTTTGATTTTTTCTTTTGGATACCTATCCTTCAAGGATTAGTCTATATTTTTGGTAGGTAGATGTCCTTTAAGGGATCAATCTATTTTTGATAATATGATTTTGATATTTGATATCTTTCCTTTGTTGGATCAGTTTATATTTTGATAATATGCATCCATATATTTTCTTGACTTTAATTTTTTTACGTTGAGGACATCATCAATAGACCACTTTGAGGAGGGAAAATATTTGTGGACATAATACACATGTGTATCCCATAACATGTCTTTAGTTGGTAGACAAGGTGGATGGATGTAATGATTGTGGGGTTCCTACTAAAACGGAACTTTTCCATGTGAAAAAAGTGATGAACAAAGTTGTGTTCCTCATCTTTAAGGTTTTGATGATAGTGATGGTAAATCACATGCTTTTAAATCATTACAATGATAAAATGATGAAATAATGATGGAATAAGATCTTTGATGTGACTATTGTCATGAAATTTGATATGTTAATAGTAAAAAGGATGTAATTGCAAGGAATTAGAAGGCTCCTTTTTAGGTATACCATCAAGGAGGCTAAACAATAAGCTTCTAACCCATACTTGTGAATGATGACATATGGACCTATTGTGTTAGGAAAAAAATTTCCACATTCAATCCTTTCTAGAGTATTGACATTTTGATTTTCTTTTAGGATAATATCACCACTATTGAAGTCATGTTATTTGACATGTTTTTATAAACACACTTGATAAACATGATGGTTTTAGAGAGATGGTAGGTAACGTTCATCTAATAACTCCATTGTGTTAAACGCTCTTGACAATAATCCTCATCAGAGATAAAATATCTCGAGCGATATGTAGAGTGGTGGGATTTGAAATTCTATGGGTAAGACCACCTTAGAGCCATAAACAAATGAAAATGGTGTAGATAATGTAGGAGTACGGTTGTTATTTTTGTTTCAGAGAGCAAACAAAATTTGGAGATGCCAATTTCACTGCTTGATCGACGGTTTTCATGATAATTTTTTTAAGTTTTTTTGCTAGAATATTTATCTTATCCATTTTCTTGTGGATAATAAGGCTATGAAAAAATTATTTTGATATTAAATGTGTCGCATAATTTCTTAAATCATTTATTTTTGAAATATTTTCCATTGTCATTGATTATATTGTGAGGGACACCAAAGTGATATATGATATCTTGATTTATGAAGTCAACAATTTTATTTTATTTAGTAGAGACTAAGGGAATATCCTTTGCCCATTCACTAAAATATTAGTTTTGATGATAAAGTGATGATAGAGTGAATATTTTGTGATGTTTGAGGTTTGATGAGGCCAATAACATCAACTCCCCATTGTGAGAAGGTCCATAGATCTTGAGTGGGCTATAAATCTGATTGAGAATGTGAATAAAATAGGGATATTGAAACTTAACATATTTATTGATGTATGTGTAAAATTATTTATTGAGAGTTGACAAAAATATCGCATCCATGGGACGTGTTTAGTTAAATCCATATTGTTAAAGTGTCCACAAGATATTCCATCATGGACTTCTTGATTAATTGTAGTAGATTCATGGGATTTGAGGCATATCAAAAAGAGGTCGTCATATCCCCTCTTTTATAGAACATCACCTACGATGAAATATTAGGTGGCACGTTGAAGGAAATATTTCTTACCAATTTTAGATAAGCTTGGGGGATCTTAGATTCTAAGATATAGTCAAATGTATGAGTATACCAGAGGTTTTTTGGATTGTTTTCAATTAGATTGATAGAAGGGAGTTCATTGTTGTGGGATGGTTGATCAAGTCTATGCATAATAAAAAATAATTAGGAATCGTCAATTGATAGGGGATAAGTGATGGAAGTGAATACATCTTTGTGTGAATTTTTTTTAGAAGATCGTGGGATTTGTTTGGATGGTGTAATGATCAAAGGCTTCTAAGAGGAATTCAACAATGGTTTTAAATTTTTGTAGAATATTTTTTTACATAGATAAATTCCTTTGATCTCATTGATGAAAGGTTATGAATCACCATAGATGTACAGATTTGAACACCAATCATGATAGCAGTTTTAAGAGTGATGATTAGAGGTTTTTACTCTTCCATGTTGTTATTGCATTCAAAATTTAATTTTAAAGATAGAGGGATAACAATCCCCTATTGAGGTATGATAACGATACCAACCCCTCCCCATTAATGACACTTAGATCCATTAAATAAGAGCATCATTTTGATAGGAGTGTATTCGTGATTGATAGTGTTGATAGATTCATTAGGTAATTGTTTATGAGGTAATAGATTGTCGGAAGAGAAGCTTGGAGAGCTGGTTGGAGAAGTGTTGTCCCTTAATAGACTTTTGCGAGATGAATTCAAGGTCAAACATGGTCAT
Organism: Taxus wallichiana var. yunnanensis; assembly: GCA_018340775.1. Taxonomy (NCBI): domain Eukaryota; kingdom Viridiplantae; phylum Streptophyta; class Pinopsida; order Cupressales; family Taxaceae; genus Taxus; species Taxus wallichiana. Next base: position 332,546,014 of record CM031233.1, on the reverse strand, counting down.
GATAATGAGTCTCCGAGTGATAAAATAAATGTGATATGGTTTAGAATGCATCATTTAAAGAGTATTAAATTTGGTAATGATGTAGGATTTGTGATTAAGTAGATAATGAAAGAGTTTCTAAGTTGTGAAGTACAAGGAACAAAATAACTTTTATACTTCGGTATAAAGGATATTATAGTTGTGAAAAGTGCTGATTATATATTAAACAACTTGTTGATGACCTTACTTATCTTGATGAGAAATCATGATACCTAGGGCATGATTGGTAATGGATATGTAGAGATAGAAGGCATCCCCCTCACATGGATGTGTTAGCACAAGAGATGATAAAAGCTACTTGTTTGAGGTCGGTGAAGGATTTTTAATATTGTGATCCCATTTAAAGTGTAAGTATTTTCAAAGGAGATGATGGAAAGGCATAAAATGGTCTAAAATTTGTGTGATGAGAGAGGTTGATTGATGTCTACCTTGAAGGATATGAAACTATTTAAGGTTTGGTGAGAGGAGGCATATTTACGATGGCTTTGAGATTAACGCATTCTACTTCAATGAACCTAATAAAAATATGAATCATAGGAGTTTTCTAGTGATAACTCTTAATACACACTTAGCAGGGTTAACATAAAGGAAGTATTGAATAAGAATATAAAATAGTGTGTTAAGGATAGAAAGATGATCCCTACATTTCTTAGATTTTCCTAAGAGGTCATCAATGTAGTCTTCTATGGTTTTGTGGATGAGATCATGGGAAATGTTTTTACTTTTGCATTGATAAGTGGCCCCCAAATTTTTAATTCTAATGGGCATGACATGGTAGCAAAAAGTCCCCAAGCAAAGTAATGAAGAATTTTTGTGTTGATCATATGTAGAGATGAGGATTTTATTGTAGCAAGAGAATCCATCCATAAGGTACATAATTTCAAGACCAACATTAAGGTTGAAAAGATGAATGATATTCAGAAGGGGAAAGTCATCATTTGGACAAGTGAGATTGACTCATTGAAATTATGTGTAGATAAATAACTGCAGAGGCTTTGGTTATGGGTACGATATTAGAGACCCATTTTGGATAGTCAATGCGTAAGAAGAAATTAGTAGAAAAAAATGTTGTAACTCTTCTTTGATGAGAAGAGATATGTAGGGGTACATCCTACATAGATTTTGTTTGATATGCATAGCATTAGAAAAGGTGACAATATTGTAAGCAAAGATATTAGGGTAAATACGACATATCACTATATGACCATCCAAAATCTTGAATATGTTTGGAGAGGAAGGTAGTGAAGTCCTTCAATTCTTATGCATTTAAGGATTAGTAGACTATGATGATGTGACTATCCCATAGAGTCCTTATGTTGACATCGACAATGGATTCATTGAGGAGTGTGGATGTGTAAGGTGGTGGAGGATTTTGAAGGTATATGTCCTCTACTCCCATATAGGAGAGTATATATTGATATTCATGGTATTGAAGAGTGTAAATGGTAGTGGAATATTCCTTTATCATTTCAGGTACTACAAGTGAAAGGATTTTAATATCATTGTTAATTTGGTGTGTAAGTGGTCCTAAGGTAAGTGTATTGACTAAAAAAAATTAGATGGGATGGAACTGGTGTCATTTGTATCGATGGGGTCATCATGTTTATATGGAGAAGATGGCTCCAATTTTGTTATGGATCTAGATGCAATGCTTGCAGAAGACTTCTAGGTCAGTTTATACAAAACCTTACCCATATTTTTTATGGGGCTTACAATAATGATCAAGGATTAATTCATGGATGTAATTTTCATAATGTCCAAGGCTGAATCCCTTCCCTACACAACAATGGAGGTATATCTATATGAAGGCTTGGTTATATAGGAATACGATGTCTCGATATGAGTTGTTTGGCATGAAAATGATTATTAGGATGATAGGAAGGATGATCAATCCCTCTATAAATGATATTATTTTTAATATGTGGTGGTTCGAAGGAGATAATTTCTTTAACATTCGGTTCCTACATGGGGTTTTTATCAGATATTATATATGTATTTGGTGTAGGAAGTGAATTAAGTATAAGGAGGCGATACTCCCCCAGTGAAAGATGTTGCATGATATTATTGAAGAAAGTTTCATCTGGTAATTTTTATGAGGTGATGGAAGAACTGGTAGAGGATTTATTAGAGGATCCCACATTAGATTTAGGTATAAACATGTCATTAGGTCAATACGTCATGTGGCATACTTTAATCAAATTTGGATCTATGGGAACAATGCAAGTTTTACCCTCATGTTCATATTTAAGGAAACAATGGATATTGGATAGGATACAATGCCTAATAGGTATCTAAGGTTGACCTATTAATATGTTATACTTAAATTACCCTCTACTAGCTAGAATATCTCATGGAGGGTTTTGACTTTGAATTTGATTGGTAAGATAACCGTGCCTAGTGTGGAAGTGACGGTGTCATTAAAGACACACAATAATGCGAGATGACTAGGTGATAATAATGATGGGGAGATGGATTTGATTGAAGGAATGTGATGATATAATATTGATGTTGGTGTCACTATAGATCATGAATCTCTTAATGAGAGTATCATCAATTTGAGAAGAAATGAATAATGGTATACCGTGGTCTTCGAGGTTGTAATGATGGGATTTTAGAAGCTGTGAAAAGAGATAACAATGAGACATCTTGTGGGTATGGAAAAGAATAAAAAATGGAGTTGGATCATCTGAAGGTAGAAATATGGATTGAAGTGTTTCGATTATGGATTTCGGATGTTGTCATGAGGTTTTCAAAAGATCATAAAGATAAATATTTACTAGGTCTTGATGAAGTTTTTTAATGATGGTATTTAATGTGAAACCCGGTTTATTAGGTATGTGGTTTGACCAAGATGGATGTCTTATCCTTGGCATGAGGTGTCGAGTTGGGTGATTTAGGAGTGAGATGAATGGATACCTTGAAATTCCTTCGATATGGAGTCTTATGCTCTTATGTGTAAGATTTGGTAGTTATACATACTATATCAATTTGATGAAGTGGGGATTTATTAGTAAAGGCCTCACCTTTGGTAGATTTGGATGTAAATAATTGTTTGGGTGTAGTGGATCTAAGTGTTTAATTGGTTTTAATGATTCTAGATATATAAGAAGAACTCCTTTATTAACAAGGATTTGATTAGACACATGAGGGGATTTGCAGTTTTTGGTAAAATGTCTTGGTGTTGTAGACACTAAATCATGTGCTTTGGGTACATTACTAGTTCATAATCACATACTACTATTCATATTCTTATTATGGGAGAAAATTACTAGTTGATCACTTTACTTGGCCTCTTAGGTTCCTTCCTAGCATCCCTTTTGACCTTACAAAAGTTACATCACAGTTTGACCCTTCACATCTCACCTTTTCGGCTCTCAACACCAACACCCAGCCAAGACCCTAGTGCCTAGGTACCCTAGACCTCTTTATATTTATTTCACTAATTTTAGGGTCCTTTCTAGCCATTGGTAATACTGATCTCTTGGGGTTGGCCTTTTAGTGAACAATTACAAAATTTGAATAAGAGACACATATAAATATATAGTTATGTGACCAAATTAAAGGACCAAGCTCTAAGAAAGTATATTATCACCCAAGATTGCATCTCACAAGAATGTAAAGAGAATCATTACATCCATCTAGCACTATTGAAAGGGACATTGGATGGTTTTCTACATCACACTTCATAGGAGAGAAGTGTATTATATTCCATGCACATATTTATTACATCTAGCTACTTTTCACCCTATCAAGTGCGACATACACAAGAACCATGTAGAGCATGATTCTAAACACACACACACACATAAAAATACATTGGGTCTAAGATATAGTGTAATGCTCACTCTTAAGATCACCATTGTGATAGTGAAGATAGTCGACCCCTCATTTTACATCTTTCTTTTTATGATTTGATGTCATTTTGAGAGCTTTGCAGGTAATATCGTTATTGTAGGTTATTGACAACATTCATAGGAGTTTTGAGACATATTAGCTAAAAATAATGAAGGCTTTAAAACATCCAAAAACCTTGCAAAATTCATCTTTGGACCTCTTGCGCAAATCATGACACCTAGGAAGGGATCTTAGCATCTAGGCACTTTAGTCCCTTCTCCTCCCGGACTTCGCATTTTTGGGATTGACCATGAACTCCTATGTTTGAGTTTGATCAGTTTTATAACTTCACACATTCCCAAAAATATTGAAAAATCAAATAAGTTTCTTAACTCTTCATTGCATATAGGGTTTTTCTTGCTTTGCTTATTTTCTTGAGTCATCTACTATACTTTACTACCATATCTGCTTGTTGTAACACATCTTATAATTTAACATAAGTAATACTATCCATTTAGTTTATTTTCGGAAAATCATTTAGTTAATTCACCCCATTCGAGCACTCTTGGATCCTAATTTTTCTTCTATCATTGGTCACAAAGTTCCTCAAATTTCTTTGTCTAATTTACTTAAAATGCATCCCAATTACTAGGTTGTTATGTAAAAAATCCTTAGATACCATCTATCTTCCTAAACATATCTTACCACACATGATTAAGTCCTATTTTTTATCTTCTATCTAATGAAACTAGCCTTCATGATCCTCCATCTATTTAACCCATATTGGAGTCAATGCAAACTTTACATTTTTTATTTTATGAAAAATTTAGGCTATGGAATCCATGAGCATATCTCTTAAATCTGAAATCAAATAGCTTAAATATGCTTCTCAGGCTCATGTTTTTTCTCCTTCTACATCTCATCCTCATTCTATGTCTTCTACATGTGCTCATATCGGTGAACCTCAAGTTATACCATTACTGTTCCTTTCACCTTTGACCACAATACTAAGTAAAGCTGACATTCTTACTAATCTTCTTAGTCAGCAGTTGATCACTTTACCATCTACTCATGGCTATCCTCCTTATCATATTGCAAAATATCAAGGTTTTCCATGTTGCAATTATCATCGTATTAATGAACATAGTGATAATGATTGCTACATGTTATAATGAAGAATCAATCATCAAGGCTTTATCTCATTCACTACACTATATTCTATTGCATGCCCATTTACAGATGATACATCCAAATGGGATCCTAAATATTCTCCTTCTATGTCCAATGAATATAGTGCCACCAATTATAAGGTGTCTTTTTCAGACCATCAATTGTCACCTATTCAATCAATTCAACCTCCTCTTAAGGATAGTCCCACTCCTCCACTCAAGTTATATATGAAATTACCATGTCAAACTAAAGAATCACCTCTCAAGGTTTTTCTCCATCACCTCCTCCTAATAATTCGTCTACAATATTGGCAAGTCAATCTAAGAAACCTCCTATAAAGATTAGTTTAACATGGCATACACTTAATTATTTCATAGCATCCTAAAATAAGACACCACCATGTGAGGTCCCTCCCTAATCTCCACTTCAGCATGTGATCAATTTTGTCAAAGAAACTACTCCTTATATTGATCCACTTAGCGTCATTGACTATATCTCCATCTCTTATCTACTTGTGGACATCACGCTTACTCCCCCTTATAGTGTCACCAACTAGATATCATGTACTACTATTATTCTCTATGATTCACATTTCATATCTTTGAGAAATCTTACACAACTTGATACATTCTTGTATAGTTACTACCCTATGATGTACTCTTATTCTAAGGTTTACACTTCACTTTGTTGAGGGCATACTATACACATGAACCTCACACCTTTGCACATTTCACATCTATGACACATTATTTTAAAAATTTCACATCTTACACATATTCGAAATCTTATTCTTACATCTACTAGATATTTCACATGCTTTGTCATCTCTATGCATTACACATCTTATGCCTCTACGAAATCTTTTTCTTCTTACACATTATACATATTGTGCGCTTTCTACATATTCTATTCACATCTTCTTCTATACATCATATGCACTTTTTTCTCCACACTATGAACATCTTCAACATCATATTCTTACATATAATATGCATCATACATGCTTTGTGCTCTTCTAATACACCTTATATACATCTTGTGTTGTAAATTACAAATCTTCACTTTGGGCCCATTCAACACAATTATTCCTAGTGTCATATACTCCTACAACAAAATATAAATTTTCAATCTAGATCTTCCTAGCACATCTTACTTACAAACCTCACTATTAAACTTAAGGATTGAACCTTTACAAGCACACACTACCGAATAATGCACTCAAGCCTCATAGTTCATACTTGGATGATAAGGGTCTAATTCTAAATTAAACCTCACCTTATCACATTTACATAATTCTATGCTTGGTCTTCACAATTAATCAATATTTATTGCTATGACACTATGTTATGCTATTCTACAAGTTATGCTATGTGCTTCACAATCAATACCTTCTACTATCTTATTCATACATTCTAGGATCTAAGCTTTATGCTACATCATCAATCATTCTACCATCTCATCATAAACTTCTTGATCAAGCCTTCTACCATCACGTTCAATCTTACACATCACATAAATTCATCCTACAATCTATTCTCTCGTGCTCTATTCATCAATTCTTTCTATCATCGATATAACATTATCCCATAATATAATCTTTGTGTTCTATTTATCGATTATTTTTAGCATACAACACATCATTCAACCCATTTCCCGATGACACAATCTTACTATACAGTTCATTCTTGAGTGATTATGGGTCTTGTAAATTTAAACCTAATCCAACTCATGCATACATCCATACTTGGGGCATGTTGCCCCTATCACACTCAAAAAAACATTCGATTACATCTCATCCATAACATAATGCATATCTTGGATGCATTTATTCTTTCTTTCTTATGCTTACATGTACACTTTATTACACATGTTAGATAAATATATTATATGTCATTATGTTTATCATACACATGTGCATGTTCACTTTCCTTCTTGTTGTGATTGTAGACTATACATAGATCGATAAACGTAGCATGGATGCTTGGCACAATACCTCATATCAGTCCCACAGATGCTCCATGGGAATCCTTATTCACACACAATCCAAATGCTATTATTTTATTTTTGTAGCACATTACTCTATCAGATTATACATTCTTTGACATAATTTATATTTTTCTAACATGCTAACGGTTGCTTCATGTGAAACATTTGATTACTAGTTTATTTTCCTCTATGGTTATCTGATGTTTTCTTACTCTTGTTTACCATTGTTTGCAAGATTTACCCTATGCTTTGTATTGTATGCACATTGTATGATTTTTTCCATTGTGGCCTTGATTGTCTTGTGACATCATGAGTGATGTCCCATATTTGCAACCCGATTTTCATTGGTTACTTTATCTTCTTTCTTGATAGATTATACATTGTTTCATGTATATATGTTTATCTTGTTTGCACTAACACTTGTCTTCTAGCCACTATTTTCATGTGCCTTGGTTTCTACCAAGCACATTCCCTCCTACATACTAGTATCACTTCAGCATGGGGTCCTCTTTTGGGTCACATCCTCCTAAGCGACATTACATGCACCCTAAACAAGGGGGAATATATTGGGTGACACATTCACCCCATTCGAGAGGTTATAATCATAATTTAATGGTCTATAGTTATAGTTTAGTAGTCTATAGTCACATTTTAGTATAACACAATAGAGATTTAACACATTCTATAGACTCGGATAAGGATAAGAATCATACTTGGGTCCATACTTCAGCAAAAATACTAGCGCTTAGAGTCAACTTGGGTGCTTGAAAATGGGGGTAAATAAACATATTTTTTAGTTTACAATAGTTTTTCAAAGCATTGTTACTGGAAGAGGATTTTCATAGGTTAGGTAGTACTTCACGACTGGGAAATCATGTTTGATCACATTTATTTTCATTAGACCAAACTTGTACACACCATCTATAGTGGTGTTTTTACTTCAGAAAATAGTCAAATGTTAAAGAATGACACTAGAAAATTCTCCCTACACTACTTCTACCATGGTGTAGGATTGCCCAAAAACCAACATTCAATGCAGTCAATAAATCCGCTAAGCATTTTTAATCTCTGAAAAAAGAGTTTGAGATTCAAGAAATTAGCTAAAATCATGCCCTTGAGCTGTTTAAACCTCTGTGTCACTCATTTTTTAGAAATCCTCCTCTTCCTGGCTGTGCACGTAATATCCTTTTGCCCCTCCCATTTTTGATCGAAATGGTTCACTTGTTCCATGGCCTCGGGTCATCGAATCATTTTTTTTCCTTCATGCCTTTGGCTCATGAAGAAAATTCAAAAATTGGACTCAAAATGATGAAGTTCTCTTCCTCTGTGTATTTTTCCATAGTCGGGAATGATGGGCGTTTCTTTCCCCACCAAAATTTTTACCTCAGCATTCCTCAATGATACGTGGGTCTCCCTGATTGGTGTGGTCTAGTTATACTTTAAAGACTCAGTGGATGGCTCCATGTGTCACAACAATGTAATTCCAAGCATAATTCTAGGGGGTAGTCTTCAATTGAGTGTGGGCTCTCCACGTGTCCTAGGTCCAAAATGAAGGTAAAATTGGCTAAGTATGGAAGGCTCAATGGATGGCTCCATGTGTCACAATGACGCAACTCCAAGGGTAGGAAAGGTCAATTACCAATTCAGCACCAAATCGCCACATGGTGGAAGACATTGAAAAGTCAAGGTGGATGAGTGGGCCATCGGGGGAATTCGAGACTTTGAGCCTTTTTGTAAAAAGGTGAAAAAAATTAAAAAGTAACCCATGACCCCAATCAAAGCTACCAAGGAAAAATCGAGCTTGAGCCCACAAGGAAAAATTCAAAGCTTGAGCCCGTAGGGAAAAAGTTAAAGGAAAGGCCCACCATTGAAAAGTCAAATTGGAGTAGCGAGGCCGGTGGGGAATTTGAGTTTTGAGCCTTTTTTCCAAAAAAGGTTAAAATGTTGAGAAGAGAACCATGACCCCAGCCTACAAACAGAATGTGCCACGTGTCCTAGTCAAATCGAGAGCAGTGGGCTAGTGGAGGAAATTGAGTTTTTGAACCTTTTTGTAAAAAAGGTTAAAATGTTGAGAAAAAGACTGTGATCCCATTTCCAATAAGAATGTGCCACGTGTCCTAGTTGAAAAGTCAAAGTGGGGTTGTGGGCCAATTTGTTCCAAATTTCCAAATCTCTAAAAAATCACAAAATGCAAAGGGCTTCCCCGTAACCACTCCAATCCCTTCCTGCCACGTGGATGGACAACCCAAATTCAAAGCTAGAGGAGCAAATCAAATGGTCTAGATTTAAACTGGAAAATCAAATGTAATGGTTGCTTTGCAAGGTCTGGTTTTAGCCGCCATGAGCATTTTCTTCATGATAAAGGAATTCAAAGAGGCGTGAATGATTTGTAATGTTGTAATAACGGTTTCTTGCGAAGAATATAATGACTTCTCGATGTCATTCCAAGGGTTGGTGATTGATTTCAAAAAGACCAGAGTGCTCTGTGCCTAAAAAAGATGAAAATGCCACACTTCTTCTATTCTTCTCTTCTTCCTCGAATTTCTTCCATCCTCAAGCTATGTACAAACTCTGCCCAAGCTTCAATAAGAAAAGAAGGAATTTTTTTCCTTTTTGATTGAGGAATTAATTGGTACTTTGCGATCAATGAGTTTCATTTGGTCTTGTAGCTTCTCCCATGGATTTGTTTCTCTTCCAATTATAAATGCATGTAAATGAGACTTCTAATTAATGTGTGTGGGCATCTGATATTCTACTCACAACATAAATTTCTCCTACCTCCATTCTCACTCCCTTTCCCCTTCTCAGACAAAGTTCTTCTCTAGTGAGAAATTGCTAGCTTTGCCACAGGGTCAGTGGAGTGTCCCTGTTGGATCTCTAGTCAAAAGGCCACCATTGGAATCCACCATTTTTGCATGCACATATGGAATTTGCACCATTCAAGTAGAGGGACTTAGATTCCCATAGTGTTGGCTTGAAACCCACCAATTTTTCCACAAGACAAATTTTCTTGCCAACAGTTTTTGGTGCCCACCGTGGGGCAGATCTTGTAGCATCTGCACCTAAAAATGACCTCAGGGTCATAAAAAAAGATTCTAAGTGAAAAATTTTGGAGATTGAATAATCACATGAACTACATGGATGTAAATCATGACTATTCGGGAAATCCTCCTATTGAGAGACCTGATTTACTCTTTCACATCCAAGAAGACATTGCTTTTGATATGAGAGAAGCCATTTGGCATAATAGACAAAGTGTAAATCAATACTTCATTGCCATAAGGATTCTGGACCTGGAAGAGGAACGTGCTGTTGAATTGGAGAGATAGAGACAAATTCCAGCACCCCAAAGGAGAGCATAAATCTTCAAGCTGGATGAGAGAAGATACACCAAAAACTGAGGCAAGGAGGACAAATTGATCCCACATTTGAAGAGCTTGAAAGAGAGGTAGTTGTTGAAGAGGAGATAAGAGCTCAACTTGAAGAAATAGAAAGACTCCAACTCGAAGCAAAAGAAAGAGCAGCAACAGAAGTAACCTTAGCAAGACTGGAGGCTAGAAATAGGAATAGAATGGGTGATCATGAAGATGAAGTACGTAGGCCTAATGTGCCATGGGGAAGGAATACTGGTCCACTCGCCCTTCCACAACCACTTCATGACCTCCCAAGAGGCTCAAGAAAGAACTTCCCAAAATTCAAAGGGGATGGTTCTCAACTCCAAGAAGAACATGTAACACATTCATCACTACTTGTGGAGTGTTGGGAGTTGAAGATGAAGATGTTTTAGTTAGGCTATTTGTGGAGTCACTCCAAGAAAAGGTTGTTGAATGGTTCTACATGCTGCCCCCAAGATCTATCACATGTTGGGAAGACATAAGAAGTGCATTTGAACATAGGTTCAAGAGCACAGAAGATTGTCAAGATCTGCTAGTCCAATTGGTTCAGATGAAGAAGGAGACCTCTAAATCAATGAGAGATTTTGTAGCAAGGTATAATAGGTTGACAAGAAGGATCCAGAAGATGTGGTCCCCCCTGAAAACAACTTGAAAAGGTTCTTCATCAGTGCTTTGCCACCAGAAGTTGGTTTCTTCCTCAGAAGAGCCCAACCAAGAACATTGAGGGAAGTTCAAGACTTTGTAGTTGAGACTGATGATGATCTAATTCTTTTCTGGAAAAGTGAAAGGACCAAATGGGAAGCAAAAAGGTCAAGAGTTCAAATTTAGTCACCACTGATCCAATGTTTCAAAAATGGCAAATGACCTAGTTGCTTTGAAGAAGCAGCTATCACAAATCACAATGAGGAATGCTCCAAGGAGACCAAATCCTCCTGATAGACCAAGAATTGCTCCACCCCTCGTAGGCTTGCTCTTGAAGCACCACCGGTCAATGCCATCTGTGACACTGGGGAATTAGAAGAAGGAGCAGACATTGAGGAAACTGAAGAAGAAAGCATGGATGACCATGAAAACTATCTTGAAATTGAAGAGGTTGGCATGCACAATGGCCTGATTGAGTACATTGATGATGAGGAGGAAGGTGATGAAGAAGCTCCAAGTTTTTCATGTGTTGTTTTCACTCGTGCACAATCCAAGAATGGTGTTTCAGCCTCAAGTTACAGAAGAGATGATAGGAAGAGCAAAGAAGATAGCTCTTCAAAGCCTCCACAAAACAAGATCATCAACAGAGGATCACCATTACCACCTTCCATGGAATCAGCCAAAGAGAAACCAGATTCACTGGTTGCCAAGGATCATGTTGCTCTGCCAAGTAAGTTATCGACTCTTCTTCCAACTCAAAGGTTGTTAAGAGAAATTCTCTTCTAAATGTTGGTTCTACAAGAACATCTAAATTTCAATCAAGGGCTACACCCTCACCTCCTTCCAAGTCAATTACTACATTTGAAAAGGAGAACCCAACACCAAAAGTAACAAAACCTCTACCATTTAAGTCCTCATCCACTACTGGAACCTCTTCCTCATCTACCATAGCTCCATTTGACTTTGTGGAGCATGCAAGCAAAACCAAGGTTCACTCTCTGAGATTGAATACCTACAAACACATCCTGCCCAATTTGACAGATTCATCAAAAGTCCAGGGTGGTAACTCTACATCCCCAATATCTAATTCTAAAGGCTTGCTTCCCACACCATCTTCTCAAAACATGCTAGCCCTCAGTGCCTCCAACACCAATAGAGTTGAGCCTTTTTACCTGTCACTTCTCATCAAAGGTTTCTAGCTGAACAATTGCATTATAGACTCTAGAGCCTCAGATAATGTGATGCCAGCAAAAGTTACAAATGCTCTTGGTCTTACTTTGACCGAGTAAATGGCACATGCTATTCAATGGAATCCAAACAAGTTCCATTGGTAGGAAGGATTAAGGATGCTCAGGTCGCACTAGCTGATTACCCTGACAAGAAGATACTCCTGACCATTCTAGTGGTAGACATCCCAACATCATTTGGTATGTTGTTGAGTAGAAGTTTTTTAGAGATCTAGGTGGAGAAATAAAAATGGATTGGTCATCTGCAACTATCCCAGTGAAAGGAGAAATGAAGAAGTTGTTACCAGGAAGATGAAATTCACAGTAAGGAAATCTGATGATCCAAAAGCTAACATCCTTTTTCAAGATGGTGGGCTAGGAAACTACTTCCTTACATCACAAAAGGAAGAGAACTTGCCACTCCTCATGGAAGAAGAAGAAGATCAGATTTGGACAATGGAGTTTGATGGCAGTCATTCCAGAGTAGGTTCAGGGGCTGGTGTAGTATTATACTCTCCCTCCAATGAGATATATCCTTTTTCCTACAAGCTGCAATTTGACAATACAAATAATACACATAGAGTATGAAGCATTACTCTTAGGCATGAATGTAGCAGAGGACATGGGAATTAAAAAGATGAGATGCAAAGGTGATGCAGAGATTGTGGTGAAGCAAGTCCCACAAAGCAATATCAGGTAAAAAATCCTAGACTCAGGCATTATAGAAATAGGGTGTGGGACTGCATTGAATCCTTTGATGCATTCTCCATTGAAGCTATCCCTAGGGAGAAGAATGAAAAGGATGATTCTCTAGTAAGTGTCACTTCCTTAGTGACACCTCATCCCTCTTTTGGCAAGGATAAAGTGACCATTGAGATGGTGTTTAGACCCAACGTACCAGATAATGCAAATCACTGGCAGGTCTTCAATGATGACAATCAGATCTTATCCTTCTTAGAACAAAGGGATAACTTCAATAATATTTTCTTTGAAGGAAGTGAAAACCCACACCGTGAATCAGTTCCCAAAGAAGAGAAGGAGGGAGTTGAGGGGATTGATGAAGAGGGAGTAATCAAACTGAAAGGAAACAAAATCCCTAAAGGCCTAGTTTCTTTGGAAGATCTCTTTGACAAGCATGACAGGTTCATCCAAGAAAAAGAAAATAGTCTTCTCGGTGTCCATCTGATTTTGATCAAGAAAACATTGGCACTTTAGAGAATCCAAGGATGGTTAATATTGGTAAATGTTGCTCACCAGAAGAGAAGAGAAAGTTTGTTTTCCTCTGCTAAAAAAATACTCAGATGTGTTGGCTTATTCCTATGATGAACTCAAATATTTTCAGCCAAAGGAAATGAACCACTCCATTCCTTTGAAGCAAGGAGCCAAGCCCTTCAAGAAAAAGCAAAGGCCCTACAATCCAAAGATTTTGATGTTATCAAAGAAGAGGTGACAAAGATGCTCAATGCTAGAATCATTTTCCCCATCCACCATTCAACATGGGTGGCTAACATTGTGCCAGTAAGGAAGAAGAATGGGAAATAAGAATTTGTGTAGACTTCCAAAATCTGAATCAGGCATCTCTCAAGGACAACTACCCTCTTCCAATCATGGATCATATTTTGCAAGTAGTCACTGGATCTGAGATGCTCTCTTTTCTTGATGGATTCTCAAGGTACAACCAAATCAAGGTGGTAGAAGAGGATTGCAACAAAACAACCTTCACAACACCTTGGGGCACTTTTGCCTAGCAGAATGCCTTTTGGCTTGATCAATGTTGGAGCCACTTTCTAGAGGGAAATGGACTTGGCCTTCAAAGATTTGAAATATTGCATTTTCATTTACTTGGATGACCTCACGGTTTTCTCAAAGAGGAGGGGAGATCATATCTGTCACTTGGAGCAAGTCCTTGCAAGATGTAGAAGACATGGCATTTCTCTAAATCCTAAGAAATGCATTTTTGGAGTCACAGAAGGTAAGTTGTTGGGACACATTGTGAACAAGCATGGAGCACACATTGATCCTGAGAGGATCAGAGCTATCCAAGCACTATCCTTACCAACCAAGCAAGAAGGGAGTCCATTCATTCTTTGGAAAGGTAAACTTCCTTCATCATTTTGTGCCTGAGTTTTCTGAACTGACCAAGCATATAACTTCCATGATGAAGCCTCAAACATGTTTCAAGTGGGATAAGGAAGGAAAAAGCAACATTTGAGGAGATAAAGAAAGCCATTTCCAAAGCTCCAACTCTTGTATCTCCAGATTTCAACAAGGAGTTCATCATGTATTGCTATGCATCAGAACATACACTCTCTGTTGTCCTTGCTCAAAAAAATGATGAAGGTTTGGAAGCACCCATTGCTTTCATGAGTTGTCCCTTGAAAAATCATGAGCTAAAGTATATTCAATTGGAGAAACATGCCTACGCAGTGGTTAAAGCTGTTAAAATTTTCAGATTCTACATTCTTAATTCCCATACAAGTGGTGATGGTCCCTGGAAGTGCAATCAAGTCCATTTTGACTCAACAAGATCCCGGGCTAAGAGAGGAAGTTGGATGGAAAAGACCCAAGAGTTTGACTTGGAGATTAGACCCTCTAATCTGGTGAGAGGAAATGGTTTGTGCAAGCTGATTGTGGAAGATGAAGACCTTAAGGCTCAGCAAGGAGAAAAAGATGGTGTTTTCTCAACCTGTTCAAGAGACAATCCACAAGTGCTCTTTGTCACCACTACTGATGAGTGGTATGTTGATATTGCTTACTACCTCACTTATGGAGAATTCCCTCCTCATCTTGACTACAAAAAAGAAGGACACTCAAGCTAAAGGCAGCCAAGTTTGTGATCTGGAATCATGCACTTTACAAGAGAGGCCTAGATGGTTGTTTCCTCAGGTGTGTAGATAAGGAGCAACAAGAAAAGTTTCTCAAGGCCTATCATGATCAAGCTTGTGGTGGACATTTCTCAGCAATGGTCACTACACATAAGATCCTCAAGAGGAAGATATTATTGGCCCTCCATCTTTGCAAACACTCAAGATTGGGTTTCCAAATGCAAAGCATGCCAACAATTTGTTGGAAAGCCACAACTAGCTGCATTGCCACTCAGGCCTGTGGTGATTGAAGAACCATTTCAGCAATGGGGGCTAGATTTTATTGGTGTTTTGAATCCTCATTCAAGTGTAGGGCACACTTATGTACTCACTACAACTGATTACTTCACCAAGTGGGTGGAAGCCATTCCAACCAAGTAGGCCAGCTCTGAAACTGGTCTGCAACTTCATCAAAGAGAATATCATTGTCCATTTTGGAATACCACAGAAGATTGTTGTAGACAATGCCACCTATTTCTCTTCCAAGGAGCTCACAGAGTTTTTCTATGGATTTGGAATCTCTCTATCTCACTCCTCTGACTACTATCCATAGGGAAATGGTCAAGTTGAGTCAAGCAACAAGAACATTGTTACCATTGTTCGTAAGCTGGTTGATGAGAAGCAAAGGAACTGGCACAAGAAATTATATGATGCATTGTGGGCTGATAGGATCACTCCTAAGAAGGCAATAGGTATGTCACCTTTCCAAATGTTATATGGAGTTGAGGTAGAGATTCCCCTCACAATTGAGATGCCAGCTCTCAAGTTGTTGCAAGAAATAGAAGATGGTCAATACAAAGACTCCATTGACAAGAGGATCCTCTTCTGGAGAAGCTAGAGGAAAGAAGATGCCAAGTGGTGGATAGAATTAAGGAACACCAATTGAAAGTAAAGAAGATCTTTGACAAGAGGGTGAAGGCAAGAGAATTCAAGGTTGGAGATTTTGTCCTATTGTGGGACAAGAGAAGAGAACCAAAAGGCAGCCATGGAAAGTTTGATTCATTATGGCTTGGCCCATTCCAAATTCATGAAGCTTGTGGTGAGAATGTTTTTCTCCTCTCATACCTGGATGGAACACCATTAGAATTCCTCGAAGTGGGAAATACTTGAAATCTATATCATCGTAGAAAGTGGGTTGTCCCCCACCTTGTACCATAGGTGCTTTTGTAGGTGTGTTTTTCCCTTTGCTATTGTGTGGTTTTGGTTTTGTTTTGTTTGGTTTTGTTGTGTGTGCTTTGGTTTGTGTGTTTCCTCCTTCTTCCTTTCTTTCTTAGAATTGTACATGACTCTGCAAGGCCCAATGGATAAGGCACTAGTCAAATGTAATATGTTTTGAAACTCAAGATTCTGGATCCTCATGTCATGCCCTAGCCATGCCCAGTTCACGCCATGTCCCCAAGCTAGAGCCAACTTGTTGTCTCCGAAAAAATCTCTACATTTTCATTGCCAAATCCAAATTTTTTGAGCTCACGCCCTTCGTTGGTGTCTAAGGAAAGTTTGAGATTCAAGAAATTAGCTAAAATCATGCCCTTGAGCTGTTTAAACCTCGTGTCACTCATTTTTTAGAAATCCTCCTCTTCCTAGTCTGTACACGTAATATCCTTTTGCCCCTCCCATTTTTGATCAAAATGGTTCACTTGTTCCATGGCCTGGTTGTCGAATCATTTTTTTTCCTTCATGCCTCTAGCTCTGTGAAGAAAATTTGAAAATTGGACTCAAAATGATGAAGTTCTCTTCCTCTGTGTATTTTTCCACAGTCGGGAACGATGGGCATTTCTTTCCCCACCAAATTTTGCCTCAGCATTCCTCAATGATACATGGGTCTCCCTGATTGGTGTGGTCCAATTATACTTTAAAGACTTAGCAGATGGCTCCACGTGTCGCAATGGCACAATTCCAAGCGCAATTTGGGGGTAGTCTTCAATTGAGCGTGGGCTCTCCACGTGTCCCAGGTCCAAAATGAAGGTAAAATTGGCTAAGTATGGAAGGCTCAAGTGGATGGCTCCACGTGTCGCAATGATGCAACCCTGGGCAAGGAAAGGTCAATTACCAATTCAGTGCCAAATCGCCATGTGGTGGAAGACATTGAAAAGTCAAGGCGGATGAGTGGCCATCGGGGGAATTCGAGACTTTGAGCCTTTTTGTAAAAAGGTGAAAAATTAAAAAGTAACCCGCAGCCCCGATCAGGCTACCAAGGAAAAATTCAAAGCTTGAGCCCAGGAAAAATTCAAAGCTTGAGCCCATAGGGAAAAAGTTAAAGGAAAGGCCCACCGTTGAAAAGTCAAATCGGAGCAAGCGGGCCGGCGTGGGGGAATTTGAGTTTTTGAGCCTTTTTCCAAAAAGGTTAAAATGTTGAGAAGAGAACCATGACCCTACCTACAAACAAAATGTGCCATGTGTCCTAGTCAAATTGGAGTAAAGCTGGGCCGATGGAGGAAATTGAGTTTTGAACCTTTTTGTAAAAAAGGTTAAAATGTTGAGAAAAAGACCGTGATCCCATTTCCAATAAGAATGTGCCACGTGTCCTAGTTGAAAAGTCAAAGCGGGGTTGCGGGCCAATTTGTTCCAAATTTCCAAATCTCTAAAAAATCACAAAATGCAAAGGGCTTCCCCCGTAACCGCTCCAATCCCTTCCTGCCACGTGGATGGCCCAAATTCAAAGCTAGAGGAGCAAATCAAATGGTCTAGATTTAAACTAGAAAATCAAATGTAATGGTTGCTTTGCAAGGTTTGGTTTTAGCCGCCATGAGCATTTTCTTCATGATAAAGGAATTGAAGAGGCGTGAATGATTTGTAATGTTGTAACGGTTTCTTGTGAAGAATATAATGACTTCTCGATGTCATTCCAAGGGTTGGCGATTGATTTTAGAAAAGACTAGAGTGCTTTGTGCCTAAAAAAGATGAAAAATGCCACACTTCTTCTATTCTTCTCTTCTTCCTTGAATTTCTTCCATCCTCAAGCTATGTACAAACTCTGCCCAAGCTTCAATAAGAAAAGAAGGATTTTTTTCCTTTTTGATTGAGGAATTAATTGGTACTTTACGATCAATGAGTTTCATTCGGTCTTGTAGCTTCTCCCATGGATTTGTTTCTCTTCCAATTATAAATGCATGTAAATGAGACTTCTAATTAATGTGTGTGGGCATCTGATATTCTACTCACAACATAAATTTCTCCTACCTCCATTCTCACTCCCTTTCCCCTTCTCAGACAAAGTTCTTCTCTAGTGAGAAATTGCTAGCTTTGCCACATAGGGTCAGTGGAGTGTCCCTGTTGGATCTCTAGTCGAAAGGCCACCATTGGAATCCACCATTTTTGCATGCACATACAGAAGCTACACCATTCAAGTAGAGGGACTTAGATTCCCATAGCGTTGGCTTGAAACCCCATCCTTCATAGAATTTTTATGATCATCTCTACACTCTTTTACTCATCATAGATCAGGTGCACATGTTCCCTTTTCACTTTTTCACATTTGACATACTTGTTACATACGTTTTACACATTTTTATTATATACATGCATAATGGACTACTTGTTCATTCTTCTCTTTTGTAGGTTCATCCTTATGGGAAGTGATAGTCACATCATCACTACATCAACAAAATCTTCAACAACAATTAACATCAATAACAGGTACAATTGATTTATCGATATATACGCGCTTGCCTTAGGGTCATTATCATCAATTTTCTTTTTACTTAATTTTATATAGTTTCCACACTTCACACTTTTAATCACTCCACATTTTTCTTGTCTCAACATGATCTTTATACATTCATCTACATGGTTATCAGGTATGCATCTCTATCTAATTTATGTTATGATATTTCTATTCACCAAAATAAAGAGGTGGAAAATGTAGACACTAAATCACACAGTTTGGGTACATTACTAGGTACTAATCACATATTACTATTCATAAGATTTTCATGGGAGAAACGTACTAGTTTTTCACTATACTTGGCCTCTTTGGTTCCTTCCTTATCTCCCTTTTGACCTTATGGACTTCACTACCCGGCCCGAACCTTCACATATCACCTTTTTGGCTCTAGACACCAACGCTCGGCTAGGATGCTAGCACCCGGGTGCCCTCATCTTGTTTGGGTACCCTATACCTATTTTTATTTATATTGCTCCATTTAGGGTCCTTTATAGTCATTGGGAAACCTTATCTCTTATCGGTCAGCCTTTTAGTGATCAATTATGAAATTTGAACAAGAGAAGCATTTAAATATAAAGTTATGTGACCAAATTAAAGGACCAAACTCTTAGAATCTATACTATAACCTAAGGTTACATCTCACAAGCATCTAAAAGGCATTATTGCATCCATATAATACCATTACAAGGGACAAGGGATGGTTTTCTGTATCACACTTCATAAGAGGGAAGTCTATTCTATTCCATGCATACATTTATTAAATCTTTCTACATCTAGTTACTTTGGTCGCTATCAAGTGCGACATGTAGAAGAGCCACCTATGACATGATTTTACACACACACACATAGAACTACATTGGTTATGAGATGTAGTACAACTCTCAGTCATAGGATCACCATTGTGAGAGATGAGAAAAGTTTGACTACTCATTTTGCATCTTTATTTTTTAGGATTTGATGTCATTTTAAGGGTCTTGCATGTGATATATTTATCAAAGGTATTGGAAACAGACATGAGATTTGTGTGACATACTAGTCACAAACAACAAAGGTTTTAGTTCATCAAGAAACCTTGTAAAATTCACGGACCTCCTGCGTAGACCCGGTGCCTAGGAAAGGATCTTAGCATCCATGCGCCCCAAGTACTACTCTAGACACCTCGGTACCTACCCCTCCTACACTTATGCATTATTTTGGGCTTGACCGTGACTTCTTGTCTTATTTTTTGATTAGTTTTCCATCTTCACACAATTTCAGGAATATTTTGAAATCAGATAAGTGTCTTAACTCTTCATTGCACTTAGGTTTTATCCTACTTTGCTTATTTTATTGATTTATCTATTGTACTTTACTACCATATATGTTTGTTGTAATACATATTATAATTTAACATTAGTAACACTATCCATTTAGATTATTTTTGTTAAATTAGGTGTTCCATGATAATCACAAAATTCTTCAAAATTATACTAGGAGGGTTTTCACCCTTGAGAGCTAGATGACTTAAGAGAAGGTAAGGTTATGATGGATTATTAGATAAGCCTTTTAAGGATTATTACACAATGCCCTTTCGAATATGAGGTTTAAGGTACTAGTGTTGATGATACATATGTTGAAGGGATCACCTCTTATGTGACACCTTTAGGTGCTTGCTAGGGAACGATATTAGACTCTATAATAGTGACTAAAACTTTCAACGAGGGATGAGGACCCAATATAGAGGGAATAGATTTTGGATTTTGAATTTTGTCTTGAGGAGGTTAGATGATTAGATGATATGATTATTACTTTTTGGATGAAGGGATGGAAATTCACATAATGGATTTCTTAATATTTCATATGTGATGTGATCATTGTAAGATATTTTCAGGTATTATATTATAGGTTTATTTTCCAAGACTTGTAAAGAGCTCACAAATGAGTTTGAAGTAGATGGGATGGATTTGGATATATTTTTGGTCTTTCTAGAGGTGAGACTAGGAGAATTATGTTATTTAATAGGTTCTTCTAGGGTATAAACACTAAGTGTAGATGGTGTGGTTTGTTCGATTTTTTTTTCTCGTGATAGAATCATTTGTAGATGGTTCATATAGTACTTCTACGATAGGGGCACTAGAAACTAAAGGTGTGGATGACTAGTCTTTAATTGGTTTGAAGGTATGATGAGAGTGAATGATTTTATAATATGGTTGACTAGTAGATGAAGAATGGTTTAGAAAGGGTTGTTTAAAAATGTAAAAATTCTAATTTGGAGGAGTATTTGGCTTAACCAATTATAAATCACCTTTTTTGATAAGGTCTTGAAGGACATTTCTGAATGAGAAACAAATTTTGATGTTATGACCCTTGAACCTATGGTACTTGCGGTAATCATTCTCTCAATACCGGGAGGGTTTTAGGAAATATGTGTATATTGGGGTGGATAGGTGAAAGGGTGATCATACATGCACCTTAAATTTTATCGAAAAATGTGTTTTAAGATTCACCAATAGGTGTGTAGCTACGTAGAGGATGGGTGTGTTTTGAGGTTGGACGTTCCTTAGAAGAAGTCATTATGATGACTACATTTTCCAATGTTTTAGATTTGTCATGACTAGAGGATGATTTGAATGAGGACTAAATTTTATGCTTCTTTGTTGTGAGTTCAACCCTACCTTTATTAAGGGCATGCATTTTGAGTTTGTGAGCCATAGTAAAGGCTTCGTCAGATTTTTGGAAAGATTGGATTTGTAATGTCGATGATATATGTTTGGGACATGAACAATAAAAGAACTCAATTAATTATATTTTTGGGAGGGAGAAGGATAATTTATTAATAATTCCCCTTTGGCGGGTGACAAAATATGCAATAGAATCATATTTGAATTATTTAATAAAATATAGATTAGTGATGGTAAATTTGAGGGAAATTTGGATTGAAAAATTTTCCAAGAAGAGTGAGTATTGGGAGATACTATTGTACCATACTTATGCAGGTCAAACCTTCGACATGGGAAGTTTTCTTAGCATGAGGGCCTAGTCATGTGTAATGAGGTAACAATCATAATGGAAGGCTTGGATGTATTTTTGAGGTTATTCTTTGCTATAGAATTTTAGGAACTTAGGAAGTTCCCAATCCCGAGGATATGGTTTGTATAGTACCAACAGATGGATGGGTTCATTGCAAAATATATTCATAATATAGAGTGTCCTTGGGACCTATAGAGGTGGATTTAATGATGGATATCCTTTTTACTAATGCGTGCAAGATGTCTTTTTATAATTGTTATTGTTAAGGATCGATTGATGAAGGGCCCAGTTGATTTTATGTAAGTGGTTTTTATTGCTGATATGGTTGATATGGTAGAGGGATATTATGTTGGAGGTGATTATTCATGGGAATGTTGTATGCTAGCTATGAAACTAGGGGTTTTGAGGGTTGGATGTATTGATATTAGATGGGCATTAAAGTGTTTAGGAAGGGTTTTGAGTTCGGGTATATGTTGAAACAAGATAAAAGTGTGGGTAAAAGGTTGGGATTGTTGAGGTATGTAATAGAAGGGAATGGAAGTGTGGATAAGGTGTTGGGATTGTTGAGGTATGTGAAGAGTGGATTTATGAAATAGGGAGGTTGATGATTGCTATAAAGATGGGTAGATATTAGAGATAGAGTTGGTATTAATGAGAGGCATTGATGTTGGGATGTACATGACCACATTTTGAATGGATGATGTTGGTTTTTGAGAAGGGGGTAGGTTAGGAAACACTAAGGGGATGGCTAGTGAACTTATAAGAGTTCTTTGGATAGTGGAAGAGACTAAAGGAATACATGTGGATAAATATTTATTGGTGTTATTTTGGGATGGGGAAAATCTAAATGAGATATTTGGCAAGGAAAATTATTGTTGATTAGTTGTGTCTTGCAAAGAAACAACATTGAGATCAAAAGTGATGATGAGGGCCAAATATGTAGGATTAGATGTTTCTCATCCACTATCGATGAGAGTACGGATGCATTTATCGAGATAACTAACTCATGATTAGGATCAACAAGCTAAGAAAATTTGTAAGTGGTGTTGGTGGCATGGGGTCATTGTTCAAGTGTATATTATTGAAGGAAACCTTGGGTGGAAAAGTAAGCATTAAGGGAGATGGGGTTTGAATCAATAATATCAATAAAAATAGATCCCCACTATTAAATAAATGAGGACTAGGTAGATTAGGATTTTATGATGTGGCAAATTAGATGCTAAGAGAGTGTGGGAGTTCTTGATCATCTAGGTAAGGTGATCAATGTTGGTTCATGATATGCATAATATTATCAAGATGATAATGAATGTGTTTCTAAGGACTATTGTAAATTCTCAACTATGTTCTTAGAGTTTTGTTGATGGGACTGTTGGAAGGTTAGGACCATGAAAAAAAAAGAGTCACTAAAAATAAAAATACACCTAGACGGTTGATTACAATCAAACAAGAGAATTTTGATTACCTTGATTAATTTAGAAAAAGTGAAATGTTTAAAATAATTTAGAGGTCCTTGGAAATAGTAATCTATGGCTGGTTTTGGTTGATGTTAAAGGATGGAGTCCTTGATATACCTAAAGATATGTGAGGCTTGAATCTATTTTAGTGTCGAGTATAAGGCATGATATTAATGTATACCCCCTCACTTCATGGTCCTAGTAGTGATAGGATTTTCAAGTGCTTAGCTGATATACTACCCACCAACTTATTTATAATCGGCATGAACACTGAGTCGACTTATCCTCTTGGTAATGAAATCCAAGTAGGTCCACTTGGGTACGAGTGTTTTATTGCAGATTATATTTGATGTGATTTGGTTTTGTGTGATGGGATTTAAGTGAATGAAATTTAGAATGAAATTCATTAACGTATAATTAAACTATGTGACCAAGTAGATACGACGGTTTTTTTTATATCCAAAAATAAATGTTAATTTGATGGGGAAAATAGAAAAATGTAATGTTGGAAAAAGGGAAGTAATGAACAAATAAAGTTTACTTGTGATTAATTTTTCTATTTTATTTTATTTTTCATTTTTAGTTTAATTAGAATCCAAAAATAGGCACTCTCGAGAGGGAAACCTACAATGTTTGGATGAAAATAGAAAGTAAAAAGGAAACAAGTTATAAGGAAAATTGAGTAAGTAATTAGGAACAATCCATAGAGATCTTCGATGATTTGCACGAATCATGGAAAATTTACGAAAATCATTGGCGATTTACCAGAATTGTTAATGATTATAGAGAAGAGAACCTAAGAATGATTATAAGTTAATTTTAATGAAAATAAAGGGAACGCGTCCCACCGAGCATGCCAAGTAATGTGTTAGGTAGTTTTTGGTAGATGCTATCAAGTGCATAAAGTACCTAAAACTCAAAAAATAACAGTTTTAATGATACCTTCTCCCACAATTGCAATGGTGGGATGATATGATTGACACAATGAATCAACGCTCCTCCTTTCACTGAATGAAGAGACCTTCAATTACAAACATCTAGAAAAGATATTAGATAAATAAGATGATGAGATGCTCAACAAAGGATGATTCCAGGAATCTAAAGGGAATTCCTTGAAGGATCTTAAATTTTTTGATATAATTAAGTGAGTCAATAAATATAATAAGATAAGGAAGATAGAATTAAATATGATAGGGAAGGTATTGTTCCACTTCATTGGTGGCCAAAGATATGGTGAAAACAATATGAATATCCTTGGATTAATCATACCAAAAATATGTAGTTTCTGGTTAGATATGTTAGATATCGTTAAGGATCTCACACTGTTTTTTGATAACCGTTGGTGATCGGGGGAAGCTTTGATGATTCCCTGTGGAAAATTTTGATTATTTTGACAAGAGAATGAATTGATGAAAAATAGAGGCCTAAACAATTGTTTTATCCTTATTTTGATGTATAAAATAGAAAGGAGACTAGGTAAATGATGTAGAACTTACCGTTGATGCAAAAAAAGGTTGCAAAGTGTTAAAATTGGCTAGATACATTTTTGGAGTTGATTTACGGGTTGTCTTACTATGTATGGAGGATTTTGAGGACATGTGGATGTAAAAATCAATATGTGATGGTTTCTTAGAGTGGTAGAGTCTCATGTTAGGGATTGAATATTGATGGAGGGACATAGATTCATTCACACATTTGGAAATTTGAGATTGAATACCCCTCGAATAAGAGTTTGGGATCTGTTTTATAATCATGGATAATTTTTTAGAATCACTAAAGATCTAGGAAACTCACATTAACATGTTTGAAAGTGGTTTCAACCACTTGTAAAATGGGGGGTTTTAGGTATGGTTATAAGGATATATGGTTAGAGGATATTTTAGGCATGATTGGGAGGTTAGGAGGTTAGGGTAAAAAGGGTTAGGATAGGTTAAGGATGGTTATGAGGTTTTAGGGAGGTTAGGGTAAGTTTTGATAGGTAAATATGATTTACGAAGGGGGTGAAAATCTATTTTATGGGGTGAGTGAGTGACTTAGATAATGTTTGAAATGATAGGTTTAATAGACAATGTGTGTATGCAAGGTGTAGACAAGTGCCGAAAACCTAGTGTCTACATAGTGATTAACAAAAACATGAGCATGGACTATGAGAACACAAGAAAACTAGTAAACCAAATTTAAGATCATAGGTAAGAAAAACAACTGAAAGAAATAAAATTTAGTTGAGAAAAATCCCAACAAGGAGCACCAATCCCTAAGTTTAGTGAGTCTCTAACTCTATAAGGAGAAAAAACCTTATATTTAGTAGAACACTGACCCTATATGGAGGAACTAACTCCCTAGAGTTAGTGAGGCTCCAAATCCCTAAGTTTTGTTTGTCACCTCTGAAATGTTGCACCAACTGATGATGGCACTTGTTTACCTCTCCTTCCTTCAATCTTCTTCAAATCTTCCCTCGTCTTCTTCACTCAATCGTTTCTTCAAAAATTTGTTTAGGTCATATGATCTATCTATCCAATAGAAATAATCTCTCTATAATATACAAAAATATTCTTTTCCTTCTTCTTATGATAACAAAAACCCTCCACACCTTGTATAATCTTCTCTCTAGCTCAAACTTTCTCAGCCTCTCTCAACCACAACAAATAGACCTAACAAATTACTTTTATACATGACCTAAGATAATAACACATCTATGTCCACCATGATAGGAAATATATACTCAAAAAAATAATTTCACATTATAATAACCTCATTCAAAGACCTCCTAAGGTCATAAATAACATGTGAAAATAGAAATTCATCACTAGGACTCATAGAGATCTAATACACTCAAACTGGAATCTTTCAAAACCTAGATCACTCGAGCATACATAAAGTTCACCAAAAATTTGAAACCACTTAATTTTTTTCAAATTACACTCCATTCCTTATACATGTTATTACAATTATGTACCATTAGATCAAGCTATGAATCCACCCATTAGGATCAAATGATCTCATTAGGTTTGTGACCTACAAAACTAGTCCTCAAAGGTGAAGCTCAAAAATAAACACAACACCTAAACCATACAAGTATGAAAAATGGATGGAAATATCATGACCTCATGGTTATCATAAAATACATAAGACACCACCACTTGGACTGTAAGTTTCCAAGAACACCTTTGCAACTAGATCACCAAAATTGCCGAAAACACTCAAAAACCAATGTTCCTATTTTGACTTCCAAAGACCTCCTAAGGGCTCAATAATTTTCTGAAATCACCCTATAAATGTATTATAGCTTCTAAAATTCCTTAAAAATCAATTGATTCACCTTTTTCAATACAAAACCTCATACCACGATTAAATTCTTAAGAAACGTGTAATTTTTGGTGGGGCCCATAGATCAGTAAAGACACCTAAATACCAGCTAAATAAACGTAAAGGAGTCCTCTAAAACCTTCAATCTCTAGCCAATGTCAAATAATCCATTCTCGTCTATTATGATTAACTTCTTCTCCATCACTACCCGACTATTGTTTAAGAAAGGTTTATGACCTCCTTACCTTAACAATGGATCATAAATCTTGGGGCCTTATTCTCTAAACTAATGCTTTGAAATTCTTTTAAGGACCCTTCCTATACTTACCTGAAGATAGCATCCTCCCATATAAACTTCACACGTGCCAATGAGCACCAAATAGTCCCTCTTGAGCTCTAATTCTCACTTCCTTGAGCTCATTAGCGCTAAAAATGCTCTATCTTACTCTCTCCTCCAACTTGAGACCTAAAACTTTACTTACACTTTTGAACTAACATGCCTCACCTCTTTCTATGCCCATATTTCCATATTCATGCTGAAATATATCCAACTCACCTCATTAGGCCACCTAGGGATTAAGAATAGGTCTAATGTAGACATAAAAACATGAATTAGACTTGTACCTACATTATGAGACACTTGAGGGTATATCTATAGTTCATACTCATCCTCTTCATGTAATTGGCAAGTTCAACCATATTCTCGCATAACTCTAATCCATCATGGCATACCACATCTCCATGACTAGGATTCCTAACCAAGGTCCTTAAACCCTTGAACCTTCAAGCACTAACCACCTCATGACTACATCACTCTTTCTCACATTCACAAACCTTTAACATGATTCATGAAAGCACCAAAACACATTACAACACCTGTGTCACTTTTAAAATCCATCATACTTACTCAAGATACATCAAAACACCATGCCAACTCATTAAAGAATGAAACATGATCGATCAACAAAAATGCCATAATATAAATTATATACACTACCAATAAATATTCATATTAATTTATCTTTTTAACATCAATAAAAACTATTAACATCAATAAATACTAAACTTTCAAGGACCAGGAGAAGATAACTACTTACGGAGGCTCTAAAAGGGTTATTTTTGGCCTTTTTGCACTTGGTGACCACCCTTCAGTACTACATGGAAAATTTTAATAACATAAGAAATTTTTGTGAGATATATGCAATCATCTAAGGTATTTTAGGAAATTTTTGGAAGAAAAATCAGGACTAGGAACAATTTATGTAATATTGGGCTATTTGTAGCATGGTATAAGGAAATGAAAGTGATGAAAAAGATACTTGGCTTGTTTTAGATATATCAAAATCCTCACGATGAGTTAGAAAACAATAAAATACTATTTTCAAACATAAGGATGTATACTTCATTGTGAAAAAGGTTTCAAAGGATTATGAGGAGTAAATTTATAGATATGGGCTCGACAATGCAGGTTGAACAAATACCTTTGATTTTAGTGGAGATTCAACTAAGGATTTTGGGAGTTCCAAGGAGAGTTTTAAGATTGTTAAAAGGTTAGACTAGATAAAATAGTACCATCTCCATGTCACATGATTTTATTTTGACAAAAGGAAAAAAATTTCTTTGGTTGTAGTATGACCTTTTGGGGACCGCTCATGACTAGAATTGAAAAAGTGAATAAATTTTAAATATAAGGAATAATGAATTTGAGAATTTTTTTTAATTATATTCCTTTGGTGTTTTCTACTCAAAATTATATAATTTTGGCATAGGAAACACCAAGGGAATCTCTCGAGGCAAGAAAGCACTATATAGGCTATTTTTAACAAAGTGTAATAGTGACACCTAACTTACAAAAATGGAAAATGAGCACTTAGAGACCCATGATATCCATTTTTACATTTTAAAAAATTAAAAAGGGACATAGGGGACACTAAGATGCACCACTAAGGAGGAGATGGAGAATTAGAAGTTACATCAATTAAGTTGCGATTTAAGTTGTTAGGTAGGTGTTTTCAAATAAGCGTAAGTTTTGGCCCCTTTCTCATGATGAGCTGACCCTATGTGCACTATGAAGGAAGAAATTTCCATTTATATTTTTATAAAGGGACATGAAATACATAATAATGTTCCACCAAGGATGAGGAAGAGTTGTTTCACTTAAAACATCAACTTTGGGTGTTATGTAAGTGCTTTCAACTCACTTTCATAAGAACTTATGGCCCCTTCCATATGATGTCCCTACCCTAGGATAATTTTTGACAAATTATGTCCCTTTTCTCCTTAATAAATGTGGTAAGGGACATGAGGGGGTCTGAGACCCATTTACTAAGTCATAACCCCATTTTCTCATCTCATTTAACTCGGGTTAAATAGGGTGAGTTCAAGCATAGTTTAACTAGGGTTATGAAGGGGTGACTATAAAAATCATACTTATCCATTTTAAAAGTAATTTTAATATTTTAAGCTATTTCATTTCATCTATTATGTTTTTATGTGCCAATTTTTAGAAACCTCCATGGATAAAAATACAACTTTTCTCATAGCTCTCAAATCCTAGCTCTGTTTGCCTTTAAATTTTTCCTACAACCTCCTTTCCAAAATGCCTTGAAGAAGAAACAAATATTTTTTCTATTTATGCTATACATTTTTTATATTAGACACATGAATATTCCATATTTTTTTCTTTGTAGATCCTTAGAGTTCCCGTAGTCGAAAACATCTAAAATTTGGAGCATGAGATCACAATAAAAACCTAATCTAACAAAACAAAATTCATCTCAATCCAACATTTAAAAGGAAAACTTATAGTTTTTTAGGAAATTGACACCAAATATATTAAAAAAATAGTAAGTGTTGAAAACCAAAAATAAATAATAGTAATTTCAAGACCTCTATGTAATTCCTCAAGTCCATAAGTTAGTAAATTAAGAAAATTAGAAAATTGTGTAAATCATCTAAAAATAGAATCGAGGTGGGGCGTGTCTTACTAAAATTAGTATCCCAGATAAAGCCCAAATTTAAAACACACATACATCCTTTATTTCCTCCTTATCTTTAGCCATCATGAAAATTAATTACACTGGCTTCGAGCCAATATCCACTCTGGCCACCAAGTACCTGAATGTGGAAGATGGTGATGTGACACATCTGGACCAGGAATATCTGAGAGCATGGATGATGAAATACATTAGAGGGAGTGTTGAGTACAATAGTTTCATTGGAGAAATATTCAAAAAGGAGGGTAACCCCTCTATATTCAAAACACGAAGCTTATGCAAGGCATTATAACACTGCCACAAGAACCATCACTATGGAGGATAAATCTCATCTGGAAGTATTGACACAAAATGGGATTTATCAAAGTATATAGATTCCCACCCATAATCATATGGTAATAATCTCAAGGGAGGATGAATCACAGGAGTGTCCTAAGGTTCATTCCTATCTTCAAGGAATTGAAATTGGTTCATGGCTCAGAAAGAAAGAGAGAAAAACTTCTCGAATGCCAAAGACATTATCACAAAAGAAAATTCAGAAGCATACTCGATGCAATTATACTCTTGAGTAGATTGATGGGTGAAGAAAATACAATGGAATCCATGATTGGATGACATAATTCATATTGGTAATCATTAAAGGAGACCAAATGATTTATTTGGGTCCAATCAAGTAGTGATAACATCCACCGGTAATTGGAGTTGTTGTTAACCATTAAGAGGTTAACTATGACCTCTTACTTAGTGTATTCCCTAACATACACAGGACACTTGAAGGTATTTCACTAGCCTATAATGTTTTCTTGGTGCCCATTTTGATCCTCTACCATTTTTCCATGTTTCCCTTTGCTCTTTGTCCTCTCGAAATGTTTTTCCCTCATGAAATCGATGATGTTAAGTTATAGCTCCATTCTTGTGCATTGGATTGTTTGCGAAACTCATTACCTTTCCCTATTTTTCCCATTCAAATGAATTTTCCATTTTCCCCATGTTTTCCTGGCCTTTGTAACTCAAAATTGTTCGTTTTATACTTATTTTCCCTCAATTATCCCTTTCCATGTGATGTGGGAGCATAACTTGTAGAAACCATAACTTTTGATCCAACTGTTGGATCATCCTGAAATTTTACAGGGTGGTAGATATACATTAGTACTATGCTGGGGTCAACATTGCTTGCAAGGTTGTGCCCATTTTGGCACGTTTTTGGGCTCATATTCCTTCATCTAGTGGCCTAAAATTGGCTCGAATGTTTTTTCCGCTTTTGACTAGGTCTTAGAACTTTAATAAATTTTGTTGTGCTTGTCAGAATAAGTCCAAATTTCATGTGAGCCCTAATTTATGAATGCATATTTGGCATGCAAATTTTGGGGTCAATCTAAGTTGTTTTGCATTTTAGGGTTTTTTGGCATTTTAGGGTTTGTTGGCATTTTAGGGTTTTAGAGTAGTCTTGAAATAAAAGGAGGATTGTAATGATGTAATAGATTAGTGTGAATTCTAGAATGAGAAGTAAGCTATTTTGAAACTCTTAGTTTTATTTGCAAAGCTATTTATGTGTGTTTTTGGAGGTATTTCAACCTCTTGCAGCTGGATTCACATCAATTGGTATCAGAGCAGGATTTTGATCTTGCAGAAATAGTTAAGGTAACATATTACATTTTTATGTGTAGTTTTTACCTCTATTTTATATAACCATGGCTAGACGTGGGAGGGGAGGTTATGCCCAGATGAATAGGCATATGTAGGAGCTATAGAGATAAGTTGTTGAGCTCATGGGAGAAGTTACCCACCTTAGAAGGAGACATGCAAATGGGGATGCAAACCCAGATAGTGATATTGAAGAAGAGCCTCCATTAATGAATGAAGGAGGAGATGGAGAAGAAAATGAGAGAGATGAAGAAACCTTGAATGAGAGACCATTTGAGGAGAGATTGATCCAGGCTTTAGAGGGAAAGAATGATGGCATCAAGATTAATGTTCCTGATTATGGTGGACGGTTAGGATCTCGAGGAGTTGATTGGTGGTTAAATCACATGGAAATTTTTTTGAGTGGAAAACCCTTTCAGAGGAGAATAAGGTTAAGTTTTCATGCAATAAGTTGGCTAGACATGCATTGATCTAGTGGGATCACCTACAAAATGAAAGACAAAAGAATGGAAAGGGCAAGATCCAAAACTGGAATAAAATGGTAAAGAAGCTGAAAGAAAAGTTTCTTCCTATAGATTATGCTCAGACACTCTTTTAAAGGTTCCAAAACCTAAGATGAAGGATTTCAGCATTGAGGAGTATACTAATGAATTTTACAAGTTATCAATCAGGGTGGAACAGGGAGAGTCTGAAGAACAAAAGGCTACATGGTACATAAAT
Organism: Taxus wallichiana var. yunnanensis; assembly: GCA_018340775.1. NCBI lineage: Eukaryota > Viridiplantae > Streptophyta > Pinopsida > Cupressales > Taxaceae > Taxus > Taxus wallichiana. Next base: position 332,514,065 of record CM031233.1, on the reverse strand, counting down.
GGGTTGAGTTACACCATACAAGATGAGATGAGTATGCTCCAGATCCATAGCCTAGATGATGCTTATCAACTTGCATTAAAGGTAGAGGAAAAGAACAAGAGGAATAATTTTAGAAGAGGTGTGAAGAGAGGTCCATCATCATCTCCAATGAGGGGCAAGGGTAGATTTGAATCTACAAAAGGTGAATCCTCTAATACAGAAGGGCATGAAGATTCTGGTCAAAGCCATGGTAACTACCAAAGAGGTAGGGGGTTTCAGAGGGGAAGAGGTTATAATGGAGGACGGGGCTGGAATAGCCCCCAAAGGAAATATACATGTTACAGATGTGGTGAAGAGGGGCATGAGCTTTTGAGTGTCCACACTATCCTACACAAGATAGATTATAGGGAGAAAAACCACGAGTAAATATGGTTGAAGCTGAAGAGGAAGAAGAAATGGAGGTTATTGCAGACTTGGGTGAAACCCTCATGATAAGGAGGAAAATGATTTTCCCAAGGAAGGAGAAAGAACATGATGTTTTTGGAGCTGATTCGTGGCTACGAACAAATATATTTTGAACAAGATGCACCTCTAGAGGAAAGGTATGTAAAATTATTATTGATGGTGGTAGTTGTGAAAATATGGTTTCAATTGTAATGGTTGATAAACTCAATTTGAAATGTGAGAAGCATCCATATCCCTATCATATATCATGGTTCAAGAAAGGAAATGAAGTAACCATAGATAAAAGATGCCTTATAAAGTTTTCAATTGGGAATACCTACAAGGATGAGGTGTGGTGTGATGTTATCCTAATGGATGCATGTCATATATTATTGGGTAGGCCTTGATAATACGATAGAAAGGTTACACATGATGGAGGGAAAAATACATATACCTTTTGGAAGGATGGTGTAAAGGTGGTCTTGTTACCCTTCAAGGAAGAAGAGAAGAGTGAGGGATTATTGGCTACAAAAGAGTTTGTTACAGAAATGGAAGAAGCTGGATGTTGTTATGCACTAATGTCAAAGAAGATGGAGAAAGAAGACTTTAATATACCTGTTGCGGTAGAAAAGATACTAAAAGAATACAAAGATGTCATACCGGATGAGCTACAGATGGGTTACCTCCAAAGTGAGATATTCAACACCATATTTATTTGATCCCAGGATTGGCCCTTCCAAACTAGGAAGCCTATCGAATGAGTCCAACATAGAGTGAAGAGTTGAACAGACAAGTGAAAAATCTAATACATAAAGGGTTAGTGAGAGAAATCATGAGTCCATGTGTAACTCCAATGTTATTGACTCCCAAAAAAAGATGGAGACTGGAGAATGTGTGTAGATAGTAGAGCCATAAACAAGATCACAATTAAGTATTGGTTCCCAATTCCGTGATTGGATGATATGATGGATGTGCTAGCGGGAGCCCGATATTTTAGCAAGATTGACCTATGGAGTGGGTACTACCAGATCCAAATCCGTGAAGGGGATGAATGGAAAACTACTTTCAAAACAAAAGATGGATTATATGAGTGGATGGTGATGCCATTTGGGCTATCTAATGCACCCAGTACATTCATGAGGTTGATGAACAAAGTACTCCGAGAATACAATGGTAAGTTTGTTGTTGTCTATTTTGATGATATTTTGATATTCAATAAGACAATGGAAGAACACTTGTTACATCTGAAATTGGTGTTAGAATTGTTATGTAAAGAGAGTCTATATGCAAACTTAAAGAAGTGTAGATTTCTTCAAAAGAGTCTTGTTTTTGGGATTTGTCATATTAAAGGATGGAGTGAGGATGGATGAGGAAAAAGTTAAAGTAATTGGAATGGCCTATTCCAAGGAATGTGACATAGGTTCGTAGTTTTCATGGATTGGAAACTTTTAATAGGAAGTTCATCAGAATTTTAGTAGCATTGTTGTACCCATAATAGAGTGTACAAAAGGGAAGGAGTTTGTATGGACCAAGGTAGCAATATATAGTTTTGAATTGTTGAAGAAGAAAGGGTCAGAAGCACCTATTTTGGTATTGCTGATTTTAGCAAGGTCTTCAAGGTTGACTCGATGCCTCACATGTTGGGATTGGAGTGTGTTGAGAGTCAAGAAGGACGACTGTGGCATTCTTCATTGAAAAGCTAAATGAAGTCAGGAGGAAATATTCTACTTATGATGTGGAATTTTACGCTATTGTTCAGGCATTAAGGAACTGGAGACATTACTTGGTAGTAAAGGAATTTGTACTCTTCACTGACCATGAGGCCTTGAGTTATGTAAACACATAGAAGAAACTAAATAGTAGGCATGAAAAATGGGTTTCATTTTTGTAAGAATATACTTTTCTTTTAAAGCATAAGTTTGATAAGTAGAAGCAAGTTGTTAATGCCTTGAGTAGGCATGTATCCCTTTTAACAACAATGGAAAATAAAGTACTATGGTTTGAGATAGTTAAGGAATTGTATGAACGTGATCTATATTTTGGTGATGTTTTCAGAAAACTTAAGGAGCCTACAGTAGGTAGTGATTCTTTTGATTATTTGATGCAAGATGGTTATTTGTTTAGGGGGAAACAATTGTGCATCCCTATTGGTTCAATGAGAGAAAATATTATAAGAGAATTACATAGTGGGGGTTGGTTGGACACTTTGGTATAAGTAAGACAATTCTCTTGTTGTAGAAAAGTATTATTGGCCAAAGGTAAAGAGGGACATAAGTAGGGTTGTAGCAAGATGTAGAGTGTGTCAAATGGCTAAGGGCCATGCACAAAATACTGGGTTGTATATGCCATTGCCTATCCCTACAGGGCCATGGGTTGATCTGAGTATGGATTTTGTGTTAGGGATTCCTAACACACAGCGAGGGAATGATTCTATATTTTTTGTGGTTGATAGATTCTCTAAGATGGCACATTTCATTTCTTGTAAAAAAACTAATGATGCTTCCAGAATTGCAGATTTTTTTTTTTGAAGTGGTTAGATTGCATGGAATTCCAAGAACGATCACTTCAAATCGGGACATGAAGTTTTTGAGTCACTTTTGGAGGACTCTGTGGAAGAAATTGGGGACACAACTACAGTTCAGTAGTGCATATCACCCCCAGACTAATGGGTAGATGGAAGTAGTGAACAAAAGCTTGGGAAATCTCCTACGTTGTATAGTTGGAGAAAAGCCAAAACAATGGGACTTAGCTTTACCTCAAGCTGAGTTTGCATATAATAGCTTAGTAAACAGGTCAACAGGGAGGTCTCCTTTCTAGATTGTATATGGTAGGAATCCCAAGGGGGTCCTAGATCTAATTTTTCTACCAGGTGAAGATGAAACTAGTGATGATGTAGAAGCATTTGCATAACACATTCTACAGCTACAAGATGAAGTGAGGGAAAAGATGAAAGTGAGTAATGCACAATATAAAATAGCTGTAGATGTCAGTAGGAGAGTAATTTTATTTGAAGAAGGAGATATGGTGATGGTTCATCTTAGAAAAGAGAGGTTTCCAAAGGGGACATATAATAAACTCAAGTATAAGAAGATTGGGCCATGTAGGATTATGAAGAAAATGAGTGATAATGCCTACAAGGTGGAGCTACCTGAAAAATTTTCTATCTCACCAGTTTTTAATGTTTCTGACTTATATAAGTTTTCAGGTCATGATGAAAATGTTGCAGAGGAGGAAGAAATAAACTGGAAGCAACAGATGCCGAAGAAGAAAAAGGAGAGGGTAATGCGTGTCTTGGACCAAAAGACAATCACTACTAGACATGAGAGCTACAACAGATATTTGGTACAGTGGGAAGGTTTGCAGCAAGAAGAAAATACTTGGATTCTTGAGTGGGAGTTGAAGAAGATTGACAGTGCAAAATTAGATGAATTTCGTCAACTGAATTCGTAGGAGCTGAATTCTTTTCAACCAGGGGAGAATGATGTGGGAGCATAACTTGCAGAGACCATAACTTTTGATCGACCATTGGATCATCCTAAAATTTTATAGGGTGGTAGATATACATTAGTACTATGCTGGGATCAAAATTTCTTGCAAGGTTTTACCCATTTTGGCACGTTTTCGGGCTCAGATTCCTTCATCTAGTGGCCTAAAATTGGCTCGAATGTTTTTTCCACTTTTGACTAGGTCTTAGAACTTTAATAACTTTTGTTTTGATTGTTAGAATAAGTCCAAATTTCACATGAGCCCTAATTTATGAATGCATATATGGCACGCACATTTTGGGGTCAATATGAACTGTTTTTGCATTTTAGGGTTCTTTTTGGCATTTTAGGTTTGTTGGCATTTTAGGGTTTTAGAGTAGTCTTGAAATAAAAGGAGGATTGTAATGATGTAATAGATTAGTGTGAATTCAAAAATGAGAAGTAAGCTATCTTGAAACTCCTTGTTTTATTTGCAAAGCTTTTTATGTGTGTTTTTAGAGGCATTTCAACCTCTTACTACAACACTGGATTCACATCACCATGGTCGTCAATTGCCTAAAAACACTTTCCATTTGTCTTTTGATAAAAAAAACTTCACCCATGAAGAAAAAATTGATTTTGGGCATCGCTGGAAAGTTATACTTTTTTTACGGTCATACGGGTGTCCTTTTCCTATCACATTTTAGCTCAAACATCTTCTCATATGTGGCAGTTAGAAAAGTCAAAACAGTGGAGGGGCAGAGCTATAGAGGAACGATGGAAATTTTTTTGAGGAAGTGTGGAAATGTGTTTTTTGCATTGATTTTGATAAATTTTTTGGAAAATTTGTGTCGTTTGTGCCTGTAAGGACCAATGCAATTGGTTTTGAGGATCAATTTGAAGATCAAAGATGTTTTTGGAATAAATGTTTTCCCTAACCCGTCCAAAATGTGAAATATCAAATCCAAAAGTTGCAGAGTCAAATTTTGGAGGGATAAGGATGAAATAATGAAAGGAAGGGGGTATGCATGCTTTGAAGATGAAAAACGTGCCTCCACAATGGATAATGATGTGAATTTTGCAATGATTCACCTTTTTTCAAAACACCTGAAAACTTTTGTTGCAAATATGTTAAACATCCATGTCTATGAATCATGATGAATTTGTAACAAACTAAGATGCCATCGGATATTATTTTCTTGGGAAAGAAGGATAAAATATAATAGAGATATATATAATACATGTTTTGAGACATGTAAAAGGTCAGAAATTAAAAATCACGAGAATATTTTGTGAGAATCTCATATTTTGATAAATCCTTCAAAAAACCTAGTTAATTTTTTTCGTGTTATATCTTCATTCATGTTGAGTTAGTTACAAGTGTATATCCATCGAGACGGCTACGATATTGTTCCTAAAATTCTCCCCTGTTGATGAATCTAACAAGATTTTTAATTAATCTATGTTATTTTGGGCAATATGATGTCTGTTATCATATTAAATGTCTGCAAATAGTTTTCCTTGTTCTTGTTGTAATCTTGCATTGAAATATTTAGGAATCACACATATCTCATCCTTATTGATAGTTTAGTGGCATTTGCAATTTCATTTTTCAGAAGAGATTTCATCTAGCATTGAAAATAAGTTGTTTAAAATCACTTCACCTTCATTTGTTAATATACATTTCTTGTAATCCTTTGGGGGTACCTTTGGTGAGATTTGATCAGATATTTTGATGTTTAATTGAGTCCTTTAACTCAAGATTTTGTGTTGACGTCTCAAAGATTGTGTGAAGATTGGAAACCTGGGCCTCCATTTGTGTATCTCTTTTAGAAGAACATCCCGACTATTTTGAAGCATTTTATCTTATAGTTGTTCAAATGTTGTAGAGGTTGTCAAAGATGGCATAGTCAAGTTTGTGTTGTCAATATCTCACCAAAAATCATTCTAAACAACTAATCCTACCCCATACTACCCCTGTTTTGACCTTTATACCCGTAGAAGATAAAAATTCATTTGCTAAAGTATGCATAACATATCAATATTTCAAAATGTTTTCAATAACCATTTCCTTACATTGAAAGTATCTCCATAATCTGGAAGTGACAACTTGTTAAAGTCAAATTTGGAGTGTTGATCATATTTTCCTAAATCCCCTTCATACTATTTGCGCAAATTGAGCTCCTTCACCATTTGAGGGTTACAAAATAGGTCCTCTTACCTAGGTTGAAAGGCACAACCTAAAATAGTTAGGACAAGATCAACTCCTATTTGAGTGCTATCCATCTCTCCACAAACTGAGTGCAGTTAGATCACATCCACGGCTACAAAATGACATACATCATTATCTATCTGTCTTCAATCTTCATGTCATATCTCGTGATCGCTCGAGACTTAAAAGGAGAACAAATTTGGGTATCAACACCAACGACACCATTTCGGGGACTTGTTGAAAATATTTGAGATATTTGGATACATGTCAAACCTTGGTAATGTTTCTTACAAATGTTGCATGCAAGTACATTGTTGAAGCATCATTTTATAATCAGATTTGTAAGGATTAAGTGAAGATATAAGTTTTGCCTGCAATTTTATCAATTTTCAGTAGTAGTTGCACTTCATTTGCATTTGTGGTTGATAAATTCAAGAAAAGGAAGGTCGATCTATAAAATTTGGCAATATTTTCAAGATCTTGATAGGTATTTGACAGAGTATTTTAGTGCATTTGAACAACTAGGGTTAAAGTCCTTAGTGGTGAATCCATGCTGATTTGATTTAGATAAATACCAGTGTCTTAACTTTATGTCATTTATTTTGTGTTGCTAATCTCTATAAAACTAGAAAGAAGAAGATCTCTCTTCAGGAGGGACCCAAGTAGAAAGTTATTTCAAGAATTGGGAAAAATAGTTTTAGAGGAAAGAAAAGTTTGGAAGGTTGTTGAAGGTCAAACATCAAGCAAAGGTATATCCATTGGTGAGAGAGATCAACCTTTAGTAGAGGATTATCACTCTTCTTCTAGTGATTCTGATTCAAGAAATCTTCTCATAAAATTGTTTACTTCAACTAGTGAAGGTCCTTCTATTGTACCTGGTGAGTTCCTTCTTCAATATGTACCTATGTGTTTCAATTCTAGTAAAACTTTCCAAGAAAATTAGCACCTAGAGAATACCAATCTTGTGAACCACATTCTTGAGCCCCAAAGACCTTGCACTCCTCATCAACTTGTGTCACCCCCAAAATCACCACCTCAAAATCATATGGCTCAGCCTCCCCCTAGACCTCCATTTGTTGTTAACACCTTTGGTCCTATAAATTTTAGGGGAATGGCTGGTTATCCTAATGTTGTGCCTTAGGATGTCAGAAATAGATTGCCAAAGTTCTAGGGGAATAATGCCATAACAGGTGATCAACATTTGAAACTTTTTGTTAACATAATGGAGGACTTTGAGATTGAGCATGAAGATGTGTATATTAAATTGTTCATTCATACACTAGAAGAGGATGCAAGGGATTGGTATAAGGCTCGCCTAATAATTCTATTGATTCATCGAGTGAAATACGAGAATGCATTCAGATTGCAATATGGTGGCAAAATTGATCCTAGGTTTCTATTTTCTGAATTTGAATATATCAAGAAGAACCCCAATGAATCAGTTCATGAATTCAACACAAGGTTTAACAAAACTTTGAGAAGGATTCCAATTAATTTGAGGCCATGTGATTATTCATGCTTGATCAAATATGTAGATGCATTTGATAAGAAGGTAGCCTATTACCTAAGAGACAAGAACCCTACCAATTTAAGGTAGGCCTTTACCATGGCACTGCAGATTGAAAACAATATCAAGGCTATTGGGAAACCTCTCAAGAGAGATGGTGTAAAGTTGATAAACCCTGAAAAGCCTCAAGCAAGCAAGAGTTTAGACTTGGAGGAAGTGGTGAAAACTTTGGTAGGGGCTATCAAAGAGATTTCCTACAAGTTTGCAAGAGATGAGAAGGGAATTGGGAAGACTTCACAAGGTCAAAAAAAACAAAAACCATGACATATTTTCCAATCATCCTAGGGGTGATCAGAGATCTGATGATAGAGGGAAAGGACCCATGGTGTCTGCAAATAGACATCCTCAAGCACGTGAAGGAAGAGTGTTACATGATCCCTTAAGTTCTACGGTTACTATTGTTAAGGAAGTTACTGATATTGATTAGTGTGATAGGTGTTTTCTGCCCATCCTCCATGTGAAGTGGACCAGAAAGATGGTGAAGCTAATAATGATGATGGTACTAATGATGATATTTGCATGGTGGGTTATTCTTCAAGTTCACAAGAAGGAGAAACATTAACTAAGGTCATAAGTGCAAGGACATCTGCAACCTTTTGGGATTGCATCAAACGATTACAAGCCTTTTCCCCCTCATACTCTTGAAGTTGATTTAGTGCAAGATTTTGAGATTCCTAACAATGACTTTGAATACTTAAGATCTTTGATGATTAAGAAGTGTGATGGTGGTATCCCTTTGAAGGAAGATAGACAATTGTTAATGAATGTTGTTTTGGCTCAAGAGAAAGAGTATAATACTAGGAACAAGGTTGTTAAGGTAGTTGGGACTCAAGCCAAACCTAAAACACCCTTTATTACAAGTATTCCCAAAGAATCTCCTAGAAGAGAAACAACTGCCAAAATCTCTGTTGCCGCATGAAACAAAAATTAGAGTCCTCCTCATGCCAAAACTACCAAGGATCCTTGCCATCTAATGAATTTTCTTGTCTCCATTCCAATCTGCCTTGCTAAAGAATGTTCCCTATGACATAACACATGTATTGAGCCAAATCAAAGTGAGTGTTCAAATCATTGAGTTTCTTAGGATTCCTGAGCACAAGAAGAGAGCATTTGAGTACTTGGGATTGAAAGAGGAGAAGAGTACCCCAAGCAGAAATGTAAACATTATTGAAACTCCTCCTCAGATCATTACGAGACCTTGAAACATCACCAACATTAGAGGATCTTAGAGAAACATCGGAAGTATACTTGGGGACATCCTTGGTTGATTCCCAATTGAATGTTGATCCATTCTTTACAACTTTTATCATAAAGGATAGACTACTTCACAATTGTATGTTTGATTCTGGTGCATCATGTAATGTCATGACTCTAGAAGTCATGAATGAGTTGGTTATCAAAGTGACAAAGCAGCCTATGGAAAGTGTACTACCATGGACTCAAGAGAAGTGTCGTAGTTTGTTGTTGTGTGAAGGGTCTAGTGGTGCAACTTGCATCTTATCCTAGGAGAAATTTAAAATTGGATGTTGTGATTTTTGATTTCCCGCCAAATGGGGTATGTTATCACAAGAAAGTGGGTTCAGAACTGTTGGAGGGATTTTCTAAATGGACATGTCTTTTACCACTATTCCCATTGAGGGCAGCCTTTTTAAGCTCTATGGAGAAAAGAATATGTTGCATCTAATTGAGGATCCAAACAATGCTTCTTATGAAGTATTATTTTTGATGTTGATGTGGATGATTTTATTGGGTTTTCTAATGGTAAGGAGAACAAGATGGATCAGTCAAAGTAGCTTGAGCAGGTATGTTCTCCTTGGACCTTGCTCCAAATTTGGAAATGGTGCTGGTATAATTGTGAATTCTCCTAGCTTGGAAGAGTTCGCTTTTTTCCTTCAAGCTTAATTTTGAATGTACTAACAACATTCTGAGTATGAAGCCTTTTTTGTTGGGTCCGAGAATTACATGGAAGTATGGTGTCAAGGACATCATTGCAAAAGGAGATTCAGAGCTAGTTTTCAAACAAATAAGAAAATTGTATGCTATAAAAATCAATGGATGAAACAGTACAAACATGCAGTTTGGGATCTAATTGAGATGTTTAATTCCTTCAATATTGTGCATCATGACAGAAGTTTCAATGTTACTACTAACAAGTTGGTAGTGTTGGGGTCAATATTTGGAAATTGCACTATTTCACCTTATTGTGAGTACAATATTGAAGTGTTAACTAGGCCAGTTGTCCCTGACAACATCAAGCATTGGCAAGTGTTTAATGATGATGCTCAAGTGCAAAGGTTCTTACAAAATCAAGGTGAGTTTACAGGTCATAATATTGATTGGGAACCAATGGTGTGTGTGACTGAAGGAAGAGATTTTTTTGGAAAGTATATTATCCAATTAAAAACTAACACCATTCCTATAGGGATGGTTGCTCTTGAGTCAAATTTTAACAATGTTCATTGCATCATCAATAGAAACATGTCTTCCTCAATGGATGTGGAAGACCATAACTTGGGCACTAGAGATAAACCAAGAAATGTGTGGTGGGAAATAATCTAAACAAAGAGGAAAAATAGTCCTATGTTCAACTATTGAAGAAATATCAGGACTATCTTGCTTGGTCTTATTCAGAGCTAAAAGCATACAGAGAGGACTTATTTCAGCATGATATTCCTCTTGAAACAAATGCCAAGCCCTTCAGACAAAATTAGAGGCCAATTAATTCACTCCTCTCAATGAAAATGCAAGAAGAATTGAAGAAAGCGAAGAGGAGGGATCATTCAGCCCACAAGGTATTCGTCTTGGGTTACAAACCTCAGTGTCGTCAGGAAAAGAAAATGGAGATATCATACTTTTTGTAGACTTTAGAAATATGAATAGAGATTCATTGAAGGAAAATTATCCTTTACCAAACATGGAAAACATGTTGCAGCTTAGTGAATGGATCTGAATTTTTGTCCACTGGATGGTTTCTATGGCTATAATCAAGTTGTTGTCAAGGAGTTAGAAAGATTTAAAACCGCCTTTACCACTCCTTGTGGAACATATGTTTATGTAGGAATGCCTTTTGGACTTATGAATGCTAGAGTTACTTTCCAAAGGGAAATGGATGTTGGTTTTTTTGGTTACATAAATGACATCATTGCATTTTATCAAGATGATGTGACTATGTTTTCAAGGAGTAGAAAAGATCACTTGCAACACTTGGAAAAAATGTTGATCAGATGTAGAGAATTTGGAATCTCTTGAATCCAAAGAAGTTCCATTTTTGGGTAGAAAAGGCCAAGTTTCTTGGTCATATTTTTTCAAAGGATGGTTTCATGATTGACCCTGAGAGGGTAGAAGCAATCAGCAAGGTTCCAATTCTAAGAACAAAAAGGGCATGCAATCCTTCTTTGGGAAGATCGGTTTCATTAGAAGTTTTGTGTCTAATTTTGCTGAATTGACACTTCCTATTACATGCATGTTAAAGAAAGACCAAGTTATCAAATGGTAGGAGGCTTCTATTTAGGATTTTGAAGGAATCAAAGAAGTAGTTAAACATGCACTGTCTTGTGCAGCTCCAAATTACAAAAGGCCTTTCCAAATCTTCTCCTTTGCTTTTGAAAATACCATTGCATCTGTTTTCCTATAGAAGGATGAAGATGGGGCTGAGAGGCCTATTTCCTTCTTTAGCAAGGCTTTACAAGCTTCTAAGTTAAAGTACACAACCATAGGAAAAGAAGCATTTTCCTTGGTGAAAGTAACAAAGGTTTTCGGGTTTTATAGCTTAAGTTCAAAAGTTGTTTCTTATGTTCCCCACACCATGGTAAAAGACATCTTATCAGAGATGGAGATCTCAAGAAAAATATGTAGATGGGTGAACAAACTGTAGGAGTATGACATGGACATCCAAACCACAAATTTGGTGAGAGGTTTGGGTCTTGCTAAGCTCATGGTGAGAGAGACTTACATTTGTGGAAGTGAATGAAGTAGAGGAAGAAAGGGGATATGCTCTTGAGAAGTTGGTGAGTTCTAAGTAGTACAAGGATGTAATATTTTACCTCGAGACACCTATGCTTCCCGATCATTTAATTAAAAATAAAAAAGAGCCTTCAAGATGGATTCTCAAAAATACATCATTAGTGACTTTAGGATGGCTTGGAAGAACCCCGAACGTTTCCTCTTGAAATGTATAACTGAAGATGAAGCTCCCAAAATAGTTTTTGATTTCCATGGGGAGTTTATGGAAGAAAATTTTCGGAAGGGTTACAACACACAAAATTTGAGAGCTGGTTATTGGTGGCCTACTTTCTTCAAATATGTAACCCCTTTAGTTAGAAAATGTTAAATCATCAAACATTTCTTTGGAAGAATGAAAGCTTTAGGCTCCCTTCCTTTGTAACATGTATCAATTGAATCTACTTTCAAACAATGGGGAATGGACTTCATTGGTGAGATCTTAAACCCTTCTAGTGCTAGACATAAGTGGATTATCGTAGCCATAGATTACTTTACCAAGTGGGTAGAAGTAATCCCCACCAAGAAAGCAACACACCAAGTTGTTAGGTACTTCCTCTTAAATCACATGATATGCAGATTTGGTGTGCCACCAAGATTGTTGTTGATAATGCCATGTGTTTTGAGCTAAACCCTTGATGGTAATGTGTAAGGAGTATGGAACCAATCTAACTTATGCTTCAAACTATAACCATCAAGGAATGGACAAGTTGAGTCCAACAATAATAACTTGTTGTAGATCATTAGGATAACCTTGGAGTTGAACAAGAGAAAATGGGGTGAACAACTGAAATTTGCAATTTGGGTGATAGAATCACAACTAAAAGAGCTCTTTGGTAAGAGCCCATTTGATTTGGTGTATGGAACTCAAGCTCTGTTGCCCCTTCATCTGCAATTATCTTCATTTTAGTTTGTTCAACAACTTGAAGATCAAGAGGTCGTGCCATATGAAGCAAGGATTAATCATATTGTTGAGTGGATGAAAAAGAAAAGCATCACACCAAAGGCATGTCAAATTTAGAGAGAAGTTGAAGAGGTTGTTTGAAAAGAAGGTCACTCCTAGGGCTTTCAATGTTGGAGATATAGTTGTGTTGTGGGATAGCATAAATGAAGATAAGGGAAAACATGGTAAATTTGATGCATTTTGGATGGGCCCTTACTCCATTAATATTAGAATTGGTGAAAATACCTTTTTTCTCAAGGAATTAGATGGGGAATTGCTTGAACTACATGTTAATGGCAGGCATCTAAAGCATTTCTTGGATTAATCCCCAAATTTGAGGTATGCACCACTTGTACAGTGTATAGTGTTTGGCTTTTTCTCTGTTTTTGGTGTTTTGTCGGTTCATGGTTTGCCTTGGTGTGTGGCAGCCATTTTTGTCAGTTTCTTAGCTGGTTTTTGGTGACTTTTGCTCATAACGCCATTTTCCCAATGGATTATTTTGGAACTTGGTCTACTTTTGTTCTTGTGGCACTCATTAAACATTAACTTTTTTACATGTGTTCCCCTTTGTTCTTTGTACTCGAAACATTTTTTCCTCGTGAAATCGATGATTTGAAGTTGTAGCTCCATTCTTGTGCTTTGGATTGTTTGTAAACTCATTACCTTGCCCTAATTTTTCCCGTTCAAATGCCTCTGCCATTTTTCCCATGTTAACTGGCCTTTAGAGCTCGAAATTATTCGTTTTATACTTATTTTCCCTCAAATATCCCTTTCCATGGTCGTAAATTTCCTAAAAATACTTTCCATTTGTCTTTTGATAAAAAAATTCTTCACCCATGAAGGAAAAATTTATTTTGGGTGTCACTGGAAATTTATGCACATCACTGACAATTTATGCATTTTTTTATGGTCATACAAGCATCTTTTTCCCATCAAATTTTAGCTCAAACATCTTCTCATATGTGGTAGTTAGAAAAGTCAAAACAGTGGAGGGGTGGAGCTTTGGAGGCACGGTGGAAAATTTTCCTTTAATGAAAAGGAGTTAAGGTAAAAAATTGGAGCTTAGGCCCTTAGCGAATCAAAGGTGGAAACATGTCATGTTTTCATCAAAAGTGGGATGGAAGGCTAGAAAAGGACTTAGAAAAATTTTCTTTCTGGCAAAAGGGAGAAATTTTTTTGAAAGAGGCCGCGGGTCCATCGGGCCAATCAGGAGAGGACACATGGCAGGATCCGAGAAGAGTGGAGCGGCAAACATCCGAGAGAGTTTGAGATTTTTAACCTTTTTCATAAAAAGGTTTAAAGTCTTAAAAGAAGGCTCGACCTCGACAAAGAAGAAAATTAAAGGCTTGCGTGGGTCGGCGGGCCACCGGAGGAAAAAGGGAAATGTTGCCTTTTTGCAAAATGAGTTAAAGTGGTAGTCGAAGCATGGCTCTGTAATGAATCAGAGGGAGACACGTGTCAAAAGCAAATGGTAGAGGGGAGTGCGGGCCACCGATGAGTTTTGAAAACTTTGAAATTTTGTGAAGGATGTACGAAGCAAAAAAGGGAGTTATGGCCTCGCAGCGAAGGAACGATCACCACGTGTTAAGGACAGAAGCAAAGGTGTAGGTCCATGGGGATAATTTTGAAAAATTCCCTTTTTTCCAAAAAAAATGTGTAAATGTGAAGAATCAAGCTGAGGTTCCAATGGGGCCCACTTTATGCCATGTGTCAACACCAAATCTCAAGGGCGGAGGGGCGGAGAAAAACATCAATTTTTTACTTTTTTCCAAAAGTGTTAAAATATCAAAAAATGATCCCAAGCCCATTTTTAATCACATTGTGACATGCGGAGCGCTCAAATTGAAGGGAGGAGGGAAAACCAATGGTAATCGAGCATTTTTAGTTTGGCCACCATTTTTGCTCCAAGAAGTGTGGAAATGCATTTTTTGCATCAATTTTGATCAAATTTTTGGCAAATTCATGTCGTTTGTGCCTGTAAGCACCAATGCAATTGGTCATGAGGATCAATTTGAAGATCAGAGATGTTTTTGGAATAAATTTTTACCCTAACCCATCCAAAAAGTGAAATATCAAATCCAAAAGTTACAGAGTTAAATTTTGGAGGGATAAGGATGAAATAATGAAAGGAAGGGGGTTTGCATGCTTTGAAGATGAAAAACGTGCCTCCACAATGGATAATGATGCAAATTTTGCAATGATTCACCTTTTTTCAAAACACTTGGCAAATTTTGTTGCAAATATGTTAAACATCCTTGTCTGCGAATCATGATGAATTTGTAACAAACTAAGATGCCATCGGATATTCTTTTCTTGGGAAAGAAGGATCAAATGTAATAGAGAGATATATAATACATGTTTTGAGACATGTAAAAGGTCAGGAAATTGAAAATCATGAGAAAATTTTGAGAGAAGCTCATCTTCTAAGAAACTCTCCAAAAAACTTGGTTAATATTTTCTGTGTTAGATCTTAATTCATGTTGAGTTAGTTACAAGTGTATAATCATCACACAGCTCCGAGATTGTTCCTGAAACTCTCTCCTCCCGATGAATCTAACAAGAATTTGAATTAATCTATGTTATTTTGGGCAATATGATTTTTTTATCATGTTTAAATGTCTACAAATAGTTTTCCTTGTTTTTGTTACAATCTTGCATTGAAATCTTTAGGAATCACATAGATCTCATCCTTATTGATAGTTTAGTGGCATTTACAATTTCATTTGTCAGAAGAGCTTTCATCTAGCATTTAAAATAAGTAGTTTAAAATAACTTCACCTTCATTTGTTGATAGAGATTGATTGTAAGCCTTTGGGGTACCTTAAGCATGATTTGATTAGAGATTTTGATGTTTAATTGAGTCCTTCAACTCAAGATTTTGTGTTGAGGTTTCAAATATTGTGTGAAGAGTGGAAACTTGGGCCTCCATTTGTGTATCTCTTCTAGTTGAAAGAACATCCTGACTGTTTTGAAGGATTTTATCTAATATTTGTTAAAATGTTGTAGAGGTTGTCAACGATCCGGCATAGTCAAGTTTGTCTTATCAATATCCCACCAAAAATCATTCTAAACAACTAATATTGCCCCATACTACCCATGGTTTGACCTGTATACCCACAAAAGATCAAAATCCATTTACTAAAGTATGTAGAACCGATCAGGATTTCAAAATGTCTTCAGTAACCCTTTCCTTGCATTGAAAGTATCTCCATAATCTGGAAGTGATAACTTGTGAAAGTTAGATTTGGAGTGTTGATCATATTTTCCCAAGGCTCCTTTATACTATTTTCACAAATTAAGGGATATCTTCATCTCCTTCACCATTTGAGGGTTACAAATAGGTCCTCTTACCTTGGTTGAAAGGCACAACCTAAAACAGTTAGGACAAGATCAAGTCCTATTTGAGTGCTATCCATCTCTCCACAAATATGAGTGCTAGTTAGATCACATCCCCAGCTACAAAATGACATACATCATGATCTATCTATCTTCAAGCTTCATGCCATATCTGTGATGCTACTCAGACTGAAAAGGAGAAAAATTTGGGTACCAACATGTTCCACAAAAGGAACATGCATTCGAAAAATAATGGTAGCAAACTTTAAAGATATCAATGCACATTTATCACGAGTGAATGGTGTGTTCACAATGTATCTCATCAAGGTAATGGAAGGATCCCTTGAGTAGATAATTTTACTAGAGGTAGACGAGCTGATCTATATGTATGGGAGGTTATTCACATAGTTCAAAAATTTCACCTATTTTGGTTATCGAGGTACCCAAGTCATAATACCATCCTTATTGAATTGTTTATAAAAATTCATCTCGTTCATATAAAATGCAAATATAGAAATAGGAGGGGTATTTCCTTTCACATCTCCTTGGGTATTTATTCATATAATAATGTGCTTGATTCTTTAAACATTGAGACCTCTCTTTCTTCCTTTAATTTATACTTCTATGTGGATAGGTCTGATTTTGACCTTAGGAAGGATCTTGATTCCTTCGTCTTTGCCGGATGCAACATATTCCTTCTATTAATAACTTCTAAGCTAACTATGTAGATGAGAAGGAAGTAAGAAAAAGGGATTATATAAGGATGATAGTGGAACAAACCATAAATTTAATATTGATTGGTTTGTGCAAGGTGTGCAAGAAGATGGTTTGGAACTTTTTATCAAGTACGAAGTATTACAATATTTGTTGGCAAGTTGTGTTATCATTAATGTCAATAGGTTTCATTGATGTCAAAAGGAGTTAGGGACATGAAGGTTGATTGGTAGTGTCATGCATTGATGTCTTGAGTTGAGTTGTTTGGTCTCATTGATGATGTAGCATGGTGTTTTGAGGTGTCTTGAGCAAAGTGTAATGACTTGTAGAAGTGATGTAATGATAGGAGGATGAGGTAATGATGTCATGAAGTGTGTTGAAGGCTCTTGAAGGTGTGTAAATGTGTAAAATTTATGAGGTGGTGATACAAAATGTTGGCATGTGGATGATGAGTTGTCATTGATGGTAAAGGAATATTAATGATAAATCGGTATGTAGGAAAGCTATAGGGAGCTTGGAGTGACTTAGAAAAGGTAGAATAAGATAAAGGATTGAAAACACCTAAGTAAGAAATAACTTCTTGAGAAAATAGTAAAAGGAACATGTAGGATGATGAGGTGAGAGCACACTGGGATGATGTTAAGAATTTTCTATCAGTTATATGATTTTGAAACACGATCAAAAGGATGAATACAAGGGAACATTAGTTGAATTTTTAAGATTAGCTCAATTTAAGATATTTAATCCCTAGGCCTAGTCAACAAATGGCCTTGGAAAGGTGGAGTGAAGGCATGAGACAACTGGTGAAGAATGGTAGAGGTATGAAACACATAATAGGACATGTTTAAGGGGCTACATGGTGAAGATCATTACAGACATGATGATTTATAGTGTAAACTAGCTCAATTTGGCCTATTTCAAGCAGCTAACATGAGGGTATGAAGAAAAACAAGCTATATAAAGAAAATAAAAGCATGATAAATGTGTAGGTACATTTATAAGAGTCGTCATATGAATCCACATGTCATAAATCAATAGTTAGAGGCATGGTTAGGGTCATTGTTACATCCCTCCAGAAAAAATAGGTTTAACATGCCTAAATGAGATAGGATTATAATTTTAAGAGTTAATAAAGACATAAAGACCATTACAGATCATGGAGGAGGTAATCATGAAGGTTTGGACCAAATTTTATAACCCAAGGAATTGTTTTGTGCAAGATATTGCAATTTTACCAAAACTGGGTTAAGTAAGGTATGCTAAATAACACTCTAACTTCTTAGCATTCAATCTAAATTTTGGAGGCTACTTGAAATAAATCATAACAGACATTTTGAATAGTATTTAGATAAAAATATCTTGCAAAAATCTAAGGGAAAATGGATATGATGTAAGAAAGTTGTATTCATTTTTTTGGAACTATTTGAAACCCTCCTAAACCTAGTTGAAATCAGTATGGAGAAAATTGTCTAGTTAGATGTCTAAATTAAATTGTTTTGATTGTTTATGATTTTGAGCATGTAGAGGATTCATTAGATCATCTTTCCATGGTAGACCCCACAAGAAAACACATGTTTTTGAGAAATTACATGTACAAATAAATATTACAAAGTAACTTATGCTCAAATATTTTTCAAGGATGATGGAGACATGTACTTAATTCTCATGGATTTATCTATACCACTCCTTTGGATAAATTTGATTATATAGGTCATTTTTATCTCTATCGTTTGACAATGCTTTGAATGCAATACTAGTCATGAAGGGATAAGGGTATTCATGGTGAATTACATCATAAAGTGATTAAATATGGTCTTAAAAACATGAAGGTGTTCCATATGATCTCTGAGTGTACTTGGTTTGGTTTGATGAAGTGTTTGCATACAAAATTTTGGTTGATCTAAAACTACCTTTTTGAGCTTGTGAAGAATCTTGTTGCTACAAGTGAGTAGATGGATTTTTGTTCAAAAAATTAAAATTTTTAATGTTTTTACAAGTTTTGTATGATGTCATTGAACTTCTCAAAATGTTAGTTAATATTGGAGAGAAATTTGAAGGTGTTTAAACATAAGAAGTTGAAGACTAGTTTTTAAGATCCCAAAACACACTCAGACCAGTTTGATAAATGAAGGTTGTTGAGTGAATTCTCCACTCATTTAGTGAAAGAAATGAGTATTTCTAGAAATAAAACTTCAAGATATTTATTTTTGGGTATGATAGGTGTCTTAATGACAAGGTTTTATGCTCCAAGTAATAAGTTTTTAATGAAAATTTTTATGGGTGTGAAAATCTGAGTGTTATTTGTTCAAATCAATATTTTTTGATTGAGTGAGAGTGGTAAAGCTCCTCTGGGAATTTTAAGGAAATGGAGAGACCACTCACCATATTATACAATCTGTGAAGAATATTTAAAGAAAAATTACTTGAAAATTTTGAGGCACCCACATGACTGCAATTTTTAACCTCCATGAATGAGAATGAATCTCCAATGAAACTTGAAGAAGAAATGGTGAGCATATGAGGAGTTAAGAAGTTATAAAGGTGAATAGGGAATATTGTAACATATTTTTATTCTTGGGAAACTTTTCCATAAGTGTAATAAAGATATAAGACAAAGCTTTTACATCGGGAAAGCAAAGGACAAAATGTAAGGTAGTTACATGTTAGAGATGTCAAATTAGATTGCAGGTTAGGTTGTAAGAGGAGGTAACAAGTTTAGAGAATATTTTCAAGTGCCTTGTAATAATATGAAGCACCTTGGAAACTTTTGTAATTCATTATATTTAAAATAACATAAAATCAAATATAATTAATGGTAGTGGACCGTTTAGTTTTATCTTGTAGTCCTCCTTTGTATGAGTTATGAAGGTGACAATATATCATGTGTAGGTAGATGAAGGGAAATAGTCCTTAAAGATGTATGAATTCATGTTTTAAATATTTTATTGTGTGTATAGTTGATGTTGTTGATGTTATTGAAAGTTTAGCAAGGGCATGGAAATCAAAGCATGTTTATAGTGTACTAAGGACTGAAATTTTACAGAAGTTGTAGATGTGAAAGTATATATGATTGAAAGGTACTTGTAGAATATTAAATTGAGTGAGAAGAGAATCCATTGAGATGAATAAGTGATCAAAATCAGTTGTGGTAGGTAACATGATAAAATTGATCACAACAGTTTGAATAAGTCTAAGTGGATGCTTAACAATCAAGGATTTGAATATTCCTTGTAAGTGGTAGCTTACAGTAAGATCAAGTTGAAGCTTGGTTGAATTTTGGGAGTTGAAGCTTCCATGTAAGTAGAAGCTTTCTAAAGGTCAAGTGGTAGCTTGACTAAATTTTGGAATTGCAACTCCAAGTTGAGTGGATGCTCAATATGAAATCATTGTAACATTTACATGATATTTGTGTCCAAGCTAGTTCTTTGGTTTCAGTGAGTTTTCTCCCTTGAAGGGTTTTCTAAATTAAATCCTATGTATGTATATATGCTATTTTATTGATTTCTCGTGTATGATTTTTGTGTTCATCATAACAAGATTAAGGAAATTGAATTGTCTGTAAAATTTTGAATAATCACTAATTTACCCCCTTCTTAGTGCCTAGAATTTCTAACAATTGGTATCAGTGTGATTTTCTCTTGAATCAATTTTAACATCTTGGAGGTGTTCCTCTTGAAAAAAATCATGGCCATAGATATAATATCTAGAACCAACTCAAGAGATAAATATGTATGTGTTGACGAAATATCGACAAAGATGATCTTTGAAGTGAATCTTGAAGATGAATTGATAAGTTCCCTAAAGGAATTGAAACACCAAAGGAAAAGAACCACAAATTGAAGATAATGGTGAAATAATATGAAGATAAAATAAAGATTCTTGAGGAAAGGAAGAATAAAAATATGAAGATGGAATCAAATAACTTGAAGCACAATTGGAGCTAATCTCAACCTCTCTCAAAGTCAAAGAGGAAGAATACCTCAAAGTCAATAAAAACTAAAATCTCAAGTTGATAAAGTGAAAAATATCTTAATGTCAAAGAATAAACTTGCATAAGACATGAAGAAGAACTGATATCCTTGAAAACTAAACTATAAGAAGAAAAAAAGGACTGAAAATGTATGGCAAGATGGAAAAGAGATCTGAAGCTTTAAATGGAATGTTAGATAGAAAAAAGGAAATAGGTGACTAAACAAGACTAAAAATCATCAAATAACCTATGAATAGGTGTGAAGATGAAAAATATGGTCCAAGAAGACAATAAAACATGAATATGACCAAGGGGAAAATTCAAAAAGGCCTAAATCCATTAGGCAACCAACTACATCTAGGTATGAAAGAACATTGAATGGTTATTACTTTTCTTGCTAGAATTTTGGACATAGATCTAAGGAATATAGGAAGCATGTCATGAATCACCATCCATGAATGGATATAAGATATGAGAAAACTAAGAACAAAGTATGCTTCACGTGCAAGGAAAAAGGCCACATAGATCAATACTGCCTTTATGAACCAAACAATGAGTCATGGAGAACAAAAGACTCGAGAGGTATGAATTAGATAGTATGTTATAATTGTAACAAGATTGAACATGTTTCTAGTAAGTTTCATGATCATAAGAGTGCTAAGTATGGTTGTAATTTCATTCCATATCTATTTAAAATCAAGAATCAATTTTTTTTTCAATCGTCATAAACTTGGACACTTTGCAAAGCATTATCATCAAAATCAACCTTCTATGCATAAAAAGGTAGGTTAAGAAGGTATACAGAGTGAAAAAGAATCCTAAGAGTGTGTTAGAAAAGTTAATAGAGGATAACAACTCAATAAATACATCAAAAGGTGTAAATCAGATTGAGAAAGATGAGAAAATCCAAGTTCCAATCATGAAGAACACCCACTCATAGTCAAGAGAAGACAAGGGAATGCAATCAATTATACATGTTTAAAAAGTATTGACGAATTAGGAGATGGAATTAGAACATCTACAAGTATATCCAAGAATATGGAAAAGGATTCAAAGGTAAGAAAAGAAAGGTTTGAGTCATCATGTTCCTTTGATGACTATTTATTATTTTAATGAGGTAATGAGAAAGTGAGTGCCTTCTCTAGGATTCTAGAAGGCGTGTACAATATATAAGAAGAAATGGTGTGCTCTTGAAAGTATACTAATATCTATAGATGATAATCCAAGGGTCCATAATATTGCAAATATGTGAATAGTCATAAAGTATGCATATTTATCTTCTAGTTTCTTCCCTAAACGTATATGCAATCAAGTATTGAAGTATTTAAAAGGTCTTACTTCATTGTTTGTTCAAAGAAAGTGTATATAGCAGGATAAAATGTCTATGTTAGCATAAATATTGTTGTAAAATGTTCCTTATATTGTGTATGACTATAGTGATATGTCTTTGAGATCATACGCTGATATAGTTTTAGGTTTGCCTTATATCAAACATTCAAGTCCTAGTCAATAAGTGAATAACAATCGTCTATGATTTCTCATCTCATTATTCAAGAAAAGTTTCATTAGTCAAATGAAAATTGGAAAGATTACTATTATTTGAAACAAGTGTGTTTGGTATAAACTAAGTATGTGTGCCAATAAGAGTATGTATGGAGGTCCTCATAAAAATGTAATATGTCTTATGATTAGTCCGAAGTTGTTGAAGTCTATTCTCAACTAGTCCTACCCAAATTTTACATAATGTTTCATATCTTTCATTAATAATTCAAAGTTTGAAGTGTTCTATGATTTCTATGATGCTTTTTCATGAATTATAATGAGGTCATGGATTTGTTCATGATTTTTCAAGTAGTGAAAAGTTGAGTTGAATTCAACTAATGCTTATATAAGATCAATCTTAAAATGCTCCAAGTATGAGTATGGAAGATATCTTGAGATGAATCCATGTTAACAAGTCTCAAGTTTATAATTTTGAACAAATAACCTACCTGGATATGTTTTAGGAACTCTTAGTCAAATCACAAGAATAACAGGTCATGTTCAAGATAAATAGCAAGCCACATAAACCATGAAAAACATAGTCGAGTTCTAAGAACTTAAAATGTTGTAAAGTTATCATGGGCTGATATTGATGTCTGATAAAATGTTGGAATTTTTACATTGTATAGTTGATATGCCATGTGTATGTATATGAGTAAAAATTTTGGAAGGCAAGTATAAGATCATCAAGAGATAATAAGGTCAATTATGAGGAAAATCTAGAAATGAATCCATGTCACATTAATCCAAGGACTGCAGAAGATGAATGAAGTGAAGATAATACATGACATCACCACTCTTCAAGGCATTGAAAATATTATCTTATGTGTTGATACTCATCATCATTATAAGAATCATTTTTCACTATTATTCCATCCCCTTCAAAGAAAAATGACACAAAGATTTGAGAAAGTGTAAGACGATTCAAGACTTGAAATGTATCTCATATTTTAAAGAAGTGAATTAGAATATTGTAAAAGGTTGAAGATATTTTCAATATCAATGGAAATTGATTCCATCATTAGAAACTAATGAAGGTGAAGACTTAAGTTGAAGTGTAAACCATTGAAAGGTTGAGGAACTACATTTCAAGGTGACAGAACAAGGCTAAATTATAATTGTTGCACTGGTAATCAAACTACATATTTATATTGGTAATATATATTGCTTTATCATGTGCATGTAGACCTCTAGAAGGAGAGTTAATCCCTAAAAAATTTTCTAATAGTTTTTATAACAATTCATGTCTTTTCTAGGTGTGTTATAAACCATCTCGGGGTTTGGATTTTAGTTGCTTTAAAGAAGAAATTATAAGATGAAATTTATTACATATCTTCTTGGGACATCCTCGCATAGAATGTTGTGGATTCAAGACCTAGTTCAATCTATATCTCTCCCAATTCATGACAGTACCCATAAATGGGTGTAGGTGTGTGAAGGATACCTAATTTACCATTACATCAGTATGGTTGGAGGATGTTTTGTGAAGGAAACCCTAATGAAATTTTAAACATTGATAATCCTCAAATGGAGTGTGAGTTGGAGTGAGGAGGATATTTTAAAAAATCAAATGGGTGGGAGATAATGTAAAATAATGATGACCCTTGAAATGGGGTTTTGTAGATAGGGGACCTATGGATAATGTACAGAGGCAATTTAAATCTGTCTTTTTCCCCTTCTTAGGATGATAGGTTGATGGTTCAAAACAAGGACTCCTCAAATCATCCCTTGGTTTCAAATATTAAGCCTATTGAGAAAGATGGGGTTCTTAGTCTTATTATCCCATATGGGTTAGCTAAAAAGATAAGGTAAGGATGGAGAACTCCTTGGTTGGGAAGTTTTATGGATAAAGACCGAAAGTGGAATGGTTTTGGGAATGGGATAAAAGGAAATGGAATATGAAAGGATCCTGGAAATAGCCTCCTATGAGAATGGGTTGTTTATCATCAAACTCATCAATGCCAATGATTACAAATAGATCCTTATACGAAGAAATTTTTATGGAGATCTAGTTTATTAGTTTAGAAATGGTATCCGGGGTTCAATCCATAAAATGTGAAACTAGATGAGCTATCAGTTTGGGTTAAAATTCCATGTCTCCCTATATATTTTTGGGAGAAATAAATTTAATCATCCATAGTGGATGCTATTGGTTCCTTGCTAGTTTATGATCCTATTACAAGGGAAAAACAAGGCTTATGTATGCTATGTTATGAGTTAATTTTCATGTAGAGACTTTTCTTTGAAAGTAAATAAAACTCCAATCAAATTTTGGAGTTTGGACTCATAAGATAGAGTATAAAGATTCACCATTGTTCTACCATAAATGTTCATAAATGGGTCATGAGAAAAGACAATGTAAAGAGGATAAAAAGGAAATCCGGTGAATAAACAGGTTTGGGAAATGAAGGATAATGCACCCGAGAAAAATAGGTGTAGAATTCATTATCTCCCTCTAAAACGAATCCTCTGAAACTAGACTTTAATGTGATTAATGTTGAAGAGATTAAGGAAAATGAGATTTATGTGGATGATGATATTTAAAGGGAAGATTAGATGAAATAAAATAAGGAAGAGAAGGTGAGTGTAGAACAAGAGAAGGATGAGAAGGATCATGTGGAACAAACTCAAAACTAGGAAATCTCAAAATAAGAGGAGATCAATGGAGAAATAGTCATCCCTCAAGAACATATCTTGGAAAAGAAAGATGAATCTCCATCTCAGGAAAATAAATGGAATAAGTCTCCATTGACTAGGGGTTGTTCCATGTTCTTTAAATATGGAAAATAAAAATGACATTATGGATGGAAAGAATATCGGTACCAAAAGTACTCACAAGAAAAAGAAAAATTAAAGTATATTATGGGAAGCCAATTTTAAAAGGAAACATCCTTCTAATAGGGATAGGAGGAGAAAGTGACCTCTAAGGATGTTGATATGGATAAGTAGCACTCTATTGAGAAGATCCTTTCTCCACATAAATTAATATGAAGCTAATTTATTGGAATATAATGGGTCTAAATAACCCCAAAGTAAACAAAGAATGTTGAGTAACTTTAGGAAGAATCATAAACCAAATATTCTTATGATTCAATAAAATAATATGTCAATGCATAAAATTGGAGATGTAAAAATAAGGTGTGGTTAGGATCTGGTATGTAGTGTGTTTATTTTGTTGGAGAATTTGGTCGTATCTCCACCTTTTGTTTGTAAGGGGAAAGGGAGGGGAGTGTGTTAGTTTCTTATTCAAACCATCTAGCTATTTTGTTTAAATAAAAGGAGAGTGGCTTGTTATGGATTTGTTCTAACATATATGCTCCTAACTCAAATGTTGGGAGAAGAAATATTTGGGCTTATATTGTGTAGTTCCAGTCTCAATACAAGTATATGGTTTGGTTAGTAGGGGGATGCCAATTCTCCTTAATTTTAGGAGATAAAAATGAAGTCACCAATATTTATAGTGATAGTACGGGAGATTTCACAAACTTTATTGCTAACTATAATTTGGTGGATGTTGAGTAAAGGGGGCTAAGTAAACTTGGTCAATAATTGGGTAGGAGATAGTCTTATTCAAATTAAATTGGATAGATATTTCATCAATCCTTCTTGGCTCTCTTTCTTTGGTAGATCATTGTATTATATGCCCAAAATCAGTTCTGATCATAGTCCAATTTTTTGGTAATCAGAATATGGTATTGTAGATGACTTTAAAAGAAGACCTTTTAGGTTTTTCAACATGTGGTTGTTGAATCCTGACATCAAGGAGGTGATTCAATTAAGTTGGCAAGTTGAATTTAAAGGTAAGGCCATGTTCAAATTGGTAGAAAAAATAAAAATGTAAAGGATAGATTTAAAATTTGGAATATGAATAATTTTGGCATTATATTTTCTCAAAAATATCAAATTATAGGAGACCTAAGGTAGATTGAGGACTACATTTAAAATTAGGGTTTATGTGAAGAGTTAAGGGTCAAGGAGAAGGATCTATTGTTTGACTATCATAACTGGAAGAAAAGGAGGAGGCTTACTTGAAACAAAATTCCAAGATTATGTGGCTAAAGGAGGGAGACAAAAATACAATTTGTTCATATAATAACTTCAATCCATAAAAACAGCAATAGAGTTTTTGAAATTATTGATAAGAATGGTGTTAAAACAAAAAACCGATATGAGATTTCTGAGGAGTCTATAGGTTTTTTTTCTGATTTATTTTCCAAAGGAAAAGATCCTAACCCCTCAAAGGAGAGAACATTGGCTATCTTGTTTCATCATATTATTTTTGATCAGGAAAATGCTGAAATGGTTGAAATTCCTTCGATGGAGGAAATAAAAGTTGTTGTCTTTGATCTAGAAGTGGATAAATCTCCAGGCATGGATGGATTCCCTTCTTTATTTTTTCAGGTTTTTGGGAAATTATACACAAGGATGTGGAATATGTTGTTCAATATTTCTTTATGCATGGAAAACTTCTTAAAGAGGTAAATAACACTTTTATAGCCATAATACCAAACATTCCTTGTGTTGAGAAGGTTGTTGACTATAAACCAATTAGATTATGTAATATGGTCTATAAGATTATAAGAAAAAATATTTCTTATAGAATAAAAGCTTTGTTGGATAGTTCTATTTCTCCAAATTCAGGAGAGCTTTTCTGGAAGGAAGAAAAATCCTAAACAATGTCATAATAGTTCATAAATATGTTCATTAGGTGGAGGTTTCTTAAAGAGAGGTATGATGTTAAAAATTTGATATGAACAAAGCATATGATAAGGTGTCATGGATATTTTTGAGTATCATTCTGGAGCGACTAGGATTCCATAAATACTTCATAAACATGATAATGGAATGTATAACTACTCCAAAATATTCCATATTGATCAACGGTAAGCTATAACGTTTCTTTTCTATAGGAATAGGGTTGAGGAAGGGAGATCCCCTATCACCATTTTGGTATATTATTATTTCAAAGACATTAGGAAATTTTTTTGCTAATCAAAAGAAAAAGAAAATTTAAAAGGGCTAATCATTTCTAATGGGTTGTATCCTATTTCAAAATAGTAGTTTGTAGATGATACTTTTCTTCTAGAAAGACATATGTCTTAGAATAAAAATATTTAGAGACGTACTCAAGATTATGAGGATGTTATTGGTTAAGTTATAAACTACCACAAAATATTTATTTTCTTTATGAATGTTGATAATGAAACTCAAAATAGAATTAATACTATCTGGAATGTCCAATTAAATCTCTTCCAAGTACCTATTTGGGTATGCCCCTCTTTAAAGGAAGGATGGTTCTGGATAACTTGGAATTCCTTAGTCAAAGATTTTTAAAAAATTAGCTTCTTGGAAGGGTGCTTTGTTTTCTTAGGTTGGAAAATTACAATTACTCCAAAGCTCGCTATAGAGTCTAGCAATTCACCTTATGTCATCATTCAAGATGTCATAAAAATGTAGAACTATTATAACTCAAATTCAAAGAAGGTTCCTATGGTCAGGAATGGAAGCTAAGAATAGGATTCCTTGGTGGCTTGGTATAATCTTAATATCCTGAAGAGTGTAGGAGGACTTGGTTTAAAGGATATTAAAATCATGAATTAGGATTTAATAGAAAATATTATGTGGATGTTGATGAGTGAGGAGGGATTGTGGGAAAAAATATCAAGTCTAAATACTTGTATGGTGATCAGGGTGTTTTTATGTCTAATGATGTTCTTCCCGAAGGCTCATGTTTTTGGAATGGGTTATGTAAATGCAAAATCTTACTTTTGAAAGGTAGTAAATGGGAGATTAGGGATGGTACTAAGATTATGTTCTTTGATGATTGGTGGTTCAAATAATCCCCTAATTAATCAAAGGAAGTGGAGTGTCTTAGACCTTTATTTTAAATCCAAAATGGGCATATTTCTAAGAGATTATTGGGAGGAGAAAGATTGGGGTTGGACTTGGAAATATCTTGAATGGGATGGCCAAGATGAGAATGCTAATGAGGCTATAATGATGTTAAATTCATATTTAGGTGGAATTCATATACACCACTTCCTAAGGAGGATGCTTTGGTTTAGGATTTGACTAAGGATGGAGATTATTCTATTAAGAATGGTTATGGGCTAGCTCATAATATAACTCCCCCAATTTCCATTTTGGAAAAATCTTTTGGAAAAATTCCTTATTCTAAAGGTAAATATGTTGTTGTTGCAAGTGTTTCAAAATATCATTTTAACCATTGAAAATTTGAAATAAAAGGGTATGATCATTCCGAAATAGATGCATATTGTGTAAAAATGATAGTGAATCTATTCAACATCTTTTCCAACAATGTTCCTTTTCACAAAGAGTTTTGAATAATATTCTGAGAGATTTTCAAGTAACATGGGTCTTTCTGGAATCTTTTGCTGACTTTTATTTGCAATGGACATATCCTTTTACTTTCTTTTGTCTTTATAAGTCATTGAGGATTATTCTCCCTCACTTCTTATGGGGAATTTGGATGGAAAAGAGTCATAGGATCTTCAAGGAAAAATAGAGAAGCTATTCTAGATTGGGAAATGTCATTTTAGGGGATATGGCTAATAATTTGTCCATTGTTAAGTTCAAGGAACTAAAAAGATGCAAAAATTATGAAACAGAGATAATTCAATCCTTGGGAATAAGTCAAAGCTTTCAGCTAACTAACAATTGGAAGAAAGACCTTTAGAACAATGCAAAATGGGAAAAACCTTAGGAGGGTTGGATGAAACTCAACTTTGATGGAGCTTCTAAAGGGAGATCTATTTTGACTTGAATTTGAGGCATAATCAAGAATGATGAGGGTTCCATTATTTTTTCATATACTAAGATCAAAGGTAATAAAAAAAAAATTATGTAGAAGCATATGTTGTTCTTAGAGCAATTAAATAGGCCATTTTCAAAATATAAAAAAATTCATATTAAGGGGACACATTATATATTATCAATGTTATAAAGGGAATTGATAATTATCATGTTAGTATAAGATCTATTATGGAGGATATTTTAGTAATTTTACCTAAGTTTGAGGAGACTTATATTGGGCATGTGTATCATGAGGCCAATTGATGTGCGGACACGTTGGAAAATTTTGGAGTGCAGTCCATGCCAAATTATCATGGAAAAATGAGGGTGAATTACTGTCAAGATACTAAAGCTTTATTCAATGTAGAAAGGTAAATTTATTACTGAAATTGTGTGGGAAAATCATGCTCTCCTACTCATTTTGTAGAGTATTGCAAAGGTTTAGATCATTTAAATCATTATAAGGCTGATTTATTTGTGGCTCTTATTATCTAAACTTTACAAGTTTCAAGGTTAAACTATGAAAATGGGAGGGAGAAGGGTAATATTTGAACCATAATCTTGCATATGGATTGAGGGGGAATCTATTATATGGGATATTTTTAGGAATGAAGGGATCAAAGATTTCCTTCAAAAATTAAAAGGACACGATGAGAATTTATCAATGGAATTTGCGATACAATGGGAAAATGGTGTCATGTGAATATCCGAGGTATCACTATGTTGGTTTTAGATGAGTTCATAGGACATGTTATGAACATGGAGTGTTATGGTAGTAAGGTGTTCAAAGATAGAACTAGGCTTCAACAAGAGGTGTATACTTTCTTTGGAGATGATGAAAAAATCAGCTTCATAGAGGATGACATTTCTTACTCATCTCTTCAGAGAAGGTGGCCTGAGGTTGGATTTCATCTAGTGAAATACATAATGTTAGATGGTAAGTTTAGAAAGATTCACACACATCATTTTATGTTTCTCAATCACTTCAGGAGGGATAAGAAAGTGTGCATTCCATTTTTTTCTTTACAAATCACTTCAGCTTCTATTAGAGACTTTCAAGTAGAGAAAATTATAGCTCCCCTCCACCAGGTAATTATTTTAATGCTTGTGAAAGAAGGAAATATGGTCCCTCAAACTAGGGATTTTGGTTCTATTATGGGTGAGGATTGGGAAGATTACCTTACTTTGGCAGATAGACTGAGACTCAAGAAAATGAAAGAAAAATCCCAGAAAGACTTGGATGCAGCTACAACTCTGGAAGAATTAGTGGGGAAGAATATGGAGGAGGGTCCTTCCGAGGGTTTCATTGGGGGAAATATTATGATAAACTTCCTAGCGAATAAAATTGAAGCTTTGGAGGACATTGTGAATCAAATTAAGGCCGAAAATAAGAATCTTATTAGGGGTGCTCAGCACACTAATGCCAAGGTTTTGGTTCTATGTCACAGGATAGAGGATTTATAGGGTGTGGTTGATGTGGATAAAGGGAAAATGATGAAGTTATAAATAATTATCTCAGAGGAATAGGAGTCATCTCGACAACCGGATGGAGTATGTAGGCCGAGTTCGAGGACCGGATAAATTTGTGCTTAGGTTGTCTTTTGTTGTCTTTTTGCTGACCATCCTTTGGTTTTTGTACTTTGACTATAATGTTCTAATAGATATCATCTATTAGTGTTTTTAATCTCTATTTTGGCTCTTTTAGAGTCAATATATTCTTGATTCGATCTTTTCGATAGATGCTTTTGTATATTGTGAGATTCATTATCAAATATTATTTACATGGCGCTTGGAGCCTTATCCAATTATTATCTATCAAATAAAAAGGTTACACATACATAAATGACCATAATGGGTATCTAATAATGCTCAAAACTTGGTATATACCCTTTTAAATCAAAATTTAAGATCAAATAAGAACCTAGCTAGGGCTAGTTGAACAAAAATCTAGTGAGGAATTTGAAGAAGTGGAAAGGTGGTATTTTCTCAAAATTGAATCTCAAAAATTATCATACATAATCATGGAGTAAAATGAAACCCAAAAATTCCCTCAAATTATTCTAGGTATGTAAATTTTAGTCCATTCTTGCAATCTCCATGAGTAATTCCCTTGAGAGCTTAACAAGACAATTTTAGAGAAGTTGAGAAGGAACTTGAGATATTTCACACTTTGCACCTCATTGATGAGTTGTTTTTCATTAGTTCATGCTCATGTAATAAGGATCACAGTTAGACAAGAGAGTTCAAGATATAAATTCAAAAGTAAGCTTGTTTTGAGAAAGATTCTTGATGAAACCCACAAAAGTAAACTTGTTAGAGGATGTAGGCTCCATGTAGAGAGAATCAAAACTAAAATGATGTCTAAAACTTGTTATATTAAATTCAAGAAGATATTATACACCATAAAGAGCATGAATGAATAATTGAAGGTAAACATTTAACCATGAAATCTAGGTAAGAACTTAAATTGCAGAGTAAGTTTATTAAATCTATCCTTGAGATGATATCAACATCACAAGTGAATGAAGAATTTTCGACAGATTGCATGAGGAAAATTAATGGTTTATAGAGTAATGTTGGACATATATAACAAGATACATTTCTCATTATAACGAGGAGGGGACACTTGAAATATTGCAATATTAGATTGAAGAAACATAGGAAAATTGTGTTAAGAAGAGACGAGACTGTCTTGAGAATTCAATGTCAATTCAAGTGACATGGAAATGAAGAATTGAGAGTTGGGAAGAATTATAACATGAAAGAATGTTTGAACTTAAGAAATATTAAGATTCACAAGCCTTAACAAGACCATTATTCTATGAGAATGAATAACACTAACAAAGCACTAAAAATGAACACCTACGTGGCTGATCAGATTTTGATTAAGACATGGAAGCAAGTCATAATCATTTAAGTAAATGTATATAAGGTATCTTAAGCATATAAAAGTACTAGTAAGAAAAAATAGTTAAGGTGAGCATGACTACTCCAAGGGGAGCAAGTGCAAGGCCAGAAAACCATTACTTCATATGGAGAAGCAATAAACACTATCAAAGTAACTAGGGAAGAGCTAGATAGATTTGTTCACCGATATAAAATATGACCAAGATATAAAGTCAAAATATTTCTTAATCAATCAAATATCAGTGGAATTATTCTATGTGGAGAAAGAAAGAAGTGTTTCATGTAGTATATAAGGAGCTATATCATGATAAAGATTACCAAAAATGCTCTAAAAGCTATACTTAGGGAACTAAGTCCTAAAGACCATGTGAAACCCATACATGGTAGAATGAAGATTTAATTGAGATTATTAAGCATAGGTATACATATTGGTGATCTCAGAATCTATCTTCACTCAAATTATGAATGGTTGGCATGTGTATGTGAGATGGAGGCATCTTCTCAGGGGGAGTAATAGTGATTTCAATGCTTGAAGAAGGAAAAAAATAGAGATTAAGGAAGGAGAGACAAGAGGGAGAGTCTAAATTATGAATTTGGTTGATGTTTCTAACTAATATGGAGCCTAAATGAGATGATGTAGGAGCAGACCATGAACTAAACTAGGTACTTTGTCATTAATGCAAAAAGGGGGAGAAGAATCAAGAGGTTTTTCCATCAATGACAAAGGGGGAGATTGTTGGAATATGGATGTTGAGTTTTAATTTATGTCAAAAGCATATTAATGATAAACCAAGTTGCAAGAGAAATAGAGGGAGCTTGGAGTGAGTTAGATAAGGTAGAACATGATAAAGGCTTGAGAACACCTAAGCAAACACTGACTTCTTGAGCAACATTCTTGAAAAACACAAATAGGATAATGAGGTGAGAGTACACCAAATGATTTCAATAATTATCTACCATGTATATGATGTGGAAACAATGTCATAAGGATGAATACATGGGCATATTAGTTGAATTTGTCAAACTATCTCATTTCGGGATATTTAATACCTAATCCTAGTCAACAAATGGACTCGGAAAGGTGGTGTGAAGGTATGTGAAGACTTATGAAATATATTATATTAATGAAATACATAATAGGAAATTTTTAAGGGGTTACATGGTAAAGAACAATACATAAATGATGAGTTATATTGTAAAAAAGATCAATTTGGCCTATTTCAAACACCTAGAATAAATGTATGAAGAAAAAATTCTATATCAAGAAATTAAAAGCATGATAAGTTTGTATTCACATCACCAATATTCCTCATATGAAGCTAAAAGTCATAAATCAACAATTAGAGGCATGGTTAGGGTCATCGATGTATGACTTGCCCTTTAGGAACAACATGTTTAACATGCAAAAATGAGATTGGATTGGATGTTTCCGAGTGAAAAAAGAAAAATAAACCATTAGATATCATGAAGGATGTAGTCATGAATGTATGGACCAAATTTTATGACTTTAGGATGAATTTTGTGTAAGATATTGCAATTTACCAACACTAGGTTAAGTAAGGTATTCTAAAATAACACTCTGACTTCTTAGAATTCAATATAAATTGTGCATAATCCTTCAAATAAATAAGAAGAGAAATTTTTTAGGATAATAGAATTAAAAAAATGTTTTGAAAATTTTCAGCCCAAATGGATAAGAAATAATAAAGTTCTATTCATTTTTGTGGCATTGTCTGAAACCCTCCTAAATGTAGTTTAAATCAATATGGAGGAAATTATTTTCTTAGGTGTCCAAATGAAATTGTTATTGTTTATGATTTTTAGCATGTAGAATTTTCTTAAGAACATCTTTCCATTCTATTTTGATCTCATTAATCCGATGGAAAGTGTATGTACCCAAATTTTCACGTGTTACATTATCGGAATCGGTTCAAAAGTCCCAGGTGATGATTCATGTATTTTCCAAAGGTTTTCGAGATCATTTCCCTCTTTCCAATTTATATTTGTAGCCTATAAAACCTTAATTATCCATTTCCTTCTTTAATTTATCTTTTTTCATTGTTTTTCTTTGGTTTTTGGCCTAAATTTACGCAACCGTTGGTCGGGTAGGGTGGCGGTTATGCGGCACTGTCATCTACCCAGGCGAGAGTTACATAACTGCCGGTCTACCTTGGGATGTGGTTGTGTAACTGCCACCCTGTGTAGACTAGAGGTTCGATGTGTATTAGATGATACTTCCTGGGAATGATGTTAGACATGTGTTAAGTCACTTAAGTTCACCTGTATCACACATTTCCTAATCAATTTGGCTGATTTTAAGCTAGATTTATTCATATCAACCTCCTCTTCCACTTTTAATTGTTTATTGAGAGTTAAACTGCCCCTCCATGTTGTTATGTGGCACCCCATGGCTTCCTAGTGGAATGTGACACTACCCAACCATTCTTATATAACACCAATCCTTCTTCTTAAGAAAATGGCTGAATTTTTTTATTGTGATTGCATTGTTATGCTATGAAATCTTGCTAGATACTACACAAATAAGAACTGTTCACTTGCATTGTTATTCTTCTACCGTATTACTACCAGACCATTTAGAAGACATCATTTCTCCCATTCCTTCTTCTCGCATTCCCAGACTTTTTGGACTCACGTGAAAATTAAATATTGGAAAAGATATATAGTGGGACATAAGAGTAAATCACAACTGGATTTTACTTAGCATTAGAAATTCTAGGTTAGGATTGTAATTGGATTTCCTTATTTCTTCAATTCTTTATTATTGAATCTATACACACATTACTTATTGGAGTATAAAATTATTTTCATTTCAATTTTTGTAATAGATAGATAAAATATTGTAGCTTTCATTTCTTTTGTAAAGCTTCTGGTGATAGATAGCTTCCCTGCCTATCCCTATGGGTTTGCAAGGGAAGTGTGTCTGGAGGAAAGCTTTTGTGTTAATTTATAATCAACTACAATATCATTCATTTGTAAAACCTCCATTTAATCCTTATTTACTTTTTGAGGGAAATTAGAGGGGAGTAAAATCTTGGATTTCTTCATGTGTGTCTACGAGGTAGAACATAGGATTCAAATCCACAATTACATTTTGGAAAAGCTTTATTAATTAGGATAGATTAAATATAATACTACACAGAAAAATAGTTATAACCAATTTTTTATTTCTTTAGGATTTTTAATTAAATTAGAAGCAATTTATTTATTTTTTCACTTCTTCTATTTTATTCCAAAAAGTTCAGAAAATACAAAAAGATTAGTTTAAATTAGATTAGATTGTTTATATTGCTTCATTTCTTCTATATTGGAAAATACAAAAACATAGTTTAGTTTTATTTATTTAGATTAGCTTGTTGTTTTCTTTCATAGTTAATTTGCACAAATGCACACATGACCATTCAAGGACCATAACAACCTAGAGAAGAAGTATACAAACCTAGAGTCCCTAATCCCAATGCAAATTATCTTTAGATTGGACGTTGATACAAGCCTTTAGATTATGGTATTTAAATCCTCACCAGTTCTACCTATCATCATCCAATAATTACACATCCTTAATAAAGAACCCAATAAATTCTATGAATTTTGGTGCAACCCACCTAGGAAGATTTAGTTCCCACATCCCACTGCTTTTTCTTATTCATCCATTTTCTACAAGATTTCCATGAACATTTCTAGAAATTTATATGAGGTTAAGGAAGGAAAAATTCCACACATTTTGAAACCAATTAATAGAGTTTCACACACATACATTGATTTAATTTTATGCGTGTGTAGCATTCTTGACCATACCATCACACTTGTTCAGGTTAAAGAGGCTTTTATCACCCTAGATGAGAAGATCCCTCTAGTTCATGTAGAGGACATTATAATTCCCTGATAATATGTTGACCACATTCACACATTTTCAAGTATTCCACACATTCCCTCTATTCCACTCCATATAGCCATCCATTCATTCCACATCAGATGTCCCAACATGACCTCAAGAGGTCGAATGTGCCTCAAGGTCATGTGGTGTATTTTAGTCATATAAATTGGTGAAAGCAGACGTGAGGGGCTAATCCTTTTTATTTCAATTATCTAACCTTCTTTCATCCATCCCTATCCTCTCCCATTTTTTAGTGGGTATTTATATACCCCAAAAATATGTTAGGTGAGGAATACAACCAAACCATTTTGTGTATTGAGGCATATTATTACCAAATTAGTATACAAAAATCACCCTCACTATCTAGGTGGGATAACAATTACTCATCTAATATACCATCACCTCACACTCCTCATCCTTGAGGGACCAAAATGGTTCATCGGTCGGGATTAAGGAGATTGATCAACCTACACATGGGCCACAATCGAGCTCTCCAACTCTAACAATATGTAAGTCATAGAAGAGCAAGGTTCCCATCCTCGGATTATCTTCAGATCGTGTTAGTGAGAAAATTATTTGAGTGGAAAAATTTGTGAATTCCTTGCCAAACCTCGTGGGAATTTAAGTCCCTCTACTTAACCGATGCACTTTCGTATATACATGCACATGAAAAGGTGGATCTCTATGGTGACCTTTTGGCTCGGGATCAATAGGGGCACTCCACTGACCCTACAAAAATTCTTATAGTTATCTACAAGGGGAATTTTATATGAAGTTGGGAGAGGGAGTGAAAAAAGAGGTAGGATAACTAATGTTGCGGGTAGAAAATCAGATTCCTGCATGCACTAGTTAGAAATTTCAACACATGGATTTATGAGAAGAAACAACCCTATAAATGGAAACAAGATGAGATAAAATTGTGAACTCAAAGTTTCTAAAATATCCTCATCAAATAGGCTATAAAATACTTCTTCTTGTATTGATTCTTAAACTGAAGTTATATATAATGTGGGAATGGAAGAAATTTGAGAATGGAGGAAAGTAGAAGAAAATGGCTATTTCCTTTTCTTTCTTTAAGCACAATGCACTCGTGAGTTTACAATATCAATTGTTAACCCCATAAAATGGGATGAAGAAACCATTAAATATCTTGCAAGAAATGGTTACAACTTCTTCTTTGTTAGCAAGAAATAGTTTACAATATTTTCATTCATTCACGTCTGTTCAGATTCTTGATTCGCGAAGAAACGCCAATGGCAGAAAAAACCATAATTTTCATAATGTAGCCATTACACTTGTTTTGTAACTTTTAATTTGAACCATTCATCTTTCTTTTGAAACTTTAAACCAGAGTCATCTATGTGGGAGAAATTCTTGGAGGAGGCATGGACGATTTCTTTTGTATTTTATGACTTTATAGAGGTTTGGTATTTTTTTACATCTTTGGTCCGCCCTTTTACTTTTGATATAATCCTAACACATGGCTTCACTTGAGTGGAGATAGAGTCGCGGGTCACTTTTATAATCTTATATTTTTTCAGACGGCTCAAAAACACAAATTGCTACACTGGACCGCTTCCCCACTTTGACATTTGATGCAAGCTTAATATTTTACTTTTTCTTTTGCGTGGGCAGGGCTGTGGGTCACTTTATAAATTTTAGACCCTTTAATTAAAAAGTCTCAAAACTTCAAATTTCTCTACCAACCCACTTCCCCGCTTTGAATTTCCAATGACGGGCTCAAGATTTGACTTTTTCCTTCATAGCAAGATCAAGGCTATGGGCCACTTTATGACTTTTAGCCCTTTTTACATAAAGGATCAAAACAAAAATTTCTCCACTTTCCTGCATCTAATTAGATATGTCCACATACCCATGGATAATGGAGCCAAAATTTGACGGGGAAGAAAACTTCCATCATTCGCAACTATGGAAAATTACAGAGAAGAAGAAAACTCCACCATTTTGTGCTTGATTTTCAAATTTCTTTCGCAAACCAAGGGATTGAAAACAATACAAGGTTTGATGATCCATGGCCATAGAATGATTGAAAATTTCATTAAAATGAAGAAAACAATAGAATTTTCACGTGTCTAAACGGGAAACAGAAAATTTATCAAACCATTCAATCTGGAGAGTTTAGACAACTTCAAAGCATGAATTTCTCTTATATTTTCAGACTTCTAACTTTACTTGAACACTTCTGGAGGGCATGAGCTCAGTATTTTCAAATTTGACTTAAAAAATCAGGGGGGATTTTGAGGGTGACAATAGTTGGCTCTAGCTTGGGGACATGACATGGGAATCTAGAATCTTGATCTCTAAACCCCGTAATTCATTCACTAGTGCTTTATCCATTGGGCCTTGCAGATTCATGTACAACCTATAAAAAGAGAGAAATAAGAAGGAAACACACATGCACATGAAAAGGATGAAAAGGAAACACACAACACACACACGCACGGTTCCTGTTGCTTGATTCATCTTATTTGTTTCCTTGTGGATAGTAGTCAGAAGAATGAGATATGGAGAATTCATAGTTATAGAAAAACCATCAGCTCTCTTGAAGAGAAATAGGTAGCATTATTTGCTACAATCTTCTGTGGCACTCCGAAATGGAATATGATATTTTCCTCGATGAAGTTGCATACTGTTTCAGTGTTGGCTTGTTTGGCCGGAATGGCTTCCACCCATTTGGTGAAGTAGTCTATTGTTGTGAGTACATAGGTGTGCCCTACGCTTGAGTGAGGGTTCAGAACACCAATGAATTCCAACCCCCACTATTGAAATGGTTCTTCAATAACCATAGGCCTAAGTGGTAATGCAGCGAGTTGTGGTCTTCCAACGAACTGTTGGCATGATTTGCATTTAGAAACCCAATATTGAGTATCTACAAATATGGTGGGCCAATAATACCTTCCTCGAAGGATCTTTTGTGCAATGACCATTGATAAAAAATTTCCACCACATTATTGGTCATGGTATGCTTTAAACAACTTTTCTTGTTTTTCTTTATTTACGCACCTGAGGAAACAACCATCTAGGCCTCTTTTGTAAGGCACATGATTCCAAATTATAAATTTAATTGCCTTCAGCTTGAGTTTTCTCCTTTTCTTGTAATCAAGATGGGGAGGTAATTCTCCATAAGTCAAGAAATAGGAAATATTAGCATACCACTCATTAGTAGTGGTGGCAAAGAGAACACATGGGTTGTCTTCTAAACAAGTTGAGCAAGCACAATTTTCTTCGCCATGTTGAACTCGAGTGTTTCATCTTCAACAATCAACTTGCACAAGCCATTTCCCCTTACCATATTGGAGGGTCCAAGATCCAAGTCATATTATTGAGTCTTTGCAATATAATTTCCTCTTTTAGCTCCGGGATCCTATTGTGTCAATATCGGGTTCATTTTAAGAGACCTCTTGGAAATCGGAGGTGGAGAATACCTGGCGAATATCCCCAGAACCGGTTTCACGGGAAGGTGAATTTTTTGGGGGTTGTATGAAAAAATTTCACCTGATTATCAAGCACTGCGACAGAAGGCTGCAGACGCGCGACGGGAGATTTTGCTGTCGCGCGTCAAAAATGCAATGACGCGCGTCAATAGACCTTAGTGACGCGCGTCAATAGACCTATTGAAAATTTTAGTGGTGAATATTCGTAATATGGCGAATATTCCATTTTTGAAAATTTTGAAAAGGCTAATTTTTGCACGGGCTGATTGTTCGCCTAAAAATTACACTTTAATTTTTTTTAGGGGTCGGCTTCGCCTACCCTTGAAAAATATCCCCTATATAAACCTAGATTATTCGCCAGGTAGAACACTTCTACTTCACATTTTTCAACAATATGATATATCCCGTATTATAGACGCGTGACAAGGGGGTAAGTTATTGATGCGCGACAAGGAGGGTTTGCAGACAAGGAGATACTGTAGATATTGACGCATAGTAGACGCATGACAAAGATTTTGTTGACGAGCGACATGGAGTTTTTTTCGATGAGCAAGAAGAGGGCAGAGGTTGCAGACGCGCGACAGGATATTTGCTGTCGCGCGTCAATAGACCTTAGTGACGCGCGTCACTAAGGCCTATTGACGCAGCGTCACTAAGGCCTGTGATGCACGTCAATAGGCCTTAGTGACGCGCGTCAATAGGCCTTAGTGACGTGCATCACTAAGGCCTATTGACGCGCGTCACTAAGGCCTATTGACGCGTCACTAAGGCCTATTGACGCGTGTCAACAGGCCTTAGTGACGCGCGTGTCAATAGGCCTTAGTGACGCGCGTCAACAGGCCTTAGTGATGCGTGTCACTAAGGCCTATTGACGCGCGTCACTAAGGCCTATTGACGCGCGTCACAGGCCTTAGTGACGCACGTCAATAGGCCTTAGTGATGCGCGTCACACATCAATAGCCTTAGTGACGCGCGTCACGAGGCCTTAGTGACGCGTCAGCAGCCTTAGTGACGCGCGTCACTAAGGCCTTAGTGACGCGCGTCAATAGGCCTTAGTGACGCGCGTCAATAGGCCTTAGTGACGCGCGTCACTAAGGCCTGTTGACGCGCGTCACTAAGGCCTATTGACGCGCGTCACTAAGGCCTATTGACGCGCGTCACTAAGGCCTGTTGACGCGCGTCAATAGGCCTTAGTGACGCGCGTCAATAGGCCTTAGTGATGCACGTCACTAAGGCTGTTGGCGTGCGTCACTAAGGCCTATTGACGCGCATGTCACTAAGGCTCGTGACATGCGTCACTAAGGCCTGTGACATGCGTCAATAGGCCTTAGTGACGCGTGTCAATAGGCCTTAGTGACGCGCGTCACTAAGGCCTATTGACGCGCGTCACTAAGGCCTATTGACACGCTTCATAGGCCTTAGTGACGCGCGTCAATAGGCTTTAGTGACGCGTGTCACTAAGGTCTATTGACACACGATAGCAAATATCCTGTCACGCATCTGCAACCTCTGCCCTCTTCTTGCTCATCGAAAAAAACTCCATGTCGCTCGTCAACAAAATCTTTGTCATGCGTCTACTATGCATCAATATCTACAGTATCTCCTTGTCTACAAACCCTCCTTATCGCGCATCAATAACTTACCCCCTTGTCGCACGTCTATAATACGAGATATATCATATTGTTGAAAAATGTGAAGTAGAAGTGTTCTACCTCGCGAATAATCTAGGTTTATATAGGGGATATTTTTCAAGGGTAGGTTTAACGACCCAAAAAAAAAAAAATTAAAGTGTAATTTTTAGGCGAACAGTCATGCCCGTGCTAAAAATTCGCCTTTTCAAAATTTTCAAAAATGGAATATTCGCCATATTACGAATATTCGCCACTAAAATTTTCCCTAGTCAATATGGACTTGATTGCACTTGGGGACCATCACAAGTGTATAGGAATTGAGGATGTAAAACCTAAAGTTTTTTATAGCCTTGACCATTGCTTAGGCATGCTTCTCCAATTGGATGTATTTTAGATAATGATTTTTAAAGGAAAACTCATGAAAGCAATAGGTGCTTCCAAACCTTCATAATTTTTCTTAACGAGAACAACAAAGAGTGTATGTTCTGATGCATAACAATACATGATGAATTCTTTGTTAAAATCTAGAGATACAAGAGTCTGGGGCCTTGGTAATGGATTTCTTGATCTCTTCGAATGCTTCCTTCCCTTCATTATTCCATTTGAAGTTTTCTTGTGGTTTCATCATGGAAGTGATTTGCTTCGTCAACTCAGCAAACTAAGGCATAAAATGACAAAGAAATTTCACCTTTCCAAAGAATGAATGAACTCCTTTCTTGCTTGTGGGTAGGGCTAATGCGTGAATAAATATAATCCTCTTAGGATCAATGTGTGCTCCATGTTTTTCACAATGTGACCCAATAACTTGCCTTACGTGACTCAAAAATGCACTTTTTGGATTTAGTGATATGTTAGGTTTCCTACACCTCGTAAGTACCTATTCCAAGTGATAGATAAGATCTCCCTCTTCTTTGAAAATAATGTGAGATCATCAAGATATATGACAATGTAATGATTCAGATCTTTGAAGGCCAAATCCATCACCCTTTGGAATGTAGCTTCTGCATTGATTAGGCCAAAAGGCATTCTGTTGTAGGAAAAAGTTCCCCAAGGTGTTGCAAAGGTTGTCTTAGTGTAGTCCTCCTTTGCCACTTTGATTTGATTATATCCCGAGAATTCATCAAGTAATGATATCATTTCAGATCCAAAGTGTTGCTTGCAGGATATGGTCTATGATAGGAAGAGGATAATTATCCTTTAGTGATGTTTGGTTTAGGTTGCGAAAATCTACACATATCCTTATTTCACCATTTTTCTTCCGCACTAGTAAAATTTGAGCCACGCACATTCAATGGTGGATGGGAAAGATGATCCTTGCATTAAACATCTTCCTTACCTCCTCCTTGATGGTATTAGTAACCTTTTGTTGTCAGAGAGATTTTTTCTTCCTGAAGGGCTTAACACCCTACTTCAAAGGAATTGAGTGATGCATTTCCTTTGGCTAGAAGGATTTGAGTTCATCATAAGAGTAGGCTAAGACATCTGAGTATTTCTTGAGTAATGCAACAAACCTTATTTTTTCTTTAGGCAAGCAACATTTTCCAATATTGACCATCCTTGGCTCCTCCGGGGTACCAATGTTTTCTTTATCAAAATCAGTTGGGCACCGAGAAGATTGATTTTCTTTCTCTTGAATGAATCTATCATGTTTGTCAAAGAGGTCTTCTAAAGAGACTAGGCCTTTAGGAATTTTGTTCCCTTTCAATTTGATTACTCCCTCATCATCAATCCCTTCAATTCCTTCTTTCTCTTCTTTGGGGACTACTTCTTGGTGTGGATTTTCACCTCCTTCAAAGAAGAGATTATTGAAATTATCCCTTTTCTCTAAAAATGCTAGAATTTGGTTATCATCATTGAAGACTTGCCAATGATTTCCATTGTCTGGTACACTAGGCCTGAATACCATTTCAATGGTCACCTTGTCTTTACCAAAAGAAGGATGAGGTGTCACTAGGGAGGTGACACTACAAGAGAGTTAACCTTTTAATTTTGTTCCCTTGGAATAGCTTCGATAAAAAATGCATCAACAGATTCAATACAGTCCCACACTATATTTCTGTAATTCCAGAGTCTTGGATTCTTCACCTAATATTGTTGGCGGACTTTCTTTACTACAACCTCCACATCATGTCGGCATCTCAGTTTCTTGATTCCCATGTCCTCTGTTACACTCATGCCTAAGAGTAGTGATTCATACTCTGCAGTGTTATTTGTATTATCAAATTATAGCTTGTAGGGAAATGGGTACAGCTCATTGGAAGGAGAGTATAATATTACACCATCTCCCGATCCCGCACTAGAATGACTACCATCAAATTGTTAGGAATAGTTTAATATTGTGAACATTAATATTGTGCAAATAATGAATTGGTGAAAAATCGTAGAGATCTCTTAGAGATATTCTAGGTTTTTTGAGTGAGAATAGGGATTGGGAGAGATAAGTGAGAGTTTGTTGAAGATTATATTTGACTCCTCTTTCATAGGAGAACTCCATTTTATATATGTAACCTTGTCTTATTGAATAACATCCCGAATGAATTGAATTTTCTATATTTTATTATTTGGTGTTTTTATATTATATTAGATTTCTTATTAGTGGTATCAGAGCAGGTTAGAATAATGGAGGCTTGATTTTTTATGGGAAAGTATCTTGTGATTTTACTAAAACATGAGAAAATAAAGCTTGTTATCTATTGTGAATTTCTACACATTGATCTATAGTAATAAATCTTTCTATGTTCATGCTCCACTAAGTGAAGTCTCACGTCTATACTTCTATCTCTGCGTTGGAGTATGAAATTTGTATTTGATTTGGTGAAGTGATATGGCTCGCAAAATTTTCTTCTCTCACCTGCATGGACGATTACAAAATCTTATGTATTGGAGCATTATTCCCATGAATTTAATCGTTTCGCTGCGCATTGCATAGTTGTTCATACATATTACATCATCCCTTTGCCTGTGCATTTTATCGATCGTCCTATGTATTGCATCACCATTCTGGTAACTGTGATCGGCTTGTGTATTGTATCATCATTTTGGTAACTCTGCATTTTTATTTTATTTTTTCCATTTTTGGACATACTAAAAAAATGCAAGAACAAAAATAAATTTGCCATTTTTGGAAAGGGTCCTAAAGAAGTTGAATTTAGAACTTGTAAGCACGATAACTTTCAGTTGATAACTCAGATTGAGGTATCATTTTTTTAAAATGTGTATTTTTTCAAGTTCTACACATTGATCCTATTCTTTTTACTACTAGATAAAAAAATATTATTTTTCCATTTTTGGAAATTTAAAAAAATTATAAAAAAATTTGTCTCACTTTTGTTTGGATGCACTTTCGCTTGTACGCGACGTCCATAGTGAGGGGGTGCATTATCGGTTGAAACCGACACCTGAGAGAATTGTAATATGAGCCTAAAAGATATATTTTCTAATTAAGTAGCAAACTCATGGAGGACACAGCAATGGAGGAAGGAGGTCAATTAGTGACCTCTCACTAGATGCAAGTGACAAGGCTGTGCACAATGGTGTTGTGGCTTTTCATTTTTTTAGTTGTGTTTACTTTTCGCAAATAAGAAGCATGATGAATCATACCTGTTCAACTATTGTAATACGTGAGTTCATGTGTGAGCAATATTTCCTATATTTTCTCTTGATGTCATAACATTGCAGAAGATCAGAAGCACCAATGTAAGTCATTTCGTGGAAGATCCAGAAAACCACATGAGGTGGACATTTGATGGTTCCTGTCATGTCAAGGTTTTTGGTAAACCTATTTAAAACCATAGAAGGAGAGAGCCTTCATTATTATCGTGGTCATGAGTCACATAGTATGACATGCTCCATAGAGGTGAGCATACTGCAGATGAGAGTGTGTATGTTTTT
The DNA here is from genome assembly GCA_018340775.1 of Taxus wallichiana var. yunnanensis. Classification (NCBI taxonomy): domain Eukaryota; kingdom Viridiplantae; phylum Streptophyta; class Pinopsida; order Cupressales; family Taxaceae; genus Taxus; species Taxus wallichiana. The sequence continues at coordinate 332,469,306 of CM031233.1, read as the reverse complement.
CCCATGTTCACACTAAGGGGGTGAATGTTAGGAATATTTTAATATTGTGAACATTATTATTGTGAAAATAATGAGTTGGTGAAAACTCGTAGAGATATCTTAGAGATATTCTAGGTTTGTTGAGTCGAATAGGGATTGGGAGAGATAAGTGAGAGTTTGTTGAAGATTAGAGTTGACTCCTCTTTCATAGGAGAACTCCACTCTATATATGTAACCTTGTCTTATTGAATAACATCCCGAATGAATTGAATTTTCAATATTTTATTATTCAGTGTTTTTATATTATATTAGATTTCTTATCACAAATTCCATTGTCCAAATTTGATCTTCCTCTTCCTCCATGAGAAGTGGAAAGTTCTCCTCTTTTCTTGATGTGAGGAAGTAGTTTCCTAGCCCACAATATTGAAAGAAAATGTTTGGTTACAGATCATCAGACCTTTATACTGTGAACTTCATATTTCTCACTAGTAGCAACTTCTTCATCTCACCTTTTACTGGGATAGTTACAGATGACCAATCCATTTTTATCTCTCCACCTAGGTCTCTACAAAAACTCCTACTCAATAGCATACCAAAGGATGTTGGGATGTTTGCTACCAGTATGGTTAGGAGCACCTTCTTGTCTCAAAAATCATCTCGCTACATGTGCATATTTGATTTGTCCTACCAATGGCACTTGTTTGGATTCCATTGAGTAGTAGGAGACATTTACCTAGGTCAAGGTGAGGCCTTGAGAATTTGCAACTTTGGTTGACATCATATTGTCTTAGGTTCCAGAATCTATGATACAATTATTTCGCTAGAAGCCTTTAATGAGGCATGACGGTAGAAAGGTTCAAACCTATTGGTTTTGAGGCATGAGGGCTAGCATGTTTTGGGAAGGTGGTGTGGATGGGGTGGGAAGTAAGCCTTTAGAATTAGGACTCAAGGATACAGGCTTACCACCATGAATTAAATTAATGAACTCGTCATGCGGGAATGGTGTGTTTGTAGGTATTCTATTTCGAGAGCTGGAATTTGGTTTTTCTTGCATGTTGCACAAAGTCAAATGGGGTTGTGGTGAGTGAGAAAGAGGTTCAAAAATGGAGGAAGATTTATGTGGTAGAGGATTTGCTACTTTGGGTGTTGAATTCTCATTTTCAGGTGTAGTAATTGGCTTATAAGGGGGTGAGGGTGTATATTTTGATTGAACCTTAGATGTTTTGATAGGAACAACATTTAAAGGATAATTGTTCTTAGTAACTTTTGAGTTGGGAGAAGAATTAGATGACTTACTTGGCATAGTAGCATGATCCCTAACAACCAGTGAGTCTTGTTTTTCTTTGGCTGACTCCATAGAAGGTGGTAATGGTGATCCTCTGCTGATGATTTTATTTTGTGTGACCTCTAGAGGAGAATCTTCTTTATTCTTCTTATCCTTTACCACAACCGTTGAGGATGAAGGACCTTTCCTAGATTGTGCACGAGTGAAAATAACACGTGAGAAACTTGGAGCTTCTTCATCATCCTCACATTCATCATCAACGTACTAAATTAGGCCATTGTGCATATCAACTTCCTCGACCTCAAGATAGTTTTCATAGTCTTCCATATTTTATTCTTCATTTTCATCAATTTCTACTTCCTCCTTTGGCTCTTTGGTGTCACAGATGGCATTGACTGGTAGTGCTTCAAGAGTAAGCCGACGAGGAGGTGGAGTAATCCTTTGCCTATTTAGAGGGTTTAATTTCCTTGAATCATTCCACATTGTGATTTGAGATAGCTGCTTCTTCAAGGTAACCAAGTCATTTTCCATTTTCAGAACATCGATTTATGGTGACAAAGTTTGAATTTTGACCCTTTTGCTTTCTATTGGGGCCTTTCACCTTTCTGGAATGGATTAGATCATCATTGGTTTCTATTGTATAGTCCTTGGCTTCCCTCAATGTTATTGATTGGGCTCTTCTAAGGAAGAAACCTACTTTAGATGGAAAATCGATGATGAAAAACCTCTTCAAAGTATTTTCATAAGGCATCACATCTTCGAGGATCATTCTTATCACTCTATCATATCTTGTTACAAAGTGCCTCATTGACTTAGAGGTTTCTTTCTTCATTTGTACCAATTGGACCAAAATATCTTGACAATCTTGTGCTCTTGAACTTATGTTTAAGTACACTTCTTATATCCTCCTAACATGTGACAGACCTCGGGGGTAGCATGTAGAACCATTTGGAAGATTTCTCTTGAAGTGATTCCACAAAGAGTCGACTAATGAGATCTTCATCCTCAACACCCAACACACCGGAAGAAGTGATAAATGTTATATATTCTCTTCAGGAGTTGAGAACCATCCCCTCCGAATTTAGGTAAGTTTTTTTGAGCCTCTCGGTAGCTCATGGAGTGGTTAAGCAAGAGCTAGTGGACCGATGTTTCCTCCTCATGGTACATTAGCCCTACGGGCCTCATGATCATGTGCATGCTCACAATCACACATTCTATTTATTTTTCTAGCTTCTAACCTTACTAAGGATGTGGCTTCCACTACTCATCTTTCATTTTCCTCGGCTTGAAGTCTCTCGATTTCTTCGAGTTGAGCTCTTATTTCCTCTTTTGTTCTTGCTTCTCTTTCTCTAGCTTCTTCTTCGGTCTCTACGTCGGTGAAATCTTCAAGGTTCTCATTGATGTATGGAAATTCACCATAAGAAGGATTGACAACACTCATGTTCTTAACATGACTGGTTGCTTGAGAAGGAAGCCTCTGGATTCTGAGTAGCTCTTTTCTCCTTTGAAGTTCCTCAAAAATGCGATCAGTTTGTCTGCCTTGTCTCTATTGTCGGGTGTATCTTCTATCCTTCATCTTGAAAATCTATGCTCTTCTTTGTGGTGCTGGAATTTTTCTTTTCCTCTCTAATTCAGCAGTGCCTTCTTCTTCATGGTCCAGAATTCTCATGGCAATGAAGTAGTGATTGGAACTTTTTCTATTATGTCAGATAGCTTCCCTCAAATAGGAAGCAATGTCTTCTTGGATGTGGAAGAGAAATTCAAGTATTTCAACAGGGCCATTTCCTAGAATAGCCATGATTTGAATCCATGTGGCTCATATAGCCATTCAAATTCCAAAAAAATTTCTCTTTTTAAAATTTTGAATTTTCTAACCTTGCGGTCACATTTAGGTGTAGATTTTGCTAAATCTACCCCATGGTGGGTGCTAAAAACTATTGGCGAGGAAATTTTTTAGGTGGAATTTTTTTTTGAATTCCTTACTAGCACTCGAGAATCTAAGTCCCTCTACATAACCGGTGTATTGTCATATATGCATGTGCGTGGAAAGGTGGATCTTTGTTGTGGCCTTTTGGCTAGGGATCCAACAGGGGCACTCCATTGACCTTGCAAAAAATGCTTGTAGTTATCTGCAAGGGGTAATTTTCTATGAAGGTGGGAAAGGGAGTGAAAAAATAGGTAGGAGAACTAATGTTGTAGGTAGAAATAAAATTCCTGGATGCACTAGTTAGAAATGTCAACACATGCATTTATGAGAAGAAATGACCCTACAAATGGCAACAAGACGAGATAAGATTGTGAACTCAAAGTTTCTAAAATATACTCATCAAAGAGGCTACAAAACCCTTCTTCTTATATTGATTCTTACATAAAAGCTATACATAATGTGGGAATGGAAGAAATTTGAGAATGGAGGAAAGTAGAAGAAAATGGCTATTTCCTTTTCTTTCTCTACGTACAATGCACTTGTGAGTTTACAAGATCAATTTATAACCTCGTACAATGGAATGAAGAATCCATTAAATATCTTGCAAGAAATGGTTACAATTTCTTCTTTATTAGTAAGAAACAGATTTACAATATTTTGATTATTCACGTCTATTGATTCTTGATTCGCGAAGAAACGCCAATGGCAAAAAAAACTAAAATTTTCATAATGCATCCGTTACACTTATTTTGTAACTTTGAATTTGAACTGTTCATCTTTCCTTTAAATTTTAAACTAGAGTCGTCAACATGGGAGAAATTTACTAGAGCGGGCGTGGAGGATGCCTTTTGTATTTTGTGACTTTATAGAGATTTGGCATTTTTTACATTTTTGGTCTACCCTTCCACTTTTGATATAAGCTTGACACGTGGCTTCACTTGAGTGGAGACAGAGTCACAGGTCAATTTTATAATTAAAATTTTTTCAATGCGGGCTCAACAACACAAATTGCTCCGTTGGCCTCGCCTCCCTACCTTGACCTTCGATGCATGCTTAATATTTGACTTTTTCCTTGGGTTGGGCGGGGCTACGGGTCACTTTTTAACTTTTAGCCCCTTTAATGAAAAAGGATCAAAATCTCAAAGTTCTTCACCGATCCGCTTCCCTACTTTGAATTTCTAATGGTGGTCTCAAGATTTGAATTTTTCCTTCATACCATGATTGGGGCTATGGGCCACTTTATGAATTTTAGCCCTTTTTACATAAAGGCTCAAAAACACAAATTGCTCTACCAGCCTGCCTCCAATTAGATATGTCCATGTACCTATGGATAATGGAGCCAAAATTTTATGGGGAAGAAAATTCCCATCATTCACGACTGTGGAAAAATGTAGAGAAGAAGAAAACTCCACCATTTCGTGCCCGATTTTCAAATTTCTTTCGCGAACCAAGGGATTGAAAATAATATAAGGTTCGACGATCCATGACCATAGAAAGATTGAAAATTTAAATCAAATGAGGAAAATAATAGAGTTTTCATGCATCCAGACGGGGAAATGGAAAATTTATCAAACCACTTAGACTAGAGAGTTTAAACAACTTCAAAGCATGAATTTATCTTGTCTTTTCAGACTTCCAACTTTACTTGAACACTTTTGGAGGGTGTGAGCTACAAATTTTCTAATTTGACTTTAAAAACGAGGGGGGATTTTTAGGGCGACAACAGATCACAAATTATCATGCATTCTGATTCACTCCCATTACAAGATGAGGAGTAGCTAACATGTTAAGCTCGAAGTGAGAAACATTTTAATAACATAGACTAGTCCCTGGACTAGATGCAACAATACATTTATGTTCTTCTCCAGAATGAGTCCGCTACCCCTCCTCCCATAGGAAATGCATCTAGGAGGGGTGGATTCCCAAAGAGTAGGCTATATTAGGACATCACACACCTTTTCCTCTCAACCAGGCTAAAAATGCAGCCAATTTGAATTTAACACTATCTGTGGGTGATGTAATTTCAACATTGGTAAATAGGGTTAGGGAACTAGAGATTTCCCATCCCTCTCATGCTACGTCTTTCATAGGGCAAGGTAAGGTCCCTTACTATGCTAAAATTACTCATTATGTACCCTCAGTACCATCATCTCCTTTAGTTTACATGAACATTCCTATCCCCGGAGATATCCTCATTGGATCGAGAACATTAGGTATGCCCCCTCACACCTTATACATATACCCTCAACATGCACCAACTAGAAGTGCATTCTCGAATACCATCCCAACTGGAAATGTGTTGTTCCACTGGTTTTATACCTACCACTCCATACCGTGAGTAATATTCCCTGTATTTGCTTATATATTCCAAATCACCATAGGGGACATGTTTTCTTTTCTGGCTCATATGTTTATCCTTAGAGGAATCCTTATGCCTCTACAAATGTTTACATTGGCCATACCAGCCTCATATGCCTACTCCACCTCCCCATCAAGGGTTGTCCATGGTAGAGTCCTATATGTTGGGCACATATGCTGAATATATTAAGGATCCCCTTGAATTTACTATACAAAGTGTAATTCTTCCATGAATACTTCCCGACTTACCAAATTTCAAAGGGGAGGGAGAACAAAATTTGCACATTAATGCGTATGAAACTTCCTTCGAGAGCTACTCCCATGGGATGCATTTTGAGCTAAGATATTCCCAAGACCCTTGAGGGGATCACTCTTGATTGGTATTATAGGATACTTGAAGCCTCCATACACTCCTTTAAGCAACTTGTATCCGAGTTCATAAAGGCGTTTGACATGAAAAAATGTTAAGAACATGATTCGGGAATTCCTTCACATAAAATAAGAGCATAATGAATCTGCTACCCATTTCATTTAGAGGTGGTGGAAGGTCCTCTACTCTTTGGAGAATTATCCCAATATGGATTAGATGGAGCTTTACGATCTATTCCTCCATTCCCTTAACTCGGGAAACAAAGGAAGAAGTCCAAAATTTCCCCCTTAGGAGCTACAAAGAGGTATTAGAGGGTGCTCTCGCATTGATCAAGTGATAATAGATAGCAGTCAAAATACCTATGGTTCAAATGGGAGACTGATCACTCCCTCCCAAGGTAATTCAAATTACCCCAAAAATTCCAACAACAATCAAGGACCTAAGGTCCTCAATAAGAACCGTGGTGTTACAACGGACGATGTAACTGATCAAGCCAAAAATCTGAATGTTGTTAACACTTCAAGTGCAAATAATGTCAATGGAAATAATCAAAGGAATAGATATTTCACTCTTTACATCAACGTGGTGGATTTTGACCATCCTCCACCTTCACAAAAATTTTAGGCCAAATGCCTAAACCAATACCCACACGAGTATCAAAATCAATATCAAAGGTAAGGGAAAAGGACTAAGAAACTTTAATTACAAAAATAAATAGTTTAAAACAACCAAAACTTTAGACCGCAATAGAATGCAAATCAAAGACCTCATGATTATGATCTTGCCTTTTATTACAACTTCCATAGGGTATGAGGGCATGATGCTAGAAATTTTCATGATTGTAACAAGTTCATATAGCACCTACCAGAGGACCAAAGGCAACTCTTCATGAAAATGTTTTTTGCAAATCCTAAGGCACCAAAAGTAGAATACTAACATGGGGTCTATTTACCCTCAAAACACTCCTCTTAGGATATTTAGTGACCCTCTTCCTATGTGTCTTGACAATAGAAAATTAAACCCCACGACACAAATAAGGGTAACCTAGTGGGAAATAATGACCACGAAGCTTCCACTTCTTCAAACCCACTGGTAGTGCCTCCATTGGATGGTAGAAAACAAACTAAGATCATGGGTCTCATCGAATTAGAAGCTAAACCTCAAATCAACGTAACTATAAGAACCCATGATTACTCAATGCAACCTATTCCCATCTACCCATCTATGTTAGATGACACTCCAATACTTTTGAGGCCGGTAGGGGCATATGATTTGATTACAGATTTAATCAAGACATTTTCTCTCATCTCCTTCTTAGATTTTTGAAGAAATCTTCTACTCATTGATTCATTTTGTTATAAGAGTTAGGCCTTGGTTACTAGATTAATGTTACCCTCTATTGGAGGCACAAATAAGCCACATAGAATTTGATGTCTATCCTCCTAGGAATATTGAAAGAGATGTTGGTTTCTTCTTCGACATCGATAAGATAATCACCTATGCCAAGATGGCACGTAGAGGTGACCTAACATTGTATTTACATGTTTAGATCTATAACAATTACATTAAATGTGTGATTATTGATGATGGGGTGTAACATCTTTGACAAAACTATTACTGTGATTACTTTCCCTCTTGAAATTGTAAACATTGACATGTGATTTATCTTAGGAAGGTGTACTCTTATGACTGTTTGAAATCATGTCTGCAATGGATAAATCATTTATGTGAAGATGTTCACTTTGTTGTGATTTTTTCTTAGTTGAAAATGATGTCATTCACTTTTTTTGTACAGCTTTTATTCATTTAAAAAAAGGGATTAAGAGCTTGTGTTGTTGTTGTCTTAAGTCATCTTGTGTTGACAACAAAATCTTGGATAATTTCCATTGATCAAAGGTATGGTTCAGTTCTCCTCACCGATTCATCCGCTTGAATTAGCATTTTGTAATGGAAGGTTAAGTGGGGTGAGTCTTGTTTTATTTATAAATTTGATGGACCCGATTTTAGGTGTCTTTTCTTAGCATCCTGCTGAAATTAATAGGATTGAGTATTCTTAAAAATGCTAAATAGCATGAGAGAACTTAAGACCTATTACTAAACTACTAAGGTTGAAACCCTAACCTAAGTTGGAATCTTTAATGATTGTGGAGCTTTGAAACAACCTACGAAATAAAATTAACCTAACGTAATAAGACCTACCTAGGAACTAAGGTTGATAATATAACCTAAACTAATACTAACCTAAGGGGTACCTATGGACTACTTGGCAAGTGGTAAGGGTGGCGGCATCAGTTTTCAAGGCATTAATGAGAATTTATTTTTGGTTTTAATGACTTTTGAACTGCCAGTTTTGGTGGAGGCATGGGCAATTAGGGGATACCTAGTTGGCGTCACCACTAAATGAAATTGGATGCATTTTTTAATTAAGAAAATCACCAAACTCGGATGGTGGTGGAGAGGAGAGATAAGAGGGAAAACTCACAGTCCTTTGCATTAATGGGTCTCATTTATGGCAAAGAAACCACCTAGGAGAGATGCAAGGTGGATTTTGGAAAGGTTGTTTAATCTTTTGTTCTCTTTGATTTTTTATCTGTATGGAGTTCTTGGTTCTTCAAACTAGTAGTTCTATTTTTGATCCATCAATATTCTTGGCATTCTTGAGATATTTTTGGATCCTGTGGAGGTATAAGAAGTAGGAATATTGGAGTTGTTGACGTCACTTTGGAAAAAGGAAGAGACTGTGGAGGCTCGGTAGGAAATCTTCTACAAATTTATAAGAAGCTCTATCACACATGATAGGCTCTACTCATTAAGTTGTTCTAATTTTTCCTAAGTGTTTTCATTAAAACAACTATGATATTTGAGAAAAATGGGTTTTATGTGATGTTTATCTTTCTTTCATGCTTGTATTTTTCATTGTATACTCCTTGAATTCATTGTTTGAGGAAATAAGATCTGGGTTTGTTCCTTGTTGGATAAATGAGTGAATTGTGCTTTAACCATTGTTTGAACTAGAATGTTGAAAAATTTTCGAACTTCTGTTGATTGTGTAAAAATGGAATAGAGGGGTTCACTATTTGATAAAGATAGGAGATGGGTTTGTTTCTTTTGTTGGGTGAAATTTTGGAACGTGTTACCTTCTATTGAGCTCCAGATGATTTCAAATATTATTACATCTATTCAAACTATGCTAAATTAGATAGTCTGATTTGATGTTTTAGGAGTCATTTTGGCTGGAAAAAAATTACAACATGTTCTACTTTTGTTGAGATCGAGATGATTTGATTCTGGGAACTCCTATGGAACTGTTTTGAAGTTAGATAGTAGAATTCACTGTTAGGAAAGGATTACATTTCAGTTTTGTTCTCCCATACTTGAAATTTGATAAAATCATGTTCAGCTTCTGCTTACACTTTAATGAAGTCAATTTTTGTTTCCTACACCTGTATGTTATGAGAAGATTTGTTAACAACTTATCGAATTTTATGTATCCTTTCTGAGATGAGGTTTTGTGCTTCAAGAGTTACCTTATCAGTTCATCTTTTTGGATTTTCTAATTCTTTCATTCAATTTTGATGTTTAGATGATGTTGTAGGAATGGGGTACCTATGTTGAACTATGAATTAGTTTAGTATTTTCTATTCGATGAAATGGATTGGAATTTTTTAGCTGAAAATCTTCTTTTGAACTAAACCTTGAGCACTGATTTGGGGTCATGTCACCTTTTACTTGCGGTAAAATTTTGGATGGGTTCATCCTTTCTACCTGTAGACTGTTCCTTTCATTTTTGTGAAGTTGAGGATTTAGATTGGCTTGACTGTAATTTGTGACTGCTAATCTTGTATTCATTTTCTCAATTTTACCATAAAAGGATGGGTAAGCTTTATGTGCTATGAAATTTGAAAAGAAATTGTGATCGCATAGGAATAATTATTTTAATGCTACTCGACTCTCTTTCTTTTTTGAAAAATTAGAGAACTCCTAGGCTAATGCTACTAAATTTTGGAAAGAATTTAATGTTTAGTTGTTGTTATTCTTCTGTTGCTTAGGGAACTATTTTTAAAAGAAGGAATTTTACTAACCATTTATAGTTGTATCTTCGTACTACGGTGGTTCTTCTCTTTGTATGATGGGAAAACTTCACTTCTATTTTCGACTTCCTTGTTTCAGTCGTATATATCAATCTAGTGTCGACCAGAGTTATTTGTGTTATAATGGTTATCGAGTGAATGTTTCTTGGTTGGATCTGTCTCAATTCTTTAATTTTAGTTTTTATTCCTCTTATTAGGAATGAATAATGAGATCCTAACTCATCCTTGTTTGTTGACATCCTTTTCCTCTTTTCTTAGTTAAGGTATTCACTAAAAGCGTGCTCTTCAAATTCTCAGAAGGAGATATAGATCGTTTCATTTCACTCTTGTTGTTCATTATATCTTTGGTATTACTCATTTGTAAGGAGATGACCTACTTGGTTGTATTAGTTTGAAGGAAATTATAGAGTGGGTAGTTGGAGGATAAATCTTTATCTTCTTCTCCTTGACTAATGTTTTGATATGGATCTAATTATCATGATGTGTGACCGATTCCAAGTGCATGTAATTGAAAATATCCTTTATCAAACCCGTTGATTCTTAACCCAAACTTAGGCTAGAGTTTGGCCTTGAATTTGGATGTAGTATATTAAATAGGAAGCTCTTTCCTTAAGATGTTGATGGTTCATCCTAAATTTTGTCTTAAATATTGAATGAGCTTCGCCTTAGATATTTTAGGATGGAGTAAGTAATGCTGAGTATTGTGGATCATTGCTTCTTAAAAATAATTCTATTTTTATGAACTATTAGAAGTAGTATCTTTCTTTGATTTGGATAGAATGAATCAAGAGATGAACTATAAGTATTTGTAACGCCCATGCTTTCCTTATTGTTGTCAAAGTAATGATAGGACAAATGGTTTTATCCTATGTTGTTGGCACCCTTGCGTATCAAAAATTAAATGAAAACTTGATATGAACATGTAATCATAGTATCGTGAATAAGCTAAGGATAATCTCCTTAGATAAGAACCCTGCTAATTCGGGATCTATCTTAGTGATGAATTGTTTTCACTAAGGTGACATTACGTCGTTTGTAATGTTGTATGTCATAGAATATTTGGTGTAAATTTAAGCCTTGAAAGTGATTTGCGATGTTGTTTCTTATCTCTATTAAATTGTTAACATTATAGTTTTTATAACTAAGTTATGTTGAGGCTTTGACAATTTTGATAGTTCACTTAGCGACTTAATTTGGAATGTGATCAAGACTTCTTGTTGGTTTATAATAAGTCTTAAACCAACCATCTGATAATCTACCCATTTGATGACTAATGCCATCATGATCGTATTTCCAGGGATAAAAGGGCTATAGTCGTCAGTCAAGGACTTAATTATTATGAATTAAGGGCATCTACTCCTTCGAGTATACATGAACAACTTCTTGATCAATGTTAGCATTGTCTATTTATACATACATACATACATACATACATACATGCATGAATGCATATATATATATATATATTCATGTGAATATGTACATATACATATACATATATATATATATATATATATATATATAGATTTCAAAAAGGGGAAAATCTAATCCGAGTAGATAGTTTTAAACCTAACATGCAAAACTCTGTTACTTGCAAAGCTTGAAGTGAACATAAGCTTTACTATTTGAAAAGGGTGTGTGAAAATATTTAGTGTTTTCAAGCCTTTGCATATAATGGAATGGCATCCAGATTTTCTATGGCATAAAATATGGTTTGGTCATTGAAAATGATATAACGTTGCCCAAATTCAAATGGTTGATGAGGTGGTAACCACCGCATAATATCTGTACTTCAGTCCCTTAATTGTTTATTGATTGACTCCGCCAACTGATTTTAGAGTGAAGTACTTTAGTTGTCTAAATCACCTTGCATGACATGAAGTAGGAGTTGCTAAATTTAAAATGAGAGCTAAGAATAATTGGTTGCAAAACTCCATTAACTCTACATTTAATGTCTTTTAATGCTCACCTTCCTCGGGAAGTGCGGGGAACTGTTTGGGGGAAAAATGAGTTTGGTTTTGGTATCGATTAATTTCATTGCATGAAACTCGTAGTTGATCGGCATGCAAGGAGGAGTTGAGCTATGTGTTGATGCGAGTTACATGGAGAAAACAACAGTTGAGTAGTTAGAACAGCAAGTTCCCGGACTCATTAAAATGTCACAAGAAATTTGTGATCTGTTGAATGAAGGAACTCATTTCAAAGGTTAGGGATCTTTTGAAGAATCGTGAAAGTTTTTGCAAGAAAAGAAATCACCGGCATGACAGGCATGATATGCTCTAAACTTTTCATAATTTCTTGCTTTATTTAGTGATTTCACAAAAATAACCTTGTATTGAATGATTTTTGTTTGTAATCTCTGAGATGAAGAATCGTTTAATATTGCTTTGTGGAGTTCGAATTGCTATGGATTCGTGATATATGTTGTTAAAATTAATTAACTAAGTACAGACTCTAATAAGGATGATTATCGTTAAGAAAAGAATATGATCTTGAAATATTAAAGACTACTGTTGTAATGATTAATGGGTTTGTCTTGATACACCAACATTGCTGAAATCTTATTGCAGCTGAGAAATGACATCTTCCCATACAGTAGAAAACCTTGTTTAATTGTTACCCATCTCTCCATGGATTTGAATAAGTATGGCAAGGTATTTTGGTATGTTGGAAATTGTTCTATGTGAGTTTTGTTGCAGATGTCTTTTCTTGACCAAGTGTTTGTTGGATATACATAACTGGGTTTGATTCTTTAAATAAATCTATGCTTGTGGATTCATGCTGGTCTTGTATGAGGCTTGTCTACACTTATAATCAACCTAGTTTTATTTAAATAAGTATTAGTATTGAAGAAAGAAAAACAACTGAATTTATTATTATCATTGGGTTGTAGATAATAAGGATAGTTGTAATAATTACAAGGTCTACATCTTCGGCCTTGAATAGGTAGTTTAGAATGGAATTTTTGTCTACTCTAGAGCCACTATGATGGCTTGGCTGAATCATTGAGTTTTCTAATAGATAATCTGTTGTATCTTGTTTACAATTTAAGATTGTATAAGTTCTAGATACTTCATTCTATTATATCATGTTGATCTCCTTGTTGTTTCGTTAATAATTCTGGAACTATTCCGAATTCTTTGGAGTTTAAAGCTGGTTGTGGAAAGGTTATATTGAGATTTAATTACTAATATGGTTAAGTCCAGTTTGTTAAAATCTCATCACTTATGTTCCATTTTAGCCTCTATAGCAGAGGATGGACATTCTCCGTAAAACCTTGTATGTTACTTAGTGGGCTAATTTATTCACTACTATTACTAAGCTTGGTTCTTCTTGCAATTCTTGTTGAGATCAAAAGTGATGTCGAATTTGACTAAGAATCTCCATCCTCTTGTAAGAGATGCAGTCCACTATTGTCCATTAGGAAACCATCTTAGAAAGTGAGATGATCTTCTAGAGGTTTATGCATTGGATTTTATGGTTGAAAAGTTGTTTTTCAGTTCCTTTTATTGAGCACACCTCATCTCAACATATGAGCTGGTAATAATAGTAGAGTTTTATTTCTTGACCCATTATGCTCTTATCTGTGCTTCTTTGGGTTTATGTTTTATTTGTTGGAAACTAAATCCTTAAGTTAGGCTGGAGATTAAGGTTGTCCCAAAATAGGAAGACTCTTGGATTCGGGGTTGTAAAGTTGGTAGTATTACCCTCTGTAGTAATTTACATGGTCTAAGTTGTAGATCACATTGTCTTACTATGTGTTCTATTAAGAAACTGGAGGCATCGATTTTGAATAGTAACCCATTAGGAACAATACGGTAAGTTATATACTTTTACTCTTATATTAGATGATAACTAGATTTGTCCTTTAACTGAGTCCATGAGATGTGACAGATCCTCTCTGGGTGTAATAATTCTGATTTGGATTTGTGGTATCTCTGAAAACTCAAAAGTGACTCTTTCTCTTATAAGAAAATTGTACTCAGTTTCATTTATTAATTTTGGGGTTTCCTTGACGTTTTGAAAGTTCCTTATTGACCTTTTTGGTTGTGTCATGAATTTAGTTTAGTACGATCTAACCTTGTTCAGTAGAATGGGTTAGGAGATTGTTCTTAAATTCAAAAGTCATGTGAAGTCTTGACTTACCGGAAAAGGTGGTTTGCTAGAAGTTGAAATTCATGTTGAGCAAACTCTTGGGATATTAAAAGTTTAGATGAACTATTTGGGTAAGTAACAAGTATCTTATCTCGTTAACTCATGGTGCCTACTCTCTTCTAGACTTGTAAAGACCTTAGTATTTATTAGGTCTTGATGTGATGAAACATATCTGAAGAAGGAATTGTGAACTCTTTTCTATTCTTGGAATGCTCATTTAAGTGCTTAAGTTGATGTAAGTATTTATACCTGATTGCTATATGGCAGGATGCCATGAATGTTCTCTTCCACTTATCCTCGAGGTTAAATGCTCTAATATTGTATTTCATTAGCCATATACTTTTGATGTCTTGGTATTATTTCCTGAGCCTTAGCAGTCCTTATGGATTTATGAAATCCTCTTTAGATTTGTTATGAAGAATTGGGTGATTGCTTGAATGTATTCTTGATATTTATATGGTTACTTAATGGTTGAGTAAAATGTTTCAGGCATGCAAGTATGGGATTGCATGAATGAAATCTTGTTACTCTTATTTGGTAATCTTTATTACTTATAATTCTTATGTATCTTACGAGTTGTATGGCTGTTTCTGAGTGATTGAAGTAGTTGTATGTAAAAGTAGGTATGAAATTGATTCCTTCCATGGTTCATTAAATTGCATGTTGCTGTCATGTTGTAGAAATAATTGTTATCTACTTAAGCTTTGAAATATTGATGCATACATATATGTCGGTTATTGTTATGAAATAATTAAGTAGAGTATGCCATTATGGTAAGTTGGTGCTTATCATGCTCATTTCTTGTGGATTGACTCATCTTGACAATTTTGTAGATAATAGCAGAGAGAAGGAAGGGTGAAGTATTTAGTATTGTATATTATTTTGATCTATGGCTGACTTGAATGTTCTAAAATGAATTACATCTTCTTGGAAATGGGAAAGGATTTGCTACTAAATATAAATATTTTATTCATTTAAAAAGAAAGATTTTGGTCATGCTTAAAGTCATGAGTTGAATTTATCTCATAAATGTTGAATTTATATCATAAATATATATATAATTATATATAAGTCATATATATATATATATATATATATATATATATATATATATATATATATATATATATATATATATATATATCGTAAGTGGATGATTTTCGATTGATGAGTTATGAGTCGTAAATCTATCAAGTTAAGAAATCAACACCTACAATACTATTGTATTAATCATGTAGTAAGTGCTATACATATCTTATGTGTGAGGCTCTAGGGAACATATAAGGGAATATTGGATGAACGTTGCCTAAAATATCTTGTTCTAAGTAATTATATGTTAAGCATACTTGGAAATAGTTGAGGTTGCTAATGGATAACTTCCTCATTATAAAGTGTAATATATCAACCTACTTGCAAAGTGGTGATAAGCTCTTCGAGAGGTTTTGTATAGAATGTACACAACCAAAAAAATATATCTAGAAGTAAGATTGTCTAATCTTAATGACCACTGATAAGAAGGCAACTGGATTAACATGAAACCATGAAAAGGTTATGTTAATCAGATACTTATGAGCTATGGTTGTTTTATAAACACATGTTAAACTAACTCTTATCAAAGATATAATAATTTATTATTGATCTCTAAGGGAAATCAACTCTAAGTCCTATACAAGGACGCTACACATAAGCTACAAAAAGATGGGCTTATGGTAATCTTACATGACTATACTTTGATTATGGTTTCACTTCTCGGGAATTACAGATTTGTGATAAATTGTGTTATGGAATATTTTCTCAAAGAGATGGATTGTTTTTAATTAGGGGTTGTTCCATGATGCATCATTATGAGAACCTATGTATGTCGATACAATGGAAGTAATATGGAACATGCTTACTAAGTTAAAAGAACATAACATTAAAATCTCATCCCTAGTCAATACTGATATTATCTCTAAAGAGAATTAGTAAGTGGTATTTTAAAAGGATATGACAAGGAAAGATAAATGGGTAAGTGGATCATAAAAATCTATCATAGAGGCTACCTCAAATTTATCTTACTTGTTGGAGATAGTAAAATAAATGAACGCTCATTACTGAGCTACAATTAGGTAAAGGGATGTGCTTAAACTGAAAGGACAGTTGGCATTGATAGTCTATGGAAATTAATTCAAGGAATGAATCATACCTAAGTACTTAGCTTCATATAAGTACATACCCCTAGAATATGAAATAAGAAGCATTAGCCTAAATGTTAAAGCCGGGACAATTTTGAGACTATAATAATAGTCATTGACATTGATAGTATTGTTTCCATCAATGGTTAACATGGGTATGAGATATTGAAAGGTAATTAAAATGTTATAGAGATTGGGGATCCTAGGATCAACTCAACCCTAACCTTAGGTATGACCCATTCATGGAGAAGGTGTTGTAATCCCTAGGCTATTCTATAATGATTACCTTGAAAACATTAAACACCATGCACCAATATAGAATTCTAGGTGGGTGAACTCACTGCATATACTACATAGTCGTATCCCTATGATGACGATTGTCACCATTAGGATACTACCGTTTAGCATCTGTAATGAGTTGTCTCATTAAGAGACTGGATTGTAGTATGGTGTTGTCCTAATTACAAACCTTGATAGAGTTACAAGACATGTTGGACCTACTAGGTACACACCCCTATATCAACCTATGATGGCTACGGGTAGATATGTGGGTGAGTAACAAGGTGAATTGTTACGAGAACACTTTCTTCCCATAGGCATCACAGGATGACATAGAGGTACATCTTTGTGTAGGTTAAAATGGTTTGTACCTCATTCAAGGCTTGTAGCTATTTACAACATTAACATTTGTGAATCCATATAACTGAACAAGTGAATAAGGTGAGATGACAAGATTCCAATGGTGAGTGTGTTGTCATAGAATCGAGCATGGCATACATGACTCAGAAACTTTGTGCAAAGTGGTGTAAGCTACTGATTACACTATCGAGATTTCACCATTATCTAAGATGTGAGATGCCTGTGGATTTCATAGGTGGAACCCAGGTACACACTTAGGGGTTTTTCACTTATATATCATATCCTGTTAAAGGGGAACCCAAGGGATACATTTTATGTATGGCTCGTATAGAGCATTGAGGGAGAACGAGTAGGTTCAACATTCTCTCATACAGCTACACATGGTTCATGACAGTTATCAGAAATGGATTGCATTAAGGTTTATGTAGATTTAAATATATGGGTATTTAAATCAGCTACATAAATTTAATTAAAAATAAAATAAAAATTCTAGAGGCAAAGTGACAAAAGTGGATGTTGCAATATCTATAGTAGAAATTTGGTAAGTAATTTGGATGGAATATTACTTATCGATATAATTCTTTATGAAATCATTAGCTAAATATTTTTTTGATTACACCAAGATCTCTACTTAATGATAATATGGTTTAACACTTTGTTCTTCCTTTCATGAATGTTATTTATTTATGATGTATCTTTCTCAGTAATGCATTAACTATTTCTTAAAAGAAGAGTTCTTTTTATGAAATAGTTAGTAGAAAGCACATCATCTGAATTATTAGTGCTTATCATGTTATGATGCTCAATTTGATCTCACCCCCTTTATCCTTCAAATTATTTAGTTTTCGGGCTCTGTCGTGTTTTCTATCTCCCCGTATTGATGCATGAAAGCTTTGTCCTTCATTCGGTTGCCATGATTAGTCCCTTCCTTTGGTCGAGGATTTCACTTTAAGTCTAGAATTTGGTTTTTGTTCCTCTGTCCATGTGGAATAATTTGTAACTTGGGTGTAAAATCAGGTTTTTCCCTTCCTTCCATTTTTCCACAGTCACGTTTTGTTTTCCTATCAATCTTTGTCCCAATACCTATGGAAAAGTGGTCCTTTTTGATTGGATGTGGCTCGGTGGATCACATTTGGGCCTTATATCATTTCTAAATTCTCTGTCCTTAAAGAAAGATTCATTTCAGTGCAAATGGTGATTTCCTTTCATTTTATGGTTTAAAGGGTGTGTTTTCACTGTTAATTTATATCTCATCATATGTGGAAACATGGCCCTTTCTGATTAGATGCGGCTCGGTGGGACACTTTGAAATTCTAAGGCCCACTTCAACTAAAGTTTTGTCCATGTGAAGGGCCAACTCTCATATGAAAATTTTCCTCTTTGTTTGACCTTTGGAGTTGCATCGGGGAGACACGTGGAGGTTTCCATTTGGCCTTTCCTAGACTTAGACATTTTTTCATGTGTCGGTGTAGCTTTGTTAGACCATGGACACGTGGAGGGCCGACACTCATTTGAGGATATGCCTTAGGGTCCCACCTTAGTAGTTGTGCAAAGGGGACACGTGGTGAGCCCGCGCTTGTTTAGGGTCTCTGCTTTTGGGCACCATCTCAAAATTGCGCCAGGGAGACACGTGGAGGATTCACTGGCTCCTCTCTATACTTAAAATTTTCAAGAAACTTTCTAAAGGCCTGGGACATGTGGAGGGACTGCACCTATTTGGGGACCTACCCCTAAATTTTATTTTAAAGAAGCACCAGGAGGACACTTGGAGGTTTCCACTCACTTCCCTTTCTTGGACTTTTCAACAGCCGATGAAACTTTCTTGGACCCTAGACACATGGTGCCTTCCACTAGTCCTTCAAATTTTTCAACAACTCTATCAGATGAGACACGTGGTGAGCCCATGCTTGTTTGGGGTCTCCCGCTTTTGGGACCATACCAAAGTGTGCCAAGGAGACACGTGGAGGCTTCCACTGGCTCCTTTTATACTGAGACTTTTCAAAGGCCAAAAGTGTTTTTCTTGGGCCCAGGGCATGTGGAAGGCCCACGCTTGTTTGGAAACTTTCTTTGTACCTCACCTTTGCAGTTATACCAAGAAAACATGTGGACAAATCTAATCTAAAGTTGAGAAGGGGAAGAATCAATGGTTGTTGTGCATTGCATCTATTTTTTCCCATTTTTGCTCCAAGACTCTTGGAGATGTGAATACACACTATTTTTCATCATTTTTGATGAAATTCCTTGTCATTTTTTTCTACAAAGTGCCATTGAATGGATTTAGAACTTAATTTGTGAGTCAAGGATTGTTAAGGTTGATATTTTGAAGTTGGAATTGCTCGAGCACTTGTAAAAACATGAATTACTAGAGAATCTAGATGCGGGACAGAGTTGCAGAGGAAAGAGAGGGAAAAGGATGAAATGATGGAGGTTGCTAGGTGTAAAGGATGAAAAAGGTGTTGCCTCGAGGGTGAAAAGGATTTCTGTCATATCCAATATACAGAGCCACCTAGAAAATGATTAAAATAGGATTTATCACATGAAAAAATAAGAATGATTAAAGGACTATCAAAAATTGTGGCATGGCATCCTAGTCATTAGTCGAGGGTCTGAGAAACATGATCAGTTCATGATTTGTCCACCTAGAAGCTTTTGGGTATGAATTTGTTAAACGTCACTTTTTGAGGCAAATTGGTAACAAGAAAAGGTTCCTCAAATATTCTTTTTTTTGGGGGAAATTTGGGATGAGTGAGCAAGTGAAATGTATAAATGCAATGAGAATACTCTTGCAAAAGGTCGGGGTTGAATTCTTAAGAGAAAATTTGAGAGATCCCATCTTCCTGAGAGACCAATATGAGAAACCTGTTAATTTCCTATGTTTTATATTTCAATCATGTCAAGTTGGTTGCAAGTGTACAACCATTGACAAGCTCTGAGACTGTTCAAAGAAACTTTCCCCTACTGATGAATCTAATCAATTTTGAATTAATCTATGTCAATCTTGGACCAATTTGTGTCTTCTTTATTTTAGAATGTTTACAAGTAGTTTTTCTTATTCCTATTGCAATCTTGTGTTAAAGTCCCTCCAAATCACATAGGATCTCATCCCTGTGATAGTTTAGTGGCATTTGCAATTTCATTTCAAGAAGAGCCTTCATCCTGTAATGAGATAAACAATTTAAAATCACTTTACTATCATTTATTGATAAAGATTATCTGTAAGCCTTTGAGTGTATCTTAGGCATGAGGAACAAGGGTCTTAATGTTTAATTGAGTCTTTAGCTTGAGCCTTCATGTTAAATTCTTGGAGATTGTGTGAAATTGTGCAAATATGGGCCTCCATTGATGCACACCTTCTAGTTGAAGGAATATTTTAGCTATTCTGAAGCTTTCTATCATTTAGTTTTCCAATTTTGTGAAGGTTCTCAAAGATCTGGTATAATCAATTTTATCCTGCTTAATCTCCCACCAAAATTATTCAAAAACAATGAATCCATCCTAAACTACCCCTTTTTTTCCCTGTGTGTCCACAAATGTATAAATTCTACTACCAAAATATGTAGA
This sequence comes from Taxus wallichiana var. yunnanensis, assembly GCA_018340775.1. NCBI lineage: Eukaryota > Viridiplantae > Streptophyta > Pinopsida > Cupressales > Taxaceae > Taxus > Taxus wallichiana. The sequence goes on along the minus strand of CM031233.1, from coordinate 332,448,767 downwards.
AGTAATCAAGATTCCATAATGTCTCTAGTAACCTTTAACCTTGTTTAGGAAATATCACCATTCTTTAGAAGTGACAACTCGTGAGAGTTAAATTGTGGTGCATTGATCATATTTTCTCAGGGTCCCCTTTCAAATTTATGCAAAGAAGGATATCTTCATTCTCCTTCACCAAAAAAGGTTACAAAATGGGTCCTCTCACCCTGGTCGAAAGGCACGACCTAAAGTAGTGAGGATAGATCAAATCCTTAATGAAGGTGTTATCCATTTCTCTGATGCCCGAGTGACAAAGAGTCAGAAAAATCCCCCCCGACTACAAAATGACTCATAATATGATATGTCTGTCTCTCAATGTCTGTTAAATCTTTGTTGCTTAGTTTCTAAGGGAGAATCAATTTGGATACCAACACAGAAGAATGGTGGGATTTTTGGGGGAATATTTGAACAAAGTTTTACAATATCAGCAAAACCCCGGTAATGTTTCTTACATGATCTAAGTGAAAATACGTTTTTAAAATGTCATCCTATGTCTAGATTTGTAAGAATCAAGAAAAGTTACAAGTTTTCATGTGTGCAATATTTCTAGTTTTTTTGTTTTTGCACTAAGTTTACATCATCAATGTTAAATATGGGTAAAGGAAGGTCATATTTGTGAAGCTTTGCATGAATTTAGTGTTGAAAGACATTTGATAGATCAATTTTAGTGCATTTTCACAACTAAGGTGAAAATCCTTAGTGGTGACTCCGTATTGAATGAATTTTTGATAAATTCTAGTGTCTTAACCTCTGTCAATTGCAATTTATCACTAATATTTGCAAAGATGGAAGGAAGAAGATATTTCTTCACTAGAGACCCTACCAGAAAGTTGTTTCTAGAGTTGGGAAAGACAAATTCAAAAGGAAGAAGAATCTAGAAAGTTGTTGGAGATCAAAAATCAAGAAAGAGTTATCAATTGTGGAAACTGATCAACCTATCATTGAAGATTGCCATACTTCCTCAAGTGCTTCTGAATTAGGTAGTCTCTTTGTAAATCAAATTCTCTAACTGGAGAGGGTCCTTCTTTTGTATTTGAAAATTTTACATCTCATTTTGTCCCTATGTTCTCCAAAGCTGATAGGATCTTCCAAGAAATAGAGTTTTTAGAGAACATTCATTCTGAGAATTGCATTCTGTGCCCCATAGACCCCTCACTCCTCATCATTATGTTTCTCCTGTAAGATCACCTCCCAAAACAATATGGCCCAGCCCCCACCCAGACCTCCATTTTTGTGAACACTTTTGGTCCTATAGATTTCAGAGGTATGGCTGGATATCCAAATGTTGTGCCCCAAGATGTTAGAAATAGATTGCCTAAATTTCAAGGAAATAATGCTATTACTGGTGATCAACACTTAAAGATTTTTGTCAATATGATGGAAGACTTTGAGATTGAATTTGAGGATGTGTACATAAATTTGTTTATTCATACTCTAGAGGAGGATGCATAGGACTGGTATAAATATTTTCCAGAAAATTCCATTGATTCATGGATAGAGATGAAGAATGCTTTTAGATTGCAATATGGAGATAAAACAGACCCTAGGTTTCTTTTATCATAATTTGAAAATATAAAAAGAATCCTAATGAGTCTATTCATGAATTCAATACAAGGTTCAATAAGACCTAAATAGGCTACCTATGATCTTGAGGCCAAGTGATGTTTCTTGTTTAATAAAATACTCTGATGCTTTTGATAAGAAGGCTGCCTATTATTTAAGAGATAAGAACCCAACAACATTGAGGCAGGCCTTCACCATGGCTTTATAGATTGAAAATAACATCAAGGCAATTGGTAAACCTCCTAAGAGAGAAGGCATCAAGCTGATCAATCCAGAGAAGCCTCAATCAAGTAAATTTATGGATCTGGAGGAGGTTGTGAAAACTTTGGCCGAGAGTTGTTAAGGAAATATCCTATAAACTGGACAGAGAAGAGAAGGGGATTGGACAAGGTTCCCAAGGTCATCATAAAGCACAAGGTCAAGAAATATTTTCCAATCATCCCTAGAGGTGATCAGAGATCTGATGACAAGAGGCAAAGGACTCATGGGATCAGGAAATAGACAGCCCCAAGCCCATGAGAATAGAATTGTGCCTGATCCTTTGACTGCCAGAGTTGTTGTTGTGGAAGAAGCCAATGAAATTGAGTGGTGTGATAGATGTTTCTTTCCACATGCCCCATGTGATGAAGAAAAGAAGTTGAGGAAGTTGATGATGACACTGATGATGATGTGTGCATGGTGGGGTGCTCTACAAGCTCACAAAAGGAGCAACTTTAACTGAATTAATTAGTGCCAGAACTGCTGCAGATTTTGGGATTGCATCCACGGGTATTACCCCTTCCTCCCTCTCATACTTTTGAAATAGATATGGTACAAGCTTTTGAATTTCCTAGTAATGATTTTGAATACTTAAGGGCATTAATGATTAAAAAGTATGATGGAGGAATCCCTTCTGAGGAGGATAGGTAGTTGTTAATGAATGTTGTAGTTGGCCATGAAAAGGAATATAACACTAGGAGTAAAGTTGTCAAAGGGGCAGGGCCTCAGCCAAACCAAAAACTCTAGTTCTCACCAATATCTCAAAAGAAACTCCTAAGAAAGATACATCTAGAAAAATCCTTGTGTCCCCAAGCAGAACTAGTATCCCTGCCCATGCTCAGACCATGAAAAATCCTTTTTTGTCAGATGAGTTTTCTTAGTCTTCCTCCAAATGCTACCTTTCCCAAATATGTTCCTTATGACATTTCCTAAGTCTTGAGTCAGATCAAGATTTTGTTCCAATTGTTGAGCTTGCTTAGGATTCTTGAGCACAAGAAAAGGGCCTTTGAGTATTTGGGATTAAAAGAAGAAAAGATTACCCAAGGTAGAAATGTAAACAATGTTGAGACTCCTCCTACCATTTCAGAGTTGAAAAACCCCAAGTACTGGAAGAACTAGGTGAGCCACCTGAAGTATATTTGGGAACATCCTTGGTTGAATCCCAATTGAATGTAGATCCATTTTTCACTACTTTGATTATTAAAGACAGGTTGTTACACAATTGTATGTTTGATTCTGGAGCATCATGCAATGTTATGCCTCTTGAGGTCATGAATGAATTAGATATCAAAGTGACAAAAACTTATGGGAAGTGCACTACCATGGATTCTAGAGAGGTGTCAGTGGTTGGATGTGTCAAGGGTCTGATAGTGCAACTTGCATCTTACCCAGGAAAGAACTTAAAACTAGATGTTGTTATTGTTGATTGCCCTGCCAAATGGGGAATGTTGTTATCAAGAAAGTGGGCTACTAGTGTGGGTGGTAGTGTGTAAATGGATATGTATTTTTCCACTATACCTATTGAGGGAAGCCTTGTAAAGTTGTATGGTGAAAATAAGATGCTACATCTCATTGAGGATCCCAATAATGCTTCCTATGAAGTGTTATACACTGACACTGATGTTGATAACTTTGTTGGATTTTTTGATGGTAAAGAGCACAAAATTGATCAATGCAAGTCTCTTAATCAAGTAGGTTCTCCTTGGACTTTGTTTGTTTGATGGGGCTTGCTCTAAATTTGGAAATGGTGTTGGTATTGTTCTGATATCTCTAGGATAGGAAGAGTTTGTTTTCTCTTTTAAACTCAACTTTGAGTGCACTAACAATATTGTTGAATATGAAGCACTTGTTATTGGGTTTAAGAATTCTTGGAAATATGGTATTAGAGACATCATTGTTAAAGGAGATTAGAGCTAATTGTCAAGTAGGTTAGAAAATTGTATGCAACAAAAATCAGAGAATGAAGCAGTATAAGCATGTAGTCTGGGATTTCATTGAGATGTTTGAATCCTTCAACATAATACATCACGATAGGAAGTACAATACTCTAGTAGAAAAATTGGCTATATTGGGGTCCAGATTTGAAAATTATATTATATCCCCTATTATGAGTATAATATTGAGGTATTGACTAGGCCATCTATTCCTGATAATGTTAAACACTTGGCAAGTGTTTGAAGATGATGCCCAGTGCAAAGGTTTTTGTAGAACCAAGGAGAATTTTTCTGATCAATGTATAGATTGGGAGCCAATGGTTTGTGTGGATGATGGAAAGGAGACTTTATTTGGCAAAGACATCATTCAGTTGAAGACTAATACTATTCCCAGAGGTTTGGTAGCACTTGAATCAAACTTTGATAATGTTGATTACATTGTCAATAAACACATGTCAGCCTTAAGGGATGTTGAAGAGCATGACCTGGGCACAAAGGATAAACCACGAAAGATCTAGCTAGGTAGTAATCTGAGCAAGGAAGAAAAGTAGTCGTATGTCCAATTGTTGAAGAAATACTAGACTTCTTAGCATGGTCTTATTCTAAATTGAAAGCATACAAGAGAGGATATTTTCCAACATGAAATTCCCTTAGAAGCTTTCTACCAAGCCATTTAGGTAAAAAGAGGCCAATCAATCCACTCCTTTCCCTAAAGATGCAAGAAGAATTGAAAAAATTGAGGGATGGAGGAATCATACAAGCCCACAAGGTACTCATCATGGGTTGCAAACTTGGTACTGTCAAAAAGAAGAATAGAGATATAAGGTTGTGTGTGGACTTTAGAAACTTGAATAGAGCATCAATGAAGGATAACTACCCTCTGCCAAATATGGACAATATGTTACAATTGGTTACTGGTTTGGAATTGTTATCCACCTTGGATGGTTTTTCTAGATATAACCAGGTAGTTGTGAAGGAATCAGAGTGAATCAAGACTACCTTTACCACTCCTTGGGGAACATATGTATATGTTAGAATGCCTTTTGGTCTAATGAATGTTAGAGCCACTTTCCAAAGAGCAATGGATGTAGCTTTCTCTAGCTATATTAATGATTTCATTGTTGTATATCAAGATGATGTGACTTTTCCAAAAAAGGAGTGACCACCTGCAACACTTAGAAAAAATGTTGTTAAGATGTAGGGAGTATGGTATTTCACTAAATCCCAAGAAGTTCCATTTTGGAGTTAGAAAGAAAAGCTACTTGGACACATTGTGTCAAAGGAAGGGGTCATGATTGATCCTGAAAGGGTAGAAGCCATCAACAAAGTCCCTATTCCAAGAACCAAGAAGGGAATTCAATCCTTTTTTGGGTAGATTAATTTTATTAGGAGATTTATCTCCAACTTTGCTGAACTAACTATCCCAATCACTAACATGCTGAAGAAAGACCAAAGTATCAAATGGGAAGAAGCAACTATTCAAGATTTTGTTGGGATCAAAGAAGCATTAAAGAATGCCCCTATTTTAGCAGCTCCTAGATTATAAGAAGGCTTTCCAAATGTTTTCTTTTTCTTCAGAAAGTACTATTGCATCTGTATTGTTGCAGAAGGATGATGAGGGAGCTGAAAGACCAATTGCCTTTTTCAGTAAGGCATTACAAGGAGCTGAGCTAAAATATACTATCATGGAGAAGTAGGCATTTTCTTTGGTAAAAGAAACAAAGGTCTTCAGGCCATATATTTTGAGTTCCAAAATCATTGCTTATGTTCCCCACACCATGGTGAAAGATATCCTATCAGAAATGGAGGTTTCAAGCAAAGAGATGTTAATGGGTAAAAAATTGCAAGAGTATGATATGGATATCCAAACAACAAAATTGGTCAGAGGTTTGGGCCTTGGAAAAACTTATGGTAGAGAGAAATCTGCAGACAATTGAGGTAAATGAAGTTGAAGAAGAAAGGCTGAATGTCCTTGAAAAATTGATAAATTTGAATGGTACAAGGACATCATTTTTTATCTCAAACATCTACAATGCCCTAAACATTTGAGCAAGAATAAAGAAAAGAGCACTTAAGTTAGCTTCCCAAAAATATGTCATTACTGATTTTGGGTTAGCTTGGAAGAACCCTGAGGGAGTTCTCTTAAGATGCATTACTGAAGATGAAGCCCTAAGATAATTATTGATCTCCATGGAGGAGTTTTTGGGGGGAATTTTTTTGGAAGAGTCACAACTCATAAAATCTTAAGGGATGGTTATTGGTGGCCAACTCTTTTCAAGGATACAACTCTATTGGTAAGAAAATGTGAAAGTTTCCAACACTTTTCTGGAAGACTAAAAGCTTTAGGCTCCCTTCCTTTGCAACATGTATCAGTTGAAGCCCCATTTAGGCAATGGGGAATGGATTTCATTGGGGAAATTTCTGATCCTTCAAGTGTAGGCCATAAGTGGATACTAGTGGCCACATATTACTTCACCAAGTGGGTGGAGGAAATCCCCACCAAGAAGGCAACTCACCAAATTGTCATGGATTTTATCCTGAATTATATCATTTGCAGATTTGGGGTACCTACCAAAATAGTTGTTGATAATGCCATGAGCTTTTGAGCTAAACCTTTGGTGGCCATGTGCCATGAATATGGGATCAATTTGACATATGCTTCTAATTATAATCCCTAAGGAAATGGACAAGTAGAGTCCAACAATAAAAATATGTTGAAGATAATTAGAAGAATTTGGAGTTGAACAAAAGGAAGTGGGGTGAGCAAAGTTGAAATTTGTTGTTTGGGCTGATCGAATCACTATTAAATGAGCTACTAGAAAAATCCCATTTGAGTTGGTGTATGGAACTCAAGCTCTACTGCCCCTACATATGCAATTGTCTTCTTTTCAATTTCTTCAACAACTAGAAGATCAAGAGGTTAGTCCCTATGATGCTCGCATAAATCAGATTGTTGAGTTAGATGAAGAAAGAAGGGCATCCCATCAGAGGCATGTGAAATTTAGAGAAAATTGAAGAAGTTGTTTGATAAGAAAGTGACTCCAAGAGCTTTCAGTGTGGGAGATCTTGTGCTATTGTGGGATAGCAGGCACGAGGATAAGGGAAAACATGGAAATTTTGATGCATTGTGGATGGGACCTTATTCAATTGACATTCAAATTGGTGAACATACCTTCTTCTTAAAAGACTTAGATGGGGAATTGCTTGAATTTCCTATTAATGAAAGGCATTTGAAACATTTCCTTGATTGATTTCTCATAATCAAGGTATACACCATGAATAATGTATAGTATTTTGGTTTCTTTCTACTTTCATGTTTTTCTATTTTGTTTCATCCTGGTCCTTGGTGGCCATTTTGTTGGTTTCTTGGTTTGTCCTTGGGGGAGTTGGTTATTATTGTTCTGCTCTGCAAGCTTGTTCTTTGACTCCATTGCCCAATGGTTTATTTTTGGCACTTGGTCTGCTATTTGTTCTTGTGGCACTCACAGGGAGTGCCCATCCCTCAAGTGGAGCCGATGTTGGTGCTCAATTTGATCTCACCCCATTTGTCCTTGAAATTCTTTAGTTTGTGGGCTCTTGTCATGTTTTCTATCTCCCGTATTGATGCATGAAAGCTCTATCCTTCATTTGGTTGCCATGATTAGTCCCTTTCCTTTGGTCGAGGATCACTTTAAGTCCAGAATTTGTTTTCCATTCCTCTATCCATGTGGAAGAATTTGTAACTTGGGCATAAAATCAGGTTTTTTCCTTCCTTCCATTTTTCCACAATCACGTTTTGTTTTCCCTATCAATTTTTGTCCCAATATTTGTGGAAAAGTGGTCCTTTCTGATTGATGATGGCTTAGTGGATCACATTTGGGCCTTATATCATTTCCAAATTCTCTGTCCTTAAAGAAAGATTCATTTCCAGGCACAAATGGTGATTTCCCTACATTTTACGGTTTGACGGGTGTGTTTTCCCATCAAATTTATATCTCAACATCTATGGAAATGTGGCCCTTTCTAATTAGATGTGGCTCGATGTGGGGCATTTGAAACTCTAAGGCCCACTTCAACTCAAAGTTTTTTCCACATGTGGAGGGCTAGTGCTCATCTAAAAATTCACCTCTTGGTTTGACCTTTGGAGTTGCGCCGGGAGACACGTGGAGGTTTCACTGCCTTGCCCAGACTTAGACATTTTTCATGTGGCTCGGTGAAACTTTATTTGACCATGGACACGTGGAGGGTTGGTGCTCATTTGAGGATCCACCTCAAGGTCCTACCTTAGCAGTTGCAGCCAAGGGGACACGTGGTGAGCCCCATGCTTGTTTGGGGTCTCCACTTTTGGGCACCATCTCAAAATTGCACCAGGGAGACATGTGGAGGCTTCCACTGGCTCCTCTTTATACTTAAACTTTTCAAGAAACTTTCTAAAGGCTGGGACACATGGAGGGACCTGCACGTGTTTGGGGACCTGCCCCTAAATTTTATTTTGAAGAAGCCAGGAGGACACTTGGAGGTTTCGCTCACTCTGCCCTTGCTTGGACTTTTCAATGGCCGATGAAACTTTCTCGAGACCCTAGACACATGGCACCTTCCACTAGTCCTTCAAATTTTTCAACAACTCTACTCGGACTGAGACATGTGGTGAGCCCAGCTTGTTTGTTTGGGTCTCCACTTTTGAGGACCATACCAAAGTGTGCCAAGGAGACATGTGGAGGCTTTCACTGGCTCCTTTTTATACTGAGATTTTTTCAAAGGCCAAAAGGCATTTTTCTTGGGCCAAGGCACATGGAAGGCCCGCGCTTGTTTGGAAACTTTCCTTTGTACCTCACCTTTGTAGTTACACCAAGAAAACATGTGGATGACTCTAATCTAAAGTTGAGAAGGGCAAAATCAATGGTTATTGTGCATTGCATCTATTTTTTCACCATTTTTTCTCCAAGACTCCTGGAGATGTGAATACGCACTATTTTTCATCATTTTTGATGAAATTCCTTGTCATTTTTATCTGCAAAGTGCCATTGAATGGATTTAGAACTTAATTTGTGAGTCCAAGGATTGTTAAGGTTGATATTTTGAAGTTGGAATTTCTCGGGCACTTGCAAAAATGTGAATTACTAGAGAAGATGGATGGGACAGAGTTGTGCAGAGGAAAGAGAGGGAAAGGATGAAATGATGGAGGTTAAAGGATAAAGGATGAAAAAGTGTTCCTCGAGGGTGAAAAGGATTTCTGTCAGATCCAATTATACAGAGCCTCCTGGAAAATGATTAAAATGGGATTTCTTGCATGAAAGAATAAGAATGATTAGAAGGACTGTCAAAAAGTTGTGGCATGGCATCCTAGTCATTAGTCGAGGGTCTGAGAAATGTGATCAGTTCATGATTTGTCCCTGGAAGCTTTTGGGTATGAATTTGTTAAATGTCACTTTCTGAGGAAAATTGGTAACAAGTAAAGGTCCCTAATATTCTTCTTTTTTGGGGGAAAATTTGGGATGAGTGAGCAAGTGAAATGTATAAATGCAATGAGAATACTCTTGTAAAAGGTCGGGGTTGAATTCTTAAGAGAAAATTTGAGAGAGCCCATCTTCCTGAGAGACCAATCTGAGAAACCTATTAATTTCTTGTGTTTTAGATTTCAATCATGTCAAGTTGGTTATGAGTGTACAACCATTAACAAGCTCTGAGACTATTCAAAGAAACTTTTCCTATTGATGAATCTAATCAATTTCAAATTAATCTGTGTCAATCTTGGACCAATTTGTGTCTGCTTTATTTCATAATGTCTGCAAGTAGTTTTTCTTATTCCTATTGCAATCTTGTGTTAAAGTCCCTCTAAATCACACAGATCTCATCCCTGTGATAATTTAGTGGCATTTGCAATTTCATTTCAAGAAGAGCCTTCATCTTGTAATGAGATAAACAATTTAAAATCACTTTACTGTCATTTGTTGATAAAGATTGTCTGTAAGCCTTTGAGTGTATCTTAGGCATGAGGAACTAGGGTCTTAATGTTTAATTGAGTCTTTAGCTCGAGCCTTCATGTTAAATTATTTGAGATTGTGTGAAACCATGCAAATCTAGGCCTCCATTGATGCACACCTTCTGGTTGAAGGAATATTTTAGCTATTTTGAAGCTTTTTGTCATTTAGTTTTCCAATTGTTGTGAAGGTTCTCAAAGATATGGTATAATCAATTTTATCCTTCTTAATCTCCCACCAAAATTATTCAAAAACAATGAATCCATCCTGAACTACCCCTATTTTCCCTGTGTGTCCACAAATGTATAAATTCTACTGCCAAAATATGTAGAAGCAATCAAGATTCCATAATGTCTCTAGTAACCTTTAACCCTGTTTAGGAAATATCACCATTCTTTAGAAGTGACAACTCATGAGAGTTAAATTGTGGTGCATTGATCATATTTTCTCAGGGTCCCCTTTCAAATTTGTGCAAAGAAGGATATCTTCATTCTCCTTCAATCAACAGAGGTTACAAAATGGGTCCTCTCACCCTAGTCAAAAGGCACGACCTAAAGCAGTGAGGATAGATCAAATCCTTAATGAAGGTGTTATCCATTTCTCCGATGCCTGAGTAATAAAAGACGAAAAATCCCCCTCCCGGCTAGAAAATGACTCATAATACCTATTAAATCTTTGATGTTTCTTGGTTTCAAAGGGAGAATCAATTTGGATACCAACATCTGCACAGTTCAATGAAGTTAGTTGTGTTAGCAATTTTTTTAGATGGACTTTGTAAGTGATAAAAGGAGACAATTTATTTTATGATGTTACTTTTGTTTACCTAAAGACTGGAACTTTTATGAGGAAATATGATTCATTATTTAAATATAGTTGTAAGAGGAAAATTTTTATTTCTTAATTGATCTTATTGATGTTGTTTGTGGTAAAAATGTCTGGAATGTTTGGATTTGTTAAAATATGTATACCAATTAGTTTAATGGAAAAAATTGTGGGTTTATTTGTACTCAATGTTCCATTCTCTTTGTACATCATGTGAAGGGAATTGTAAGCTTATATTTAGTATATAATATTCATATTTGTATGGAATCATTTCATTTGACTTAAAATGAATTAGGTGGTAAGGGAATTAGATACACTATCCCTTTATTAAAATGCAACTTAACAAGTTGGAATTCATGGGTGATCATTAACTAAATCAATTTGGTTTATAAAAATGGTGACAAGGGAAGTGTAAATTCAATAAGATATCTCGAATAATGTACGGGGTTGTAATGAACCCTAATTATTAATAAGAAAGAGGAAGACAACTATTCTAAAATGATAATCTGGATTGTTTTAGAATCCTTTTGAGTTAAACCTAATGTCGTCAGGGAAAGAGGAAGATGAACTACCTCTTGACCAATATATTTAATGGTATAAGACAAATGAAAGGTAAACATGAACATTTAATAAGTAGACTTCATCTCAATGAATTCTAATATAAAGGAATCTAATTTAGAACTTAAACAAGCTAAGAATGGTTGAGTAAAATAAATGAACCATATTGTTTGATTGTTGCTTCTATTTTATTAAATTGAATCCTAAAGTAGGAATTTAATGATAAAAAGGGAAATCACCATGTTTCTACAACTAAATTACAACTCAATGATAGTTGGAAATCTTGGGGTTAATGAAACTAGGGATTCAATAGGGTTGTTGTAATTAGACCTTAATTATAGAAAATAATTAAGTAATTAACTTCTTCGGGGATATGTACATCTAGATGGGATGACTCAGATAGATGTTGGCACATGCCAACTATAGTACAATACCTTCATGAAGACTTGGGTCTTCATGAGGATACTATGCTGCAATTGACATGTTACAACACCCTTCAGAGTTAAATCACCTAGACTTACATAACTTGAACTTGTCCTTATTTATACCCTAGGTTAGGTTAGAAGCATGATTTAGTGTTGGGAACATCTCGATGAATTAGGATAACTAAACACATGTGATTTACTTGGGTTGATTGAGTATGTATATGTATCCTTAGTCATCGCGAGTATTCCTTTACACTAAGTGATGTTTATACCCTTGGTTAGGGTAAAACCTTGAACAACTGGATCGACATGAGTCAAGAAAGACCATTATAGAAAATAGAGGAAGTAGGGTGAAGGATGTATTATGTTTCATGAGTATGTTGTCTAGGAATAATAATATGAAAAGTATGTTAGAAATCTCTTGACAAAGTATAGTAAGCTATTGGTTATGTTGTCCTATGTCACCTATTTTAAGAGGTGAGATTTCATATGAATATTGGTAAAAATATTTATAAAGGCCTCTTAAACAGAACACTTAATACCCATAAAAGGGTTAGAGAACTAAGTATACCCAGTATATAATTCAATGAGTTAACATGAGAGATCGATGTTTCACCGAGTCATGAAATGAGAGATCGAGTTTTACCAAGTCATTACAGTTGCATATGGTTATCTGTTATGAGAATGATTGACATGGAATGTGTGTTCTAAATTATGATTATTTAGAATAGAGAACATTAAACAAACAAAATCCCTTATTTCTAAAGTCTTAAAATGAGAATGTTACATCTTGGTATTAGAGCTAAAGGTTGCAACTCTTGGACCTATTACGTCCATAATCTGATAAAATTTAAATTTTCTTGTTAACAGAAAATGGTTAGAACAAGAGGAAATGCTGCAAACAACCCACTAATAGGTGGAGAAGCAATTATTTCTAAAAATCTTGATGCGATCCTTCTTGTCTTGTTGGACACAAGAGATTGTTTGGATTTACTTGAACAACAAGTAATGGGAAATGAGGAGGAGGAAGAAGATGTTGGTAATAAAAATCAGCCACCTACTATAGACAACACTAATATTGGAAATTTAGGCATTGATAACAATAATGTAGCCAATGCTAATGATAATGCACCTGATCAGCCTGAAAATAAAAAGGAAAGGATGGAAACTAAACCCACTAATGATATAAAAAGGATAATTCCACCCAAGTTTTATGGCTCTACATTAGGAGATGGAGCTAAGAATTGTCTCAGTGAAATGGAGAATTACTTTACAATAAGGAACTTCTAAGAGGAAACACATGTAATATGGGGAGCTTATCATCTTTCCCATGAAGCATCTTCATGGTGGGACATCTGCAAGACTGAGCTAAATAATGATGAAAAAAATATTACTTGGGATGAATTTGGAAGTTATTTTAGGCAACGATGGCTGCCAAAACTTTATTATGATCAGAAAATGACAATTTTTTAGAACTTATCCCAAGGAAAATTTACTATAACAGAGTACTGAGAGAAGTTTACTAAACTCCTTAAGTATGTACCTCAGTATCAAATTGATGAGAAGTTCAGGATATAAAATTTATCATGGGATTAAATCCCATTATAGGTGGTGAAGTGGATGTTCACAGCCCAACCACTATGGAAGGGGTAGTTGAAAAATCCATAAGGAAGGAACAAAAATTGAAAATAATCTCTACCCATAAGGAGGAGATTAGAAATAAAATTTAAAACTCTTCATCATCTCTCGCACCTAAAAAGGGGCCATGGAAGAAATTTTGGTATGAAAAATAAATTTGTAATCGAAAACAAAAAGAAGACATCATTAAATAAATCTACTACTAATGTGTGAAAATTTGTCAAGAGCAATAATAATAGACATAAGTCCTATGGGGGTCAAAATGATAAATTTAAGGATAGAAATAAATTTGAGCCTAAAAAGGGTCTTGTAGGAGGCTGCTAAAATTATGGCAAGGATCATTACACAAATCAATGTCTTTTGAAGAAGGATGACCATAATCAGTAGCACAAGATACACACTGTAGTAGCTGACAAATAGGATGAATAGTAAGTCATACCCATAAAGGTTCCAGGTAAGTTATTTGGCATACCTGTAACTATATTTTTTGATACTAGAGCTACTGAATGTTTTATTTCTACTAAATTAGAATCAAAATTAAAAATAAAAGCTGGAAAAATGGATAAATAATGGGTTGTACATTATGGAAATAATGTTGTTCACACAGTTAGTATGTGTCTTTTGAAGAATTACTTGACTTACCTAGTTTTTCCTTTGAGGTTTACCTTTATGTTTCTCCTTTGAGGTCTTATGATGTAATCATAGGTGTTAATTGGCTAGATGAGCATAAGGCAAAGGTTGACGGTTTTGAAAACATATTAGTTGTTTGGATGATCTACAGAAAACAATAGACATTCAAGGTGTAAAATGTGAGATTTTAGTTAGGAAATTATCAGCTATGCAACTTAAAAAGGCCAAAAACAAAGGTTGTACCTTGTATGCAGTTAAAATTTCTGAAACTGCTAAAGAAAGTAACGACTTCATGGAAAGATATCCATTGTTACGAAATTTTAGTGATGTGTTTCGGAAGAGTTACCTAGTCTTCCACCCAAATGGGAGTTTGACTTCACAATTGAGATCAAATCGGGAACCGAACCTATTTCCAAGGAACCTTATATAATGAATACCATTGATTTGATAGAGCTTAAGACACAATTACAAGAAATTTTTTGTAAGTTTTTAATAAAACCGAGTGTCTCACCTTAGGGAGCATTGGTAATTTTTGTGAAAAAGAAAGATGGGAAACTTAGATTGTGCATCGATTATATGATGTTAAACAAAGTAAAAAATAAGAACAAATATCCACTTCATATAATTGATGATCCGCTTGATCGGATACGTGGTGCATCAATTTTCTAACATAGATCTTTGATCTAGATATCATCAATTACGAATAAAGGATGGGGATATTCATAAAACAAATTTTAGAATAAGGTATGGACACTATGAATTCACATTTTTACCATTTGGATTAATGAATGCACCTATAACTTTTATGAATTTAATGAATAATATTTTTCAAAAATACTTGGACAATTTTTTCTTGTATTCTTGGACGATATTATCATATACTCTAAAAGCATCAAAGAACATCATGAGAATTTGAAAGTACTTCGAAATTTTGAGAAAGAGAAGGTTGTATGGTAAGTTGTCCAAATCTTCTTTCTATGATATGAAATTGCACTATTTTGGTCATATCATAAGCAGAGATGGAATATTGGTAGATCCCAAAAAAAAATTGTAATAATTGAGTGGCTTGCACCAAAGAATTTACATGAAGTTAGAAGCTTCATGGGTCTTGTTGGTTACTATAGGAATTTTTTTAAAGACTTATCTAAGGTTCTACATAAATAACTTCATTGTAAAAGAAGGATAAGAAATTTTTATGGAATAAAAAATGCAAATCTGCATTTAAGACTCTAAAGGATCAGTTAACTTCAACACCTATTTTGGCTATACCTGATCCTAATGGAGACTTTAATGTTGTAATAGATGCATCCAGGGAAGGTCTTGGAGGTATTCCATTACAAAGGGTCATGTTATAGCTTATGAAAGTAGAAAAATCAAGTTACATGAACTGAATTATGCCCTACATGACATAGATCTTGTTGCCATTGTTCATGTACTTCAGGTATAGAGGAATTATATTCTTGGTAGAACTTTTGAACTAAAAAATGATCATCTTGGATTGAAGTATTTTTTACTCAACCAAATATGAATGTAAGATAACAAAGATGGTTAAAATTTCTATCTCAAGTATGATTTTGACATAAGTTATTTTAAAGGTAAATAAAATAGAGTTGTAGATGCTTTAAGTTGTAGGAAACACATTTATGCTCTTATAACATTGAGAACTCAGTTTAAAGATTAAGTAAAAGTTTCATGGAATCGATTCATATTTTAAGAAGGTAAAGACAACACTTTCTCGCAGATCCAAATGATGTGAGATATAAAGGTTTTCACTTTGACAATGAAGGAATCATGTGGTTTCAAAACGGGTATACATACCCTTGTCAAATGAGTTAACAAATAAATTGTTAATTGAATTTCATAATTCATCTTTTCTCGACACCCTGGCATTACGAAAATGCTTGCTGATATAAAATAATGATATTTCGGAAAGGGATGAAGAAGGATGTGATAGAATTTATGACACATCGCTTAGAGTGTCAACGCGTCTTAAAGCTGACAATATGCATCTAGCTAGTTTATTGTATCCTCACAACATACCACAATATAAATGGTAAGTAATAATCATGGATTTTGTTCAAGGGTTGCCTATGTCAAGAAATAAACATGATGTTATTCTAGTGTTTGTTGATAAACTAACAAAGGTAGCTCATTTTATTACTAGTAATCTTAAGGATGATTCACCTATTTTAGCAAAAATATTCATGCATGAAATTTTCAGATTATATGGAGTACCCTAGTTGATCATATCTGATAGAGACCCAAGGATGACATCTAGATTTTTAAAAACACTTGATGTAGCCTTAGGAACCAAGCTGAATTTCAGTTCTGCTTACCACCTAGAAATAGATGGACGGACTAAAAGAGTTAATCAAGTTTTATAATATATGTTACGAATGTATTGCATGGATCATCAATATAAATGGGAAGAGTACCTTCCATTAGTTGAGTTTTCTTATAATAACATATATCATGCCTCTCTGAAAATGACACCTTTCAAAGCATTATATAGAAGGAAATGTAGAACTCCTATTAGCTAGGACAACATAGAGGATAGAGAGGTGATTGGACCTGAAATCCTTATGGAAATGGAACAACAAGTTAAAATGATTCATGAACGCTTGAAAGAAGCAGCAGATAGAAAAAGAGTTATGCAGACTTAAAGTGGGTTGATAAGAAGTTTGAACTTGGTGAGAAGGTCTTTCTTTGGGTTAAACTAAAAACAGCTCTATAAATTTTGGAAAGGATGCCAAGTTATCACCTCGTTATGTGGCACCCTTTGAAATTGTTGAAGTAATCAAACATGTAGCTTATCATTTATCTTTACCTCCTACTTTATCACGAATGCATGATGTTTTCCATATTTATCTACTTAAGAAATACGTTTCAAATTTATCACATGTGTTAAATTGGAATTCCTTGCAGGTCCAAGACCACCTGGAATAATCTTGGTTAAACCCATTTGAGTGCTGGAAAATTGCCAGTTGCACTTAATAAATCATGAAGTAAGCCAATGTAAGGTCTAGTGGGATTAGTTTAACAAAGAAAGTGCAACCTAGGAAAATATTGAAGATATGAAAACTACTTTTCCATACTTGTTTGAACATAATTGATTCTGTTGATTGATAAAATTTTAATATTTTATTCATGTTATGTCAATAAATCTTCCAGTCTTGGACAGATACTACTCTATTAAAAAGGACAACTACTTTAATGTTGATTATGGAATTTGAAAATCCAATTTTGTTATGAACATATGAATGGAAGTATAATAATTTTATTGTCCTAGATGAAAATTGTTTGACTAAGTTAATCATCGGGACGATGATTCTTTTTAGGAGGGAAGTATGTAACATCTTTGACAAAACTATTACTATGATTACTTTCCCTCTTGACATTGCAAACATTGACATGTGATTTGTCTTAGGAAGGTGTACTCTTATGAATTTTTAAAATCATGTTTGTAATGGATGAATTATTTATGTGAATAGGTTCACTTTGTTGTGATTTCTACTTACTTGCAAACGAGGCCATAGTTTTTTTGTACAACTTTAATTAATCTAAAAAAGGATTAAGAGCTTGTGTTGTTGTTGTCGAACTCATCTTGTGTTGACAACAAAACCTCGCATCAATTCCCTTGATCCAAGGTATGCTCATTCTCCTTACGATTCACCTTGTTGACTTAGCATTCGTAATGGAAGGTGAAGTGGTCTTGAGTCTTTTTTTATTTATAAATTTGATGGAACCAATTGCAGGTGTCCTTGATTAGCATCCCGATGAAAGTACTAAATAGTGTTGTTATAAATACTAAATAGTGTGAGAGAACCTAAGATTTATTACTAAGCTACTAAGGTTGACACCCTAACCTAAGTTGGTATGTTTTATGGTTGTGGATTTTGAAATAACCTAAGACAAATAAAATTAACCGAGGTAATAATACCTACCTAGGAATTAAGGTTGATAATCTAACCTAAAATAATATTAACCTAAGGGGAACCTATGGAATACTTGGAAAGTGGTAAGAGTGGTGGCGTCAATTTTCAAGGCATTAACGAGAATTTATTTTTGGTTTTAATTAATTTTCAACCGCCGAGTTTTGGTGGAGTCATGGGGAGTTAGGGGATGCCTAGTTAGCATCACCACTAAATGAAATTGCATGCATTTTTGAATTAATAAAGTCACCAAACATGGATGGCGGTGGCAAGGAGAGATAACAAGGAAAATCGGCTGCTCTATTGGTACCCAAATTTTTTCTCCTTTTCAGTCTGAGTAGCATCAGAGA
The DNA here is from genome assembly GCA_018340775.1 of Taxus wallichiana var. yunnanensis. Classification (NCBI taxonomy): domain Eukaryota; kingdom Viridiplantae; phylum Streptophyta; class Pinopsida; order Cupressales; family Taxaceae; genus Taxus; species Taxus wallichiana. The sequence goes on along the minus strand of CM031233.1, from coordinate 332,430,664 downwards.
TATGGCATGATGCTTGAAGTCAGATAGATCATGATCTGTGTCATTTTGTAGCCAAGGATGTGATCTAATTGGCACTCAGATTTGTAGAGATATGGATAGCACTTTGAAAGCATTTGATCTGACCCTCACTATTTTAGGTTGTGCCTTTCAATCAAGGTAAGAGAACCTACATTGTAACCCCAAAATGGTGAAGGAGATGAAGATATCCCTCAATTTATGTAAATAGTATGAAAAGGCCTTGGGAAAATATGATCAAAACTCCAAATCTAACTTTCACAAGTTGTCACTCCCAGATTATGGAGATATTTTCAATTCAAGGCAAGGGTTACTGGAGACATTACATGATCTTGATTTGCTTTTTGCATTTTTGTAAATGGATTGTATTATTTTATTGACACAAAATGCAATGCATGGGTAGTATGGGTAGGATTAGTTTGTTTGAATGAATTTTTGGTGGGGTGTTGACAAGAAAAACTAGGATATATCAGATCTTTGAAAACCTCTACAATACTTGAACAACTATCAGATAAAATGCTTCAAATAATTAGGATATTATTTCAACCAGAAGATGCATAAATGGAAGCCCAGGTTGCACTCTTCACACAATCTTTGAGAACTCACCACAAAATCTTGAAGTAAAGAACTTAATTAAACACAAAAATCCTCGATCAAACCATGCCTAAGGTACCCCTAAAGGCTTACAAGCAACCTCTCGTAGTCGAGGAAGGTAAAGTGATTTTAAATTTGTTTATCTCTTTATCAGATGAAGGCTCTTCTGAACATGATATTGCAAATTCCACTAAACTATCAACAAGAAATGGAGATTCTGTGTGATTTCTAAATACTTTCAATGAAAGATTGCAACAAGAACAATGAAAACTATTTGCAGGCATTTAAAAATGATAACAAACATCATATTGCCTAGAAAAACATAGATTAACTCAAAAGCTTGTTAGATTCATCAGCAGGGGAGAGTTTCATGAATAATCTTAGATATGTGTGATGGCTATACACTTGTAACTAACTCACATACATGAAAGATCCAACACAGAAGAAATTATTCTAGTTCTTTGGTGGTAATTTTAAGAAAAAATGAGCTTTCTCTCATAATTTTCTCATGATTTTTTAACTTTTCCCGACCCTTGCATGTCTCAAAAAATGCATCATATAGAACTTGCCACCTTGGAGCCTTCTTTCCCAAGAAAATAATATGCCAAGGGATCAATTTACAACAATTCTTCATGATTCACTGAAAATGACATTTAACAAATTTGCAATGAGAGTTGTCAGGTGTTTCTAAAATGGCAAATCATTACAAATATTTGGATCATTATCCTTCCTAGAGGCACGTTTTTCATCATTAAGGCATGCAAACACCTTTTCACTCATCATTTCACCTTTTCACCCTTTAAAATTACCTCAGAACTTTTAATTTGACATTTCACATGTTTTCTCGGGCTGGGGCAAAAATTACTTCAAAAACATCTCAAATCAAAATATTGAGTCATGAAACTAATTCCAATGATCCTGGAAGGCCAAGAAGACACAAAATCACTATAAATTTGATGAATTTTGATGCAAAAATCATGATTCCAAGCTTCCTGGAGCTCCCATGCATTATTCAACAATTGGATGCACAAAAACCGTCGATCTTATCCATGTTCTAAACCCGGCCCTCCATGTGGAAGATGCGGACTTAGAAATAAGCTCGAGTTACCTTTTTAATTTTTTTCGATAAGGCCAACACGCAACAAAAATGATTGGATTGGTCCCAGTTTTTGACTTTTCAACCTTTTGGAAAAAATGGAAAAAATTGACTTTTTCCCCTACCCCTTTGCCTTTGAATTTTGGAGCTGACACATGGCACATTGCGGGTCCCATTGGGATTACGCTTCAATTTTGCGCGTTTTGACCTCTTTTGGAAAATTGAAAATTTTTCACCTTTTGTCCCGCGGGCCCGCTCCTCCAGTTTCTCCCTCACCACGTGTCTCCTTGTGATTCGTCATGGGTCAATGCTTCAAATTTTTATTTTAAGCCTTCTTTGTAAAAGGGAAAAAATTCTCTCCTACCTTCGCCGACCTGCCAACCTACCTTTTCTGCCATGTGTCGCTCATTGATTTTCTTGCGGGCATGTGGCTTAAATTTTTGTGTTAACTCCTTTTTCCAAAAAGTGGGAAAATTCCCCATTTCCCTCCATGGCCCACACTTCCTTCTAACCCTTCATGGACACGTTTCCACCTGTGATTCATTTATGTTGGCACACTAAAAAATTTCATTCTAAACTCTTTTGTGAAGAAGGGAAAAAATCCCCTTTTACCTTCGCCAGCCCGCTGACCCGCTCTACCCACCTTTGACCCTTCAAATGTGACACATGTCTCACCTAGATTAGAGCAGAGCCATTTTTCATTTTTCACCTTTTAGACAACAAAGGAAAAAATTCATAAGATTTTCCTTCAGCCCCTTCTTCCATTTTTTTCCTTTTTGGACATGTGTTCTTTCCTGATTTGTTGCGGAGATTCGGCCCAAGTTTTGACTTTAAACCATTCGAAGTTAAAAACTTCAAAATCACCAAAACCTCCACCCCGCCATTTTGAATTTTCTTAGACACATGTCCTCTTCTGATTTGCCATGGGGCTGTGGTCAAAAATTTTACTTTAACCCTTTGAGCCAAAAACACAAAATTTCATAAGTTTTTCTTTGCCACCCGCATCCCCTCTGACCAAAAATACTTCCACACGTCCTCCTCTCGGTTGGCTGCGGGGTTTCGGGAAAATTTTGACTTAGGAAATTTTGCTAAAATAAAGCGAAAATTTCTAAGGAAATCTGATTTCACACCTCTCCGCAACCAATAAAAAAATTCCATGTAGGAAACTTTGAAAAAGGCGGAGCCATGGAGCCAAATTTTAAACTTTGCCAAAAAATTAAAAAATGACAAGTTAGAAACATTTCCGCCACACCTCGGCCAATGAAAACCTGCCACATTTCCAATACCTTATGAGGATGAATTTGATGAGCAAATGACGCCCATATGATCGTCAAAATGTAAAAAATTCAAAGGATGCCCTAGAATTCAATTTTTTCACCAAGGATGACAGATTTTTGATTTTAAATCAACTGAACCATGTTTTTTTACAACATTCCCGATCTAGGGTTTGGATTTTCAAATACAAACAAGTATTATTTGATCAATTTCAATTTTTCCACGATCTAGCAAAGGGAAAAACAACATAGCCCACAAAATTGGAAAAACTAGGGCATAGAAAAGGGAAAACTTGGATTATTCTTTCAAATTAGGGAAAAACAAGAAGTTTGTGAGCATTTTTAAAGCATTTCAACTGGAGGGGAAGAATTATAGACCATCAAATCAAAGGATAAAACATTTTTTTGAGTAGATACAAATTTGAAAATTTAGGGCAACATGGTGCAAGCTCAAAAATGGCACCAACATCGGCTCTTGCTTGGGGATGGGCACTCCTAGTGAGTGCCACAAGGAAAAAATGTAGACCAAGTGCCAAAATATCCATTGGGAAAAGGAGTCAATATGCAAGGCAGTCAAAAAACTAGAACCATCCTTCAAAAACGAGCTGAGAAACCGACCTGAATGGCTGCCAAGAACAAGGGCAAACCACACACCAACAAAACAACAAAAACAAAGCAAAAACAAAGACTATACAACTGTACAATTGGTGCATACCTCAAATTTGGGGATTAATCCAAGAAATGCTTCAAATGTCTGCCATTAATAGGTAGCTCTAGCAATTCCCCATCTAAGTCCTTGAGAAAGAAGGTATGTTCACCAATTCTAATATCAATGGCATAAGGGCCCATCCATAATGCATCAAATTTTCCATGTTTTCCCTTGTCTTCATGCCTACTATCCCACAACAAAACCAGATCTCCAACATTGAAGGCTCTAGGAGTGACCTTCTTGTCAAACAATCTCTTTAATTTTTCCCTAAATCTGACATGCCTTTGATGGGATGCTCTTCTCTCCTCATCAAGCTCAATAATCTGATTGATCCTTGATTCATATGGGCCAAGCTCTTGATCTTCCAACTGTTGGGAAAATTGAAATGAAGATAATTGCAGGTGCAAGGGTAGAAAATCCTGAGTTCCATACACCAATTCAAATGGGATTTTACCAGTAGCTCTTTTAGGAGTTATCTTATCATCTCAAACTACAAATTTCAATTGTTCACCCCATTTCTTCTTGTTTCTCTCCAAGGCTCTTCTAATGATCTTCAACAAATTCTTATTGATGGACTCAACTTTTCCATTCCCTTGGGGGTTATAGTTTAAAGAATAAGTAATATTGATTCCATATTCATTTTACATTACCATTAAAGGTTTGGCTCTAAAGCACATGTCATTATCAACTAAAATCTTGATGGGACTCCAAATCTACATATGATTTGATTTAACAAGAAGTCAATAACTATTTTGTGTGTTGCTTTCTTGGTGGGGATTGCCTCTACCAACTTTGTAAAATAATCAATGGCTATAAGGATCCACTTATGGCCAGCACTAGAATGATCTGAAATCTCACCAATGAAGTCCATCCCCCATTTCTTGAAAGGAGCTTCAATTGATACAAGCTGCAAAGGAAGGGAGCTTGAAGCTTTCAGTCTTCCATAGAAACATTGGAAACTATCACATTTTCTAACCAGCTGGGTTGCATCTTTGAAGAGAGTAGGCCACCAATAACCAACTCTCAAAATCTTATGTGCTATTACTCTTCCATCAAAGTTTCCTCCACAAAATCCCCCATGGAAATAAACAACTATCTTGGGAGCTTCATCTTTAGTTATGCATTTCAAGAGGACACCTTCAGGGTTCTTCCAAGCCAGCCCAAGGTCTGTGATGATATATTTTTGAGAAGATAGCTTGAGGGATCTTTTCTGAATTTTATTTAAGTGACTAGGGAAACACAGGTGTCTGAGGTAGAAGACCACATCTTTGTACCACTTAGAACTTACCAACTTTGTAAGAACATCTACCCTTTCTTTCTCTAGCTTATTCACTTCCACATTCTTCAAGTTGCTCTCAGCCATGAGCTTAACAAGGCCCAAACCACGTACCAAATTTTTGTTTTGGATGTCCATATCATACTCTTGCAGCTTGTTCACCCACCTACATATTTTTTTTGAGATCTCCATCTATGATAAGATGTCTTTCACCATGGTGAGGGGAATATAAGCAAAAACTTTTGAACTCAATATAAAAGGCTTGAAAACTTTTGTTACTTTCACCAAGGCAAATGCTTGTTTCTCCATGATTGTATACTTCAGCTCAGCTACTTGTAAAACCTTACTAAAGAAGGCAATAAGCCTCTCAGCCCCATTCTAATCCTTTTGTAGCAAAACACAAGCAATGGTATACTCAGAGGAAAAGGAAAATATTTGGAAAGACCTCTTATAGTTTAGGCAGTGCACATTTAAGTGCATCCTTAATTCCTTCAAAATCTTGAATGACAGCCTCCTCCAATTTGATAACTTGGTTGTTCTTTAGCATGCATGTCATTGGAAGATTCGACTCAGCAAAGTTGGAAAAAAACCTTCTAATAAAATTAATTTGACCAAAGAAAGATTGGATGCCTTTCTTGGTTCTTGGGATAGGTACTTTGTTGATTGTTTCCACTCTCTCAGGGTTTATCATAACACGATCTTTAGACACAATATGTCCTAGTAGCTTGACCTTTTACATTCCAAAATGACACTTCTTTGGATTAAGATAAATGTCATACTCCCTACATTTGATCAGCATCTTCTCCAAGTGCTGCAAATGATCACCTCTTTGCCTTGAAAACATAGTCACATCATCTTGGTAAACTGCAATGAACTCATTGATGTAACCAGCAAAAGAAACATCCATTTCTCTTTAAAAAGTGGCACCATTATTCATCAAACCAAAGGACATCCTAACAAAAACATATGTTCCACAAGGAGTAGTGAATGGTGTCTTAAGTATTTCTGATTCTTTGACAACCACTTGATTGTATCAAGAGAAACCATCCAATGTAGAAAGCAACTCAGACCCTATCATAAGCTACAACATATTTTCCATATTTTGCAAGGGATAGTTGTCCTTCATGGATGCTTTCTTTATATTTCTAAAATCCACACAAAGTCTGATGTCTCTGTTCTTCTTTCTGACTAGCACAAGGTTTGTAACCCAAGATGAATATATAGTGGGCTGAGTAATACCTCCATCTCTCAACTTCTTTAACTCCTCTTGCATTTTCATGGAGAGAAGTGGATTAATTTTCCTTTGCCTCAAGAGGGATCTCATGTTGAAACAAGTCTTCTCTATATGCTTTTAGCTTGGAATAGGACCAAGCAAGGCAGTCTTGATATTTTTTCAAGAGTTGGGCATAAGACTATTTTTCCTCTTTTCTTAAATTTCTGCAAACCAAATCTTCCTTGGTTTACCATTAGTGCCAAATTTTTTCTCTTCCAAATCCCTTGAGGTAGACATGTTTCTATTTACGATGTAATCAACATTGTTAAAATTTGACTCAAGTGCAACAAGACCTCTAGGAATGGTGTTTGTTTTCAATTGGATGATGTCTTTCTCAAACAAAGTTTCTCTTCCTTCAGTCATGCATACCATTGGCTCCCAATCAATATTATGATTTGCAAACTCACCTTTGTTTTGTAAGAACCTTAGCACTTTAGCATCATCATTAAAAACTTGCCAATGTTTGACATTATCAGGGACAGCTAGCCTAGTTAGCACTTTAATGTTGTATTCACAATAAGGTGAAATGGTGCAATTTCCAAATCTAGAACCCAACACTTCCAAATTTTCAGAAACATCATTGAGACCTTTGTCATGATACACAATGTTAAAGGAATCAAAAATTTCAATTAGATCCCAAATTGCATGCTTATACTATTTCATACGCTGATTTTTCGTAGCATACAATTTTCTTATTTGTTTGACAACCAGCTCTGAGTCTCCTTTTGCAACAATATCTTTCATTCCATACTTCCATGAAATTATTAACCCCAACAACAATGCCTCATACTCAACAACATTGTTAGTGAATTCAAAATTAAGTTTGAAGGAAAAAGCAAACTCTTCCAAGCTAGGAAAAAGCAGAACTATACCAGCATCATTCCCAAATTTGGAGCAAGCTCCATCAAATAGCAATTTCCATGGAGAACCTACCATATCAAGGCACTTTGATTTGTCCATCTTATTTTCTTTTCCATTAGAAAAACCAATGAAATTCTCAACATCTACATCAACAAATAACACTTCATAGGAAGCATTGTTGGGATCTTCAATTAGGTGCAACATCTTCTTCTCACCATAAAGTTTAACAAGGCTGCCCTTAATTGGAATGGTGGCAAAAGACATGTCCATCTGAATGCTACCACCAACACTTGCAGCCCATTTTCTTGACAAAAGCATACCCCATTTGGCAATGATCAATAATTACAACATCAAGTTTCAAATTCTTACCTAGATAGGCTGCAAGTTGCACTACCAAACCCTTCACACAACCAACCACTGGCACTTCCCTTGAATCCATGGTAGTACACTTCCCATAGGTAGTTGTCACTTTGATATCCAACTCATTCATGACTTCTAGAGGCATGACATTACATGATGCACCAGAATCAAACATATAATTATGAAGTAGCTTATCCTTTATGATCAAAGTTGTGAAGAATGGATCAACATTCAATTGGGAATCAACCAAAGACATCCCCAAATATACCTCAGGTGTCTCTCCAAGATCTTCTACTACTGGTGGTGTTTCAAGGTCAGTAATGATTTGAGGAGGAGTCTCAACAACATTTACATTTCTACCTGGAGTGATCTTCTCTTCCTTCAACCCCAAGTACTCAAATGCTCTCTTCTTATGCTCAGGAATTCTAAGCAACTCAATGATTGGAACACTCACTTTAATTTGGATCAATACTTGGGCTATGTCATAGGGGACACTCTTTGGCAAAACAAAATTGGAAGGGAGACAAGAAGATTCATTAGATGGCAAGGGATTCTTGGCAGCTTGGGCATGAGGAGGACTGTAATTTTTGCTTGGGATAGTAGAGCTTTTAGCAAGTGTTTCTTTCCTAGGATCTTCTTTTGGAATGCTTGTGAGTAAGGGTGTTTTAGGTTTGGCTTGAGGCCCACTTCCTTTAAAAACTTTGCTTCTAGTGTTATAATCTTTCTCTTGAGCTACAACAACATTCATCAACAATTGTCTATCTTCCTTTGAAGGGATACCACCATCATACTTATTAATCATCAAAGCTCTTACGTATTCAAATTCATTGTTTAGAATTTCAAAATCTTACACTACATCAACTTCAAGAGCATGAGGGGGAAGAAATACTTGTACCCATTTGATGCAATCCAAAAAAGTTACAGATGTCCTAGCACTTATTACTTCAGTAGATGTTGCTCCTCCTTGTGAGCTTGAAGAACAGCCCATCATGCAAATATCATCATCAGTACCATCATCATTATTAACTTCACCTTCTTGCTAGTTTGCTTCACATGGAGGATGGGGCAGAAAACACCTATCACACCAATCAATATCAGCAACCTCTTCAACAACAACAACCCTAGCAGTTAAGGGATCAGGAAACACTCTTCCTTCACATGCTTGAGGATGTCTATTTGCAGATCCAATAGGCCCTTTACCTTTGTCATCAAACCTCTGCTCATTCCTATGGTGATTTCCAAATCTATCTTGTGTTTGCTGCCTAGGCTGACCTTGTGAAGTCTTCCCAATTCCCTTCTCAACTCTTACCAACTTGTATGAGATTTCTTTGATAGCCCCTACTAAAGTCTTCACAACCTCTTCTAAATCAGCACCTTTTCTAGCTTGAGGTTTTTCAGGGTTTATCAATTTTACACCATCTCTCTTGAGAGGTTTCCCAACAACCTTGATATTGTTTTCAATTTGAAGTGCCATGGTGAAAGCTTGTCTTAGATTGGTAGGGTTCTTGTCTCTTAGGTAATAGGATGCCTTTTTATCAAATGCATCTACATATTTGATTAAACAAGATTCATCACAAGGCCTCAAACCAACAGCAACCTTCTCAAAGTTTTGTTAAACCTTGTGTTGAAGTCATGGACTAATTCATTAAGGTTCTTCTTGATATTCTCAAACTTAGACAAAGAAATCTAGGATCATTCTTTTCACCATAATGTAACCTAAATGTATTTTCGTTTCAGTTTATGAATCAATAGAATTATTAGGTAGATCCTTGTACCAATCCCTAGCATCTTCTTCTAGTGTATGAATGAACAACTTAATATACACATCTTCAAAATCTATCTCAAAATCTTCCATCATATTAATAAAGAGTTTGAGATGCTGATCACAAGTTATTGCATTGTTGCCTTGAAATTTTGGCAATCTATTTCTGACATCTTGTGGAATAGCATTTAGGTAACCATCCATTCCTCTAAAATCTATGGGACCAAAGGTGTTAACAAAAATGGAGGTCTAGGGTGAGCCATATTTTTTTGTTGAGGTGATCATGGAGGTGAAACAAGCTGATGAGGAGTGTAAGATCTTTGGGGCTTAGGAATGTGATTCACAAGATTGGTATTCTCTAAGTGTTTATTTTCTTAGAAAGTTTTACTTGAATTAAAACACAGAGGTGCAAATTGGAGAAGGAACTTACCAGGTACAGCAGAAGGGCCTTCACTAGCTGAGGAAAACAAGTTTATGAGAGGATTTCTTGAATCAAAATCACTTGAAGAAGAGTGATAATCCTCTACCAAAGGCTGATCTCTCTCACCAATGGATATATCTTTTCCTGATGTCTGACCTTTAACCACTTTCCAAACTCTTCTCCCTTCCAACTTTGAGTTTCTTGAATCTGAGAACAATTTCTTAGCAGAGTCTCTAAGGAAGAGAGATCTTCTTCCTTCCATTTTTGCAGAGATCAACAACACAAAAATAAATGACAAAAAGCTTAAGACACTGGTATTTATCAATATCAAATCAGCATGGAGTCACCACTAAGGACTTTCACCCTAGTTGTGTAAATGCACTAAAATACTCTGTCAAATATTTACCAGCACTGAAAATATTGCCAAACTTTACAAATCAGACCTTCCTTCTTCCTGAATTTATCAATCACAAATGTAAATGAAGTGCAACAACTATTAGAAACTGGTAAAATTGTAGGCAGAACTTATATCTTCACTCAATCCTTACAAATCTAATTATAAAATGATGCTTCAACAATTTATTTGCATGCAGAATTTGTAAAGGAATTTACTGGGTTTGATATGCACTCAAATATCTCAAATATGCATGCACATGGATCAGATTAAACTAAGAGAATATCAAACTCAGAGCTCTACTTTTTATTCCAATCTTATAAATATGATCAGAAGATGATACTCAAATTTGTAATTGCACATAAATCACACAAGAAGTATTACCAAGGATCTGAAATACTAAAATACTGAAGAATCTTTGAGGAAACAAAGTGCTGAAAGGTGTTGGTACCCAAATTTGTTCTCCTTTTCAGTCAGTGTAGCATCAAAGATATGGCATGAAGCTTGAAGTCAGATATATCATGATGTGTTTTGTTTTGTAGCCGAGGATATGATCTAACCCGACACTCAAATTTGTAGAGATGGATAGCACTTTGATAGAATTTGATCTTACCCTCACTATTTTAGGTTGTGCCTTTCAACCAAGGTAAGAGAACCTACATTGTAACCCCCAAATGGTGAAGGAGATGAAGATATCCCTTAATTTATGCAAATAGTATGAAAAGGCCTTGGGAAAATATGATCAACACTCCAAAATTTCAATATTTATCCTAGGACCTATTACAACATGTTTAAAACATTTACACACTTCCATCCAACAAGATCTCCTTTTTAGCTCCTTGACAAGCCATAACTTTCAATTTTACATGCTTAGAAATTCGAACATGAAAATGGAGGGAAAGTATCAAATTTGAAATTTTGAACACCTAGACTCCACCTAGAACTATGAATTGTACCCAAGACCTTCTCCAATGACCTCATGACATGAAAAGAAAGAGAATTTGACATTTGAAGCTTCTCTCTTTGATGCTCCTGCATTACAAAGGAAGACAAAAATGACTAAAACTTATACCCAAATACATAAATCTAGATGAAACTATATAGGATAAAAACTTACAGATTGGTTTGGATTTTACAAATAGTTATAACCTTAGTATATGGTGTTTCCCATGGGAAATTCCTCTATTTTTTCTAGTAGTTCTATATTGTTGACCATTGACACATGGATTTCATATGGTATTCTACTCAAATGGACTCAGTTTGGCATAGATTCAGGATGTATGAAATATCTCAATTTCTCTTTCTCCATGGTACTCAGTTTCACTTCAATTTTTGGACACATTAGGGGCATGAGTGTCATTTATTCACTCGTATTTTAGCATGCAATCAATTTTACTTGGTATCTTCTCAGTTGTGTGTCATATGGGAAGATTATGGGGAACTTATTCTACGGTGTACTATACATCCTAATTTATAAAATCAAGATTATATCCATATACATTGGTATCATCCATGGGGTTATGAAAGGTATTAAAGTGTATAAGTTCTTCATATAAATAATTTCCTATCTTCTTACACTTAAGGGGAAGTTATCAATATTTATGAATGACTTTGATGCACGGTCTTCTCCCTTGGCGGGGTTATTTAGATCCTCATCCTTTTGGTTCTTCTCTTTGGTATTAGTGTCTTTGGTTAGTACACCTAATGCATCAACCTATCCTTAGAACAATTAAGGGATGATCACCCCAATTCTCCATCAAAATTTGACAAAATTCATAATCTTCAAGGCACAAGAATATGAGAAAATTCCCTCTGTAAAACAAACATGTGTATTTATTTCATGTTTTACATATCTTTTGTCATTTATCGTTGCACATTTATTTAAATTAATTTCATTACATTTTGAGTAATAATATAATTTATTACATTGAGCACTGACTACACTATGTGTTGCAGGTTTCATTTTGGAGCATGTAAATACCAAGACAATGGTATACTACGATAAAAAATTATTACAAGAAAATACAAAGTGTGTCTAAACTGTCAAGTATATTTTCCTTTTAAGCAGGTGATTTTAAATTTCTAACTTAAAGGGGGGAAAATTTATACACTCAAATTTGGAAATCTATCTTGTAAGATTGTTTATCTTGACATTACACACTTGTATGGAAAAATGCTCTCTCTTCACTCTTGCTTAACACACCTTGATAGAACTTCATGCAGTTTCTTATCTTTACTCACCACTATATCGTTAGTCTCTGAAGTTCAACAACATAAAATACATCTAGAAACATTCATGTTTATCCCCATGAAGTCAAAATATACTTTTTCCCCTCTTTTTCAACAACATCGATTTCGGTTAGGATGTAGAATTACATACTGACCCTATTATATGGTTTTGGATCGAAATGTTTTGAAATTATTATTATAATTCCATCACATTCTTATGAGCAAATATAACCATTGGATATCATTTAATGGCATAATAAACTTTGAAATCATATATACACATGTAAATTGTAACTCATTTAGGGACCTCATACTTTATGAACTCTTCATGCAAAAATAACAACTAAAGGCACCTAAATCTCCCTAAACTGAAAAATAACTCACACAAATCCATTATGAAATAACCCTCTACTATTATAAATTATCTTCCCAAGTCTAGACTTATTCTAGTCTGAGTAACTAAAAAATATAGCCAATATTGTAATCCAATATTACTAGTTTTAGATTTCAAAATGTTAAATATTGGAATTATCTGCACTCCAAAATCACACATATTGGATTAATATATACCATATATTAGAATCCGGAATCACATATATTAGAATACAAACTAACATATATTGGAATCCAAAATCACATATATTGGAATCTGAAAATCAAAACATTAGAACCCGTTATATCTCGTTTCAGAGTCCAATATATCAAATTACCGATTAAATTAATGAATCTATTAAATTTCGTTTAATGATTTCAGGGAATATGGAAATGATTTGAAAATTAATAAAAAAAATATGTTTTTGTTTTGTATGGGCTACCGCCACAAGGATTTAATTTTTCTTTGGAATAAGGTTCTTGTTATTTTTAAAATTTATTTAATATTAAACTATGTAGATGTTGGGAAAATCATTTAATGATTTCAAGGAATCCAACATTGATATGCAAAAAAATAAACATAAAATGTTTCTATTTTATATTTGGTTAACTTATTCATGCTAGGATTAATTTATGCTTTCAAAATAGGTTCTTATCAGTTTTAAAATCTCACTAAGATTAAACTATGCAGATCTTGGGAATTTTTTTAATGATTTCATGGAAGATGACATTGGTCTGCAAAACGAGAAACTGATCATGTTTCTTGTTTATACGAGCTAACGACCGATATGATTTAATTTTTTCTTTGGAATAAAGTTCTTATCAGTTTTAAACTTTCATTAAGATTAAACTATGTAGATATTTGGAAAATCTTTTAATGATTTTATGGAAGTCTGAAATCGGTCTATAAAATAATAAACCGATCATGTTTATTTTTTATATAGGCTAGTGGTCGCTAGGCTTAATTTTTGTTTGGGAATATGTTTCTTATAAGTTTTAAAATGTCTTTAAGATTAAACTTTAAATATATTGGAAAATTTATTTAATGATTTCACGGAATCAAACATTGGTATGCAAAACAATAAATTGAACATGTTTCTATTTTATGAAGGCTAGCGGATGCTAGGCTAATGACATTCAAGAGATGTGAAACAATTTTAGGTTCATTTAGTATGATGTGATTGAACCTCAAAGCATAACCAAAGAATTACTGAAGATATTTCAAAGAAAATAGCAGAGGGCGATGATCCAAACTATGAGAATATAATTAAATGTAAAACCATTCCAGATATATTTTCATATTTAAATATAGATATCAAATTAACTATAAAACCATTCCATATATATTTTCATATTTAAATATGGATATGATATTAATTAAAATTAACTATAAAACCATCCTAGATATGTTTTCATATTTAAATATAGATATGAAATAAATTAAAATTCCTTTTCTAAAGGTAGAATTATGGTAAATCATTTTAAGAATTATTTGAATTTCATTGTAAAACTATTCATCACAATGGGATCCCAAATTCACAGAATAAATCATAAAAAATTAAAATTATTTACACGATACCTATGAATGCACTGATTGTTGAGGTGGTTGGGAATTTTTCAATTCCTTAAATTCTTTAAACCGATGTGAAAAATTTGTGCAAATGAGACATTCGAAGTTGAGAGGATTATATGACTTAAAAAATAAAAGTAAGAGATTTAAAACTTAATGGTCACTAGGTAATGCCAATGTAGCTTATCTAGGTAAATTAACATTAATAAAATTATAATTCACCAAAAATAAAAATATTATGTACCCTTTTATATATATTAACATATCTATCATCGTTTAAATCCTTTATCATATTATAACATTACTAAATATAGTTACACACATTATAAAAAAAAAAGTATTAATATAATCACATACATTATACTGAAAGTTGTTCTCAAATAAATTTAGGGAAAATTTTCATAATTTTCTTTTTTAGATAGTTAAACACTTTTGACCAAAGCTATGAACCAGAGGGTTGATGGGTCCCCACCCTACAAGTATTAAAAGATTAGATCAATGAAGGGATACATACAAAACCAAAAACCAAGTATGAAATAATATAAACAATGAGGCCAAAATGTAACATGAAAAACTAGGCCTACAAAAACATAGAGCCGAGAACACAAAAATAGAGGAGAATGACCGAGAAACCCTAAGGTTCCACCTCTAATTGGTCCATCAAGCCAATCATTGTAATATTCCTAAGAAAGGTGAAGGACAAGCCAATAATAGTATTCAACTGCACCACATGATCAGGAAGGGGTGGGGAAGGTTTTTTTAGCACGAACAGATCTAGGGATGGTACCCTAGAGATAGATGCCCCATCAGAGTGATAAATTCTTTGAAAAAACTGGGAAAACTAAAGGAGGGACTGACTTTTCAGTTCTAGGGCATCACAAATCCTATTGATAGGGTTCTTCATTGAAATTTAGATAAGCCACAAACATAATAATAAAGCTTCCAAAGCCAGTAAGTATCCATGAAGGATAGAGGATAGCCGTGAATAAAGGAAAAATCCACATACGGAAGGATGAAGCCATAAAAGACTAAGGTAACTCCGTGTACATATAGAAGAAGCCACAAACAATAGAATATTTTTCGGATGATTAGAATAATCCATCGATAAAGAGAAAAGCTGTGATAAACTAGATAAAGCTGCGAGAGACTAGAAAAATCCATGTTACACTGAAAAGAGCCACAAAAGCTAACATCAAGCTGCATATTGAGTTCAAATCAAACCAATACAAGATAGAAGCTAACATAGGTGCAAGTCAAAGGAAGTGAATTTTGGAATGTATTGAGTTTTGTATATTTATTGTAATTAACCTTTTGTATAAGGGCGCAACACAAGAAACATATGTATGAGTGCCACTTTGAAAGAATTTTTATGAGAATTGAGACACATAGGATAGAATGAGAGGATTATACATGTACTTGAGAATGATGTAATTATTAATGATAAATGAATAAATATTAGAGTTTGGGATGAAATATATTATATTATTTACTTTATATTTATGTTCTTAGAGTATATGTGGTGTATTTCCCACATACATCCTTAACTAAGGTCGAATTCCATAAGCCTCACAATACTGTTGGGGTTTTAGGTAAACAAATCCTACTGTCAATCCACATAGGAGACAAATAAGGACCGAGATTGGAAAAGATAATAAGAAGGCATACTCCCGATAGATATTTGACCAAACCCACATGATGACATGTGTAGATGAAATGGGAAGCAACTGAAATGGCCACTTCCTTATCTGTACATAGTGACAGGAAATTTAACATGAAAATGCATGCAATCTCAGAGTTAACATGAGCTCTCCCGGTGATCTAGAGATAATCCATGCCTAATAATTTTTCAATCACATTTAGAACAAGTGTGGATCCTATGCGTAAGACATTGTGCTAGATGAGTGGAATACATAGGAGAGAGGAAATCCATTTCTAGCTTCTTTCCACGTAAGAGGATGAAAGGACCATATGTAGATGCCATGAGAGGGAATGAGAAAACAACAGAGAGAAATGAGAGTAAATGAGTGAGGGAAGCTGAAAGAACAACCTAATTAAGTAGTCCCTCGACTCATGTGATGGAGGTTGACATAATAAAAATGGATGGTGTCATTAATATTTTCCCATGCATTAGCTTGATCATGAATAAAGGCTTCCATTGATTAATAAACCCCCAAGTTGGAAAGGAAATTAAGTTTACAGAACTTAGGGGGAAAAATTACATAATTATAATTGGGTTATTGATTTAATGAATTCACAGACATCTTCCACATCCTTCAATAGTTGCAATATAGGCCACAAATTAAATGTGTTAGAAATTACATAGTTCCCCACATCATTGAACTTGTTTTTCTCTCTAGAGTCATCTATAAATAATGTTTTTGTTGCAAAAAATAGAATTAAAAAATGATTGTGCATTGGAAATATTTAAGAAATTTAAGGTAGTTATTTTATTCCATATAAATGCACAATACATTGTTGGATTTGAAAGAAAAATATATAATTCAAACGCCAATGGTGTATTTGAAATTTTTCAATGATCTACACATGTTCTTGTGTTCTCCTGCATGTTTCAACCATGTACATAATTCAGTGTAAATTAATGAATCAATCTTATAGTTTCCATCAAATATCCAGTATGTTGGGGTTTTGAGAGTAATTTATTCTTTGAATTCATACGACAAGAATCTCGCGTCATCGATCAAAAGTATATTGTTTTCACCATATACATTACCAAAAATGTCTACTATCTCATTGACTGGTATTTGTTTTGAGCTTACATTGGTGGCATCCCCAAATGAACCTGAAGTGGGTATCTCATAACCAACTAATTTTTTTCATGAAAACATACTTCACCATTGTTGAATTCATAAATGAAGACCATAAGGTAATGTCAAAATATTTTGATGTAGTTCTCATCAATTAAGCATTAAATACTCGTTCAAAGTATTTAGTATTCTCGATCTAAAATATGGAACCATATTACGAGGTATTTTATTTCCAATA
This sequence comes from Taxus wallichiana var. yunnanensis, assembly GCA_018340775.1. Taxonomy (NCBI): domain Eukaryota; kingdom Viridiplantae; phylum Streptophyta; class Pinopsida; order Cupressales; family Taxaceae; genus Taxus; species Taxus wallichiana. The sequence goes on along the minus strand of CM031233.1, from coordinate 332,413,455 downwards.
CTAGAAATTCCAAACAACAAACCTTCAACTCCCAAAACTAGTAATTTCTTAGGCTTCCCAATTAGATCTATAAAAATAAATCAGAATTAATTTAAGCTTCCAAAAGTGATAAAAAAATAAGTCAACATATTGTTGTGATAATATTTTATTTGGGTAATTCACACAAACAAATTATAAAACTATAATATCAACTTAAACACAGTGAAGATATAAATATTGCCAACTTTTAAATTTATAATCTCAACATATAAAATAAAGAGTGACCATATGAATGTACGAATGAATATCATTGTAAAAAACATTTTGAAATAATTAATAGTTATATAATTTTTCTTGCTGAATTTTTATGCCCTCTATAACACTCAAACCTTGAGACAATATCTATGATATGTTTGTGTACAAATTGGTCATCAACCACATATATTTTATACAATTTTCTCCATTGGATTTCATACCCACCATAAAATTTTCAAGCGGTTTTACCTTTATGCCTATTGTAATACACAATGTGTTTGTAGAGCCAAAAATAATATCATCTCTACTCCAAATATTTTGGAGATCTTTTACTGCAATTTTATCTTCTATAGAGAAATGTTATTTTCCCAAAAATGAACTGATTTCAATTCAAATACTATTTTTTCAATCCTTTATCAAATTTTCAACTTTGGTGGAAGAGAGATAGCTAGACCAAAATCCCACTTCACATTTTGCTGATAGTAACTTTAAAAATTCCTTGAGGCCACCTCGCAAGTTGATAGTCTCCTTACCAAACTTGAATGCCATCTCCTTATGGGATTTGTTTTTCTCATATAAAGCAAACCATCCAAATCTAAAATAATTAAATAATCCTTTTTCCAATTGCACAAAAGTAATTTTTTTCAATTATCTGCAATTTAATATTAACCAATTAAAATAATCAAAATTTTAGTAGGTTAACACTTACTGATTGAGATTCCAGCTTGGATTCCCTCGCACTCCCCCTCTGTAAGTTCTTGTGATGCACATTCTATTTCAAAAACATTAATCAATTCAAAATAAATTTCATGTCAAGGTAAATAAATTCATGATACATATTGCTTCTATACAATGTACTACCTTTTGCTAGACAATATTGCATAGCTATATATGTATATTAGTGACTGCTAGGCTAAACCATTATTGCATCGAATATGTTTGGTTGGATAGTATTTAATGAGCTTAGTGGATGCCATGCTTCGTATGGGCATGATATCAAATAAATATAATTAAATATTAGCTAATTCTAGACTAATTCATTACTATCTAGACTATGTTTGGCTGGAAAGTCTTTGATTAGCTTAGCGACCGCTAGGCTAAGCCATTAATGAATGGACTATGTTTGGCTGAGCTATGTTTTCTTGGACAATGTTTTGCTAGACAACCTTTGATGACCTTCACGAATGCCATGTTTTGTATGAAATAAATATCAAATAAATATAACTAATAAAGCACACGAATAACATATCAGGTTTTGTTTGTGAATTTGTGCATGATGTGCCAAAAACCTTCCCATTTGGCATCAATAACGAAAAATTTAAAGTGTTATTAAATATATCTAAACAATGAAAATAAAAAACATTATCGCATTGATAAATATATAAAACAATTAAATTCTAATCACCTTGTATAGATTCATTGGATGTATGGTCAACAACATATGGTGCAACAAGTTGAATGGGTTGCAATATATTAAGAATGACATCATATCATTTTATTTTATGTGATTGAGAAAATATGGTGGCTTCCTCTCTTTGCTGGTTTTCTATATAAGTATTGTATGTATCAGTTCAAAGGCATTAAACTAATAGAATTATTTAATGTGATACTAATCAACGTAACTTTTTCAAATGAGAATAGTAATGTTTAAAAAAATATTAATCATGTGATTCAACAATAAAAACCATAGAAAAACCCGAGTCAACAAAAACATGCAATGAACCACTACCACTATCGAGTGAACATATGAGACCAAAACTCATAAGATCACTCATAAAGAAAAGCACATGTCTTTCCTCATAGGCAAATATCGCCTGTAGTCACAAATTGTTGTGGAAGTTACTCCATCCAATCCGTGATGATTTCTTCTCTATCATCAGCATCAAAATTGTGCACACCAGTTATTATTTACATAAGACACACACTCTTAAATTTTCCATTACTGTCATAAAATCTATAACAACCTTCCACAACTAATTCCCCCTGTCTTTAAATTTTTGCATGTATTTTTTTATTGTATCTCTTAACATTTTTGAATAATCAACATGTAAGAACACAATAATAATAAAATTTTGTAGTTCGGATCTAGAAACTGTAAGCATGTCCATTATTGTATCAAAAGTTATATCAATAGTGTAATTGCAGAAATCTACAATCACACATTATGTATTGAATGGATTAGTTGATGGAGTAGATGATATTGTTAAATGGAGTTGGAAGGAATATGAAAATTGACAAGTAAAATATTATGTGTCTTCCTTCCTTGATAGAATTTGTTCTTCTATTAAAATAATGTATTTTTCTATAATTCTGACTTTTGTTGGAAGAACCTCTGCCACTTCAGCATCAATTTTTCTTCTTGATGACTTTTCACTTCCTTCGAAATAAAACTTTATTTTTCCTTTTTTCTTCTCTCCCAAGAGTACACACAACTGTGGTAGTGAGATTCATGCAATCTGAATTTTTGAATAATATTGGCTTCATTGCATTTTGCCAATACAATATTATCTGGATATTTATTTTTAAAATATTTTAGAACCTTTCCTCTCATTTTTCTGTCATATTTTACTCTTTGGTAGTAAGATTCAAAATTATCTACTATGATGTCTTCCTCAATAGAGCCAATTAGCCATACTTTCCTTATTATAATTTATCAGCTAGTAATGATAGTTCCTCATCGGTCATTCCTCTTACACCCCTGAAGGAATTGGTCATGAACCTTGCTAGTGAATTTGGCTGAAAGTTAGGTTGGTTATCCTTAAAAGGAGAAAAAGAAAGCCCACCTGATCTAAAAAAGTAAAAGGTTTTCTATTTTTCCATGTCCTCAGGAAACAATAGAGAAGTCCATTTTCCATAAATACCCTATGTATTAGTCACATTGAAAATACAAGACATTACTTCTTGAAAATCTGCATTCAAAGAGTAAATAGTACATTTCTTGTTCATATTATAAAAAATAAATTTTAAATACAAATACATTAAAATTAATTTTCATTACCCTTCACTCCTTTGTCTTTGTGTTTCCCACTCACTGGGGCTTTGAGGACATCTTGGGAATTTCCAAATAAATCGAGCCTTGTAGGATAAATCAATAAACTTGATTTCAATCCAATTTTTACTTCCTTTTGTTTATTGCAAATATTAATAATGTCTTTGATAGATTATTTTGAGGACAAAATACGAGCCATTTTAAAGGGCATCATAATATGTAATGAATTTTATTTTCTTTTAGCTAAAATGTTTATGGGCACAAATTGTTTATTGGCCATCAATAATGTAGAATTGCACATCATCCCTTTTTAGGTCATTTGTATCCTCTATTTGCACAATTTCCTTTGTAGAATGTAAAAAGGGAAGAAGAATTGCATCCCTATGTGTAGGAATAACATTAATCAACATTGAATGGACAAGAAGGTAAAAATTATTCTCATGTACATGAGGGTATTGATATTTTTGAGGTGCTACATGGCACCTAGAAAATTTAACTAAACAAACATCACCATTGAACAAAAACAATTTAAATTGTTTAATGGTTGAAGATTCTTCTTTCTTGAATATACTAGTCACTTTTTTCAATAAAACAACCAAATTTTTATTCTTGTTAAGCCCTTGAAACTTTGACCTAGAGGGATCTATCTCTAGTTTAGAAAAATAAGATCATCTTAGTGTTGCAAATAGCTTTGCATATTTCGGTGGAGAAAGTAAACATTTTCTATTCAAATAATGACAAATAAAAGAGGTATTATCAAATACATGTATAATTTTTTCAATACCAAATTTATGCCATTATGAATTTCAAGGGAATTTTCATATCCTATTTTGTCTCGAGTGTATGAACATCCCCAAATTCCAACCATATTTAGAACAAGAATTTTTTTTACACTCTATAAAAGGATTCATTTCTTGTTTCCTGAACAAAAAAACTTCCAACTCCATGTCAAGAATAAAGAACTTATTAATTTCAACATCAATGCATTTAACCTAAATATGTAATGTTTGTTGATCAATAAATTTTAAAGATAGAACCATACTAACTTCATGGTTGACATCATCATCAACAAAAAATAACCACAGATCAGCATGATAGCTGTGCACGGGAATGCATTTCTAAAAACTATTCCTCATCTCTCTTCTTCCAACCCTCTGCTCCTTTAATTAAAGGAATTTACATGAATGGAGTGTGACCAATGGAAGACATATTACATGAAAAAGGAATTAAACAAATTAATAATTCATAAATAATTGGGAAGGATAAATATTTTTTTCAATAGTGCAATAGTAAGGAGATGATGTATCTTAATCTAATTATTTTTATAGATTAAAAATCATTACCAATGGATCTTTATAGCTTAGCGATTCATTAGGAAAACTTTCAACATGTTATAGAATATGAATGGAAAGGACAAGTACATTGTAGATTAATTTACATCATTCAAGGCTTGTATATACTATAATAAGCTGACTAGAACCCGTTAATCATAACTATTTGCAATGTTATGTCAAAACATTGTAATACATATCATGTTCAGTCGGACGTTAGGCCTAGAATATCATATCATAATAAATGATTGTAATAATGAAAATAAATGTTAGTTAAGTAGTGTCTTTTAGGCAAGCATAATAAAAATATGTGAAGAAAAGACATTTCGTAGTTTGAAGAATATGTGAAGAAGAGAAGCTTAACCTCCCATTTTCGCATTAATACCACATGCTCTAACAAGGAAGGCCAATTGTTATAGCCTAGTATGTAGTCATATTTTATACCCTTAGACCAATAGTCTAATCCCATGTGCATCAGCGTATCACCCAGCGGGCACTAGGCGCTCAACTAAGGCACGCGTGGGTGCCGAACCTCTCCTTTATGTGAGTCCAGTGAGAATGCATCATCTTATAACAGATTTTCAAATGGAAATGAATAGAAAATAACCATGCAACATTCTAAGTACCTAGGATGGATTGTGATCTCATTGCATCTAGAAAAGAGAAATAGTAAACAACATATGGAAATGGTTCATACAAAAGGGAAATGCATAAGTATTATATTCCTGAACACATATATGATAGAGTCTTATATTCATATTAACATGATTCAATAACCACACTACATCCCTTGAGGTCATAATGAGAACCTCATATAACCATGCAAAGCTACATCATGCATCAGAACTACACTATGTTCATCACATTACAAAAATGATTGTAGACCCATCCCTCTAAATGTGCCATCACTCCCAGAGTTCTCCTAATCCCTAACCCCTAGAACCCTCCATTATATTTTTATAGAGCTTTGCCTCTCTTCAACTTCTCTTTTCTTCTATCTAGTGCTTGTATTTATAACCTTAGAAACCACCTCCATACCTTTCTAAAGTTATAAATTAGTTTCCAAGTGTCAAAGTGGTCCTCCATGGGAGCATGCCTTCTCAGATCCGAGCTCTCCACTCTTTGCAATGATTTCTTCTAGAACCTTCCATCGCATGCCTGGAATATTCCATTTTTGATCCCACAGTTGTTAGGATGGAATCTTATACACAAGGGTCACGCTTTTCTCATGTGTTTCCTAGGATGCTGAATATGGATAAGTCCAAAAACCATCTTGCCTTGTGCGTGTGCTATGTGTGTTCTATAAAACCCTAGTATAATTATATCCTGTGTGCCTTTACCTTGCACACACTTATTTAATTAGGTCCCATGTGCCTATGCACCTTCTCATCCTTAGCCAATATTACGGGGCCCAACATCACCCCACATTACGTTTGTTCTCCATTATCATAAACACTCTTCAATAAAGAATGACGGATCCTTACAAATGGTTAGAATGGAAGGATAAAGGAATGAAGAAATGGGGGAAATAATGAAAGAATGGGGAAATTGTTTATCATTAGAGGAGGAGAGGGAAATCCTTCCCTAATTCTTCCTCTAACTTATCCCAGGCACCAACCTCGTTCTGTGCTTGTTGACAAATGTCACCTACTAGGGTTCTTACCTCCTCAAAGCTTAGCCCTTCTCCTTTGTCATTCATTGTTTCCACGATCCCCTCCAAATTTTTACCTAAATCCTTGACCACATCCATCATTTGAGTTATTTGGGGGTACAATTATTTCAGCCAGTTCTTGATTGAGCCCCATAAGGTCTCAATGGCCTCTGATTTCTTTTCCACTTCGGCTAGGATTTTGTCTCGCTCATCCCTGTTACCCTTATTATTTTCTTGGAACTCCTTGAGTTTCACTTCATGGTTGGCAAGCAAGATACTTGCCACTCTATCCCTATCATTGAAATTATCATAGGAAGCCTCAGCAACTTACGTGAAGGCTTTTACATTGGCGAGGATCTTGTTGTACTGAGAAATAATTTATACAACCTTTATCTTATTCTCTTTTTCTTGGCACGCCAATGCCTCTTCTATGGATTCTAAGGTGAGTGGTCACCTCTCCATAGTGAGTATGTGGGTGAAGTCCTCTAAGAACTATAAGGTTATCCATATTTTTACATAAGCGGTGTTAATTCTAAATGTTTCAAGAAAATTTCATCCGTGATAATCTCTATTTTATTGTATGCCCCGTGCACCCTTGCCTTATTATCTTTTAACTCATGCCTTAATTGAGTGCTGATTATCTCCTCCTACTTCAGGTCCTTGCTTTTCTTAAGGAGATCCTCCTTCTTGTTCTCTAGCTCTACCTCTAGGAACTTCTTCTGTCATTTCTTCCAAAAAGTCTAGCTTAAACCTAAACTGAAACTTTGTTGAGTATGTTACAAATTTTCTCATCTGATAATTATTGAGAATTCACCAAGGGGTTTATTCCTTTTATTTTTGGCACCTTCATCAATGCCCCTTAGCTTATTTAAAATTTAGGCTCATCAATGTGGGACTCAAACTCCCATGATATCATTTTCCTCATCCGAGGGTATGCACCTTCCTCATAAAATGAAGCCATGGCCAAGATTTGTTCCATTGGTATGGTGCTCTGAAAGCACGTGTGCAACACCTTGTCTAGATAATCGATGTAGTCCATTCCTTTACCTTGTGCTACTTTTGTATTCTTCCTCCTGTGTGTGAGGACCTTGGAAATCTTACAACCAAATTGAGATCCCCCATGCTACTATATTCTCTTCCTACGCTTTCCTCCTCAATTTCCTTGACACCTCATCCATGTTGTTTTCTACCTCTTGTTCTACAACTTATTGATAATTCCTTCCACTTCTCTCTTTGCATCCTCTTCTATCTATTCCTTTTTTAGGCTTGGGTTCCTTTGGTCCTTTGTATTTACTTCTCCACTCATCCCCTTGCCTTGAGCCTCAACTTCTTCTTCATCATTCTTCTAATCATCCTCTCTATTATAATCCTCAACCCTTTCTTCCTCAGAATCATGCACCTCATAGATTTGATGGTATTCACCTCCTTCAATATCATCATCATCATCCTTGTCACCAATGTAGGCATCTAGACTCTTTGTTTCTTCTGAGTTTTCCTCATCCATCACCTTATGCTTCTTTCTTACTAGGGATTCTAATACAGGATCTTCTTCGTTTTATTTCTCTTTGACAGGAGATGTCTCCCTTAGTGATTCCTCATGGGTGAGGGGCTCTTCATGCTCCAAAACCTCCTTTTCTGGGGTTTTCACCTTGACAGGATACTTCTTTCTCCACATGTAAGTACTAGGCTTAGTGCTTGCTTCCGACATGCCCACCGATCGTGTAGTCTGCACACTTGGTGCTTTCTTTTCCTGCTCCTCTTCTCTTTCTCTCTTCTTTGGCATGGTCTTATTCAACTCCAAAGAACCTTTACCCACATGCCACATCTTGCACGAAACATCCCTTACAACCTTCTAGTGTGTAAAAATCCAATCTGACCAAAGACTCTTGCGTGCACATCTATAGCGCCGAAGGCACTTCTTCTATCCTTTACCTGATTCTTTCCCTCACCTACCTCATGTTTTTCCTGCACTCTTCATCCTTTGTACGTGGTCTTTGTTACAACATTTTGACACCATAATTCAATATCCACCATTTCCTCATGCGCTTTCTCCACCTTACATGCTTCCTTCTACTGGGCCACTTAACTTGTATTGCAGGATTATACTTTGCATTACTCCACCCCATACTAAAATAGATGTGCGGTCCTCTGAGCATACACAACCTTCAAAAAATACTATAGTTATTGGCGCATAAGACAAAAATCAAAATAAAAAGAAAGGAACAAGCAATGAGAAAGGGAAACACAAGAAAAGAAAAGCATAAAGGGAAATTCTAGACTAATTGGCAACAATGTCTTATTACAAACACCAAGAAGACTTATTTATAGTAGGGCTTCATCCTACTCCCATTGAAATGACCTGGTAATCTTGTCCCATCCAGCACTTGTAAGTGAAAAGCACCTGAATCAAGGATGTATGATATGATGTAAGGTCCTAATCAATGGAATTTAAATTCCCTAGGATGGCGTAGATACTTGGAATCATACAACAAAACAATCCTCCCAAGCTCAAACTTCTTGTTCTTGATATGACGATCATGCCATGCCTTTTTTCTTTCTTTTTTTGTCTTTTGACTCCATCTAAAAGTGATCACTTTTCATCTAACTACATTAACTTATCAATCCTTTCTTCTAGCGCTTTCCCATCAGCTAATCCTCATGCACATGTTATACGCAATGATGGTAACATGAATTCAATTAACAAAACAACCTCCACACAAAAAACCAATTGAAATGGTGTGGTCTTGTTTAACCTCTTGTAGGTTGTCCTATATGCCCATAGAATGGCTGATACTTTTTCATCCTAATCATATCTTCCAACATCATATATCTTAGTCAATGTGTGACTTAGTATCTTTTTAAATGCCTCATAAGTTCCATTTTCTTGAGGTGATAAGGGGTAGTATTATGATGGGCCACCATAAATTCTACTAACTGAATCCTGATCATTTCATTGAGAAAGTGTGTACCTCTATCACTTGTTAAATTTAAAGGACAACCATACCTGCTGATTATGTTCTCCCATAAAAATCTAGCAGTTATCACTACTGGTGCAACATTTGATAGGCATTGCCTCGCCACCTATGTAAAGTAATTAGTACAAGTAATGATATACCGTGAACCAGTCCTTTGCATGGCTGGTGAAATTGGCTCTACAAAGTTGATTTCCCATTTTTCAAATGGTTCAATGCTGGCTATTGGTTGCAAGGGCATTTCATCTCTCTTTCTAGGTTTTCCAAGGCACTGGCAATGGTCACAGGCCTTGCAAAACTCAATACAATCCTAGTAGATGGTTTCCCACCAAATCCCTGCTAATAAAATCTTCTAGACGGTAGCATTCCCTGCATAGTGTCCTCCTGTGATCCCACCATGTGCTTCCTCCATAATTTCCACGCGTTCATGCTCTAATACACATCTGTACATAACCTCTTCACAACCTAACTTATATAGGTATCCACTAATCAACATGTAAGGTGTGATGCGTATTGATAATTACTATCTCTCTAAAGCCTTCATCCCTTTTGGTGCCACACATTTTTTTAGGAACACTGCGATATCTTCCAATTATGAGGGCACGCACTGTAACCTGAACAATTATGCGTCTGACATAGTATCCTCAATGATTTTCATGTCCTCCCTGAGTTAATCCTTGACAAGTGGTCATGCCTTGAATTTCTCTTTCCTGGTTTTATGACCACTGTGAATTCAAACTCCTAAAATAATAAGACCCAACAACATATTTACCCCTATAGCATGGGCTTATTGACTAAATATTTTAATGCCATGTGGTCTATGTAGAATATAAATAGTGATGCCAATAGATACTTCCTAAACTTGTGTAGCACATAGATCATGGACAATGCTTTGCGCGTAGTATTTATGTAATTATGTTATGTTGGTGTCAAATTTCTACTTGTAAAACATAAGGGATGATCAAAAATCACCTCACCAAGTTGTGCTAGTACTACTCCCATAGCTGTCCCTAAGGCATCGACATGCACATGGAAAGTCTTCTCCCAAGAAGGGAAACATGTATATGGGCCGTGACAAGACTATCCTTAAAAGTATAAAATACCTTCTACTACGTCTCTCCCCAATGAAAGGAACTCTTGTGTTTTAGCTATTCCTCCAAGGGTGCAGAAATCTTGGCATACCTCTTGATGAATTTCCTATAATACCTTGTATTCCCAAGGAACACACACACTATGATTTGACTAGTACACTGTAATCCCACAATAACTAAAACTTTAGCGGGATCCACTAGTAAACCTTCTTTGCATATAATATGTCCTAACAAGGTTCCAAATGGAGTAGCAAAGACACACTTCTTAATGTTGAGGGATATCCTCAATTTTTGACATCTCTCAAACATCAATCTTAAATTGTCACAATGGTCTTTCACCAATCCATACACAATCCATTCATCTAGGTAAACTTGAAGAAATTTATGGATGAAGTCCTGAAATGCTTGTACCACATGATGCGCAAGAACACAATAGGCACATTCTTCAATCTAAAAGGCATAACTATGTAGGAAAAACTTCCCCATTCAATGGAAAAATTTGTCTTTCTCTGGTCTTCCTTTGTAATCCTGACTTGGTGATACCTTGAGAACCCATCCATGAAAGAATAGACTTTGCACCCGGATACTCCCTCAAAATTTCTTCAATAAAGGGGGTTGGAAAGGGATCAATGACACATACCGCATTTAGATCCCTGTAGTCAACATAGATCCTTATCCTCCCATCCTTATCTATATTGATAAACATTAGGCTGATCCTTTCTGATTCTTCCACTACCTCAATGATACCATATGCTATCATCTTTTCTATTTCTTCCTTGACCCACATGTGTAAATTTGGATTCATCGATAAGGCCTCTTCTGAATTGAGTGCACACCCTCCTTCAACTTGATTTTCATCTCCCCTAAGGAATGGTGGATACCTTTGAGTTCATGATACCCACGAGGGAATAAATCCTGGAACTCGCATAATAGATCAATGACCTTTGAAACTTCTTTTTTTGACCAATAGTCACTGATGATATCTTCCTTCAGCTTTATTTCTATCCCAATGTTAACCTTATTTATTTTCAAGGGTTCATGGTAGGAATGTGCTCACTCATCAACGTTATCTATGACCTCATGTGTACCTTCCGAATGGTTAACATCCAAAGTTTCCATTTCTTCTCTATCTACTATATAGACCATTTTCCCTTTTTCTTTTTCCATGCACGCATGCTCAAGCTATACTCCCTCTGATTCTTCTTCATTGAGGCGTGTCTCCAAATAAGGCTCACCCAATAATTCTAGTAGCCTATCTTCTACCATAACACTATCTCCCATCGTAAGGTGCTATATTAGTTCTTAACGCCTATCCACTAGTGGCTTTGTACTCCTATACTCGAAAGCTTAAATGAGATCAGCTGCCAACTCTTGCCAATTTCCTATTTGACGGCGCATCTATGAATGAATATACCATGCACACGCACAACCTTGTAAGGTGGAATATAAATTATGCACCCATAATGAAGGTCATAATGATTCTGCACTTCCCATCTAGGCCTTCTCACATGCTTAGATATGAAATGAGGCGGTCTCTTACTATGGTAGTATTGTATGATCATGGGTGCGTTACTTCTAGAGAACCTTATAGAAAATGTGATCCTTACGTCACACCACTCTAGGATTATTTCCCGATGTGTAGCCCACAAACATGATGAATTTCCAAGTAGGTTATAATTGAGCATTCCCCTCCTCTCATCCTCATTCTTCCATTGAGCCTCCATTTCCTGTAAGAAAAGTTTGGGGTATGCTCCTCCAGAGTAACTTAGAAACTTCTTTCCTCCTAGGTGCTTGAATGAGCGCACCTTTTTCACCCTTGTTACATATCCTCTAAATTGTTTCCCAATCAACTCATAAGTCCCATGCGCCCAATTGTCATATGCCACACTAGTGGTATCACTCAAGGATTGAGCATCTTCAAATTGGATAACACCCTCTATGGGGTGAATTATCTCGGGATCTACGATGGAGCACTTATAGATTTTGCATCAAGGACTTATTCTCCTAAAGTCTTAGTATAGGGTGTTGACTTCCCATCTATTAAAGGAATGATCACCCTTTCTTCCTTTTTTCAAATTTGATATACCCCTTGTTAAACCACAGTTCAACATTATTCTTGTAACACCATGGGCACCCAAGTAACACTAGAAATTTTTCCTCCTCGTTTAGAGCCAAGACTTTGAAGTCTTTAATGAACTTGGCCCCTTTAATGGTGATAGCTAAATCCTTCAATAGTCCAATGGGCATTGCCTTAGTCTTTTTTTCCATATACAACACATTCAAAGATGGTTGTAATGCGGGCCTTCCCATTTGATGTTAGGAATCTAAGGTAAGAACATTGACCTATGCTCTCGTGTCGATGAGGATATTACTCAAAAGTCATCCATCAAAAACCGCATTCAAAGTAATATCCTTGTCATAGTCAAGGCTATGAGGAGGAAGGTTTGTATGCAAAACCTACCTTTCACGCTCTACTTCGATGCGTGGTACCTTCTATCTCAACCATTCTCCTAGTAAGGGAATAATATTCTCTTTCCTTAATATCCTGCATACTTCCTTTTCCTCATCCAGGTCATCCTTTGGAGCCTCAACATTCTTCCTTTGCTCCAACTACCTCAATTTTCCTTTAGACATTGGATCTCCCCTTATAAACTTTGAATCATGTCCATAGTATTTTGATGCACCTCCTTCTAATGAGCAGGGTCTAGATATTTTCCATCTACCACTTCCTCTCTTAAAGCTAGTGTCCTTTTCCTTGGCATCTCCCTGCGCGTCTGTCCTCTGCTCACATTGTCACCTATACATGTTCTATTCCTGACTCACACATCACTCTTGGCATCCATTGTGAATCATCCTTCTTGATGCTCACCATCCAGTGCCTTTGTCCTTCCGGTGCCACTGGTTCATATGCTCATAGATCTCTGGAAATTCTTCATACTTATGTTTCTTCTTGCACCATGAGCATTGTAATAGATCATGACATTCATATTTTTAATGCTCTATAGATCCACAATTATAACAGGTTCCTCGTAGGAACTCACTTCTTTCTCCATTGCAGCTACTGTGACCACAAAATCCTCCATGAAAACCTCTTCCTTGTGATCCTCCATCTTTGTTTCCTTCATAACAATGGTCATCATCTTTGGAACTGCTTGTAAGGCTAGTATGGCGTACACCAAGATCAATAGCATCATGGATCTGATCAATCAATCTACAATCCTTGTTATCATGGGTCAGAGGTAAAGATCTTACAATATGAAGAAACATTCTTACAGATTGCACATTGGAGTAGGGGAAACCTACTTGCATCATGATCCCCATGTAAAATTTCACTGTCTACCACCATAATGCGTGGCAATTTCGAGGGATACTATCCTTCGTATGCCCTTCAACTTCATAGTCTGTACACCAAAGCCCACTACAAACCTCATGCACTGAGTTTACGAAATATTCTCCAAATACTTGTCCATTGTAGCAATTTGAGCCTCTAGAAAAGGACTAACACCAAAATAAATGCTCCCAACAACTTCGACACGTAGAAAGCTTCCAATTCCTCACATGGATCTATGTAAGTCTTGTGTGATAGAGCCCTTCTAAATGGTGTTATCAATCCTCCGAAAAACCATTGAGCATGTTGAGAAGGATTAAATTCATAGGATAGTTTACATAAAAGAGTATTAAAATGTGCATCATACTCCCACACACTCTCTACCATTCCCTATTGGATCTACTTCAGAGCGCTAATGCTCTTCTGCTCAAACTCGGGGATATGGAACTCCTCTAGGAAGGTATTCTTCAATGCGGTGTAGTCTACCACTATCTGATGGGGGTCATACTTCTTATACCAACTATGCGCATGCCTTTGCAACGTTGTTGAAAACTGACTTTCCTTCCACTCTAGGGTAGTGATCCATTTTATGCACCATAGTAATTCACACTTTTGCACATGCTCTGCAACATCTTCAATACATGTATAGTATGGTAAGTGCAAAGACATCTCAAAAACACTTGGGGAGGTGACTGGGGTCCTTGTCCTCCAGATCTAGAGCCTTGGTTCCCTCCAATGTTTCCTTATCCACCAGATCCACTGGATCCACTCAGGTCATATTCCTCTTGACTCACTAGATCCACCTCCCTAGTCGGTAAAGGGCACGAAGTAGTCACGCGATAGTGTTCTCAATGTTCCACTGAACTACATGCCGATGGTTTGTGATATTGTCCCACTACCAGTTGTATGTCCCTTGCCACTCCTATATGCGATACCTAAACCTTGCGTACTTTCACCTTAAACAAAAATTCCTCCAAATACAGGAATTGATTATGCAGCCATGGATGTTCCAAATGAGAAATTATATCTCTAGGTGTAGATCGGTTACTCCCACTGATACAAACTGGGTTAACAATACTTCTCCCTTGATCTGGAAAACCAAAAACTAAGGGTTGGTCACAAGGTGGGTTCAGATGCATGCCGACGGATCTCTTTTCTCCATGTGAAAAAATATCATCGAAGCTAAAGGGGATTCTCTCTTGCTTGCCAAGATGGGGTATCATAGACTTCTTAGGTTCCACATCCTCTATGTGAACCTTAACTCCTTCCCACAACGTCTGCCTCCATAGATCCATCACACTTGTAACCTCACATTGTCTAGTCATCTCCCTTTCACGAGCTTCACTATACTTGAGTCATCTCTCCTCCCTTTCCTTTTCAGCCACAATTTCTACCATCTTCCTCCACCCTAGATTCCTCTCCTAACTCTCGAGAGAAGTTTGCTTGACCATGAGAAATTCCTCCAAACTCAAGGTAATGACCAATATCTTCATAGCCAAAGGAATAACATGCAAAAATTATCCTCTAGGCTCCCTTAGAAACTCAAACTTAGTAACTTCTGGGAAATAATACGTAGAAATGGCATATTCAAGAGTATAACTGGTCAACACTCTCTTCCACCAATGATCAACAACACATGTCTAAGTTAGATCTACATCCTGTAGTCTCTGATATTCATCTTGGGTCCACACGTGTGATCTATAGTACCAACTTGATTTGGATGCATATGCTAAAAGCCATTCATATGGTTCTACTAGGAAACAACAAAAGAATGTCTCATATAGCTCATGGTACTAGGTTCTCTTCTACCCATCCACGCACATCAAAATCAGATCTAGTGCTAAATATTTGAGAAAACTTGTCCTCCATGCTCTTGAATCATGTTTCAACACTTTCCAAGGTCAGATGCTCTACCATCATGCATCACAGGGGAAAATATGCATGCCATTTCTCATGAATACTTTGAAAAGAGGTCCCAAAAAATGGAACCAAGATGTATTCATATTTTATACCCTTAGACCAATAGTATAATCCCATGCGTGATGATCACCCAGCGGGCACTGGGTTCTCACCCAAGGCATGTGTGGGTGTTGAGCCTCTCCTTTATGTGAGTCCTATGAGAATGCATCATCTAATAACATATATTCAGATGGAAATGAATAGAAAAGAATAATGCAACATTCTAAGTACCTAGGATGGATTGTGATCTCATTACATCCAAAAAGAGAAATAGCAAACAACATATGGAAATGGTTCATACAGAAAGGAAATTCATAAGTATTATATTCCTAAACACATATATGATTCATAATAGAGCCTTATATTCATATTAACATATTCAATAACCACATTACATCCCTTGAGGTCATAACAAACCCTCATATAACCATGCAGAGCTAAGTCATGCATCAAAACTACACTATGTTCATCACATTACAAAAATGATTATAGACCCATCCCTCTAAATGTGCCATCACTCCCAGAGTTCTCCTAATCCCTAACCCTAGAACCCTCCATTATATTTCTACAGAGCTTCACCTCTCCTAAATCTGCTCTTTTCTTCTATCGGGAACTTGTATTTATAACCTTAGTAACCACCTTCATGCCTTTATGAAGTTATAGATCAGTTTCCAAGTGTCGAAGTGGTCCTCCATGGGAGCATTCCTTCTCAAATCCGAGCTCTCCACTCTTTGTAATGATGTCTTCTAGAACCTTCCATCGCATGCCTAGAATATTCCCTTTTTGATCCACAGTTGCCAGGGTGGCACCTTATCCACAAGGGCCGCACTTTTCTCATGTCTTTGCTTGAGTTGTCAAATATGGCTAAGTCTAAAACCCGTCTTTCCTTGCGCACATGTGCCATTTGTTCTACAAAACCCTCCTAGAATCCTATCTTTCACACCTTTACCTTGTATTCCCTTCTTTAATTAGGTCCCACGTGCCTATGCACCTTTTCATCCTTAGCCAATATTCTGGGGCCCAACATAGTATGCATGAGTTATCCATTTATTGTACACCAACTATCTATTAAGTCTTGCATGAGATGAATTAAAATGCCCTCATAAATTAGTCATGATTATTTTGGGTGAGGTGTGCCAAAGTATGGAGCAACTTCTTGTTGTATTTGGTAGTTAAAAATTTGAAATTTTAAAGGTTTAAATTTCATTTTTTTACATTTAGATCATTTAGGTCATTTTTCTTGGTGGTAGTAGAGTGATTTAGTCAAGCCTAGGGTAGAAGTAAAAAATTCCTATGATAATGAACTAGGATACCTTGTGGGAAAAAATAGTGATGTGAAGAATCAATACTATTAAATTAGCAGAACATACCAACAATTGAAAAGTATAAAAGAAAATAATTTCTAGTTATTTCCTCTTGAATGTAAAAAAATAGACTAAAGGTTGATTATCCAATGGTTGTTAAGATGCACTACATACAATCAAGAGGGCCATATTATTATCAGTTCTCATAAGATATATTGTGTATACACATCATCCATATTGTTTATTATCAAGGAAAATTCTTAGCAACTGCTAAGCTCCATTAATTTTGTTAGGTCTTAGCCTCTATATTTTCTAGGAATCCATTTCAACATTGAAAATAAACAATTAGAACCAAGTGCTGCAATATCCTGACAGAGCCAAGTGTTGTAATACATACCCTCTAGAAGGATGAAACATTATGTATTTCTCATAGGATATATTGTTCATATCACGTAATTCATTTCGTTTCATATCAAGGAAAATGCTTAGCAAACGCTAAGCTCCATTACTTATTGAAAGGAGTGGCTTCAAGGTCATTAGGCTCAACAGTTTTAGGTTTTCAAAAATAACAACCTAATAAAGATGAACATGATTATTTCTTAGGATTAAATGATGTGAGTCCATGAACAACAATGCATATATTATATTGACTAATTATTTCTCAATGATAAGGCTAGCGGCCACTAGCCTCTATATTTTATAGGAATCCATTTTAACAATGAAAAAATCAATCTTAACATCTTTGATGGATAGTTGTTGTCATTATTTGTAATTATATTGTATTGGCTATATTATCCCTAATAGTGCCAAGAGATAAAATACATACCTTTGAGAAGGTTGATGCCTTACGTATTTTTCATAGGATATATTGTGCATAAAAAAATTCATATCTTTTTGTACCAAGGAAAATTCTCAGCAACTACTAAGTGTTATTACTTATTGAAAGGAATATCTTTGCGATCACTAGGCTTGAGAGTTCCTAGTTATAAAAATAATGACATGGTTAAGAAAGTCTATATCATAGGAATATAAGTACATCATTTAAACATGAGAAGCATTCTATCCATCTTGGCCTTTTGTATTTTCTTAAAATCATCTTTCAAAGAAAATAGTCCTAAACGATCTACCAAATATGCAGAGTGAAGATAAATAGGATTCTCGCTTAGAATTAAATGATGATACTATGTTACATTGATCTAAGCTTGTATATGATTTCTATTATGAGGATCCCCAATTCTGTGATTGATAAAATCATAAAAATTAAGTTAACCTTTATATGGCAAGGGATGAATGAGACCAAGAAAATCCAATGGTTAAATGGGTCGATGTTTCACTTCCTAAAGATTATGGGGAGTAGATATTTTGATCTCGGAAAAATAAAATTTGGCTCTAAGTTCTAAATGGATGTGGTGGTTTCTCTCCAATACTCAGATCATATATGGAAAGATAGTCAGAAACAAAAACTAGGTGATCCTCTCCTAGACGCTATTCTAATTATTAATAACTTGACTAAAGACTTGCTTATTAATAAATTAATAAATTAAAGTGCTCGAATGTGGTTTGTCCCTGGCTAATTACTTTAATAGTAATTAATTAATTATTGAAGGTGACTCATATATTTTTGTTTACCCTATCATCGAAAAGAAGTTCTTGGTAGGGAAAATCAGTCTTATGTGAAAAAAAATCCTTTTTATACTTTCATTAATTCTAGATTGGACCTTAAATCATATCTATGGGGAAGCTAATAAAGAGGGTTTTTAGCAAATTGAGGGACTGAGAAAGAATTTTGTGATAAGATTGGTAATAAATATTTTGATTGGATGGAATTCATCACCTTTTCTAATAAAGGTTGATATTAAAGGCTGTAACAAGCTTGTATTAATTACAAACATGCGATTGCATAATCACTCCATATATTTATCGAGTCGCTCTCCCTTATTTTTACAGATCTTAGGTTTTTTTCAATGGCTTTCATTTCTTCTATCATGGATGGTACATTATTTTCTTTCATGTAATTCTTCACGTCGGTGCGTGAAATGGAATTTTATACCAAGATTTCATAGCATCATCTGAAATTTGTTTTTAGGATTGGAGCAGAGAAAGATATGGTTGTTATTGAGGGAGTTCTAAGAGATGATTATATTTCTCTGAAGGGTCATCTGAGGGTTAATGAATAATTCACCTCGACCTTCATTTTTCATCTTCTTATTATACATCCAACAAAGGATTGGGCCTTGGAGCTGGGGCATCAGTGGATCAAACCAACTTATAGGGCTAGAATAGAAGATGGAATGGATAAAACCTTGAGTGTGTCGTGGCCCATGCTTTTTGAGTTTCACTATATCTAGGAAGGTTTTTTGGAATGGGAAATTTTTAAATAATTGTAGAATCGGTTTGATGTATTGATGCATTTCATGGATGTTGTGCCCAATTTTAGCAAGAGCTCGATGACAAGATCCAGTTTGGTCTAATTGCACGACCTAGATGATCTATGTCATCCACTCATGAACTTGAGAACAAACTCATTGGGATATTCTTTTTAGCCAAGGGCGTGAGGTGTACGATTGGTTAAAAATTCACGATACTACTCTTGGAGAAGAGCATATTTTTCGACATTGACTCGGCTCCTTTTCACCAACCTATTAAAGTGAAAATTTTGGAGGTGTCATCTTATTTAAATAAATAAATGTTTCTAAAATCCATCATTTTATATCTTTTTTTGGTTGTTAAATAGCGTTGTTGGTTCCATATAAATTGAATCATCTAGTTTGTCTTGTTGGTCTGCATTTTTTGTATTCCAAGCCATTTTTGTTTTTAGCATAGTCTCTTGGGTTTTTTCAACAAAGTATTGTTGGATTGTTCTATTTTTCAAATTGATCTTATTGTTATATATTTAATGTAAAGGGAAATGGACCATTCAACCCTCCTTAATTATAAAAAATAAGGAATCATTAATAAAGTTTTTGTTATGCGTTGCACAAAGTAATTTCAACAATTAATCACTAATAAATTTGGCACACGTTTCCCAGTCGCTAATTTTTCATTCAAATAATTACTAATTATCATTTATAGAATTTAATAAATAGGTTAAATACCTCATATCTTATATGGTCCTTATGATGCAATACATACATATGAGAGGGTAAAGCCTTATATCATTCTCATAAGATATATTGTGTATAACACATATGTCATTTTGGTTCGTTTCAAGGAAAATGATCAAAAAACTCTAAGATCTATTCCTTGCATTTGGACTTAGTGGCTGTTATGTTATTCTATTTAGTATAATTTAATGAACATCAATGCATGTTTTATTTTGTCAATTTTTGGTAGATGAGCAGACTAGTGGTTACTAGCCTCTATATATTCTCATAATATATATTGTGTATAACACATAATTCATATCATCTCATATAAAGTAAAATGCTTAGTGACTGCTAGGCTCCATTAAATATTGAAATAAATGGGTGCATAGCCTCAAGGATCAATATTATATTATTTTCAAATTAACGATCATATAACAAGAAAATCATAGAGTACCATAGTGTCTACTAGGATCTTAGTGGCCACTAATCTCAATTCTTTGTTATGTTGCACCAACAAAATATAATAATCTTTGACCTTAGGGTCCGCTTGGCTTCAAAAATCATATTAGGCTTCTAATATCATGTAATATGCTTTGAATATCATGTTCAACCTAGCAGCCACTAGGATTAAGATTTCCTGTTGGAATATGTGTATTCAAGAAATTTGTTAATATTTGTTGTTTTGCCTTATCTTGGAATATCAAAGAAATGTAGTAAACATCCACCCTAGCATTCACTAGTATTTCAAAATTGAATTGTTAAATCTAAAAATAATAATGGAACTTAGTTCAGTTTTCAATTGATTCATTACTAATTGTCTCGTATGGAAGTCAAAAATTATCCAAGCAATTGTTAATACCAAGTATTTTGTTATGTTGTACCAAGGAAATGCAATAATCTTCGTCCTTAGTGGTCTCTAGGATTCAAATAAAATTTTTTGATTCGAATATCATGTGATAGAATTTGAATGTTACACTTTATACTTAGTAATATTAGGCTTAAAATTTTATGTTGGAATATGTGTATTCAAGAAAATCATTAATATTTGTCTTGTCTTGAAATATTTGTTGTCTTTTCTTGTCTTGGAATAGAAAAGAAATGTATTAAAAATCCACCCTACTGGCCGCTATTATTTGAATATTGTATTGTAAAATCTAAATATAATAATGAAGTTTAGTTAGTTTTCAGTCAAGTCATTACTAGTTGTCGTGTATGAAAGACAACAATTATCCCAGCAACCACTAATCTCAAATATTTGTTATGTTACACCAAGGAAACATAATAATCTTAGACCTTAGTGGCCTCTAGGCTTCAAATATCATGTTAGGATTTGAATATCATGTGATATAATTTGAATATCATGTTAAACTCAATGACCGTTAGGCTTAAAATTTCTGTTGGAATATGTGTACTTAGGAAAATCATTAATATTTGTTTTGTCTTGAAATATTTGTTGTTTTTTCTTGTCCTAAAATATAAAAGAAATGTAGTAAACATCCACCCTCTTGGTCACTAGCTTTTGAAGACAACAATTATCCTAGCAACCTCTAATCTCAATTATTTGTTATGTTGAACCAACACAATGTAATAATCTTTGACCTTAGCGGTCATTAGGGTTCGAATATGATGATAGGGAAATCTAAATATAATAATGGAAATTAGCTCAGTTTTCAGGTGAGTTGTTAATAATTATATTGTATGCAAGGAAACCAATATCCTAGTGGCCACTAATCTCAATTCTTGTTGGAATACGTGTATTCAAGAAAATATTTAATATTTGTCTTGTCTTAGAATATTTGTTTCTTTTTCTTGTCCTAAAATAGAAAAGAATGTTGTAAATATCCATCTTAGCATCCCCTAGTCTTGGAATATGGTATTGGAGAATTTAAAAATTATTACTATAGCTTATCTCAGTTATCAAGTAAGTCATTACTAATTATCTTCTACACATATTTTTGACAAAGAATAATTACATCTCGGTAATGGCTAGGCTACACAACATTTTTATTGATTGAATTTAAAAAAGATACATAAATATACGAGTACAATTATGTATTAATATATTTCACAAAATTTTATATCTTTCCAATGATTATGTAGCATAATAAAAATTAAATTATATATAAATATATTATTCTCTTGGTTCACATTTAGTTAGAATTATATCACGGAGGACACAAAGCTATGTGGTTTTGTGGCATAACATAAGGTCATAAAAGGAAATATATGTTTATAAATATAATGATTAAAATTTATATTTAATAATATTTACGCATATATATAATATGTTTACCTTTTATTTTACATAAAAAAATCTTGCTAAAGACATTACATTTGACTATTTCTACATGGGAAAACATATATAATTAAAAATATATATCAATGCGGAAATCATATAAACAATGAACATTGAAATAATTAGCCATAATTATTTATTTCATATTAAAAAAATCATTAAAGGAATTAAAAATGATTACCTAAACTATACTAAATCAAACCATTATGATTTAAAAAAAATGAATATGTGACTCGTGTGTTTTACAACCGAGGAGACAAGCCATAACTTTATGGAAAAAAACAATCACGAGAAGGAAAATGAAAAAATCTACAAAAATTAACTAGAAAGATTCATAAAAGGGATAAAAATGGAACCCATTTTAAACAGATGAATACAAGAGCTACGATAGAACATAAAAATTGTGTTTTCCGAAAGAATAAAAATATAAATGGGATT
This sequence comes from Taxus wallichiana var. yunnanensis, assembly GCA_018340775.1. Taxonomy (NCBI): domain Eukaryota; kingdom Viridiplantae; phylum Streptophyta; class Pinopsida; order Cupressales; family Taxaceae; genus Taxus; species Taxus wallichiana. The sequence goes on along the minus strand of CM031233.1, from coordinate 332,390,776 downwards.
ACATTTTCTTTGGTTAGGGAAGAACAAATATTATGGTTTTAGAAAGAGAAACGTGGTTTGAAAAGGGGATGAAATGGAAATGAAAAGGTGGCAGAGGGAAAGGCAGGGATGGATTGTTATGCAAAACACAAGAACTAGGGAAAACAAGAGCGATGAAAGTGCCCACCATCAACTAAGGTACACATACAATAAAATAGATGATTTTGATAAATACTTGTTTTAGTAGTATCTAAAATTATTATGTGCTTGATAATGTATGTGAAACCTCCATTTCTTCTCTCAAACAAACTATCGAAAGATTCTATACACAACCTCTTTTGCTTTCCTCCTTTGAGTTCATCCTTTGTGTGCCTCCTGCTCTGAAATCGAGATTTATAAAATATGGTTAGGATTCCTGCAATCAAACATGTAATCTATCTGTAATCAGTATTTTTTCCTCCTTTCTGCACCCAAAAATGAGATTACAATCACTGCCTCAATGTTCCTTTGCAAAAAATGGCCATGATTCAAGCACTCAGACCAGAAATATAGTACATGCGTGTATTGTATTCTGATTTCAAGAGCTACTTTTCTGCGATGCTAAAATAAAAAAGAAATGCTAATATTTATTTCTCTGGGGTATTTACTAATTTTTTCAATAGATTTAATGAAATAAATTGTGAAAACTAAAAAAGTGCGGGATAGGAAAATATGAAAAATTAAATTTCCCATTCGTAAAGTGAAAGTGTGGGATATTGAAATTTTAAATATTTACATTTAATGTGGGGATTTCACATATTAAAATTTGAATTTTTCCTCATTAGTATTCACATTTAATTCGGGAGATAGCTAGGGATGTGGGAAATCAAATTTATAAATTTTACTTTAGAAATGAGTGGGACAACAGAAAATGTTTATTTTTGAACTCACGGGACAACGAAAAATATTAATATAAGCATAATAAAAATAAATTATTAGAAAATAGAAGTAAACATTTCTAAACAAAGTTTTAAAGTGTAATAGAGTAATATATGCACATTTATTATTAATTTTTATTGAATTCAAATTTGAGATTTTAAATATAGTGCATGCTAATTTTAAAAATTATTCCAATAAAATGTGACATGTGGCAAGTTTGAACCAGTTAGTTAGGAAACAATATAATTGACACATTTATTAAGAAATTTTTAATTAAATAAATGCCTATTAAATAATTTTAACCTATAAATTTATCCATATTAATTTGTAAATGGCACCCACTAAAATGTTGACACGTGGCATGAAATTTCTAATATATCTTGTGATTATCAATATTTTGGTGTTAGTTATGTTTTACACTAGAAAAACTAAAACATAATTTTCCGCTTCACAATAATTTGAGATCAACTTATAGATAGGAAAGAACTTAGCGACCACTAAGCTCCATTACAATTATTTGTTTTTCCAACTTTGGATTTAAAATAATAAATCCTTAGCTTTTAGAGGCCACTAAGCTATTATTTTCAATAGGTGTTAATGAACAACTATGCATGTCTTATGTTGTCCATTTATTTTTCAAGGAGAATCCTAGTGGTCATTAGCCTCTATAACTCCTAGGTTTCCTTTAGCAATATAAAAAGCTATCTCTATAACTTTGGATCACTAGTATTTTTCATTAATTATAATCATATCATATTGGCTATACAATCCCTTACATAGCCAAGTGTTGCACTACATACCCTTAAAATGGAAAAAAACTTATATATTTCTCATAAGTTACTGATGGGTCTAACACATAATGCATATCGGTTCGTATCTAGTAAAATGATTAGTGATCTCTAAGCTCCATTACTTGCTTAAGATCAAAAAAATAGTTTGTATTAAAGAAAATGCTTAGAGAATGCTAAGTTCAAATACTTACAGAAAGGAATGATTTGGTGGCCACTAGGCTAAAAATGTTCTTATTTTAAACATAACGCTCAAATAAAAACTCACAAAGCAATAGTTATTAGTGGTCGCTAGGAATTTTCCATAATATATTTCGATGAGAAATATGTGAGTAATGGACATTTTTTATTCTCAAAATCTATGGAGGTATTTTCCTAGTCGAGAAGAAAGTTGGTTATTAAAAATGTTTGTAGGGTGCTCATACAACATCATAGTGTAGAGCCACATCGTCTTAAATGTTGTTGGGGTAAGATGAATTTTGTATAATAACATTATGTCCTAAAGTATGAATTTAAAGTACAATTATGTTTTAACATCGTAAAAACAATTTTTTTAGATTAGTGAGTGCAAGGCTTACACCTTTGCATATTATATTCATTATACACATTGGTGGGAATTAAATAAAAAGGTTAGTGACCACTAAGCTCTGATACTTATTGAAAGGAAGAAATTTACATCTGATAGGCTCAAAAATTCTTAATTTTGAAAATAGAGATCACATAACTAATCATAGCAGTATATCTTAATGAGAAGATAGGTGTTTTCCTTTACTTATTTATGTGATAAATATTTATGTAAGGGACATTTCATACTCTTAAAGGCTATGGATGGTTTTCCCTAGTCGGTAAAACAAGATTATTATTAACAAAATTTGTAGGGTGCTCGTACAACATCATGATGTGGAGACATGTCATATTAAATGTTGCTGAGGAAAGCAAGATTTGGTATAATAGTATTATATCATATCAGCTGAAATTAAAGTTCAATTAGGATTTTGTGTTTGTTAACACTCTTTTCTTAGCTTAGGGACTACTAGGGTAAGACCTATGCATCTTTTCTTCATAATACACATCATTTTGAATTCAAGAAAATGCTTAGCATTGACTGCTAAGCTAGATTTCTTATTGAAATAAATGTCTTAGCGGTCTCTAAGGTAAACAAAATTTTATTTCCAAAATAACTATCAAATTCATCTAATCCATATTAATCTCATTGCATGTTTCTTAATTTTAAATTTGAAGAAAGAATATTATCTTGGGTATGCCAGCACTGTATTCAAACAAATTTACACATGAAGCATGTGCATCTAATCCCAAACCACCACATGAAAAGGGAACCATTTGGGTCTTTAAAATCCTTTTTAGTCACAAACATGCAATTGATTTCATCTTTTGTCTCCATAGGTTTTGGATGTATGTAGTGGCATGTGATTTATAAAATTAACACCACTGAACTCAACACCCCAATGTTGTTCATTTTATTTTCCTACAAATAACAAGAAGATGTGGGGGAGTGAAGACACAAGAAAATAGGTTCTGAAACATACCTTTTATGGGGTGCAGACTCTACATGCATTACTTCAATAGAAAACCCATGGTTTCTCTTTTCATGGCTCACCATTTTAATTGATTCATGGACCATTTGATATGAGCATGGTGTGAGACCCACATAGACAAATTTGAGAATGGGAAATGGGAATGAGATGCCTCCAATTTTCATAGTTTTCCCTTTCCAGTTGAAAATGCATCTAGGAAACCATTCAAATTTCCATTTTCTATCAATTAGTTTTTAGGGTTGGAATTTCGTTGTCAACACCCAACTACTATCGTTGTATCATACCCTCACACACAACCACCATATTAGTTTTTTTTATTCTCTTTTTTAAATTGAAGACATTATCTTTTTTTTATTCTATGTTTTTGTAAGTACCCACAAAAATTGTTGACATAGGCGTCAAACATCTCTTCTTTCAAGTTCCAATCAAGTCTTTAGCATCCCCTCTTCCACATAACTTCTTCATCTAAACACTCATGTAACTATATGGAATATTTTAGAATTTAGCATGAAGGACTATTCAATAAAAACCTATAAAGTGTCTAACATTGGAACCAACTAGGTCATTCAATTCCATTATAGTGTCAAGAAGGGTATTTGGGGATGCTTTCAATTCTGTGGAATGCCCTTCCAAGTCAAGTTGGTATCCCTAGGACAATTACAATTTCAATTCAAATTTATGCAACATTAACCTCTCACTTTTACTCGATCTCGTCTAAGTATATCCATGCCAATCACATTAAATTCAACCGCACCTTGATTAGACTCTCCAATTAATAATATTTGAATGTATTTTCTCACAATCATCAAGAACACATGGGGTAGTGAGGGGTTGGGGCATTGTGTTTTGAAATAAAGTTAATTTTTGTGTAGACCCCTTCTTGCGCTACTTCTAATGGAAAATCCACTCTTTCTTTAGTGACGACTAGCACTTTCACCATCTTTAAGCACCATGCGATGTTGGTCTACTATGTGATCCACATATGAAGAAATGAGAATGTGAAATTGGAACCATATGATTCCAACAACTGTTGAGTACCCTTCCCAGTCAACAACGTGTCTCGAGGTCTATTCCAATTTCCAATTTCCAATTTTTGTTTATTTAGTTTTTTTAGGGTTGGAATATTATTGTCAACCCCACCTACCATCGTTGAAACAGACCCTCACTCTCACCTACCGCAATATTGGTTTTCTATTCTCTTTTTTAAAAACAAAATTGAATACATTATGTGTTTTTAAAATTACCCACCAGACTAGTTGGCAGAGACATCAAACATCTCATCTTTCAAGTTCCACTCAGTCTTCACCACCCCTTCTTTGGTGACTAATCATAAATTATATTTGTGGGAAAGGTAATAACTATCCTAGCGGTCACTAATCTTTATCCCTTCATCACATCAAAACTCCCCTAATTGGATAGAATCTTTTGAAATTTGGCCTAAAAGACCGTAACTAGAGAGATTCAAATAAGTCATGTTCCCATGGTATGTCAAGCCACTAGGATCCTCCTTCCACCTTCATTTCAAGGATATTGAATTTCAACACTATTCATCCATCATTGTGTTAGCATTGAATACCAAAAAAATTATAGATGAATCTTGTGTTACTATTCCTAAACCACCACTTGAAAAATGAATCATTTGGTTCTTTCAATTCTATTTTAGAGTGGGACAAGAAATCGATGTCATCTTCTGTAACCTCAGGTGTGGGGGTGCATTGTGGCATGGAATTGAGCATAGTAGCACCACCAAACTCATTACACTAACATTGTTCGAGGCCATGACAAATACTTTGAAAAGACCATAAGAAGAAGGTTGGGCATAAAGGTGTGGCCTAATGGTGGGCCTTGAGTGTTTGTCAGCCACCCACCCAAGTTCTAATTCCCCATGCCTCAGGGGATTAGTTAACCTTGCATTTACATAGCCAGTTAGGAGAAATCACATTAGCATGCCACAAAGTGTGTGAGGTTGCTAGATAAAAACTCCTATAGTATCTAAAAAAAGAAGGTTGGGTCAAACACCTAGCTATATTTGTTCCCAATTCCCTAAATTTGTATCCTCCTTACAATTTTCAATGAGATTTTCTCACTAAAAGGAAGAATATGTGAGGGAGTGAGTGGATGGGCGTAGTGCATTCTAAAATTTACCTAATATTTTTGTAGACTCCTTCGTGTGCTACTTCTGATGGAAAATTTATGTTTCTTTGGTTGTGACTCGACCTTTCACCTGATTACTACACCATGTGATGTGTGCAATATGTTTGTCCCACATAGACAAATATGAGAATGGGAAATGGGAATGAGATGCTTCCAACTTCTTTAGTATGCCCTTTCAAGTCAACAAGGCATTTTATGTCATATTCTGTAAAAGTTAGACATGGGGATGTATTACGGCATGTATTTGACAATAGTAGCACCACTATACTCAGCACACAAATGTTGTTCATAGACATGGCTATCACTTTAAAATAATTATGAGAATGAGGGTGGGTCAAGCACCTAGATATATTACTTCTTGATTCCCTAAATCCATCTCCTCCCCTACATTTTTCAACATATTTTATCACAAACAACAATATTTAATGCATCAATAATATGTGGGGATTGAAGGGGATGGAGCACTATGTTCTAAAATGTACCTTTTTTATAGACCCCTTTGTGCACTACTTCTGATGGAAAATCCATGCTTTCTTTGGTCACGAATCACCCTTTCACCATATTCCTACACTATGTGATGTTGGACTAGTGTGTGACACATATAGACAGATACAAGAATGGGAAATGGTATTGAGATGCTTCCAACATCCGTAGACTTCCCTTCTAATTCAATGTAGCATCTTGGGGACCATTCCAATTTTAGTTCACCTATTTTCAATGTTATCCTCTCACTTTTAATTGCTCTCATCTAATTTTCTCCTTACCAAAAATAATAAAGTCAAATGCACCTTCACTTAGACTCTCCACTTAAGAATCTAACCCTTTACTATAAAAAATTGTTATTACTCCTACTACTCACATTACATTACAACTATTTTTAAACACACCTTACTATATTTGTTCCCAATTACCTAAATTTGTATTGGGCATGGTGGTGCGTTATGGCATTGCACCACTAAACTCAACATGCCAATGTTGTTCAGTGGCCATGCCTATCACTTTGGCCTTGTGATAGGTGGAGCAAAAGGAGGATTTCTCGAATACCTAACTATATTTTTCCCAATTCCCTAAATTCATATCAGGTGTGGGTAGTGTGTTGTGGATGGGGGGTGCGCTATGGCATGAGGGCGTGTTATGAATAGTGGGTGTGCTATGGCATGGATCTCACTTTGGCCAATTTTTTTTGTGGCCATGGCTATTTCTAATTTCCAATTTCCACACCTTGTTTTCTCACCCACTACTAAATTAGGAGATAACAAATGGCCAAGTATGTCGACTGTTCTGACAGAGGAGAGGAGAGGAAAATATTAACCTTCTAATTTGGTTAACTTATTGGATAACAATTATTTAAACGCCACATATTTTCTCACTTTAGGTATTTGGAATGTTACCCTAAACTAGACTAAAATATTCAAAATTCACTTGCTGACCATGCAAATTGTTGTTACACCTTTGTAAGTAGTTATGAATATTTAATCTCTCGTTTCAGAGATATGTTTTCATTTACAGGGTCCAATATGGATTTATGTGCAAATCCTATGAACCAAGAGAAAATATTGGCTTTCGACACATCTAAAACATTATCTTTCCTTGGAATTTGTTCAAATATTAAATGTATTGGAAATTTAAACTATTTTTCTCTTTTATGTCAATTGATTTGGGTTTTCCTTATTTATTTATATTGACTGCATCTATGATTCTTGTTATTTAGTTGTATCTCGTTCTAGTCTAATAATTTTCATGTCCTACATGTTAAGAGATGTTGTCATCCTCATCATAGATCTATTTTAGGTTGAATTTTTGAATTAGGTGCATAAGTAGATTATTGTACTGACATTCTCCTTTCAGATGCCTCACAATGTATTTTATCTTCTTTGATTTAGGTTGAAGTTTTGATTTGGGCCCATAAGTAGATTGTTGTATTTTTTCTTGTCAAGATTTTATATAAGTATTTCAATTTATCTCAATGTATTTAATACTTGGGAATATTAGATGATTTTTTAGGGGTTAAGATGGTATTAAGGCAACTTGCCATGTGTTGTTGTGATATTTTGACATGAAGATTGTTGTTTTACGTGCTTATTGATGTCACTGGTTGATGGTGGTACAAGTACTACATTCCAATAAAAGGAAATGTATTTTTTTGGGAATTTCAGTATGTAAATAAAGATGATGGCACATCAATTGTGTTATTGTGAGCATGATGCGATAGAATTTGATTTTATAGGCATGGGAAGCCATTTGTTCTCCAAACCAATGTGTTCAAGGGAGAGAAAGGAGACATGGAACAATGTATATACCTCCAATTTGACCCTACAAAATATTTCCATATTTACTCTATTCTCTGAAACATGCATCATTGATTTGGATTATGTAAGTAAAATTCATTGATTTAGATTTCAGATTATTTGAAAATGATATTCTAATAAAATTATTCGAGAACAAGGGCCTGGTAGTTATATATCCATTAAACCAACCGGGAAGATCTACTCAAATTATATAGATTCATAGATCTTTGGCCTAGCCTCCCTTTCCTCCACGATTATATCTCCAAACATTGGATCTTGCTTCTAGAAGGAAGGTTATATCTCTACTCATGTGCTAAGGGAATATTTATTATTGATTTTTCCTCCAGAGCTGATAAGGACATCATTTATAAAAAAATTTGGGTATGCCAACAAAGGTGCCTTATCTTAAAACCTTGGTTCCCTTCATTCAACCCTCTCACTAATTATTTCTCTTGTAAACCAATCTCGATCAGATTACCCCACTTACCCCTATAATTTTGGGATCATATTTGTCTGATATCCATAGGAAATACCTTAGATAGAATCATTAACATCAACTCCCAAACCTCTGATTTCAAACATACAACCCATGAAAGAATCCTAGTTGAGCTTGATACTTCAAAGTATATTCCACCCCACATTGAGCTTAAAGTGGAAAATCAAACTTGGACTTAGCCTTTGGACTATGAGGGCATGCCTTTTATATGCATGAAATGTTTTTCTTTAGGGAATTCTTTTTTTTATTGCAAAATGGTAAAAATTAAAAATGAGGATGATAATTGGTGGAGAAAAACCCTCATGAAACATCTTGTATTTAAATCTAAGGGTATCCTTGATTCAAAAACTAAGGAAGAATACATGGTCAAATTTGTCCCTGAAAACCCTTTGAGAGAGATCACAGATCATGTAAAAAAGGGGTTATCCATGGATGAAACTTAGAGGACTGAAAAAACTAAACCAAAAGCACATGTAGCGGTAAAGGAGAATGTTCCTCCTAGTTCTCATTATTCAAGTAGCACTTATCAGCCAATCACAAATTTTGAAGTTGTTATTCATTTACAAAAATATCCTAATGAGTGGATAATGGTTTGTATCAAAAATAAATTTTCTCATACAAAAACCACTCCTACCACGTAGTGAATTTGGTTCCTTTGTGGCTGGTTGACTATTCCTATCCTATAATTTCTATCATCGAAAAACAATTGCATTGTTGTTCTTCTGTTGTCTAGCAGCTATTGGGTTGTTGTTGTTTGTTTTTTTGGTTTCTCACTGGAAAATTATCCTCTTCCTTTTTTCTTCTATGTATTCTATATTTTAGGCCTTGTTTGTTGGGGTGTGGCCCCCACCTGTCAAAAAACCACTTTGATTGTATTACTTTATTTGGATCCTGAGACCTTCTCTGTTCTTTGGGGTATGGTCCCCTTCAAAACCATTTACCATTAATAAAAGAAACAAGAGGGATACTTGAGAAATTTTTTTGAGAAAGTGATATTCCATAATGAGGGGTGTGATGCAAATGTAGCTCATTCACAGTGACCAACACTAGGAAAAGGTGGTGGCATTTCTTGATTCACAAATAATACAATTATGGCACAATGGGTCTTTTTGATTGATGTAAACTATATAATATTGTTTTAATGTATCTCTAAGGGCGTATTACTGTGTTTCTCACAAAAAAATTGCTTGCATTATGTTAAGGATTATTTCATTTTCTTGCTCATGGAAGTAAGTGAATCATCATTTATATGGAGAATGGAACAATTTACAAGCATAAATTCTACTATCTTTCACAGTAATTGAATTTTTGATATACATATCTCCCAATGATGTTGTCCACTTTTAATGTTAACTCAGAGATATAAGTTATAATAATAAACAATAGTAAAATTAATGTCATGTACAATATAAGAAAAGAATACTTGAGTTGTTACAATGTTAGGACTGAGATGAGAAAACACAATTATTTCTACCAAAATAAAATTACCCCATAAAACATAAAGAACAACTAGCACAAGTTACTTATTTTGCTACAATAAGTTTACTAATAATATCAAACAAAAAGTCATATTTTGGGAGAATCATAACAAATAAGGTATATTTTGGGTGATTATGTAATTTTATTGTAAGTTCCAAAAAAATTAAAATAACACCATTATCATTTGAGGCCAATACCAATATCAAGGATGTATATAATTAACATTGAAAGTGTGAGTCCTAAAACTTTGAAAGTGCGAGGCTTGCACTTTCAGAGTTACGAGGCTCACACTTTCAAAGTTGTGAGTCTCACACTTTGAAATTGTGAGGCTCACACTTTGAAACTGATATCCTCGTAACTTTTAAATTGTGATTCTCACACATAGAAAGTGTGAGCCTCCCACTTTTAATGTGTGATCCTTGCACTTTGAAAGTGTGAGGCTCTCATTTTGATAGTGCAAGTATCACAATTTGAAAGTGTGAGGCTCACACTTTGTACTTGCTATTGTAGGGATTTATTGTTAGTTTTTATTTTTTATTTTTGATACATCATGCTCATGACTTATAATAGTTAGTATTTTTAACCTTACATCGAGGATTTTGCACTTTTAAAGTGCGAGGAAAGTGCTAACATTGCCTTTTCAAATTGTGAGGCTTGCACTTTGAACTTGCTTTTGTAGGAAGTTATTGTTATTTTTTTATTTTTATTAATCCAATGGGCTCATGCCTTATAATAGTTAGGTTGTCAACCTTACATACTCCCAACATGAAAATATAAAAAATAGTGAAATTGGAATCCAATAATAGTGAAATTAGAATCCAATAATAACGAAATTGGGATCCAATAATAGTGATATTGGAATCAATAAAAATGAATTGGAATCCAATAATACTAAAATTGGAACTCCAGTAATGAAAATATTGGAATCCAATATTGTTACTAATGGAATCCAATAATAGTAATAATGGAATCTAATCTAGACAAAAATGGAATCCAATATAGGAAAAAACAATGATATATTTCTTCCAAAACTTGTAATACACGAGTCTAGATTCACTGGAATATGTCCATATTTACTTAAATAAGCGTTCTACAAGTAATAAATCTCACCATCCCCAAGTATTTGAGCAAGTGTGAAACTCAAGAAAAGCATTTCTAAAGCACAATTGTCATGTCTTATTACACTATGGTAGATATCACATGCTAGGAGAATGATATGTGGTTTGAGACTATTGGGGTAAGCACACCGGTTGTATAGACAATATATCAAATCTAAGCATACATGTAAATAAAAGCGGATATTCTACCAGAAGAAATATATAAAACAAGAAACATAAATCAACACCATATTTAACGTGGTTCACCCAATGTGGGCTACGTCCACCAAGAAACAAGCCAATCTATTATCCAAAGCTTTGACAAGATATACAATGAAGATTTACAATCTTCCACACCTCTCAGATGTTTAGTAATTTCTTTCCCTCAATATTTTCTCCATCACCAAGAATTATCTCTCTCACCAAATTTTGCAAGTTCTATCTAATTCTTGTTAATCATCTTCTTTTTTATTTCTAAACCCTAGCTTTTATGCTTATATAGTCATTTATAGACTTAGGGCACTTAGTCATGCAATTACAATCAATAGAAATACTTTAATGCTAAAAATAGATCTAATTCTTGAGAGTTAATTAAAACATCCTCGCACAGGTAACCGACATCGGTTAGACCTAACTATTGCCAGTTCCTCCCTTGCCTAACCGATGCTTTGGTCTGGGTGGTGACCGATGCCGATTCCCCCCTAACCGATGACGGTTACTGTATTTTCCAGGAAGTTTCCATTGCATACTAAAATGGATTAATTGAGCTCCACAACTCAAAAATCTCCCACTTGGAGATTAATTACTACACCATACCTGTACAACATCTTTCTTGGATTCTTCCTTAGCTTTGTTTCTTCCTCTTCAAGTCTCAAACTTGAAGACTAATAGAAGTGGAGTGTAGCTCCAACTTATCCTTTGTTAATGGCTTCGTTAGCATATCTGTAGGGTTCTTTCTTATATGAATCTTTTCCAGATTCAACTTTCCATCCTCCAATACCTTCCGTATGAAGTGATACCTCAACTGAATGTGTTTCATTCTTGAATGAAAACAATCGAGTTCTTTGCCAAATAAATTGCACTATGACTTTCTTTGAATAATTTACAATCACTTTGCTCCGTTCCCAACTCTTCCATGAACCTACTCATCTAGATCATCTCCTTGCTAGCCTCTATAGCTGCAACATAATCTGCCTCTATATAGACAAAGCAACAACCTTCTACGTAATCTTGAAATCTAGCTAAGCTGCCATAACACCTACTGTGAAAATATATTTAGTAGTGCTCCTCCTACCATATAGATATCCACCCATATCCGAATCAACATAGCCACATAATTAAATATCCAAACCTCCATAACCTAAATGCATGCTAGATGTCCCTTTCAAATACCTAAGTATCCATTTGGACTGCTTTCCAATGCTCTTTACTTGGATTAGCCATATATCTACTCACAACTCCCACTACCTGTGCAATGTCTGGTTTGGAACAAACCATAACATAAATGAGACTCCCAACTATTAAAGCATATGGTACTCGTGTCATGTATTTTAACTCCTCATGTGATAAAGGACATTGATCTTTGCTTAATTTGAAGTGTCCAGCCATAGGTGTGCTAATATGTTTTGCATTCTGAATGTTGAACCTTTCTAACACCTTGTAGATATAATCCTCTTGAGACAAATATAATTTCTTGTTTTTCTTGTCTCTATGTATTTGCATGCCAAGTATTCTTTTTGTAGCTCCTAAATCCTTCATATTAAATGTGTGAGATAGCTTTCTCTTAAGCTCACCAATGTCATGCATACTAGATCCTGCAATAAGCATATCATCCACATATAGTAACAAAATAATATAGCTCCTATTCTTAATCTTCTTGAAATAAACAAAATGGTCAGATTCACATCTCAAGTAACCATGCTCATGGATAAAACTATCAAACCTCATGTACCATTGCGTTGGAGCTTGCTTGAGCCCATATAGGCTCTTTTTCAACCTGCACATTAATTTCTCCTTACCCTTGACTTCATACCCAAGCTACTGCTACATATAAATCTCTTCATCCAAATCACCATAAAGGAAATCCGTCTTCACATCTAGTTGCTCTAAATATAAATCTTCTACTGTAACTAAAATCAATACAGTATGAATAGAAGTCATCTTAACAACAAGAGAAAATATTTCACTAAAGTCAATACCTGCTTTCTATGTAAATCCCTTTACTACAAGCCTTTCCTTGTACCTTTTCTATCCACCATCTTCTTCCTTAATTCTATAAACCCACTTGTTCTGCAATGTTCTCTTACCTACTGGAAACTTAACCAAATCCCAAGTCTGGTTTTATTCCAAGGAGTCCATGTCCTCATTCATGCCATGCTCTCATTGAACATGAGTATTATCCTGCATTGCTTCTTAAAATATTTTTGGTTCACCATTATCAGTCAACAATAAATAAAATAGAGGTGTAAATATTTATGGAAGTTTACTTACCCTTTGTGACCTTCTCATAGAATTTTGGGGTACTAAAGGCTCAATCTAGACCTCCTGACCATTCCTATCCAAATCTGTTAGTGACCAATGCCGGTCACCTCTAACCGACACTGGTTCTACTAACCAATGCCAGTTTGGATATTCTGTAACCAATACGATTCGTCTAACCTAGTCTTTAGTCGTGGTCAACAAACCACAAGTTATTGTGTAACCTTGTTGGTAATTCTTTAAAATCCGAGAGTTCATTTTCATTCACAAACTTCTCAACCGATTCATCCTTGGGTACCAAAATTTGATCCATGTACATTCTCTTTTCATTTCATTCAACATCATGACTCCTAATAACTTTAGAATTCTCTAAATCCTAATAACAGAAACTAAAATCACAAGATCCATAACCAATGAAAGTGCATCTCTTTGATTTTGCATCCAACTTTTTTCTATTTTCCTTATCAACATGCACAAAAGTTTGAACCAAAAACTTTAAGAAAATAAATATCTACCTCTTTTCAGTCCATTCTTCCTCTGGTATTCCTCCATCTAGTGAACTTGAATGCCCACGGTTAATCAAATAAACCGTTGTATCAACTGCTTCTACCCAAAAATACAAGGGAAATCCAGAATATATCCTCATACTTCTAGCATGTTCCATGATTATTTTTTCATTCTTTCTACAACATCATTCTCCTGTGGTGTTCTTGGAACCATTCTTTCTCTATGAATTCCATTCACTGAACAATAATCATTTAAATCCTTGCTAAATTATTCACCACCATTGTCGAGATCTAAGGCACTTTAACTTAGAATTTTATTCATTGTCAACAAGGGCTTTCCATCTTTTAAAAGTCTCAAAAACATCATATTTATGTTTAGTACAGTAAACCCATACCTTTCTTGTAACATCATCGATGAAAGTAACATAATACTGGGTTCCTCCATGAGAAGCTACCTGAGCTGGTCCCCACACATCTGAGTGCACAAGCTCCAATTTTTGTTCCTTCTTAGTTGCCCCAAATTTGAGAAATCTCACTCTCTTTTTCTTTCCAAAGATACAATGCTCACATAAATCAAGATCTAAATCTTTCAAATTTGATAACTTACCCTTAGCCTTTAACATCTGCATTCCCTTTTGATGCATATGACCCAACCGGTTATGCCACATGCATGTATCTGAATCTGAAGTAGATAATACGGAAAAGGAATTAGTAATACATGTAGATAAATATAGCGTTCCTACCTTCTTACCTCTTGGCACAACAAAAGCACCCTTGGTGACTTTCCAAGAGTCTCTGTAAAGTAACCATGCAAACCAGGACTTACCTAGTTGCTCTGCAGAAATAATATTCCTCCTAAGGCTTGACACATGCCTCACATCCTTCAATACCCATGTATTTCTATTATGAAATTTTAGATGAACTTCCCCTTTACCAATAATGTTGCAAGGTTCATCATCACCCAAATAAACATGCCCAAAATTTTCCTGGACATAATTTCTGAAATAACCCTTATTAGGGGTTGTATGGAAAGAAGCTCTTGAATCTAAAACCCATGATTCAATTCTACTATATAAAGAAAGAATAAGAGCATCTTGCATTACCTCTGATGTAGCAAGATTTTCTTCTTTACCTTTGTCTGGTTGTTGGTTCTCTTTATCCTTTGACAAACAATATTTCTTTTCATGTCCTTTCTTTCCACATTTCCAACAAGTAATTCCCTTACTTTTGTATTTAGATCTATTATTCTTGACTTTGATTTCCCATTACTCTTACTCTTTGATCTCTCCTTCTACCTGCCCCTACTTTCTACATTCAAAGCATTTCTAGATGATGATTCCTCTGTACTCTTCCTATGAATTTCTTCATTCAATATTATACTAACCACATCATCAAACTTCAAAATATTATTAGTAGATGATGTATTACTAATAGTCATTACCAAGTTATCCCAACTATCAGGCAAAGAACATAAGAATAAAAGTGTTTTTACTTCATCATCAAATGGTATAGCAATTGATTTTAACTAATTTACTATAGATCAGAAATCATTCAAATGAATAGATGTAGATCCACCTTCATGCATCTTAGAACTAAATAGTTTCTTCATCAAATAAAATTTATTTGAAGCACTAGGTTTTTCATATAAATTAGCAAGAGATTTCATTAACTCTATTATAGAAGCCACTTATGTAATATTGGAAGCCACGGATGCTGCCAAGATCAATCTTATAGATCCCAAAGCCTTTCTATCAAGAATATTCCATTCTTCATCAGTCATCTTCGTAGGTCTATAATTCTCATCCAATGGTAAATATAAATCTCTTTGATACATATAATCCTCAATTTGCATCTTCCATAATTGATAATTTTGGTCCGTCAAATTTCTCTACCTTGTATTTTTTTCTTCTATCATTGTTGTAGCTCCAACTTAATCAGAAAACCCTCTATGAGTAAATATATCAACACACAAAACCCTCAAACAAAGCTCTGATACTAGTTGTTGGGGTTAGCACACCGATTGTACAGACAATATATCAGATCTAAGTATACATGAAAATAAAAGTGGATATTCTACCAGAAGAAATATACAAAATAAAAGACATAAATCAACACTAGACTTAACATGGTTCACCCAATATGGGCTACATCCACCAAGAAACAAGCCAATCTATTATCCAAAGCTTTGACAAGATATACAATGAAGATTTACAATCTTTCACACCTCTCAGATGTTCAGTACTTTCTTTCCCTCAAGCTTTTGCTTCATCACCAAGAATTATCTCTCTCACCAACTTTTGCAAATTCTATCTAATTCTTGTTAATCATCTTCTTTCTTACTTCTAAACCCTATCTTTTATATTTATATAGTCATTTATAGACTTAGGGCACTTATCGTGTAATTACAATCAATAGAAATACTTTAATGCTAAAAATAGATCTAATTCCCAAGAGTTAATTAAAACATCCTTACAGAGTAACCAACACTTGCTAGTTAGACCTAACCACTACCAGTTCCTCCCTTTCGACCGATGTTGGTCCTAGGTTACCGATGCCATTTCCCCCCTAACTGATGATGGTTACTGTATTTTCTAGCAAGTTTCCATTGCATGCTAAATTGAAGTAATTGAGCTCTAAAACTCAACAGAGACCTCATTGGAGTAGTGGTGACATCGATGGTGCATAGGGGCACCCGTAACCCAACTAATTTTTTTTCAGGAACTTCTTCTTACACTACTATAAGGGTTTTAGGGTTTGATTAGAGTTTACAATTCCATTATGAAGGTAAGCAAAGAAAACCAATAGAAGGAGACACAAATTACTAGGAAGAAGAAGCAATCAAGAAGTTATAGACCTAGATTCCAAGCATGCCCAAGGCTGTAAAAAGGTTTGGGACCATACATATACTATAGATTGAGTTATATGGTTTTGATCGAGATCAATTTAGGTTATAATTTCATTAATGAAGTATTAATAATTCCCAATATTAATGTTCCAACACCTAAACCCCCATAATATTATATATGTATAAAGAATCAACTAAGTGCACTCTCCCCCTTTTGTTTTGACATTTTTTAGATCTACGGTTTGATTCCTTCTAACATTCTATATTTTTTACATTTGTATGATCCAAACAAAGGATATTGTTCAATGCATTTGAAAAAAATCCTAACAACATAAATTTCATATCTCTTAGGTTTATTTGTGTTAAATAATACTACTCACCTACATTTCCATGTGTTTCCTCTTAGAAAAAATCACAGGTTTAATTTGAAAAAGGTCTTCATTTTGTATTTGAATTGGTCATTTAATTTGCATTAATATTTCAATATTCATACATGTATAACATCTACAAGTATTTCAATATCCATATATTCAATATTAGTTATAGCGTGAAACTAAATATGGTATCTACGATTATATTAGGATGGTTTACCAAAAACATATAGAGAACATAGGTTATCAATTAAATTGAATAAAATTAAAGAATTAAGTGGTGCATAATTGCATAAAAACTGAACATAAAGTTGAAGTTTTTTTAAAAATAGACACTAAAATAAATATGTTAGTTCTTTAGTATAAATATACAACATATACTTCCATCAACATTGAACTCATCCATTTCTAATAATTAGAAAATGTGAAAACTTGACAAGCTTATCTTCAATGTCAAAATATTTAAAATTGGCCTAGACACTATGTCCCAAATCTAGATGTTTTGGTATGAAACTTTCTTTTCATTCCTATTGGAAAATATATTCATGAGATATCATTATTCACTCTAACAAGAGAAAAATGAAATTTAAGGTCACCAATGGGAGAAACTAGATTAAATAGTCTTTCCATTTTGATAATTTAAAGTGAAATTGATACAAAAGTATATTATGAAAAATTATTTGACTCTTTTCTCATTGAAAAAATAAGAAAGAACCTTTTTAACATTAATTTTGTGTTTTTGAAAATCCCACTATAAATATTTTTATAAATTATGGATGAGGGGGTTTTATCTCTAATCACTACCCAGGGTGCTCAAAACCCTTAATTTATCCATGGCCGAGGAGAGATGAAAGACTATAATAGAATGAGTGTGTTGACTTTTTACTATTATTTGACATAAAATAATAATTACATAACATTAAATTAAAAAGGTAGAAAATGAGGACTATGAAAATGATTAATTGATAGGATGAGTCATATGATCGAGATAAATATGTAATTTTCTCTTAAATGAGGGAGCCAAATTTGAAGGTCAACTATGTTGTACCCATAATGGGGAGGAATTTTAAAGGTGGAAACATGATAGATATAGAGAAGTAGTGGTTAGGAAAATAGAATCCACTCCCCGTGGGGTTGGGGTGTGTTACATATAGATCCTAATAGGTGTTTACATCATGAATCTAGGTATGAGTGGGGGCTATGGAGAAGTATATTTGGAAGCCAATATTAGAGAGTAAAATGAACCGAACTAAGAAACCATGAATTTTTTTTAGCATGGGTAGTATCATAGAACAGACACCCAAATCCTTTACATTCAATGTGCCCTCAATTGGAGTCTTAGGGAGGTGTCCCATGGAACTTGATTTTTCTTCTCCTGATTTATCTATTAAATAGGTGCCATGGATGCTTCCCAAATATGTTATATGAAAAAAAAAATCCTCCAATGGATCCATCAATGTTTTTGAAAGGTATTTTTGTGATGAGTGAAGGGTGGAGGGGGGAAATACAACATTCCTACACCCATTACAAATTTTTTTGACATATGGAAGTTGTGACGAAATTCAAAAATTAGGGAATAATTTTTTTATGTAAAACATTAAAACAAATAAAAATGTCAAGAAGTTATTTTATATATATATATATATATATATATATATATATATAATATTTATATAATGCAATGTTTTTCCACGAAACCATTCAACTACTTTAGGATCTAAAATATCTCAACATATATTTTTGAGAAAATTTAGGCATAGTATGGGACCATAATCAATCTTAAATATCCATAAATTTACTTATTAGAGTTCTACTAAAATTATTTAGTAGAGGCACCTCATGGGAAAACTAGGTTATTGATTTTAAATTTACTTAGGGATTTTAATAGGCTTCCCTTAGTGAATAAAGTTGTTAAGGAGGTGGAAGTTAAATCCTACAGCGACCTCATCCTCTTTATCACATTAAAATTTCTTTTTGAATCTAATTTTATCAAAACAAGTCTAACAAAACTTTCTTTTATCACTTTATGTTTCTTATTTATATATATTTATGTGGTTTTATTACTAATACCTTTATATTTATAATTTAATGGTAAATTTTAAGTTGTCTTATCAACTAATACATAATTTCTATTTTATCTTTGAAATAATTTTTTATGGTTATAAGTAATTAAACTATGAGGGGAAAGTGGACATGTTAAAGGTGGAATTAAAACTCTTAACTTCTACTCACTACAAAAAAATAGAAGATAGTGTTGGTTAGTGTTTGGGTGGAACCCTTATAAGGGGAACAAAATAAAGTGGATATTCCACCTTAGAACAAAATTTGAGGGCACAAATAGATCCATGGGTAGATGGGTAAGAAAGTGGAAATGATGTAAAATATTTCTCATCAAGCATAAATAGAAGAGATGATGATAACATATTCTAAAGTGCATCCACATATTTTAAATTGGATCCACATTAGGATACCTCAAAAACATTTCGGTTGCATCGGGACTAGTCTTGAAGTTTGAAAAAATTTAAAACCAAGATAACACTAATTATTCTTTGAATGATAACAATATTTTGTGGATGGGGAAGCTACATTAGTATCCTATGTGGAAATGTAGTCACACAATAGGGAGGATGAGATGAATGAATTTTACTAGGCTACTTGACCAATGCATGCAAATAAGGAGACCTAATTTTTTTTTAATACCTCATTCTTCTACCCTTTCCCCCCATAGCCTCTAAATGTAGTCATAAAATCATGCACTTTAGATAGTTATTTATCCCACTCTCATACTACTATTTAGAAGGTTCTTGAGTGAGAAAATTACTAATTAGCTCCCATCCTTTGACCATATTGTTTATTTTATTTCATAATTTGTGACCTATTACACCCACATGCCTAACCATTTTCTGAAATTCCACATTATTTTAGCCTCATTTACTGGGCACCCATATTTAGTACTGGGGTGCCCATGATGGCCCTGATCCCACCTAGGGATGCCTCGGTCTCTTTTACAACTTCCTGCCACTTTTTGGGCCTTTCTTAGCTATTTTACATCTTTATATTTCTTTTGGTTGGCCTTTTCAGGGTTAATTACAAAATTAGAGGAAGAGAACCCTATAAATATAAAGTTATGATACCATAATAGGGGACCTATCATCATCTACTACTATCACTCCATCTAGAGTTGCATCCATCTATTGCATCGGCATCCACATAGCTCCATCATCAAGGTATAAGCTAGGACATTTGTATGACACTTCATAGGGGGAGGGATTATATTCTATTCCATCCACACATTCTATTAAATTTTCTACATTTAGTTATTTCTCGTTATTTCACAAAGTGAGACTAGTAGAAGAACACCTAGGGCACAACATGCACACACACACACACCCCAAAACTTCATTCGGGTTTGAAATATAGTACAATGCTTAGTTAGTAAGCCCAATGTTGTGGTATTTGAGGTCATTCTAACCAATTCATTTCAATCTTTATGTTTTTAGGGTTTTTACACCCCCTTTTGGTTTGTTATAGGTCATTTCTTCGTCTTAGAATATTTGGAGCATTCGGCGCAATACATCAAAATTAATGTGACAAGCAATGAAGGTTATTAGTCAACTCTAGGACCAGTGAAGACTAGATAAAGACCTTTTTCTCAAACCAGGGGTGTCTATTCTACTTACCAAAGTGTCCGTGGGTGCCCTAGTCCTCTCCCAGGTGCTCCATTCTAGCCACATTACCCAGATATGTCCTCTACGGGACCCTAACATAGTCGCTCCTACTTTCTAATTTTCTGTACAGCAATACGACACTATCCAAAAAGCATTTGTTATCATCTGAGTTCTTTCCTCTTCTTTATTGCACATTAGGGGTTTATTATTTTATTTTATATAGTTTCTTAGATTATTAGCATATTTCTTTACTACATCCATATAATTAGTACATCTATTCATAGCTTAAATTAACTATTATGTACTACATATTTTACTTCATTTTTGTTAATCATTTTAGTGAACCCAACGTCTTATCATGGCTAAAGATACTTCTTCTCCACCTCCAATCATTTTACAATTTGATAGTTTTGGTCATGCCTTTGTTGACACTCCAACTTATTTTTCTAGTTATCAACCTTGTCCTTCACTTATTCATCTTCCATCTTCAAACATAGACCATGCCGCTCTAGATGACACTATTGTCACTTATATGTGTACTATTGATCCTAATACTTTAGCAAGATTTCTAGAGGAGGAATAAGCTCCTCAATCTGGTCACATAGCTACACCTCCTACCATTTCCAAACCACATGATGTTCTCCATATTCATTCTCCCATTAATCCTCTCACATTATATATAAAGGATTATTTTGATACAATATTTTTTCCTAACTCTCCATATTATGCTCTTAAACCACAATCTAGTGAATCCCCACATAAATCCACCAATACTATTTGTATGGCTGATGTTATTCCTCCTACTTCATCACCAACTCATGCTATCACATATTTTATGATACTTTATATAGGGTCTTCTCAAGAACCCTCCCTTAATTTACCTATCTTTCCATCTCCTCAACTTGTGGATGAATCATTTCATTTATCACCACTTAAGGGTTTCATTTTTATGATAGATGCATTTCCCTCTATGCCTCCTATTACTACTACTTCTATCATTCCATATCAGGGGCCTGTCTAGTCCACAAATGTTGCTCTATCATCCACACCTTCACCAACTCTATCACCCTCAATACACTCACCATTTACTTGCACTCTCTTCATGAATGATTCTTATTGGGAGAAAATACAGTGGCTTTGCTTGAAAATTCCTACCAAGCCACTGTATGTTCACATGATGGTCTCTTTCAGCTTGGTTTTTCCTTTGAGGACCTTCATTCCCCTTATACAATCCAAATTTGTATCATGGATCTGTTATTCTCATTGTTACATATGGACTCTACATTTTCCATCTTATTGTTCACCTTGTGCATTATCATACCTCTTCTTCACTTACTCTTGGAAAATCTTGGTTAGATTATATTAGAAGCACACTTGACCCTAGTCATCTGGATATAGATTTTCCTATGCCATTTTAAATTGTGCATATTTGCAATAGATCCTTTATTTTTTACTCACCCAAATTTACTATTTGGTACACTTAGATAGGTCCATTACCTCCTTTACTGATGAACAATACACCATGGAAATGTATAACTTTCATGTTCATGGCTATTTGAATGACCAGCCAGAGACTATTTCTTATCAAGTTTCTCGCATTGTTTCATATGATTTTGATAATGACCATGACAATATTTTAGATAATCTTACTTGACCATTACTCTTATGTGCATCCTGGGGGGCATACCAATTAATACAACTCCCCCCCCCCTTATTTCTTCATAACATCTATTGTCTTTGTATTTTCAACTAGGCACACTTTCATCACACATTTTAACATTATCACTACCCAATGAAACACTCTTGTGCTTTGGTTCACACTTGATTGTTGAGGGATTATTATAATGAACCCCAAACAATGCACCATAGGAATTACACATTACACTACACATCATTCACCCTACACTATACAAAAAAATTTGACATTCACGTATTCATACACCCTACATTATGATATTCGTCATTAGGCATTCATCATTTTCTACACATCTTACATCCTACACTACTTATCCTACACAATACATTATTCATTTATCTACATACCATACATACTACACCGCATTTTTTCACACACATTCCACATGTTCTATAAGTCTTCATTATATAGGAGTATAGCCTTATATTAATATTCTATATACATTACATGTCGTCTTATACAATACATTTTACACATTTCTACACACCTTACATTGCATTCTACACACACTTTGTGTATTTATATATTCTTTTTCTTATACACTAGACTCTACCCGATGACACACTACCCGATGACACACTTTAGTTCCTCGGTCCATACTCGACTATTGATGGTTTACAAATCAAATGGACCTTACACATTTACTACTCAACCTTTCACCA
Organism: Taxus wallichiana var. yunnanensis; assembly: GCA_018340775.1. Lineage (NCBI taxonomy): Eukaryota > Viridiplantae > Streptophyta > Pinopsida > Cupressales > Taxaceae > Taxus > Taxus wallichiana. The sequence continues at coordinate 332,367,795 of CM031233.1, read as the reverse complement.
TGCAACATTTCTAGGCTAGTGACATACACTTTAGGCTAAATTATCACCCATTCCATCCTTTTGTAGTGGTATACACCTTAGGTTACATCACCTCTCCCTACTATTCATCATGTAGTGACATACACTTTAGGCTAAATCATCACCCATTCCATCCTTTTATAATGGTCTATACCTTAGATTACATCACCACTACCTACTATTCATCTTGTAGTGACATACACTTTGGGCTACATTGTCACATATTCTATCATTTTCTAGTGGTGTACACTTTAGGTTATATCACCACACCCTCATTTTATTTTATAGTGATATACGCTTAGGGATAAATAATCATTGATTTATTCATCTTATAGTGATATATGAGTAGGATAAATCATCACTTATACATTCATCAATTCATGATATACACTTTGGATATAGGTTTCACACACATCCTTCTATATGTTGCACCCCATCATCACTATATACACATTTATCATAGTGTGTTAGACAAACCACATACAATTTGACCATTTCTCGATGAGGCACTCTCATTTATGGTTCATTCTTGACTAGTGAGGTAGAAAACAAGATGAACCTCATTGCATACATTTCCATCTACTTAGGGGGCACGCAGCTCCTATTATTCCATTTTGCATTCCATTCCATCCATCTACAACATGCTTCATATTATGGTTTCTAATACTCTTGCTTATTTTTTTTGTTCATGCTCACTTTATTACACATTCTATTTAACTTGCTTATATTTCATTTATCTATATCATACACACATGTGCATTCATTAATTTTTCTATTTATTATCGTAGATACATGTGTCTTACACAAAGCACATATGCTTACCTTTCTACCCTTCCTATGCTGGTTGCTAGGGGCATCCAAATTTATCTCGTCTAGGTGTTATTGTTTCATTTTTAACTTATAGCTTTACATTACTTGCTTATGCATGCTTTCAACATACTAGTTGTCTTTCTAACATGCTAATGGGTTCTTCATGTGCAACATGTGTTATGCGAGGATATTGGTTTCCATACTTATTTGTTAAATTTTATGTTCTTTTTTTTTATTGTTTGCAGGCCTTGCCATATTTTTGGTGTGCACACTTGTTTATTATTTATGGCCATGATGGCATTGAATTTATTGTGACATTGTGAGTGATGTACCATGTTTGTAGCCCAATTTTGTGGCTTACTTTACCTTCTTGCATGTCTACTACATTTCTTGGTAGTTTTTACAATTTTTGCATATATTACACATGATTGTTTACACTTTTTTGTCTAGCCATCCTTTTTGTGTGACTTGGTTTCTACCAAGCGCATTCCATTCCCTCTTGCAGGGTAGAGTTATAGAGTACATGTGGTTGGTCCTCTTTTGGGAAAAATTATCCTATCAATGACGTTGCATGTGACCCCAAGGAGGGGGGGATCATTTGGGGTTTTTCTACATACTAACATAGAGATTATACAATGGTTCGGTTCAGTTATACATAGTGAGTGGGTTCAGACCAGTCTGCAAACCCCATACACAATGAACTTTGTAGGACATGGTGTCCTTATCATTATGAGAACTAGTTACAAGCTTGGAGGTTACAGTGGGTGTGCCGCTCTACACTACTTAGGCCAGTGGCATCAGATCACCCAAAAAACTAAGATAGTATTGAGATCTCTACACATAGTCCTGGGAAGTAGTTAGAGCTTAGAGGACACAGATGATTTACTCCCTACAATTCTTCGGCCTATGGCATGAGATCGCCCTAAAAACTAGCAGTAAAAGATACCCTTATATAATTTCTCTCTCGACATGGATCAAGTACATATGTTCCATTTACCCTTACATTTCATTTTTTCATTTACATTAGCATATTTTACATACACATGCATCTTTTACATAGCATTTTTACACTTACATACATACATATTTGACTACTTGATCATTTTCTCCTTACAGGTCCAAATGTATGAGAAAAAATCAATCAAATGGGGGTAACAACAATGTCAACAAAAATATTTTGCATAATCACACATGCTTTACTAACCATACATGTACACTACACACTACAATAGCTACACACACGCGTTCCACCCTAGGTTCACTCTCATCACTTTTTCTTTGTGCATTTTTCATCTATATTTTCTATGCTCCATATTTTTATCATTCCACGCTTTGTTTAGTCCCTCTACACATTTATACTACACTCTTCATAGACATTAGGTACACATCTCTATCTACTTTATGTTACCGAGGTTTTTTATCACCAACATAAAGTGGGGTCAAAATTTTGTCACAAAATCATGCACTTTAGATAGTTATTTATCTTGGTCTCATACTACTATTTAGAAGGTTCTTGAGTGAATAAAGTACTAATTAACCCTGTCCTTTATCCATTTTGTTTATTTTATTTCGTAATTGGTGACCTATTTCACCCATATGCCCAACCATTTTATGACATTCCACATTATTTTATCCTCGATTGGGGCACCCAATTTAGTATTGGGGTGCCCATGGGCACCTTAGTCCCACCTAGGGGTACCTTTCTCCCTTTTACACTTTCCCACCAATTTTTGGGCTTCTTCTAGCCATTTTACATCTTTATCTTTCTCGTGGTCATCCTTTTCGGGGTTAATTACAAAATTAGAAAAAGAGAACCCTATACATATAAAGTAATGAGACAATAAGGAGGGCCTAACATCATTTACTACTATCACTCCATCTAGAGTTTCATCCATCTATTACATTGACATCCACATAACTCCATCATCAAGGCACAAGCTAGGACATTTGCATCACACTTCATAGGGGGAGGGATTCTATTTTATTCCATGCACACATTCTATTACATTTTCTACATTTAGTTATTGCTCACTATTTCACAAAGTATGACTGGCATAAGAGCACCTAGGGCACAACATGAACACACACACTAAAAATACATCGGGTCTAAAATGTAGTGCAACACTTAGTTAGTAAGCCCATTGTTGTGGTAGTTGAGGTTAGTCTAACCCATTCATTTGCATCTTTCTTTTTTAGGGTTTTGATACTTCCTTTTGGTATTTTGTAGTCATTTCTTCCTCTTGGAATATTTGGAACATTCAATGTAGTACAGAGAAATTAATGTGACAAGTAGTGAAGGTTATCAGTCATCTGCAAGACTTGTGAAAATCAGCTCTAGAAATTTTCCCTAGACCATGGAATCTATTCTTCTTACCAGAATACCCACGAGCACTCCAGTCCTCTCTCAGGTGCTCCTATCTAGCCACATCACCCAGATTGTCCTCTGTGTGACCACGACATTGTCACTTTTGCTTTCTAATTTTCTATGCATCACTGTGACATTGTTTGACAAGATTCCATTATCAACCGAGTTCTTTCCTCTTCTCTCTTTCATATTAGGGTTTAGTATTTTATTTTACGTAGTTACTTAAATTATTAACATATTTCTTTACTGCATCCATGAACTTTAGTACATTGTTCATAGCTTAGATTAATTATTATATACTACATAGTTTAGTTCATATTTAGTTAATTACTAACTCATCACAAACTTTCTTCTAGTATTTTTAGGGTTTTATTTGTATTTAAATTAATTTACCAAGAAAATTAAAAGTTAAAATTGATTTGTAATATTCATCAACTAAAAAATCAATAACATGAAATTATGACCCAATCGACATCTAAGATTACTCCAATCATTTTCCATGTACTTTGTGGTAATTCTAGTCATTAGTAGTAGGAATATGATAAAAATTTCTCTTTAATAGTGAGTGTATGTTTTCTTTTTCTTTTTCTTCTAATTATGTTCCCATGATTTACTAACACATTTATTCAAATGTATTTTCTTGTAAAGTTTTATGGGTTTCAAGGGCATATAGTCCTTCTTCCTTAGAGGGAACTATAGGCATACATCAAACTAAAGAATATATAAATATTAGAACATAAGGTGGATAGTATAATTCCATTTGTGGGGTTCTAAAAATGTGGAACTATTTTAGATTAAAAAAATTAAAATCATTCAACTATTATAATTTTGTTTTTTCCTTTCTCAAAGACTATTAATCCATATTTCATTTTATTAAAGAATTATTTTAAGAAGATATATAATACAAAAATAAGATATAAGAATGGTTATTATGCTAAATGGTGTTTAATATTTATGATTTAAAAATGATTAATATATTAAATGGTATTTAATATCTATATATACAAGTATAATAATGTATTTTTTAAAAAACATTAGGGTACAATATCTTTTGCTTCTATATCCGATAAATGAAAGTATTTAATTCAAATAAATTTCAATATAATCATTAACATAAAGAGTAAAATTTTGTGTGTGTGTGTGTGTGTGTGTGTGTGTGGTGGCAAATGAAAATGTTTTATTGGTATGGTACGAGAAAATTTTATGCATTAAATCAATCTATTGTTTAAATTATTGCAAGTAGAGGATGAAACAATAATGTTGTGAGATTATATGATGAATAAATTAAAAGTTAAATATTGATTTTTAATGGTGCAAGAGTGATTTTTACTAACAACTTAAGGAAAAAAAAAATCATATCAATGTTGCACATGACCATATATGTTCAAATAATTATTTACATATAAGGGTGGTAAGTGCACAAGTATTTATTTTTCTTATTCAAATCCAATTACAATTCCAATCACCCATATATAGAGGGGACCCATGTTTTAATTGATTTTAAAATTTTCATGGCCATTTAAAATGGAAAAATCATGTCTTAATACTTAACAAATATGCAACATATATAGGACTTATAGAAAGACAAATTGTTTAGATTTTTATTATATCATATGTCGTGGAATTACATGGATTAATGATATTTCCTCTTTTCACATATGAATGATTTTAGACATTGAATATTGGAAAAGAAGTAGAGAAAATAAAGGAGGAATAATAAAGATCTCAATCATTGAAGGATAATTCAAGTAAACCTCTAACTTTTCACAACGACACTGTAAACCAAGGCTTTCAAAGATATTCAAGTTACTTCTATAATTTTTCATGTTAGCTACAATATCATATCCAACAGTGAATCTAGTTGATTTTATGAATGGAATACCTTTATAAGGATGATATTGAGAATTGTTCAATCAGAAGTGGGATTAATTGATTTTTGATTATCTAGTGCTTTTGTCTTATCGTTAGGATCAAATTTATGTTTTCCTTTGGAATCATCAACAATTTATATTTTATGATTATCATTATTAGAATAGTCTTTAGACTGGTCTAAAATGCATTCACATAAAAATCAACAAAACTACACATCTCTAAAATAGTCTTACCTTTCACAAATTTTATGACCTTTTTCAGTAGTTTTGCATGGTTCAAGATCATGATCTAATTTGCACACCCCACAATACATCTCCTTAAGCTAAGTTTTAAATTTTTAGAATTCAGTTTTAACTCTACCTAATCTAGTAGAAGAAGTTTTTTAGGATGATGGTTGATTATTAAACTACCTTTTCACGATGACCAACTCATTGTCCATATTTTGAATGGTATTTAAAATTTATGTGTTCTCTACAAAAGAAGTAGATGATGTTCTATCTTTAAACTTAATTTTCTTTAAATTCTTCTCATAATCTAAGAAAAAGGTAATATTTTATTCAAATTCATCAATTTCCTTATCTTCAAGCATTAACCTATACTTTAATGGAAAATAATTAAAATAATAAAATCATGCAAGATTCTTAGGAGGTCTAACTTTTGTAGGCATATTTTTCCTTAATTTAGTGAAACAAATAGTAAAATGATAAATGGCTTCACCAAGGTCCATGGTCATATTTGAAAGTTTTTTTACCAATTTGAATTCATATTTTTCTTTCCCAAAGAAATCATCTAACCAAATTTCTATATCATACCATTTAGTAAGGGATTTAAAAGGTAGGATAGTAAAATATTTATAAGCTCTCCCTTCCAAGTGTTTGTGAGAAAAGTCTTAAATAATACCTTTCATTGGTCACTCCTATAGCAATGCAAATTAGTTTTAAAGTATCAAGATGGCCTTCCCATGAAGAACCATATTCACCAGAAAATTTAGGAAGCTCAATTTATTTTAAAGATGGAATCTTTGGAGGGTTTCTCCATTGTAAATAGAATTTCCATTTAGCCAAAGACTATTTTTTATTCATCATTTTCATATGTTTCATCATCTTTTGTGTTATCTCTATCTCGTTTAAATATATGGTTTATATTCCAATTATAATTGGGATTATGTCTTCTTTCTATTTCCTCTCCACTCAGCTTTCTTTCTCTTTCACTTTCAACACCCATTTTGGAAAATCAGAAAGGAAATAGAAAGTAAAGTAAATTTCTCTAACAAAAGTGTTTAAAAATATTTTTATTGTTAGCAATATGTAAAGGTAATACTTTAAATTCATTCACATATTTTAATATTGCTTCTCTTTCATTTTTAACTCTCCTATATGTTTCTACAATATCTTGTTGATTGTTAATTTTAGAACTTGTGAGACTTTTGATATCAAGAGATTTATCCTCTTCATCATTAAGAACTTCACTCGACTTGTGAAAACTGTGTAACAATAGCAAAAAAATCCCAAACTACAATTTGAATATCAAAATTGATGTCTAGCCGGGTATTTCCAATAAGAAAACCAAATTGGTCAATAGGAGAAAAACCCCTAATGGTCATTTGAGATGTAATAAAGATTATATAGTTATATGAAATCTACCATTGTGGAAAGAAATATAAACAAAGGAGTGGATAGTTAGAATAAATAAACTCTCAAAGAAAAAGTAGAAAATGGTTCCCAGTGGAGTCACCAAATTTGTTGTTGATAAAAATTAGATTGACAACTAATCAACCCTTTCACCTAATGTAAAAGGTCAAGTTTGAATCATACCATTTTAATCATGAAGAAACTTAAGGATAGCTTAAGAGTGGGTGGTTTAAATATAGGTTAATCGTAGACAAACCTAAGATTTTGAGGTAATTTTTTTTTCTAAAATTAGAATGAATATACAATACAACAAATAAGAAATAAACAAACACACAAGAAAATGATAAAAACAAGAACATTTATCATTAAGTCGAGATAGGACAAGTAATATCATTTAAATAAGGTGATAGTCTCTTATCTAAAGTTCATAATAAATCACTTATTGATGGGAATGATTTATTTATTCAATAAATTATTATCAAACCTTTATCAATAGAGTGAATTATATTAATGAGAAAACCTCTTAAAAGGTGAATCAAATGAGTGGTGATTTATTCATGATCCCATAGTGCAATTTTTGGTCATATAATGTAATTTATATTGGAAACAAAACTAAAAACTTAAATAAAGTACATGCATAAACACACTATTCACAAGATATCACACATTTGCATATTTTGAGAGAAAAATAAAGATGGATAAATTAAGGAGAAAAAATTGTAAATTTGGAATATAAAATGATTTTCAAGAAAATATTGAACAAGAGTCATGATCAAATAAAAAAGCCAACATAGATATCAATCTGCATGTGTCTTACTTTTAGAGTAAAAATTACTTTCATGTCTTGTTCAAGATATGAAAAATCAAAATATGCAATCAGTTTTACATGAGATCCAAAATAATAAAATATTATAATCATTAAAATAATTTTATAATTGGTTATACATGTGTATCATAATTTCATACTCAAACCTCAAAACATTGTCATCATAACACCTGTAGGATCACTTATCTTAGAAAATAATTTTCATAGAAAATATTTCTTATGAAATAAACTTCAAAAATGCTTAAAATACTTGATATCCCTTGAAAATGTGTCATTCAAGTCCTTATATAAGTCTCCCTTTTGAAAAATCAGTTATAAATGATTTGTCTTCAAATTTTAATTAAATTTATAAATATTATACTTTCATCAAAATGAAACTTCATTTTGTAATATAAAATGAGGACTCGGGTAACTATATTTTTAATATTACTAATGACTTTAAAGCATGATGAATGAGACAAGAAAGGAAAGGATCCCTCTTAACAAAAAATAATAAATAAAATAGACAACATAACCATTAAAATTTGATTCATTAAACCATAAAAATAATCTATCATAGCCAAATGATCAAATTAATATCCATAACATAACCAATTTGCGGAAGTCAACCAATACCAAAATATATAATCAATTCATAAGATTGAGTTGTCAAATATCATGAAGTATATAATCAAAATCCATGATAACTGTCAATCACTAATAAGTATATGCTGAAATTTATGTTCAAATCTGAAAAATAGAATATCATAACATGATAACAATACTAATCATCCCCAATAAGGTCTAATAATGGTTCCCTATTTCAGTTAATAACTTTGCATACTCATATGGATTAACTAGAAGAATGGTGTGATTAATGGCTCGATTCCTCGTATACCTCCATTTTAACTCTTTAGTGCTCTAGTCACCATAGAAACAACAAAAGAGGATCTAACATGCTTAGGATAAGTATGGGAGTCATGAGAGTGAGATGGTTGAATTTTTCCAAGAAAAAAGATGGGTTAGAAGTTGGGTGTACATTGTGCAAGGGAAAATGAAAAGGGGTAGAGTGGACCAAATTATTAGAAGAGAAGGGTTTATGTTCAACTTGTGTATGATTATTATTATCATGAATTGGGGTATTATGAATATTGTGAGAAGGTTGAGTGTGGAGATATGATTCAATCACTTATTACACCTCATGAACACAAGGCTCATTAGTATCAAAATGGACTAAAACTCAAGTATGAACATTCCTAATGAAATTCCTTATACCCCAAATCATACTATGTCCCCTCGGCACCCCTAGGTTTACCACTTTTCCATTGAGAACGTCCTCAAAAATTATTGTACCCCTAAGATTGATGTGAACTTTATCCCCTTGAGTTACCCCATCCATCCCAACTTGACATTGCTGTAATAACTAAAAAATTTGATAAAATTACTAAGTAAGATCAATGAAGACAACTTTTGAGTACACATAATCCATCAAATAAGGGGAACTAAAGTGACCAAATTCATATTCAAATGGAAAAGAATATGATGTTAGATGATAATAATTTTACTGGGGATATTATCCATCAAAATAAAACTGACTCATTTGGAAAAATAATTTTGATCATTATTTCAAAAATTTGAGTTTAAAAAATTTAAATTTTGATGCAAATCCTCCACTTCAATTTAAGCTTCTGATCATTTCTTATATCTCCTTAGAGTACCATTTTTAATCCATACTTCCTCAAAAACCAAAATTTTACAAATTTTAATCAACCCAGTTTGAGTTGAAAATCACCAAAGTGTGTAATCAATAAAATGTCTACCTTGAATATAATAGAATATTAACATAATAAAATGAACCGCCATTTTCAAGGAACATTTTATATGACCATACAAAAATAGTGTATATTATTGAATCATAAACATCATGAATAAAACCAGATGTCACTAGTTTTAGAGAGAACTAATAAAAATACCACACCTTATGCATCCTTTTCTCACGATCAAAACAAATCTCACATATACTTATTTATTAAAAATTGAAACAAAAACCATCATAGATAACAAACACTTGCATACCCATTATTTTAAGTAAACTAGGCAGCTCGAATGACTCATAAAAATAATACATTCATATATAACCAACTCAATAACCCACAAAGTTATGAGAAAACACGACTGATTGTGAAAGAAATCAAGTAAACCCTTAAAATCTTTGGGTAAATCATTAAAACTAAATATTGAGCCATAAATAAATGAAAAAATGAATGATTCATCGAATTTACAATAGAACTCAATGTGAGCTTATAAACTTGCATTCAAATTAACTCGACTTCACAACCTAGAATTAATTTTTCCAAATATATTCCACCCATTTGAAAATTTAGATATTTTAAATACTTTGAATGTGGGTTGATACAATAAGAAATAAAATGTAAGCTTAATACGTCTATGCCCAATGAATATATAAATTTCTTATAAAAGAGCCACAAATTTATGAGTAAAACACAACATGCATGAATTGGAGAGTTATCAAATTTAGGTGCCCTCTCCTTATGACATTCTAAAAACCACATACATGAAGAAAGAACTGACCACATAATTTATTGAAAAAGAGAACCCAAAACATAGTGTCATAACCCAAATATCTCGTTAGATCTTCCAATCTATAGTGACATGACCTAATAGTAAATATGAACATTCAAAATTTTAAAAAAAACAAATAATGAATACAACCAAAGCCCCAAATCTAATTTTTTTACCTAGTGTAAAACCATAGATGTTGTGAGTTAATTCACACATGCATGCATTTATGATAATTACTATGGGAAGTAGTTATATGAAAAACCATATAGCCACCACTACTATATTATTATCAAAAACCATATCCCATGACCCCTTAAAAAAGACCATATAATATGATCCAATGACTTAGTCAATAACTCGAATACAAGTGGTGTTAAAAAAACTTTACTCATTTCTAAACAATTACCCACATCATGTATAAATAAAATTTCAAGATAAATGCACTACAAGATGATATAACCAACATCATCATAAAGGATCAATAAATACCCACTCAAACAATCCAAATCTAGTCTTATGCCTATTAATTTGTATTAAGTTTCATTTTGAAATGGAGTTAGACAAGAAATAATCATTTCAACATCTTCAACACGTCACTTGAATAAACCTATTTTTAGAATGATAAGAAGAGGTATATCATTATCCGGGCCTGAAAACTAAAGATTGATATTGTGAAATGAAGCTTGATCTCCATATTGAAAGCAATGCAATCAGCTCAACAAACAAGACATCATATATATCCTTCAAAAAAATCAACATTATGTCAATAGAGCATATGAATTCCATGAAACCTCTTAAATGTTATATAGATTAAATAATTTGTTAAAATGTCAAGTGGATTCCACTTAACTTATCACGAATGCATGCAAGAAAAATGTTATCAAATATAGATAGAGAAGTTTAAAACGATTTTTAAAAAATAAGAGTATTTAAAAAAATTGATAACACCCTATCGATGGGATGTTCCTACATTATTTCTATATCAATATACAATTCCCATTCCATATCAATCTAAACCTTATTCTAAAATTAAAGTTCCTAGCTTTCTCAAGGATTCTCCTTCCATATCCTCTCCTCCACAAGAATATTTCACACCTCCCCCTCATTGCAACCATTATAGAATCATGTTGAAACCCAACCAATCCCTCATATTACATTATAAATAAATATTGGGAAGAATAAAATTAGAAATTAAATCATGGGTGGAAGCTAACTCAAGAAACTAACAGGAAGTCCTTTTGCAAATTTTTAAGGATTATAGTTTGAGATTTGAATCCAATCAAATGCCACAGATGGTTAAACCTGCAACAAAGGTTATGATTGAAGAGCACAAAGAGGGAGATGTTTTTGTAGAGAAAATAGATGAAGATGATTAGAAGTCTACTTATTCTAAGTGTAGTGTGCATTTTGGCACCATATTATTAGAGGTTGTTGGTTTTACTTCACAATAATCATCCATGGAGGAGGGAAAATTGGTTTATATTGTCTTGGATGAAGAAGATATCATAGAAATATTCTTTATTTTAGTAATGAAATTATAGATATTTCTTTCCCTTCATCCTTTGTAGAATCTAAATTTTTTGATGATATTTCATTGGAGGATAATATCAATGAAGAGCCTACTAATTAAATCAATCCTCATGAAGAAGAAAAATAAGAGTTTGATATTTCAAAATTTATGCTTGAGGATGAGGAAAATAATGATGAAAAAATTATCAAATTAGTCATCATGGGAGAGATAAGGCTATTTGAAGAAGCATAACCAAATACAAATCATCTTTCAAACATGCTCAATGATGATGAAGAAGAGGAAAGTGTGTCCACTAGCTCCATTCATGGATTTTCATTCAAATAAAATAGGAAAACCAAAAGGATTAGTCCTTAACAACTCTAGTATTTATCTAGTTTATATCCAAAGAAGGATTTGCAACTATTTGTGCTCATTACAGAGCATGAGGAAGATTTTTAATGCACCAAAGGATAGCTTCAACACATCCAAACAAATGAAAAGACACTAAAGGAGGTATTTTTTATGTTTCCAGTTGATATTTTGGAGAAGGGAGAGGGAAAACAACTTTAAAACAATTTTTCCACTCTCATTAAAGGCCATGTCGAGTGCCAAATTAATTACATGGCCACATTTTGTAAGGAGATGGAGTTACTTCTTCTATCATGTATCAGGTTTTTCTTAGCTTCCTTTGCATTTAGTTAGGGTAGTGTAGGTAGGTTTTTTTAATTTTAAAATAAGTGCTTGAACACACTTACATGTTCTATTTGGGGCATGTATTATTTTCCATTTTTTACATAGGTTTTACCTCTTGTTGATGTTTGTACAGTTCAATTTAGTTGAGAGCAGGTTCCTTGGAAAAATCAGATTTTGGGGAAACTTTCAAAGTGCATTTTATCCCCAAATAGATCAATGTAGTTCAGGGTTCTCCATGGTATTTCTTTAGTAAAAATCTATATTTTGGGATATTTATAAACTTCATTCAAAATACCTAAAAATAGCTTCAAGAGCAATCAAGGAAGCCCTAGATCGCCTGAAAGCGGGTTTAATGGTGGAATCGAGATAGTTAGAGTAGTTCCACAAATTAATTCAAATCTCAACATGTTGTTCTATGTCCATTTGTACTTCATGCAGATTTAATGGATGAATTTTAAAAGTTTCAAATCAATTTTCTAGATGTAGGCTCGAATCCATGCCCAATTGATCAAATAAGGCCACTGATATCAATTTATTAGGTAAATTACCCACTAAATTATAATCCCATAATACCCCCAAGGTTATTTTTTCATTATCATGGTTAAAAATGGACTTATCCATTTTAAAGGGAAAAAGAGGTTTAGACGGAAGTCAAAATTTACATTTTCAAAGCATTTAAAAACACCTCGGGAAACTCTTTCATTTTACAAATGGTGGGTTTGATTTAAAAAGGTCTTGGATTTTCATTTTCACATCAAATTTAAATGACCAAATAGTCAAGGTGGAGACACGTACCAAAATTCTAGGAATCTTTGGGGAGATTGGTTTTGAAAGACTTGAAACCCACAGAATCGGCTGTGTTTGATAATATATTGGGTCCATGGTAGAGGCAAGTAGTCATAAAATGTTAATAAGATGCACAAGGGGTTTAATAAGGACACATTATAGAAGATCAATTTCCAAGGTGAAGACACATGTCACCATTTTGGTAGAGCTCGAGGTGATGGACTTTAGCGAACATGAAGGATGTATAATAAACTCAATCAAAAAAGCATAGGGTATGGTAGAAGTTAGCAATGTTAATGGAAAATGTGGTGTGATATAAAGGAAACACATGACAAGATTAAAATGGTTCAAGTAGGACATGTGGCATTATTCTACCATTATTCAAGGAAACTGAGCTCGGTGGACTTGAGACCCACAAAGTAAATGTAGGAGGATTCAAGTGTAAGGTCTAGATGAAAATATGAGTAGGGTTGAATAATCAAAAACACATGGAAGGTTTGGAGATAGGGGAAACAAAGAAGATCTAATGGGAAAGTGGAAAATGCATGGCACCATTTCAGTGAAGCTTGAGGCTAAGGCACCCCATAGACATAATTTCATAAACTAAACATGAAAAAATTAAGTCTTTAGGTATATGGAAGAAGGAAATTTCAGCTGGTAGAATAGGGTGGAAAATGGCTTAATTAAATGGCACCACATGATATAATCGAGGAAGTTAGAGAGGACACGTGTTACATTTCCATGATGTTTCAAGGTAGATGGTCTCTAGCGGACATAAGTATGCATCTTTTGTGGAATCGAATAACACTTTTGGGTGTGCGAGTGTAATAGTAAAATCTAAAGTCAAATGACATGACCCCATTACTAACTAGAGGCCAACATTTGGAAAATGGACAGGCATGCACATACATGACAAGGTAATCCATGAGACCAATCATAAGCTGCCACCTATCAAATTCTTGTACAAAACAAATTTTGAAACTTAAAACAATTGTAGTCATTTTTAATCCCATCACAAAGGAAATAAATCCCATGCATGTGACCTATCACCCAAAGCATGCATTGGGTGCTCAACCGAGGCATGTGTGGGCGTCGAGTCTCTCTTTTATGTGAGTTAAGTGGGAAACCATCATCTATGTCATAAACTTAATGAATAAAAGTGGAAATGAAATATACAATCATCATAGGGCTTAGAACAACCTCTAGACAAATGTATTCATTCCAAATAGAGGGTACTTACAGATAACAAATAGAACTACAACAGAAAGGAAAATACATAAGGATTTACATCTATTCCATAACATCCATGAACATAAATGAAAAGATATAGATATGAAACAAATCAATTACACTCATACTCATTCATGTTTATAACCTCATTACATTCGGTGGACCCATTAGACTACCACAGCTTGATTAGACCAAAATCATACATCACAAAGGCGGTGACTACATCCTTCATCCATACAAACAAAAATTTATATCCCAGCCCCTTAATACATTACTCCTTCATATGTCCTATACCCAATAGCATAGGTTTTCCACAGTATTTCTCGAAAAGCTCCACTCTTTATACTCTTCTCTCTTTTCTATCCAATATATATCTACTATATTTATTTTTCTCCTATGGGCGCTCGCATATATAGGCATCCCAAAGTGCCAACTCATCCTTCTGCAGCCTCAAATCTGATGCCAAGTGTCTAAATGTGGTCCTCCATGGGAGAATTCTTCTCCAAGTCTGAGCTCTCCACTTTTTCCATGATGTCTTCTAGAACCTTCTATCACAGGGCATATTCCTTTCGTGGGCATCACGTTGTTAGGCTAGCACCTTATCCACTCCGCATGCGCAGTTAGGTCATGCTTTTCTTGTGTCCTACCCAAAATGCCCAATATGGCTAAGTCCTAAAACCTTAGCTCTTTCCACGTGCACACCATGGGTTTTCCTAAACCCTTCCTTAAACCTTGTCGTATAGGCCTTCTCCTTATGCACCCTTCTTCAACTAGGCACGTAACTCTGGCTCTTCAATATGGGCCTTAAACACCTAAGAGAGCATCTTCCTTATCCTAGGGTACGCACCCTCTTTGTCAAATGACTTCATAGCTATAAGTTATTCCATGGGTACAGTGCTCTGGAAGCACGTGCATAACACCTTCCTTTGGTCATCAACATAGCCCATGACTTGTCCTCATTCTGTATCAAGGATCTTCCTTCCCGAGCGCACACCTTTGGGGAAACTCACCATTAGACTAGGACCTCCTCCCATACTAACTTGTTCTTTCTCAATGCTTTCCTCCTTACCATCTTTCATCATTATGTCAGTGTTACACTCCACTTCTTATTCTACTAAGGCCTCAATTATTTTCATTGCTTCTCTTTCTTCTACCTCATTTACTTTCCCCTACGTAAGGCTTGGAGACTTTTTCTTCTACATGCCAACCTCCTCACTTCTTCCCACGTTTTGGGTTCCTTCCCCTCCTGGCTACCCTTGTGCTGCACAAAAAGTAACTCTTGTTCTTCTTCTCTACCCTCTTCTTTTGAATTATGCACACTGAAGATAGGTGGCTCTTGATCTCTTTCAGGATCATCGTCATCATCCTTTTCACCTATATATCTCTCCAAGCTCTCTGTCTCCTCTGAGTCATCTTCCTCTTCTATCATCTACTTCTTTTTGAGAGGTGACTCTTCCGCAGGAGATCCAACCTTATCTTCTTCCTCTGGTGACTTATCTTTGGTGAGGGGTTGCTCTATCGCCTCTTCTTTTGGGTTCTTCTCCTTTACCATGGATTTCTTCCTATGTGTATAGGTGCTAGGTTTGGAGTTTTCCACAGGCATGCTTTGGCTGGGCATTCTACACACTTGGTGCTTTTTATTCTTCTCTCTCCCTTTTCTTGGGTGTGGGATTTCTTCTACCCATGGGATCTTTAGGTATGGAGACATCATTCTTCAGGTATGCACCTTTCTCAAATTTTGGCCTAATGCGGAGATATACATGTGTCGCAGACTTTCTTGTAATTATTAGAGTCAGGGGTTTTATCATTCTCACTTCATGTGCTATGTAATTTTCCATGTACATGCACTTATTGGGGTAGACCAACATCTTATGCAACTCCCTGTGGTCCTGATCAACTTCACTAAGGTCAAACCTTAGTCTCTTTGCTTCTTTGAACTTGTTAACTCCCGCTTGGAAGTACTGGGCAGTGAAGGAGAATGGGAGTTTACACCATGGGCTCATGGTTTCATCCACCATCATAAACCTACCTATGCAGAAGTGCTAGTACATAGAAAACTTAGCTTCTCCCATTGTAAGTGTCAATAGTTGCTCTAGGATTCTCCACTCTGCCCCGAACACATCCCTTAAGCGCTTATACCATTTGTCTAGTAACGCCTTTTGGGAGGTTGTCATTGTTTCACATGTATACTTTGAAAATATTTTTGTGGGTGAGGGATCTTTATCTAGATACTCCCAAACAAACTTGTCTACCACGTCAGGCACTCCTATCTCTGAAAATACATTTATCAAGAGGAAATTTCCAAAGAGTGTCTTATCTCCTTCCTGGGCGCTACTGATTATCTCATCTACAATGAAGGCCAAAAAATTGTAGATTCACCTATGTCCATACATTTAACCAAACCTTATTCACCTATGTCCACCTTTCTTGATCATTTAAATTTTTGACCAAGTGCACGGCCATTCTCATGACGGGATCTGGGATTTCCACAATGTCAAAATATCTTGACCCCTTCTTGTAATCATATGCAGCGATGGTTGCTTTGATGGCTTCCTTGTCACTCAAGTCATCATCTATGTTGTCTCCCTCACAGATGAGGCCTGTAAACTTCAAAATTAGCTGAGGGGTTATGTGCATCTTGTGCCCCACAAAGTAAAAGTGATCCTTATGCACGTGTGACATTAGCCACTAATAGAGGTGCTCAGGATTTCCAAAGTAAGGAAACTCATAGAGTTACAATAACCCTGACTTCTCCAACTTCACTTTTACCTCATCGTTATAGATGGGAAAACCCTCTGGTGTCCTTTTATTCATCAGGCGGACTAATGCCAGTTTCATTTCCTTCTCTATTGTGCTTATGCGATGGTTATAATCGCTCACCACCATCTTTCTCAAATGGGATTCCCAATCCTTTCCTAGAAAACTCCATTCGGGTACTACATTTCTGCATAGCACTCCTCATTCATGCTTGTGGTGGTTGTTGTTGGCTCTCTTCCCTTGCCCTTTCCCTTTCCCTTTGGCTTCTTGGGTGACATGGCTGGTTTCTTGGGTGCCATTGTCTAGGTCCTCTTATCACTTTAAGCTCTTCTTGTTACTCTGCTCTTCCACTTCTTCCAACCTTAGATCTCAAAATTGTGAATAAAACCCCTTAAACATGTGCCCTAGTTTTTCAAACCCTAGCTAAGATAATACTTTCACAAGATGATGCCTTCTCACAACTTCTCTTACACTCATGAAATCCCTTCTTTCTGGTTTGTAAATCTAAACTAGTTACTCACGCTCAAACTCTTCAAATTTTTCTTCACAAGGATCAGTTTTGGAAGCCCTAGTTTGTAAAGATGCAAAAGTGCTTCTTTCTTTGTATACGTAAAGTAAATAATGAAAGGCCTCGAAACTCTATTTATATCTTTTCCCACTTTATAACACTAAATGCTACCTTACTACTACCATACTTTAACACTTAATGTCACTTTTTTAAACAAACCCAACTTTAGTGCTTTAACTCATGCACCCAACCTTGCGCGGACAATTCTCCAACCTTCTGGCATGCAACCAATCCATCTTGACAGGAGACTCTTGTGTGCACATAACCAATACTAAATTCACTTCTTCTATCATGATTTTTTCTCTCACCTACCTTGTGTTTCTTATGTGCTTCTTCTTTTCTTGTCCGTGGATCCCCAATGTAGCCTTATCCTAACACCAACCATCCTTTTTCACCTTTTCTTGCATGTACTTTTTTAAAGGGCCATTCAATTGGGATTTCCCATGCAATCCTTCCTAGCACTTCATACTTCAATTTCTTCCACCTTACTCCACCCCACACTAAAATGATGTGCGGTCCTCTACACAGTTACAACTTTCAAAAAGTAATGAGAATATCGGCGCCCAAGGCACAACACAAAAAAATAGCAACGAGAAAGGGAAACACAAGAAATGAAAATGTATTAAAGATAATTTTAAACTAACTATTGGACCCCTAGAATATTAACCAAGTATGAAGGTGTGTAGGCACGCAAGGTCCCAGTTATGAAAAGGTGTGCAAGGTAAAAGCACACAAAAAAAAGGTTTAAGGAAGCACATAACACATGTGACATGCGAAAGGAGGTTTGGGACTTAGTAAATTCAATTTAAGTGCCTAGGGTAGAACATGTGAAAAGCATGATCGGTTACGCATGGATAAGATGTCAGCCTGGCGATAGGTTGGCCCCGATAGGGGCATGCCTTGGAATCTTCTAGAAGAACATCATGAGATAAAGTGGAAAGCTCAAGCATGGAGAAGCATGCTCGCATGAAGGACCACATTCAACACTTGGCTCTAGATCTAAGGGCACTGGAAGGAAAATTGGTAGTGTAGGAGAATTATAAATACAAGTGTCTGTGGAGTAAAAGAGGAGACACTGGGAGTTAGGGAGATAAGGAGTTTGATATACATGGCGAGTTTGAGATATAGTATGGGTGGAGCTCTATAGAATTGTTGTGAGGACTCTGTTAGTGGATAATTGATTCAAGAGAGAATGTACTAGGCATGGAGTTGTAAATTTTCTTTTGGTAGCTTAGTTACATAAGTCTAGTGAATTACATGACTATGGTTTGCTTCCCTGTGACACCCTGTAATGGTTCAATGAATGTAATGAGGTTACCTGATATAATATATATGTGAATATCAATGGTTCTAATGCATATTTCTCTCTTATGAGTTCTCTTTCCTTTCATGCCATGTATGAATGCTTGTATAATTCTTTCTGTCATAATACATGTTCTAGATTTTGTTAAAGCACTTGGTCTAAAGTGACTACAAGGATCTAGAGTTTGTTCTAAGCCTTATGGTTCTTGTATGTCTTCAACCCCTACACTAATCATAGATGATGTTTCCCACTAAACTCACATAAAAGAGGGACTCGGTACCCATGCGTGCCTCGGGTGAGCGATCAGCTTTCACTGGGTGATAGGCCGGCACACATGGGGTCCCTTACTTTTTTGATAGGAGTAAAAATTACTACATCTTGGTTCTGTTTCCGAGACCCTCTTTTCAAAGTTGTAGTGGGATATAGCATACATCATGATCTGTGTAATAAGTAATGACAGAGTGGTTAACATTGGAAAATGTTGAATCATGGTTCAATAGCACAGAGGATGAATTTACTCAGAGATTCAGCACTGGACCTGAGTTCAATGCACGTAGATGGGTAGAAGAGAACCTCTACCATGATCTATATGATACCTTCTTCTATTGTTTTCCATTGGAACTATATGAATGGCTTTCAACCTATGCATCTAGATCAAGTTGGTGTTATGGATCGCATATGTGGACCAAAGAAGACTACCAAAGGCTGCAGGATGCATATTTGACGTGGATCCATGATGTAGATCATTGGTGGAGAGGAGTACTGACTAGTTACACTCTGGAGTATGCCATTTCTACGTACTCTTGTCCGGAGGTTACTGAGTTTGAATTTCTATGAGAACCTAGAGGAATGTTTCTATGTGTTATTCCTCTATCTATGAAGATATTAATGGTTACCATGAGTTTAGAGGCATTCCTAATGGCCGGTTAGACCTTTCTGAGTGTTGGGTAAGGAAGATTGGGTGGAGGAAGATGGAAGATATCACGAAAGAGAAGGAGAGGGAAGAGAGATGGCTCAAGTATAGTGAAGTGCATGAAAGGGAGATTGCTAGACGATGTGAGGCTACTAGTGTGATGGATCTATGGAGACAGATGTTGCAGGAAGGAGTTGAGTTTCACATGAAGGACGTGGAACTCCGAGCGATCTGTGCTTTACCCCATCTTGGTAAGCACGTGAGGGAGACCCCTTCGCGCTTCTAGTGAGAGTTCATTGTATGGATAAAGGAGATTCATTAGTGCATATCTAAACCCACCCGGTGGATCGAGCCTTGGCACTTTGTTTCCCCAAACCAAGAAGAAGTGTTATTGACCTAGTTGACATTAGTGGAAGAGACAAATCTACACCTAGGAGATACAATTTTTCAGTTCCTTCTTCTATGGCTACACATATTCCAGTATTAGAAGGAGTCTTTGGACAAGGAGAAAGTCTACAAGCTTTCAATCTCACATCATGGAGTGGCACAAGACACAGTAGTGGTAGTAGAGCACTATCACATACCATCGGTGCATAGTTCAATGGAACCGTAGGGGCACTTGGCACAACTCCTACATGCCCTTTTGGACCCAGTGGTTCTAGTGAATCTAGTGGCTTGAAGACATAGGACCCGGTGGACCTAGTGGATCAAGCAACAGAGGGAACACTGAAGGGAACCAAGGCTTTGGCTCAGGAGGATAGGGACCCCAGCCATACCACCTCAGGTATTTTTTGAAATATCTCTACATTTGCTAGATTATAGGGGCATTGAGGATTCTACGGAACATGTTCACAAGTGTGAACTGCTATGGTGTGCGAAGGGTATCACAAACCTAGAACGAAAGGATAGTTAGTTTGTAACCATGTTGTAAGGGCGCACACATAACTGGTATAGGAATTATGACCCTCATCAAATGGTGGTGGACTACACTTCTTTAAAGAATGCATTCTTGGAAAAATTCCACATTCCTGAGTTTGAGCAGAAGAGCATTAGCACTCTAAAGGAGATCTAGAAATGAATGGCAGAGAGTGTGTGGGAGTATGATGCATGTTTTAAAAATATCTTGTCTAAATTATCATATGATATTCATCCTTCTCAGCATGTACAGTGGTTTGTTGGAGGATTGATCACCCCTTTTAGAAGGGCCTTGTCTCATAAAATGTTTACAGACCCACATGAAACATTTGAAGTTGCCCTATGTGCTGAATCTATTGGTAATATTGATACTAGTGTTAGCCCATTCTTGGAGGCTCAGATTGCTGTTATGGAAAAGCAGTTGGAAAAATTATCTGTGAACTCAACCCATGAGACTCGCAGTGGTTTGTGGTGCACAAATTGTGAAATAGAGGGACACGTTAAGGATAATTTCCCTGGAGGATAGTACGCACTATGATAGTAGATTGTGAAATTTTCCATGGGGACCATGATGTAAGAATATGTCCCTTGCTATAACACATGATCAGGAAGAATGTATCTTGTTATTACAAAATTTACACCTCTACAACCCATGATACTAAGGACTGTAGGCTCATTGATCAAATCCATGAGGCCATTGATCATGGAGTGTGCCAAACTAGCATTTCAGTGGTTCTAAAGGTGATGATCACCGTTATGAGGAGCACGCAGATGGAGGCGCATGAGGAAGGGTTTTTGAGGAGGATTCCATGGTCGAAGTAACCTGTGAGGGAGGAAGGAGTGAGTTCCCACGTGGAACATGTTTCAACTATGGATCTATATAACATTACAAACGTGAGTGCCCAAACCTATTGCAGTGCTCGTGGTGCGGAAAGAAGCATAAGTATGAGGAGTGCCCAAAATTATATGAGCATATGAATCAAAGCAACATCGAAAGGACAAGGGCATTGCAATGGTTAGCATCAAGAAGGTATACATATAGTGGATGCCTCGGGTAACACAAGATGCAAGTTTGGAATCTATCTTGGTAACAACAAGGGAAGAAGTCGTGTGTGCAAGAGAGGTACCAAGACAAAAACCCTAGTTTCAAGGGAGGAGGTCGTTCATGGAAAGTATCTAGACCCCATGCATCAAAAGGAGATATATCAGGACACCATGGATGTTATTCGGAGCTTACAAGGGGAGATCTAGTGTCTAAAGGAGCAATCTAGGAGGGAGGAACAAGGAAGGAGAGTCAAGGCACAAAAGGATGACCTGGATGAGGTCAAAGAGGTGTGTAAAATGCTAAGGCAGGAGAATATCATTCCCTTGTTAGGATCCTAGTTGATTGAGAAGGTACCACGCACTAGAGAAGAGCATGAGAGACAGGTATTACACATGAACCTTCCCCCTCATAGCCTCGACTATGACAAGGAGATTACATTAAATGCAGTTATAGATGGATGGCTCCTCAACAATATCCTCATTGACACATGCGTGGAGGTTAATGTTCTAACTTTGGATGCATGGCATCAGATGGGAAGACCTGCATTACAGCCATCTTCAAATGTGTTGTATATGGTAAATAAGACTAAGGAAATGCCCATCGGTGTCTTAAAGGATGCAACTATTACTATCTAGGAGCCAAGTTTCTTTGGGGACTTGAAGTCTTGGCACTCACCGAGGCGGATAATTTCCCAAAGACTACTTAGGCACCCTTGGTGTTACAAGAACAATGTTTACCTTCAGTTCAACAAAGGGTACGTCAACTTTGAGAAAAAGGAGGAATGGGTCATTATACCCTTGGCTGATGGGAATTTGACACCATATATTGAACCATTGGGAGAGGAAGTTCTGGATAGGATTTATGTTCACTCAATCGGAGACCCTGAGATGATACACCCTACTAATGGGGTTATCTAGTTTGAATATGCTTAGTCAGTGAGTGATACCACCAGTTTGGCATGTGAAAATTAGGCACATGGAACTTACAAATTAATGGGATGGTAGTTGAGAGGTTCGGTGACCAAGGTGACTAAGGCACACACGGTTAGGCGCCTTAGAGGAAAATAACTACCCAAGTATTCAGGAGGAGCCTTCCTTGACATATTTCTACATGAGGTGGAAGCTCAGTGGAAGGATGGAAAGGAATGGAGGGGGATGTTAAGTTATGTCTTACTTAGCACAATAGTTCGGTGGTGGGCCACACATCAGGGGAGCCTTTTAGAGTGGCGCAAGGTAAGAATGGCTCTCTCTGTCAGATTTTCGAGGAGCAATGTACCCACCATCATCAAGGAGTACCATGGGAAGGATCCCACCTCTTTCCATATCTAGGAGTGTGAACGGGTCTAGAGAGAAGGCGTGGAAGCTTTGTCACCATCCCTCTTGGTGCACAAGTGTTATTCTACACTTGCAGGGTTGGAAACACGCATGGTACATTCATTCAGAGACACGCCACCAGACAAGGAACTGGCAAGAGCTTGTGGCTGACCTTATTCAAACTTTGAATATCAAAGTACCAAGCCATCGGTTGATAAGGCCTTAGAATGTATCAAGCTCCTTACCATGGGGGATAGTGCTAGGATGGAAGATAGGATGCTAAAATTACTAGGTGAACCAAGATTGGAGGTGAATTTTGAAGAAGAAGAGGAATCAAAAGAGTTATAGCTTGAGCACGCGTGTTTGGAAAAGGAGAAGGGAAATTTGGTATATGTGATTGATGGAGAGGAATCAAAAAAATTAGATGTTAGCCATTCTATAGGGATGCATGAGGTAGTGGACAATGTAGATACTCGTACACGTGCCTACCATGAGCCTTTAAAAATGTAGAAAATTAACATCGGTTTAGGAGAAGAACCTAAGGAAGCTATTATTGGGGATTACTGGATAGAGAAGGAGGTATCAAAGATCATTGATCTACTACATGAATTTGAAGATTTATTCCCACACGGGTACTATGAGATCAAAGGCATTCACCATTCCTTAGGAGAGATGAAGATAAAACTGAAAGACGGTGTGCACCCAGTTAGAAAAAGGCCCTACCGAATGAATCCCAACTTGCGTGTGAAGGTCAAGGAGGAGATAAACAAAATGATAGCTTTTGGGATCATTAAGGTAATGGAAGAATCAGATTGGATAAGTCGATGGTAATCAACATCAAGAAGGATGGGTGGATTAGGATTTGTGTGGATTATAGGGAATTTAACGTAGTTTGTGTCATTGATCCATTTCTAACCCCCTTCACTAAAGAAATTTTGGAAGGAGTCGTTGGGTGCGAGATCTATTCCTTTACAGATGGATTTTAGGGTACCACCAAGTCTAGATTGCAAAGGAAGACCAGGAGAAGATAACTTTTACCACCAAGTGGGGAAGTTTTGCATATACAGTCATGCCCTTTGGATTGAAGAATGCACCAGCTGTATTTTTATGCATAGTGGTGCAAGCATTCCAAGACTTCATCCATAAGTTTCTTCAGGCCTATTTGGATGATTGGATAGTATATGGTCTGGTTAAAGACCATTGTGACAATTTGAGGTTAATGTTTGAGAGGTGTAGGCAGTTGAGGATATCCCTCAACATTAAAAATGTGTGTTTGCTACACCCTTTGGGACTTTATTGGGGCATATCATATGTAAGGAGGGATTTTTGGTAGATCCTGCTAAGGTTATAGTTATTGTGGGGTTAAGGGAGCCTACTAGCCAGAGTGTAGTGTGATTCCTTGGGCATATGGGCTATTACAGAAAATTCATTAAGGGATATGCCAAGATCACCGCACCTTTAGAGGAGCTGCTTAGACATAAAAGTGCCTTCCATTGGGGAGAGGCACAATAGAGGGCGTTTGATACATTAAAAGATAGGCTTATCACCATGCCTATTTTATGTTTTCCCTCTTGGGACAAGCCCTTCCATGTCCATGTAGATGCCTTAGGGACCGCCATTGGAGTAGTGATTGCATGCCAGTGAAGGGATTGTTGATCACCCTCTATGTTTTATAAGTAGGAAGCTGACACCAGCAGAGAAAAACTATACCATAACCAAGTGTGAGGCATTGTCAATGATCTACGTGCTCTTCAAGTTTAGACAAAGTATCTATTGGCAACACCCTTTGTGTTTTACACCAATCACATGGCATTAAAATATTTAGTGAACAAACTTGTTCTATAAGGGCACATATGTCGATGGGTATTATTGTTTCAAGATTTTGAATTCACCATTGTAGTGAAGCCTAGAAAAAGAAACTGTGGGCTTGATCATCTGTCAAGAATTGATTCAGGGGAGGATGCAAAGAGTATTGAGGAAGCAATGCTGACGCCGCACAATGTTTAGGTCAGTGGTGCGCACCCTTGGATTTGGAAGAGATTGCAATATTTTTAAAGGAAGGTGTGGCACCGGAAGGAATGAAGACATTAGAAAAGAAGTAGTTGGCCATATGCGCTGCGCCCTACATGTTAATCAGTGGAGACTTATACAAGTTGGGACGTGATGAAGTTTTGCACAGATGTGTCTTAGAGCATGAGTGCCTAGCCATCATGGAGGAAGCACATGGAGGAAGTGCTGGTGGGAATTATGTAGGTAATGCCACCACACGCAAGATATTAATGGTAGGTTTGTGGTGGGAAACCTTGTACAAAGATTATAGAGACTATTGTAAAGCATGTAACCATTGTCAGTGCATTGGAAAACTAGGAAGGAGAGATGAAATGCCTTTATGCCCTATCCCTAGCATGGATCCTTTTTAAAAGTGGTGATAGACTTTGTGGGACCTATTGCACCAGCAACATATAAGACTGGGTCACGTGATGTCATCACTTACATAGATTACCTGACAAGGTGGTTAGAGGCAGCCCCAACTAAAGATTACACAGTAACAACATCAGCAAGTTTCTTATGGGAAAACATTATCACGAGGTATGGATGCCCATTGAGTTTGACTAGTGATAGGGGTACACATTTCCTGAATGAGACCATGAAGATCCTGTTATCAAATTTCATGGTGGCTCATCACAAGATTATGCCCTATCACCCATAAGAAAATGGAACCATGGAAGCATTCAACAAGATACTAAGTCATACCTTGACCAAAATTTGTGATGTCAAAAGACAAGATTGGGATGAAAAAGTATCGGCAGTATTATGGGCTTACAGGACAACATATAAAAGGATGAACAAAGCCACACCATTTCAATTGGTGTTTGGTGTGGAAGCTATTTTTTGGTTGAATTTATGTTTCCTTCTCTGCGACTAGTGCGTAGGAGGGTTAGCCGATGAACAAGCGCTAGAAGAAAGGATTGATGAGTTAATAAAACTAGATGAGAGATGATCACTCACTCGATGAAGCCAAACAACGAAGAAAGCAAAGAAAAAATCTTGGCATGATTGCCACATTAGAAACAAGAAGTTTTAGGTTGGGCAGATGGTGTTACTATATGATTCCAAGTTTATGTGCCATCCTGGGAAGTTGAAAGTCCATTGGTTGGGTCCTTACACAATCTCGTACATCCTTGATTCGGGTGCGTGCCAATTACAAGCGCTGGATGGGATGAAGTTTCCTGGACACTTCAATGGGAGTAGGTTGAAGCCCTACTATAAATAAGTCTTCTGGATTTTTGTAAATAAGGTAGTTTTTCCAGTTAGTTTAGAAGTTTCCTTTATGCTTTCCCTTTCTTATATTTCATTTTCACGTTGTTTTTTTGTTTTGCGCCTTGGGCACCAGTAACCTTATTGCTACTTTTAAGAATTTGTGAGTACGCAGAGGATTGTGCATCATTTTAAGTGTGTGGTGGAGAAATGAGAAGGAGCACATGATTAAGGTACCAATGAAGTTGTGTTAAAAATCCTTGTTGAATGGCCCGGTTGAAAGAGGTATACAAAGAAAGATGGAAGAATGGTTGGTGCCAGGATAAAGCTACTTGTAGATCCCACATACTGAGAAGAAAGAACATTTAAGCAACATGAGGCAGGAAAGAGCAAGAATCGGGATGGAAGAAGTGCTTTAGTGTGGGTTAGGTGCACATAAGAGTCTCTTGTCATGTTGGATTGGTTGCATGCCAGAAGGTTGGAGGAATTTTCACACAAGGTTGGGTGTGTGTAAGTAACACCACCGAAGATGGGATTTGTTTGAAAAATCTGCATTAAATGAACAAAGTATGGTGGTAGGTGAAGTATCATTTAATGTTCAAAAAGAGAAAAACTATAAGTAAAGGGTCGAGGCTCTTCCATTTTCACTTTGTGAAATAGAGAAAGGAGCAAGTTTTATGAACTAGGGTTTCCATATTCGATCGTACAAAGAAAGACCTATGATTACAGGATTACAAGGGTGTGGAAAAGGTTGTAAGGAGGAGTCATTGTCATGTGGAGTTAATTTTATCCCATTTAGGGTTTGACAAACTAGGGCATGGGTTAAAAAGAGTTGTATCACAGATTTGAGATCAGAGGATTGGAAGAAGTAAGATAGAGTAACAAGGAGAGAGTAGGAGTGATAAGAGGACCTCAATAATGGCACCCAAGAAAGGGAAGGGAAAAGCCAAGGCCAAACAACAAGAACCCGAAGTAAACACAAACAAAGAATGGTATGTAGAGATGCAATACCCAAATGGGGTGATGATGGGAAGGAATGGGAATCCCACCTGAGAAGTGTATTTATAAGTGATTATAATCACTGAACAAATATGATAGAGAAGGAAATGGCACTTGGAATTAGTGCACCCCACTAGTAAACGAACACCAGAGGGCTTGTTGATATACAATGATGACGTTAAGGTCAAAATAGAGAAGGTAGGGCTGTTGTAACTCTATGAGTTGCCCTATTTTGGAAAACCAGAGCACCTGTACCAATGGTTAATGTCACGGGTACATGAAGATTACTTCCACTTTGCAGGGTGTAAGATGTGCATTACTCCCTAGCTTATCTCACAATTTATAGGCCTCATATGTGAGGGAGATAGCTTGGAAGATGACCTAAGCGATAAGGAGGCTATTCAGGAGACCATCACCGAATATTCCTGCAAGAAGGGGTCAAAGTATTAAAAAATTTCAGACATCAAGGACCCGTGATGAAAATGGTGGCACATCTGGTGACTAAGCTGAATGGCTAGGAGAGGTGGACCCAGGTCAATAAGCCTTGGCTACATGTTTTCAGAAAAATTACAGAAGGCACTATATACAACTTGTCTTCTTACATCATGAGGAAATTGTCAGTTGTGTGAAGGATGGGGACTGAATCCTCTTTGGCAACATCCTCCTAACCATTGGATTTTCAGAGATCATAGTGCCTGATGCACCGAGAAAATTTTTATGGGAGTACCCCACCGAGAATCCTTCACCTGCGTGAAGAGGTTCGAGAAGTATGCCTGTGATACAATGACAACACCCCACAAGGCGCGACTAGAGAAATTGTATACGTGCCTGAGGAATGCATTTGGGGCGAGTGGAGAATCCTTAAACAACTCCCAAATAGCCATTGAAGGGGAAGTCAAGTTCACTATCTATCAACATTTCTACTTGGGCAGGTTCAAGCTAATAGATAAATCATGGAGCCCTTGGTGCAAGCTTCCCTTCGTGTTCACTGCCCAATACTTCCAAGCAGGAGTGAACAGATTTAAGGAATCAAAGAAGTTAAGGCTGGAACTAGGTAGTCTAGACCGGGAGCATAGGGAGATGAGGAAGAAGTTGAATTACCCCGGTGGTAAGCGTGTGTATGTGGAAAGGTATGTGTCACACGAGATCCAGATGACTAGGCCGATAACACTACCCATCACCTGGAGGATCCATGGCACATGTGTACCTTCGTATAAGGAAAAAGTTTGAGAAGGGTGCATATTTGGAGAATGAAGTCTCCATACCTGAGGATCCCATGGAGAGAAAGAATCCCACACCCAAGAAGAGGGGAAGAGAGGAAAAAGCACCAAGTGTGCCAACTACTTAGACAATGAGCATGCCAACAACAAGCACCAAACCAAGCACCTACATATGGAGAAAGAAGTCCCGGTGAAGGAGAAGACGCCAGAAGTAGAGGCACCTAGGAAACCCCTCACCAAGGAAGAATCACCTGAGGGAGAAGATAAGGCCGAATCCCCAATTCAGGAGCCACCTCTAAGAAAGAAGCAGAGGGTAGATGAGGAAGCTGACTCGGAGGTGACCGACATCTTGGAAAATTACATGGGTGGAAGAGGGGATGAGAGTGAAGAAGATGAGCCTGCAAAATACTAGAGCCATGAGTTTTTAGCATCTACGACTTAGAAGAGGAGAGTGGAGATGAGAAGTAGGAGTTCATATTCATGCGGCGCAAGGGCGCACAAGATGAGGAAGACACTAGAGATAGGGAGGGGAATGAAGAGGTTGGTGGGGAAAAGTAAGGAGCAATAAGTTTTATGAAGGAGTAGATCACTAAGGTGGTAGAAAGAGAAGCACAAAAATGCTCAAAGTCCTATAGACCAAGAGTTGGAGCAGCATGCGGACATAGTGCTAAAGGAAGGGAAGGAGGAGAATACTTGAAAAAGAGCATGACAGCCTGGGAGGAGGTCCCGCTCTAACAATAAGTTTCCCTAAAGGCATGTGCTCAGGTAAGAGGACTCTTGATACGAGAGAAGAGGCAAGTAATGGGCTACATTGATGACATGAAGAAGGTGCTATGTGTGCATTTCCAAAGTATTGTACCCACAGAAAGACTTCTAACCATGGGGTCTTTTGAAAAGGATGGCATGTACCCCCGAAAAAAGAAGATGCTCTCTTGGGCATTTGAGTCCCACATTGATGAGCCAGACTTTGAAGTCTGTCAGGGGGCACTCATAACATTTCTAGAATCTAAGGGGTCAATCCCTTAGTGAATGCTCAGGAGCTCTCAGACGAGAAAGTCTACAATGCACTCAACAAGGTCACGGTTGAGACCGAGGCTAGACTCTTCACATGAAATGATAGGATAAGAGTCTTGGAGGAAAAACTAGGGAAGAAGGAAGAGGAACTAGTGGAGAAGACCTAGAGCCTAAAGCAGGAAGAACTGATTAGCGCACAGCTAAGGTGCGAGTTAAAGGAAGAGAAGATAAAGGTGAAACAAGTGTATAAGAAAATGGAGTCTATCAAGGGTGCCATCCTTTTGAAGCACCCAAACTTAGCACCGCTCGCACATAATTACTCATCCCTTCTAAAGTGTATAGAAGATCTAACATGTGTCCTCACTATGGAGAGACAACCTTTGGCCCTGGAATCTACAGAATGAGTGGCCGCATGCTTGAAGGAGGAGGACATATTAAAGGTGGTAGTGCTTGTTACCGAGTATAGCCAAGTACTCATGGAGGTTAAGGTCACTGCCCAATCTATGGAGGTCATGTATGATACATGCACAGACAGAGATAAGGTGGCAAGCTCCTTGGTCGCCACACTCGAAGTAGAATTAAAAGATTTCTAAGACAAGAACAAGGGGAGTAGGGCAGAAAGGGACAGGGTTCGGCTAAAGTAGAAAGAAAATTAGAGGCAATTGAAGCCTTAAGGAGTTTGATCAAGGCCCAGCTAAAGGAACTATACCCTCAAATTACCAGGAGGATGGATAAGCTCGAGGACCTAGGCAAAGAGATGGAACAGATCATTGACACTTTGGGCACCTAAGGAATTGGCCTAAGTTTTGATGAAGTGAGCACCCTGGGGAAACCTCTTCTAGAAGGCACAGGGCAAGGTCGAAGTGTGGAATAAGATAGAGGTAGATTTGTGAAAATATTTACCTAGCTTGCTGAATTTATGCTCCCCCCCATTCTTCATTCTTTCCCCAATTATTTCATTCCTTATTCTTTTTTAAGTGTAATACTATTCCTTGATTCCCTAGACATCATGCATCTTGGTTAAGTAGAGTGTTTCTGAGGACGGAGAATAGGCATAGTGTGGGGTGATGTTGGACCCCTGGAATATTAACTAAGTATGAAGGTGCATAGGCACGTAAGGTCCTAGTTATGAAAATGCACATAAGGAAAAAAGCTTATAGAGAAAGTTTTAAGGAAGCACATAACACCCGTGACACATGAAAGGAGGTTCGGGACTTAGTCAATTTGAGCACCCAGGGTAGAACACGGTGAAAAGCATGATCGGTTGTGTGTGGATAAGATGCCAGCCTAACGACAGGTTGGCCCCGATAGGGGCATGCCTTGGAATCTTCTAGAAGAACATCATGAGATAAAGTGGAAAGCTCAGGCCTAGAGAAGCATGCTCGCATGAAGGACCACATTTGAAACTTGGCACCAGATATGAGAGTGTTGGAAGGTGAGTTGGTAGTGTAGGAGAATTATAAATACCAATTCCTATAGAGTAAAAGAGGAGACACTAGGAGTTAGGGAGATAACGAGTTTGATATACATGGTGAGTTTGAGATATAGTATGGGCAGAGCTCTACAAAATTTCTGCGAGGACTCTGTTAGTGGATAATTGATTTAAGAAATAATGTACTAGGCATGGAGTTGTAAATTTTCTTTTGGTAGCTTAGTTACACAAGTCCAGTGAATTACATGACTGTGGTCTTCTTCCCTATGACACCCTGTAATGGTTCAATGAATGTAATGAGGTTACCTTATATAATATATACGTGAATATCAATTTTTCTAATGAATATTTCTCTCTTATGAGTTCTCTTTCCTTTCATGTTATGTATAAATGCTTATATAATTCTTTCTATCATAATACATGTTCTAGATTCTATTAAAGCATTGGTCTAAAGTGACTGCAAGGATATAGAGGTTTTGAGCCCTATGGTTCTTGTATGTCTTAAACCCATACACTAATCATAGATGATTTTTCCCACTAAACTCACATAAAAGAGGGATTCGGTACCCGCGCGTGCCTCAGGTGAGCACTCAACTTTCACTGGGTGATTGGCTGGTGTGCATAAGGGTCCCTTCCTTTTGTGATAGGAGTAAAAATGACTACACTAACTCGGATATAATGTCTTATTTACAAACACCGAGAAGACTTATTTATAGTAGGGCTTTAGCCTAATCCCATTGAACTATCCTCGATAAATATCGTCCCATCCAGCACTTATAACTGGCACGCACCCGAATCAAGGATGTACGAGATGGTGTAAGGACCCAACCAATGCACTTTTAACTTCCCATGATGGCACATAAACTTAAAATCATATTGTAATAACATTTGTCTAACCTCAAACTTCTTTTTCCTAATGTGGCGATCATGTAATGCTTTTTGCTTTTCTTTTTTCTATTGTTTGGCTCCACCTAGTGAGTGATCATCTTTCATCCAGCTTCATTAATTTATCAATCCTTTCTTCCAGCACTTGCTCATAATTCATCCCTCCTGTGCATGCTATTCATAGAGAAGGTAACATGAAATCAACTAGTAGAACAACTTCCACGCTAAACACCAATTGAAACAATGTGGCTTTGTTCAGTCTTTTATAAGTTGTCATATAAGCCCATAATATGGGGCTAATACCTTGTCATCCCAATCTTGTGTTCTGACATCACAAATATTTTTCATGGTATGACTCAATATCTTGTTAAATGCTTACATGGTTCCATTTTCTTGTGGGTGATAAGGTGTAGTTTTGTGATGAGACACCATGAACTCTGCTAACAGGATCCTCACGGTCTCATTCAAGAAATGTGTACCCCTATCGTTGGTTAAACTTAAAGGGCATCCATACCTCATGATAATATTCTCCCAAAAAAATCTTGCTGATGTAGCTATTATACAGTCTTTAGTTGGTGCTACCTCTTCCCACCTTGTCAAATATTCCATGCAAGTGATTACATAGCATGATCCATTCCTACGTACTGTTGGTGCAATAGGGCCTACAAAGTCTATTGCCCATTTCTCAAAAGGTTCAGCACTAGGGATAGGGTGCAAAGGCATTTCATCTCTCTGTCTTGCTTGCCAATGTGCACTCACAATGGTAACATACTTTACAATCCAACCATTAATATCTTACGTGTGGTGGTGTCACCTGCATAATTTCCACCCACACTTCCTCCATGTACTTCCTCTATGATGGTGATGTGCTCATGCTTTAGTACACACTTGTGCAAAACTTCATCACGCCCTAGTTTTTATGAGTCCCCACTGATCAACATGTAGGGTGTGACATATATGGTTAGTTTCTTTTTCTCTAATTTCTTCATCCCTTCCGGTGCCATACCTATTTTTAGGAACACAACAATATCCTCCAAGTATGAGGGTGCACGCCACAACCTAAATATTTGTGCATCTGGCATGGTATCTTCAATGCTTTGTGCATCCTCCCCTAAATCAATCCTAGACAAATGGTCAGGTCCGAATTACTCTTTCCTAGTTTGAAAACTACGGTGAACTCAAACTCTTGGAATAATAGCACCCACCAACATATGCATCCTTATAGGATGGGATTTTTCAACAAATATTTTAATGCCATGTGGTCAGTGTAGAAGATAAAAGGATTTTCCATCAGATACTACCTAAACTTATAAAGCACATAGATCATAGATAATGCTTCACACTCGGTCATAGTATATATCGCTCTGCTGGTGTCAACTTCCTGCTTGCAAATCATAGGGGGTGATCAACAATTCCCTCACTATGTTGTGCAAGCACTACCCCAATGACCATTCTAGAGGCATCTACATGAATATGGAAGGGCTTAGCCCAAGAAGGAAAATGCAATATAGGCGCGGTGACAAGTCTATTCTTCAATGTGTCGAATGCATTCTACTACACCTCTCCACAATGAAAGGCACTTTTATGTCTGAGAAATTCTTTTAAAGGTTGTACGATCTTGGCATGCCCCTTAATGAACTTCCTATAGTAGCCCACGTGTCCAAGAAACCTGTGCACTGCACTTTCACTAGTTGACTCCCCCAATCCCACAATCACTGACATTTTGGCAAGATCCACTAGTAAGCCTTCTTTGCATATGATGTGTCCCAACAGGGTCTGAAATGGGGTAGAAAATACACACTTCTTGATGTTGAGGGATATCCTCAACTGCCAACACCTTTCAAACATCAACCTTAGATTATCACAATGGTCCTTGACCAGTCCATACATGGTCCAATCATCAAGGTAGACCTAGAGAAACTTGTGGATGAAGTCTTGGAAGGCCTACACTACAATACGTGAGAATACAACAAGCATGTTCTTCAACCCAAAAGGAATGACAGTATATGAAAAAATTCCCCACTTGGTCATGAACGTTTCTTTTGTTGGTCTTCCTTTGTAATCCTCACCTAGTGATAGCCTGAGAACCCATCCGTGAAAGAGTAGACTTTGCACCCTGCCACTCCTTCCAAGATTTCTTTAGTGAATAGGGTTAGGAAGGGATCAATGACACATACTGCATTAGATCCCTATAATCAACACATATCCTTATCCTTATGTCATTTTGATACTAATCACCATTGGACTTATCCACTCTGACTCCTCCACAACCTCTATGATTCATGACGCTATCATCTTGTCTATTTCCTCCTTTACCTTCATGCGCAGATTAGGATTCATCTGGTATGGTCACTTCTGGACCAGTGCACACCTTCCTTCAACTTAATTTTCATTTCCCCAAGGAATGGTGAACACCTTTGAGTTCATGATACCCACGCGGGAATAAATCCTCAAATTCACGTAAAAGATCAATGATCTTAGAGACTTCCTTCTCCGACCAATAATCTCTAATGATAGCTTCCTTGGGTTCCACCTCTAACCTAATATTAACCTTTTTGTCTTTAAAGGCTCATGATAGGCGCGCCTTCTTTCATTAGCACTATTCATCACTTTATGTGTGCCTAGAGAATGGTTAACCTCCAAATTTTCCATCTTTTAACCGTTTATGACATAGACCATATTGCCCTTTTCTTTCTCTACACACGCGCACTCAACTTGTATTTCTTTTGTGTCTTGTTCCTCACAGTGTGCCTCTAAGAAAGGTTCACCTAGCAACACTAGTAGCCTATCTTCTATCATGGCACTATCCCCAATGGTAAGGTGCTTGACAACTTGCAATGCCTTATCCACCAAGGGTTTTGTACTCTGATACTTGAATTTTGAATGAGATCAGTTGCTAACTCTTGCCAATTCCCTATTTGATGCCGTGTCTCATAGTGGATGTACCATGCACGTGTGCTACCCTATAGTGTAGAATATAGTTTGTGTACCCAGAGGGATGGTGGCAAAGCTTCTACACCTTCCCTCCAAGATCTATCATAAGCTTTGATGTGGAAAGATGTGGGCTCCTTACCATGGTAGTCCTTGATGGTGGTGGGCATGTTGCTTCTAGAGAAATGAACAGAGAAGGAAATTCTCACTTCATGCCATTCCAAGAGATTATCCGATGTGTTGCCCACCAACATGTAATAGTTCCTAGTAGGACGTAACTTAACATCCCCCTTATTTTATTTTCCTCCTTCCACTGAGCTTCCATCTTCTACAAAAATACTTCAAGGAGGATCCTCTAAGTACTTAGGTAGCTCTTTTCCTCCTAGGCACCGGAATGTGCACGCCTTTATCACCTTTGTCACCGATCCTCTTAAATGTCATCTGATCAACTCATAGGTTCCATGCGCCCAATTATCACATGCTAGACTAGTGGTGTCACTTACCGACTGAGCATCCTCAAACTAGATAATTCCATTGGTAGGATGGATTATCTCTGGATCCCTGATTGAGCACACATATATTCTATCTAAGACCTCTTCTCCCAAAGGTTCATTATAGAGTGTTGACTTGCCATCAACCAGGGGTATGATGAACTGTTCCTCCTCATTTTCAAATCTTATGTATCCCTTGTGGAACCAAAGATCCACATTGTTCTTATAACACCATGGGCACCCAAGTAGTCGTTGGGAAATTTTCTACCTCAGCGAGCGCCAAGACTTCGAAGTCCCCAATAAACTTAGCTCCCTGAATAGTGATAGTTGCATCCTTTAAGACACCAATGGGCATTACCTTCATTTTATTTTCCATATATAGCACATTTGAAGATGGCTGTAATGCAAGCCTTCCCATCTAATGTCATGCATCCAAGGTGAGAACATTGACCTTCGCACTTGTGTCAATGAGGATATTACTAAGGAGCCATCCATCCACGACCGCATTTAATGTGATCTCCCTATCATAGTCAAGGTTGTGAGGGGGAAGGTTTACATGCAAGACCTACCTCTCATGCTCTTCTCGGTGTGTGGTACCTTCTCTCTCAACCATGCTCCTAGCAAGGGAATAATATTCTCTTGCCTTAGCATTTTACATACTTCTTTGACCTCATCCAAGACATTTCTTGGAGCCTCGACTTTCCTTTTTGCCCTCCCTCCTGGAATTCTCCTTTAGACACTATATTTCTCCCTGTAAACTCTAAATGACATCCATGGTATCTTAATATACCTCCTTTTGATGTGCAGGGTCTGGGTACTTCCCATGTACCACTTCTTCCCTTGAAATCAAGTTCTTCTACCTTGGTATTTCCTTTGTGCACATAACTTCTTCTCTTGTTGTTACCATAACAAGTTCTAATCCTGCATCATGTGTTACCCATGACATCCATTGTGTGTCTATATTTTTAATACTTACCATTACAGTGCCCTTGTCTTTCCGTTGTTGTTGATTCATGTGCTCAAAAAACTTAGGGTATTCCTCATACTTATGTTTCTTCCCACACCATGAGCACTGCAATAGGTCTAGGAACTCTCATTTGTAATGTTCAGTATACCCACAATTAAAATAGGTTCCACGTGGGAACTCACTTCTTCCTCCTCCGCGATTACCACAACCACTAAATCCTCCATGGAATCCCCTTCCACGCGTGCCTCCATCTACTCTCTCCTCATAACGGTGATCATCACCTTTAGAACTATTGGAAATGCTAGTTTGGCACACCCCATGATCAATGGTCTCATGGATATGGTCAATAAGCCTACAATCCTTAGTATCATGGGTCGTAGAGGTGCAAATCTTACAGTAGCAGGACACATTCTTCCAAATTACATTATATAACAAGGGACATCTACTTGCATCATGGTCCCCATGAAAAATTTCACAATCTACTACTACGGCATGCACCATCCTCTGGGGGAAACTTTCCTTGACATGCCCCTCTACTTCAAAATTTGTACACCATATACCACTGTGAGTCTCATGGGATGAGTTCATAGATAACTTCTCTAGATGCTTAGCCATATTAGTAATTTGAGCCTCCAAAACCGGGCTAACACTAGTATCAACACTTCCAATAGCCTCGATGGGTAGAGCATCTTCTAACACCTCACACGGGTCTATGAAAGTTTTATGAGATAAATCTCTTCTAAATGGAGTTATCAACCCCCCAAAAAACCATTGAGCATGTTGTGAAGGGTGAATGTCATTTGAAAATTTTGATAGGATGGTCTTGAACCGTGTACACTCTCTGTCATTCCCTATTGGATCTCCTTCAGGGCACTGATGCTCTTCTGTTTAAACCTAGGGATGTGGAATTCTGCCAAGAAGGTTTTATTTAAAGTAGTATAATCCACCACCGTTTGATGAGGGTCATATTTCCTATCCTTGGCCCTACAACATCATCGGCAACCGACTATCCTTACTGAGGTTACGATCCCCTTTGTGTGCCATAGCAGTTCACACTTGTGAACATGTTCTGCAGCATCTTCAATACCTCTGTAATCTAAAAAATTTAAAGACATCTCAAAGAAGACTTGAGGGGGTGGTTGGGGCCCTTGTCCTCTGAGCCAGAGCCTTAGTTCCATCCGGTGTTTCCTCCGCCGCTAGATCCACTAGATCCACTAGGTCCTGTTCCTCTGAGCCACTAGATCCTCTGGATCCACCAGGTCCTATTCCTCTTGACCCACTAGATCCATTAGGTATTATTCCTCTTAACCCACTAGGTCCTTTAGTGGTCATGCCAAGGGTCCCCAAGGTTCCACTGAACTACATGCCGATGGTCTGTGATAATGCCCCACTACCACTAGTGTACCCCATGCCACTCCTAGATGTGAGACCAAAGGCTTGTGTACTTTCTCCTTGTCCAAAAATTCCTCGAATACTAGAATATGCATAGCCATAGAAGTGGGAAATGAAAAATTGTATCTCTTGGGCATAGATCTATCACTTCCACTAATACCAACTGGGTCAACGATACTCCTTCCTTGATCTAGAAAACCAAGTGCTAGGGTTTGGTCACTAGGTGGGTTCAGATACATGCCAACAACTCTTCTCTCTCCATGTGATGAACTCTCATCAGAAGCCAAAGGGTCTCTCTTACACACTTGCCAAGATGGGGTAGCACAAATTGCTTAGGTTCCACGTCCTCCACGTGAACCTCAACTCGTTCCTGTAACATCTACCTCCATATATCCATCACACTTGTAACCTCGTGTTGTCTAGAAATCTCCCTTTCATGCGCTTCACTATACTTGAGACATCTCTCCTCCCTATCTTTCTCCATCATACTATTTGCCATCTTCCTCCACCCTAGCTTTCTCACCTAGTGCTCAAAACAGTTTTAGCTTGACCATTGGAAATGCCTCAAACTCAAGGTAATAATCAAGATCTTCATTGCCATAGGGATAACATGTAGAAATGATCCTTTGGGCTGCCAGAAACTCAAACTTAGTAACTTCCTAGACACGAATAGCATACTCAAGAGTGTAGTTAGCCAACACACCTTTCCACCAATGGTCCATAGCATGAGTCCATGTCAGATCTGCATCATGCAACCTCTAGTATTCTTCTTGGGTCCAACATGTGATCTATAACACCAGCTTGATCTAGACGCATATGCCAAGAGCCATTCATATAGCTCTACTGGGAAGCAAAGAAAAAAAAATTCATATAAATCATGGTAGAGGCTCTCTTCTACCCATTATGTGCATCAAACTCATATCCAGTGTTGGATCTCTGAGAAAATTCATCCTTCATGCTCTTGAACCATGATTCAACACTTTCCAAAGTTAAATGCTCTGTCATCACTCATTACATAGATCATGATGAATGCCATTTCCCACTACAACTTTGAAAAGAGGTCCCAACAATGGAACCAAGATGTAGTCATTTTTACACCCATCACAAAGAAAATAAATCCCATGCATGTCGTCCTATCACCCATCAGGTGCTAGGTGCTCACCGAAGGCACACGTGGGCACCGAGTCTCTCTTTTATGTGAGTTAAGTGGGAAACCATCATCTATGTCATGAACTTAATGAATAAAAGTGGAAATGAGACATATAATCATCATAGGGCTCATAACAGCCTCTAGAAAAATGTATTCATTCCAAACAAAGGGTACTTACAAATAACAGATAGAACTATAGCAGAAAGGAAAATACATAAGGATTTACATCTATTCCATAACATCCATGAACATAAATGAAAAGATATAGATATGAACTAAATCAATTACACTCATACTCATTCATGTTTAGAACCTCATTACATTCAATGGACCAATTAGACTACCACAACTTGATTAGACCAAAGTCATACATCACAACAGGGACCATGTCCTTCATCCGTATAAAGAAAAATTTATATCCCACCCCCTTAATACATTACTCCTTCATATATCCTCTACCCAATCCCACAGGATTTCTGCAATAGTTTTTTAGAGCTCCACTCTCTATACTCTTCTCTCTTTTCTATCTGATTTATATCTACTATATTTCTTTTTCTCCTATAGCCACTCACATATATAGGCATCCCAAAGTGCTAACTCATCCTTTTGTGGCCTCAAATCTAATGGCAAGTGTCTGAATGTGAACCTCCATAGGAGCATGCTTCTCCAAGCATGATCTCTCCACTTTTTGCCATGATGTCTTCTAGAACCTTCTATCATAGGGCATATTCCTTTCATGGGCATCACGTTGCCAAGATGACACCTTATCCACTTCACATGCGTAGTCGGGTCATGCTTTTCTCATGTCCTGCCCAAAATTCTCAATATGGATAAGTCTTGAAACCTTATCTCTATCTGTGTGTGCGTCACAAGTTTTCCTAAACCATTCCTTAAACCTTTTCCTGCATGTGTACGCACATTTTTTTACTTAGCCAATATTTTGGGGTCCCAACAATAACCATAACTTCCTCCACATAGTTCAAACTCACACAAAATTGGCACCATGTGAAATCTCTCATCTTTCTCTTCACTATACAATCAAGAAAATAAAAAATTGATTAGGTTTTGTAGGCCAAAATGGAAAACATGGTTTTGGAAACCACCAAAATTGATGAAGTATGGATTCCATATCATTATGTATGATGAGAATGGATATAGGAATGGCCTTGTAGGGTGACCATGGGCTTTGCAAGTGAATTACTACATTTTGGTGGGTGGTTACAATGGAAAAGTCATGCCCCTAATTTCTTTCCCTCTTCTCTTTCTTCCTTTTTTATATATTTTAAAATATTTATTTTTTAGAATATGAAATTCTAAAATGTAAAGAAACCATGCCAAAATGGTTCTTGAATAGTTTTGAGCCATCAAACCTTCATTTTGGGCTTGGAAATATGTTCTTATGCCTTCCTTTGTAACTGTAATGTTATGTGCATCTTTAAGCAATAAAATATTGTGTTTGTGGCTCTCTTATGTCATATACTTGTGTTTTATTTTCATCCTTACCTCTCTTCCATTGCTTTGGTGTGTTGTGCATGTATTTATCCTTTGAAAGCTTCATTATGTTGTGTTTCATGGAGAATAGATGTAAAATGTAGTCTTGGGTCTATGTCACTTCTATTTGGCCTTTGCCTCGCTTCATTTTCTTATCCCTTTTCCCTCGAGTTTCCCAACCATCTTTCTAGAGCTATCACCATATGTTAGCTTAAGATTTCCTTTATGCATCCTTTTATCCTTCTCTCTAACCTTATTCACTTGGAATGTGTAGATTAGTATTAGATAGGTTGTTTTTCCTACTTTAAGAGTAGTTTTAGTATATAACTAGGTAGAGTAACCATCCTTTATAAGAATATTGTCTCGAGATGAAATTACCACAACTTTGAGATAGTCCCATGTTAGAAAAAAGTAGGGATATGTCATGAGAAAATCCTAGGGTTCTATTTTTTATGATAAAAATTCCTTTCTCCATTAAATAGGACTTTTTTGTTGCTAATCTAACTCCATATAATCTATATATCTTTGGATTTGATAACACACCTAAATGAGTGTTCAAAGAAATATTTATACCTATTACTGAAGCACCATTCACTATTAATGTGTTATGTCATGTTATGCTTAATAATCTCAATTATAATATCCTTATAGGTCATACTTGGTTACATATTATGCATGCAATCCCTTCTATAAATTTCATAGAATACAATTCCTTGCAACACTTTCTTCCATGGATAATGCTATAATAGATTCCACACATCATGTTGTTAATATTTTTGATATCCCTCTCATACATGATGATGAAGACACTACTTACATTACACATCATTATCCTCTTGTGATGGCATATTTTTTCAACCTCCTCACCGTAAGTAAGAATAAAATGTGATGATTTTCTAATGATTCTTTATTCTTTTCGCACACACACTTTCCAAACTTCTATGTATAACTCATATACTATGGATACACCTCATTTTTTCATCCATGGTGGTAATCAATTCCCCTCTTTCCACACTTATATCTATGACTATAGGGGCTACTACATACAAATTTAATGTTTCCAATCTTCAAAAATTATACATGTTACTTATGATGTGTCTTTTTTCTCTCCACCATTGCTTGAGGTTGATACTGGAAATCCTGATAGCAATAATTTTGGTGAAATAATTTTTTTATGGAAAATTATGTTTTGACACCAACACTCACAAGGCTACGCCCCTACTTCTTATCTATGAGGAGGATCTCATTATTGAATGTTAACTATCCTAATCCTATCTATTTCTATGGGTTGGCCAAATAGGTATGAGATCACACGAGATAAACTTCACTAAACCTATGGAAAAGTGCTTGTACAAGGTAAAAGGGATGAAATTACATTAATGGAAGGTGATAGAGATATATTAGTAAAGGGAAGGTTATTGATGTGAGTAGGTAATTACAAAGTTCACACCGAATAATCAGAGTAGTTCAACATTAAATTAGAGGAAAGAAAAAATGAAGCATATGGTGAGACTAACAAACATAGACACACAGTTCTTTATATTCATTCATTAAGGATACAAAGTTCCTTCCTGATTACTATACTTACAAAGTGCAGAAAAGAGAAAAAATAAAGGAACACATAAGAAAAGGGAAATGTAATAAATTTATCTTATATTTCTTGTTTTGGTGATACAAATCTCAACACCCAAAACCACAATCCATAATTGCTATAGAATAAAAACTATCAAAATATGGATCCTTTGGAATGGAGAATCCATCCCAATTTATAGCAATGTGAATTAACATTTCACATACCCCCACATGAATCTTCATGATCTCATTAAACTTGCGACTTTACATCTTCCTAGGAAATGAGAAATAAGTTCCCTTTTATAAATTAAATGGATCTTTATAATTCAAACTTAGAAATTTAATTAAGTGAATGAGTATAAATATCATGATTAACATACAATGAAGAATTATAAGGGGGATAGAAAAAAGGGAGAAAGAGAGGAGAGAAAAAAAATTTCCATATCTAATAAAGAATCTCCCTATGATGAAGATCTTGGTGATTCATGATTCTTTATTAGAAGTTTACAAAGTGGGATCCTAATCCTTGAATTCCTTACTGAATTGAGCTACTGCAAATGCCAACTTATCTACCTCTAGAATGAAAATGCATCCTAACACCTTGGTCCATACCTTAGGAATATCACTAATACTATTGCATTGATTGATCCATCCTTCATGATCCCTTTAAATTTCAAAAATGCATCTTCTGATGTTTTCTAGGGTATCTAAATTATCTTCACTAAAGAGAGAGAGAGAGAGAGTCACATGCCTCTTTCTTGACCATCTCCCGAAAGGAAATAATGAGTTCTTATGATGATGAATCCTCAATGAGCAGAGGGAACTCAAGTTTATGAACACAGTCATATAACTCATTCAAGATATCGAAAGCATGTTGTCTAAAATATTACAACTCAGAGATTGTGGTTTTGAGCATTCTATATTTCATGTCCATGATGTAGGTCTAGACTTGAGACAAGTTATTTGCAGCTGATGCAAAAATTCCTTACTTATGAGAGTGAGAGATTCAAAGGAGCTCATATTTGACACCAATGGGAACATCTCATTCAAGTGAATTACCAATTTTAATAAATCCTCATTTTCTTTATTTACTTCTGAAAAGGTTTCAAGAATGTACTTGATGAGAGAAATGACATTTGGAAATAATTCCTTGCCTTGTTTGATTATTTTCTAAATCCACTTCTCGTTAGCCTTCCCTTGCATCATGTAACCTTTTGATTTCTTGATTTCCTTGGGATCAATGATATGGATTGGAATAATGTCTTCTACTGAAAAAAAGAATATGTTGAATTTTTTCCAAGAAGGGATGGATGTAATAACTAAGAGATTTTACCTATTCCTCTAGTATAACAATTATTTTATTATATTCTTCATTCTAAGCGAGGAGGTGGGAAGAGGGTTCCTTGAATAGGTGGGAAACACCCTCCTAAAGCTTGACCCAATGAGATGTGGATCAATTCATAATCAGATGGATTCATCTCCTCTATAGTAATTTCATTCCTAGTTCTAGTAACTTTAACATACTGATTACGAGATCCCACTAAAGAAGCGAGATATTATATGGACCTTATTCCTTTGCTTAGATTTCATGGTTCCTGATATTTTTCAAGACTAGACATGGTAGAAAGCTACATTTTCCTTGGCTCACCTTTGAGCATGTCTTGAATCCATAGAAATTTCTCTTCACAAGTTGACACAATTCCGGTCATCGGAGCACTTTTAGGAGTTTGTTGTGAAATCAAATCTTGATCACCGTAGGGAAGATATTCCACTGGGAAAGAAATAATTGGATTCTTTTGAAGAGATTAAGGCCACAATGCATCACTCTTATTGGATAAATCCTTCTTGCAATGCTTTACCTCAACCATATCACCTTTAACAACTCAATAAGCTCATTCAAATAACCCGACTCACCTTTGTCAACTCCCAGCTCACGGAGCTCAACTCAACCAGCTTGCCGAGGATGTGTGGATGGTTTGAACCTAGTTGATGAGTTATGATAACCATCTTAGCTTTAATTTCAATGGATTTTTTACTCTTATGTGAAACTCTTTTGACTGCACAATGTTCCTAGGTTTTACATGTTGCGTTCTCAGGCGGTGTTATGTCTCACTCATAAACAAAACTGTAACTACAATGATGTCTGGGAATCCTCATAAAGGAATATTTTATTATTTTGAGCTATGAGATAACTTTTTAACCCTATGAAGATGTCAAAAAGTAGATACATTAATGAAAAAATAAAAACTATCTAACTATAACTTTACACTATCAAAATAGAGACTTTCTATTTTTAACAGGAAGAACCATGAACTTCTATTTTGGGATATTTCATCTCTTTTAATTCAATTTGAACTTATCGATACTCTGCCATACTTAATTCAACTCTGTTGATGATGCTTTTATATTTTTTTTATATTTTTAGCAAATTCCTTTTTCTTTTTTCTTTATTATATTTTTTTCTTTTTTTGGTCAAAATTTCCTAGTTTGTCATCTACACCATTCTTCAAGTGCATTGATCAAAGAAGGTTTACTTATTTAGGAAGATTTATATTTATAGTAAG
Organism: Taxus wallichiana var. yunnanensis; assembly: GCA_018340775.1. Classification (NCBI taxonomy): domain Eukaryota; kingdom Viridiplantae; phylum Streptophyta; class Pinopsida; order Cupressales; family Taxaceae; genus Taxus; species Taxus wallichiana. Next base: position 332,323,312 of record CM031233.1, on the reverse strand, counting down.
TGAAAAGACTAGATATTATATTTAGAAACAACACTTTGGACATATAGATTATGTTTTCATGATGCTTCATGACACGTTTGAGGTCAAAATGTTGAATGAATTGCAAGATACATCATTTTTGGTAAAATTGGGTTTTCTAAAGTGTGTTTTTAGGGTAAAAGTTGACCTTCTAATGCTCATTGTGGAATATATGATTTTCAAAAAGACCTAAGATCTTTGGAATTTTGTTTTAGGTCAGCTATGAATATTTTTAAAAAATTAGGTGGCTTTAATCATCATGTTTTTATGAACGATCGTTAAGAAGATAAGTTACTTTGAAACCCTAGTTAAACCCTAGCTCAAAGTGACTTGGAGGAAAATGATTGTATTGATCCTTTTTTTATTCCTTTTGCAAAATTTATGATTTGAGGTTGTATATGACTCCTCCATATTTCTATAAAGGTATGGTAGAGTATGAAATAGTGTGTGGACCCCACTCAAACAAGAAAATTTATGAATAACTTCATTTTGTGGAAAAGTTGTCCAAAGAAGGTATGTAATAGATTGAATTTTTTTATTGTATGATATTTTATTCATTTACATGATATTTTCAAGTTATGGTTGAGGTATTATAGGGAAAAATGTGCCCTATTTATGAAGACTGGTTTTTGGGCTTGTAAAGGGAAATCATGAGTAGTTTTAGAGATTGATCTAGTTAAAGGCATTACACTTAGAGTTGGAAGGAAATTTAAGATGTTATGGAATTTATATATAGAGGTATTTATAATGACATATGATTTTTATAATTATGATGTGATTTTATAGGTGAACCAACTTAGTTTGTGAAGACATGGGTTGTTTGTTTTTCGGGGAAAGGATTGATTTGGCTAGAAGATAAATGTAGAAGATCATGTTTTGGATTATTTGATGATAGTTATCCATTGGAGAGTGAAGACGGATAAATATTTTCCCTATTAAGGAATGTAAAAGTATTTAAAGTTGGATAAAGGGTGAAAACTAGTTCGAGTTTTCAAAACTTCTTTACGGAAAGCTCAGTTTGGTGAAGAGGAAAGTAAGTGTGGTTTGCATGGATGGATGTTTCAAGAGGTATATAAAATATGTATGTGTTCTATAGGTCATTTTATTTTTAATGAGTGGTTATGTTCCATAGTTGATATATTATTGGGTGATCTTGAGGCCCATAGGTGAATATTGGTTCCTGGAAACAACTATTTTGAGAAGGATATGATCTTTTTGAAAGATTTATGAATAATTTTATTGGTTCAAGCTAATGTACAACCATGTATGATGTTTTTTTGTCATATTTGACATGTTTGAGGAATTTATAGGCTTGAATAATCATGATAATGAGTTTGGAGGAATTTGATGAGTTAGGTGATGGGGTTTTCACCCATTTTGACTTGTTTAGATATCTTAGAGCATGGATGACCTACATGGGTCCATATTATGAGTTTTTATTGATTTAGTGTTATTTTTTTATGTTGTAATGGTTGATATAATTTATATAGACTGAATCATGTTATGTTTTTGAGGTGGGATGCTTATAAAAGTGTATATTTTGTTCGAATTTGAACTAGCTGTGAGAGAGGGAAAAAGTGTGACCCAAGTGAGAGAGTGAAATAGGTATGAAGCCATAACATTAGAGCTAGAGAGTGTGAAAAAATCCAAAGTGTCTTATAGAAAGTTTTTTCAAGGGTTTAAAGCTAGTTAAAGAAGAAGAAAGAGGGAGTTATGAGAATGACAATTTGAAGAGGTTTTGAAGGTGCACGAGATGAATTTGTGATCTCCATTATTTGTAGAAGAAAAATTTCATCACATATATTTATCTATGGGTGGTTTAGTTTTTTTTTATCAACTTAGGGGGTTGTATCCTCCTTTTTGAGTTGGTACTTCACTAAATTAGTGGTTGGTGCTCCTTGTAGGGTTGGTATTATACTAAACTAGGTTTTGTGCTCCTTGTGGGGTTGGTGCCTCACTAAATCAGGGTTGGTGCTCCTTGTGAATTTGTAGCTTCACTAAATTTCTTTTATTTTTGTAATATAAGCAAATTTTAGTTGTTTTTTCTTCCTCATGAGGGTTTCCCACTTATATTTGGTGTTTTGTGTACTCTCTCTTATGTTATGATATTGTGAATGGTTAATACACATCAATGGTTATGAATGATGTATAGAAAACTTAAATGATGAATGTATGGATTTGAAAATGAAGTAAAATTATTATAGGACTAGTTCACCCCCTCAGTCTATTGTGTTTCTAACAATTAGTATCGAGCTAGGTCCTTATGAGACAAGTCTAACAGCTTCAAAGAGATCGTAGAATCACAAGATGACTAAGTAAATAAGGAAAGAGAATCAGAGTTGAGTTGAGAGTATGGAAAAAAGGATGAAGAAACTATCAAATGTCTCAAGATTCAGTTGGATAAGGATATTTCATATTTGAGTTCAAAGGAAGAGGAATTTGATAGATTGAAAAACAAGCCTTGTGATGTTTTTATACATGGTCAAGATAATCTCAAAGATATTGAGCAATTAGATAAGAGTTTGCAACAATTGAGAGGTGAAGATATTGAATACTTTTACATAAATACATTCAAAATCTTAGTTTGATAAAGAGTGTTAGAATGAGAAGAACCTCTCTAATCATGAGAAATAAGGAATCGATTGAGTAAAGATCGTGATGATCCATGAAGGGTACACCAAGAACACGTTGAACCTATCAAGTACTTTTAGTTTAAAGGTAAGAAAATATAGAATAATCTAATGATTGTTTCTTGAAGGCATATGATAATGTGAACTATGGAGGTACAGTATGTAAAGGATTATAATCAATTATGTACATGGTTACTTAATATCTGTTTTAGGAAATAATGTTAAAAGAAGTATGAAGAACTTGATATGCTTGTGTAAAAGGGATCATTGATGCTTGACTAATGATGAAAGGAAAATAAGAATGATACAGTGATACATATTGAAGACAAGAATATTTGATGGTTCCTAGGTCTTTATGGATCAAGGTTAAGGTTTTCAATTACAAAATAAGTTTTACTAAAGTGTGTGGTAGCTTGAAAGCCTGTAGTGTGGCCTCAATCAAGGATACAGTGATAACACACTCTATAATAATATATAAGTCATAAATATGGTGCATGATATCCTGGTGAAAGGTTACAATGATTGATAAATAGGGTTACAATTTGTGTGTGGTCATTAAGATATGAAATGGTGTCTCCCAATCGTATGAGGCTTGTAACATCATCTCAAGAAAAGTGAAGGGTGAAAATAACTTGTGGTAGTACATTCATGGATGATTTGGTGAGTTGTATCTTGGTGATTTATTATAAGATAATACAGAGGTAAGTTGAATTTTCTAAGCTCATTCCTTGAAGAGGACATAAAGTTATAGGTATAAGAGTGAACTTCTTGGTTTAAGTGTTGTGATAGTTGATCACGAGTCATGTTTTGAGGTGTTAAAGGATGAATGGGCATGATAGAAGTTATTTGAAGATTACATGAAGTAGATAAGAGTTCTATCAAGCCTATGAGTTTGAAAATTGATTAAATATAAGTTAAAAATGAATGTGTATAATTCTAAGAATGATTCTTGAGGTTTTTATGATTCTTACAGAAGATTATGAAGTGATAATGCTACTCGGGGCTAAAAGAGTTACTATAGTGATCCAAGATAACTATAATGATTGTGTCACATAGTTTTCTCGAGAGGTTTGGTGAGATTTGATTGAAGTGTAGGAATTATTCTAGATCTTGATAACCCTAAGAAGTTAAGTTGGTGCTAATGAAGTTGTAAAAGTTAAAAATTCTCATAGGAGGTTAAAGTAAAAAAAGGTAACATAGCCAAAGAAAAGTTGGAAACTATTTTCTAGCCATTTGTACTCATATTAGAGGGTCCTGGATAGAGTATTTGTTTGAGAATCTATTAATATCTAAGTTATGAGATTGAGGAAATTGAGATAATATTGTGAGGTGGATAAGATGCCATAAAATTTGATAAGGGTTATTTTTCATGTTTCAAAAAGTCTATTCTTAGTCTCATTTGTTTAAAACATACTATTGATACTGTGATAAAGGCATTGTATGACTAAAAGGAAGATAAAATATTAATGTACGGGCCCGATAAAGGTTCTCAAGGCATGAGGATTTGGTTATAATCTCAAATCAGAATTTTAGGTGTCTATAAGACCAAGTGAGACAAAATGATAGTGACATGTGTAAGAAAAGTGACAAAATTATGTAAGGAAAATGGTACAATGATTGTGTAGAAAGCTACAAGTATGTAATAGACATTGATGTCTATAAGGATGAGTGACAACAAGGTGTAAGTGTGTAAGTAGTTCCTATTATATATCCATGTGTTCACGAGGTCTATAAGTATGTTTGGTTTCATAAAAAGGTTTGTGATGTGTCCTTGTACAAGTATGTGGGATGATTAGAGGTCAGAAAGAACATTGAAAAATTTATGTGAAGTAATTTGAGCTTTTAAGAATGAAAAATAGTAAGAGTACAAACTACAATATGATTATAGATAGTAATTATGACCTACATGTTTGATAAAAACTATCAATAAAGGGGTAGCCTATATTTATCATGAATCAAGAATTAAATATGCCAAAGAATCTAGATAGGTAGGTTCATGAATATTACTCTTGATTAAGATCTGCATAAGTCTTCCATAGGTCTAAAAAGGACATTTGAGGTAGGGAGATTGCCTTTGACCTTGATTAGGTATGTAAGTTTTCTAGAGGACCTAGTGATGAAGAGTTGAAATGTGTTTACATATAAATTTTTAGGGGAGAAATCCCATGATAAAATAAGTCACAATATCATTCAAAGGAGGTTGAGAACCTTTGAAGGATTGCTTTAGAACTATGGTATTGCATCGTATTCATCCTTAGTGTATTTAATCAAGATATGAACATTAAAGCTTCCATTATCAGTTAGAATATGATAGTATGAGTCCAAGGGGAGTGATGAGTATGTATTTCATGATGAGTTTGGGCTTTTAGAGAATTGATAAAGTTGATATTTTATTACCGAGAATGATCTTTAAGGATATTGGTACTAAAGGTGGTTTTGCTAGCATTTGAGATAGAGTTTGTGATTTTTAGCATGATAAAAACATAGAATAAGGTATAAAACATGAGTGAAGAAAATTTTTGGAGAGTATACATTTAGGGGGATCCATTTTCATTTTAATTACAAGTCCATTAGATCATTTATTGTTGTTGATTAATATAAAGAAGAGAGAGTATAGACCAAGGGGGAGTCATGTCAAGTAAGTTGTTATGTGTATTGTTTACATCGTGTCTTGTTATGAGTTGTCATTTTACATTTTTAGTTGTAATTTTATCATTTTTTCACATATTTCAAAGGGAGAGAAAAGCATCAAAAACATGGAAAATAGGTCTACTAGGTGTGTTTTGTCTTGTTGGTTGCCATCAATGTTTCATAAGGTGGTTGTCATCAATGACAAAGATGAAGATTGTTGGCCATTGTATCTTAGTGTTTTCATTGATGTAAAATCCATTGATGGAAAAGAGTATTATGAGGTCATATGAGTCTCTATGAGGTGTTATTATAAGGTCAAACATGAAGGTTGATGGCGGTGTCATGTTTGGTGATGTTTTATGAGATCCTAGAGCATCATTTAACTTACATAGCCACTATATGATCTCTCCAGAGTTGTTTCAAGGTTTTCATGAGGTCATACATGTTATTAGAGGTGTGTTACATGTGTTAATGAGTTTGTAATGAGTCATCATAGTCAGTTCATGGGATGTATTGCTTGAGTCAGGTCATTTTAGGCCTTTTCCTAGCCCCTGGAGCATGCGGTATGGTATGGTAACTTGAGATTTATAGTTGATTAGTATTTTTGAAGAATTTTAGAATAATTGGATTAGTTATATGAAATTTATGATGAGTTTAAGGTCATTATTAATATGTTTGACAATGTTTTATGGTCCTTGGGAAGTAATAAGGTGAAAACATGCTAAGTAAGCACAAGTAAGTCGATGTGGATAGAGATTTCCATAAGCAATTGAAACATGAGGTGAGTTTGGATAGTTAGAGGATGTTATCATGATTATTTATGATAAGTTTCATGTCAAAATGCTAAAGGAATTGTAGGATACATCATTTTTGTAAAATAGGGCTTTCTAGAGTGTGTTTTTGATGTAAAATTTGACCTTCTGATGCTCATTGTAGACTGTGTGCTTTGCATGAGGACCTAAGCTCTTAGGAATATATTTTTAGCTAGATATAAATATTTTTCAAAAATCTTAGGAGGTTTGATCATCACATTTTCATGAACAACCATCAAGAAGATAGGTTACTTTGAAACCCTAGTTAAACCCTAGCTCAAAGCAACTTGGAGGAAAATGATTATAATGATCCTTTTTATTCCTTTTACAAAAGTGATGATTGGAGGTTGTAGAGTACTCCTCTAAATTTATAGAAAGGTATGGTAGAGCATGTGACAATGATCCAGTGGATCCTCATTGTGAAACAATGATCTACGATCTTTCGAAAAGAGGCACAATTAATTGCATAGTGTAGATTTTTTCAAGAGCTTAGCGATGGTGTGAAGAATGTGTAAAGGAAATGTATGCAGAAGAAATAGAGATTTTTTTTTGGAGTGTTAGTCTTAGACACTTAGTTGTGGACAAAAGGACCCCTTTATTTACTGACTGGGGGCCCTCGGCCTAGTTTGACACACTCGATTATAAAGGGGTACCTTAGCCTCCAATATTCATCTTATTCATTGTCATGCTTTTGCATATATTTTCTATCATATTTGTAACCCACCACATGTGGGGTCAATTATATTGTATATACATTGGTGGAAAACCCAACTCGATGAGCCAAGCTGGCTCGACCAACCGATTTGACCTACCCACCATATATACCTATTCCACCATTTACCATTTCAGCTAGGCTCTTATGAAAGCTTGCACACCACATTACATTCCCAAATCCCGCCACTTATCCACTTATCCTCCTAATAATATAATTTCCATTCAAGAATATTTACTATTTCCTCACAACTACTTTATATCTCCGTGTGGCACCAAACTACTCACCGAATCCACTTTGCAAAGCTCGATCATTACACTCCTAACCTAACACGGGCTCCACAGTCAACTTGGTACACATTTCCATCCACGTGATGGCATATTAAAAAGTCCACCAAGCTACACCAACTTAGGAAGAACACATTTTATTTAGAAAAAATGGTTTTAAAACTGATTACTCACCACAACATTTCTTTTAAATTTTATTGCCACCCATCAAATAGTGCATGTGGGATAATACCGAAATGGAAAATAGTAAAGTAGGAAGTGAGTAAAGGAATCGAACCCTTGACTCAACACAAGATAAAATTAGCTCGATATGTTAGACCACATCGAGTTTCTACACTATAAGAGTGACTTATTTGATATTTTTAAGGAAATTATGTTAATCATGTGATCTAGTTTTGATTATTTTGAGAGATAGGAGTAGAATTAGGTAAAAATTATAGAAGAGACTTAGGTTGTTTTTGCATGGATATTATCATGTGGCTATTGGAATATGTATAATTTCCCTTTTGTAATTTTTTTGGTATATTTTTAATAGATATGTATTTTAATTTTACCTAGAGACGTAGGCGTTAACACCGAACTCTGTTATCAATTGCATGTGCTATGATTTTTAGTGTTTCAACTTTCTCATTCTCTGATTTTATGCAGTGCTAGCAAATTTTTAATTATTATTAAAAATTGAAAAAATTATAATGTTTAAATTTTTGTGTAAATAATTTTATAAAGAAAATTTGGTGAACGTGTTTGAAATTTGCTCATGATTTTGGATCAGACAATATGCGGACCCCGCTTAAACAAGCACATTTCTAAAGAACTTCAATTTTTGGAAAATTTTCCCAAAAGAGATATGGAATAAATTAACATTTTTTTATCCTAGGATATTTTATACATGTCCATGTTAGTTTCAGGTCATGGTTGAGGTCCTAGAGGGAAAAGTATGCCCATTTATGAACACTGGTTTTTGGGCTTGTAAAGGATAGTTTTTAATAGTTGTAAAGATTGACTAGGTTGAAAGACTTCCACTTAGATTTGGAAGGAAATGTAACATTTTATGGAAAGTAGATTCATAGGGATTTATGATGGTATATTATTTTTCTTGTGATGAGGTGATTTGATAGGTAAACTATCTTAGCTTGTGAAGATCAAGGTTGATTATTTTAGGACATGATTGATTTGGCTAAAATATGAAGGTAGAAGTCTCATGTTTTGGATTAGTTGATGCTTGATATCCATTACAGATTGAATAGGGATAAATTTTTCCCTAGGAAGGAAGTTGTATAAATTGAGAGTGGCAAAAAGGCTGCAACCCAATTGAGTTTTCAAATTTTCTTTCTAGAGGGCTCAGTTTGGTAAAGAGTAAAGTAAGTGTAGTTTGCATGGATGGATGTTTAAAGATGTATATAAAGTATGGAGATGCTATATAGGTCATTGTATTTCCAATTAATGGTTACATTACATAGTTGAGATGTTTCATGGGTTATCTTGAGGCCCATAGGTGAATATTGGTTCCTAGAAACAAATGTTTTGAGAATGATATGAGCCTTCTTGATAAAGTTGTGAATAATTTGATTGGTTCAAGCTAATGTACAACCATGAATGATGTTTTTATGTCATATTTGACATTTCTGAGGCCTTTGGAGGCTTGAATAATCATGATGAGGAGTTTGGAGGTCTTTTATGAGTTAGGTGATGGGGTTTGAACCATTTTTGGCTTGTTTGGATGTCTTGGAGCATGGCCTACCTACATGGGTCCATCTTATGAGTTATATATTTAGTATTATGTTTTTATGTTGTAATGTTTGAGCTAATTATCATGTTATTATTTTTATTTATGAAGCTTATAAAAGTGCATGTTTTGTTCAAATTTGAACTAGCTAATAGAGAGGGAAAAATGAGACCCGAGTGAGAGTGTGAAATAGGTATGAAGGCATAAAATTAGAGTCGAGAGAGTGTGTAAAATTTTTATGGGTGTTAGAGATAATGTGTGTAAGGGTTTGAAGACAAATTATTCTATGAAAGAAGAACAAAGAGTGAGTTAGTAGAATGGAGGTTTGAAGATGTTTTGAAGATGTGTGAGTAGAATTTGCGATCTTCATCAATTGTAGAAGCAAAATTTCATTAGATATATTCATCTACAGGTTGTTGAGTTGGTTTTTGATCATCTTAATGGGGTTTAGCCTCCTTTTAGAGTTTTTGATTCACTAAATTAGGGGTTGGTGCTTCTTGTAGGGTTGGTTCTCCTTTTGAAGTTAGTGCTTCATTAAATTTGTATATTTTGTGTAATATAAGTAGAGTTTCAATGGGTTTTTTTCCCAATGATGGTTTCCCACTTATATTTGGTGTCTTGTGTACTCTATCTAATGTTATGATGTTGTGAATGGGTAATACACATCTAATATGCACATGGATGGTTATGAATGATGTATGGACAACGTAAATGATGAATGTATGGATTGGTAAATGAAGTAAAATTCTTGTAGGAGTGATTCACCCCCCTCAGTCCATTTTGCTTCCAACACTTGGGATGAAGAGAAACTTAGAAAATTTCACCCTATTCCATTCAATGGTTTACAATATAAGATTTTTTAAAGTTTTAATGCATATGGGTATTTAGAGGATTTTTGATAGAGTTTGTGTATAATTTTAGGTATTTGGAGTTATGGAGTAGAAACGATGGATTTTTCATGAAAATATGAGGTGGGTGGATTTTATTTCATGTTTTAAAACTTTATAGCAATGTTTTTGCTTCATGGGAGAGGAAGAAAAGTAGAAGTAAGATAAAAACTTAGTCAATTTTTTGTTTGTAAAGCATTGGGTGTGGGGTGCATTTATTTTTCCCCACTATGCTAGGGATAATTAGGATAGTAAAATTTACCTCTACTCGAGCATGACAAGTGGCGGACCGAGAGGAAGTGAGATGGTGAGGAGAGAGAAAAACTTTTAAGCATGTGAGAGAATAATTTTTTAACATATGGTGAACCTGGGAAGAGGCTAAGGGTGAGGTACATTAATCTGTCCCTATTATCCCCACTATCCTAGGGACATTTGGGATGGTAAAATGTGCTCATGGGTAGATGATTTAGCCAATTTGCAAAGCAAAACAACTTAGCACCTTGTTGAGAAGATATAAGGCCACATGAGGGTACAAGAGAAATAAATGAAGAATGGGGCATATTTTTTCCCATAATTTCCCTAATTTACTCACTATCCCTGGGAAAGTTGGGACAATCGAGACAGTAAAATGTGCCATCCACTTAAATGAGAAAATAACTAAGTACTTGAATCTTGAAATCACTTTTCTCAGAGCTCCCAGGACTCTTTTCATGAAAAATTCTATATAATTTTGAATCCCAATATCATTTCAAGATAAATGGAATGGTTTTCAAGACCTTATTATGAATCCTCCAAAAAAATCTACTTTTTCATTCAAGACAACAAGGTGAGTTTGTTGAGATTGAGATGCCCTAAGAAATGCTTGGGTCTTGTGAAGAATGTGAAAATTCCATCATGTAGATAATTGAACCATATTTTTGATGACATATTTTTGACCTCTAACTCCCTACAGATCACTTGAAATCATTTGTTTAAGCTCGGGTTCCATTATTCACTACAAGCTCCTTCACCCTCAAAAACCTACTTTCACTATTATTGTTCCTAAACCTCCAAAACTTTCCTAAAAATTTGTAAACCCATTCCATCACTCTCCAAAAAAATCAAAAACATTCCTCGATGTTTTTAATCTTTTAAATCTTCTCCATAGGATGCAAACTTGTCCCGAGAAGGCTAAAAATAACATTTCTAGGGCTACTGAAGAATCCATCTTTAGAAGCTTCTACACTGAATGAAATGAGTCACCTTGTTTCAACATTTAAAACAATGGGGAAATTATATAAAATAAATATGAGGGATTTCAGGGTTAGGATAGGCATGACACGAAGGATAGGTTGGTCTGGAGGGATGTTCGGGAGGGTTTTCATGGATTTTTTTACACTGGGGTTAAGTTGCCATGTTTCATCATTGAATTTTTCCCTTACAAAATCACATAACACTAAGTACATATGTTACACATCTCTTGACTCACACATTGATCCTTACTATTTCCAAAAATCCCAATGTTCTACCTATTATATTTTCTCCTAATGGACACACTCTTATTATTTATATACTTCCTACTCATGTAATTGGGATCTTGGAATCCATAGGGTTATCCCCTCATTTTGTTGACATTTCTCTATGTAGTGTTGTCATGTTAAATTTCTAGTATGAAAATTTTAAAAGGTTGTATTATCACCAAAAAAATAAACTCTCTAATTTGCATGAATGTGTGGATGAGAAATTAGTTTTTTTAGTAACATGGGATTGTTTCAAGGTGTGGGACCCTTGAAATTGAGACAAACATCCAAATAAGGTTAGTTCCTCTACTTAATCCTAATGCTAAACTACTCCTAAGGAAGGAATGTAGCTATCTAATCCAGTTCTAACAATCCAAGGGACCTTGGTGATAAGGAAAGATGCATGAAAATGTAAATCCTACACTAAAAAGGTGATAACACCAAGAATAGGGTGGAGAGACACTCCCAAATGATGGAAATGGAATAAAAATGAGGAAGGAGAGGGAAGACATGAGTTCCACAGTCCAAAACAACCTTGAAACCACCATTTCCATGAAACACATCAAATTTTGAACTCTGTCAGGAGAATGAAAGATGCACAAAATACCTGTAAATGCAATGAAAGGCAAGAAATTGCAATAGAACAGAAGCTAGGATATGTGAATAGCCACAAAACAAGTATTTTATTTCTTTCAAAGGATGCACAATACAAATAATGAAGGTGTAAGGAAATATTTTCCATGTAGATTCTAAAATATGAGGTCTACAACCTATAAACACATGTGCAACATTTGAAAGAGAATTGAAAAATCATTACAAGAATATCCAACACTTACAAATGAGTCTCTTTTTACAATATATAGAAATGAAAGAGAGAGAGAGAGAGAGAGAGGAAATATAGGGAAATTAAAATTCCCCTTTTAACCACCAACAAGGTGCATTAAATCTCTAAAAACAATCATGGAAACCCTACCAAACCCATTCTCCCATGTCATATTTCTTGTTAGAGAAGTCAAGAAACCATATCTCACCAAATTTGGTGGTTGAACAACCTAGGACTGCATTTTTAATGCTGAAATTTTTATCCTCTTGTTCACCAACCTAACCTCACTTAAATTAAGAAATATATATTTTAAAGTTTAAATGATGTTGATACCTTTCTGAAAAGTATAATTTTTTGAAAATTAGAGTTTTGGGTCAAAAGTTATGGCAGTTTTAAGTCCATGGTGCATGATGGGTTGAAACTAGTTCCTATGTGACTCCATAGTCTAACCATTTTCCCTTTGTAGTGTGGGTGGTTCAAATGTGTGGATACCTTAGGGAACCATGGAGCTTGTTCCTCTATTTTCTTCTAGATCCACTTTCCCCACTTTGGGGTTGAGTTTAAGTTGGAGTTGGATATTTGGACGTTAGGTGGGGCTGCAAAATAGTTCCACCCACGCTGGTTCTGCGAAACACTCTTCACCCGCAACAATATAATCTCCATTTAACTCCCACCTCACCTTCCTTTTAGTATAGCTTGAACAAAAGTGTGGGGAACTAGTTCCCCAGTGGAACTAGTTTCATCATTCCTCCATTCTCCCAAATCCCCACAATACATTATCTCCTTTGTTTTTTGACCGATTTTCTATTGTGGGAACCCCTTATGCCATGAAACTAGTTCCATGCGCAACCCAAAAACCCACATAACACTATATCCTTCCAAATTCTTTATATTGTGGGTAATAGACCAATGTGGAGAACCTTGAGCCTTTCATAATTAGTTTATGAGTTCCTCCTTTGATCCACATTTCTATAATACACTATAAATGACCCCTTTTTTCCTTTTTTTCTTGGTTTTTTGGCTAAGTATGGGATCAAGGAGTTATGAAAAATGGGGAAAGGCCTTAGAACCTGAATTTATCCATTTCAATTAGTTCCACCTTTTTCCAATCCCATATAATCAACATAATTTTATCAAAATACCTGAAAGGGGGAATTTTGGGTAATAGGTTGGCCATGATAACCAAACCCCTCTTAAAAAAACTCCTCCCATGGTCATTGTAAACCCTTATTCCACTCAACCTACCAATTGTTTCATCCTCAAAATAGCTAAGAAGAATGTGATAAAATGGTTTTCAAGTGTGTTTTATGTACAAGAAAGTATACCTAGTTTGACTTATGAAGTTACTAAGATCCAAGGTAGAGTATTTGTTCCCAAAGGCATAAAATGAACTATTATGAGCCATTTTTAAAAAAGGAATACCCTCTAGAAGATGATTGTAAGGGATCAACCAATCTAGGGGTATTGAATAAGAGTATTGAATATATCTAGGGTAGTTTGAATAAATATGTGAGGTTATATGGTGTAGGAGTCATTCAATAAAAACAAGGACATTGTGAGTACATGGAATGAAAGATTTAATGGAGAAAGTGAACTTGTTTAAAGGATTATGGGAGTTATGGAAGGATTTGAAGATAAATATATAGTCAATGAAAATATCTTAGAATTTAAAACATGGTAGAAATATCAACTTTTATCTAATTATTCACAATCTTTTGTGATAATTTGAGTCACTACAACTACCCCTTTGTCCCAAAAAGTGATTGTGCATGAAATAAAAAAATTAAAGTAGAATTAGATGCTATAAATGGATGTAATGAACTCTTTGTATTTTTGGGATTCAAAATCATATAATATTTGACCTCAAAACTCTAAGAGTCTTTCTCTCAGGTCCAAAAAAGCACTCTCCATGTAATTTCATGTTGTACGGATGACATCAAAATAGTTTTCAATTTTGGGTGAAATTTTAATCCTTAGTTGTCCCTTATCAAGAATATAAGTTTTGTCACTCAAGACATCACAACTTTCTCCCTAGGTGACCTCATAATTGTTAAACATGACCCCATTGACCCTTGGAAAATTTATTGCCTCTGGTTCCCTTTGTCCCTTGTACCTTGGTGTAAGGGGAAAACATGGACACAAAACATTTCCCATTTCTTTGGTGTGATTTCTATCACTTAACACTTTCAACTTGTGTCTTAGGCAATTGTAGATGCCCTAAAATTACATACCACCCTTTACACATTGCTATTTGAATTAATATTTACCCACATCCCACTAGAATCGATTAAAGTAATTCTATCATGCATAATACATACACGTAAACTACTTAGCTATTTAAATAAAATAAAATAAAGTATCCACTCAACTCCACATCACTAACTCACTCACTCAAGTTATAGACCCCTAAAAAAGAGGAAGATAAATACTCATGTACAACCAAATTTGAAATAAAATAAATAGCCAACTACTCAAATTAAAACCTCTTGAATTCTTATTCAAATTCATATAATTACATAGACCAAATAAACATGCTAAATCAATTAAATGCATTCATTGACATGTAACTTATTCAATGTTTGATGCATAATCCATGGCCTCTCATTTAACTATAAATAAAAGGATCATCCCATCACAAAAATATCTTAGAAGATTAAGGTGTTGCAACATTACTCTTCCTAATTTCCATTTGAATTCATATGTTGTTAGGATGCCCATTTGATCAACAAGTTTATCACTCATGCACTTGCTCTTAGCATGAAATTTTCTCCATTCATAGTAACATTTAGAGCATCCACATTCAAATCCATAAAGGATATTCAAATATCTTGGGACTTCACTCCATGCTTTAGCCATCTCATCTGAGGTTATAAGGAAATGTAAAGGGAGGACCTCGTTTAAATTTTATTGCATGTTTATTCCATTTGATAGTTTACCTTTGTTTAAATTCTGACACGCTTGGTGGGACACACAATTCTCTTACTTATTTTTATGTTCTAACTTCATATTCATATTGTTTAAAGTGTTTATAACATATTGAAATATTTAAAAGTCTTATAGTGAGCTATCTTATGATGAATTCTAAAAATCGATCATTTTTTGTTGGATTTCAATTAAATTTTGTGAAGCTACATGTGTCACATCCCTCAATTTTATTCTGTTAACCAATAAGTTAAGTCATGAAAATTTAAGTGGTTCACAAAGGCAAGAGAATAACCCTTGTGGCATAAATAGGTATGTAGCTTCACACGTGTATGTATATCCTAAAAAGGATATACACACAAATGTATAGTTGCATACGAAACCACACAATGACACTTTTTCCCTAGTGTTCATAAAATACTTGGAATTTATGAAATATTCTTGTCTACTTTAATGTTGGATTTACTTGTTAGGTGTGATGATGTGATGTGTTGATTAGACTGTTTGGTTGGTATAATTGAAGTTACTCTTACAAAGTAAGATAACTTAAGGGATTTATAAATCTTGTATGCTATATTATTTGTGTTGTGTGATGATAATCATTGAAGGCATCAAGTAAATTAAATGAGTTAGTAAAAAAATACCTAGTTTTGATGAAGTAAAAAGAGGTGTTACAACAGGTGCCTTGCATTTCCGTGGGATAGGATGCATGCACATTACTTGCAAAGTGTGTCTACGCGATAACACTTTTGTCTCCATTTCAAAGCTTGCGTATCTATTTGAAATTCAATGTCTTTGTTGAAATAGTACATCTAAATATTCAAACATGTATCTACATGATCCAACCTATGTTTGTGTGACAATGGATGTGCTACCATCATTAAGTTTTCATCTCTATTTTTTCAGTTTTCTTTCATTTTTAGCTATCTACATTTCTATTTTTCTAGTTTCAATAGCATGTGATTAGATAGGGTAGCGTTTAACTGATTTTTTTAGTTGTTTTCTTTGCATAGATTTAGATATGTGCTTTTGTGATATTATGTGTGTCTCTATGGAATTGGATGCACTTGTGTTCAATAAATTATTATTTACATTTACATAAGGCACGTCTACATTTCATGAACTTGTGTCTCTTTGTGAAGTAATTGCACTAGCATTGTTATTACTTGCATTTACATTGTGTAAGTTTTTCATATTTACATTATTTTTCCAAATTTGAATTTAATCATTCCTTATTACTTTCATAGAATTTTTATTACAATTTTATGTCATTTTAGTTTTAAAAATAGTACCTAAGAAGTTACTTAATCATTTTATAACTTTTTTACTTTGTTTAAACTTAATTTTAACTTTCATTTTCTAAAATTATTTAAGCAATTTCATTTTCAATCAACCCTATGTAGGTTCTTCTCTACCGCCTATGGGTGATTTGCAAAATAAAAAGTGGCAACAATTATTGTAAGTCTTTTATTTTTACTAATCATAAGTGTTTTACTTTCACAATTTTTATCGTGTATGCTCTTCTCTCACCTCCTTTAGATGACCTTTAGAATCAAAAGTGATAGAAATTAATTTTTAGTTAAATTATCTCCAACTAAAACCATGTCTGCTCTTTACTTGAGCCTTTGGGTGAGCTTGACAATATGAATCATTAGCAGTTGTTTTTATTATCTCTAATCATTTAGTTCTTGCAGAAAAAAAGTACTAATCTTTCTTATACAAGATTGTTTTTCTTAAAAGGATTTTCATCTTTCCCAATCAATAAAAAAATTCTAACTTGTGCGCATGCAAATTTCCTTGGCCAAAGTAAATTGAAAATTGTTGAAAAACTTGATAAAAACAATCAAAGGTACACTTTTTAAAGCTTATCAATTAGATTTTTCATTTATGATTTTCAAGTTGGAAAGAACCTTTTTTTTTAAAACCTCATATATTTGTATCTACATGTAGTGGATGTGGATTTCATCATCACTTAAACTACACCAGTGATGTGGATTTCACCACCACACACTAACACATTTCACAATGTATTATACACTAGACTTAGTCTTAAACAATGCTCGATATTTACCTCACCTCTCTACCACACGTACAAGTATTTTTTTCACGATTGGGTTTACTATGAGTATTGCCTAATATAGCTATAACAACAAAGTTTATGGAATCTTCCCTTCTAATCTTTGAGGATTTATAAGGAAAACATTCACACCATTCCACCATCATCTTTTTACATTTTCACAAATCCTATGCATTGTATATTGCAAGTCACTCCTATAAGTGGGTTAGTAATAAATTGGTGAGTATATTTTAGTATTCTAAGGGCTCTCCATATCACTTCTCTCCCCATATAGATTTGGTATACAAGGACTAGGATATATTGAAAGACACGTCTATTTAGAGAGATAAGAGATTGCATCCACCCATTCATAGAATTATTTTATGTTGCATTATTCACAAAACATTATGCTAATTACCCAAATAATTTTCCCTCTTTAACGATAAAACATTCTACAAAACTTGTTGCTTGTTGTTTGTAAACAAAGAAGGTTATATCAAACTTATATCATAAAACTTGGTTTATAGAAACATCTATTTTTTACAATTTTATATTTGAGTTTGAAATTATAGGTTGTGTTCCACAAACGCAAATAAAATCTTAGCAAAAAAAAACTATGTTGACATGGTTCTTCAAAGTATTAAGTTTATTTATGATGTTTGTGGTATTTATATGAGCATTATAATATACCATGGAATCCAAAAACATATTAAAATTATAATAATGAAGAATATATAATATTTTACACAAGGAAAATATATAAATACCATGATATATATGTAAATATCCACTAATTACTAGTTAATAATGTAAATAAGAGTTAATAAAAGGTTACCACAAGTCATTATGAGTAAAAATACTTAACATTTTCCTTTTAAATAATATATAATGATGTAAAATGAGGGGGGGAGAGAATATCACGAAAATGAGTGGGGAGAGTTAATATAATCACAAATATGAAAGAGAGGAATCAATGTAAAGCGAGAGATATGAATATAATTGATTTAAATATATATTTATGAATTTTATGTAATTATGATAAATATATATGTGATATTTTGCTTTAAACCATTGATGTGTTGAGAAATATGTTTTTTCATGTTTAATAAAGCATATTTATTTATTTTGTAAGATATATCTACCCTTTCTTGTGATGTTAGCTCTACAGGATAAATGAACTACTTAACCCTCACATTTACATTTAGGCTTAAGGTCAAAATGTTTTTGTCTGAGCACAAGTCCAACTAACTAATATCTACATGAGAGTGGTGGGAGAAAGGAGATAATTTTAAAAAAAAAAGAAAAAATGTAAATACATGTATATCATATGTGGTGAAAATATTAACATGAAGATTTATCTCGCCCTCTTTTTGAGGGGTTTTGCACTGGAGGATAGTAGGAAAAAGGGGGAGAATCCAAAGGAACAAAATTTTCTAAAAATTAAATAGGGTATATTGGTTGAGGAGAATAAATATGGAAATAAAATAAAATAAAAGATAGATTTAGAGAAGAGATAGATGGAAGAAAATATGGAAAAATAGAGATTGGAGAAGGAAAAGAAAAGGAAGTTAGTTATTACTTAGTTATGGGAATAATATTGAATTAGGAAGTGATTATTCTCCCCAACCATAAGATATTATTGAGGAAATGAACCGCATGGAAAAAAATCGCCCCCATGCCATTATAAGGTGTTATAAAAATGAGGGACTTAGTTCAAAATGAAGGAGAGACGGTTAAGGAATTTGATCAAAGATTCAAGAATATAGTGCAAAAACTAGATGAACCACCAAATGAGAAAAAGAGAATTGAATTTTTATTTCAAGATTGTTACCATATCTAAGATTATTAATTAATGGAAAATATTTCATAACATTCATGGAAGCTTTGGAAATGACGTAAACCGGAAGCGGAAGCATGGATGAGACGGTATGAAATGACATTAAAGCTAGAGAAGATGCATAACAAATTAATGTAGTTGAGACAAATGATTCACTAAAATAATTGAATAGGATACTGATTTAATTACATTTGAATTAAATCTAATTACAAAGTAACTAATATGCTAAATGATGTAGAAATGATAAAGTACAATAATGACACAAGCAAACAAGTATGTAAAGTATTAAAACCATAAGAAAGAAGATGAGATAAGAAGACTTAGCTGATATACACATAATCTAGAAGTGATATGATCTTGGATAAGTGTTGAATATGATGTAAGAATCATTGTATCTAACCTCTGTAAATTTTGGATCTCATGAATAAGGAAGGTCATGGGCTTCGCAATAGAGAGAGGGTGACTTATTTCCGATAATTGGATATGGGCACCCGTGACTATGCAAAATCTTTAGATCTAGTTCTATTGAGTCACAAGGATGTTGCAATAATTGCATGTTGATCACCTAGTAGTCACTCTTAGATCACTAAAAGTACTATTATCCAAACCCCCAAGGTGATTTTGATAACTCGTAGTTTCATTTGGATTTGGACAAGATATAATTGGGTAAAAATGGGGATATTCAGTGTTCTAAGGCCTTCCCTCCCCTTTATGTGACTCATTAATTCCATACTTAGTCAAAAAAATGAAGAAAAAATAGAAAAATGGGTCATTTTTAGTGTATGGTGGGTTTATCGGATTCGGAAGGAACACATGGAACAAGTTCCATGGAGCTAAAGGTTCCCCACAATGCCTTTGAAGCCACACAACAAAGGGCCTAATGTATTATGGGTCGGGATGGAAATGTGGGGACCAAGTGGTGTGGGGGAACCAAATGTGGGTTGAACATTTCAATGGGGTAAGGAGTTCACCACATTGGCCTTAGACCCAATGAATGAAGGGATGAGGTGTATTGCAAAAATGCGGGGAAAGGGTAGAACAACATAATGGTTCACCGGGATCAAAGGTTCCCCATAGAGGTGCTCAAGCTATAACACAAATTAGATGCAAAATTATGTGGAGGATGGAGTTTTGGGATAGCTAAAATAATAATAACGTGAATTACGGATCAAACATGACCCTAGGGAACCAGGGGTTGGGTGGAATGGTTCGTTAGTTCCAACCAAACCGATAATACACCCAACACTAAAACATAGACTATCATGGAAAAAAAGGCCCAAATGGAACAAATGGAACACTTCCTCAATTCCCTCGTTCTCTAAATCTCTAATCCATCTACACCAAATTGAAAATGATTATCATGATTTGTAGAGCCTACGGGAACTCCCAACCCCTAAAATTAAAATGTCCATAAATTTTAACTTGTTGCTCCAATTATTACAAACTTGGTACCGTTGGAAAGATATCAGCATCCTCTACACCAAAAAACTATATTTATTAATGTTTATGATGGTAGGTTTATGTAAAAGAGGAAAACATTCCAGCATTAAAGATGTAGTTCTAGGTTGTTGAACAACCAGTTTTAATGAGGTATGGTGCCCATTTCTTCTCCCATAAGAAAATTGATATGGGTGAATGGGCTTGAAAGGGTACTCATGATTTTTTTTAGAGATTTAATGCACCTTATGTGATCATAATAAGGGACCAAGCACTAAGAATATACTATCTCCACCTAAGGTTGCATCCATAAAATGTATCTATAGCCCCATTTACATCCATCTAGCTCCATCACAAGGGACAAATGTTGGCTCATCTTCATCACACTTCATATGAGGGGGGTCTATTATTTCCAAGAACACATTATTTACATTCTACATCTAGCTACTTTCTCACTACTTCAAGTGTGACATACACAATAGTAACCTAGGGCACAATTTTGTACACACACACACACACACACACAGAACTACATTGGGTGTGAGATGTAGTGTGTTTGATCCCACATCTAATCCATAGGGAGGAAGGTGGACTAGGCTCAAAAAATAGTAGGGGAGTGGGGAAACGTAGTTGGACCAATGTGAAATGTTATTTTGTAGCTAGGGGTGGGGTATTCCTCTCGCTTGCCTACCAACACTTCCCGAGGGAGTGAAAAGGAGGCACCCGAACAAAGGGCATGGCTGATATCCCTACTATTTTTTACTCTACCTTGGTCATGGTGAGAGGACCGAGATGTGGTCAAGGGAGCACATGGCATAGATATATTCTGGAATGATATCCTGGATCCATCAGATTAGACTATCATGGTCGGGCCGAGCCACCGGATGCAACAATCACTTGGAAAGAGGGGTCACTTAAGCATTGCAAGCACCGAGAGACCTAATATGGACTACTAAGGACAGTGTTATCCTGAGCCACACATTTTATCCCATAAGTTTACACAATTTGTGTGTAGGTTGATGATGGGGATGTCAGATCGGGGGTGAGAATATGCAAGGTCTACGCATCAACGATGGGTTCTCCGGGGCATATATGTAAAGTATGAATAGATAGTCTGAGATCCACATAGTGTGTTATGATGTTTTCCAAAGGGTGTTCAAATTTTTAGTGGGGATAAGAGGGAATTCAACCAAAGAATGGGAAAAGGGGAAAATATTTCAACGGTAATGGGGGGAATTCCAAAACAAAATGTCAATTATCGTGTGTCCCTATTATTACATGAATACAAGTGAAGAAATGAATTGGCCTTTTGCAGGAGAGATTTGAAATCTTTGGGAAAACCCAACTCTAAATTTCTTGCAATCTAGCTTAGTACACCTAAGGCTAAATTATCCCATGTAAACCCAACTCTAAATTTCTTACAATCTAGCTTAGTACACCTAAGGCTAAATTATCCCATGTAAATCATGACTAGATAGTCTGTATCAAGGGACCCCCAATATTTACAATTAATACCCCCAAATCCTACTTAGTCTGTAAGGATATTTTTATAGGCTTCAAAAATGATGCTTTTAGGTACTCTAGAAAATGTCAATTTCTCACACCCTTCTTAGTGAAGAGCTAAGTATTTACAGGATACACTCACAATTGAGTTACAACCACAATTCACACAAAATCATAACAAAATACACATATCACTTCCTTCTCAACATCAATTCACAACAAGAACAAAATAAATATAAAAAAATCCTGATGAATTTTCCAAATGAGACCCATTAAACTTAGTAAAAACAAGGGAGACATATATTTACGCTCACAAATCTAGATAATGACTATACACATGCAATCTTCTTAACATAGATTCCAGATAATTGAGTTATATAGAGAAAATTCTTCATCAGAAAATTATGTTGTCTCCATGGTTGGTAATGCGTCTAAAAATTCCCTCTAGTTTTTCCCTCAAGAGGTTCCCTCCTGTTTTCTTCTTTCCAAGACCTCCTCCCAAAAGAGAGAACCCCTTTTTTATAAAAACCTCTTTTCATCTTAAATATTTCCTTATCATCTCAAGGTTTTAGAGCATATTCCTTGGATCTCCAACAAACTATCACTTCCCTTAACTTCTCGGGGCCGCCACAAAAAAAATGAAAATAATTACTCACAAAACAACTGCTAATTTTTCCAACTTCCACCATGTCCTTCATACATCATCATGATGTAACAAACTTTTTTCTAGGTCATGTCAAATTTAATATTTAAAATTTCCACATATGTATAAGCATGACATGGCTAGAAAGCTTAATGTGAAAAGACATTTTTGAAATGGCCATGCCTTTAATTACCCTTCGGTGACATGTTCCCTATAAATAGTTGATATTTATTTAAACCTCACACGTACCTATAAATCAAAATGGGATATGGTATTAATAGTGAAATGATGTCCTTTTCCATATCATCTTTAGTACCATGCCTATTCAAATGTTCTACCATCCTTCTGATTCATTGTCAATCTTTTATAGAGCCTTCGCTTTCCATTTTAGACCACCATATATGAAATTTTAGGGCCATTTCCCATCATGTTGTTCCATTCCATATCATTTCTCTCAGTAATGGCCTTGTATTATTTCAATGCAAGTCCTTCAGAAGAGGAATTGGCCCACATGGGCCAATTCTTCCAACTCTTTGGGCTGAACAAGGCCCTAATTCATCAAGTTTTTAGTGTACCAAATGTTGGAGCCAATCCCCATGATTTCCCTCATTGGGAAGCCCTGGTGTTTTCCTTCTTGAATCATTTTTCGAGATGTGTCCTTCCTTCCCAATTTTTCAAACCTTTCACTTCCACCTAGTCCACCTAAAGTTCCATTTAAGTCTAGAATCCTTGAGGAATCATTGGTCTCACCATTTCCTATGTATTCGCGATGACCATTGGCATATTTTTAAGGCATATTATACCCCCTCCCTACTAGAAACATAGCTCCCTCTTTTGGCCAAAACATAGGAACCCAAAATTGAAAATCCATCCTTAGATTCTCACATGAACATAACAGAGGAGTGGCTTGCAACATTAGAGTCCACTTTGGAAGATATCCAAGTTATGGTTAGAGTGCAGGAATTTTCTCCAAGAAGAGGCATGCCCTCCCTCATGCCCAAATTAGTGACATGACACCATTTCAAGAGGCCCATTTAACTAGAGGCCGGTGCACCAAAGCATATGAAAGAGGATGGCTCGCTCTACACGAATGGGTGAAATCACTGAGTAGAGGAAGGAGCTAGTTGGCATTCTAAATGGGCCGAGAGTGAGCATCCCTAAATTACATGAGAAATGGATGTCGAGGGGCCTAGGAGAGACATATAATTCATCTCCAAAGCATTGTGTCCCATAAGGATTTCATTCAACATTGAGACCAACTCGATGCATGGCCCAAATGTGACTAAAATAATGGAAGTTTGATATAAGTGCCATTATGTTATATATATCTAAATGTATCTTGTTTTATTATTTTATGCGTATACTTATTCAACAGAGGGATGGGGCCCCTTAAATAGAACCCCAATTTTTTTACTGTAAATCATACGTTTGATTCTTCTCTTTTTTTCCTTTTCACTACACTCAAAAATTTTAATGTGTTCATAATATTGCATTTGTTTAATCTTCAATTACAAGAAAAAATACCCCCTTAATATTCAAATTTTCAAGGGGAGACTCTCATGTCTGCACAATACTTATTTTTAGCATAGAATCTCAAAATCCCAATTTTTCATTAAGGCACAGTCTATCCCATTCATTTGATTATGTGAAATCCTCATGAAATTTTATAATAGCAACAATACCATTTGCATACTTATCCATCCGATTGTAGCAGACACAACAAGAAGGATAAATAATCCTCAAAATAAAACCCTCATCGATTTTTCTTCTTGAAAAATGACTCATGTAAGGCAGAATACCATTGAAAATAGGACAAACATAAATGGGTACTAACATTGGCTCCATCGTGGGGATAGACTCCCCCATTGGGTGTCCAAAGAACATAAGAAACAATACTTGAAGAAGATCACCAGACGCCTATCCATTGGGAAAAGGAATCAAAAGATGATCAAAACTGCAAGTCATAACTATGAGAGAAAAAACCAACAACCAAACACCAACAAAAACCCAAATATGAACCAAGAAGGATAAATCATGCAACTATAAAATATACATGAAAACCATCAGGGTCAAGAGGACCCAAAAACCTCTATGAGAATCCACCGAGATCCCATACAACACACCTTTGTCCTTACAAGATACACAAGTTAACCCACCAATTTCCAAAGGTAATTATCCCAACAACTATAACTGAAACATAGATTATCAACTGGTTTCCATTACCTAGAACCCCTTAATTTTGTAGAAGCAAAGACATGTCTAAATTCATACCTGTAGACCCACTTTTCTCTTCAGACAGTCCATCCATAAATGATTTCATTTTCACAACACACCATACAATATAGCAATCTAACAACTTGCATGTGTTTCTCAAGATGTCCAATAAATTTCTCTTTTTCTAGAGTAGATAAATCTTCATTCATCTAATCCCTTCTAAAATAAATATAGGCATCAAGGAACAAATCAACATACTCACATTGATTTGCATTCACCATACCTGATTTTGAAAGGATATCATCTTTTCTCATTACATTCTTATCAATAGGCAAGAAATTGAAACAAAACTCCATACAGACATCAATCTCATTTTTCGAAGGGGAGGGAATAACCTATATTTAAAACTTGCAATCCTTAGGTGAAACAACTTGTTACATTCCCAAAGGTTTTGGAAATAAGGAATGCTCCATCACTTGATAAAAAATACTGGATCAAGAACATCCACCCCCTTCTTTATAGGTAATCTAGTATTGACATCCTCTAGGACCAAAGCCAAATCACTATCCTTATACCTTTCATTGATTGATATAGTATTCTTAGTATTATTACCAAATTGATATTACCCTTTATCAAGGTAATTACACCAGTTTTAGGAACACATAAGGGATCAACTCATTAGTATTCATGTTTGCAAATTTTGTATGATTTATCCACAATTTCCACTTTACAAATTCATCTGACAACTTATAACATATTTAGAGATGCTTCTTTTGTTCCATTATTGCATCAAGCATAAAACATATGTCTTATACTTCGAGGAGAACCTCTGCTATATTTAGAAATAATTTCATCCTTTAGCGAGAAAAAATCATAATAAAATGAAGTATAACCTATATCCGAAACCACTATATCAAAACTGACATACTATGGAGGAAACATTCCATAACTCATCGAGTTGTTTGGGAATGTAGAGGGTCGATGGAAGACACCCCACCACTTTGGTCTGTGGAACCATGTGGCACATTTCTTCTTGCAGTTCCTAATTTAGATTCATCAACATTAAGCATATTTTCTACAACACAATGGGCGTGGGGCATTGAAAATTTGTCACACAAGACACAAACATAACGAATATGATCTTCTTGCTCAACACATTCTTCAATTAGTGTCTTAACATTTAACACATATCATGCAATGTCAATTTCTTCATTCCTAAAACATATGAACCTCCTTCCTTCAACTGAATACATGGCATCTCCACCATGTCCATAGAAAAGGGAAGTAAGGTCATCGTTGAATTGATTTCCAAATATTGTTACCATTTCCATCCATGAACAAACAGAGCTCTGAGGTAAAGAATTAAACTAGTCTCTAGCATTTTCTTACAATGTTTGCACAAATAACCTCATAAAAACATCTTCATAACTCACTTGGTATTCATGCATCATTTCCTCAAACATGGAAATATTTTGTTCCATATAATTTGAGTCTGATTCTAGTAGGGATATGATGGGGGTATCCTAATATTTTATCAAAATTCCAAAGGTTTGAACGAACTTGGTTTAAAAGGGACTTTAGAAGGACCACAAATCTCACTAATATCACAGATACTCATGGAATGCTTCACAGAAAACTAAATTTTTCATATAAATATTCACCTTATAAATTCTAGATGATATAATGGCAAAAATTGAACACAGAGTCTAAAAAGGAAACAAAAATTTAGTTGAAACACACAAAAAATGAAAAAACTATTTGTCTATTACAACCAAAAGGATAACGGATTCACCGCTAGAGTGATAACTCTAGAAAACTAAACTATACAAGATCATGAGACTAAATCATAAATTAAGACACATTTTCAAATGTCACAAAGAACCATAAAAGAAGGTCTAATCAAAAACCCAGATGAATACCCAATGTAGTTTTTTCCCCATAAACGGCGCCAGAAATGGTGTTGGCTCCTAGATCTACCCCGCATGGGGAAGGGAGCTAGGCTCAAAACCTAGTAGGGAAGTAGAGCAATGGAGTCGAACCCATGTGAAATTTCATTTGGTAGCTTGGGGTGGGGTCTTCCTCCACTCGCCCGTAAACCCTTCCCGAGGGAGTGAAAGATAGGCACCCAAATAAAGGGTGTGGCTGATATCCCTGCTACTTTTGACTCTACCTTGGTCAGGGTGAGAGGACCCGAGATGGGGTCAGGGGAGCATAGGGCATGACCGGATTCCAGAATGATATCCCACATATGTTGGATTAGACTATTATGGTCATGCACAGCCACCAGATACAACACTCACTAGGAAATAGTGGTCACTTAAGCATGCAATCATCTGAAGACCTGATATAGACTGCTAAGGGAGGTGTTAGCCCTACCCACACATTGATCTCATGGGTTTACACAAGTTGTGTGCAATTCGATGATGGGTATTTGAGATTGGTCGTGAGAACATGCAAGGTGTATGCATCGATAATGTGTACTCTAGGGAGGATTGTAAAGTATGAATAGATAGTCTGAGATCCACGTAGTGTGTTAAGATGTTTACTAAAGGTTGTTCATATTTTTAGTGGGGATAAGAGGGAATTCAATCAAACAATGGGAAAAGGGGAAAATATTTCAAGGGTAACTAGGAAAATCTAGAAACAAAATTTCGATTATAGTTTCTCTCCATTATTACATGAATACAAGTGAAGAAATGAATGGGCCTTTTGCAGGAGATTGGTTTGTAGGGAAAGCTCTAGGAAAACCAAACTCTAAATTCTTGACAATCCATCTTAGTACACCTAAGGCTAAATTATCCCATACAAATCATGGCTGAATAGTATGTGTCAAGAGACCCCCAAGATTTACAAATCATACCCCCAAATCCTACACAATCCACAGGGAGATTTTTATAGGCTTCGAAATGATGCTTTCAAGTACCCCCAGAAAATGTCAAATGCTCACAACCTTCCTATCAAAGATTTGATTAGTTGCAGGATACTCTTGCAATTGATTTACAAACCACGATTAACACAAAATCATAACAAAATACACATATAACTTCCTTCTCAACATCAATTTAC
Source organism: Taxus wallichiana var. yunnanensis (assembly GCA_018340775.1). Lineage (NCBI taxonomy): Eukaryota > Viridiplantae > Streptophyta > Pinopsida > Cupressales > Taxaceae > Taxus > Taxus wallichiana. The sequence continues at coordinate 332,295,609 of CM031233.1, read as the reverse complement.
AAAAAAATAAAGGAAATATCACAAATCCTGATGGATTTTCCAAATTACACCCATTAAACTTAGGAAAACAAAGGGAGACATATATTTACACTCTTAAAGCTAGTTAATGACTATACACATACAATCATATTAACATAGATTCCGATAATTGAGTTACATATAAAAAAATCATCATAAAATTATGTTGTCTCCATGGTTGGCAATGCATCTACAAATTCCCTCTAATTTTCCCTCAAGAGCTTCCTGTACTTTTTTCTTCTTGCCAAGACCTCCTCCCAAAAGAGAGAATCCTCTTTTTCTAAAACCCTCTTTTCATCTTATATATTTCCTTATCAACTTAAGGTCATAGATCATAATCATCGGATCTCCAAAATACTATCATTTCCCTTAACTGCTTCAATTTATGTGAAAAAAATGCAAATGATTACTCACAAAACAACTACCAATTTTGCTAACTTTCATTATGTCCTTCTTACGTGATCATGATGTAGCCAAATTTTTTTCTAGGTCATGTCACATTTAATATTTATAATCTCCACATGTGTATAAGCATGTTATGGCTAGAAAGCTTAATGTGACAAGAAAATTTTGATATTTGTGGGCCTTTAATCACCCTTCTACAACATGTTCCTCATAAATAGTTGATCTTTATTTAAACCTCACATGTACCTATATATCAGAATGGGATATGGTATTAATAGAAAAATGATTTCCTTCACCACATCAGCACCACCACCATGCCTATTTAAATGGTATACCATCCTTCCCATTCATCGCAAATATTTTATAGATCCTCCCGCTTTCCATTTTGGACCGCCATCTACAAAATTTCAGGGCCATTTCCTTTCTTGTTGTTACATTCCATATAAGTTCTCTCAAAAATGGTCTCATATTCTTTGAGTGCAAGTCCTTCAAAAGAGGAATTGGCCCACATGGGCCAATTATTCCAAATCTCAAGGCCGAACGAGGCCCTAATTCATCAAGTTTTTAGTGTGCTGAATGTTAGATCCAATCCCTGATATTTCCCTAATCAGGAAGCCCTGGTGTTTTCCTTCTTGAATCATTTGGCTGAGATGTGTCCTTCCTTCCCAATTTTTCAAACCTTGCACTTCCACCTGGTCAACCTAGAGTTCCATTTAATTCTAGAATCCTTGAGGAATAACTGGTCTCACCATTTCCCCCTTGTTCACGATGACCATTGGCATATTTTTAAGGCCTATTATGCCCCTTCCTTGATATAAAAAAATATCTCTCTTTCGGGCCAAACACGGGATCCCAAAAGTAAAGATCCATCCTCATATTCTCACACAAACAGAACAGAGGAGTGACTTGTGGCATTCAATTCCACTCCGGAAGATATCTAAGTTGTGGTTGGACAACATGCATTTTCATCCAAAAAAAGGAATGCCCTCCTTAATGCCAAAATTAGTGACATGACACCGGTTTGAGAGGCATGTCCAACTAGAAGCCAATGCACCAAAGCATATGAAAGAGGATGTCTTTATCTACATGAATGGGTGAACTTCCCTAAGCAGAGGAAGTAGTTGGTTGACATTCTAAATGGGATGAGAGTGAGCATACCTAAATTGCGTGAGAAAGGGATGTTAAGGGGCATGGCGGGAGAATATAATTCATCTTTAGTGTCGTGGCCCATGAGGATTTCATTAAATTTCAAGACCAACCACGAGCGTGCCCTAAATGTGACCGAGGTAATGGAATTTTGATATAAGTGCCCTATATATATATATATATATATAATGTATATCTGAATGTATCTTGTTTTCTTATTTTGTTTGCATAATTATGTAATGGAAGGTTGGGGCCCCTTAAATAGAAACCCAATATTGCTACTATAAATCCTACATTTTAGTTTTCTCTTCTGTTTCCTTTTTACTACACTCAACAATTTTTTGTGTTCCTAATATTACATTTGTTTAATCTTTAATTACAAGAAAAACTACCCCATTAATTTGTTACACATCTTTCTAGTGACATGAAACCAAGTAAAGCATAGTGAAGTACTGAAATGCATTTTAGCTTAACTTATAAATCAAGCTTCTAAAGTTGAAATTGATAAATTCATAATTATTTTCAAAGTGTTTGGCCAAAGTACCACATTAATCTCCCAGGCCCAAAACTTCATCCAATTCTGAGTGTTTATGTGCACCAATTGGGTTTTGGACCATAAATGAAATCTCGTAAAATCCTGATTACCCGACTCATCGCCAACATCACACTTTTTCTATTATTAATATAATCCAGGAAATATTAAATGGAATTCCAAAAAGGACCAATCCTTAGGCCTCATGGGGAGACTATCATGTCCACACAATACTTATCTTTAGCATAAAATCCCAAAATCTTGATTTTGCATTAAGGCATAATCTGTCCCATTCATTTGATTATGTGAAATCCTCATGAACTTTTATAATAGAAATAGTACCATTTGCATACTTAGCCATCTAATTTTAGTAGACACAATGGGAAGGATAAATAATCCTCAAAATCGAACCCTCATCAATCTGTCTTCCTCAAAAAGGACTCATGAAAGATATAATAACATTGAAAATAGGACAGGACATAAATGGCCACTAACATAGTGCAACACACATTAGTAAGTCCATAATTATGGCAGCTAAGGCAATTTTGACCCCTCATTTTTAATTTTATTTTTTAGGATTTGATGTCTATTTGAGGGTTGTCTGATTTCTTTCTTCATTGTAGGTTTATGAGTGCCTCAACAATCCTACTGTGACACACACGCGAGAAAAGGTGAACAAGTGTTAACCTTTTGTGATACCTCAATAGATGTTTTTTGAGCGGGGCATTTAGAAACAAGACTAGGGTGCCCATAGGTGTCCTCATCCCTCTCCAAGTTCCCAGTCCAATCAAGTATGCCATATCTACATTTTCAAGGCTTATGTTTTATGGTCTCCCACTCCGTTTCAGCCTGTCATCACTATGACATAGTCCAACAACTTTTGGGAATCAGCTAAGGCTCTTTTAACCCTCTTTATAACTAGGTTTTCATAATTTATTACTTAGTTTCTTGGGTATTATTTCTATATTTCATTGTTTATTTATTTATTGCTTTCATGGCATTTATATTAGGCTATAATATTACATTTTTATCATTAATTAAGGTAGAGGAACTATCCTTCTTTGGAGGTTTTTATATAAGTAGAAGGTCCCATAACTTGAGAGACAATCTTATATTACCCAAAAACATTGATTGCTTATCTATACATTCATGTAAATTAGAGGGTGTTGGTTTTTATTGATAACAGTTTTGGCATGCCCAGTGGGACAATTTTGAGGTTAATGCTTCTATTCTTCTAATTTTTGGTGTGTATCTTCATAAATTTCATCCTTTAGAGGCTTTGCAACAACACATATGACAACTCTAATCTATATATTTACTAGTTTCAACAACATCAGTGCTTAGTTTCATGAGAATAATTTAGACTAGGTCAAGAGAAGCAAAAGAAGGATCATTTTACTATTTATAGTTTTCACCAAGGAGAAGAAGAAAGGGCATATTAGTATATATATATCACTTTCTCCAGAACTCATTCTACTCCACCTCATGGTAGACCCTTTTTGTAGTAATCTAGAATTTTAAGAGATATTGTAATCATGGAAGCATAGATAAATATTCCCTTTTCAATGTTAATAGTGGTATTCATTTATCCCTCAATGCACAACATGATATATCAGTGTTTGCACTTAAAATTATTCCTTTCTTCACTGGTGAAAATCATACTACCCCATCTGATCACACATTAATGTTATCTTGGTTCATGATATTATTGAAGAAGATGTTGCAATTAGACTTTTGGCCTCATATTTCAAGGGAAAATATTTGCAATGGTACATGATTTTAATACCTGCTTCAACCAACAACCGAGATCACCTTGGCACAACCATGTGTAATCATTTTGACAACAAATAAGATCACCTTTCTTTAGTAGAGAAGCTAACAACAAAAAAGAGATCCCATAAGGAGCAGATGATGGATTTTGACATCGAATCTTAAAGCATTTTGGATATAATTCCTCAAATGGTAATACCTACACCCCAACATGAATTTATTTATTATATAAAATATTTGAACAGTGATATTTGGGTTATGATTGAATCCATAGGGGGTAGAATTTTACCATGTGCTTATATCATTTCTATTAGGGCTGAGAATAGTCTTATTCAAACTGGGAAAATTGCTCCTAGACCTCCAATGCCTATATTCCCAGAGATTGAGAAACCTAATCCTCAACAAGCCCTTGAATTAGCCCCTATCCCAACCTTGAGAAATCAAATTTCTAGTCAAACATCTAATTCCTCAGGTACCTCAACCGAGTTGTAAGAAGTAATGAAACAATTGAAAAAATTTAAGAATGAGTTGGTATCCATTAAGAGGTAGAAAGCCCAAAATTTCAAACCTTATCACCCTCCATACAAACCTAATAAACCCCCTTATCAGCCAAATAAGCCATTATCCCACGTAACTCCTCAAAATCAAAGTTAGTTTCCTCTTGCAAGGTCATTTCAACCATATAATGCAAATGTGCTTAGTACGTCTCAGGATTTGGTTCATGTTTAAAACAATCTTGTCCAATATTATGAGTGGTGTTTCCCTTGTCATGTTCCAAAAAACCAAGCAACATACCCCAATGGAATTTTTAAACAATATTTGATGGTGTAAAGTGCATTTTTCCTCAAGACGCACATATAGAGTAAAATCAGAAGCAGATAGTAACTCAAGAGACACATCTAGGTGACACTTCACTTATAAATTGGTAAGTGTAAGACTTTTGTGGAGTAAACTAGAAAATTACTTAAGGTGTGGCTGCAAACACTAGATCTAGGAAAAGAGCTATAGAAGAGGGATATTCAGCAAATGTCAATCCTTTGGAACCTTCCTTGACATTCCAAAAGAATAGAAGCTCAAACATATCTCCAAACATGCAAAATCAGCTGAAGGGTCCTTTTATATCAGCTCAAGTGCAAGACAAGGTTGTTGTAAAGTTAGTGTAGCAAAAGGAAAAATAAAATACTTTCAATATCCTTGAAAAAATGAAGAAAAACAATGTGAGCATATAAAAGTGGGAGTCACTAGCAATCCCAGGAGAAAAGGATCTCTTATAGACATTTATGGCCAATATGTCTATTCTAAACAAGTCATCTAAGCAACAGGAAAAAGTTCTCACCAATGTAATGTAATAGAAGGAGGATTGACCAAAAAGAACATGAAACCTCCACCCTTCTATGTATCTTTGATCTTCAAGAATAATTTGGTGCATAATTTCATGATTGACTCCAGAGCAAATAACTCAAGTAATGCCAAAATAGATTGCAGACTAGCTAGATCTTAAGTATGAATCTCTTACTAAAAAGAGTAGTGCATTTGGATGGGACGGTAGTCGGAATTGTTAGAGTTATCATAGGGTTAAGCCTCACATTATGTACATGCCCAAATGTTTCAGTTCCTCAAGATATTTTCATAATTGATTTACCTTCCACTCTTTGCTCTATGTTTTTCTAAAGAGATTTCACGTGCTAAAATTGAAGTATACTTATTAGTTGATTAGCCTCATATTCTCTAAAAGACTAGATATGGAACTAAGTGTAACATCAAATCTGAACCTATTACCACATACCATATATAAATCCTTATGTTCTCATCCCCATAAATGTAAATTGTACCATCTTTTATAAATAGGATTTTCCAAGAACCAAAGAGATAAATACTCATATTAAGGGAATTCCTAACTTACTACTTAATCAGTGGAAAAATGAGTGCTATAAATTTGATCCATATTAGTAGATTGAGGAATCTAGACTTGGTATTTACTATTTGTATGAAGAGAATATAAGCCTACCTATTATTTTTAAACCAACCAGTGAGGAAGAAAATGGTATTTGGAAAATGTTATTTAATGGATCAAGAAGTAGACAAGGAGCAGGAGGAGGTGTAGTCCTTATGTCTCATATTGGTATAAATTACTATTCCTCTTTCAAGTTTCAATTCAGCTTCTCCAACAACACAGTGGAGTATGAATCTCTCATTCATGGTTTGAAATGAGAAAGGAAGAAGAACACAAAAAGTTTGTAGACATTTGGGAATAGTGAACCAAGTTAGAGGATCAAATGCAACCAAGAATGGCTTGCTAAAATATTACAAGTAGATAGTTTGGGATCTTTTGGAATATTTTGAAGCTTTCAATATCCTTTCCATCCCAAGGAAAGAGAACAAATCTTCTGACATACTAGCCGTAATTAGGGAAAGGTTTGACGTGGTTAAAAATGTTAAAAGGAAAAATTGCAACCTCACATCATGTTGATAGTGAGACATGACATGTTATGTTGTAAAATGACACAAATTGGCAAGTATTTGAGAATGATCAGTAGATTGTCAATTTCATTCAAGAAGAAGCTGATTTTTCTTCAAAAAATTAGGACAAGTTGGAGAAGCAATATGGAGACCAAGTGGTTTAACTTATATCAAATAAATTTCCCAAGGGCCTAGTGACCCTGGAATCCATTTTCAACCGAATGGTTCAAAAAAGAAAAATAAATCATAACGGGAAAGGATAAAGATTCAAAACCCATCTTAGTTGATGAGGGAAAATTACTTTAGGTTGGAAAGGTCAACACTCTAAAAGAAAAAGGTTCTTTTGTAGAACTTTTCTAAGAATTTTTTGATATTTTTGCATGGAGATATGAAGAAATTATAGGTTTTTATCCTAGATTAACTTAGCACACCCACAAGCTTCATTCAAGTGCCAATCCTATAAGAAAAAATAGAGACATGTCAATCCACATATTAAGCTCTTGATGAATAAAGAATTGAACAAATTGATTGAAGTAAACATCATATTTCCCATCAAATATTCATCTTGGTTTGATAATCTAGTTTTAGTACAAAAAAGGAATGGAGAAATTATGTTGTGTGTTGACTTTAAAATTTAAACAAATCTTCCATAAAATATTACTACCCACTTCCCTTTATGGAAAAAATATTACAAATGGTAGTAGGTTTTGAAAATTTTTCTCTCTTAGATGGTTACTCTAGCTACAATCAGATCGTGGTGAAGGAGGAAGGTCAGTTCAAGAAATCCTTCACTACAAAATAAGGAACGCATGCTTATAGGAAAATTCCATTTGGCCTATCAGACATAGGGGAAACCTTCCAAAGAGCCATAGATATGAAATTAAAAGGGTTTATTAATAAAATTATTCTCATGTACCTTGACGACATCATAGTGTTCTCCAAGAACACATTTGATCATTTTCTCCATTTGAGAAAAATATTTGAAAGATGTATACATTTTGGAGTTTCTCTTAATCCTAAAAAATACATCTTCCTAGCTCATGGAGGTAAAATCATTAGCGACATTATTTCTAAAGAAGGGTTAAGCATTGATCCAAAAAGAGTTAGTGACATCCTTGTATTTCCATTACCCAGTCACAAGAAAGCACTTCAAAGTTTCTTGTTAAGAATTTACTTTTTTAGAAGGTTTGTTCCTAATTTTTCTAACCTTGTCAAACCATTAACACTGATTATGAAGAAGAGTATGGACTTCAAATGTACCACTGAAGGGAAAAAAATTAAAGCTATAAAAAATAAATTTCACGGGCCCCAACTCTCATCAATCTTGATGTCACAAAATATTTTATTTTACATGATTTTTGTGGAATAAAGACAATATCATCCATATTGGCACAATTGAATGAGGAGTGATTGGAGAAACTTGTTGCATTTTTCATCTAACCCTTGAATACTATGAGGTTAGATATCATTTATTGAGAAACATGTATTGGTTATCATAAAAATCTTGATAAATTTTAGACATCTAATATCCAACAACAAGATCCATTTGCTAGTTTCAAATGTTGCTGTGAAAAACTTCCTCTTGAATAAGGATCTAAACAGGAAAAGAGTTGGTTGGATAAACAAAGTGATGAAGTATGACATTGATATCTGTTAGAATTTGAGGATTCTAATAAATACGGATTTAATCAACTTACATATTATATAATGTTACGATAAATATTTAAATAAACATTACATCATAACATAAGTAAATAAAGAAATACTTACATGAAATAAATAACATAGGTGACACATTATTTATAGTGGAAAACCCCAATAGGGTAAAAACCACTTTGAAAATAACCTTTTACTTCAGAGAACTTATTTTACATCTAGTAAGATCACCTCCTCCTTTAAAACCCTATTTACCAAGGGTAAAATCAAATCACTTGATTTGCACACCTTTGATATATTTCTCAAATATATCAAATGAGGACCTAAAGTCCTTTATATAAGGTGATTGGGTATGTCTCGACCCACCTTTTCAACCTAACGCAGTTGACACATACACTTAGGTTTATAATATTTAATATTATAAATATAATCATTTCATGATATTAAATATTTAACCTAAAGTATATACCTAGGTTAGCATATTTAATAATAAAAATATAAATATAAATATTATTAAATATTAACCTATATATTAGTGATAGACCCATATACATTAAGGTTGGTCAGACCACTTAATCATTATGTTCCAACACTCCCCCTTAATGTTAAGTGGGATAACATAACATATGCCAATAGATTACCTACTCGTGGTACACTATATGATTTACAATCCTTAAACCATAAATGTTTTAGGCTAGCATATCGGTTGAAGGAATTATAACACCTTCATCATACTTAATTTATGTTTTAGTACAAAATAATTTGAATCCCAAAGATCATCCCATGATCAGTGGCTAAGTATGATTTGTAAGTTTTACATGTTCTCACATGTCCTCATAAAAGATTATTGAACCCAAGCATATAGAGTCTTTTACAACCAAGGACCTCCTTAACAATATTCTTATACTAGATGTTTAACTAGTAAACTCAATAGCACTAAAGAGTTTACTAAAGACTTCCTTTAAGATATTTCTACACTTCTTTATAAAAAAGAAGCTGAGGAGGTATACATGCCCAAAGGTATACGTGCTCGAAGGTATTTTTACACTTTCCCAAAGGTCTTTTACAAATTCCGAAGGTATTTTTACAAAAACTATGTTCCATTAGGAGGTGACATTGTAATGCACACCCCCTCAATGGAAACTCTTAAAATCTAAGCTTTTCATGAAAGTGACAAAACTTTGCAGCACCAGGGGACTTTGTAAAGATGTCATCGCTTAACACCTTCTCATGGGTGAAGTGCATATGTATCTCAATGTGTTTCATCCTCTTGTGTTGAACCAAATTCTTAATCAAGAGTAATACAACTCTGGCCACCACATAGAAGAGGAATACTTCCTTTAACTTCTATGTGTATCTCTACCAACAACCGTTGCAGCCACATGGCTTCTTTACTTCTTCCATTGTACTTCTCTTCCTCAGTAGAAGAAATGGAGATTTTTATTGTATTTATTGTTCCAAGTAATGGTTTCTACACTAAAAACTTAAACACATATTCAAGTATATTTTATAACACAATATTAGTATGATTAGAATCACAAAATCCATATAAGATAGCATTTTCATTCTTAGTATAATGCAACCCATAATTGATTGTTCTTTTCAAATATCTAAAAAAATTGTAAGATTCTAATGATCTCTAAAAAAGGTTCCTGCATAAACCTTGAAGTAATTCCTACTATATAGGAAATATTTGAACTATTTATAGTTAGATAAATCAAACTATCAACTAACAACGTAATAAAATAGGATTAAAAATTTTCATATGCAAATTTAGGATCAATATTTATTCCAACTTCCATTGAAGTAGAAAATGGTTTACAATCAATCATAAAAACTTTTTAAATACAATGGTTGTATATTTTGTTTTGAAAAATAACAATAGAATTAAATACAATCATACAAATAACATGATGTGAGAGACCTAATTCATTCATTTCAAATTACTACTTAAATCTTTAATCCTATGAATTAAATTAGAATTTTCACCAAAAAGAAGTAAATCATCAACATATATACATATAATGATAATATGCGAGTCTTATTGCTTAATGAATATATCATTGTTAGAAGAACAATTAACAAAACCTAAAATTTTAAAAAAGGAAACAATTTTCGCATACCAAGCTCCAAGATCTTGTTTTAAACCATACAAGGATTTCTTTACTTATAAACATAGTTTTCTTTACTTATAAACATAGTTTTCTTTACCAATTTCTTCAAATCCTTTAGGTTGCAACATGTAAAGTTCTTATTTTAAATCGTAATTCAAAAAAGTATTTTTCTTATCCATTTGGTGGATTTACCACCCAAATTGAGTGGAAATTAAAAATAAGGCCCTAACAGTACTCATTTTAGCTACCGGAAATGTCGCAACATAATCAATACTAGGTTTCTGAGTGAAACATATAGCAACAAGTCTAGCTTTATGTTTGTTAATACTACCATCAACATTATATTTTACTTTGTATATCCACCTAGACCCTATAATACTTTGGGGCTCAGGTTCATACAAGGTAATTAATGCATGGTACATATGATGTCTTCCAATCATTTTCCTAAGGTTAATAAGATTTGAACTTTCTAACATATATTGAGCCCAATTTAATTTCTTATCTAGGAAGATAAGAGTTTCAAAAATATCTATAGCATCAAAATATCATCATGACCATTTACTAAATTAGAATCAAACCCATTATTTAAAAAAATTAATGAAGTAACTTCAAGAGAAGAAGACAACACATATAAACCTTTCACTATATTATATCTAAACATTTCATATAAGCTTCGATAATTAACATGTCCTAACCTTTCATGCCATAGTTTTGAATTATTCAAACTTTGAGATATAAAACAAGATGCAGAAGAGAAATCATCAAAAATATACAAACCATTTCTTGAATTCCTGCAGTTATTTTACTCTCATTATTATCCTTGATATACCAAGTATCCTTCATGTATGGATTCTAGTTGTGTCCATACCTCTTTGGATGTTTGATATTACCAATGTGTAGAAGGTACTTATCATTCACATTGCGTAGAATCATAGAAATAACTTCATACATTTGTTGTAAGAATGTATTCATGTTATATACAATTGTTTGACGACCGATGGAAGTAACCTCAAATCCAGAAACAATCATCTAAGTTTTCTCACTATAAATTCTATTTTGACGCAAATGTCGTAGTTGGTTTCATTCAGGATCTGGGTTTTGTCAAGACAGAAATAGCTAGATGCCATTGTTTTCCGAAACTTGTAAAACACACCCCATTATAATATACAATGTACCATAGAGTTAGATACATATTTATCAATAATAAAAAAACATTTTTAATAGAATCATATCTAAATTTTATATATCTAAAGAAACTATTTGATCATAACTAATTATGTCATTACAATGCATACTAATTAACCTCCCATGATCAAAATAATAACCCTGCAATATAAAGGGCTCTACATTATACCCCAAATTTATATAAAAAAATATTTCGACCATATAGAAGTGAAGAAGAGACCCCTAAGAATGCATAACAACTTCAAATTTCTGAAAAAAATAATGTAGACAAAAATCCGGCCAACTTAAATTTGACGTCTAAATGACCGTCATAATGGCTTATTTTTTGGTCTATCGTGACAGTCATTTGACCATCAATTTTAACACAGTGAAAGTTTCTTGGAACCTACAAGCTTAAATTTGACGTCTAAATGACCGTCATATTGTCTTATGTTTGGTCTACCATGACGGTCATTTGACTGTCAAATTTAATGAATCCAAAACTTGTTGTGTATTTCCAGAATGTGAAATTCTAGAATTTCTTCTTCTGTATAATATTAGGGAGGTTATATTTTAACACATTATAATAATTTATTATAATTTATAATGTAAAAATTATATACACTTTTTTTTTAAAAAAAAGAGGTATATAGTTTATAGAATGTAAATTAAAAACAACATATAGTTCATAAAAATTATAAACTATAGCATTTGTTTTATAAAAAAACACATAACCTTTATTAAATGGGTTTAAAGGACATAGATCAGGTTAAAATACTTTACCAAGTGCAAGTAGATTTATGAGAGTATAGATTAATCTACATATTTTACGAGAGGGGACAAGTAATTTCACCCGACTAATGAAATAATGAAATAAATTGAAATCCCTATTTCCATGAACCTTGTCTCCTCCCTTCATTTACTCTTAATTTTACCCTACACACATTTAAAACTATGGAAATATTGTAAAATTTCATGCGGGCCACCAATAAACTAGTTTTTATAAAAAAATATTCATTTATACCTGAGAATTCCACATTTATATATGAGATATTATCTCATTTTATTATCCACTCCCACTCTTATATAAAAGAAAACATTTAAATAGGTTTATTTATATAGTTTTTATAAACTATAAGATATAAATAAATGAGGCCACCCACTTACATGGATAATATAAATGGTTAGGGATACATGTTAGTTTTTATTTAATAAATATTAAGATTTAAAAAGTAATCCCTTCAAGGCTAAGCAATAAATATGGGCCCCCTTCCCAAAAAAAAGTAAGCACTTAAGTTTTTTTAAACATATATATAGACCAAATCTAATAAAATTTATGTTTTAAGCAGTTTAAACTAACCATATATATAAAATATGATTCAAACTTAGGTTTGTTTCTTATTTTTAAACTATATATGCCTAGATCTATAAGTTAAGTTTAAATATGATTTAAAATTAGGCTTAGAATATGATCCGTTGACTCTTCCCCAATCCCATATAATTTTAATATGGTTTAAGGCTTTTAATATATAGTTTTTTTCAAAACTATATCAATTTTAATATGATGTTTATATAAATTATTATATAAACCTTATTCTATATGATATATATTTTTATTTAAAAATAATAATATAGTTTTCAAATTATATAGAATATAGTTATAGATTAACTATAAACTATAGTTTTTCAAATTGAATCTTATTAAAGGAGTCCAAAGGACACACATAGATTATTTTTGAAAACACAATAAGGTTAAAATAGTAAATGAATTTTACCAAGGGGCATGATTCCACATGAAAAAATACAAGTTAACCTGGAGATTTATAGAGGGGAGAATTACTTTCACCCTACCAATGAAATAAATTGAAAATCCTATTTCTATGGAGTTTGTCTCCTTTTTCTTGTATTTAACTTTGTGTTTTTATTTTGAATATCTTTTTAACCTGTACATATTAAAACTATAGAAAAAAATAATTCAAATATTTTACCCTTACCTGTACACAAGTTTTCACGAAAGGTAAGAAATTTCTAAATTTTTCACTTGTGAATTCACCTTAATTATTCATAAAGTACAACTTTTACGTTGCACAATGGAAAGAAGGGGCCAATTATTTTAAATATCCTTCCGATTGGTTGAAAAAAAAACGTACAAATTAAATAAATAAAATACACAACATTTGATCTTAATTTATTTAATTTACCTTACTTTGTTACCATGTTAGAATTTAAGGTTTCTAATAAATACGGATTTAATCAACTTACATATTATATAATGTTATAATAAATATTTAAATAAACATTACATCATAACATTAGTAAATAAAGAAATACTTACAGAAATAAATAACACAAGTGATACATTATTTATAGTGGAAAACCCCAATAGGGTAAAAACTACTTTGAGAATAACATTTTACTTCAAATAACTTATTTTACATCTAGTAAGATCACCTCCTCTTTTAAAACCCTATTTACCAATGGTAAAACCAAATCACTTGATTTGCACACCTTTGATATATTTCTTGAAATATATCAAATGAGGACCTAAAGTTGTTTTTATATAAGGTGATCGGGTATGTCTCCTGACCCGCCTTTTCAACCTAACGGTTGACACATACACTTATGTTTATAATATTTAGTATTAGAAATATAATCATTTCATAATATTAAATATTTAACCTAAAGTATATACCTAGGTTAGCATATTTAATAATAGAAATATAAATATTAACATATATATTAGTGATGGATCCATATACATTAAGGGTTTACCAAACCACTTAATCATTATATTCCAAAAATATCAAGGAAACTAAGTTGGTCAGAGGTAAAGGACTATGTGAGAAACTATTTTTAGACCAATATATTGCTGACGAAGACATCCTCATTCTTTGAGATGACCAAGAATAGCCAGCCGTTGTTTTTTATGTTCCTTATTGGACCAAAGATGTACTTAAATTTTTCCAAACATGTCAATGCCCTCGATGTTTGAGAAAAGCTAAAATAAGATATTTCAAAATTCATTCTATTCTCTATGTGCTTATTGATGGAATCCTATATAGGAAGGACATGAATGGTGTTCTCTTAAGATGAATCAAGAAATATTATATGGAGAAAGTTTTGCATGAGTTTCATGATGGAGAAGTATATGGTGATTTTTCTCCTAGGGAAATATCTTTGAAGATCATGAAAGCTGGGTATTATTGGCCCAACCTTTTCAATGACTATTATTCATGGGTCAACAAGTGTGAGAAGTGTGCCTTAGATTGAGAAAATTTCATGAGTTTCAGGATCGAGAAGTAGGTGATTTTTCTCCAAGGGCAATATCTCTCAAGATCATGAAATTTAGGTATTATTGGCCCAACCTTTTCAATGACTATCATTCATGGGTCATGAATTGTGAGAAGTGTGCCTTCTTTGTGGGAAAAGAAAAGTTAACATCCTTCTCACTCCATCCCATCTCAATAGATCAACCATTCATGTAGTGGAGATTGGACTTCATTAGAGTGATCAATCTAAATTTAGCAAAGGGCCACAAGTGGATTCTAACATCCACATACTACTTCACCAAATGGATCAAAGAAATTTCACTAAAGGAGGAAAATGAGACTATAATTTTGGACTTCTATGAAGATATTGTGACCAGATTTGGTGTTCCTTCCACAATCATTTCTGATAATGCTTTAGCTTTCCTTTGCATAAATGTATCTGATTAGGCTGTAAAAAATAATATATACTTGAGCACTTCTTGAAACTATTACTCCTGGGGTATTGTGCGAGGCTAAGTCCATAAACAAAAATCTTATGAGGATCATAAGGAGGAATTTTGATGAAAATCAAAGGGCATGGCACATAAAAATAAAATCCACATTGTGGGATGATATAATTACCCCCAAAAGATCAACTGGTAGCTCTCCCTACAAATTGGTTTATGGAAAATAAGTAAAGATGACAATATTTCTTGAATTTCCAGCATTAGAGCTCATCGAGATAGCTAGAATTGTCTGATTTTAAGGCCATGGAAGTCGAGTATGCAGAGCTTGTGGATTTAAAAGAATTGAAAAACCAAGTAGTGAAAGCAATGGAGAAAGATCAAGCTCAAACCAAGACAATTTTTGATAAGAAAGTAAAGGCCAAGAGTTTCCAAGGACAATTAGTTCTAAAGTGGGATGTGGATAGGGAAGAATAGGGAAGGAATTCAAATTTTTATGCAATATGGAGTGGGTGTGTATGATTTGAGGATGCAATCCAAACAATTCTTTCCATTTGTCAAAATTGATGGAGAATACTTACAAATCCTAGTCAATGAAATCCACCTCAAACATTGTTATTAAAGGAAATATTCTCCATTTTAAATATTATTTTAGTTTCAATTCCTCCAAGTTCTTTCAACACATTGTCTTGTTGGTAGAATAGGTTTCAATTTCCCTAAGTGATTTGCACAATGTTTTGTTTCTTTTTGGGTGGCATGGTTTTGTTGCACAGTGCTCACGAAGGAATCTGAAGAAGATATGTAAAGGAAAACATGGTGAATAGATCAAGTTAAGAAAATTTTGCACTCTCATTAAATCTAATCTAGAATATTCTTATAATGAGAATGAGCAATGAAGGCTAGCTCCAAGTCCAGGAAGTTCTTTTGGCATATTCTAGGGTGATAATTTCAAGTTCAAATCAGTTTTAGACTACCAGGATGACTCCATGCCCAATGTATGCTTCAAGGCCACTGATCTCTTCATCTAGCAAGTAGATATCCCCATTGAGTCATGAAATTGTTATCCAAACCTCCCAAGGTGATTTTGATAACTTATAGTTTCATTTGGATTTGGACAAGATAGAATTGGATAAAAATGGGGAAATTCAATGTTCTAAGGCTTTCCCTCCCCTTTGCATGACTCATTAGTTCCTTACATAGTCAAAAACAAAGAAAAATGGGGAAATGGGTAATTTTTGGTGTATTGCGGTTTTATTAAGTTCAAAGGGAACACTGGAAAAATTTCCACCGAGTTAAAGGTTCCCCGCAATGATTTTTGAGCCACACAAAAAAAGCCCTAGTGTATTGTGGGTAGAAATGGAAATGCGGGGACCAAGTGGTGTGGGGGAACCAAATGTGGGTGGAATGGTTCCACGTGGCAAGGATTACACTTTGCATTATTCTTGGACCCAATGAACAAAGGGATACAATGTATTGTGTAAATATGGGGAAAGGGTGGAACAACGAAATGGTTCACCAAGGTCAATGGTTCCTCATAGAGGTGCTCAAGCCGTAATACAAATCATATGAATAATTATGTAGAGGATGGAGTGTTGGGGAGAAATAAAATAAGCAGAAAGTGCATTATGGATGGAACATGACCTATGGAAACCTAGGGGTTTGATGGAACGGTTCATTAGTTCCAACCAAAATCGATAATATACCTAACACTGAAACACATACCATTGCAAAAAAAGTGAGTCCTGATAGAACAAAAAGAACACTTCCTCAATTCTCCAAATCTCTTATCCATCCACACTAAATTGAAAATTATTATTATACTTTGTAGGATCCTACGGGAAGTCCTCAACCTTGTGAACTTAAAATGGCCATAAATTTTGACATGTTTCTCTGGTTTTTTCAAAATTGGTACCATTGGAAATCTCTCAAAGCATCCTCTACACCAAAAAGTTGGAATACTTAATTTTGATAAGGTTAGGTTTGAGTAAAATAGGAAAATGTATCTAGCATTAAAGATGCGATCTGTGGTTACTAAAAAACCAATTTTAATGATGTATGGTGCTCATTTCTTATCCCAAAAGCAAAGTGACATGGGGGAATGGGCTTGAAAAGGTGCCCATGATTTTTTTCAGAGATTTAATGCACCTTATTGGTTGTTGAAATGGGGAATTTGATTTTCCCTCTATTCTCTCTCTCTCTCATATTCTATATAATGTAAAAAAATCTCATTTATGAGGGGGGATGTTCAAAATGTAAATAAATTAAATGCCAAAATTGTTTCTGAGCAGCTGTGAGTTGTAAGCCTTAATTTTAACTTGGAAAAGTGTTTTTGTGCCTTCTTCTTCACATGTAATGGTCTGTGTATAATTTTAAATAAATTAAAATAATTGTTTTGTGGTGTTTCCTCAACCCTAACTTGTTTTCTATTACATTTCCTTGCCTCTCCATTCTTGGTGCAATATTTTGTAAATGTATTTCTCACTTCTAGGTTAATTTTGTTGTGTTTTATAGAGAATAGATGGTGAATGAAGTCTTGGTTCTATGTCACTTCTTTCTAGCCACTCTCTTCTCTATTTTCCTTCTCCCTTTTCCCTTATTAGAGTATCTCCACCCCTCTTCTTGGTGTTATCACCTCTTTGTTAGCTTAGGATTTCCATTTTCATGCATCATTATCTCTCCCTTGTCCCTTTGAATGTTAGAATAGGGTTATATAGTTACATTTCCTTCCTTAGGATTAGTTTAGCATTTATAATAAGTAGAGGAACCAACCTTGTTTGAAGGTTTATCTAAGTAGCAAGTCCCACAACTTGAGAGAAAATCCCATGTTACCCAAAAATATGGATTCTTGTCCATACATTAATGCAAATCACAAGGTGTTATTTTTGGTGATAATAGGTACTGTAACTGAAAAATAAAAATTCACCCTGTACAAGCCAAAAAAACAACATCAAACCTAAAAAGGAAAATATAGAATGGGAGTCATACTAACCCCGAGTGCATGAACTTACAACCAAGTGCTGCACTATATCTCAGATTCCGTGTAGTTATTTTGTGTGTGTATAGAAATGATTCTCTATGATGCCCTTGTGCAAGTTGCACTTGATAGTGGGTTGTAATTAGAATGTAGTAATGTAGTAGAGTGTATGGATGAAATACAATGAAATTCCCTTTCCTATGCTTTATATGCGAGTTGTCAAATCCCTTGTCCCATGAATGTATGTTATATTAATGCCTTTTGAGTGATTTAGTGCCTTTGGAATGCAAGCTTAGGTGATGATAGTAATGTTTAGTGCTTGGTCCTTCATTTTGAACACATAACTATGTATTTATATGATTCCCTTGTTTGAATTTTGTAATTGAAAAATGGAAGGTCGACCCATAAGTGAAAAAGATTCCCAAAAGATAAAAGAGACCCAAAAAGAGTGAGTAAGGTAAGAAAGGGTCAGGGAAACCTAGGAGGGATAGAAGGGAGCTAGTGTCTGAAGCCATGAAAGATAAACAAGTAAAGTTATGATGGGGTTGTAGGGTGTTTATTTAATTTAATTTAAATTAAAGCTAATATTGTAGAGTAAATAATATGATAAATGATGTACCAATGTTACAATACAATAATGACTGAAAAAAACTAAGATGTAAACTATGAAATCCTAATCAAGAGAGAGAGAGAGAGAGAGAGAAAAGATGACTTGGCTGATATCCACATAATTTGGAACTAATTTGGGTAAGGATAAGTGATGAACAAGATGAAAATAATGTCGTAATTTATCTATGTAAATTTTTAAACTTGTGAAAAAAAACAGACAGGGGTGCATGGGTGATGATGGCTGGATTTGGGTGCCTATGACTAAGCAAAATATAGGATAAAAATTCTATTATGTCACAAAGGTTTTATAATTATTCCCTATTGATCACCTGGTATTCTCTCCTAGAGTGCTAAAGGTAATTGTAACCTGCAAAAGAGAAGTTTACTGCATAAGCCCACAAACCGCATCAAACATAAAATGTAAAATGTAAAGTGGGGATTCAAACTGACCCCAATGGTCACCCCGAGAGTGAAATTATGACCAAGCACTACACTATATCTTAGAATCCTAATAGTTATTGTGTGTGTGTGTAATAATTATGCCATAGGATTCCCTAGTGCAAGTTGCACTTGATTACCATATGTATTTGGAATGTAGCAAAATAACGAGAATGTCTAGATGGGATAGAATTATCTTCCCCTTACTATGTTATGTATGCAGAGTTTTTACAATCCTTTTCCCTTGAATGGATGCTAGATGGATACCTTTTGATTATAGTAATGTTTAGTGCTTGTTCCTTGGTTTTGAACACATAACTATGTATTTATATGATTCCCTTTTTTGAATTTTGTAATAGACAACCTGAAAGTTTGACAATAAGTGAAAAAATGTTTAAAAGATAAAATCGACCCAAAAAGAGTGAATAAGGTAACAAAGGGTCGGGGAGAACTCAAGAGGGATGTGATTAATGATGTACATGTGAAGGAGACCTATGTGGTGAAGGAGGTGGTGAAAACCTATGTGAATGGGATTCCTAAGAGGGGACTTATGACAACGAGATGCATTAATGGGTGATGAGGATGGAAAAGTTGTGAAGTAGGTCATGTACAAATATGAGAAATAAGTGTAGATTGTGCCTTAGATTTGATAGGCCTAGAAGGCCTGCATGGTGTAATTAGAGTAAAGATATCATAAAGACTAGGATTAGGAAATTATGTGCATGGTGGGAAACCTTTAAGAGTGAAAAATCCTTATTATGAAGAAAATCCATGCACAAATGATTCATGGATGGAATGGCTTGGGAGGTATAGAGCCAAGTAATACTTGAGAGCATGTCATGTCCTTTGATTGAATGTTTCACAATGAATGACACAAACAAGGTAAGAGGCCCAAGTGTAACAAGAAGCTTGATATAGCCAAAAGAATCGGGAACTAGATATGTGATATCTGATAGTGGAAATTTTATGTCCATGAAAATTTCAATGGAGCACACACTAATAAGAGTCATTGGATAGATCATACTATTATTGATGACATATAAACCAATAGAAGAATTGATGTGAAAGGAATCATAAGTAAATGTAAAATGATAATCATGATATGAAAATAAAATGATTGGTGGTGATGCATCAATAGAAGCGACAAATAAGCCAAGGGGTCCCAATGAAGGAGGGGGGCACATCTTGATATGCGGTATTAGCATAAGAATCATGAGCTTGCATGTCATACTTGGGAAAAATTTCATTAAATTTTTTTTAGATTTGTATTATGGTTGACCGACTTAGAAGTAGATGGCTCACAGAGCTCAAGTGAATTATTTTCAATAAAATATTGAATGAGTTATTTGAGTTTTAAGCAGAGATCGGTAGAATGCCTAATGTATAGATGATAATCACATTTAACATTTTCATCATTATTATGGCCACATAGATGAGATGGATCAAGATTGAGAAGCAGTAGAAGGGTGATTATATTGCTTTTAATGAGTTGATGAAATAAAAAGTGAGGTGTATAAGGTAATTTGGTGAAGTACACTTTGGAGGTTTCTATTGAATCTTTTTAGGTGGAGAGACAACATTAACAACTGTCTTTTCTTTGGTGAAATTAAGAGATGGCTTGAATGTTGATTTAGATAGAAACCTATTAGAAGAAGATGGAGGAGCATCATGATAATTTAATTTTCCCATAAATATGAGTTTGAATTTGTGCATTTTAATTGTATGGAATAAGTGATAAAATGAAGGAGAGGTATCAAAATAACATTGTCCTGAATTTGTGGTTATAGGCTTTGAAAAAAAAGATCTTGTAATTCTAAATCAATAAGTACATTAGTCATCTTAGCTAGATTATTCTTATAATGTGTTGGTCGTCAAAAATGACTCCAAGGAGAACAACAGTCAGGGGACAAGAAGTCCCTCCTCTTTAGTGGGAGAGGTTCCCTTATTCAAAAGCAAAACTTATTTACATATGTACAGAGCATAGTTTTAGTATGGAACTTGGATATCATGAAAGTGTTTTGAAAAATAGATCATCAATCACAAAAGTACTAGAGGAATGAAGACGTGGAAATGAGCAGAAAGGCATTCTTCAGAATTATAGATGGCAAAATAATTCCTTAAACATGCCAGAATATAATGAATTGGAATAAGACCATTTGTACTTAAATTAATGAGATGCAATTTGAAAAGACACACAGTTCTATAAATAACATCTATAAGAATACAAAGCTTCTTGGCATAATGCTAGACAAATGATCTAACAAGATTCTATAGATAGCTGTGAATAAAAGAATCAGATGAACAAAGAAAGAAGATCCTTTTGTATTGATTGCTTTACTATTTCTTACACTTTCAAAAATAAGCCAAGTTCCTCTCCTTTAAAATGGCGAAGAGAGACCATTATATAGTTTTACAAATCAGTTACCCTTGGTAACTACTTCTTTTAATTAATGTTTAGTTAAAGGGATGCTAATCGCAAAACCCCAACTAATTACAATAAATCCGAGGTGAGGAAAGAAATAAGGGAGAAAAGTCAGGAGGAAAAGACAAGTGTTCATGACTGAGGAGGACCCACTGATTTGAGGATCCGCTATCTAAACCTTTTTAATGCCTCTGCTATGTCTCTACCACGTGGAACTGATGTGTTAGTAGTGGACTGAGTCCAAAATCTAAGACACTTCTCCATCTCTTTGTCGAATTTGACCTATGTATGATAATCCTTACTTGCTTCTTCAATAGCAGACTGGAGAGAGCATGTTTCTTTCATCTTTTCCTTGGTGATAGAATCCTCTTTGAACAAATTATCTTTAACAAAAGCTCTAAATTGAGCTTTAATTTCTTGTAAGGAGAGGGGCACACCTAAGGTCTCATCATGGAGGTGGAAATGGATATCCTTAAAAGTAGATACCACCAAAGCCTTGAAGGCCTCACCTTCTGCTAGTTATTTCTAAATTCTCCCAAAGCCTCCTCCAACACCTTGATTTTCCATTCCACACTATATACCCATGATTTTGACAAGTTATCTTTTGCATCATCAAAGACCTTGCTTGCCATTAAAATATTTTCATCAGCCTGCCCCATAAGGTGAAGGTCTACTATACAGCTGCTCCAGAGTTTGAGCTCTTTATCTATATTTCCAATGGTGGAGGAGAGTTTCTGTTGCAGATTATTTACCTTCTCATTGAGTTTGAAGGCTTCACTAATGAAATTCAACCCTGCAACGAGCATATCATCCACCATGGCCTCCATATCCCTTCCATAGATGGAATATCTATGTATATCTTTGATACTCTGGACTTCATCTTGGCTGAGGATCACAGGTGGTGGAAGAGTAGTCAGTGGGGTGGGGTCTAAAACTTTATCTTTGGACAACAGTGACTTGATGAAACCTATAAGAACCTGAGCTTGCTCTTCTAGCTGCTCTATAGTTTTTTGCCCTTTTTCCACTCTCCTAATGACCCTGGTGACTGTTTCTTGAAGATTTTGAATATCACCTTCAAGGGTGGACTCTCCCATATGGATCCTTGAGATCTCTAGATCAAACACCTGCAAATCCTATTCTGGCTTGTCAACCTTGGACTTGGCTATCTCAAGGAATTGCTGCCCTGAGCATCAGATACTATTTGTGAGGTGGTCCTAGCCTTTTTGGTAGGAGTAGGAGGGGTAGTACCCAATAAGGCCACCACAGCATCAAAGTTGGGTCCCGAGATCCGAGAGGAAGACTTTCTCTTCCTCTTATCAACGAAAGGTTGTACCCATGCAAAAGAGGAGGAAGAAGAAGGTAGGGCAAGAGGACCAAGAGAAAGAGAACTCATGGCACTCAAAGTGTGCATTGTTGTTTCCTCTAGTTGAGATATGAGTGGGGCACTTGAGGCTTTTGGTACAAAGGATTCAATGGTGCTCAGAAGCTCAGTGCTTTGAACTTCCTTCTCTTTATCCGTTGGGGCTTCTAGAGCACTTACGGAGACTGGCACTTCACTCTCTTCACTTTCACTGAGAACAATAATGTTCTCTAGTCCTGAGGGAAATTATGAATGCTTCATCAGGGGATCTTCTTAAACAAGCTCCTTCTTGACTTCCTTGATTTTCTTCTGATATACTTGGGTGGATGAGAAAGGAGTGGAGGATGTAGGACCTTTAGTTGATGAGGTAAGAGGGGTATATATAGGTTCTTTCAAACTGGGTGTCAATGCCTCCTTCCTTGGTGTTGAAGTGTCCTTAGAGGAGGACTCTCCTGAATGCCTTCTAAGCTCACGAACTCTCTTGTCAAACCAGATTTTGGTTCTTACTAGGACAGGGGCTAAGATTTCAGCTAGATCATCCTTCTCCTTTTTGAACCAATCCAAATCCTCCAAGGGAGTGTGTTTGATCAAGGTGTCATATTCATATGAAAATAGGTCAAAATTGTCATCCTGAAGCCCTTCAGGAACTTGGTACAAGTTAAGCTCTTGAATCAGTTGGAGAGAAAACCTACCATAATGTCTCCTCCTTGCCTCAAAATCATCAGCACAGTCAGCCCAATAGTCTTCTATGTCTACCCTATGATGGTAATTGATTATGAGGTTCTACTCAATAAATTTCTTCAAGTCAAAACAAGTTCTTGGCTTGAAGAAATGGACAGTGATGGGAGCTAGGGCTCTCTCTATGTTTTGTGCATCTAGAGCCATCTTGCAGGTGTATTTTCCCAAAGATATAGGGAAGTGCAGGCCAGTGATTTTCTTATCCCTACAGGTTCTGTGTAACTTGTCTAATTGCCTGCATATCTCTATCAAGGCCATTTTATCATTACAAAACATAGGGAGCTTGAGAGGGGTGCTCTCATAGCCTACTAGCCTGATATAGGAGAATTTTCTAAACTGGATGAAGTAGGCACTGTACTTTGATATTAGGCTCATGGCTTCATCAAAGAACCTCCTTACAGTGTCTCTCTCTAGAAGTCTTACAATGTACATGGTGAAAGCATCATTCACCCTCCTGAAGTTGCGATTTCTAGTGTCTAGGGTGAATTGAGGGCAGTAAGCATATATAGGGTCACCTTTATGAGCATCAATGTATGTGAATCCAAACCATTACCTTGATGCTGCTAGGGTATACATCAGATATGAAGTCATGTAAAACTTCTTGGTTTGTTGTATAATTGACAGTTGCTCTGCTAAGTTCATGCTAACGATTTCTACCCAGTTGATATTCTGAGTTCCCTCACACACCATGTTGATAAGTGGGCACATCCAGAAATGGAACTCATTGGTAGAGGGTAAGCCCATGACCCGAGCTAATAAGATTATAAAATTTGACAGCTCCTCATTGAAATCAGCACAAAACAAAGCTTTAGATAGAGGATGCCCCCTTTTTAGGGTTTTTAAGCCAAGACTTCGCCACCCTTGCCTTGTATTTTTCATTGTCCTGGTCAAAGAGTGCATGTGCCTAGTTCTGAGAGATTACTATAGAATTTTCCATTTCAGGAATCCTTAGGGCAGTGCCAATGGCGGTAGCATCGAGCTTGGCAATGAGCTCCCCATGCACATTTGTTAGTTTGCTCGAGTCGGGATTGAAATGAGCACCGCAGGCGAGTACCATCTGCACACTGCACTGAGATTGGGAAACTAGCGGAAAATGCCAAGCCACTATTGTGAATCATTTGTACCATAGGAGAGGGGTTCGGGTCTGTCATCCTAGTCCAGAAATATCCAAAGTCCAGGTGATGAACTTCACTGTCCCCGATATCAGGAATAGCAGACTCGAGTGGTGAAATTTCTTTGACCTTGGAATTTGATCTTCATATTGATAGAAATTTGAAAAACAAAGTCACAGTCTAAACTCTTGATGAAATTACAGGGGGAATGGGTATGCGCGCGCACGAAATTTTGATTGCGAGGGTATAAGCAATTGATAACAAGAAAGCAATGTGCAAAAATGCGTAGGGGTAGCTTATTAAATAGCCATTTAGGAGAGAGAAAGGTAATAAATGTGCATTAAATACACATCTACTAACTTAAAAAGTAAGATATTTGGGAAGAGCGGGAAAATTAGCCTAGATGGCCTTTGGTTCATTTGGGACACGCGGGACGCGAAAGAGCAACTCGGCCGATGTGGGCGACGTGGGAAAAGAATGCACAAATGTTTTCGGGACATGAGGGACGAAAGTACGTGAAGTGCGCGATGCGGCGATGCGGGTGAAAGGTGAACATTGAGCCTGAGTGAACTTGTGTTATTTGGAACAGAAAGTTCCGAAAAGCTCACAAGAAAACAGACTTTCAGGTAAAGCAACCAATCGGTGAACAGGGAGCCCGAATGAACTTGGGACATTTAGGACAAAAATGTCTGACAGACCCGCAAATCACACAAAATGACCCAAAAACATAGATTTTTTCCAACTTCTTTACTTTTCCCTTACCAGAACAACAGAAAAGGTGTTTAACTCAAAAATTTCAATTTTGAACTTCTCAAAAGAGGGGAAATTTTGAGAGGACAACATAATGAAAATCATATTTAGCTAGATGCTCATTAGATATTTTTTTTATTTAAGAAAGTTGTGAGTAAGAGATCTTGGTGATGATAAAGTGAGCAAGAAAATACTCGGCTATATGTGTGAAAGAAGTAAGTGAATGGACACGTAGATCATAAAACTAATGCATGGCGAATGAAGACTTATAGGAAATGAATTAGATAGCAATGTATGATCATCTTCATAGTCGAGACATGCCACATGAAAATATTATATATTCTCTTGAGGTTCACCATGGCCCTTTAAAATGGGAAACTTAGGGGTGACGAAGTTCGAGAGGAAGTGGATAAGGAAATGTCAAGTATAAAAGGTGTATGAAGAAATAATGAGGAATTAATAGATGGAGAGGATCCGAAGTAGCCACTGAAGTTGAAAAATTTGAACTTAGAGGTCCTAATATAAATAATTTAGGTCTCTTTGAAGAGGATATTTTCCATTCATGATAAATAAGAGGTGGAGTGAAATGGTTAGTATGAGTAGGAATAAAAATGGGAACAAGAGAGGCGGGTGGAAGGATGGAAGAGGGAGGTTGTGTTGCAATAGGAATGCAAGAAGTATTGGAGGTAAGAGGGTTGAGCTTAACTATATTGGTGGCTTCCTCAAGAGTAGTGAATACAATAAGATATAATTCTTATGGATGTTCAATAATATAAGCTTTGAGATCATGAAGGTCTTCATCAGTAAAGGGTGCATAGGTTTAAACCATGTTAAAAATATGACAAGATGCCTAGAAACAAGATTGGGTTCAAGAAATTTGTTCACCAAATGATTTAATTTAATTTTAATTAAATCTAATATTTGAGAGTAATTGATTAACTAAAAATGTGGAATTATAATAGTTAATCTAATCTAGAATGACATGTAAATACAATAAATGAATGTAATAAACAAGTATGGAAAATGACCCAAGAAAATAATCTAATAAAAGTAGAAAACCTAATTTATAAGAATGGTGAGGAAGTAACTCAATTGATTAGATGATCTCATTGGAATTTTTTGCAAAGTAAAAAGAATAATCTGGAAGTAGGAACGACTGTGTAGATATATGGACTAATTCTATGGACTGGAGCACCTAGAAAGGTACTAGGGTGCCTATGGGTGATCTGGTCTACAAAATGGGTTCCCTGGTTTGTGTAAAAGTCAAGAACTGAGTTTCACATGTTCTACAAGTAATATGAAACCCTCATTGTGTGTCACATTAGATTCACTGCACTTTGTGTCAGGGTATCGTTGATAATCCAAGATGATAGAAAGACCCGTAAGAAACCACAAGAATTATCAAAACCCTAAAAAAATAGGAATGCAAATGATTATGTCAAATTGACCTCATCTGCCACAATAGTGGGCTTACTAACTGAGCATTGCACTACATTTCAGACCCAAATTTAGTTATGATGTGTGTGTATCATGTGCCCTAGGTTCTCTTGTTCCAGTCCTAATTTGTGAGGTAATTTGAAATAACTAAATGTAAAAAATGTAGTAGAATAGTGGATGGAATAGAATAAAATCCCCTCCTATGATTGTGTGATGTAGATGAACCAACCTTATCCTTTGACATGGAGCTAAGTGAATGCAAATGATATCTAAATTCCTTAGATGAAGGCAACCCTAGCTAGACAATAGTAGTGACTAGTGCTTGGTCCCTCATTATGGTATCATAACTTTATATTTATAGGTTTCTCTTGATCTAATTTTGTAATTAACCCCAAAATAGCCTACCACTAAAAAGATAAGAAGTTAAAATGGATAGAAAGTGCCCAAAAGGTGGTGGGAAAGTTCAAAAAGGATATGGGCACCCATGGGCACCCTCAGTACTAGATTGGGTGCCCCATTCAAAGATAAAATGATGTAAAAACAATGAAAGATGAATAGGCATACGGATGTAAGAGGTTAGGGATAAATAAAGAAAAAAAAGTAAGATGGTCAAAATACGGGGGTTAATTAGTACTTTCTTCACTCAAAAACCTTATAAATAGTATTATGAGACTGGGACTAAATAATGGCTAAAGTACAATATTTTGTGTCTACAATAACTAATATGATAAATGATGTACCAATCTTACAATACAATATTTGACACAAGAAAACTAATATGTAAAGTATGAAACCATAAGAAAAAGAGAGAGCGTATATATATATATATATATATATATATATATATATATATATATATATATATATATATATATATATATAAGATGACTTAGCTTATATCCACGTAACGTGGAATAGATTTTGGTAGGGAGAAGTGATGAAAAGATGCAAATAACACCATAATTAATTTATGTAAATTTTTAAACTCACAAGTAATAGTCGGACAGAGGCACTTGAGCGTGATGATTGGATTTGGGCACCCATGACCATGCAAAAGATTGGATTTTCTTTTTGTTGTGTCACAAGGGTATCACAATTATTCCTTGTTTATCTCTGGAAGTCTCTCCTAGATCACCGAAGTAACCTATAACTTGCAAAAGATAAGTTCACCTACTCAAGACCATAAACCGCATCAAACCTAAATATGAAAATGTAAAATGGGAGTTAGAATCACCCTAGTGGTCACCGCGAGAGTGAAATTATGACCAATCATTGCACTACATCTCATACTATATGTAGTTCTTGTATGTGTGTGTAAGAATGATTCCCTAGGATGCCCTTGTGCAAGTTGCACTTGATACCGAGATGTAGATATAATGTAGTAATTTAGTAGAATGTGTGGATAGAATAGAATGAACCTAACATTCCTATGTTGTGTATGAGAGTTGTTGCATCCCTTGTACCTTGAATAGATGCTAGATGGATGCCTTTTGAGTTCTTTTGTGCCTTTAGAATACAATATTAGGTGATGATAGTAATGCTTATTGTTTAGTCCTTTATTTTGACACATAATTATGTATTTATATGATTCCATTGTTTGAATTTTTTAATTGACAACTAAGAGGCCAAACCATAAGTTAAAAAGATACAAAAAAATTAAAGAGACCCAAAAAGAGTGAATAAGGTAAGAAAGGGTAAGGGGTGCCTACGAGGGACAAGATTTCTTGGGTTATTCTCTTGTAGCTCGAAACTTTGGTTTCTAAATCCATGAAAGATAAATATGTAAAGTTTAGACTAGGCTATAGGGTGTGTAAGACCAAATGAAAAAAAATAAGCAAAGAAAAGATACCAAAGATAGTTGTCAACCACTAGTTTTCTTACTTAGGAATCATGTAAATGCTAGCATGCTTTGAGTACCTAGAAATGTACCCAAGTGTATGATTTTGTGTCTACAATTTGTAAGATTGAATAGAAAATAAAAGAAAATGAAAAGAGGCCAAAGGTAGTTGTATACCACTAGTTTTCTCGGCTTAGGAATCATCTCATGTAAATGCTAAGATGATATTAGGACCTAAAAATGTACCCAAGTGCATGATTTTATGTCTACATTTACCCCAATTTATGTTGTTGAGTGAATAATTGATAACATAAAGTAGATAACATATGTGTACCTTAGTATCTTGTAGAATGTGTGGTGAATACCATTTCAATTGGACAAGTGAAGCGAGAAGTGATTGCAAAGTTAAGCGTGGAGACTAGGAAAGGAAAGTAACCCTAGGGGTGAAGTGTATGTGTTATACCATATTGTTGTGGCTGTGGTTTCTAATTCTTATTGCGTATTAAGGATGGACCATAAAAATAAGAGAAAAAGAGTAGTTAAAGTCTTTTATATGAAAAATATAAGAAAATAATGTAAAAGTATGAAAATTTTTGTAAAATTAGAGTAAAGGAAAGTGTATACTTGATGTAAAAGACTCAAAGGATAGAGATGTGTCTGAAATCTTTGTGAAGAGTGAGTTTTTTAGGAGATCCCGCACTGATAGTGATTTTTTTGGGTGATCTCATGCAAAGTGTGAGTTTTTTAGGTGATGTCATGCCAAATAAATTTTTTTGGGTGATATCACGCCAAAGAGAAAGTTTTGGGTAAAGAGGTATAGTTTTAATATCCTTCCATGACTATACCTAATAATCACCACTGCAGATGGTGTGTATTGATTTTTTCTTGTTGTTCTTTTTTATTATTATTCTCAATTAGTTATGATTGTATCAATTGAAGGAGATAGAATGCATTATGTAATTTAAGGTTTGTGCTTGTAATTGTAGAAGCGCTCTGTGAATTGTTGTAGACTATGCTAAATAGAGGAAATGAGTGTATCTTCCCCAAGATGTTAGCACCTAGGGAAAATAGAAGCACTTAGGTGCTAGTGTGTGCAGTTACTGGGCGCTGGTGTTTGTAATGTTTTTTGAACCCAAGTCATATTTTGGGTTGTTTATGACTCTGTTCATGTTTTGATTTTATACTATGCATATATATACTATAGCTCTGAGATTCTGAGATTATGTAGGGATGATTTATTCACACAATTTATGCCCCCTCATTTAGGGTGCATAAGATAATTATAGGAGAATGTGGCCCAAATGAGAGGACCTAATGCTGATATCAAGTGGATACCCATAAGGGGTAGGGGAAGTGCATGGTAGAAACCAAGGCACATTTAAACAAGATAGATATAAATATGTGTTAGTAAAAAAAATAATATAAAATAAGACAATGTAACAATAAATTTTGTAGACAATATAGACCATGAAAAGAGGGTTTCAAACATCGGACATCACTCATAATGTCAAGAAAATCAAGTTCGAATTGGCTAAAATCATAAAATAAGCATACAAGACATAGGGTATAGCCCGTAAACAATAGCATACAATGGAAAAATAGATCAATAAAATGTGTCGAGATAACCATGGTGCATATAGCCCTGTAAAGAAAATTATACACGTGAAGCACCCATTAGCATATTATAAAGATAAATAGTATGTCAAGACATGTAAAAATCAGCGAAAGGTAAGGTAATTGTAATGTGATGTAACAATATAAAATGTGTAGTATGTGATAGTAGGTATGATAGAAAAGTGACATGCAAGCATGAGAATCTACAAGTAGCTCTTCTTCGTACCTGACCTCCCGAGGTTGTGCCGAGACAGCCGGTGAGAATGGAATATATGTGGATATAGAAAAACTAGTGGGGTAATCTTATATCCTCAACATGCAATAATGGAATCTGTGAATCTAAGGAAAAGAAGGCCCTCCTAACCTGAATTGGTGTAATGGATCATTCGGATATAATAGCTGCTCGGAGGCTCAATCAATGTCGAGCTCTACGAGATCCTATTTATTAGTTGTTGGATACGTGGAAAATGACCTGTAGGTGCTTCGTGTATATTTCTAGACAAGGTCATGAAAATGGTGATGAGAGGTGTAGTGGGTCCTCTAGAGTTTTATGGATGATTCTTTAGTCTAGTCTAGAAATCCCTAGCCTGATTGGCTGCTACGTTTAATACGAAGAACTGTGTAATGATGTATGGTGGAAGTGGTGAGGATCTGAATATTAGTGTGCGTAAACCAGTGTCAATGTTTGATTGATCAGTAGGCCCGTTGGGTTGTGGGACTGTGGATCACAACCGTAAGTTTGTGGTTGTGGTGGACCTCCTATGGTCATATGAGGAGTCAATCTCTTCTTCCGACTATCAATAGTCATAAGCTTTTTCAGCTTCTATGTTTAGAACTAGAAGTTGTATGATTTTCTTAGAATACCTTACGGGTGTTCTAGCAACTTGAATACGTAAGCCAGTATCTATGTCGATGAGGAGGTCTCCTGTGTTGGGTTGTGGAACTAAAGGATCAACCAAATATTTGTTCTCTTTCGAGTTCTTGTATAGTCATGTGGATGTCCTATCAAGGTAGTCTGTAGTTGGGTTGATTTGACCAGAATGTGTATGCCTTGTCATCTTCAATATTTAACTCTCTCAATTGTTCACTAATTGCTTGTAGGTTTATTGTTGTTTGAAAAACCTGAATCCTAAGGTCTTGATCTATATCAGCTAGTGTTGTGGGGAGATTTGGTTGAGGCACTATCGGTTCAAACACGTATTCTCTGGGCTCTCTAGGTCCCGTGATTTTCATACAAAGATGATTCAATTTTAACTGAAATGAATAAACTAATTATGAAAGATGTATCTACACTATGCATATATTCTTTTATTTTTGTATTTTTGATGAAGTATTTTAACGAAATTAAAAGAGCAGACTATTCTAATATATTAGAAAATGGACAATTAATCTAATAACATAATCAAAACAAGCAAGGTAGCTTGGTATAGCTATTTGCCTGTGTAGTTGTGAGTTTATCCTAAATATTTAAATAACCAACTAGTTTAATCGAAAAGACTTTCGATCCTACCTCAGAAGTGAAGAATGAATCATAGTTTCTCAGAAACTATCATTCCCCACAACTTCCCTGGCAATATCGAAAGTGAGCTTTAACTGAAATGAAATAATTTACTACTCTATTTGATATATTTTAACTACAACTTTGATAGCTCAAACTTGGAGTTTACAGAATAGTGGTAAATCCAGTTGTGTGTGACTTTGTCCCCTTAGTGTGATCTCTTTCGTTCCTTCGTGTTCTCGTGAATCCAGAAAAGTGTGTATATGATAGCGTCAGCAGAAGAAGATACTCGAACAATGGAAGCTTTGGATATAAACCGAATACAATGCAAGTAAGAGAGGGATAGTGCAAGTGAACAAAGCTTGACTATGTAATTCCTAGTAGGATTTATTGTGGGAATACAACGCAAATACACCGAGAATTCTAGAAACTACCTCTTGTGACAAACAAAACTCTGTAACTCTAAATGGATTCTAATCTAAAAATGAAACTATCTTATGCTAAATTGATTGTATGGGACAACAATGAAGTAAGATGAAAGCAAGAAGATCAAATGATCACTAATATAGAAATGAGAGACTGATAACTCATGCAAAATATGAAACTATTGAAACTTATGCAAGAACTTCAAGCAAACTGAATAATTAAACAGAGAAGGAGAGGGGCCATTTGTTTGAAAACAAGTTGGCTATTTATAGCATTTGCATTTACAGAGGGTAACTCCAAATTGATCTCTTTTACTATAAACAAAGGGAAAACACTATTTACTAGGTGGCCAAAACATAAATGCAAGCTAAAGTGGTTGAAGAATGTGGGTGAAAGTTGAATTTTACGTTTGTTGCGATCGTTGGAACGTTCTGGAAAATGCGCACAGGACCGCCGCCCTGCACAGAGGGTGGTGGATTCTGGACCGCCCTATCTTGGGTGGCGGTCATGGGACCACCGCCCAGGCAGGGTGGCGGTCCTATCACTTAAGACCAAAATGCAAAGAAAAAAGGGGGCAGAGGATAGAACAAAGCACATGGAGCTTGGATAAAGCATTTGGGATGCAAACATACACTTGGTGAGCTTTTCTAGATTTCGAACACCTTGCGAAGAGACCTGAATCATCATTGGGGTTTCCGTAACCTCTTTTCGGTAGTACAGTACCTACATTTTTGGGTATGTACATATTCCCCCTCGGAGAAGCATTTTAGCCATGAAGAGGCATAAAATGGTGGGTCAGTATGGTGGTCCCAAAATGGGGAGTTAGAAGCTATACCTGACATGCCTGTGTGTCGAAATGTCACCACCCAAATTCCCGCTATCTGAAAAATGAAAAGAGGACTCAAGTGCAGATAGACAAAACAAATGAAAAATAAATACTAAAATAATATGAAATGAGGACTTACCATTCATTGCGGGGATAAGAACTTACCTCCGTCGGTGCTCTAACTCTGTGTAAGAACACTCAAAACAAAATTAGAATACTATATATATGTAAAATGAACTCATTTTACTATTCATTTGCGTGTGTCGATTTGGTGGTTTTTGAGCTCTGGGACCCACGGTGACCATTTTTGATGTGAAGTACAGTCAAAATGTTTGTTGTGAGATCGTGATCATGCCTCGAGAGCAAGACATCGACCCATGAAGTCTCAGGTTAGTTCTTCTCATTTTATTTTTAAATCCAAAATATAGAAATGTAGAAATCTTTGTCTTGGGGGATTATTTTTGAAAATGTTAGTCTTAAATGAGTCTTTAGGGGGGCCCATAGGGTAGGTCTTTATTTCATCCAAAATGATGTATTTTTGCATTTTTAAGTGTTTTAGGGCTTAAGGGGCATTTTTGCCGATTCGGGACAGGACCGCCACCCTGCACAAGGTGGCATGGTCATGGGACCGCCGCCCTATGAAGGTGGCGGTTACAAGACCACCACCCCATAAGGCGGTAGTTACAGGACCGCCACCATAGAAGGTGGCGGTTACTGAAACCGCCACTCTGCACAGGGTGGTGGTTTCAAATAGAATGCAAAAAGAGATGTATTACTTGATTGTTTTTGCATTTTTGGCATTTTTAT
The DNA here is from genome assembly GCA_018340775.1 of Taxus wallichiana var. yunnanensis. NCBI lineage: Eukaryota > Viridiplantae > Streptophyta > Pinopsida > Cupressales > Taxaceae > Taxus > Taxus wallichiana. The sequence continues at coordinate 332,261,784 of CM031233.1, read as the reverse complement.
ATGTTCTTGATGATTTTTCTAGTTGGATTATGTTACTAACTTACTCTTTTCTATGTTTTGGGTGGATGCTAGAAGGAGGAGTACATCAGATGGAGCAGAGAGAGGGAGTGTGATTGGCTCCTGTAGTGCTAGAGGCACTTACTCAGGTAGAGCGGGATACTCTACAGAGGGCTAGCATTTGGAGGATTGCTCAGGTCCCTCATGTTGCACCTGCTAGTCACATATTGTGTGACTTATTTTCATATTGGGACATAGATCGGAACACTTTCGATTTCCAGGAGTTAGGGGTGAGTGGTCCATCACCCTTGAGGATGTCTACCATATATTGGGGGTCCCGATTCTTGGGAGGTGACTGTCTCTTAAGACAAGCAGTGTCTCAGATCTCAGATGGTTCAGTGGGCCACATATATGGGAGATGTTGTTGTTTCCATGGGGTCGAAGAAGGGGGTGAAGGTCCATTCTATTGTTGGTTCAGATATCCCTGTGCTCCACCAGGCTATTATGGGTATCCTTGCCTCGTGGTTGATTGGGGACAAGGGAGGGGATACTCTCTTATACTGTTGGGCTCCTATCATTACATAGATTGAGGCACATGGCCACGTTTACGCTTGGGGAGCAGACATCCTTGGGACCACCTATCATGATTTGTATAGGGTGGTCAGATTATAGGGGCAGTCATTGAGTCACCCTACTCTAGTCATGAGTTGGGTGTATGAGTGCATCATTCCCTATGGGAGAGGTGTACAGGAAGAGGATCCCGGGGGTTGTCAGGGTAGTGAGGTGGATAGGGATGACCATACTTAGGATGCCACACCAGCCAGTGGCTTCTTTGACTATTGTGGACATGGAGGCCACTCCTTATCAGGCCATGGTAGGGTTATGGGGAGAGGAGGCACACACATTGATCACTTGCTATACTACTAGTCAGTTGATAGACAGGATGGGGAAGTTGGAGATCCACCCCTTTGACAGAGTACCATAGCAATTTGGCCTCCCCTACATTGATATGTTTCCTCAGTGGGGCTAGTATATAGGTCTGTTCATGAGGCCAGGGGAGGTCCTAGAGGCCGAGGTTGGACTACGATCACTCTGGAGTTCCCATTGCAGCTAGGAGGGTGGTTTGTGCCGAGGGGTAGCTAGTGCTCCTCGAGCACCTTTACTTCAGATCGGAGCGGTCTTGCTCATAGTGGAGAGAGTGATGAGCCTATTGATGTGGACTCAGACTCTGAGGAGTTCACGGGAGAGGAGATGGAGGAGGAGAGGAGGAGGAGGATGCGAGATAGGTGGGATGGCTGGGGATGATGAGAGTGACTTTGAGTGGCATGACACTCAGGACATCTTGAGGGCCGAGAGGGTGGAGGAGAGTGCAGAGAAGGTGACCCTGATCTCAGAGGAGTTGCCTTCTCGGGACATTGGGGGAGATGATGAGTCCGTAGTAGGACGTCACCTCTTTCCAGATTTGGGGAAGGTTCCATAGTCAGCGGCAGGGTCAGTGGTAGGTGCAGATCCTAGAGACCCCACCTGGATGCCTAGAGATCGAGTGAGTTACTACTCTTTTCTCGATTTTTTTTTAGTTAGAATTGTTTAGTTGATATTTCCCTTTTGTTGTTTTGTTTATTTTTGACTTTATCATGGACAACTTTCTAACTTGTTTATTTCTCCTTTTTTATTTGTAGTGACTATTGAGGGATGGTGAGACTTGATTCACCAGGTGTGTGTGGACACTCTACTACTCCCTTCGGAGAGTACATGGGTCGAGCTTATTGTGGATGTGGGAGAGCCTTTAACAGCTGGTAGACATACCGACGTGTTTGCCCCTATCTGGAAGGTGGAAAAGATCATGACTTCTCTTCGTGTTGAGGTAGCTGGATATAGGACATTGAGCACTTGATGAGGAGGATTCATTCTCATAGTGAGACCATAACTACTGGCCATGATCGTGAGCCCTCAGTTCATTTAGAGCATCATCAGCAGTAGGAGTCCTAGACAAGGTCGTGCACCTTCTGAGGGATCTCATAGGGATTGAGAGATCATGGTGCCTTTTGTAGTGATTTTTGGTGGATATTTATACGAGTGTTTTTGTATTTTTGGGCTCATTGAGCATTTTGACCATGCCTAGTGCATGATGGCATTGTATATAAAACATGATTATATATATATATATATATATATCTTTTTGGATCTAGATCTTCTTGTATCTAGAATTTTTGTGATTCGTTTCCCATGTGTATACTAGATGTTTTTAGAATCTTTTCTTTTATATGCTTTTAGAATGTATGATGGATGGATGAAGATGATAACATAATGTTTCTCTTTGATTTGTTTTGTAATGTTGATATGTGATGATGCAAACATATTGTAGTACTAAACTTTTGGCTTCTTTGGGCAATGTTCATTGCTTCTTCTTATTTTGGAAAAACGTGATGACCATGTAGTGATGAGAGAGATGAACTTGCCCCACTCCTAACTCCACGCAACTAGTAAGATGTGAGGGCTCATCACCAAGAGTTGGGAAGGGTGCAAGTTGTATGAGTTTGACTGAATGGAATGATGAGAGATAGACAAAAGTAGTGACAGAAACCAAACTTAGACCTACACACTTACCCTACTCAAAACTACCACCAAGCTCAGAAGGCAACTTACTTTCTAGTTTATCTAGACTTAGATCTATAAATGGCAACTTGGTTGACAAAATATGGTTTTGAGGATTTGATCTCTTTGGAATTTGGATGCTTATTTTCACTTAATATAATTTGATTTGTATTTCTAAAATACCAAGATTTGTTAATTTGTGTGAATGGACCCCCACACCCTGCCCCATGCCACTAGTAAGAAGCATGGGTTTGTCACCAAAGGTAGGATATAGGTGAGTAAGGGCACTTCTTTCCTTTCCCAACCTCGCATCACTAGTAAGAGATGTGGGCTTATCACCGAAGGTTGGTGGGGCAAAGAAGTGTGTAAAATAAAATATTTTGTTTGCTTGGTATTTTTATTCTATTTGATTTTGACACTTCTGATATGTGATTTTGGAATATCCTTGTTTCAAAGAGATGTAAGAGGGATAGATGTGACACCAAGAAGCTTCTAGAATAGACCGTAGGTAAGAACAACTTCACCTAGTAGAAAGAAAGAAAAACCAAGTATGCAGGCCTTGGTATGGTTTTCGTCAATATTTGTCTATCGATCTTGATGAAAAGATTTTGGAATTATTTGATGATATTATGAAAACTTGAAGAGATATGATTTTGAATGCTTTTGCCAATATTTTTAGAAGCTTGTAATGAATTGCTTAAGAATAAGTTCCTTGACCACAACAATATTTATGAAATGAGTGAACAAAATGAAACAACTAAGTGACTAATGCAATGTAGGTAGATATAATATACAAATGGTGACGTTGATGCCTTACGCGTAAAACCATTTAAGATGTAAGGAATTGACTATTTCATTGAACTCCTCACCTTCTAGTGTACAAGAGATACGCACCATTTCCGTAGTCTTTCATGACTCGGTATGGGCCCAACCACTTGGGCTGGAATTTCCTTCCTTCGTCGGTTTTCTTATCAATCTGGTTGTCTAGTCTTAGAACTAGATCTCCCTCATATATTTCTCACTTGTAGACTTTTTTGTTATATTCCAGCACATCCGGTCAGCATAGGGCTCTCTGTGCCATTATTTTGGCATTTGCCCTTTGGCCTCATCGAGGATTTCTAGTTGAGAGAGGTGTGCCTCTCTATAGGCTTCTTCTCCCAAAATCCCTTGTAATGAGATGCGGAGACTAGGTATTTTGACCTCAAGTGGGAGAACTACTTCTGCCCCGAATACTAATGAGAAAGGGGTTGCCCCCATCGGTGTTCTTATTGAGGTTTGATGGGCCCACAAGGCGGGTATAATTTTAAATGCCAATCCATTTATTCTCCTTAATTGTTTTGAGGAGAATAGCTTTTAATTTTGTTTGTTGCTTTGGCTTGTCCATTGGCTTGAGGGTAGTAAAGAGAGGCCGTATGATGGTTTATCTTGAATTTACTACATAATTCATGGACCTCATCATTCTTAAAGGATGTGCCATTATCTGAGATAATGACTTGTGGGACACCGTACCTATAAATGATTTGATTCAAAATAAACTTAGCGATTACAGAACCTGGTACGGTGGTGAGAGGCATGGCCTCTACCCATTTGGTAAAATATTTTGTGGCCATGTAATTATAAAGTTATGGCCATCATTGATGAGGGAGAGAATTTCCCTATCAAATCTAGACCCCACGTGGAGAAAGGCCATGGGGTTTTTATTGGTTGCTAGAGATTGTACTGGCATGTGAATCTCGTGGGAGAATTCTTGGCATTTGTGGCACTTACGCACAAACTCTACCCGTCATGTTCTAGAGTGGGCAGAAATAGCCCATCGATGTATTTTGTGAGTAGTGGTGTGACCACCAAAGTGGCCTCCACATATCCCTTTATGGGATTCGTAAAGAATCTTTTGGATTCTTGGTGTCGACGCATCTTAAAAGCATTCCATGAAGAAGGCTTTATGGTAGAGCACTTGTTCTAAGATAACATATTTTAGTAGTGATAATGTGCGTAGCCACCTTCTTTGTTGTGATGTGGCACCTACAGGTATGTATGGTCCATGATAAAATTGATGATATCGGTGTACCAAGGGCATGTAGAGATGGGGGGTCTGGTTTCAAAAAAGTATATGCACTCATCGGGAAAGTCAGATTTACTAGATCACCTCCATCTAACGGATTGTCAGCTAACCAATCTACAATGATTTGTCCTTTAATGGATTTTTGGTTTACAAATGTTAATTCAAATTCACCCATTAAGTTATGAAACGTCCAACCTTTTTAGATAAAGACCCTTGTGTGAGGAATGTTCGTAAATGATATGTCTTTACAATGACCCTTGTTTCTTGGTTTAACATGTAATGTCTTAAACATTTGGTTGCAAAGACTATGGCAAGGCATTCTCTCTCTGCCTGTGTATAACGTGTTTCATAATCAAGCAACGTTTGGCTAATGAAATAGACTACACGTTCTCATTTATCATTGTCTTCTTGAGCCAGCATGTAGGCTAGTGAGACATTAGTAGCCCATGAATACAGGATCAAAGGATGATCTAGTCTGGGAGGCATTAGCGTGGGAGGAGACAACAAAGAAGCATTTAACCACTTGAAGGCCTCGTTGCATTCTTCTATCAATCAATGCTATAATATTTCTTTAATAGATTGTTGATTGGATGAATAGAAAAACTTAAATCGGGATGAACCTTGGATTGCACCTAGTTTCCCAAGAAATGATCTGATACCGGACTCATCTGATGGTGGAATCATTTCAAGAACAACCCAGATTTTGGCTGGATCAACATCAATCCCTCGTGAGGATATAATGTAACCTAGAAGCTTGCCTCTGTCACACCAAATACACATTTCTCTGGGTTCAAGGTGACACCATACTCGATCAATCGTGAGAGAATGATACGGAGTACCTCGGGGTGATCACAAGTGCTTCTTGGCCTTGGCCAACAAATCATCCACGTAGGATTCCACAATTTTATGAATAAGGTCATGGAATATGTATGTCATTTCCCATTGGTATGTAGCGACTAACATTCTTAAGACCGAATGACATGACAACGTAACAATAAGTTCCCAAGGAGTTATAAATGTGGTCTTGGCTTGATCCTATTCAGATATTTTAATCTGATTATACCTCTGAGAACCCATCCATGAGGGACAATAGTTCAAATCTACTGTTGCATCAACAATAATGTCAATGGATGGTAATGGGAAGTCATCTTTGGGACAAGCTTTGTTAATATCCCGAAAGTCTATATGCAAATGTGTATCTTCCCATTCTTTTTAGAACAGGGATGATATTAGATACCCATTGTGAATAGTCAACTGGTTTGATGAATCCCACTTGGAGAAGTTTCATTACTTCTTCTTTCACCATGAGAGCCACTTTTGGCTTCATTGGTCTTGACTTTTGTTTAATTGGCTTTGCATCTGGTTTGGTGACAAGATTATGTACTGCGATATGTGGTGCAATTCTGTCATTTCTTTGTAGTTAAACGTGAAAGCCTTTTGATGTTCTTTGAGGATTTGGGTGTGTATTTCTATCTCCTCTGGAGTTAATGAGGATCCCAACTTCAAAAATTTGGTTCTTCCTCCGTTCCAATGTTTATGTCAATTGTTTCTTGATTAAGGAAGTGTTGCCTTCTTCAAATTTAGGTGGGGCTAGAGGTAGTTCCAAACTTTCTCATTCTCTACCTCGTAGATATCGAGATCCTTTTGTGGAGGAGACTCTATCATGGGATTTCCAAAATAGGAAGAGGAATGTGGTATTAGGGAAAGATCCACTATGTGGTGAGTGAGATGTAGCTCCGCATAGGCGTTTAGATATTCGAGAGTGACTCTATCACTATCAAAGTGATCTAGGATAGAAAACTCATTCTCAGCTTCTATATGAGTTAGGAGTGGGTTTGTTGGTATTTTACACACCAATGGTTCGAGTGCAGTGATACCATGAAACTTGTGTTTTCCAACTCATTGTTTGGAGTAAAATGGGAAGCTGAGGTTGTTATTGAATCTATGAGAAGGTTCTTGCTCTCGTGGGATTGCTTCGATTGATATGAAGTTGAATCCTTTGCTTAGATTTAATACCGCCATTTTGTAGAGTTGTAAATGTTCAGCTCTAGTCTCATATACCTCAGAGACTTGGTTTGCAACTAGTTGCGAGTCTCCTAGCACTCTAATGTTATCGACACCCATTCTTTTGGCTATGATGAGGCCAAGGAGGAGGGCTTCATACTCAGCCCCATTGTTTGTACATTCAAAGTTTAATTTAAAGGAAAAAGGTAGGATCTTTCCCTCGGGAGAAGTGAAGATCACACCTGCCCCAGCTCAAAGTGACATCTAGCTCCATCGAAGTGGAGAGTCCAATATTTTCTTGGAAAAATGGATGTTGGGATATTCATCATGTGTCTGTTTCTTTGCCTCGTTACTTCTACCATACAAACTTCATCTGATGGAAGGGAACCAATTCCTAGGGTGTATCCCATACCCATAGAATCAAATGGTAGGAGAATGGGTAGATCTTTCTCTAGTAATTCAACAATTTTTGTGGTAGTCCCTAATGATACCATTTTTGATGTTACGTTAGTCTCATTTTTGAGTGTTGGAATGCCCTCGACTAGATTTGTAATTTCTAATTTTGTGGTAGGTATCAACTTCTCTTCTGGTTTTGAATTAATTGGTTTGCTAAGTTGATTTGTTGGGAGTTCAAACTTAGAGTGAATGCCTGGTCTTTTCTTCAAGTCAGCTAGGTGTATATTGAAGGGTTTTGGGTCACCTTGTGCCACAAATATTTTCCCTAAGTGCAAAAATCTTATTTCTTGGAATAACGTGGAAGGGATTGCCTTCATGCGGTGTATCCATGGTCGACCGAGGATCATATTATAGTTGGTTTCCCGATCTATAATATAAAATTTGGTGAGGACCGTCTTGGGTCCTAAGGTGACTAGTAAAACTATGGTTCCAATTGAAGTGGCTTTGAGGCTATCATAACCTCTTAGCATATTTGTGTTGTGGAACAATTTGTTTCTCCATATCCTAGCTTTTGAAGAAAAGTGAAGGGGACTATGTTAACTTGCTGCCCCATCATCAATCATTGCGTGTTTAACATAATTATTGTAGACCCATACTTGTAAATGTAAAGTTGGGTCACCTCTACATGTGTAATTTCAGCGTTTGTTGGCATTTTGCTTATATCAAATATAAACTCAGTATCCCTATCTGGCTGCTGGAGGGTAGACATCAAAGTCTACATGGTTTACTTGTTTCCGGAGGAGGAGTGATGTTAATTAAATGACCAAGGCCTAATGCTTCTAAGAGAGCAGCCCTATGGGTGGGAGAGTTCTTCAACAAATCCAAGAAGGAAATATGAGAGAAGGTCTTTGTTAAGTCATTAATTAAATCATAAGCACCTATGGGTTTTACCAATGTTTGTTGAATGTTTTCTGGTTCTAATGGATAACTTGGAACTGGTTGAGAAGAATAATCTCATGTTCTTGTTATGGTTTCTACGGGTAGCTCGGTGTCTAGCTCTACCAGGCCAACTATCTTGGTTTGCGGTCGAGTTCCTAATTGGGGTGCGACCGGTGGATTTAATGAAGTTGAGGCTTCATGATCGTTATTTCCTATCATAACACCCTTGTTCATTCCACTTGGATCTAACTTGTTATTGTTAGAATGATTTGGGAGTGGATCGTTAAAGATCTTGAGTGGTGCATTTTGAGGAGACTACCCTTGTGTAAGTGTTTGGTGTGGGTATTATAGAATTTCTAAGAACATATCTATAAAGAGTTTTTTTGGTCTTTAGGAAAATGTTGCATGAATTTATTGTAGTCACGGAAAGTCCTAGTATCATGGCCTTGAATCTTGTGGAAACCACAATACAAATTGGGATTATAGTTTTGAGGTTGTTGATTTGAAACTTGTTGTGGTCTAAAGTTTTGATAAGGTTGTTGGTTGTTAGAGTTAAAATTTTGAGGTTGTTGCCTTTGGTTTTGACTCTGATATCCAGTTGGGTTTTGATTTGGACCTTGTGTTTGGATTTTCCATTGTTGTTGTTGTTGTTGTTGTTGTTGTTGTTGTTGTTGTGTGGATGATTAAAATCCACCGTTGATTGTTGGAGTAAAGTTGTTATTTCGTTGATTGTTAATGGGTGGTGAAATGTTTACAACGTTTTCTCTTTTAACTTGGTCTGTTACTCCATCTATTGTAACCCCACGGTTTTTGTTAAGGATTTTGGGTCCTTGATTGGTATTTTCGGCATTAGGATAGGTCGTAGTGTTTTGATTGGGAATGATTAATTTCCATTTGTTTTGTATGTCTTATGACCACTATCTATTGTTGCTTGATCTATTCGGAGAGCACTCTCGAGTACTTCATCATAAGTTCTTAGTGGGAACTTCTGGACTTCTTCCTTTATCTCTCTATTGAGGGAATGAAGGAATAAATCACATAGTTCCATCTGATCCATGTTTGGAGCACTTGTTGATGAGTAGAGAACCGTATGCCATCTTTGAATAAAATGAGCAGTGGATTCATTATGCTCTTGTTTAATATGCAAGAATTCCCTGATTCTTGTTCTCAATAATTTGTTCATATCAAAAGCTTTGATAAACTCTGACATGAGTTGTTTAAATGAGTGTATCGAGGCTTCAGGTATTCTGTAGTACCAATCAAGGGAAATACCCTCTAAGGTTTTAGGGAATATCTTGGCAACAACCCCATCCCAAGGGAGTAATTCTCATATGGCCGTGGCATAGGCCTTGATATGTGCATTTGGATCTCCCTCCCCTTTGTATTTGGGTAAATCGGGAAGAGGTCTTGGAAGCATGACACTTCGTATGGTGAAGTCTAGGGGCTCTTTCAAATATTTTGAGTAAGTTCCTACTACATAGGCTTTGACCATTGATGGTGCCTATTGAGGGGGGGGGTGGCATGGTTTGTTGATATGGCATAGCATATGTATTTGCAGGGACATAAGGAAATCCCTGTGGTTGAGTAAACATCCGGGAGAAGAGAACATGTCTCCTTGTGGTGATTTTGAATAAATATTTAAGTAGGGAGGAGCATTGCTCTGGTATGGGTTGTTTGGTGCTAAGCGGGAGGTATCATATTTTAACTGGAGTGGTGTTTGAAAATGTGGTTCTAGTTGGTGTTTGTTGTGGATAGTTATACGAATGTTGAGGAGGCATGCCTAACATGCATGTTCCTGTAAGGAGGTCAACTTGGCTGGGATGATGTGGAGGGTTGAGAATTCTTATTTTCCTGAAATATGAATTTTGATTTTCTTGAGCAAGTTCTAATCCTCTAACCTTTCTCAACTAAGGCTGAGATGACCTCGATTGGTGAAGACACAGTGTTTTTCCTAATGGTGGTTGTTGTACACCTTGAGGTTGTAAAGGGGTATGATACCTGTTATGAATTGATCATTACCTTGCCAAGCTTCACCGAGAGTATTTCCCATAGGTGGAGGAATGGGGGTGTTTTCTTGGAGTAGGGTATCGGGTTGTATTTGCAAACTTCCTATAGGTGGGTACATGTTTTGGAAGCATTGTTCACTTCTAGCATAGCGCACTAAATACTCCTCATCCAAAAATGGGAGTGGATCTGATTGTCTATTGATTTGTGGTCTGAACAAAACCGAGGAGATGAAGTGGACTCTCCAGTAAATGTCATATTGTTAGAGCCTGAGGGCTCTGGTTGTTGTTTTGTGTAAGCTGATCCAACTCCTCAATTTGGAATGAAGAACTAGAGCTAGTTCTTTGAGGAGGAGTTTGTGATGACAAGTAATTACTTGAATAGTTGTCAGCCCATGTAGAAAGTGAGGGTGATGGTTGTCTATTTGTTTGACCATAATTTGCTTTGAGACCTGAGAGAGGTCTGCCATATGTCGTATCCCGACATATTCGGGGGGTATATGAATACCCATGAATAATGGGAAAGAGTGAAGGTGGATGAAAGAAATAATGGGAAAGAGCGAAGGTGGATGAAAGAAATGAAAATAATAGAAGAATGAGGAGAATTAGAAGATTTGTTTGTTTCACGTTCGGGTTCACCAATTTTTGTATGATAGAAAAGTGACATGCGAGCATGAGAATCTACAAGCAGCTCTTCTTCGTACCCGACCTCCGAGGTCATGCCGAGACAGCCGGTGAGAATGGAATATATGTGGATACAGAAAAACTAGTTGGGTAATCTTATATCCTCAACACACAATAATGGAATCTATGAATCTAAGGAAAAGAAGGCCCTCCTAACCTAAATTGGTGTAATGGATCATTTGGATATAATAGCTGCTCGGAGGCTCAATCAATGTCGAGCTCTATCGAGATCCTATTTATTGGCTATGTTGGATACGTGGAAAATGACTGTAGGTGCTTCGTGTATATTTCTAGACAAGGTCATGGAAATGGTGATGAGAGGTGTAGTGGGTCCTCCAGAGTTTTATGGACGATTCTCTGGTCTAGTCCAGAAATCCCTAGCCTGATTGGCTGCTACGTTTAATACAGAGAACTGTGTAATGATGTTTAGTGGAAGTGGTGAGGATCTAAATATTAGTGTGTGTAAACCAGCGTCAATGTCTGATTGATCAGTAGGCCCATTGGGTTGTGGGACTGTGGATCACAACCATAATTTTGTGGTTGTGGCGGACCTCCTATGGTCATATGAGGAGTCAATCTCTTCTTCCGACTATCCAATAGTTGTAAGCTTTTCAACTTCTATGTTTAGAACTAGAAGTTGTATGATTTTCTCATAATACCTTACGGGTGTTCTAAAAACTTGAATACGTAAGCAAATATCTATGTCGATGAGGAGGTCTCCTGTGTTGGGTTGTGGAACTAAAGGATCGCAACCAAATATTTGTTCTCTTTCGAGTTCTTGTATAGTCATGTGGATGTCCTATCAAGGCAGTCTGTAGTTGGGTTGATTTGACCAGAATGTGTATGCCTTGTCATCTTCAATATTCAACTCTCTCAATTGTTCACTAATTGCTTCGTAGGTTTATTGTTGTTGAAAAACTTGAATCCTAAGGTCTTGATCTATATCAGCTAGTGTTGTGGGGAGATTTGGTTGAGGCACTATCGGTTCAAAAACACGTATCTCTTGGGCTCTCTAGGTCCCGTGATTGTCATACAAAGATGATTCAATTTTAACTGAAATGAATAAACTAATTATGAAAGATGTATCTACACTATGCATATATTCTTTTATTTTTGTATTTTTGATGAAGTATTTTAACGAAATTAAAAGAGCAGTTATTCTAATATATTCAAAAGATGGACAATTAATCTAATAACATAATCAAAACAAGCAAGGTAGCCTAGTATAGCTATTTTCCTATGTAGTTGTGAGTTTATCCTAAATATTTAAATAACCAACTAGTTTAATTGAAAAGACTTCCGATCCTACCTCAGAAGTGAAGAATGAATCATAGTTTCTTAGAAACTATCATTCCCCATAACTTCCCTAGCAATATCGAAAGTGAGCTTTAACTAAAATGAAATAATTTACTACTCTATTTGATATATTTTAACTACAACTTTGATAGCTCAAACCTGGAGTTTACATAGAATAGTGGTAAATCTAGTTGTGTGTGACTTTGTCCCCTCAGTGTGATCTCCTCGTTCCTTCGTGTTCTCGTGAATCCAGAAAAGTGTGTATATGATAGCGTCAAAAGAAGATACTCGAACAATGGCAGCTTTGGATATAAACCGAATACAATGCAAGTAAGAGAGGGATAGTGCAAGTGAACAAAGCTTGACTATGTAATTCCTAGCAAGATTTATTGCGGGAATACAATGCAAATACACCGAGAATTCTAGAAACTACCTCTTGTGACAAACAAAACCTATAACTCTAAATGGATTCTAATCTAAAAATGAAACTATCTTATGCTAAATTGATTGTATGGGACAACAATGAAGTAAGATGAAAGCAAGAAGATCAAATGATCACTAATACAAAAATGAGAGACTGATAACTCATGCAAAATATGAAACTATTGAAACTTATGCAAGAATTTCAAGCAAACTGAATAATCAAACAGAGAAGGAGAGGGGCCATTTGTTTGAAAACAAGTTGGCTATTTATAGCATTTGCATTTACCAGAGGGTAACTCCAAATTGATCTCTTTTACTGGCGGCCGGTCGGGTGGTGTCCTCACTTAAGACTAAAATGCAAAGAAAAATGTGGAGAGAGGACGAGAACAAAGCACATGGAGCTTGGATAAAACATTTGGGATGAAAACATACACTTGGTGAGATTTTCTTGATTTTGAACACCTTACGAAGAGCCCCGAATCATCATTGGGGTTCCCATAACCTTTTTCCGATGACAAAGTACCTATATTTTTTTGGTACGACGGGAACCCTCAACAATCAAGAATTAACCATAGAAAAAGAGTGTGTCATCGGGTAATGTGATTGAATAGATGTTAGAGAGATGGAACATGAAACACAAAGCATGAAGTTTGAATGATGTGAGGTTCATTTCAGAATTAGACCCTTAGAATTTGATTATGAACCATGGAACTAGAGTGCATCATAGGGTAATGACGATATAAATTATGTATCAAAAGGTGTGAAAGTGCTTAGAAATATTAGACATGATGCATGGAGCATGAAGTTTAGTAGTAGGTACTAGAGACAACTAATAAGAATGGAAGGGGGAATATGAGATGCCCCCAAGTGTGCAAGCAATGGAGATCTTTGGCGGTTTTTGAAATGTGTCCCAACCATCAATATAAGAATTTTCTTGATTGAAAAAGGAATTATATGCTTAATTGGAGGAGGTTGGCGAGGGATCTTGAATGGTTGTGGATTATTTAGGATTTATAAAACTATAAATGAATCGGTAGGAGGAGAGGATTGAGGATAAATTTTTAAAGGAGGTTTCTTTGTTAGAATAGGTAATGTTGTAGAATAATTTCTAGGAGTGGGATGTAGAAAGGATTTTTGGAGGAGGTTTCTTAGTTGGAATCGGTAATATTGTAAAAGACTTTCTAGGAGGAGGGGATAAAGGATGGATTTTTAGAGGAGGTTTTTAGTTGGAATGGGTTGGATAGGAGGATCTTGACTTACCAATGAAGGAACATTAAAGATAATAGATTGATTATCATTATACATTGAAGGACCATATTTAGGATCCATTTGGGATTCAGCAATTGGAGATGTAGTATGATGTTCTAATGCAAATAAAATAAAACCTTGATACTTAAGGTGCTTAATTCATCATTTAAAGCATAGAAATTATTATCATGATGTCCATTAATTCTATGATAATTGTAAAATGAAAGACCTGTATACTTGGAAAGTTGATAAGGAGGATAGAAATGAGTAGTTGATAAGTTGATCAATTTTTGATTGAGGAGCTTAGGAATAATATCATGTTGGTTAACATTTATATCAAAGTTGTGAGGTTCTAGTAATGGTATGACTCAAGGTTCACTGATATGAATGCATTTAGAAGACATGTGATTGGGGTGAGGTGTAAAATAAGAACTAGCATGGGCTTGAGAAGCATCCTTGAGATGTTGTATTTCATATTTAAGATGTGTAATCATGGTTTCTATAACTTAAAATTTATCTTGAAAATCATGTGTAAATCTGGAATTGACATTAATATGTGCTGATTGGATGGAGTATTAGACTGATACTACGTCGGATAGATAATAAAAAATTGAACTAACTTGTGATGGTGGTGTATTGCAAGGGAGATACAAGTGTTTAGGGATTTTTCAAAAACATATTTGCAAGGTGGGTACATTTGAAGTAAGTCATGCAAGGACATTATAGGATTTTAGGAGCCATGAAAGAAGACCAAGTAGAATAGGGAAAAATAGGATCCAAGTGTTTGATCACTAATGGGGTTCAAAAATGATTTAATTTAATTGGAATTAAATCTAATTATAGAGTAACTAATATTTTAAATGATGTATCAATTATAAAGTACAAGAATGACATAAGAAAACAAGTATATAAAGTATTGAAACCCTACAAAAAAATATGAGATAAGAATAATTAGCTGATATACACATAATATAGAATTGATATGAGGAGGTAAAAGTGTTGAACATGTGTAAACAAAGTGTTGTAGCTGACCTATGTAAATCCCGGAGCTTACGAACAAGGTTGGGCAGGGGCACCCACATTAGGACAAGGGTTCTGGGCATCGATGAATGGGTTTTGGTGTACGTGTGTAGTCATATTTCATACCTTTAGACTAATAGTCTAATCCCATGCACATTGGCCTATCACCTAACAGTTTGTTGGGCGCTCACCCGAGGCACATGTAGGTGTCAAGTCTCTCCTTTATGTGAGTTTCATGATAATGCATCATCTTAGGATAGATAATCAAATGTAGGACAGAAAAGAAGTAAACCACATTCTTATGAACTTAGGAAGAGTTACCATGTCATTGTATACGAGATAAGAGAAATAACAAGCAAGTACATATATATAGTTCATATAGAAAGGAAATGCAAAAGTATTAAACATAGATGATTTATAACAGGCATTATATTCATTCTAACGAGTTAATAACCCACATTACATCCATTGAGGTCATAAAGATATCCTTATATAAGTATACAGAGCCAAATCATACATCAAAGATATATTATGCTCATCATATTACAAAGAGGACTGAAAACCCATCCCCTTCAATTAGCTAAATGCTCACAGAGCTCTCCTAATCCCTAGCCATAACATCCTCATTTTTTTTTATACAGGGCTTTGCCTCTTTTATCTCCTTCTCCTTCTATATCTTTCTTCTACCAGGCGCTTGTATTTATAACCTTAACACCCACCACCATGCCTTCCAGGAGTTACAGATCGGTCACCAAGTGTCGAAGTGGTCCTCCATGGGAGCACGCCTTCATAGATATGAGATCTACACTCTGCATGACGATGATTTTCTATAACCCTATATTGCATGCCTAGAATATTCCCTTCTTGATCCCACAATCACCAGGTTAGCACCTTATC
This sequence comes from Taxus wallichiana var. yunnanensis, assembly GCA_018340775.1. Lineage (NCBI taxonomy): Eukaryota > Viridiplantae > Streptophyta > Pinopsida > Cupressales > Taxaceae > Taxus > Taxus wallichiana. The sequence continues at coordinate 332,246,220 of CM031233.1, read as the reverse complement.
CACGAGGGTCGTGCTTTTCTCGTGTGCTTCCTAGGGTGTCGAATATGGCTAAGTAGAAAACCTATTTTTCCTTACACGCATGCATTGTATGTTCAAAAAAACCATTCCAGAACCATTCCCTACGTGCCTTCAACCCGCGCACCCTTATTTGACTAGGTCCTGCGTGCCCATGGGCCTTCTTATACTTAGCTGATATTTTGGGGCCCAACATCGACTCACACTATGCATGTTCTCCATCCTGGAAACACTCTTCAATAAAGAAATAAATAATGGTGGATCCTTACAAAATGGTTGGGATGGAAGAATAAGGAATGAAGAAATGGGGAAAAGAATGAAAGAATGGGGAACTTGTTTACTTCTGGAGGAGGAGAGGGAAATCCTTTCTTAAATCAGCTTCTAATTTTCCCCAAGTGTCGACCTCACTCTGAGCTGCTGACAGAGGTCCCCACCAGGGCACTCACTTCTTCAAAACTCAGCCCCTCTCCCTTAGCACTCATTGTCTCTACAATCTCCTCTAGTTGTTTTCCCAAATCCTCGAGTGCATCCATCCTCCAAGTGATTTGAGGGTACAATTCCTTCATTCGGTTCTTGATTGAGCCCCACAAGGTCTTAATGGCCTCTGATTTATTTTCCACTTCGGCTAAGATTTTGTCTCACTCATCCCTGTTCCCCTTGTTCTTTTCTTGGAACTCCTTGAATTCCACTTCATGGGTGGCAACCAAGATACTTTCCACTATATCTCTATCTACACAGTTATCATAGGTGGCCTCAGTAACTTGTGTGGTGGCTTTTACATCGGTGAGGATCTTGTTGTACTGAGCAACAATCTCCACAACCTTCATTTTATTTTCTTTCTCCTAGCACCATCAATGCCTCCTCTGTTGATTCTAGGGCAAGTGGTCACCTCTCCATAGTGAGTATGTGGGTTAAGTCCTCTAGGCATTGCAAGGATGAGCCATACTTTTTGTGGGTGGTGTTAAGTTTGGATGCTTTAAGACAATGACATTCGTGATCATCTCTATCTTCTTGTATGCCTCACAATCTCCTTCCTTCTTGTCCTTTAACTCATGCATTAAGCGAGCGCCGATTAGTTCCTCCCCTGCGTCAGGTCCTTTCTCTTCTCTAGGAGTTCCTCTTCCCTTTTCTCCAACTCTTCCTCTAGGAACTCACCATGTCATTTCTTCTAAAAATCTTGGCTTCAACCTCAACTAAGGCTTTGGAGAGTGTGTTGCAGATTTGTTCATCTGATAAACATTGAGCATTCACCAAGGGGTTTATCTGTTTTGTTTTGGCACTTTCATCAATGCTCCTTGGCTTACCTCAAACTTGGGACCATAAATGTGGGAATCAAATGCCCATGATAGCATTTTCCTTGTCGAGGGTATGTACCTTCCTCATCAAATGAATCCATGGCTAAGAGTTGTTACATTGGCATGATGCTCTTGAAACGTATGCACAACACCTTGTTCGGATCATCAATGTATCCCATTCCTTGAGCTTGTGTTGATTTTTTTCTCTTCATCCCCATGCACGCAGCCCGTGGAAAGCTTACTGACAAATTGATATCTCCCCCATGTGGCCATATTCTTTTCCTACACTCTCCTCCTCAGCTTCCTTCATCGCCACATCTGCACTGCATTTAACCTCTTGTTCTACCAGGTCCTTGATGATTTTTTCCACTTATTTCTCCTGGCCTTGTCTATCTATTCCTTTGTGAGGCTTGGGGTCCTCTGATCCTTTGTATTTTCTTCCATGCCTACCCCCTTGCCTTGGGTCTCAGCTTCTTCTTCATCCTCCTTCTCCTCATCTCCTTTGTTGTACTTCTCATCTCCTTCTTTCTCAGAATCATGTATCTCATAGATAGGATGGTCTTCACCTCCCTCTAGTTCATCATCATCTTCCATGTCATTGATGAAGGAATCTAGACTCTCTGTCTCTTCTGAATTAGCCTCATGCTATCCTCTTCTTCTTCTTCCTTACTAGGGATTCTAGTACAAGACATTCCTCTTTTTCTTTTTCCTTAACAGGTGATATTTTTATGGGTGATTCCTCATGGGTGAGGGGTTATTCATGATCTGGTGCCTCTTCTTCTGGGGTCTTTTTGTTGACATGAGACTTCTTTCTCTGTGTGTAAGTACTAGGCTTAGCACTTGTCTCTGGTGCACTCACCGTTTGTGTGGTTTGAACACTTAGTGCCTTCTGCACCTCTTCTCTTTCTCTCTTTCTAGGTGCAGCATTCTTCCTTCATATAGGGTATTTAGGGATGGATACATCATTCTCTAAGTAAACATCTTTTTCAAATTTTGTTGTTATGCATGAGATACACCCTTCTTACGGTCCTTCCTGCAATTGGCAAAGCATTAAAGGTTTCATCATCTATATCTCATGGGAGACATATCTTTCCATATACGTGCACTTCTTTGGGTAGACAAGATTTTGGCATAGCTCATGGTGGTCTATATCTACCTCACTAAGGTCAAACCTTAGTCTCTTGGCCTCCTTAAATTGATTAAATCGGCTTGGAAGTATAGCGGTGAAGGAGAAGGGTAGCTTGCACCATGGACTCATATTCTCATATGTCAACATAAATATGCCAATGCAAAAGTGTTGGTACATTGAAAATTCTACCTCTCCACTCACAAGTGTGGGAAACTACTATGGGATCCTCCAATCAACCCTAAATGCATCACACATTTGCTTATACCACTTCTCCAGCACGCCTTGTGAGTGGTTGTCATGGTTTCACAAGTATATTTCGTAAACCTCTTTACGGGCGAGGGATTCTCTTCTAGATACTCCCAAATAAATTGTTCTTTCCCATCGAGAACTCCAATATCTAAAAACACAATGGTGAGGAGGATGTTACTGAAGAATATGTTCTTTCTCTCTTGCGTGTTGCTTATAATTTCATCCGCAATGAAAGCAAAAAATTTGTAGATGGTTCCTTATGATATCTTTCAGCATACATTCAACCATGCCTTGTTCACTTATGTTCATCGTTCCTGGTCATTGAGCTTGGTGACCAAGTGCGTAGACATCCTCATTACTAGGTTTGGTATATTGGCGATGGCAAAGTATCACAAACCCTTTTTGTAGTCATATGCAGCTACAATCTCATTGATAGCTTCTTTGTCACTCAGATCATCATCAATACTATCTCCTTCACAATTGAGGCCTATGAACTTGGATATCAGCTGTGGTGTGATGTGCATCTTTCTCCCCACAAAATAAAAATATCCTCTTGCACACGCAACATCAGCCAATGCTAAAGGTGCTCAAAGCTTTCCAAAGTAGGAAAACTCATATAATTGCAATAATCCAGTCTTCTCCATTTTGACCTTTACCTCATCATTGTAAATGGGAATTCCATCTGGCATCCTATTGTTATTTTTTTTGGAACCACTCCAATGCCATTTCCTTCTCCGTTGTGCTCGTGTGATGGTTATAATTGCTTATGACCATCTTTCGTAAGTGTGACTCCCATTCTTTTCCTAGCAATACCCCATCTGGGTACTACATTTTTGCGTACCATTCTTCGTTGGTGCTCGTGATGGAAGCAATTTTATTTCCCTTGCCCTTTCCCTTTGTTTTCTTTGGTGAAATGGTTGGTTTCCTGGTGCCATTCTTCTAGTCAGGATGAACTTAAACAATCCTTCCTCTTGCTCTACTCTACTACTACTCTACTCAATCCTAAAGCCCAATCCAAATTTTCAACTCCGAAAGGAATCCTTTTTCTCCATGCCCTAGCTACCAAACCCTAACCAAGAAATCCTTCCACAAGATGAAGCTCTTCACATAACCTTCCTCGCGCCCATATACTCCTTCCTTCTAGTTCGTAGATCTACTCTAAATGAACACTCAAATTTTTGAAAATATCCTTTCTTCAAACAAATTTATCTCTGGATGCTCTGGTTCGCAAGAGCTTCTTTCACTTCGTAATCGTAAGGTAACGAATGACTTTCCCGACCTTGTATTTGTAGTTTTTCCTTCTTTCCAACATTAAATATTATATCACCTACCACCGTAATTTAACATTAAATGCAGATTTTTCCACTAAGCCAATTGTAAGCACCCTTACCTATGTGCCATATCCTGCACACAAAATCCTTTGTAACCTTCTAGTGCACAAAAATCCAACCCGACCGAAGATTCTTACGCACGCGTTTACAACGCTGAAGGCACTTCTTCTATCCTTTACCGAATTTTTTCCCTCGCCTACCTCATGTTGTTCCTACGCTCTTCATCCTTTCTATATGTGGTTTCCACAAAGCACTTTTGAAACCAACCATTTTCATCTACCTATTTTATACATGCTTCTTACTCCTTACATGCTTTTTATCCATCAACCGGGCCATTTACCGTAACTTCTACTGCCAGATCAATAGTATATTACGGGCCTATACTTTGCATCACTCCACCCCACACTAGAACAAATGCACGGTCCTCTACACATACATAACCTTAGAAAAAATAATGTGGTTACGGGCACACAAGGCACAAAATAAAACAAATGAGATGAACAAGAAATGAGAAACGGAAACACAAAAAAGAAAAATCATTAAAGGGAAATTATAGACTAATTGGTAACACTACCTTATTTACAAACACCAAGAAGACTTATTTATAGTAGGGCTTCAACCTACTCCCATGAAGTGACCTGGTAACCTCTTCCCATCTAGCGTTTCAGAATGGTAAGCACTTGAATCAAGAATATATGAGATGGTATAAGGTCCTAACCAATGGACTTTCAACTTTCCACGATGGTGCAAATACTTGGAATCATATAGGAATACCATCTACCCAACTTCAAACTTCTTGTTCTTGATATGATGATCATGCCATGATTTTTATCTTTCTTTTGTTTCTTCTGACTCCATCTAACAAGTGATCACCTTTCGTCTAACTGCATCAACTTATCAATTATTTCTTCTAGCACTTGTTCATCAGTTAACCATCCTATATGCGCTATACACATCAATGGTAACATGAATTCTCATTGGTAAAATAGTCTTTGTACTAAACACTAATTGAAATGATCGGCCTTGTTCAACCTTTTGTAGGTTTCCTGTATGCCCATAGAAACAGATGATACCTTATCATCCCAATCCTATCTTCCAACGTCACAGATCTTAGTTAACGTGTGACTTAGTATCTTGTTAAATGCCCTCAGTTCCATTTTCTTGAGGGTGATATGGGGTAGTCTTATGATGGGCCACCATAAATTTTGCTAATAGAATCCTGATTGTTTCATTGAGAAAGTGTGTACCCCTATCACTTGTTAAACTTAAAGGACAACCATACCTGCTGATTATGTTCTCCCATAAAAATCTAGTAGTTATTGCTTTATAGTGCAATCCTTTGTAGGCACTGCCTCTACCCACCATGTCAAGTAATTAGTGCAAGTGATGATATATCATGAACTAGTCCTTCGTGTGGCTGGCGCAATTGGCCCTACAAAGCTGATTACCCGTTTTCAAATGGTTCGGTGTTGGTTAGTGGTCAAAAATAAATTTCATCTCTTTCCGGTTTTTCAAGGCATTGCAATGGTCACAGGCCTTACAAAACTCAATGCAATCCTTGTAGATGGTTTCCCACCAAATCCCTACTAATAAAATCTTCCACGCAGTAGCATTTCCTACATAGTATCCTCCTGCAATCCCACTATGTGTTTCTTCCATAATGGCTACACGCTCATGTTCCAATACGCATTGGTGCATAACCTCGTCACAACCTAATTTATTCAGTCTCCACTAATCGCATGTATGTAGGTGTGGCACGTATTTATAAGCTTTCTCTCTAGATCCTTCATCCCTTCTAGTGCCACACCTATTTTTAAGAACACTGCGATATATTCCAAGTCCGGGGATGCGCGTCGTAATCTAAACAATTGTGATTCTCGGTATGGTATCTATTGGTAGCTCAAATGTGCACTGTGTCTCGGACCTCAAAAGGGTCAAGGTTTCGAGACCACAATGGAACCACTCCCAAGTTATGGGACCTTGTGAGCTTGGGATGGATCTCCGAAGAAGGTCGGTTCCTCTACCTACCTCTAATGCTACTGCTACTCCTAATGTTGAAAGAAAATCCTAGACTAAAAATGCCAAGGGACTAGGGATGGAAGGATGTGCAAAAAGGGGAAATCCTAAGCTAAAAAGAAGGTGATAGTGCCAGAAGTAAAGGGTCGATCTCTCTCCATGAGTGGCAAAGGAAACACAGAGGGCGCGGGAGAAGAGGGCGGACGGTGTGCACCATAGATCAACATGCAAGCTTGGCCTTAGTAGTGCACGTAATTCCTAAACATTAGGACTATAAGCAGAGGAATACGCATGGCATGCCATAAAATGCAAACAGAGAGGCGAGATGCAATGAAAATGATAGAGGGAAGAAAAGAGTTCCAAAAACATGATTTTATATCTTAAGGGATGTATAATCATTTACATTCACGACAGGTGGTGAGAAAACATTGCGAGATACCATGCCAAGGTCTAAGACTTGTGGGAAGTTAGCCACCATTTTTTCATGGTGTCGTTACAACAAGGAGAGATGTTTTTACAAAGTAGAACTCTACTATTTATAGAAGGAGAGAAGAGAAGGAGAAAGAGAGGGAAACTCATATTCAAATCTTCAACCACCAATAGCAAGTGATAAATTCCTACAAATATTCTGTAAGGCTATCATATGCACTTCCCCATGTCTGTTTGGCATGTGGAAGAAGGAAGAAGGAAAGATCTGATGAAATCTGGTAGTTGAGGTCGATTGGATGTGTGCATTGATGAGTGAGAGACATTTCCATGTTTTTCACCTAACAAATCCTACCTATATTTGAATTTGAAAATTCCAACATGTAGCTTGTGTTAGCAATTCTCTGACAAGTCTAGGTGCATGCCGATTTGAGCTCTGTAACAAAAGATACGGCTATCAAAAGATTTCAGAGCCGTTTGCACACGAAAAACACATGGTGCGCATAGGTTGGCTGAAACGATAGCAAATTGTTCGTTTTTTGTTTTGTCTTTTATACCATGTGTCATGCACTAGTTGGTTATCCATATTCGGTGCCCTATTGGTGTGCTTTGATTAGTTATGCATGGCACACTCAAGTCCATGAGGAAGATGACTTGGCACAGAAGGGTGTAAAGGAAGGCACAAGGCACGGGAGTTAGAAGAAAGTGTGCGAAATAGGAATCAAGGGGAGGTGCAAAGGAGTGCACACGAGGCACGTAGGGAGACAAGGAAAACTAGTGAGCAAAGAATGTACGGTTAAGGCAAAACTATTACAAGGTAATGGGCATGGTGCATGAAGGGCCAAGGACTTAGCTGATAGAAGTGCGAAGCACATGGAAAGGGAAAATGGAGGAGATAGAGGAATTAAAAGGGGAGCAGGAAGACATGAAAGGGTGTGTAGAGGAACTACAACTGTGCCAAGGTGTCAAAAGAACAATCTTGAGTGCATGTAACCTGAAATGTAAAACACCAAAGTCAAGATGAAAATATAAGTTATCTAGATAACTAGGAGAGTTATTTGGATAATAGTATCCTCAATGCTTTGCATGTCCTCTCTGAGTCAATCCTTAGTAAGTGGTCGGACCTTGAATTACTCTTTCCGGCTTCACCACCACTATAAACTCGAACGCCTAAAATATAAGGACCGAACGACATATATTCCCTTCTAGAACTATTTTTTTGACTAATTATTTTAGTGCCATATGGTCCATATAGAATATAAATGGTGTTGCCAATAGATACTTCCTAAAATTATGCAACGCATATATCATATATAATGTTTCATGCTCATTAGTTGTGTAATTCTTCTCTGGTGTCAAATTTCTACTTGCAAAGCACAAGGGATGATCAGCAATTCCCTCACTAGGTTGTACTAGCACTTCTCCCATCGTTGCTCCGAGGCATCAACATGCACATGGAAATGATTATCCCAAGAATAAAAACATAATATGGGTGTCGTGACAAGCCTATCCTTCAAAGTTTTAAATTCCTTCTGTTGCGCCTCTACCCAATGAAAGGCACTTTTGTGTTTCAACAATTATTCTAAGGGTGCGGCGATCTTGGTATGCCCCTTGATGAGCTTCCTGTAATACCCTGTGTGTCTAAGGAATCCATGCACTACACTTTGAATAATAATCTCCCCTAATCCTATAATAACTACAACTTTGGTGGGATCCACTAGCAAGTTGTCTTTACATATAATGTGTCCTAATAGGGTTCCAAATGGAATAGCAAAGACACATTTCTTAATGTTGAGGGATATCCTCAATTTCTGACATCTCAAACATCAGTCTTAAGTTTTCACAATGGTCATTCAGCAGTCCATACATAGTCCAGTCATCTAGGTAATCTTGAAGAAACTTATGGATGAAGTCCTGGAATGTCTATACCACAATGCGTGAGAACACAAAGTAGGCACATTCTTCAATCCAAAGGGAATAAGCTGTGTAGGAAAAACTTCCCCATTCGGTGGAAAAGATGTCTTTCTCTAGTCTTCCTTTACAATCCCGACTTTTTGGTACCCTAAGAACCCATCTCAGTGAAAGAGTAGACTTCGCGCCCCACTACTCCCTCTAGAATTTCTTTAGTAAAGGAGGTTGGACACACATTGCATTAAGATCCATGTAGTCAAACACTGATTCTTTTCCTACCATCCTTCTTAATATTGATAACCATCGGGCTTATCCATTCTAACTTTTATTGTGCCTCCATGATACCAGATGCTTTATCATTTTGTGTATTTCTTCCTTAACCCGTATGCATAAATTTGGATTCATCTGATAAAGCCTCTTCCAAATAGGGTGGAAAACTTCCTTCAACTTGATATTCATCTCCCTAAGGAATGGTGAATGCCTTTGAGTTCATGGTACCTGCGAGGGAAAAAATATTGGAACTCATGCAACAGATCAATGATCTTTAAAACTTATATTCTTGACCAATAGTCTTCGATGATAGCCTCCTTAGGTTCTGCCTCCATACCAATGTTAACGTTCTTCATCTTCAAGGGCTCCTGGTAGGTGTGTGCTCACTCATTAGTGTTGTCTATGACCTTGTGCATACCCTCTAAATGATTAACATCCAACGTCTCTATCTCTTCTCCGTCTATTATATAGACCATTTTTCCTTTTTCTTTTTCCATACACGTGCACTCAAAATGTACCTCCTCTAATTCTTCTTCATTGAGGCGCGCTCTCAATGAAGGCTCGCCTAGCAGTTCTAGTAGCCTATCCTCTTCCATATCACTATCTCCCATCGTAAGGTACTTGATCATTTCCAATGCCTTATCCATTGATGGTTTGGTACTCTTATACTCGAAAGCTTGAATGAGATTAGCCACCAACTCTTTCCAATTACCCGTCTGATGATGCATCTCGAATGAACGTACCAAACATGTGCAAAGCCTTGTAAGGTGGAATACAACTTATGTACCCATAATGAAGGTGGAAATGCTTTTGTGCTTCCCATCCATGCCTCCTTGCATGCTTGGATATGAAATGAAGTGGTCTCTTTGCCATGGTAGTCTTGTATGACCGTGGGCACGTTGCTCTTATAAAACCTTACAAAAACATGATCCTCACCTTGTGCCACTCTAGGAGGTTCTCCCGATGTGTATCCCACCAAAGCATGCTTCAGTCCTGAGTAGGTTATACTTGAGTATTCCTATTCTTTCATCCTCATTTTTCCACTGAGCTTCCATTTCCCACAAGAAAATTTTGGGTACGTCCCTCTAGAGTAACTTGGCAACTTCTTTCCTCATAGGTGCTTGGTGAGCATGATTTTGTCACCCTTATTACTAGTCCTTTTAATTATCTCCCAATTAACTCATAAGTCCCATGTGCCCAATTGTTGCATGCCACACTAGTGGTATCACTTAAGGATTGAGCATCCTCAAACTAGATAACTCCCTCTCGTGGGGTGAATTATCTCAAGATATCTAATAGAGCACACATAGATTCTATCAAGGACTTCTTCTCCTAAGGGATCAATACAAGTTGGTGACTTCCCATATGTCAAAGGATGATCACCCTTTCTTCCTTTTTCTACAAGCTGACATACCCTTTGTTAAACCACATGTCATAATTGTTCTTGTAACACCATGGGCACCCAAGAAATGTTGGAAAGTTTTCTACCTCGGCGAGTACCAAGACTTTGAAGTCTCTAGTGAACTTGGCCCCTTGAATGGTGATAACTGCATCCTTCAGGACTCCAATGGGAATTTCCTTAGTCTTGTTTTCCATATACAACACATTTGAAGATGGCTACAATGTGGGCCTTCCCATCTGATGCTAGACATCTAAGGTAAGAACATTCATCTCTACTCTTGTGTCAATGAGGATATTGCTTAGAAGCCACCCATTAACATTTGCATTCAAAGTAATCTCCTTTTCATATTCAAGGCTGTGAGGAGGAAGGTTTGCATGCAAAACATGTCTTTCACGCTTTACTTCAACATGTGGTACCTTCTCTCTTAGCCATTCTCCCAACAAGGGAATAATATTCTCTTTCCTTAACATTTTACATACTTCCTTGACCTCATCCAGGTCATTCCTTGGAACCTCATTATCCTTCCATTTCTCCACCTACCTCGATTTCTCCTTGAGACATTGTATCTCCCCTTGTAAACTTTGAATCACGTCCATAGTCTCTTAATACACTTCTTTCTGATGGGTAGGGTCTGGATACTTTCCATGTACTACTTCCTCTCTTGAAACTAGTGTCCTTGGTCTTGGCATCTCCCTAGCGTGTGCAACCTCTACTCACATCATCACTAGTATAGGTTCTAGCTCTAACTCATACACCACTCTTGGCATCCATTGTGAGTCGACTTCTTGATTCTCACTATCACAACACCCTTATCTTTTTGGTGCTGCTGGTTTTATATGTTCATAAATTTCTAGACAATCTTCATATTTTTGTTTCTTTCCATACCATGAGCATTACAAAAGATCAAGACACTCGCATTTGTAATGCTTTGCAGATCCACAATTATAACACATTCCTCATGAGAACTCACTCCATCCTCGATGCGGTTACCTCGACCATGAAATCCTCGGTGAAAACCTCTTCCATGTGCCCCTCCATCTGAGCCTCCTTCATAACGATGGTCATCACCCTTATAACTACTTGTAAGGCTATTATTACGTACACCTAGATCAATAACATCATGGATCGATCCATCGGTGTGCAAACTTGGGTATAATGGGTTATAGAATTATAGATCTTTCAATAGCAAGAAACATTCTTGTGGATTACACGATGTAATAGGGGAACCTACTTGCATCATGATCCCCATCACAGATCTCACAGTCTACCACCATAGTGTACAATGACTTTCAAGGGAAACTATCCTGTACATGTCCCTCCACTTTGTAGTTTGTACACCAAATTCCACTATGAACCTTATGTGCTGAGTTTCCAGACAACTTCTCCAACTATTTGGCCATTGCAGTAATTTGGGCCTCTAGAAAAGGACTAACACCAATATCAACACTACTAATAGATTTGGTGCGTAGGGTAGCTTCCAATGCCTCATGCAATTTAGTGAAAGTCTTGTGGAACAGAGCCCTTATAAATGGTGCTATCAATCCTCTAAGAAACCATTGGGCATGTTGAGAAGGATGAATGTCATAGGATAGCTTTGACATGAGAGTCTTGAAACATTCATCATTTTCCCATAAATGTGCTTTCATTCCTTGTTGGATATCCTTAGAGCATTAATGCTCTTCTACTCAAACTTTGGGATATGGAACTCTATGAGGAAATCATTCTTAAATGTAGTGTATTCTACCACCGTCGATGGGGTCATACTTCCTATACTATGTGCATGCCCTTGTAACATTTTTGCAAACTAACTTTCCTTCCGCTCTGATGTAGTGATCCCCTCCATGTGCCATAGTAACTCACACTTGTGCACATGCTCTGCAGCATCTTTGATACCCCTATAGTTTAGTAAGTGTAAAGACATCTCAAAAAAGACTTCGAGAGGTGGCAGAGGTCTTTATCCTCCCAATCTAGAGCCTTAGTTCCCTCTGGTGTTTCCTCCTCCACCAGATCCATTGGATCCACAAGTCCTATTCCTCTCGACCCACTAGATCCACCTCCTGCAGTCAACAAAGGTCCTGAAGTGGACATGCCAAGGGTTATCAACGTCCCACTAAACTGCACATCGATGGTCTGTGAGATTGTCCCAATACCAGTTGTGTGTCCTGCGCCACTCCCAAACGTGATACCAAAAGCTTGTACTTGCACATTGTCTAAAGATTCCTCTAAATACAGGAATGGATTATGCAGCCATGGATGTTCCAAATGAGAAATTAGATATCCTATGTGTAGATCCGTTACTCCCACCAATACCAATTGGGTTAACAATAATTTTCCTTGATCGGGAAAATAAATCACGGGGGTTGTCAGGTGGGTTTAGATACGCACCGAAGGATCTTCTTTCTCCATGTGATGAAATCTCATCGAGAAGTGAAGGGCTTCTCTCCCATGTTTGCCAAGATGGGGTAGCACAAAATTCTCGTAGTTCCACATCCTTTTCATGAACCTCATCTCATTCCCACAACGTATTCCTCCATAGATCCATCACACTTACAACCTCACATTGTCTAGTCATCTCCATTTCATGAGCTTCACTATGCTTGAGTCATCTACCCTTCCTTTCCTTTTTAGCTGCAATTTCTGCCATCTTCCTCCACCCTATCTTCCTCTCCTAATGCTTAGATAAGATTAGCCAGCCATGGGGAATGATTCTAAACTCAAAGTAATGACCAAGATCTTCATAGCTAAAGGAATAACACACAAAAATGATCTTCTAGGCTCCCTCAAAACTTGAACTCAACAAATTTTGGGAAAGAATACGTCAAAATGGCATATTCTAAAGTATAAATGGTCAGCATCCTCTTCCACTAGTTATCAATAGCACGCATCCAAGTCATATATGCATCCTGCATCCTTTGATAGTCATGTTGGCTCCACACGCATAATCTATAGTACCAACTTGATATGGATGCATATGATGAAAACCATTCATATAGTTCTACTAGGAAGTAACAAAAGAATGTCTCATATAACTCATGGTATAGGTTCTCTTCTACCCATCTACGTGCATTGAACTTAGGTCCAATGTTGAATCTTTGAGAAAACTCATCCTCTGTGCTCTTGAACTATGTTTTAATACTTTATAATGTCATATGCTTTGTCATCACACATCATAGGGACAATGATGTATGCCATTTCTCACAACTTCGAAAATAGGCCCGAAAAAAATCATCAAAATCAAGTTATATTTTATACCTTTAGGCTAATAGTCTAATCCCATACGCGTCACCTATCACCCAAGAGCGTTGGGTGCTCACCCAAGGCATGCACAGTGTCGAGTCTCTCCTTTATGTGAGTTTCATGAGAATACATCATCTTAGGATAGATAATCAAATGCAGGATAGAAAATAACTAAACCACATTCTTATGAACTTAGGAAGAGTTGTCATCTCATTGTATGCTAGATAAGAGAAATAACAAGTAGCACATGGAGATGGTTCATATAGAAAGGAAATGCATAAGTATTGAACACAAATGATTTATAATAGAGCATTATATTCATACTAATAGATTTAATAACCCACATTACATCCCTTGAGGTCATAACAAATCCTCATATAACTATGCAGAGCCAAATCATGCATCAGAGCTATATTATGCTCATCATATTACAAAGAAGAATGAAAACCCATCCCCTTCAATGTGCTAAACACTCACAGAGATCTCCTAATCCCTAGCCATAACATCCTCATTCTATTTCTACAGGGCTTCACCTCTTCTCTCCTTCTCCTTCTATATCTTTCTTCTACTAGGCACTTGTATTTATAACCTTAGCACCCACTACCATGCCTTCAAGAAGTTATAGATCGGTCACCAAGTTTGAAGTGGTCCTCCATGGGAGCATGAATTCATATATCCAAGCTCTCCACTCTACATGATGATGCTCTTATAGAACCCTCCATCGCATGCTTAGAATATTCCCTTCTTGATCCCACAGTCACCAAACTGGCACCTTATCCACAAGGGTCATGATTTTCTCGTGTGCTTCCTGGGGTGCCGAATATGGCTAAGTACAAAACCCATTTTCCTTGTGTATGTGCAATGTATGTTCTGTAAAACCCTACCATAACCCTTCCATGCGTGCCTTCAACCCACATACTCACATGCCTTCTTGTACTTAGCTGATATTTTTGGGCCCAACACTTTGATTATGCAAAATCTCTGGATCTTGTTTTCATTGTGTCACAAGGGTGTTGCAATTATTCCCTATTGATTTCTTGGTAGTCACTCATGTATCACTTTGAAGGTACTTGCAACCTATAAAATAGAAATTCACCCACACAAGCCCACAAAACACATCAAACCTAAAAATGAAAATGTAGAATGGGGAGCTAGGTGACCGCGATAGTAATCATGAGAGTGAAATTAAAACCAAGCATTTAATACATCTCACAATACATTTATCGTTGAAGGCACTTGTAACCTACAAAATAGAAATTCACCTGCACAAGCCCACAAACCACATCAAACCTAAAAATGAAAATGTAGAATGGGGAGCTAGACCGACCGCGATATTAATCGTGAAATCAAAATTACAACCAAGCATTGTTTCCTTGTGTGTGTGTGTATAAATTATTCCCAAGGATGTCTATGTGTAAGTTTTACTTGATAGCGGGTTGTAGCTAGAATGTAGAAATGTAGTAGAATGTGTGGATGGAATAGAATGAACTTCCCCTTCCTATGTTATGTATATAGATTTGTTATATCCTTTATCCCTTGAATGGATGCTAGATGAATTCCTTTTGAGTTTTTTAGCTACTTTAGAGTGTAAGTTAGGTGATTATTGTAATGCATAGTGCTAAGTCCTTCATTTTGATCACATAACTATTTATTTTTATGATTCGCTTGTTTTAATTTCGTAATTAACAACTAAAAGGATGATCCATAATTGAAAAATATGCCAAAAAGATAAAAGATAACCAAAAAGAGAAATTAATATCGAAAGGGTCAGGTGTCTACATGAGGAACAAGATCTCCTGGGCATTGTTGTCATGGTTGGGAACTGGTGTCTGAAGCCATGAAATATAAACAAGTAAATTTCTAGCTAAACTATAGGGTGTATAAAATCGAATACAAAAATATATAAAGAAAAGAGGCTAAAGGTAGTTGTCAACCACTACTTTTCTTTCTTAGGAATCGTGTAAATGCTAGCATGATTTTAGGAACTAAAAAATGTACCCAAGTGTGTGATTTTGTGTCTACAAATACCATTGGAGTTATCAAAGAGATAATGAATATTTTGAGGGATATGAAGGATATAATGGAAGAGGATATTGTTGGTGATATCAGAGAGATAATGGATATCATAAGGGATATCATAGAGATAATGAAATGGGATACTACAAAGGATACCATGGGAAGTGTAGACGATATAACTATAATAGATAAAATTGTCATCATTATTATGGAGGAAATAACTACAATAAAGGATGGGATGGAAAATATCAAAAATACAAAGAAAACAATCAATGGAGAAGGTTACTAACATGTTATTGGTATGGGAAAAATGGACATATACTATAGAACTGTGAGAATAAGATACATGTTGAACAAATATATTACAAAGAAGAAGTGA
The DNA here is from genome assembly GCA_018340775.1 of Taxus wallichiana var. yunnanensis. Lineage (NCBI taxonomy): Eukaryota > Viridiplantae > Streptophyta > Pinopsida > Cupressales > Taxaceae > Taxus > Taxus wallichiana. The sequence continues at coordinate 332,230,544 of CM031233.1, read as the reverse complement.
TGCAAATAGAAAAGGAGACCAAAATAATAGAAACATATAAGAAATATAAATCCATTTATTTATCTAGAACACAATATGAGAAATCTTGGAAATCAAAGGAGAATCATATGGAAGATAAAATAGAAAACCAAAAAGTTGAAAGAGAAAAAAATACAAGGAAGTTAAGTTTTAAAGGAGAAAATGAAACTGTGACATTCTATGAGGATATTTTAAAACAAAGGAAAAGGTAAAAATACATACCTTACATCTTGAGCTTAAGGGTTTTTTTATGTGCCACACACCATGGTCAAATGCATTCGACATAAATGGAATTTTCAAGAAATATATGTAGATGGGTTAACAATCTCAAGGAGTATGACATAGACATTCCAACCACAAAGTTGGTAAGAGCCCCTAGTTTGGAAAGTCTAATGGAATATGCAAATCTACAAGTTATTGAAATGAAGAATTCTCTTGTTGATCTATGTGATCCTTATAAAAGGATATGGGTATTACCTAAAAATATGAATTTTCCTTTTAACCTAGACAAGAATCAAATAAGGAAATTGAAGCTAGTGTCCCAAAAATACATCTTAAAATAATTTGGTTTAGCTTAAAATAATATGGAAGGGGTATTTTTAAGATGTATAAATGAAGAGAAACTCCTAGAATGATCAATGAGTTTCATAGAGGATTTTTTGGTGGCCATTATATTGTAAAAGTAAATATTAGAAGGATTTTAAGAGAAATTTATTGGTTTCCATATCTATTTAAGGATGTTGCTCAAATGGTGAGGAAGTTTGGAGACTACTAATATCTCTCTAGAGGGTTAAAATATTTTGGGTCTCTCCCCTTGTAGCATGTGTTAGTTGAGGCTCCATTTGGATAGTGGGGTTTGGACTTCATTGGTGAAAAGATAGATGCATATAGTGTTGGTCATAATTAGAGTTTGGTTACCACTGATTACTTTATTAAGTGGGCAGAAGCAATCCCTACAATGAAGAATACTCATCAGGTAGTCATGAAATTCCTCTTGAATAATTTCATTTGAAGATTTAGTTTCCCTATTAAATTAGTTGTTGATAATTCTATGATTTTCAAAGCCAAACCTTTAATGTCTATGTGTGAATAATATGGGATAAGCCTCACTTATGCCTCCAATAAAAATCCTTAAAGGAATGGAAAAAATAATCGAGCAAAAATTATAAAAACACTTACAAGAACATTTTAGGCTAACAAGAGGAAGTGGGGTGAGATGCTCAAATTTACTTTATGGGATAATAGGGTTACACTAAAAATTACCATTAGGAAAATCCAATTTCAGTTGGTATATGACATCTAGACAATTTTTCCTTTGCATTAATAATTACCCAAAGCAAATCAGTTCATGAAAAACTAGGAGATGACAAAAGATTTAATCCTTATGTTGCAAGGATCAATCATATTATTGAGCTTGATGAAGTTAGAAGAGAATCTCATCAAAGGCATGTCAAATTCAAGGAAAGACTCAAGAAGATATTTGACAAAAAGGTAACTCCAATAATTTTCCAAATTTGTGATTTGGTCTGTTATGGGATATCATACATGAAGATAAAAGGAACATGGGAAATATGATGCTCTTTGGATGGGTCCTTATTCCATTGAAACCAGAATTGGAGAAAACACGTTCTTCTTAATGGATTCAGATGGAGAAATACTTGGGCTACATGTCAATGGTAGACATCTCAAGAAATTTTTAGATTAAAGGTGTCTCTCTTTCTAACATTGTGCATTGTATAATTGTTTGTTTTGTTTTTTATTTTATTTTTATGTTCCCTCTTTGGTCATTCTCGATCATAATTTTATTAGATCTATGTACTCATGGATATTTACCTTGTTAGTAACCATGTGTCTTATTATTTGAATCTACCAAATGGATAGGCATATGGTCTACTTCCATGAGTCTCTATGGTTATTTAAACACGTACTAGGGGTATTCATAACTGAGATAGAGCCAATTTTGGTGCCCATTTTGATCCTTTTGTATCATTGACACCATATTTATTGAGTTCTCCATTGTTTCTTAATATGATATTTCATTTCCCCATGTTATTCCTTTTTTGTCTTTTCCTTGTGAGATTTATTCATGGTCATGTTGATATAAACCTTATCATAATCTTCATCAGTCCCATGGTTCCCTAAGGTACTTTTTACTATGTTTCAAGAAGGCTTGAAGGGATCCCTAAAGCTCATTTATAGGTTGAAGAAGTTCTAAGGATGATCTTATAGTTTCATGATGTTTTTATCGATTTCTTTCCTTATTGATTTGAAGGGATTTCAATAGGTTAACTTATAAATTTGAGAAGTGTTGAGTGATGATGCAAATTTGGAGGTTGAATTAATTATTATTATTAGTCCCTTTCATCATTTATGACCCCTTGGTATTTTTTTGGACCTTCGCAACATGATACTTAACATAATTCCCATATTTATTTCAAATTTGGAAAAAATGCACTATTGCAGATATCATGATGGTTCCTACACTTTCATGTTGTCATCATAGTACAAAGGAAACAATACACATCTTGAAAAACTTAAGTATTTTTAAAGTGGAAGATACTTTGTGTTTTTTTAGTTGTCAAGCCTACAGATTGCATGCCAATGCCTGACCCCCGCAAAAATATATATCTAAGGTATCAACGAAATATGGGTCTTTAGAATTTCACTTTCTACAAACTATAAAATACAAGTGAAATGCCAAACCCCACAAAAGAAAATATTAAAGGAATATTCCCTTACCCAAACACTTATGTGGAAAAGTCAAAGTTTCAAAACTACAAAATTTTAATTCCATACCAAAATATTGAAAGAGAATATTCCTCAAATTTAGAAGCTACCGAGAAAATATGTAGCTTTATAGCATTGCAGTTGGTAGTTTTGCAATCATTGCATTTCAAAAAATTACACATTGGTCCTTGAGTTCGAAAGGGACACATGTCATGCTATCGAGCTACAATGAAGAAAGGTAGTTTTACATTAGTGCATTTCATAACTTTTCATTTTCTACAAAAGTACAAATTGTAAGTTCGTCGTTGTAACCCAAAAAGGGACACATGTTATGATTTGGCAACATTAGATCAAAAATCATATTTTTAGTTTTGTAGTTTATAGCTTTACAATAGCTAAAATATTACAAACCGCATTTCCACTCCCATAAACCAATGATTTAGACACGTGTCAAAGTCCAGGGGTCTTAGAGATAAAAACAACTTTTCATCTCACATTTTTACAGTTTTTACAAAACAACAAATTTTCTATACATCTATGATGCCCAAAAAAGTAACTAAGTGTCTCATCTATCCAAGTGTAAGGAAAAAAATTAAAAGTTGAAAATAAGAACAAATGGTTGTAAACAAAGCAAACATGAATGTAGATATCACCATTAATGGTAGCATGTAGATAGCAATATAGGGCTGCAATTAATGAAAATTCATCACTTTTCCTCCAAATTTCAAGTTTAAATAGCAAAGACGAAGCCCTGAGATGATAAAGAGACCATATTTATGAATTTTAATCACATGAACAATGGTTTTAGAGATTTTAGGATGATCTATTTGTTTTTTCAATGTGAACAAGAGAAATGGTGGCATTTTCATGGGTAAGATCTTCACTTGAGTCTATAAATAGTTTATAGTCCCGTAGTGCCCTAGTTAATTGTGTTATAGGGATTGAACAAGTATAAATAGTTTATTTTTCCCATACTTTTACCTTGAAAATATAAATATATAATTAGTTTATTTTCATACCTCTTCCCACCTCTTATCAAATTTGGATAAGATCACAAACACAAATGTAGTCAATGCAGACCTAACAGGATTCCAACAATGGTTACATGTAATCAACATGAATGAGACCATGGAAAAAAATAACTTGAATGGGATCTCTCTAGAAGATACATTTCCTCCTTCTATTTAGTATCCAGGCTAGTGTGGTTTTGTGCACAACATTATAACCTAACAACCAAGGAGGTTATGGATGGAAGTAATGCCATGGTTTTCGCTAACAACTAAATTATTCAAATAAATATTAGGTTTCCCAAATGCAAATAATGTGGTATATATTGCAATTAAAAGTGCAAAGGAGTACTTGAATACCAACATTACTAATTTATTCAAGATGTTGAGCAAAATTTGGCTTGAAAAACCAAGGATTGTTGCCACTAAGATTCCAAAAAAAATGAGGAAAACACATTTTGTGGAGGAGATTGGGGATGTCATCACAATGTTGAAAAGGGTTATGGGGAAAGAATATTCCTATCATTACAATTATTGGATGTTCAATTTTATCCAAATTATAATCATTGGAGAAGTGCACATTTACTAGGGAGAGTTCACTACTGATTGCATCCATGGAAAAATGCTCAAATTGATAGTTCAAATTGAATAAGGCTCCACAAGAAAAATGGATTTCTATATGAATTCCTATCGGTGTTAAAAATTTCTTAGCATAGTAAATTCCCTTGGTTGGATAGGGTAAGATAATTTTGTAACTATAGATTTTATGATGTGTACCATCAACTAAACTTGAGTAATTACATCAATTATTTTAGGGTGGTGCATTACACTTTCTTTTCTCCCATCATATGCCTATTCTATCCGAATTAGAAAACAACAAAATATCAACAAAAGTAAAGAAGGTAATCACTAGATTTAGATGCTCCTTCATTGAATTCCAAACTTTCACACATGTTATGACAAATTCCCCATTGATAAAATATTAAGTTCTAGAAGTTAGTAAATAATTAAAATGAAATGAATTAATTTCTAAAGTTATTTAATCAAGAGAAAAGATATAAAATTAAAGTTGGAAAGAAATAATTAAAGAATTAAATTCTAAAGAAATATAAAATAATACACCCTTTAAAATATGGTGGGGTGTTATTATGTACATGGAATCCCCTTTAAAATGGGGAGGAATAGTGAGTTGAAAAAGTTCTTGGACTCCTTTTAAAAAGGCGGGATTAAATTCATAATTATGGGTTTATGTAATTACTTGTAAAATTATTTTTATGAAAAGATGTATTGGTTGAAAAACCTGCCTGGTGAAAATTATTTAAATATTTGGTGTGGGGATTTAATACCCCATAGGAAAATGTGTGCTCATGTATATTTTTATTTGATACCGAGTGAAGGAAAGTGGTGGGCATTGGAGAGGGGCACTCTATAGGGTGTCCTAACTGGGGTACATAAAGTATAACCCAAGATGGTTCTTGGCCAGGGTAAGAAGATTATTTATTACATATTTTCTCCTGATAATGTGGCCATAGCTTGAGGTGTTGAATCTTGGGTATCACCTAAGAGTTACTTGAGAAACACATAGTCCTCACCTAGATATGCTAAAGTATTTCTTTAACTTTAGGATTATTAATTGGAGAAAAGTTATATCACATCATGTATCAGATCAAATGATTTCCATGATGCTCCTTACATTTTGTAAAGATACCTGGATGATAAATGAGAACTTTTAGAAGTGTCAAGGAATCTAGTGGCAATGCATAAGTTGATTGTAGGAAAACACAAAACAAACAAAGTTCCTAATCAACATTGGAAGGTAAAATTTCCCTATTTTGGTAAAAACTCTTATTTTACTAAATCTAGACTTATTCCAGTCTGAGCAGAAAAAAAAATACCACCAATATTGGAATCCAAAATTACTAGTTTTGGATTCCAAAATGTTAAATATTGGAATTATCTAGACTCCAAAATTACACATATTGGATTCCAATATTGCATATATTGGAATCCGAATCACATATATTGGAATCTAAAATCACATATATTAGAATCCTCTAGAATTATTTCATTCGAACAACAAAATACCGCCAATATTGGAATCTAAAATTACTAGTTTTGGATTCCAAAATGTTAAATATTAGAATTATCTGGACTCCAAAATCACACATATTGGATTCCAATATCACATATATTGGAATCCAAAATCACATATACTAGAATTTCTCGCACTCCAAAGTCCCATATCTTTGGAATCAAAATCAAAATATTGGAATCGACATTGATCTACAAAATAATAAATAGAACATGTCAATGTTTTTACGAGCTAACATTCACGCAACTTTAATTCATCCTTTGGAATAAAGGTTCTTATCGTTTGAAAAATTATTTAAGATTAAACTATGTAATTATTGGAAAATCATTTAATGATTTTAGGGAATCCAACATTTATCTGCAAAACCATTAATACAACATGTTTTTGTTTTATACAAGTTGGAAGCCGTTATGCTTTAATTTTTCTTTGGAATAAGGTTCTTATCAGTTTTAAAATGTCATTAACATTAAACCATGCAGATCTTGGGAAAATATTTTAATGATTTCATGGAAGTTGACATTTGTCTACAAAATAATAAACCAACCATGTTTCCTTTTATACGGGCTAACGGTCGCTAGGATAATGAATTTCGAGAGATGTGAGACACTTCCAAGTTAATTTACTATGATGTGATTGAACCTCACTGTAACTAGAGAATTACTGAATATATTATGAAGAAACAAGAAGAGGGCATCAATCCAGACTATAAGAATATAATTAAATGTAATTTGTCTTCTGATGTGCATGGTAGTGGTGTGAACCACCATCTGGCCCTTCTCATTGAACTTGTATTTGATGATCTTCTTCATTCAACCCTATGATATTTAGTGGTGGAAAAAATTCCAGAACTTCATTATCTTCCTATTCAAACTCCCCACATCTCACTCTATCAAACACAATCACTTTCGTCCCTAACTCAAGAAACATGTAAATTCGGAAATGCATGCGCCCGAGTAAATTTTAAGGGTTTGTAGACACACAAATCACCCTATAAACAAAATTAAACAAACATGTTTGTTAAAGTGGACACCTATTGAGCTTAATCAATGGTGAATAATCTTGATAGGTTTTATTTAGTGAAAACAAATAAATCATTATACTAAATGAGGAAATTCAAAATAAAAGGAGAATCGTTGCAATCAAGTGAAACACAACTGATCTTATCAACACTAAAAACCTAAAGTGGAAATAAGTAAAAGACTCCATAAAAATAAGGAAAGATGCCTAATTTTAAGTCTACCTTGCTTTAATTTTTTTAAATACTTCCTTGGAGTGGCCCATTTGACTCTGAGAATAAGATTATCATAACCATAGGCATTGATATTATTTGATATCTCTATGAGCATCCTCCCGTTGATCAGATTAATAAAACCAAATCCCCTTCTAATTGTATTCTGATCCATGGCCATGTAGACACATGTGATGCATCCAAATGAATTGAAAATCTCACGCAAACCGACATACCTTGTGGTCCTTGAACAAACTAGTAACTCAAACATAATTTTCATTATTTATGTAGCTTTGTTGCTTTTGAGTGGTCCATGCCACCCCCCCTAATACCGGGAGGTTCCCAACAACCGAGGTAGTGGTAACCCTTCCAACGATGCTTCCGCCGGATGTGATGCCCTCAATGGCCTTATCCCTTGTTAAGGTGTTTATGGCATGGGCGGGGAAAGATCCTTTTAAGGTAATTTTGATGTGAAGTGCTCACCATTATTGTTATAGATATGAAAACATTTGAGTACCACACTATCCTTGGATCAAGAGAGGTCGATAATGCATCTCTATCGTACTTAAAATCGTCGGGCTTAGATCCCGATGGGAAGGGTCACTCTAGTAGGGTTCCTAGTTGGTAACGATTCCAAAATTGCACCACTCACAATGCTCGAGGGAGTACTTTTAAGCGAAGCTTTGGAAAATTCTGAGATGTGAATGGTAGTGGTGCGAACCATCTTGGACCTTCCCATTAAAATTGTATTTGATGATCTTATTCATTCAGCTCAATGATATTCAACGGTGGAAAAAGAAATTCTAGATCTTCATTATCCTCCAATTCAAGGTCCCCACATCTCACTCTATTAGATGCCATCATTTTTGTCCCTAACTTAAGAAACCAAAAAAATTAGGAAATCCTCATACATCCGAGTAAAGCTTAAGGGTTTGTAAACACTCAAATCTCCCTACAAATAAAATTAAATAAACGTCACCATGAGAAAAAATGTCAAAATGAATTTAAAAATTAAGATTTGATAGGTTTTCTTTAGTGAAAACAAATAAATCATTATAATAAATGAGGCAAGTCAAAATAAAAGGGCAATCATTGTGTTCAAGTGAAACACAACTGATCCTATCAACACTAAAAACCCTACAAAACATAAGGTGGAAATAAGTAAAAGACTCCATAGAAATAAGGAAAGATGCCTTCTTTTAAGTCTACCTTGCTTTAATTTAAGAAAAAAATATGCCTTAGAGTGGTCCATTCAACTCTAAGAATAAGATTATCATAACCATGGGCATTGATATTATTGATAGCTCTCTGGGCATCCTCCCTATTGAAGAAATTAACAAAACCATATCCCCTGTTAATCTATCTTTTGATCCATGCGCACATAGACACACATGATGTATACAAATGACTTGAAAAGCTCATGCAGATTGACATCCCTTATGGTCCTCGTATAGGTTGGTAACTCAAACAAAAATTTCATAATTTCTACAACGTATGCTTTCACTAGAGTGGTCCATTCCATTGTAGAGATTGGGAGGCCCCAGTAGTGAAGGAAGTGATGCTTCCACTAGAGGTGAGGCCCTCAATGGTCTTATCCATTGTTAATGTGTTTGTGGCACCAAAGGGGATGAGAACCTTATAAGGGAATTTTTATGTGCATTCATTATCATTCGTACTACATATATGAAAAATATGAGCATCACACTACCCTTGGAGTGAGAGAGGAAGGACAACACATCTCCACCAGACTTGGACTCGTTAGCCTTTGATCCCGGTAGGCAAAGTCATTCTAGTAGGGTTCCTAGTTGGTAGCGATGCTGAACTTGCGCCACTCATGGCACTTGAGAGCATACTTGTTAAGGTGCACTTTGGCCACATTATGGATGCGCATGGTAGTGGTGTGAACCACCTTCTAGTCCTGCTCGTTGAACTTGTATTTGACAATCTTCTTCATCTAGCTCAATGATATTCGGTGGTGGCAGAAGAAATTCCAGATCTTCATTATCCTCCTATTCAAGATCCCTGTATCTCACTCTGTGGAAACCATCATTGTCATCCCTAACTCAAGAAATGGGAAAATTCAAGAAATCCTCACGCGTAGAGTAAATCTTAAGGGGTTGTAGACACTCAAATCGCCCTACAAATAAAAATAAACAAATGTCACCATGAGAAAAAATGTCAAAATGAAATTAAAAATTAAGATTTGATAGGTTTTCTATAGTGAAAAAAATAAATCATTATACTAAATGAGGCAAGTAAAAATAAAAGGAGAATCATTACGTTCAAGTGAAACATAACTGATCCTATCAACACTTAAAACCCTACAAAACCTAAAACAAAAATAAGTAAAAGACTCCATAGAAAGAAGGAAAGATGCCTAATTTTAAGTCTTCCTTTCTTTAATTTAATTTTTTTCTTCCTTGGAGTGGCCCATTTGAATTTGAGAATAATATTATCATAACCATAGGCATTGAGCTTATTGATAGCTCTATGAGCATCCTCCGTAGAAAAATTAACAAAACCAAATCCCCTTCTAATCTGTCTTCTAATCCATGGCCACATAGACATGCGTGATGTATCTAATTGACTTGAAAATATCATGCAGAATGACATCCCTCATGGTTCTCGGATAGACTGGTAACTCGAACATAATTTTCATCATTTCGCAACGCATGTTATCACTAGAGTGGCGTCACCCCTAAAACTCGGGAGGTGCCCAGCAATGAGGTCACGGCAACCCCGCCAATAATGCTTCCACTAGAAATGAGGCCCTCGAAGGCATTATCCCTTGTAAAGATGTTTGTGGCATGGGCAGGGGTGAGATCCTTGTAAGGGAATTTTGATGTGCAGTGATCAACCTTGTTACTATAGATAAGACTAACTATGAGCATCAAACTACCCTTGAAGCGAGAGAGGCCAAATAGAGCATATCTGCCGGACTTGGAGTCATCAGCCTTGGATATTAGTGGGAATGGTCTCTCTAGTAGGGTTCCTAGTTGGTAGCAATGCCAAATGTCATTACTCACGGTGCTCGAGAGTGCATCCGTATGGGCTAGCGGCCACACGGATATAATTTTTCCTTTGGAATAAAGGTTCTTATCAGTTTTAAAATTTATTAAAGATTAAACTACGCAGTTGTTGGAAAATCGTTTAATGATTTTAGGGAATCCAACATTGATATGCAAAACCATAAATATAACATATTTTTGTTTTATACACAGTTGACGGCCTTACTATGATGTGATTGAACCTCAATGTAACTAGATAATTACTGAATATATTCTGAAGAAACTAGCAGAGGGTAATGATCCAAACTATGAGAATATAAATGTACTATGTCTTCTGATGCACATGGTAGTGGTGTCAACCACTATCCGGCCCTACTTGTTGAAATTGTATTCGATGAAATTATTTGTCTATCCTAATTATATTCAGAGGTGGCAGAAGAAATTCTAGATCTTTACTATCCTCCTACTCAAGCTCCCCACATATCACTCTGTCAAATGCCATCAATGTTATCCCTAACTCATGAAATGTGAAAATTTGGAAAATCCTCATGCGTTCAAGTAAATTTTAATGGTTTACGTGACACTCAAATCACCCTGCTAGTAAAATTAAACAAATGTGTTCATTAAATTAGATACTTGTTGAACGTAATCAACGACAGATAATATTTTTATGAGCGAAGATGTATGACATTTTAGGGGAATTTGATCTTTGTGTGCATGTCAACAAGAATTTATTATGAGAACATGTTTCTTAGAAAAAATAAAGAAACCAACTCAAGTCCTTTATAGTGCATCTATGTATCTGTTGCATATTTTGGTACAACTTAATTTTAAAAGCTATTCATTTTATTATGGCATCATTATTGTTGGGGGAACCATATTATAACTCATAGAATAGGTAAATATCCTTCAATGTCATAGTCCTTCAAAAATCATATATCTAAAACCTGCACTACTCACCATAGAGAGAAAATCAAATAATAATTGACTTTACAATACTTGTTGCTTTCACATGATTTGATAAGAAGCATGTTAGAGCCAAAGCGATTTTGGTCTACATTAAAGTAATATTGAACTAAATGTGAGATAAACTCTTTATTTTCAAGTACTATGTTAAGCAAATTTGCTCAAGATGTAAAATAATACCTGAGAGTAAACAAACACAAATTTTTTGTAAGTACACAAATGATTTCTCAATAGTAAAAGGTAAAATTAAAATTTTAACTTTCAATTTTCTAAAATATACCATGAGAAAATTTCATGATGATTTTTAAAAATTATATTTTAATAGGTTTTCTTTAGTGAAAATAAATAAATCATTACACTAAACACATAAAGTCAACATAAAAGGAGAATATTTATGTTCAATTGAAACACAATTGATCCTATCAACACTAAAAACCTTACAAAACCTAAAGCAGAAATAAGTAAAAGACTCCATAGAAAGAAGGAAAGATGCCTACTTTTAAGTCTACCTTGCTTCAATTTAAAAAAATCCTTGGAGTGGACCATTCGACTCTAAGAGTAATATTATCATAACCATAGGCATCTAGATTATTGATATCCCTCTTAGTGTCCTTCCCTATTAATGAAATTAAAAAAATCAAATCCACTGCAAATCCATCTTCTGATCCACGGGCACATAGACACACATGATGTGTACAAAAAACTTGAAAATCTTGTACAGATTGATATGCCTCATGATCTTTGGACATAATGGTAACTCAAACAAAATATTCATCATTTCTACGGCACATGTAGTCACCGGAGTGGTCCATGCCACCCTTGATACTAGGAGGCACCTAGTATCGAGGAAACAATAGCCCTACCAGGTTGCTTCCATTGTTAAGGTGTTTGTGGTAATCGATATAGGAAAAATCCTTATAAGGGAATTTTTATGTGCAAAGTGATCACCCATCTTACTATAGATACAACAAACTATGAGCACCACACTACCCTTGGAGTGAGAGAGGGTGGATACACCACATCTTCACTTGGACTTGGAATCATCGGTCTTAGACCCCGGCAGTGGGGTCCCTTCAAGATAGTTCCTAGTTGGCAAGAGAGATGACAAACATAAGCCACTTATAGGAGAGCACATTTATAAGGGCATGAGCTAAAACCTAAATTCCAAGAGAGGAATAAATGTGCATTAACATCCCCTTAATAGTTATAAACCCGGATTCTAAGAGAGGAATAAACCTGGATTACAAAAACATCAACATCCCCTTAATAGTTATAAATGTGCAACAACATTCATCATTAACTCCCTCATCACCTTCCACCATCCTTGTGTCCCTCAAAATAAGGGACATGAAATCACTGTGGGAATTTTCCTCCCACGCCTGACACTTTAACTGAAAATGAAAATTATCCTTACTCCCTTTGTCGGGAGGATTTATTTTCAAAAATTAAAAAATCCATTTCTAAAGGTATAATTTTGGTAAATTATTTTAAGAATTATTTTAATTGCTTTATAAAACTATTTTTCACAATGGAATCCCAAATTCACATAATAAATCATAAATAAATAAAAAATTGTTTTCATGATATCTATTAACGCATTGATTGTTGAAGTGGCTGAGAATTTTCAATTCCTTATATTCCTTGAAACAATGTGAACAATTTGTAATTAATATTCCTTATACATATTAACATTCCTACATATTAACATTATTCCTTATATTCCTTATACATATTAACATTATTAAGATAGTCACACACATTATACGAAACTTGTTCTCAATTAAATTTAGGGAAAAATTACATAATTTTCTTTTTTAGATAGTTAAACACTTTTGACCGAGCTATAAACTAGAGGGTTGACGGGTCCCCACCCTACAAGTATCGAGATATTTGATCAATGAAGGGATACATAGAAAAACCAAAAACTAGTAGGAAATATTATAAATCACAAGGCCAAAATGTAACATGAATAACCAGACATAAAAAATAGAGGGGAATGATAGAGAAACCCTAGGGTTTCACCTCTAATTGGTCCACCAAGCCAAGCATTGCAACCTTCCTGAGAAAGTAAAAGTATGAACCATCAATAGTCTTCAATTGCACCACGTGATTAGGAAGGGGCGGGGAAGGTTTTGTGATCATGACCAGATCTAGGAAAGGAAAACTAGAGATAGACGCCCCATTAGATTGAAAAATGATTTGAATAGTCTTGGAAAATTGATGGAGGGCTTGAATTTTAAATTCTAGGGCATCAAAAATATTGTTGTCAACCTAAAAGGATACAGATTGGAAAAGAGAATAGGAAGGCATAATTCTTCCAAATCTTCAGCCAAACCCACATGATGACATGGGTAAATGAAATGGGATGCAAACACCATGAGCACTTCTTTATCTTCATACAACACTAGGTAATTTAACATGAAGACTCTTGCAATCTCAAATTTGACATGAGATATCGGTGCTTTGGAGATAATCCATGACCATGAATTTCTCAATCACTTTCAGAATAGGTGTGGAGCCTATGCAGAATAAATTGTAAAGATAATTGGAAGACACAGGAGAGAGGAAATCCATTTCTGGATTCTTTTCACATAAGAGGATGAAAGGAACATAGGTAGATTCCATGAGAGGGAATGGTAAAAGAATATAGAGAAACGTGAGAAAATGAGTGAGGGTAGGAAAAATCACAACCCAATTAAGTAGTCCCTTTACTCGTGTGAGGAAGGTCGATTGATAATAAAAATGGATTGCATCATCAAGGCTTTCCCATTCATTGGCTAGATTATGAATAAAGGTTTCTGTTGATTAATAAAAACACATTATATAAAATAAAATTACTAAAGATAGTCACACACATCATACAGAAAGGTGTTATCAATTAAATCTAGGGACAAATTACATAATTGTAATTGGGTTATTGATTTAATGACATCACGTACGCTCCACATCCTTCAATAGTTGTAAAATATGCCACAATTCATCTATCAAGTACAATTGTAATATGCATTATAGGCCACAATTCATCCTTTAATAGGTATATTTTTACAATTGTAATATGCATTACACTTTCTCTAAATGGTGCTAAGATTTTTGAGAAATATGTTTTGATTCTTGGTTCCTCGAAAAATGGTACGTTTGGTCATGATGCAATCTTCCTATGTGAATATAATCTTGAATATGCTAACATCCAAGCTGAATTATGTATCATAGGAATGAGGGCATCATGTCATTAAAATTTTACATTCTTGGCGATGTCCACACAATAATAAATAAAAAAATATTTAAAATAACAATTTGTAAAACATTAAATAGAATTATTTTTTGTTATATACCTACAAAGAAATGCTAGGATTTATTTCGCTTTAAAAAAAAATTATCATTCTTAAAATGTCATTAAGATTAACATATGAATATCTGGTAAAAAATCATTTTATTATTTCAGGGAAGCCAACATGTTTCTATTTTATATGGTCTAATGGATGCTAGGATTATTTTTGGCTTTGGAATAAGGTTCTTATCATTTTAAAATGTCTTTAAGATTAAACCATGCATGACTAGGAAAAAAATATTTTTGATTTCAGGGAAGCCAACATCGATCTTCCAAACAATAAACATTATATGTTTATGTTTTTTACGTGCTAGCGGCTGTTAGGCTTAATTTTTGATTTGGAATAAGGTTCTCACTAGTTTTGAAATGTGTTTAAGTTTAAACTATGTATATCTAGGAAAATTTCATTCTTTTATTGGTCCATGATCCATAATTGTCTCTTCACCCATAGAAAAAAATATTTTTCTTTAAAAAAAAGAATCAAAAAAATGATGTGCACTACGAATCTTTAAAAACCTTAAGGTAGTTATTTTATTCCATAAAAATACACAATGCATTATTGGATTTGGAAGAAAAATATATAATTCAAACTCCAATGGTGCTTTTGAATGTTTTCAATGATATACACATGTTCTTGTGTTCTCCTGCATGTTTTAACCATGTACATAATTCAATATAAATTTTCAAATCAGTCTTATATTTTCCATCAAATATCCAATATGTTGGGGTTTTGAGAGTAATTTCTTCTTTGACCTCATGTGAAAATAATCTCACGTCATCGATCAAAAGTATATTTTTTCATCATAAAAATTACCATAAATGTCTACTATCTGCTGACTGGTATTTATTTTGAACTTAAATTGTTGGCATCCTCAAATGAACCTAAAGTGGGTTTCTCACAACCAACTAAATTTTTTGATGAACATGTACTTCACCATTGTTGAATCCATAAATGAAGACCATAAGAAATGTAAAAATATTTTGATGATGTACTTATCAAGTGAGTACTAAATTATCATTCAAATTATTCAATATTCCTAGAGAATTAAAATTATGGGTCTAACCAATCGTGCAAATTAGGAATAAATCTCCTAACAAAGTTGATTTGCCTAAGGAATGACTGCAAGTATTTCTTGTGATTTAGAAAGGATGGCTAAGATTATTTTTGGATCAATAACAATACCACCTTTTGAAACAATGTGGCCTAAGATATTTCCCTAGAACCGCAAAACTACACTTCTTAGCATTAAGAGACACCCAAAATTATCTACATCTCTCAAATACTTTTTCAAGATGATGGACATGATCTTTACTTTCTTTTGAGAAGATGGTGATATCATCTAAGAAGAAAAGGATGAAATCATTGATGCAACCTTAAAAATCAATATCCATTGCTCTTTACAATGTAGCACATGCATTTGATATACCAAAAGGCATCTTTTGATAATCATATGTTCCCACTGTTGTCAATGTAGTTTTGAATCGATCCTTTCCTCTTACCTTAATTTGATTAAAACATGAATATCCATCAAGCATAGAGAACCTTTCAGCTCATGTTAGAATTTATAGAGTTATTTCCATAAAAGGTAGAGGATAATGATATTTTAGGGAAGCTTTGTTCAAATACCCGAAGTTTACAAAGAGTTTGATTTCTCCATTCTTATTCCTTACTGGAACAAGATTTTCCACCCAAGTAGATTATTTGATAGGAAATATTATTTTTTCCTCAATAATCTTGGATAACTCCTTCCTCGTGAGGGGATCTATCTTGGGATTGAAAGTATTTTATTTTGTCTAATTATATTTCATTAGGATTTTGGTCAATGGAATGTTGAACAATATTTGGATCAAACCCCTTAAGGTATTCATAATCCCATGAGAAGATATCATTAAAATTTTGACACAAGGAGATAAAAGCTTATTTTAAAAATTTGGTTCATACTTTTCAAAGTAATAACTCCTTACCTTGTGAAATAGTGATTGATTGGTATTAATACTACGTTGTTGTTATGTTCTTCTCTTCTCCTATGAACTCATCATCAAGACTGAAAATATGCTCAAGAGTAACCAATCCTTTAGGAAATTTTTTTGTCCTTAGCTAAATAATTTGATCACCATAGTTGTCATGAAAATAAGATTGCATTTTTGAAGAAAACTCAATGTCATTATGGATAAACTAAACAATTTTTTCATCACTATCGAATACCTTTTAGCTGATTTAATTATCTAGATCGATTTGGCCTAACCACCAACTTAACATGTTATTGATTTCCTTAGATGAGATCTTCAACTAGTGAAAATTGTGATCCAAGGGATTTTATTTGGTTTGCTTATTTTTTAAATTTCCTTGACACCACTTGAAAATTAATAGCATTAAATCTCTCTAATAGATTACAAACTTTCTATTTGTAAGCTTTGAAGAACTTATTCTTTGTGGCATATTTACCTTTACTTGGTGTATGACCAATTCCGTATTGCCAATTATTTAAAAGACTTTCCTTTGTATTTTTCAACATTTAGAAGACCATGCATAAATGCCTCATATTCTACTACATTGTTAGATCATGCAAACTACAATCTATGAGAAAAAAATTCTCATTCCTTAGGAAAATTAATACAACACATATTCCAACTCCATTTCTACTTTTAGAACCATCAAGGAACAATTTCCATAATCTAAAAGAAATATCCTTTTATTACTTGAGTGTTGTGGGGAAGGTAGACTCTTCTTCATGAATACAATAGGTACCTAATCCAGTTTCCATATTTGTGTCATAAGGGTCAAATTCATAATGCTCTTTGGCCCATTCATCTAACATGAGGTTAGGAACTTGAGGCAGAATAGGTTTCTCAATTGAAAATAACTCATGGTCTTGATTTTCATTTATGAGATAATTAGTTGGAGAGTAGTAGTATCATAAGTCGCAATATGATAAGAAAATATAGGATCAACTCATACGGTAAATATATTACCATGTCTAGTTCTTAAGAGCATGTGAGACCAATCAAGACAAATAACCACCCACCTTGGTTGTGAAATATCTTAATAGAAAAATGGAAAACAAAGGAGGTAGGTCAATGACTGAGACATCTTGAGTTATGGTTAGACTAAAATAAGCATGTAGAGTTAACCCAGTATCTTTGATCATTCGTAGGATGTTGACAGTTGAGCCATCTAGTTGTAAAACACCTTTAGTAATAGGGTTGTAATTAAGACCTAGGATATCAACAATTGTTTTAGGAATTATACAAGTATTATATCCTAATCAACCATGTAATTATAAACCAAATGTTTTCCTATAATCAAATACATATAAAAAGGTGGGGTATTCGGGTAAGTGCAAAGCAAGTTGGGGACAAAAAAGGGGTCATACGTAGACGTCATATTGCAAATAACAACATAATATCAACTTGTAGGGATTATTAGCAATACATACACTCAAAATTAGAAAAACTTATATTAATATGAATCGTAGAATCCGGAATCTAGTTTCTAAAATACTAATTTTTAAAAAAATGAACAATATTAGCTATATTAAACACTCAAAATTCAATGACTTGGTATTTTTTTAAAATGCCTATAAGATTATAGTCCGTTTGCCCACAATTTGGATGACCAAAATTGATATATATTTTTCTCCTTTGGTGAGAAGTTAGATGTCACTATCTATCTTGGGATGAATTTTATTTTGTACTTTTTTGAGTAATATTTTATTTTTTATGATTTTTTCCGTGAAAGTGGTATGAAAACATAAAGAAAACAGAGCACTTTCCGTTTGCCCGCCATAACTTCATCAAAAAAGATTGAAACCAAATTTTTTTTTTTTTGAAAATGTATATAATTTTTCCATAGTTGGGATGGTATAAGTTTTATCACATTCTAATAAGTGAAACAGAATTTGTAGTCGTAAACGTAGACATAAACATTCATGGGAAAAAGTGTCTTAAAGACCTACTATTAGTAAAAAATTATAAAATGATATTTATCCTATTTTATTCACTTTAAAATCAGTATTTCTACAAAGCTAATAGTCTCCCCTATGTAATGGTACCATTTTTATGACATATGTTTTACTTTTCGGCATGGTTCAAGTCCACGGAAGACTAAATTTTATGTTTTGTTGTTTTTAATGTAAAATTCATGATTTGATGTCCACTTAATTGTCCCCCAACTTGGTGCACTTACCCATTCACAACATTTTACTTATTCTTCCTTTTCTCAAAACAAATTGACAACAAAGTATGAGTATTTTGGGTTGTCGGTTCAAATTGGGGAAGTTGTTTTGAGTTTTATGTAAGAGATATCATTGTGATGGAATTTATAGGCATCCCTCATTTTTACATTCACCATTTTTTCTTCATTTTCTCAATAATGTGAAGGGAATGCTAGTGGATTTATACATTAGAGGTGTGATGTTTTCCTTCCTTGATTTTTCCAATATTGGGATAGAAATTTTGGCTAGAGAGAAACCTCTTTCACCAAAATAGGTCTACTAGAACAAAAGGTAATCTATTGTTACTTGAATCTACCCCAATATCCTTCTCTTTGTGGAGAGAATCGGACTGATTGGTAGGAGATGAAGGTTGGTCATCAAACAATCTCTTCCTAGACCTTGTATTATCAAAAACATGAGTATTATGCCCACTGGAACTATCTATGGCTTGATTCATTACGCAAAACTCAATCAACCCCAAAAACATAAGATTAGTCTCTGGATTGACTTCTTGAGTTTCTTCCATGCTATATGATGAGTTTTTAATTACCTTTCCAAACAAATTGTCTTCTGTAATTTTTGAGCCATTTCTAGCCCCGCACTTCTATTTTCATGTGATATTACTCATACATTTCATTATAACCTGAACTTATGGCATGAATATTAATTAATATATTTATTACTAGTTTACTTTATTTTTGGTATTATGAGTACGCTTTTATTCTCTTTGTTACAATAAAGTGTTTAAATGACGATTTTTATGATGCCAAACTTTTTTGTAAGAAACTTGTTATATGCAGTAACTCACATGTAGCCAAAGGATCCATACACAACTACCCATCCACAACCACAGGAATCATCTATAGCTAAGGGATAATCTACAACAACTTGTAGGTAGCCAAAGGACTTGTCTCGCATCGAGTGTTCATAACCAAAGGAGGTTAAACACATGTAATAAGTTGTGATCCTGAGAATCTCATAGAATGTGGACATCAAACTTCAGTTTGCATGTGTCAATGGAAGAAGAAATTATAATTAAAACATGAGAACTAAGAGACGACTCAACTCCAATATATGATTATGTGTTGCAACTTACCAAGGAACTAACTGATTAAATTCATTATTTAGGAATTGATTGATCAAAATGGTCAATTACTTATGTGATTGATACGTAAACACCTACTAATTAATTTTGTTTCATGCATCCAATCTCTAGATTGTTTGGTTAAGATATTTTACTTGATCTAATTCAAACTCCTAGTAGAACTCTATTTTATTCACATCTGTGTTTTAATGAGATATATAAAAAGAAAAGATTAATGTTGTAGGGAGGTCAATCAATAGATAGAGGAATTGTTGTATTTCCAATTGTAATCTTCATGTCAATGCAATAAAAATTCTAAGTTTTGTTCATTAGTTGTAGTCACAGGCCTTAGGAGGGATTAACACCCAAGGTAGGGCCCACTTGTGGTTTTTTAACCCTCTCCTTTGTTTGTTGATTTGATTTATTACATGATTAGATTAGCAAAAATTCATTCCTTTATCTATATTTTTTCACATGCTTTGTATTAGTTTTAGTATTTACTTCAAGTCTGAATTTAGTTTGTTTCTAAGAATTGCTATTTCCATAATTATAGGACAACAATTTACCTTCCTACATCTTGAATATTTGTAATTGTGCATATAACACTAGAATTATTGAAATTATGCATCCTTTGGTTTGATAATTAAATGATTGTAGATTAATGAACAACATATTAATTATTGAAACCTAATTTGCACCACCATCGTTATCGAGGAGACTATCAATTTCTTAAGTTTTGAGAGGTTTTGTATTTCTTATAAGTTGTTTAGGTTTTAGGAAATTCATCTTCATAACCCCCACTAATTTTCATTGATTGATTTGAGCTAGTTGATGCATGCACCATCCAAGAGATTCCCATGGTAGATTTTTACCTAATCCAAAAGTAGCACAAATCTCTTCATACAATTCTGAGGATTCTGAAGAAGATATACTTTCCTCTGTACAAGGTTTTCTGTTTGAATATCCCTTCCCAAGTGAAATTTCTGAAGTTGTTCTTGAGTAGCCAGAAATGGTAAAATAAGTAGATCAAAATTTTGAAAATGGGGCAACTACCTTTGAGTTTCCCATTACCAACAATGATGAAGTTATTGCTATGAAGAATATTTCTCCCTTTGCCTTGTTTAACTTTCACAAATCCATGAATGAAGAAACATACACCTTTCTATTTTAGTTTGACATTTTATGTAGGAGCTATGATTATACCACTAATGCACATAAATTGAAGCTATTCCCTGCTACACTCAAGGATGTAGCCTTGAGATGGTTCATGGGTTTAGGAAAAAATGTCATAACCACTTGGGCACATATGAAGGAGAAGTTCCTTAATAAGTATCAAGACTACTACAAGCCAAGTAGCAGAGGAGGTGATGAAATGTAAAAATGGCACGAAGGAGGATTAACCATTGGAAAAATATCTAAAAATATTTTTGTTCTGCGTTTATAAGATAATGTAGGCAAAACTACATCATGGATCTCTCAAATTACTCTTTTTAAGGGTCTTAGTGAGGAGGACATAGATGCTCTAGATCCGATAGGATATAAAGACATTTCAAAAGCTACATTTGTAGAAATATGTGAAGCCTAAAATAATTACTCAAGCAATACTATGAAGAGGATAAGAAATCTAAGATTAAGAGGTGGATCACCTACAAAACAATTGGGGATATATCCAAGTCGATATTATCACCATATTCAAGAACATGAAGTGGGATATTTTCAATGACATAGCTACTCAATTAGATGCTCTCGCATACCAAGAATAAAAGATAAGATGTAGAGGAAGCACTAACATATTTCTACCATGCATGCACAAGAAAGAAATCTAACCGCATATGTAGAGGATTAGCCAAATTATAGAAGAAAATGAGGTGTTATCCATTTTTTCAGCCCTGCAAAATGGACAACTTATCAAGTCTAAACGTTGGCGATTTATGGGTGCAACACTTTGAAATTTAATAGGTAACTCACATCAAGCCACGACAAAAGTTTGAGAAGATTAGTAAGAAGAAGCGATGGAGAAAAACCACCAGTAGCATTTTGGATGCTACCAGATGGTAGCATGAAATATGCTACCGCATGCAAAGCAGTGCGAGATGCTACAATATGGTATCATTTTATATGCTACTAGTCAGTAGTAGGGTTGATGACCGCAGAGGGTAAATGACATAGAGACACTAGTAGCATCTTTGGTGCTAC
Source organism: Taxus wallichiana var. yunnanensis (assembly GCA_018340775.1). Taxonomy (NCBI): domain Eukaryota; kingdom Viridiplantae; phylum Streptophyta; class Pinopsida; order Cupressales; family Taxaceae; genus Taxus; species Taxus wallichiana. The sequence goes on along the minus strand of CM031233.1, from coordinate 332,208,676 downwards.
CGTCTGGTAGCAGGTACGGATGCTACCAATCGGTATCGATAGTGAAGGTTCTAGAAATGGTCAAGAATGCTCCCGTCTGGTAGAATTTTTGTACTACTAGCCGGTTACACAAAGGTGATGATGGAGCCTTCGATCGATAACAAGGTCATCGGTAGTATTTTTACGGATGCTACCAGCCAAAAATAGATTGTAATATACCAGACAGGAGAGAGGAAAGCATGTTACCAACTCGGTTTGCATTTATGCATGTCAAACACCATAGATGATTATGATACCTCCTAGGAGAAAAAAAATACATGCAATTGGTCAAGTGTAGGAATGAACGAGGCATTAATGGAAGCGTACAAGGTTTTTCAACTACCAGTTTAATGAGGTATGGCACCCATGACTTCCTGTGTAAGAAAAGTACCAATTTATATGGCCTCCCATACCTCTTTAATGAAATATGTCGGTTGGTGAGGAAATTTCGAGGCTCTTCTTCTATATATTGTAAAATTCACCTCATTTTTGGGGGATTCATTTTTTTTTGCAAAGGAACTCTGTCAAAATTGTTCTAAAGCTATTGTGAGCTAAAGGCCTCGAATTTGGGCTTATTGTAAATGATTTTTCCTTGTGCCTATATTGTAATGGATTGTGCATGTTTCTGAGTAATAAAATTGGTGTTTTGTGTATTTTCTTGCCCTAATTCAGGTTATATTGCATATTTTGCCTTTCATTATGTTTACAGGTATATTGTGCATGTTTATATCTCTTTGTAGGACCTTTAATTTGTTGTGCTTTATGAATCTAGGGAACTAAATATTGTTTTATCTTGTGGTACTTCTACTCGCCCTCCTCACTTTGTTTACTCCCTATTGTTCACTCACTCAAAGTGTCTCACTCCCTTTCTTGGTGCATCACCTTCACTTAGAGTAGATTTACTTTTATGCATTCTTCTATCCATGTCTCCTTGGAAATCATTAGGGTAGGATTAGTTTAGTTTTCCATTCTCTGAACTTTGGAGAGTTGGCACTAGGTTAGGATAAGATCCAAATTTCTCTGGAGGATTATCCTACTTGCAAGGTCCCACACTACAGGATAATCCCATGTTATGAAAACTACATTGATTTCCTCACACACAAATCACAAACAATCAGGGCTCTTTGTAATTTTGCACTAACATTTTTGACATGCCCAGTGGGAGCAGAAGTCAATAATTCCATTTTTATTAAGATTGGGTGTGTTTCTTGATGAGATTATAGCCTTTGGAGGCTTTAGAGCAACACATTTGATGACTCCAATTATAAAAATCAAGTGTTTTCAGCAGTGCAAGTGGCCCAAGTATATGAGAAGGATCCAAAGTTGGTCTAGAGAAAGAGAAGAAGGTGTATTTGAATACTTGTAGTTATCACCAAGAAGAGGAAGGAGAGGAAGAAGAGTACAAAGGTCTCCATCTCCACCAAACATAACCTTATCAACACCTCTACCAGGTAGACCCTTCCTTTAATCAACTAGGGTTCTTAGGCTGATCAAGATGGCACATCAAAAACCACCACAAGGACTTCCAAATCCCTTTGTCAATTTCACAGGGAGTAATCCACTCAATCTCAATGCCCAGAATCCAATTCCAATGGTAGCATTGAAGAATATCCCATACTTCATAGGAGAGAATCATATAACCCTAATTGATCACATCCATGACATTGCAAATGTCTTATGCCATTCATGAGATTATTGATATGGATGTGGCAGTCAAAATTCTTTCCTATTCTCTCAACGGTAAAGCTCTGCAAAGTGGTTCAGAAGCTTAGCACGGGATCAATTCAGAACTAGAATGAACTATGTTTGGGACTTTATAACCACTTTGAGGAGAGGGAAGATAATCTATCCCTTTTGGAGTAGATGACCACGATTAAGAGAGTTCCAAATGAGAAAATGGGTGACTTTAATTTAAGATTTCAAAGGACGTGGGATAGGATTCCCATTGCGGTGAGACCAACTACTGAAGGTACATTTCTCTATTTCCTTAAATCTTTAAATTCTAATATATTTATTATGATACAATCTATGGGAGGGATAAACTTACCATGAGCTTATGCCATAGCCATTAGAGATAAGAATTTCCTCATTCAAGCTAGTAAACTTACACCTAGGCCACCTATGCCTATTTATCCAGAAATGGGGAATCTTAGTTCTAGTCAAGCTCCTACATTAGCCCCTATTCCTGCTCCTAGAAATCAAAGTTCCAATGAGGCTTCCACCTCTTCTTCTAGCACCTCAATTGAACTCCAAGAGGTTATGAAACAATTACAAAACCTAGGGAATGAATTGGTGACCCTCAAGAGGTAGTAGGCCCAAAATTTTAGACCTTATCAGCCTCAAGCCCAACCAAACAAGCCTCCATATCAGCCTTATAGACTGCGCTTTTCAAGATGCAAAAAAATCAAGGACAACCTTAAGGCGCTAATCCATTTCAGCCATATAATCCTAATACACCTTCAACATCTCAGCCTTGGTTCTAGCCCATAATAACATTACACAAGAATATGAATGGTGTTTTCCTTGTGGTCAACCCCATAATCAGGAAGCATGTTTCAATGGTATGCTAAATTAGGAATTGATGGTACAAAACTATTGGTGTGCCTCAATAGACAAACCAAGAAGAAAATCAGCAAAAACAACTACTCAAGAGGCACCTTCTAGTGAGACCACACTTTTGAACTAGTAAATAGAGGATTTTGTGGTATAAATCAATCTCCTTCTCAAGGGGTATAAGGTATCAACACAAGGTCTAAGAAAATAAATAGAGAGGGAGGAAAATCATCAAACATAGGTTCTTCTCAACCTTCTATCACACTCCAATGAGTTGATATCTTAAATCCAGCCCCAAACTCTCAAACTTAGCCTAGAGTACCCATTGTAGTAACTTGGGTATAAGGAAAGTTAGTGCCAAGTAGGGGGCAATAGAATGACAACCCACCTTCATTCAATATCATTGACCACATGAAGAAAACAAATGTAAGCATCTATATGTGGGAATATTTGAAAATTCTGGGACAAAGGGATTATTTACAATCAGCCATATCTAAATTTCTCATCCTAAATGAGTCACCCAAGGATCAAGAGAATGTCATCACCAATGCAGTGCAACAAAAGGAAGGTCAACCAAGCATAAATATGAAGCCTCCACCATTTTATATATCCCTAATCATTGGAAATAATCTTGTTCATAATTGCATGATTGATTCGGGAGAAAGCAGTTCTGTGATGCCCAAGAAAATAGTTGATCAGTTGGTCCTTCAATATGAAGTCATTTCTAGAGGTGTAGTGTAATTAGAGGGAACAACAGTGACAACTATCAAGTGTGATCAAAGGTTTGAGCCTAACACTGCATGAATGCCCAAATGTCACAGTATTGCAAGATGTGTTTGTTATCGATTTTCCCCCACTCTTTGCTTTATGCTTGTCTTGAGACGTAATCGGATAAAATTGGTGGGTACCTATTAGGTGATTGGTCACACATGCTTTTTAAAAGAAGGTATGGAGCTAAGGCTACAATATGGTTTGAACCTATTGTGAACTTCCATATTAAGCCTTGTGTACCAAGTCCAATCAATGTGAATTTCTCAACTTTTGAACAAGAAGATTGTCCAAGCACTCAAGAAGCTAATACTAAGGCTGGAAACATCCCGATTTAACATTAGATGAATGGGATCACAAAAGGCATGCTTTTTATCCATACAAGGAAATGGAAGAGGCTGAATTGGGTATTTATTTCTTACACAAAGAAGATCCACCTCTCCCTAGCATCACCAAGTAGGATGAAAAAGATGACAATGAGGTTTGGCAGTTATTTTTTGATGGTTCAAGGAATAGGCAAGGAGTTAGAGGAGGTTCGGTGCTTATTTCTCCATAAGGTATGAAGTACTACTCAAATTTCCATTTTTAGTTTGCATGTTCAAATAATACAGTTGAGTATGAGGCTTTGATCCATGGATTTCATTGGGCAAGAAAAAGGGGTATAAAAAACTTACAAGTGTTTGGGGATAGTGAGTTAATTGTCAACCAGGTTAAAGGACAACATGCTGCTAAGAATGATCTTCTTAAAGCCTACAAGTATCGGGTATGGGATCAAATTGAAGACCTCAAAGCATTCAATATTTAGGCTATACCAAGGAAGAAGAATGAGGTTGTGGATAGTCTTACAAACGTTGGAGTGACATTTGATGTGGTGGACAAGTATCAAGAGGGACAAAATGCAACCACATATTCATGTAATTGTGAGGCTAGTCTATACTGCAACAATAACACAAGCTATTGGGTATTTTAGAATGATCAACAGATCATTGATTTTTTTTTTACATGAAGAGGATGAGTTCTCAGCTAAAATTAAGAGAAATTAGAGCAGCAAAGTATGGGGATCAAGTGGTGCAGTTGTAGAAAAACAAATTTCCAAAGGGTTTAATGACTCTTGAGTCAGTATTCAACCCGAATGATCAATTCGAAAAGAGAAGGCCAACATTCGTGTAAAAGGGAAGATTCAGAGCCCATTTCGGTTAGAGAGGGTAAAATGCTCCAAATTGGCAAGGTGAGCATGGATCAAGAAAAATATGAATTCATACAACTTTGCCAAGAGTTCCTAGATTTTTTTCACTTGGAGCTATGAGGATTTGAAGGGATTTAATCCTAAATTGGCACAACACACAATTGAACTAGATCCAGGAGCTAAACCCGTCAGGAAGAAGAAAAGGTCAGTCAATCCTCATATAGATCCTCTCATGAAGAAGGAGTTGAACAAGCTCATTGAGGAAAGCATCATTTTCCTAATCAAGCACTCAATTTGGGTAGCGAATCTGGTGTTGGTCAGGAAAAGGAATGGGGAAATCAAGTTGTGCATAAATAATTTGGATTTAAACAGGGCCTCCCTTAAAGACCGCTATCAACTACCCTCCATGGAGAAAATCTTGTAGGTAGTAGCCGGATCGGAAAGATTATCTATCTTAGATGCATATTTAGGCTACAATCAGGTCACGGTGAAAGAGGAAGATCAATTTAAAATATCCTTCACCACAAAATGGGGCACTTATGACTATAATAAGATTCCATTTGGGTTGTCAAATGTCAGAGTAACATTTTAAAGGGATATGAAAATGGAATTCAAGGGGCTCATAAATAAAATAGTGCTTGTCTATCTAGATGACATCACTATGTTTTCTAAAAATGCAGAAAGCCACCTCTTTCATCTCAGGCAGGTCTTCCAGAGGTGTAGGAGATTTGGGGTATCTTTGAATCCCAAAAAATGCATATTCCTAGCTCAAGAAGGCAAGCTCTTAGGACACATTGTGTCTAAAGAGGGGTTGGAAATTGATCCAAAGAGGGTAGAAGTTATTCATGCATTGCCATTGCCAAGTCACAAGAAGGCTCTCCAAAGTTTTTTAGGAAAACAACTTTTGTTAGGAATGTTGTTCCTAACTTTGCTAAGTTGGTCAAGCCATTAACATTGATGTTAAAGAAGAGCATGGCTTTCAAATGGACTACCAAAGGAAAAGAAATATTTAAAGCTATAAAGTAGGCTATTGCACAAGCCCCAACCCTCATAAATCCATATTTTTCAAAGGACTTCACCCTCTATGCTTTTGGTGGCACAGATGCAATATCTACAATACTAGTACAACTAAACCAAGAAGGACTAGAGCAGCCTATCACATTCTTCAACCAGGGACTTGAAGATTATGAGGTAAGATATTCATTCATTGAGAAACATGTCCTTGTTGTGATTATAAGTTTAAATAAATTCGGGATATAGTGTCAAATAACAGAATTCATTTACTAGTTTCACATGCGGGTGTGAAATATTTTCTCTTAAACAAGGACGTGAATGAGAAAAGGGCTGGCTAGATAACCAAGTTCATGGAGTATGGAATTTATATTAACGTGAGTGAACTGGTTAAGGGAAGAGGATTGTGTGAACAATTAGTTTCAAGTCAACATGCAGATCAAGAGGCCACCTTGGTAGTTCTAGATGATCAAGTGCAAGCAAAAATTCCTTACCCAATCCTTGTTGGACTCAGGATATAGTAAACTTCCTTTAAATAGGTCAAATCCCTCAAGGTTTGAGCAAGGCCAAGAGAAGGTATTTCAGGCTCTATACCCTATGTGCTTATAGATAATATTTATTTCAAAAGGGATGTGCATGGTGTCCTCATAAGATGCATCAAAGTAGATCAAGTGGAGAGGCTTTTACATGAGTTTCATGATGGAGAGACAAGTGATAATTTTTCCCCAAGGATAATGGCTCTTAGAATTATGATGGTGTGGTATTATTAGCCTAACCTCTTTATGATTGTTATGCATGGATTAGGAAATGTAAGAAGTGTGCCTTATTCACAAGTAAAGAGAATTTATCAACCCTTCCCCTCCACCCCATTTCTTTAAATGATCCATTCACACAACGGGGATGTATTTTATTGGACTGATTAATCAAAACTATAGCTTCAGTCATAAATGGATTTCGACAGCTGCAGAATACTTCATGAAGTGAACAAAAGAAGTTGCACTAAAGGAGGCAAATGAGTCTAGTATCATGGATTTCTATGAGGGGATAATAACAAGGTTCGGTGTACCTGCTTATTATCATATCAAACAATGCGTTGGAATTTCTTGTCATAAAAATCACCGAATGGACAAATAAGAATGATATATATCTCAGCACCTCATCCAACTATTACCCCCAGGGTAATGGGTAAGAAGAGTCCATGAACAAGAACTTGTTGAGACTCATAAGAAGAAATCTTGATGAGAACTAGAGAATGTGGCACACCAAGTTAAAATTAGCCATGTGGGCTGATAAGATTACTCCTAAGAGGTCAAAAGGAAACTCTCCTTACAGTTTGGTCTATGGTAGGGAATTAAAGATGCTAATATCCCTAGAGTTACCAAAAATAGAGCTTATCGTGCAACTAGAGTTTTTAGTTTGATGTCGTGGAAGTCAAGTATATAGAACTCATGGAGTTAGAGGAACTCGAGGAAAAAATGATGCAAATCATGGAGAAGGATCAAGATTTGATCAAGAGGTGCTTTGATAAGAAGGCCAAAAATAGAACCTTCAAAGAGGGGGACTTGGTCCTGAAATGGGATGCAAATAGGGCCAAACCAGGAAGACACTCCAAGTTTGATGCAATATGGAGTGGCCCTTACATGATTTCAGAATGCAAGAGTAACAACACTTTCCAACTATCCAAGTTGGATGGAGAAGAATTACAGATTCCAGTCAATGGAATCTATCTCAAGCATTGTTACTAAAGTGAAATATTTTCCTTGTACATATTAGTTTAGGTTTTCAATTCCTCCAAGTTCTTATAACACATTACTCTATTGGTAATGTAGGGTTGCTTTGTAATAAGTGTTGTGCACTCTTTACATGTTCCATTTGGGATGTGTATTATTTTGTATCTTTGTACATAGTTTTGCCTTTGTTGTTCTTGCACTTTCTAGTTTTAGGTAGGGTCTTGTGATGAGAGAAATCAGTCTCCAACCTAGGGTTTTGAGAAATGACAAGCCCCAACAGTGTTTCAAAAGTTTGAGGGGTGAATTTTTAGGTGTCAGATCAGTTTCAGACTTTAGAATGACTCCATGCCCAATGGACACAACAAGGTCACTAGTCTTTCAGATCTAGCAAGTAGATCACCCAGAAGTCACTAATTGTTATCCATTTTTTGCACCCCTACAAAATGGACAACTTATCAAGTTTGAATGTTGGTGGTTGATGGGTGTAACACTTTGAAATTTAACAGGGTAACTCACAATGAATTTGGAGAGCCGCAATGAAGGTCCTGAGCTAATTAGTGGGAAGAAGAAATGGAGAAAATCTATCGGTAGAGCATGAAATATGCTATTAGAAAATAGAAGAAATGGATTCTACTAGATGGTAGCAATTTATATGCTATCGTACAAAGAAAGCAAGGTCAACGACCACAAATGGAAAATGACAAAGAGACACCGTAGAAGCATGTACGAGATGCTACCAGTGGTAAGATATAGTGAAGGTTCTAGAAGTGGTCAACAATGCTACCAGTTGGTAGCATTTTTGTACTACCCGCTAGTTGCGAGAGAGATGATCATGGAGAAATTAATTAATAAAGCAAGGTTCTGGTAGTATTTTTATGGATGCACTGGCCAACAAATGATCAGATTGTAAGCTACCAAATGGAAGTGGGGAAAGCATGTTACCATTGGTCACATTTATATCTGCCTGGCTGACACCAGAGATGATTATGCTACCGCCCGACGGTAAGAAAAAAACATGCAACCGATCGAGTGCAAGAACGAAGGACATTAATAGAAGTGGTACAAGGTTGTTCAACTACCAATTTAATGAGGTATGATAGCCATAAATGTCCGCACAAGAAAAGGACCAATTTGTATGGCCTCCCATACTTCTTTAATGAAATATGTTGGTTGGTGAGGAAATTTTGAGGCTCTTCTTCTATATATTATAAAATTCACCTCATTTTGAGGGGATTCATTTTGTTTTTCAAAGGAACTCTATCAAAATTGTTCCAGAGCTATTGTGAGCTAAAGGCCTCAAATTTGGGCTTATTGTAAAGGATTTTTCCTTATGCCTCTATTGTAATAGATTGTGCATGTTTCTGAGAAATAAAATTGGTGTTTTGTGGCTTTTCTTTCCTTAATTGGGTTATATTACATATTTTTCCTTCCATTATGTTTACAGGTATATTGTGCATGTTTATATCTCTTTGCAAGACCTTTAATTTGTTGTGCTTTATGAATATAAGGAATTGAATAATTTTTGGCTTGTGGCACTTCTACTTTCCCTCCCTCACTTTTTTACTCCCTATTGTTCACTCACTCAGAGTGTCTCACTCCCTTTCTTGGTGCATCACCTTTGCTTAGAGTAGGTTTACTTTTATGCATTCTTCTATCCATGTCTCCTTGAAAAGAATTAGGGTAGGATTAGTTTATTTTTCCATTCTCTGCACTTTGGAGAAGTTGGCACTAGGTTAGGATAAGATCCAAATTTCTCGGAGTATTATCTTACTCAGTAAGGTCCCATACCGCAAGATAATTCTATGTTATGCAAATTATACTGATTTCCTCACACACAAATCACAAAAAATCAAGGCTGATGTAAATTTGCACTAACATGAGGCTTCACCGAATTCGGGATGATAGAAATAGAGGATGGACAATTCTTCTATGTTGCTCAAAGAAAACCGTGGCCACCAAGATGAGGTATGTCACAAGACCATGTACCGACATTTCAAAATTGGTCTAATAATCAATATATGTAATCCCCACCTTGGGCTAATCTATAGCAAGGTTGGGATCCATACCCTACTCAATACTAGCAATAATGGAAATCTCAATTTGTAAGCCAACCATACTAGAAACAACCCCTCAATCATGGAATCAACCTTGGAGAGGAGGGTAGAAATGGAACAACCCACCTCCTAATTACCAAAAATATTACCAACAACCTCCTTATCCGCAATAAAGAAGCTATAATGCCAAATTACCAACATGAATCACATCAAAAGCAACTCGATTCTAGCTCAACCAACCCCTAACCCCAACAATAAATCTTCTCATTCAAAGCCTACACCACCGAACTAGCTCAATACCTTTCCTATTCATTTTATGTTAACAATATCCATCTATGCTCAGGAAAATCACTTCCTCCACCAAGTAGACCCACCATTACAGAGATCGTAGATGAACCACAATTGCTACAAACCGATCTCGCAACAAATTCGGAAGACACTACAAACCGATCTGTAATAAACCGAGAAAAATTCCAGCAAGGGTAAAGCATAGGATAATGAGACACAATTTTCTAAAAGATTACAAGAAAAATAGACTGAGCTCAAATCAAAATCTAATTCTAAATTTTTTAACTAGTTGAGGGATTATTTTTTCAAAATTCCATTGATTTAAGCCATCAAGTATGTTTCAATTTATAACAAGTTTGTTAAGAACCTATGCATAAAGAAACTAGGCAGAAAGAGAAAGGATCCATCTACTATACAAGTTATTAAACAACTAGTTAATATTATGCTTGGAAATTCAATTTTTCCCAAATATATAGATCCAGGGAGTCCACTAGGAAATGTTTCAATAAATGGCACAAAAATAGAATACACTTTAATTGACTTAAGGAAGCCATAAATATCTGTTATCCCAAATTCACCCCCTGGGTTAATTTGGATAACTCATTATAAATGGACTTAGCAATTCAAATTATGTGACCTGTGGGAGGCCATCAAATTTAGCCCTAGGTGTTAGGAGAGAAATTCATCTCAGGATGGCTCACAAGTCATAATTGATATAATATGAGTTATCTAGAAATTCATGTTACGCAGTAAGATGGTGAGTCACGTTAAAGGTCTGGGTCCATCTTCCTGTCGCGCAACAACTACCTTCCTGTCACGTGAAAATCACCTTCCTGTTGCGTGACAACCACCTTCCTGTCGAGAGAAAACATCCTTCTTGTCATGATTCAACCACGCGACAACCACCTTCCTGTCACATGATAACCGCCTTCCTATCACATGACAACCGCCTTCTTGTCATGTGAAAACCACCTTCATCTCATGCGATAAACACCTTCCTCTCACGTGATAACCGCCTTCCTATCTCACTTCAACCATGCGTCACCACCTTCCTTGTTTCCATGTTCCCTTTGTTATCATGCAACAATCCTTCCATATTGATGTGCATCAACCTTCCCTCAATGTCGCACAACAAAATTTCTTCTTTCGTGTGACAACTCATTCCCTGTTAGTGGTGACTCTTCCCATTCTTATCGGGTGTCGGGTTTGTGGTTCCCATTTGGTGACAAAGAAGGAATGTCGGCCTACTGAATCGGGAATAATGGTATCGCATAAGGTATCTCGTACATACTCGAAATTATAGGGTACCGCACTACCGGAATGATGTTACACATGCCCGGTGATGATACAAGTCTCCTGTAAGGTGTTTGGAATCTAGAAAGGCTCGCCAAGTATACGCTTGTATCCCATGCCCCACTCAGCCTCCACATGCTTTGTTTTTCCCTTTTCTTCTTGCATTTTTTCTTTAGTGATGAAACCGCCGCCCTACTTGGGCAGCGGTCCCGTGACCGCCACCCAGGACAGGGCGGCGGTCCCGTAACCGCCGCCCTGCACAAGGCGGTAGTCCTATGCGCATTTTCCAGATCCTTCGATGATCGCGTCAAACGTAAATCTTCAAATTTACATGCTTTCTTCAACCACTTTGGCTTGCATTAATGTTTTTGGTCCCCTGGTAATAGTGTTTTTCCTTTGTTTATAGTAAAAGAGTTCTAATGGGAGTTACCCTCTGGTAAATGCATTGGTTATAAATAGCCAGCTTGTTTTCAAGCAAATGGCCCCTCATCCTCTCAATTAAACAACTAGTTAAGAACCTATGCATAAAGAAACTAGGCAGAAAGAGAAAGGATCCATCTACTATACAAGTTATTAAACAACTAGTTAATATTATGCTTGGAAATTCAATTTTTCCCAAATATATAGATCCAGGAGTCCACTAGGAAATGTTTCAATAAATGGCACAAAAATAGAATACACTTTAATTGACTTAAGGAAGCCTATAAATATCTGTTATCCCAAATTCACCCCTCGGGTTAATTTGGATAACTCATTATAAATGGACTTAGAATTCAAATTATGTGACTGTGGGAGGCCATCAAATTTAGCCCTAGGTGTTAGGAGAGAAATTCATCTCAGGATGGCTCACAAGTCATAATTGATATAATATGAGTTATCTAGAAATTCATGTTACAGCAAAGATAAGATGGTGAGTCACGTTAAAGGTCCTGGGTCCATCTTCCGTCGCGCAACAACTACCTTCCCCGTCACGTGAAAATCACCTTCCCGTTGCGTGACAACCACCTTCCGTCGAGAGAAAACATCCTTCTTGTCATGATTCAACCACGCGACAACCACCTTCCCGTCACATGATAACCGCCTTCCTATCACATGACAACCGCCTTCTTGTCATGTGAAAACCACCTTCATCTCATGCGATAAACACCTTCCTCTCACGTGATAACCGCCTTCCTATCTCACTTCAACCATGCGTCACCACCTTCCTTGTTTCCATGTTCCCTTTGTTATCATGCAACAATCCTTCCATATTGATGTGCATCAACCTTCCCTCAATGTCGCACAACAAAATTTCTTCTTTTCGTGTGACAACTCATTCCCTTGTTAGTGGTGACTCTTCCCATTCTTATCGGGTGTCAGTTTGTGGTTCCCATTTGGTGACAGCAAGGAATGTCAGCTACGAACTGGGAATAATGGTATCGTACAAGGTATCTGTACATACTCGAAATTATAGGGTACTGCACTACCGGAATGATGTTACACATGCCCCGGTGATGATACAAGTCTCCCTGTAAGGTGTTTGGAATCTAGAAAGGCTCGCCAAGTATACGCTTGTATCCCGCATGCCCCACTCAGCCTCCACATGCTTTGTTTTTCCCTTTTCTTCTTGCATTTTTTTCTTTAGTGATGAAACCGCCGCCCTACCTGGGCAGCGGTCCCGTGACCGCCACCCAGACAGGCGGCGGTCCCTGAACCGCGCCCCGCACAAGGCGGTAGTCCTATGCGCATTTTCCAGATCCTTCGATGATCGCGTCAAACGTAAATCTTCAAATTTACATGCTTTCTTCAACCACTTTGGCTTGCATTAATGTTTTTGGTCCCCTGGTAATAGTGTTTTTCCTTTGTTTATAGTAAAAGAGTTCTAATGGGAGTTACCCTCTGGTAAATGCATTGGTTATAAATAGCCAACTTGTTTTCAAGCAAATGGCCCCTCATCCTCTCAATTCTCTTGTTCAGTCTTTCAATTTCTTGCTTAGAATTTTGTTAGTTTCATGCTTTTCCTCCATTGTTGGTCTTTTAGAGGTCATTTGATCTTCTTGCTTTAATCTTGTTCCATTGTTGCTCCATACAATTAGTTTAACATAGAATAGCTTCATTTCTAGACTAGAATCCATTAAAGTTGCAGGTTTTGTTTTGTCACAAGGATAGATTCTAAAACTCTTGGTACACTTGCATTGTATTCCTATAATAAATCCCGCTAGGAATTGCATAGTCAAGCTCTGTTCACTTGCGCTATCCCTCTCCTACTCACATTGTATTCGGTCTATATCCAAAGCTATCATTGTTCGAATACCATCTTCTATTGATACTATCATATACACACTTTTTGGATTCACGAGGACACAAAGGAATGAGGAGATCACACTGAGGGGATGAAATCACATACAACTGGATTTACCATTGTTCTGTAAATGCCAGGTTTGAGCTATCAGAGTTCTAGTTACGACATATCAAATAGAGTAGTGAATTATTTTATTTTAGTCAAAATTTTGCTCTCGATATCACCAGGGAAGCTGTGGGGATTGATAGTTTCTGAGAAATTGTGATTCATTCCTCACTTCTGAGGTAGGATCAAGAGTCTTTTCAATTCAAAATATATATCTTCTTAGATATTTAGGATAAGATCACAACAAGACAGTGAATAGCCATACCAGTGCTACTTTGCTTGTTTTTATTCTTTTACTAGATTATTTTTCCATTTTATAAATATACTAAAGTATTTTCTCTTTAATTCATTAAAATATGTCATTGAAAATACAAAAATAGAATAATGCTTGCATAGTGTAAATACTCCTTTCATAATCGTTAATAAGTGTTAGTTAAAAATTGAATCATTTTGTATGACAATCACAGGATCTAGAGAGCCTCGAGAATATATATTTGAACACGTAGTGCCTCAACCAAATCTACCCACCACATTAGCTGATATAGATCAAGACCTTAGGATACAGGTCTTTCAAGCAACAACAAACTTACAAGTGATTAGTGAACAACTGAGAGGGTTAAATATCGAAGACGATAAAGCTTACACATTTTGGTCAAACCACCCTAATTATAGACTACCTTGATAGAATACCTGGATGACTGTACAAGGGTTCGAAAGAGAATAGACATTTGGTTGTGATCCTTTAGTTCCACTGCTGATGCAGGAGACCTCCTCATCGACATAGATACTAGCCTACGCATTCAAGTTGCCAGAACACCTGTTAGGTACTCTAAGAAAATCATACAACTTCTAGTTCTAAACGTAGAGGCTGAAAAGGCATACGATTATTGGATAGTTGGAAGAAGGGATTGATTCTTCACATGACCATAACAGGTCCACAACAACCATGAACTCATGGTTGTGATCCCCAAGTCCCACAACCCAACAGGCCTACAAATCAGTTAAGTATTGACACCGGCTTACAAATGTTGGTATTTAGATCCTCACCACTCCCACCAAATATTATAGTATAGTTCTCCATATTAAACATAGAATCCAATCAATCTAATACTTTCTGGGCTAGACCAGAAAATCACCCATAGTTAACTACAAACCCATTAAATCGCCCATCACCATTTTTATGACCTTGTCTAGAGATATATATGAAGCTCCCATAGGTCACTTCCTACATATCCAAAAACCAAGAAACAGGATCTCGATGTAACTCGACATTGATTAGAGCCTCCGAGTAGCCATTATATCCAAAAGAACCATTACACCAATTCAAAGTTAGGAGGGCCTTCTTCACCTTAGATTCAAAAATTCCATTATTGCTATTGAGGATATAAGATTACCCGATTAGTTTGTCTCGTATTTATTCACATTCAAACATTCACCGGTTGTCTCAACACGACCTTGGGAGGTCGGGTACCAGTGAAGAGATATTTGTAGATTCCCATGCTCGCATGTCACTTTTCCATCGTATAGTATCTCAACAATGGTTTAATGAGGTATGGCACACATGTTCGTCATGCAAGAAAAGTACCATTAGAAAGTGAACAAGTATGGTTGCCCATACCTCCATACAGGAAATTAATGAAGGATTTCGGTTTGTATCTCCCTTCCTCTATATATATGTAATTCTTCCTCATTTTTAGGAGAGACATTATGGGAGCTGGGAAACTCTTGCACGTTTGTTTCTCAACTTCATTGAGTTGTGAGCCTTCTCATGGGTCTAAAAGTATTCTAATGCCTTTATTTCATCATGTAATGGATTGTGCATACTTTAAGAGCAATAAAATATCTGTTCATGGCATTTTTCAAGCCTTTCATTGTTTTATTGTATCTCCTTGCCTCTCTATTTCATGTTTGTCTTTCTGTGTATGTGTTTCTCACTTATAGGTACAAGATGTTGTGTTACATGGAGATTTGATGGCGGATGGAGATTAGGGTTTGTGTCACATTATGTTGTCCTCTCCCTACTACATTTTCTTCCATTATCCCTCAAGTAGAGTATCTCTCCCCTTTTCTTGGTGCTATCACCACCCCTTAGCTTAGGATTTTCCCATTTTTACATCTTTCTAACTCTCTCTCCCTAGTCCCTTGGAATGTTTAGATTAGGATTAGTTAGCTGCATTTTCCCTTTTATGAGTAGTGTTAGTAGTAGGATTAGGTAGAGGATCTAGCCTTCTCCAGAGGTCCATCTCAAGTCACAAGTCCCACAACTTGAGAGGTGGACCCATGTTAGCAAAATTACACTTATTTCCCCACACACACGCAACAAAAAAATTGGGGGTACTGTAATTTTTGATAACAATGTCATGACCAATAAAATTATGGATGATTTGAAGTTGGAAGGGCTAAGTCCAACAGTGAAAATTTTACAACTTGTAGATAGATCAACAGTGAGATTTGAAGGAGTCCTAGAGGACATAGTGGTAGTGGTAGACTCTTGGGAGTACCCTGCTGACTTTATTTTTCTTCAACCAAAAGAAAGCTTAGGAGGATATCATATCATCCTAGGAAGGCCATGGTTGGCCATTGTTGATACATTCATAGGTTGCAGGTCTAATAACATGATTATTTCTACTAGAAGTGGAACTAAAAATATAATTCTCTATCCTCCTGCCCAACCATTCAATGATGAAGATTAGACAATTTGGGTTGAAGAACCAGAAGCATATCATAATTCTATACAAAAAATCATGATGCTGGAAAAATCATATATAATTGAAGGACAAGAGGAAGATGTTGTTCTCTCCAATGTCTTGTAAAATAAATATGGAAGAAATGAAGAAGTAGATAATAGACTAAGGTGTTTAAGTTGTCCCTCTGATCAATTTCTACCATAACAAAGCACCATGAACATTCTAGGTAAGAATTACATTCTTCATCAACTCCTTCCTCATGCCTGTATATTGAATTTTGTTAGCAATAATGTGTGCTCAATGTTTGATCTATCCAAACAAGTGGAGATAGCCCTAAGAAATCCACTGAATGTGAATAAGATGTTTAATATGTAGCAAGAATTTTTTTTGAAATCTATTCTTAAAAAACATAGAATATATTTGGGTGGAAATATGGTGACATGTAGGGGATTCAGCACAAGCTATGCACTCACAAAATTTATATTAAAGATAGCTACAAACCAATTAGGTAGCCATAAAGAATAATGAATCCACCAGTGAGGGAGATTGTAAAAGGAGAATTAAAAAAATTATTAGATGCAAGATTCATATATCCAATTTCAAATAGTCAATGGGTGTCACCCCTTGTCATTGTGCCAAAGAAGAATGGAAAATGAAGGATATGCATGGATTACAGAGAGTTGAATGCAACAACAAAGAAAGATCATTTTCCTCTTCCCTTCATTGATCAAGTACTTGACACTTTAGCTGGTAAGAAGTATTTTTCTTTTCTTGATGGATATAGTGGCTATAATCAAATTTAAATTGTACCAGAGGATCAAGGAAAAACTACCTTCATATGTCCATGGTAATGTATGCTTATTCAGTTCTTCCTTTTGGCTTGTGTAATGCACCTGCTACATTCCAAAGGGTAGTTTTAAATCATTTTCTCATATCTAACAAATGATTTCATGGAGGTATACATGGATGATTTCATAGTACATGGTAGCACCTTTGAAGAGGCCATGCAGAATCTAGACAAAGTATTGAAGAGATGCAAGGAACACAACTTTTCTTTGAGTAATGAAAAATGCTACATGATGATGTCTGAAGGTATAGTTCTTGGACACTACCTTTCTTCCAATGGAATTCAAGTTGATCCAGCAAAGGTATCTATTATAATCAATCTACCAACACCAAATAAGCAAAAGGATGTTATGATTTTCCTAGGCCATGTTGGTTATTATAGAAGATTCATACAATATTTCAGCAAGGTGGAAGCTCCATTGTTTGCATTATTGGGAAAGGACATTGTATTTGAGTGGAATGAAAAATGTGATACTGTGTTTCAATCTTTGAAGTAGATGTTAACTACTACCCCTGTCTTAAGAGGATCTGATTGGAACTTGCCATTTCACATCCATACTGATGCATCAGACCATGTCATTGGAGTTATTTAGGACAAAAGGATGGAGTTTTAAATTATGTAATTTATTACATTAGCAAGAACTTGTATCATGTTGAACTCAATTATACAGTCACAAAATATTAATTCTTAGTAGTTGTATAAGCTATCAATAAGTTTAGGCACTACATCATAGGTTATCCAGTGTTCATTCACACTAATCATGCAAAGCATTTAAATATTTGATCAACAAACCAGTAGTAAGCAACAGGATTATCAAATGGTTGCTCCTACAATATTTTGATGTCGCAATATTGGATAAACCTGGTAAAGACAACATTGTAGCATATGTCCTTTACAAAATGAAGGCTGATAATGAATAACAATTAGTTGATGACTCTCTCCCTAATGAGCATTTATTTAGTAGCTCCACAAAACTCATTGGTATGTAGACATAGCCAACTATCTGGTTTTAGGTGAAACACCTCCACATTACCTATACTTTGAAAAGAAATACATAGTTGAGAAGAGTGTGCATTTTTCTTGGATAGATGTATTTCTATTTCACACATGGAAGAATAATGTCATGAGGAGATGCATTGATGTTGAGTAAATATATGGTGCTCTTAGATCCTTCCACGATGATCCTTGTGGAGGACACTTAACTGCAAAAAGAACAACGTGGAAATTATTAAAAATTGGTTATTACCTACCAATATTGCATAAGGATGCAACACTTTACACCAAAAGGTGTGATAGATGTCAAAGAATGGGTAATCCTACCAAATCAGATGAGATGTCATTACATCCTTAATTATTCTTGTAGCCATTTGAAAAATGGGGCTTAGACTTCATTGGTCCTATAGATCCTAAATCCCAGCAAAAGGAATACATCTTGGTGTGCATGGATTACCTCATTAAATGGATAGAGGTAAAAGCATTACCAAATCAAGAGTGAGAAAGTAGCCAAGTTTCTCTATGATCACATCTTCACCAGGTATGGAGTGCTAAGAGAAATTATTACTGATCAAGGTACACACTTTACTACTGAAGTTATTTCGATCTAGCTAAAGATTATGAAATCAGACATAGGAAGTCTACACCATACCACACCCAATCTAATGGCCAAGTTGAGGTGACAAACAAGGAGATAGAATCTATCTTGACAAAAACCATTACACTCCAAAGAAAATATTAGTCAAAAAGGATTCCAAAGGATGTATAGGCATTCAACACAACGTGGAAGACAAAAACTAGCTTCACTCCATTCAAAGCTTCCGTATGGTAAACCGATGTTCTCCGTATTGAATTTGAGCACAAGACACTAAGGATTACACCAGATCTAGGAATAGACTTGTCTGAAGCTCAGAGGTAGAGGATTCTCCAACTCAATGAGTTGGATGAAATGAGGAGAAACATTGTACACAATACATATGTAGTGCAAAAGCAGAGAATCAAATGTCGTGACAAGTTCATCAAGACAAGGTAATTTCAAGAAGATGATCTGGGCCCTCTTATTTGACTCAAAATACGAGGACCGCATGGGAAGACTCAAAAAAAATTGGTTAGGTCTATATGAGATTGAGAAAATATTTCCAAATGGAGTTGTAAAACTCACAACCATAGATCCTGTAACGTTCAAGCTATTGGTCAATGGTCACAAGTTGACATTGTATAAGAAACCAACTGACAAAATAACCTTCATGCAATAGCAAAGGAGGAAAACACAAGATGGATATGAGAACATAAGGTTTAAGATCAAAAGTTGAGAGAGATGGTTCATCTTTTGAAATGTCAGAGGATTGAGATATTTCAGTGGCCTTGGTATATTCAACTTGTTGAATACTCCAAGGGTGAATAAAAGTGTTATGATAAACCCTTTTGGTGATTAGTAACACTCAACTAACATTTTATTTTCTTAGCATTCATGTTTTACAGGATTTGATGTATATGTTGCAAGAGTGTATAATCTCTAACAAACGAAGATAACATAAAGACTGGATGTTCCACTTTCGAAACATACAAAAAGTTATATTTTATTTTCACATCTAGTGGGAATCATGATTCCATGAAGAAAATAAGAAATATCTTCATTTCTAAGTGATGATCGAGATAGTTGGCACCCCAACAGTCAACATTCCCTCTCTGGGAATTATTTGATTTAAGTAAGGAGCCTCTAATACAATGTTTCATACACTTGTAGCATTACAACATTATCCTAAGCATCATAACAAAAACATCATGCAACAAGGGTGCAATTACCATGATGCATGTGCAATCATCATCCTAAATATACCTCGAGATAAGTGCACTCATACCACTTTATTAAAGTATCATTAGTATGATTATTTTTAATCGTATTTATGCAATTTCATAATTTATTTAGTTACAATTATGCACCGCTACCTTTAATATGTGAGTTTTCACTCCACATCATCCCACTGTCATCCCACTCCATCATACCACTGTACTTCATACGCTTCATACAATCAAGTCAATTAACTATATATTCTTTTTGTTGTATTACGTGCAATTAGGTCTTGTTATCACCAATTTTAACTTCGTAAAACTATTTAAAAATAATAAAAAATTGGAAATTTTGAAAAATTTGAAAAGTGTTACTTCACATGGTTTATCACCCTCATGACAACCATCCCATTTTTGTGATCATTTTGGTCTTCTTTTCATCCTTTTCGGGTGAGAACTCTTCCCGCCAGACTTTAAATTGCGTTAAAATACATTAAAACAATTAATTAATATTTAATTAATTAATTGCTTCTTGTTTGATAAAATTGATTTTTAAATAACTTGAGAAGTATTTAATTAAATAAATATTAATTAAAAAGTTAATTCAACAAATTTTAATGCTAGGGAAGTAAGCTTACGCTTCCAACTGCCGGGAAGCCAATTTGGCTTCCGAACCCGATTTCCCCTTTCCTGGCAATCTTCTTCAATTTTCCCACACGTGGGATTTTCTCTACCAATTGCCAAATCATGGATTGGCTAACGGGTAGGAAATTCCCCAATTTCCCACATGGGGAAATTGAATGGGGATTGCCAACCCATTTTTCCATTCCCGTTGGCAATTGTCGTTGCTTTCCCCATTTCCCCTAGCACTTAAGTCATTACCCGGGAAGAGAGAAAGTTAGATTAATTCTCATAACTTCCTCCATCAAACCCGTTGGAAAAATTCATGTGAAGCTTTGCTTCTTAATTATTCAAGGAGGACATAATATTTTTTCAACATCCCATAATGCAAGAGAAACTCACGCCATTGTGAAGGAAGAAATATCAGTCGTGCATGCAAGGAGGACAGTCCAAAGAAAATTCCCACGCATTTGTCTGGAGATAAAAGCAACAAAGCCAAAGGAGGACAACCCGTGAGGTGAGAGAGGAACAATTTTCACGCATTCACAGCCAAGGAAGTGAAGAGACATTTGTTCCAAAAGATGTGCATGTTTTAAGGAAGTCAAAACAGTCCAAAAATCTCCTTTCTGCGCATTAAAAAGAACAGTTTTTAAATAAGAAAAAACATTGGGCAGAGAGAAGGAAATCTCCATACGCAACCAAAGAAGGATAATCCACACATGTGAGGAAAATAAGAACAAAGTTTTTAAACAAGACAAAAAATCCACAAGCTGTGCATTGGGTGAAGGAGGCGCCTGGGAAAAAGATTTAAAACAGTTTTTGAATCATTTAAAATCAAAGCGAATTCTTCACGCAGGTAAAGGACAAGAAAAATCTCACACATGCATTGATCAACAAATAAAACAAAGATGTTTTGAGTTTCCCATGCCTTGGGTGAAGGAAAGCAGAGTAATATAAAAAGAGAAAGACAGAAGAAAGGCAGCCACCCAAACCTAGGACAGCAATCTCCACACATTTTCCCATAGAGGAGGCACATAGCCCAAACAACTTTCCACGTGTGAAGGAAAAGGAAAAAGAACATTTTTCAAAGAATAAATAAAGAGAAAACCCATGCCTTGGAGGAAAGAAAAAATATACAAATCCAGAGAAAAGACACATAGGTATTAAGAAAGAGGACAGTAGAGGAGACCACGCATTTGTCTAGACACGAAGCTTTCCATGTATGCAAAGGATGAGAATGCAGAAAGCAATTTTAAATCCCAGGCTAGAGAACTTTCCAAGAGCAGCCTCCAGTCCTCGAATGGAGTAAATGTCAGCCTGGATTACATTTACGTCAAAATATTTCTTCACCCAACAAAACAAAAAGAAAAGAAAAATAATCAATCTTCCGTGATTAGGGTTTGATAAGAAAAATATTGAAAAGAAACTTACCGTGTAGCAATAGAATGGAAGGCGTTTAAAGGGAGCTCATTTATTGTGATTTTTGGCACCTCCCCATTCAGTGGCCCACTCCGTACTGGTGATAAACATACAATCTTTGTTGTGTTGTTTCTTCCCCATTTTCTCCTTCAATGCTTCTCTTCAACAGGTTATTGCAAAGGAAAATAACAAAAATCCTTTATCCTCTCACTAAATTCGATGGAATTGTGCATACCATTTTTTTTTAAGAAGATTCAAGTTGAAATTTGTTTGCTAAATTAAACCAAGACTCGAATATTTTTAAGCCGGTACAAATGGAGTTGGGTCTCGCTAGACAAGAGAACCCGGCCCTTCACTTTGGTGCAAGGTCCACTAAGGGAGGAGAAAGACACACACACGTCTAGGGAATGTTGAATGTTATTCATCTTATTCAATATCAGCACTATTATGGTGCATTGCTTAAGAAACTTGCTCGAAAGCTATAGGCAATCCTACAATAATGCAAACAAGTATTGATGATTGTACGATTGGGATCAATCGATGATGTTCTTGAGTATGGATCGCACACTATTCCATATGCTTCCTAAACTTTTCCCTAAACCACGAATGCTTGTTTGTGCTCCATCAAATTCTCGCAATGATGAATTACTACAACATGTTCGGATCATGGATTCATTGATGGTGAAATGAAGGTATATCGCCCGATGTTGCGAGGGTGGTGTGGATTCTCAAAATCATGCTTTGCACAAAAAGATTACATTGGAGCGTAGAACTGAAATTCTCCTAGGAAAGTGTTGTAAGGAAGTAATTGGCTATATGCGGGAATGTTGTAGTATAGTAGAATCCTTTTTTAGCACTTCCAACAAGCAAGCGGGTTGTCCAACTATGTTGTTATCTGCTCATGATCGAATGCATCCTCAAATTCGGATTTTCCTTCAAGATATTTTTATCAAAATCGATTGACAAGTGAGAGTGTTACTGGAGAGACCGATGAAATTTATTACAAAGATTCTCTATTGAGACCTTACTTGTTTTACGATGTAACTCATGGAAGAGGAGCTCATAGAGGTGAATCTATTTCATATCGAATATTCATGAACACACTAAAGTTTCTCAAACACCTTTTGCGCTAAATCGAGGAACTTTGTGCCTACGTCTACAAGCTCAAACTCAAATTCAAACCCGTTTACTCAATTTTTCCAGCGCAGTTTCAAAGCATGGTGGAGGGCATACTTTTAGAATTTGTATCTTGAGCCTAGACGATCGTCAAAAGAAATGGTTTAGTTAGTTGAATTCTTCCCACATTCATGTATGTATTTGAAAAAATTCAAATGTACAGCACTTCGTTTGATATTTTCACGAGTGGTCAAATAAAATGTAGTTTTCTTGATTTCATTGCACACACGCTTTCAACCTGTGGTCAAATAAAATGCGGTTTGCACGATTTCGTTGCGCATTACGTTTTCAACCTATCAAGGTGACTCACTTCGAGAGTTGATATTTTGAATTCAGATGATCGTCAAGAGAAAATAATTGTTTCGTTTGGTTCTTCCCATCTTCATATTCTTCCTTGCCAAGTAGATGCTCATGGTGACATTTGTTATTTTTCCGTGCTCAAACCAAACAGATTTTCACAGTTTTACACTTGCATTTTCCTAGCAGTTTCAGAAGAGTCAAATTTGACCTTTAATATTTGACTAAAGAATTTGATTGGGAAAAACCTTCTGACACGCAAACTTTTGGTACCTTAATATACTTCCTCATGTAGTGAGAAATTCTCAAGACAAGATTTGTTATTTTTCCCAAGGCAGTTTTATAGGCAATTTGTGTAGTTTTGTAAGATGGAAGTAATAGCCTGAAATCATGTTTCTGTCATAGTCATGTCATTCCCAAACAAAATGATGTTTCGGTATAGGTCCCAAGGCACTCTACTTACCTCGACGCTCCATTCAAAGTATGATAATATCGTCGATACCAACTTGGAACACATCAACATAGGTCGATTCTGCGATCGCATATCAACCAAAGGTGAGTCACAATTTTCCCGACGCTTGTTCTGAATTGGTCATCACTTACATCGATGCACCACAAACCTGCATAGTGTGGTGATTAAAATCCAACGGCTCAAGGCTGAAGCAAATTCTCGACTTCCTCATTATGCGGTATAAGTTGTAGCTATTGGCATATGTCTCTTCGGAGCTAAAAGCCATTGTTATCGGCAGAGATCGATAATGGGAGAATCTTATCTACATCAATTGTTTTCAATTGATAATTTTCCGATCTATTCATCGACAAACCAAGACTAACGACAGGTGCAATTATATGGATCATCAAGCAAGGCCACATCATTCAAGCGTGTCCCTGTCAGCCCTCAATTAGCAATGTGCACAATACTTCATTGGCCAGTCTTTAAGTTGTTCTATTCTTGAATTGGACAATCGTGAGTGAATCAGAATGCCAACACTTCGGGATGGTGACAAAGACAAAAGACATAACTCCAGGAGGTGAATTGCAATTTTGGCTCTTGGAGATCTTCTCAATGGTGAAAGACCAGAAGCTGGATTCTGACAAACCAAGGTGGCGTAACGACTACGGTCTCATGACAAATGAATAATTCACCATGGAAAGGTACTTGAAGCATGTGGAGAATTGTGAATGTGAATACAAATGAAGAAAAACTTTCTCACACCATAATATTGTTCGAGACAGAGAGGTGGATGAATTACTCAAGTTTCAAGCTCGGCACTCTTGTCATTTGGAGGATTACAGAGCATGGTCAATGAGTTCATTCCCATACGATCGGGATAGGTGGACTCTTGGCCCAATGGATAAGGCACTGATCCTAGGTGTCTTGATCTGGGTGGTGCATTGCTGACTAGGATGTCTATGTGTGCGTCCAAGTCATTTAAGTGGGTCCACATGTACCGATTTCTTTTATTTATGTATTTTTCCTTAAATGACTTTTTAACTTAAGTGGTTTCTATTTTTAGTCACTTTTTTACTTTTATTTGAAAAAGTCAAAGGTCACTTAACTACCTTATTTAATGATCATGTAAAACCCTAACTACTTTGTAACCAATTTTTGGGTTATAAAAGGAAGTGAGGGGCTCATTTGTAAAGGGTGACTTTGAGAGAGGAGAAGAAATTACTTTTGTGCAAGCTTTGTTTCAAGAAGAAACTTTGTGTTCTTTGTGAAAAACATTTTAGAGTTAATGAAATATGAACTTTGTGTCTCATTCATTATCTCTTGTAACATTTGATGTCCTTATGTTCATTAGATGTTAGGTGTTTAAATCTTACATGCAAATATTATCTTTGATCTTATTGTCAACATTATTAATCAGTTGTTCTAGTTCACAGTGATCAAGCTCTGATTATCTACTTGCTCATGTGTGTTCCCTTTTACACATTCTTGTTTGGCTAACTCAAACTCCGTTTTATTTGTGTTGGTTATTCATCTTTCCACTCCATGAAATATTAGGCTCTGTTTTTACTTAACTCTTGCATGTTCTTTCAGTTCATTCCATTTCACTCCTTTCCTTCTTTCCATTCCATCTCCTTCATTCACTTTTCTTTCCATTGATGTTCCAAAACACCCCCCACATACAATTTTGAATGTATAGATGTAAATACAATTTTGGTTTTCAATAAAGGTAGCCTCACCTTCATTGAGGAGGGACTTTGTTCCCACATTGTTGCATGTCATTTGTATGTGTGCAAATCCGGATGCTAACAGTCTCGAAATTCAAAAATAAAAACTCCAACCAATTCCCCACAATTCAATTTTTCATCATTCCTCCAAAACTAGGTGATTACATTACCATAGCTGAGCAAGCTACATAATTTAAAATGGGGGATATTTAATCTGCCATGAGCTGACTAAGCATTCCCAAATCCGTAACCAACTAAAATATTGTAATATTTTCATAACAGTGGATGGATGGACTACATTAGCAAATTCTAGGGTTTTAATGAGTCTATGGTTGAAGAATTTGTTGCCACATTTAAAGATGGAGAAGCTACGGTTGAGGGCTTAACAGTGAAGGTGAATAATTATATTTTGGCTACAATTATTGGCATTCCCATAGAGGGTGAGCCCTTCCCTGAGAAATCCAATCCAGATGTAGCTAGACGAGACTTCACTGATGAGGATGATGCCTTCATAAATGATCACCAAGGTACATATAGAACCTCTCTCAAACCACTCTGGGCTGAAATTGCCAACTATATTATCAATTATTTCACTTGTAAGGGTAGATATTATAGACTAAATATAGTCCACTTCAAATTAATCAATCATCTAAAGAATGATAGGCATGTTAATGTACCTAATTTCTTAAATGAGAGCTTGAAAAATATGAGTAAAGAATCACAGAGAGGGAGGTCAAAGCACTTTCACACCATTGTCTTGTTACCCTAGTTATCAAACACACATTGGAGAGAGAACATCCTAAATTGAAATGGGAGGATTTTTCAAAGGAAAAACATATTGATGAATTATGGGGAAGAGGAAGAAGAGAATAAGTACTGACAATTTCTTCCACTCATGCATTTGAATCCACAGCTTCCACTTCTCAGACCACGAAACCCCGCTTCTAAAAATCTGCCATCTTCTAAACAAAACCCTCAGCCAATATCATTTGAGTGAATTTTCATTTTGAAACCCTACTTGTATTTTCTACTCCTGAATCATCCACCTCAAATGGTAAGAGAAAATATTCCAAGCCCACTCCTACACTACCTAAGCATTCTCATAGACTAAAAACTAAAAGGCCAAGAACCTCCAAGATAAAAAAACCCCAAACCATATCACTTGACAGTGATATAAAAGTTATAGAGGATAATATTGAGGCCACATCAATGGACATAGATAAGGGAGGTGTTGATGTTTCAATTCATGAGAAACATGGTCCTAGGAAGCCCATGGAGGGTATGGAAGAGAAGAAGGGAGAAGATGGCAGTAGAGAAACTGCATAGAAATACCCTAAGGATTACATAGAAGAACATGTAGAGGCAGTTCATTTTGGGGTAAGTCATGAAGATCATAAAGAATAATAATTTTAGAAAGGAACTGAGGAAATAATTCATGTAGCTAAGGGTGATGAGGAGAAGACGGTAGAATAATTTAATCAAATGGTACTGGAAACACAAAATGATGAAGGAAAAATTGGGAAGGTATGCCTCAGTTATTCAAAAATTTATCCATGGAATTGAGGAAGAGTAGATGTCTATGGAAACTAAGACATTACAGGAGCACATTCCTATAGTTTTTGATGTAGTAATTGAGAAAGTGCTGGAAAAGACACCACCATTTTTGCCACATGTTAGCATGCAACAGTCTTATATGGATCCATTACTGACTACATATTATCATTATAAAATTTTCCAAAGAGCCTATCAAACCAGTTTACATCAACATGGAAACATAAATAATGTTGCTATATTATTGGGTCCATTAGTTTGAAACCTATGTCAATAGGTTACAAATAAATGGGAGAGAGAAAAGGAAGAACTTATCTTCCAAAGATCAATAAAACATGGAGGAAAAATACAAGGAAATGAAGGCAAAAGATAAAGAGATTGAAAGGCTGAAGAAAAAGAAGGATGAGACACTTAAAATGGCCTATGAGATAATTAAACACAGACCTCCTTCTAATATCAATTCCATTTTCTTAAAAGAAAAGATGTTGCATCTCAAGATTACTTGTATAAACTTTGATATTCCATTTGATATTGGTTAATCTAGGACCTTATTTAGAATATATTTAAAAACTTCCCATGAACTTCAGCTCTTGTTATGTGAATTATACATGTATAATTATGCCCTTTATTATGATAGGGATTGGATCCTAGCACTCTACATTGGATATGTTCCGATTAGAACACTTTTCTCTTATTTTAACAATGAATTGAATAGGGAGAAACAAATGGAAGAGTATATGTACTTGGAAAAAGTACAACCATTAATGATCGGGGTAAAATCGACAACACAAAGGAAATTATTGAATAATATGGAAAGTATATGGAGAACAATATAATCAGAAACAGGTTCTAGAAGATGTGGAAAGAAGATCATGAGGAAATTAGGGACAAGATTAAATACAATGCGAGAGAGATAGTATATGCTTGTAGGATGCACTGGCAGAGATGTCCCCTGAGATGCAAAAGAAAGAAATGCATTCTTATCATAATTTCATTCCAACCTTGAGAATATTGAATGCATATATTGATGTTTTTTGTATGTGGTAAAACTTGGTTTCCAATTGGTTATCACCCACCAATCTTCCATTTTCCTATACCACATTGGTCTGGTGATAAGCCCTTAGATGAATTAGTACAAGACAGAGTCAGAAATAGGTACAGGATGAATGGAGGATACTTCTTCACAGAGCCTGAAGGGATGACTACTCTAGTTGATTTCAGATGCTTATGCAACACTATTTAGGAGAAACCTAAGAAAACTGAAGAACCCCATAAACCTAAACTACCCAAGCAACTCCGAATTAAGACATTCTCGAGTTAAGTGCGGGGGTGTGATGAGTTGTTTGATTCCCTTACCAAAAATTCATCTTCTCGTAATTTGTCTAGCCATTTGTATCCATGCAATTGTATTTCCCTGTGATACTTCTCAGACATTTAATTATAACCTGAGCTTATGGCATGGATATTAATTAATATAGTTATTACTATTTTACTTTATTTTGTGGTATTGTGAGTACGCATGTATTCTCTTGATTACGATAAGGTTTTTAAATGATGATTTATATGATGCCAAACTTATTTGCAAGAAACTGGTTACATGAAATAAATCACATGCATCCAAAGGATCCATACGCAATAACCTATCCATAACCATAGGAATCATCTACAGCTAATGGATCGTATGTAGCAACTCGCATGCAACCAAAGGACTTATCTACGACATAGCATCCATAACTAAAGGAAGTCACACGCATGTACTAATCCATGATCCTAAGAATTTCGTGGAACGCGGACATCAAATTTGAGTTTACACATGTCGATGGAAGAAGCAATTACAATTAAAACATAAGAACTAGGAGACGAATCAACTCCAACATCGATTATGTGTTGCAACTTAACAAGGAACTAACTGATTAAATTCATGATTTAGGAACTGATTGATCAAATTAATTGGTTACTTAAGTGATGTGATTGATATGTAAACACATGTTGATTAATTATATTGCATGCATCTAGTCTCCGGATTATTTGGTTAAAATATTTTACTTGATCTAATTTGAACTCCTCGTAGAACACTATTTTCTTCACGCTTTTGTTATAATGAGATATATAAAAATAAAAGATTAATTTTGTAGGTGCATCGATCAATAGATATAGGAATTTTTGTATTTAGAATTGTACTCTTCGTGTGTCAATGCAATAAATAGTATTATTTATGTTCATTATCTATATTCAAAGGCCTTAGGAGGGATTAACATCCAATGTAGGGCCCATTTGCGGTTCGCTAGCCCCCTCCTTTTTTTTATTTGATTTATTGCATGATTAGATTAGCAAGAATACATTCCTTTATCTCGTATTCTATTTACACATGCTTTTCCTTTTCTTTTCCTTAGTTTTAGTATTTACTTCTAGTCTAAATTTAGTTTGTTTCCAAGAATTATTATTTCCATAATTGTAGTGATAACAATTTACATTCCTACCTCTTGCATATTTATAAATGTGCATACAACACTGACATTATTGAAAGTCTAGGTCCCTTTGTTTGATAATTAAATGACTATAGATTAATGAATAGTATATTAATTTTTTCAAGTTAATTTACACCACCACTAGATTTGATTGTTTCCATCAATGGTTCATGTTGATCAGAATAATTTTGAACCATAAGGGTATGATCTTGCAATGCATTTACAAAAATACAATGATTATGTGGCAGATTACATGGAAAATACCACTTTGTCTCTTGTATCAAATTATTTTACGCTGGAACCAATGGTTTACTTGAGCTAGCAGTATGAAGTGATTGAGTATGAGAAACATTTTGAAGCATAAGATGTGGAATTTGACCTTTCCACCTATCATTTCTTGACTTTCCCCATATATTTGATTTAAATTTTGATTTCTATAGGGTTGATAACCTTGATTGAATCCTTGGTTAGAAGATTACCCTTAGTTAGGATTTGGGTAATTTCTATAAGATTGGGCTTGATGTTTCTCCAAGCCCAATCACCATTTATTTTAAAAATTTGTGATCGATCCTTTCATTTCATCACCATCCTTTTTATTTTGGGGAGAATAAGAGGTGGAGGGAGTAGATTTGGAATCTTGTTGAGGAATGGAAGCAAGGGAAGGCTAAAAAGATTGAGTAAATTTAGGGGGAAAGGTATATGTGATCTAAGGGCTACCTTTCCATATTGTATCAAACAATTTTTATCCCTAATTGCTATTTGATAAGAATTAGGTAATTGAATGGAACCCATAGATTGTATCATAATAAAAATATCATAATTTAGAGCTCTTACTAAGTAAAGGAAAGCACCTTATGGAGTTGGTCTTAAGAGAACTTTAATTCTATCACATGTCTTCTGAAATATGAAATTAATATCAGCCATAAGCTCATTGGGAGTCGTCTTGATGATTGTTTGTTACTCTAACAAAGATATGTTATCTCGCATTCTCCGCAAACCGGTGACAAATAACTATACCAATCTCATCTTATTTGTGAATGGAAGAATGGTTAAAAAATTTGTACCATGGAAATTTTTTCCTTTAAGTGATAAGAAATAAGCATGACCACAACATCATATTCCATAACTAGGTGAATTTAGCTCATGTTGACAATATCCTTAATATGATTAGAAGTATTGGTGCGATTATCACCATCAAAGAAAGGAATAATTTTAAGTGCAATTGTTGGGATATCATGTTCTGCATTGAGAGATAAAGGCCTATCACCGTTGAAGCTAATGAAGGGTAGATTTCATTGATGTTCCATGATTGATATAGTCCTTAGAACTTTATAAGACAACAAGAAATGCCTACCATGAGGTGGAATATAAAGTGTTCTATTTGGAGGAGACAGTGATCTCTCAACTATTATTCCTCTTTTTCTTCTCCTTGGTAAGAATTACAAACATTCAAATGCTTCACCACTTGTTGTATTTAGTCTTATCTCGAATTATTCTCATGAAAGGGGAACTTTGAATGTTGAAACTAGTATATTTGAAAATTAGAGTCACTAGATGTGTTGAAAGATTCCTCCAAAGGATAGAAATCAGTAAGTTACACACCAAAACTTAGCAAATTTGTTGTAAAGTGCATTAAACTAATGCACTAGGATAGCAAAATTTGGTGGATCACAAAATTTAACCATGCCTTGAATCCACATGAGAGACCCAGGATTTGGAGGCAACATGGTATTTTCTCCAAGTTGTGGGACTTTCTCTTGATATAGACCTCTAGATAAGGTTAGTTCATCCGACTATTCCTAATGTTAAAACTACTCCTATTGTAAGAAATATTTTTTTATAATAGGTGAAACAAGGTTGAGGGGGCCCTAACCCTTACAAGTTAGAGCTCCAAAAAGAGAAGATAAGACATTAAATAACATTAAAAATAATATACATACATACATACATACATACATACATACATACATATATATATATATATATATATATATATATATCTTATATATATACATCTTAGCTCCTTCATAAGCATATAGACCAATTTAAAACACAACAAAAAGAGTAATAACAAGTAAATATTAGACCACAAACTAACTAACAACAAAGTAAATAGCATAATAGTATAATAACAACCACCTAGACAAACATCAATTTTTGTCCTTTTCAAGACCATCTAGCACTTTCACCCACTCCTTTGACAGAGACTCAATATTGACACCCAACGAGGCCAGGTCACATCCAATAGCATCCCCTTTTCTTTTCTTGATTGTCATGCTCATCCACGAGTCTGTAAGCATTGGCCAACTGACCAAGGGTTTGGAGATGTTGCAGAGTGGATTTCACAATAATAAAACTCCATTCCATATAGCTATGTAAAATATATCTGATGTGATCCACCTCATTTGAGAGGTTGCTACAGTTGGCTTTCATAATTTCAAGCTCACCCCCATTACTGATTTTCACCACATCTTCAACCTACATTTTCATTTTGTGTCAGTCATTAAAGAGGAATTGAATAGAACTCTTTGTAAGCCTCATGTTTCCCTTCATTCTTCAATATCCATCGCCATCTTGGTAAGATGATTATCCCCTTTCTCAGGACCCACTTGACCCAAAGCTTTAATCTATTGCTCTAATTAGGCATTCACAAGAACCCGATTCCCCGCATGCTTGATTTTCCTTTGGTTTTCAAAAATCAAACAGAACATTCTTTGACTTTAGCTCTCGATGTTCCGAGTGACATCAATTTCCACTACATCCTTATCATACCCCAAAGAATCTCCTTCCTGAGACTCTGATTCTTTGCTAGAATCCTCCTCCTCCAAGTTCGAGTCTTCTTCCTCGAAAAAACCCTCAAGGGATTTCATGAGGGTACCCATTTTATAAATTTCAATAAGACTCTTTTAACTAGGGAAAGAATAAATTTCAATAGCTCTATTTTTTTAAACTCGGGAAAAGGAAGCACTCAAAGAGCGAAACAAGAAATACGGGAAGCTGAAACTATGGTCATGTTGAAAATAATTAAGCATAGGAAAATGGTAGGAATAGATACACTTATAACAACCTTCTAGGGTAAGAAACTTAATAAGGTTTAAAGCCACATTCATTAAAAGGCCTGGGTAAATTAGAGCGAAGAAAACTAGCAAAATGAGTGGTAAGTTTTTCATTACCTTGTAAGAATGACTTCAGCTCATCTATGGATTAATTTTTAGGATTGTAGACCTCCCTACCAATAGAAGGTACACCCATCACTTTAGCAACAGACTCCATAGTAATCTCAATGTGCACACCTTTCAGGTCCACAACTGCCCCTTTTTTGGTCATCTTCCAAGCTCTGGAAAAGTCCTTACTCAAATTTTCATAATGACCTTCAAAGATTTTGAGAAAAGGAGAGAAACCCTTTCTCTCAAACACTTCCATGGCTTCATGCTTAACCCCATCCAAGTCAAAAGGCTCAGTTCTCACAAGATCACCCCCATTTGAAAATACGAGCACCAGTTTGTAGAAAATCCTAACTTCAGATTACTTAGAATGAAATGAATAATCCCAGCAATGTCAATGTTACAAGAACGGATGGAAATAATGACACTAAGGTAACATAATCATATCCAAGCCTAAATCTTTATATCATCCCACCATAAATTCACACAATTCTTACAACTCTTATACATTATTTCCTAACATACCAAGACTGTCATTATTACCCAGTGGTGATGTGTCAATTTTGATCTTTTTGGAGGTGTTCTCACACCTTAGTATCTAAAGATTCTTCATCATTGATTAATTTAATATCATTACAATTAACCCCCTTATTGGAAAAATAATCAACAACAAATTTTTCCTATCTATAGATATGTTTAAAATTAATTGCTTCAAACAAGTTAGACATTTCATTATACTAGTTCTAGAGTTTTGGATAGATGTAGAAGTAGTACATTTACCAATAATACAGCTTAATAATGTTTAATGAGTCTCCTTCCACTTCCAATCTAACAAATCCATGTTGATAGGCTATAGAGACCCACCAACCACTTCACCAATGTGATTCGTTTGAATTCCATGATTACAATGATACCTAAGAATGAATCTTCCTTCAAAATCATGGAAGACCCCTCCACAACCATATTTTTCAAGGTTTCCTCTAGTGGCCCCATTGGAATTTAGATTTATCCATTCCTTGCTAAGTTTTTCCCAACCTTTAAGCACGGGATTATGTATAGGAAGGTCAGTTTGAGT
This sequence comes from Taxus wallichiana var. yunnanensis, assembly GCA_018340775.1. Lineage (NCBI taxonomy): Eukaryota > Viridiplantae > Streptophyta > Pinopsida > Cupressales > Taxaceae > Taxus > Taxus wallichiana. The sequence goes on along the minus strand of CM031233.1, from coordinate 332,175,122 downwards.
AGGACTTAAACCCCAATTCTTAGATAATTTACTCTCACTTTGAATAATTGTTTTCTTATATGGGGCTATGGTTGAGAAGTTTGCATTAATAACGTTAAAACAATGAGTTCCAAATTTCTTTTCCAGTTACTTCTTCCCTTTAAAAATCCACCTATTTCTCTCTTTCCAAATTTCACAAGCCAGTGCATTATATAAAGGGTCCAGAGATGTTTGAGTCATTTACTCCTAAAAGGGCTAAACCATTAGAACCACAGTTGTTTAATGAAGCATGGGAAAATCCACTTGATTTCAAATAGGTTAAGAAGGGTGTTTCTAACCGATACTAGAAAATGGCAATGGAGGAATAGATGTAAAGATTCTTCAGTATATTTTTCACACAAAACACACTTATTCACCATATGAAAATTTCTCTTATTAAGGTTACTGACAGTAAGGATTTTATCGTGGATAATCAACCACAAGAACATATTGATCTTGGGAGTAACTTCTTTGACACACACACTTTCCCATTTGAATATGTCAAGATCAACTTCATCTAAGAAAAAGGCATTATAGGCACTTCGAACCAAGAAGACTCCATTATCCTCTCTAGACCAATATAAGCTATCATCTTCTAAACTCTCTTTATTAACAATAACACCTCTTAATTTTTTTAATAGAATTGATATCATTGTTGTTATGTCCCTCCAATTCAATTATTTTCCATCGACCCAGAGGTTCCTCAAAATTTAAGTAATCATTGACTTACTCCCATATTTAACCATAACATCCTTATAGATGTTAGGATAGGTTACCTTAAGAGGCTTGTCACCTAAACATTTGTCTTCCCAAAAATTAACCACTCTCCCATTTCCACGCATCCATTTTCTTCCCTCATAAACAATGTATTTAGCACAATTTATAGATTTCCAAAAATTTGAACCATTAAAGTCAACATTACTAAAGCACCATTCATTAGCTATAAGATTTGACCAAGATTTCTTTCTTATCATGGAAGTCCACACAATTTCTTCCTTAACCAATCTCCAAATAATTTTTACAAAGCATAGCTTTATTCATTTTATCTTAGTCTCTAATACCAAGACCCCCCATATTCTTTAGCTTACAAACATTTTCCCATGCAAGGAGAGGAATTATATCTTTTTGTTCCGAGCCACTCCAAAGAAATTTTTTTTGGATACTCTCCAATTTATTAGAAATAGTAGAAGGTAATCTATAAATAGACATAGAGTACACATGAAAATTTTGAATTGAGCATTTGAGAAGGACTTGCTTTACCTACTTGAGATAAAAGTGAACCTTTCCAACCTTCCAATTTCTTAAGAAATTTATCTATCAAAAAATTCCTTTCAAAGAATCTTTGGTTTTCGGTTTTGACAATCATTCCCAAATACCTAGTAGGGAATGTTTTAATCTCACGGCCAAGAATACCAACTATTTTGACACATCTTCTTTCAAGGGAATTGATAAAAAATACAAAAAATTTACCATAATTAATCATTTGGTCAGAAGTTTCCTCATAATCAACCATCACATGTTTAAACTCTCTAGCCTCGGGATCGTAGCCTCTCTAACCAACATTGTGTCATCAACAAAATTTTGGTGAACAACATTGTCACTATTAACAACATGTGAGATGCCTTTAATTCTTCCTTCAAAATTAGCCTTATTGAGAGCTCTGCTAAGATTTTCAACCATGATTATAAATAGAAAAGGAGAGATAGGGTCTCTTTTTCTTAATCCTCTAGAACTATTGAAAAAACCACAGGGAGTCCCATTGATCAAAAAAGAAAATTTAGCTGTGGAAATACATGTCTATATTAGAATCTTGAAGTCTTCATCAAATCCAAACCTAGTTAAGAAATTAAGAAGAAAGGCCCAAAAGACATGGTCATAGGCTTTCTCCACATAGAGAGCTTAATGAACATAACTTCCTTTTTATTTTATTTTGCCATATAAAAAGTCTCTTTAATAGTGAAAATACGATCTTGGATTTTTCTTCCCATTACAAACCCTCCCTAGTGATCAGAGATAATAGAAGGTAGAAGAAGTTGAATTCTTAAAGCTAGGATTTTAGAAAATCCTACTCTAATAATCCAAGGGAATAGGGGAAGAGAGAGATTCATAAGAGGGGAGATCCTAAGCTAACAAAGGTGATATCACCAAAAAGAGGGAAAAATACTCTCTCAAATGAGGAAAATGGGAGGAAAATGAAAGATGAGAGGGTAGACAAGAGTGACATAGTCCAAAACAACAATTTTGTTCCATTTTCATGGAGAAAAATAGAAATAAAACCCTAAAAAGTAAGTAAATCATGAATAACACACCAAAACAACAATAAAGAGGAAATAAATATAATAAAACATAGGCTAGGGTAGAGGATATCCATAAAACTTGAATTTTATTGTCTTCTGTAAATACACAATCCTTACAATGGAGGAGGAATGAAAAAATTCCTTGTAGAGATCTAGATCTTAGGCATATAACTTAAAACACACATACAACACTTATAAATGATGGACTAGCATTCAAATAGGGTCCAAATTTGGTAAATGAGCATCATTATACAATACATAGAAAATGGGAGAGAGAGGGAGAGAGAGGAGGTAAAAGAGAGGTAATTTCAAATTTCGACTTCAACCACCAACAAACATGCATTAAATCTATTAAAACCATCATTGGTGACCCTACAAGACCATTTCCCATGTTACTTTTCTTACAACAGAAGGAAAGAACCCCATACTTCATTAAATATGGGTGGTTGAGTCACTTGAGATTGGACATTAATGGCCCAAACACTTTTTCCTTTTCCACCCACCAACTCATGCCAAAATCTTATTTATTTGATTTTATATTGAAAATATCCTTGAGAAATTTCCAAACATACAAATGTCTCTTGATTTGGAGTACTAGGTCAAAATATATGGTCGTATGAAGATTTGTAGTATAGGAGGGCATGTATAACATGTGGAATCCTCTCGATTGGCCACATGGTGGAATATTTGACCGCAAGGGCTACTTATTTTCTTCCACATGTCACACCATAATTGGCCATTGGGATAGGTCCTTTGAATTGATCGCACTCAAAGAAGGTGTTCATACCTAATCTTACACCTTCTGGGGATATGCAACATCAACAGGTGAAGTAGGATTATTTAAGAATAACAGACTTGGAGATTTATGTCATTTTTTAACTCAGAGAATTTATAACAAACTTTTTTAGACCAATATTTGGAGGGATTGAGTGGTACGTACAACAGGATGGCCTTCCCTACTTCTTTAGGTCTTTCATTTGACCGAGCAAGAGAACCTATTGTGTAACCTGAAAATGTAAGGGTGGTGGATGGAATCTTAGTTTCTTAGTTTCCCTTTAAAGCAAGTAGGTTAGTCCTAAATGATCATGGGCAATGAATGCATCATTCAACTCTCACAATTTTCCACACTAAACGGTGTATATGTCACTCCAATTGGACTCAAGTTAATCTAGACAACAAGAAGTTCGATATGCTTCTACATATTTATGGAAAGGGAAGTAAAACTTGAAAATTCCTTGGAAAATGTTATAGGAAAAGAAAACAAAAATGATTTATAGGATTTAAAGTTATGGTAGGTCTATATTTGGTGAGGATGGGAGATTAATATCAAGATGGAATTGATTATAACAGGTTTCTCAAAGACTCGACAATGCCAAAATATCAGTCTAGGTACAAAGAATACTCAATTAATTAGACATAGTCCCTTGAAAATAATATTTTCATTCATGGATTCCCAAGAATGCATGATTTCACACAACCTTCAAGAATTTTCAAATGAAAGGTCATGTCAAATTCTTAACAAAATGCTCACAATTCCTTCCTCATTACACTTGAGATTCACTAAATGGCTTATAAAAATATTTACAACAAAATGGATGTAAAATGAATTTAAAACTATGTACAACACTATGAAGAGAATTCTCTCACTACAACATGAACTCAATTTCCAAAATACTACCACTAAGGTCAGATCTAGTGTAATTCAAAGGGGCCATAAACAAAAGATTACAACAGGAAAAGTAGTTGATTGATTTAAAGTATACAACCTAAAAAAACATGACAAAGCTTATGAGCATACACAGTTTATTTTCAAATTTCCAATTTCTTTAACAAGGGAACATAAAACCTATACTCTCAATGCTTATTAATGGTTGTACACTTATAACCATCTTGACACAGACAATTTGAAGAAGAAAAATAACTCACAAGTATCTCATTAAAATTTAAGATTCAAGAAAACACATCAATTCTCTCTGTCTCTTCTAAAGCTTAGAAAATTTAACCCCCTTGATATGAGAACATGCCTCTCATATATATACAATCATGATCCTTTATTTCATTTTCCCACCATTTTACAAATAGTGAATCTTTGTGAAGAATATTCTTCACTTAAGTAAAAATATTTGATTCATGGTTATTGCCACAAAATATTTTAATTCTTATCATGCCATGTGGAGAGATTGTTTTATAAGTACTTATAGGTGTATATTTCATTATTTTGTGTTGTTATGATGACCGGGGCACCATATCATTACTTTCCATCATCAATTTGATTATTTCCATTCTGAGAAAGTTGATAAACCTTTTTAATGATTTTTTGGATGTTCCAAAGTGGATTGATTTGACATTTATCATTCCCTCCTTTTGGGAATATATTTTGAAAGAAACAATCATTATTACTTATTTTCAAACTAAATGTCCCTTTGTTTGGTTTGTTACATCAAGATGAATAACTCCTTTTTTATTAATATCAATCTACTTCACCTTTATCAACCTCATGTGAACATCAAAGGAAATCTTAGCATTTACTCGGACATGATTTTGTTCACAACAACTCTCAAGATCCATTTTTTGCTATAAATTATCACCATTACCTTCATAATCTTGTGTCTTTTCTTCAAGTTCTAGTGTGGAAAAATTATTGCAATTTATTTCTGTAAGATGGAGGAGGCAATGTTAGCACCTAGCCTAAAAGAGATTTCATCTGAAGCTCTACACTCAATTTTTGACCTATCTAGTCTAGATGAGGCATTCATGAGAATGCTCTTTGACATTGTGGACCAAGAAAATGCAACATGCTAGTGATAGCTTAAGTTTTATGGGTAGCTTTGATTTGGAGGCTAGTTAAAATAAGCCCAATTTTTTTGTCTTTGAAATCTGTATTTTCACTTGTTCAAGTGGGAGAATTTGAAAACTCCCAAGGGCTTGAAGAAATTTTGGCTTAAGTGTAAGCATACTATAAAGGATACTTCCTTCGATGCTTCTCCTCTTTTCTTCAACAAATAATTTTCTAAGAAGTCAATTCTGCAGAAGCATATATTTTTAATGAAGAAGCATCTCGTGGACAACCTGTCTTCCCTTTCTCGTAGGGAGACCGAACTTTAAAAATTTGTTTCTCTTTTGAAAATAAATCATCAGATCCCTCACCTGCACAAAATTCTAGAGCACCACCATATTTCTTGAAGAAGTTTATGGGTGAATCTAGATCCAAACCTCTAGGCTAGTCAACTCAAAAATTGTCAAAATTATACCTCCGGCTCCTACAAGCACTTTATCTACCACATTCCACTTAAAAATCTACAGGAAAGAAATATTATCTCAAGGGTGGTTTAGGTGTCTCTTCCTAATGGAATAAGTTAGAATTGATTCATGTTTTTAATGGACCTAGGGAAATTATCAATGAACTCATGGCTATGAACATGTCTTGTGATCTTACAAAAGTCATTTTGTTTATAGAAGGGGATGAGGATCTTTGAGGAACTCGTTTTTAGAAATAATAAGATTTTAAACAAGATTCCTCCTTTGATTTCTTAGTAACATAATAATAATATATCTTTCGCTTCCCCCTTTTGTTATGATATCAAAATGTATGTAAATATATCCTGGGTTAGGGCCCCTATATAATCCCCATTTTGTTTTAGTTACAAATACAATTGATTCAAAATATCATAATGTATTTCAAGTTTATAATAGATCTAAATTTTATCAAAACAAATGAAATCATACTGCATTACATTATACTACATACATAATTGAAATTTACATATTAAGGAAGTATACAATTATCATGAATGAAGATAAAAAAATGGAGGAATTTTTTAAGTAAACAAGCCTAAAATTATTCATGGTACATTGGGATCATCACCAATTTCTTCATCATCATCTTGTTTCTTAGGTATCATGCCTAGAAAGGCATCAAACCATTGGAATATGTGCACTATATCTTCCTCATCTTGTCCTGTATGAAACCTGAATATTAACACTTGTCTGTTCAACATCTCATCATATTTATTATCATGCCTTTATTTTCTTTCACCTTTTGGGTCAACTCAACAATCACATTCTCCAAAGTGATGAAATTTTGAATAGTATCATAAGAAAAGTGCTCCTCATAAATATATTGATCAAAGGATTGTATCAAGGTGTCTATTCCTAGATCTTCATAAATAATTTTGCCTTTATCAAGCATCATCCTTCTCATCTTATTGTCTAGAACATCATCATATTCCACTATCTCATCCTTTTCTGTTGTCAATTTATCTTTGACCTGGTTTAAAGTTTATATTTTGAGTTTGATTAAATTTTCATACATGTATTGAGTTCCTCCCTCCTCAATGGTATGATTCCTTCCTTCTCTACCAATTCTTCATCTAGTTGAGTGATGGCTTTAAGTTTGGGAAGAATTCGTTCCTAATAATGCAATTCATTTTCACATTTTTCACTTTGCTCATCCATATCATTGATTCTTACCGTTAATTATGTGTAGTTGTCTACTTCCTTTTCAATGATCTTATTCCATTTTTGAGATAGCCCCTCTTTCCATTTACCTATGTGCATTGACCTTTTCTCTATAATTTTCCACCTCACTCATGACCTTCGAGGTTATAGTAGTGGTGACTTCTTACCCTTCATCCGCAGGTTGCACCCATTTCGTATATATGAGGACATTGTTTTAACTTATTCCTTCAATTATTTCTTAGTTATTTTATCCTCATCAATATTTTGTAATAGGCCCCCAATAGCTATTATAACATCTTTCTTTAATTCCTCTCTCGTATGTTTCCCAAGTTAGATATGTGTCACATTATATTTCAACTTATCTCACTTTGTGGGGTTGTTATCTCTATAATTTGAATCCTTGCTTTTCTACATGGGTTTTATTACCAATCCTTCCACTTGGTATTCCACTGGTTGGGATCCAATGACTAATTTTTTATCCTTATCATCGGTTGGTGTGTCTTCCTTAACACTAGTCTCAATTTGTCTAGTAACCTCTTTTTCATCTTCCATCATAACCTCATCTATAGGGTATGCATTTTTAGGAACTTCATCATTCTTTTCCATTTCTAGTTTCTTTTTAGGTTTATCCCTAGTAGAGGTAACATCTACTGCAAATGGTTCACTTACAAGTGTTTGAGTTACTACTTCTTCCCTTGAAGGTTTTGCACCCTCTGTCTCGAAAACTTTGGATTTGATCCTTTAATTCATCGTCGATGGCTAAAAAGTATCTTTCATTTGAATTTATTCTTGGGGAACACTTTTATCCCCTATTGCATATGTTTCAATTATTACCTTTCAAACTCAAGCACATGTGAATTTATTAAAATGCATCTATATCAGCTAGTTCAATTTGTTTCTTCATTTTTTCCTATGGTTGACTAACCTTAGTCACATCTTGATCCTTAGATCGAATTACAACCAATTCCCCTTAACTATGATATATTAAATTGCCACTAGGATAATTAAACATGGGGGTAATATGAGTCATTTGTTCTTGACCAATCATTCCATTACTATTATGGGGAATATAACTAAATTTGGAACCTCTCGGTGGTACCAGAGGAGTAACATGAATACTTTCCTAAAACGGTGGTTCCATTTCTTGTTGTGCCAGTGTAGTAACAAGTTTTCTCTAAGCCTCAGTGAGTGGAAGTGGATTAATGACTTCAGGCTCCCTATTCTTATGCTTCTTCAAGGAAGGACCAAACTCCTTTACTGGAATACACGTGTCTCTTATCAAGGATGGTATCACCTTAGCTTTCTTTGTAGCTCTCTGAAATTACTTGAGGTCAAGTTCCTCTCTTTCTTTAGCACTTTGTACCTTGAGTTTTTGGTCAACACTTGCCAAGAATCCCCTCATCTTTTTCCTTGTGTTGGATGATCTTGGAAATGTCATTGAGGAAGTCCTTGGTTTAGTCATACCTACCCCTTTAGTTTGTATGGGAATTTCTTGAGTGATAGGGGCATTTTGTATAGTTTTTAAGAGCATCTCTTTGTCTTTTGTTTTAAAAATACATAGAAGTTCGGTTTTGCTAGTAGTAGAGTCCATTCATTAATAATTCTATAAGTGGGCCTTTTCCTGGGAAATTGGGGATCCTTCCCATTTAGTGGATCCATCTTGTTAGCTCCCTCTTTTGGAGGAGGGATATCTTCTCCCAAAATCTTCAAGTCTTTAAACTCATTTAACAGTTTTGTGTTTTAAAGGGATAAATCCATACATTTTCCTTGGAGACAAGTCAGGGTTCTTCCCATTACATCATCTATTATTTTATAAGGGTTATCTGACTATTATTCATTGTTGTATTATGGGATAAATTGGTTGTGCTTCAATTTTATGGTCAATATAATATTGACTCACTATTTTTTTATCATCTGTTATTCCTTGAGGCACCAAAATATTAAAATCAATGACCTTCCTAAGGGTCATCCTAGAGAAATCTATAAGCCTAACCTCTTCTTCATCCCTGTAGTTCATCTCGATAGTTTTCAAAGTGAAGTTCGTGCTCATATGAACTTCTCAAATCTAAACTAACAACCTACCTAATATCATACTTGGATCTAGGTAAAAATTTATCCATATTGAACATTTCCATCTCCTCTTCAATCAACCTGGCTTTTGCAATGGTGGGGTAAGAGTACCTTCCAATCGAGAGGAAAATTAATATTTGTCTTATGCTTCCCTACAATTAGTTTGTACACTGGTGCCAACTACCTTGAAATTTCACACAAATCCCATTTATCATCCATATATCTAGGTAATTTATATGGGTGCCCATCAAATCCACTTGCTCTGATATAAGTAAAAACTTGCGTTAAATGAAAAAGTAACCATATTCTAATATTACATTCCTGGCCTCATCCGATATCCTATATTGCTCCCATTCTGGTTTGAAAAGGCATACCATAGGTGCAGTGAATGCATCATTTACTTGTCTAAAATTCCCTTTCCACTTGTTCATATTTAAATGGGTATACATGTCACACACTCTGTGATTTTTGAAACTTTTCATTCTTGGGAGACCAGGAAATAAGTTGTGACTTGAAATGTTGTAAATTAAATAGGAAATCATGTAAAAATGAATGTTATAGGTAATGCATGTCCTAATATTTGTGGCCATCTCCATAAGATGGGCATGGATTGATGTAGATATAAAATTTTCCTGCAAAAATCCTTTTCCCTCCAAAATGACCCTTATGTATGGGCACATCCATTAATGGAACATGTATGCCATATCCAATCCAAAAATTCTACTCAACATCACAATTAAATCCTCGACTTCTTCAACAAACAGTGACTTGTTCAAGCTCTTAGGATTCTTTTGATCGATCCTTTATTACTTAACAACTACTTAGCATTCATTATCGTAGCATAATCACCATGTTTAACTTCTTAATAACTCTATGTTGACTCTATATCAATGCCTATTGGCCTCTCCACCTTTGGTAATCCTAGCATTAATCGAAAGGCTTTAGGTGTTAGGGTTAAAACTCTCTCTCCACTTCAATATAGAACTTTTTTATTTACTAGATCATAATTCTCAACATAGAGCCACACAAATTTGGGAGAATGTATGGAACATGGGAATGTTGTAGCTAGGGTAATTTGGTTGGCATCAATGGCTACCATGTAGTTACTTCTATTTGGGGCATGGAGTCTTCTTAAAAATTCACTCAAGTTAGTGTTTATTAGATTTGTATCTATGATTGTGTCTAAATTACTAGTGATACTAGAGGTTACATTAAATCCTAACTCCATGGGATTCATTTTATGTATTCAACCTCCTCTCCCAATATGTCATGAATTTTAGACTCTAAAAATAGGGAAAAAAGGAATGTTATATTCCATTATACAATAACTTACCCATTCCTCGCAGATTCTCGAAATTCTCCATTGCACCTACAGTTTTAAACTCATTGATTTGAACGTAACCTTCCATAATCAATCTCTTTTCTACCTACTAGAAATTTTTAGAGCTATGGCATAGAAATTATCCATATGCAAATTGAGGATTCGAAATAATCAGATAAAATTAAAAAAATCTCTCCTAGATCCATGCGACATGCATTAACGGTGGAAAACTTAAATGCTTTGAATCTTGGCCATTTGATTTTCCCTTTCCTTTTTGAATGTGGGTCATCTAAGTTTTTTTATCTCGAAGAGCAATGAGGCTATGGTGTTTCCTTGCATTTTTGTTCCTATTCCGAAAGGGTGAAAAATGCAAAATTGACCCCCTCACCTGCTATTGACTTTGTTTAAAGGGTTGACATATGTACTATTAGGAATAAAACTTAGCTTAATTCATCATTAGTTGATATTTGAATAAATGTAATAAGTTAAAGTATTTAATTTAAATACTTTAAACTTATGTCAATAGGTATTAGTTATCCTTAGTTGCTAGTTAAATAAGTTATAATGTTCTCATCCCAATGTTTGTGGGATCATGTTCTATCTTGCATATTTTGTTCCCAGATGATTTCCATGAGGGGCAATAGGGCAATTAGGGGCAATATGTTATTTCTGCATATTTTCTTAGATTAGATGATTTGTTTCCATATATTGTGGATGAGATAGAAGTTGTCCAATATCTATAAATATTGCAGCTCTCTCATTTGTCTGTAATGCTTGATTTTGTTATTAATAAAATACATAAGCACCGTCTTGTTTCTGTGTAAAGTTTTTGTGTCAAATATTGTTTTCAAGTATTCATTATCATCAGAATTTGGGATTACAACTACACTTTTCACTCCATTAGGTGTAAAATTAAAAGGTGAATAAAATTTCCACTCCCACACTCCAATAAGCTCCTTATACATATTTTATTTCGTGGAGCGGGGGTATGTTTGCATTTTTTCCCTTGTGCCACGAATATTCCTTGTCATATTCCATCGGGCCTTAGGGATTCTTTTTGCACATTGCACTCTTATATAATTATGTGGATATTCATGTAAAGCCCGATACCCCACAGCAAATCAAAACATGCCACATGTTTTAGGCTTTAAGGAATAAAATCCATTTTCACAAAGATATAAAATGAATGACAAATAGGGAATAATGGTGGCAAGGATTTACACAACTTGCTGACATTTTTCATAAGGATATTTCTTTGTGTAAATACATTCACAGGTTATATGGATTGAGATAGAAAAGCTACACTCGAATTATTAAATAAATACGACATTTTTTCAAGGTTCAAAATTGATTTATTTCATGGGTATACGTATCTCAGAGCTCTGGTAAGTGAGATATAAAAAGAATTTGGAGGCATATTTGAGAACAAGGTGTGAACTAAAAATGATCACCAATAGAAGCCATGTGTGTAAGTATGTTGTGAAGAAAAGGAAGAAGGAATCCCACAAGCATGTGAGGGAAAGTGTAGAAAGCTCAAGGAAAAATAATGCATAAGTATGCCATGAAGCAAAGGAAGAATGTGAGAACATGAGGGAAATTGTGGGGAGATCAGGGAAGAAAAAGGCATGCATGTAATCTTTCCATAAAGCAAAGGAAACTTATGGGATCCTGATGAAAAGTGTGGGGAGATGGGGATAGAATAAGGCATGTGTGGAAGCATGCCATAAAATAAAGGAAGCCTACGGGCACATGAGGGAAAGTACAGGGATATCATTCAATAAGAAGGCATGTATATAATAATACTAAAAATAAAAGGAATCCCATGAACTTGTGAGGGAAAGAGTGGAGAGCTCTATGTGGAAAAATTCATGTGTACAAGAATTGTGAATAAAAATAATCCCATGAGCGCATGAGGAAAATCGTGGGGAGCTCGGGATGGAAGAATGAATGTGCACAAGCATTTTGTGAAGCAAAGGAAGTTTGTGATCGAGATGAGGGAAAGTGCGGGGAGAGATCTTATGTCAAAAGAAGGATTATGTGCAAGTATGTCATCAAGAAAATGAATCCCCCAAGCATGTGATGGAAAGCGTGGGGAGTGTGGGGTAGAAGATGGCATATGTGAAAGCATATTGTGAAGCAAAGGAAGCCTACAAATGCACGAGGGAAAGCATGGGGAGATCGACGCGAAAAAGGCATACACACAAGAATGCCACGAAGCAAAGGAATCCTATGAGTGTGTGAGGGAAAGAGCGGGGAGCTCAAGGATGAAGAAGGCATGCATGAAATCATGCCACAAAGTAGATAAATCCTACAAGCATTCTAGGTAAATCTTAGGGATCTCGTGGTGGAATAAGACATGCATGAAAGAATTATATGGATAAAAGGAATACCATGAGCACATGAATGAAAGTGTAGGGAGCTTAGGCTGGGAGAAGGCATGTGTGCAAACATGTTGCAAAGAAAAGGAAGCTAATGAATGCATGAGGGAACTTTAAAATAAAAATACAACTCCCCCTGCAACCATGAAACTTTTCTTTGAATTTGAAGGAATCACTTATAGCCCGTTGAGCTTTTAAAGATGATGCCAAATCCATAAATGGAATAGAAGTTACCAAAAATATTCATGGAGGGTTATTTTGGGCAACAGGACCATATGAGGCTATTATATGATTCCATTAATGGGTTAATTGTATAATATTCATGTATCAAGCAATGTTTTTAATAAATTATATATCATGTTATTGAGATGTATTAGGAATGGAAAGTAAATTGTATATTACTATTGTGTGACCATGTTTGATATAGTATCCTAAAATAGTGGTATCATTAATATGCAGATATGTAATCCAAGGGTTAGGAATAGTCATAGTAACTTTGGACTTTCTCTATGTATTAGAAGAGTTCATTAGTGTCCCATATGGGTCACACTCACAATGTTGTTATAATACTATTTCATGTCATGCATGGAGAGTTAACATGGGGTTTATGTGAGGCGGATCTAAATTCATGGCCCAATTGAGATGATTACATATTGAGCTTCATTATAAAAAATTTCTAAGATTAGGTTCAAGGGATTATGAAGACCAATGTTGGTTGGGCTATAACATTCATACCTTAGTATGTGATACTATGTGTTGGTTTGAAGTGGTAGTATATAATGTAATGGGATGAATTTTTTGTTCATAAGGAATCCCTAGGATTGTAAACACCATGTTTTTATGTACAATAATCTATGTAACATGGAATGGATAGCTCGCATCTCATGAATCCATGTTCATGCAAGTAACATGTTAATTGTGTTACTAGAAGGAACTACTAATAACCATGCAAAGTAATCTTACTAGTTATGACTTAAAAGGTATTGTAAAATCTTTTAGTGGATTTTGAAATTTCTGTTAGATCCTTATATCCTATAAATTGTATCAATTATGTCGCACATCATGTATCTAAGATTAGTAAGGAGTGTCATGGTTCAAAGGTTCTAGGAAGACCCATTATTTACCATAAAACTTAAATTGTATGTTAATCAATATGTTCCCAAATAAAAATGATCTATTATCTTCCTCATCATCAAGAGGAATATTTAAATCATAAATGTAATTGTAGGTGTGGATTTTCATGTCTATTTATGTAGTCATTACAATGATGTCATAAATAGGATGAATTTATGTAGTGTAAGTGTTTAGAGGGGGCGTTGATTCAACAAATATTGTGTATTTGTAAAACGCTAACATGTTATTGCAGAGCCACATGAAATAGATAAAATAGTAAAGTACAGATATGACACAAGAAAATGAGAAAGCAAACTTGAAAACCCTGAGTGTAAGAGGGAGGAAAGAAGAATTAGCTGATTTACAATAAATCCTAAGGTATGCGGAGCTAAAAAAATTCTGGAATAGGAATAAAGACTGTTGAAACCAAACCCAAAAAATTGTAGAAGTGTCAAAATAGGTTGGACTAGGGTTCCTAGACTAGTACTGATGTTCCTAGGCACCGATACCCTCATTAAGAACTTGTGGATCGCTTAAATGGTCAAAAACTAAATTTTTTACTGTCATGAGGTTGTCACTAACCTTCGTCGTTGACAATTTGTGTGTGTCACACTATGTCATGCAGATTTCTCCTATAACCTCTGATGAAAGAGATATCCTACAAAACCTCAAAACACATCAAATCCTAAAAATACAAGATGAAAATGTGGAGTCGACTAACCCTGAGAGGTCACCTGACTGATTGAACTTACGATCCAAGCACTACACTAAATTTTAGAATCCATGTATTTCTCATGTGTGTGTGTGGAAATCGTGCCCTAGGAGGCTTTTGTGCAAGATGCACTCGATAGCAAGAAATAGCTAGATGTAGAAGATATAAATAGATGTCTACATTGAAAAATGAACTTCCCCTCCTTTGCGTGTATGCATAATTATCATTCCCTTGTCCCTCAAATGATAGGTATATGGATGCTTTGATGCTCTTAGAATTCCTTTGGATGCAACCTTAGGTGATGGTAGTAAATGCTTAGAGTTTGGTCCTTTATTATGATCACATAGATTTTTATTTATATGATTTCCTTGTTTGAATTTTGTAATTAACCACTAAAAGGCCGACTCATAAGAAATCAAGATGACCAACATCTAGAAAATACCCAAAAGAAGTGAGCAAGATACAAAGAGGTTGGGGCCACACAAAAGGATGGGGGTTCACGGGCGTTGGCATCCTGGCTAGGTGTTAGTTTTTGAGACTTAGAAAAGCTGAAGTGATGAAGGTAAAGCGGGCCAGTGGGGTGTGTAAGACCAAGAAGGAAACCAAAAAGAAAATAAAGAGGCCAAAGACAATGGTCAATTAATACTTTTCTTGCTTAGGAATCATATGAATAGTAGTATGTGATTAAGACCTAGAAATGTACCCAAAGTGTGTGATTTAATACCTACATTTTCCTCCACTTTATATTATAGAGATAATGCTCGATAACATAAAGTAGATAAGAGAAACATACCTGATAACCATGTAGATCGATGGAAAAAGCATGCCGAGGAGACAAGAAAAATGAGTGGAGTGATAAAATGAAGCATGGAAGCTAGAGAAGAGGAAGTGACCCTAGGGGTGAAAGTGTATGTGATACATCATGTTACATTTTTGTTGTCAATGTCTCTTGTGCTTGATGTGTTTGATGATGTGACTGTTGCTTCTCATAAGGATGAGCCTGCAAAAGAGAAGAGAAAACAAGTATTCAAATATGTGTATATGAAAAATTTCAAACCAAAATGTGTAAAAAGTGTGTTAAATGTGAAAAAGTAGAAAAAGGAACATGTTCACCTTATCCATGATGATTAAAAGGGATAGAAGAGATCCTGAATATGTTGTAGAAGAATGATTTTATGAGCGATCTCACTCCAAGTGTGATTTTTTGGGGTGTTCTCATGCCACGGAAGAAGAAGTGTAGGGAGAAAGGTTTAGTATTATTCTCTATCCTTTGACCACTTCCTGAAATTTATACACAACTACAGATGGTGTGATCATGTCTTGTTCAATTTTGATCCATTTTTATCCAATTATAAAATAAAAATAGAATGCATTCGATTGTGGAGTACTATTCATGTGCTATGAAAAATGTTGTAAACTATGTTGATCAGAGAAAAACTATGTAACTGCCCCTGGTCATAGGCACCTAGAAAATTTGAAGTGATTAGGCCCCCATGTTTGTATCTAGGCACTAGTGTCTGTGTTGAAGTGAAGAACCAAGTCATAATTTGGGTCGTATTGTGACTATGTTTGTGCTCTATCCATGTATTGTGTAGTTCTAAATTGTGACTATGTATTGCAGAATGGGGTGATTGATTCACCCAATGTATGCCCCCTCATTTAGGGTGTATGCGACATCGCTAGGAGAATGCAGCCCAAAAGAGAGGACTAATCTTGATCTAAAACTTTAACCCTAAAGGGGAGGGAATGTGTTTGGTAAAAACCAAGGCACGTGCAAACAAAGTGGCTAGAAACATGTGTTAGTGCAAACAAGAAAAATACGCATATAGAAGACAAAGTGTAATCTAGTAAGCAAGAAGACAATATAGACCAAAAAAATTGAGTTTCAGACATGGGACATCGCTCACAATGTCGCAAGACAATTAGGGCCAAAGTAGATAAAAGCATACAAGTAATGGACATACAAGACATAGGGAAAATCCCACAAACAATGGCAAATAGTGTCAAACAAAGTATCGACAACCATGGTGGAAAATAGTTCCTATAAAACAAATGTTTCACATGAAGCACCCGTTAGCATGTTAGAAAGATATAAGGCATGTTAAAGTGTTTATAGATCAATGCGAATTAATGTGCTTGTAGAAGTAGGAAATATTAAATAATGAAACAATAGCACCTATAATGTGTACGAATGTAGATTCCCTAGGAGCCTTGATGGGATGGTAAAAGTACATTTCCAAGTATCCCTACTACATGTGAAGATCTGTGTAAGGGATAAATTCACAACTAGAGAGAAATTGAACGCATGTGTGTATATAGAAAAGATAACACATACGAGAATATCTTACTAGCATAGTAAGTAAAGTGTACATGTGAGTATAAGTAAGTAAGAGTAAATATAACCAAGATATATGCAGTATGTTGTGAATGAGTGATATGGAATGATATGCAATGTGAATGTGATAGGATCTGGTGTGCCCCCGATTGGATTTGTAAAAATATGTATGAGGTGAGGTTCATTTCAAAATGAACCCTCAGCAGTCGTGAATGAACCATAGAACATGAGTGCATCATCAGGAAATCATTTGAAAATGTGCACTAGAAAGATAGATAATGAATTTTAGAGCATAGAGAGTGTGAATGTGTGAGGTTCATGTATGTAGTATGCCCTCAATAGTCAAGTGTTAACCATATCACAAAAGTGCATCATCAAGTGGTGATGATACAAGTTGTGTGTATCAATGTGTGTAAAATGAATGAGGAGTACTAGATGCGAAGAAAAATGAGAGACGCTTGAGAATGGTAGAAGAGGGGGGAAGAATAATCATGATGCCCCTAGTTGTATGAGTATGATCAAGCTATCTACGATAAAATTGAAGGGGAAGGGTCCTCCACTAGATGCATGAAACTAATGATGGAAATTTAATGGAAGCCGAGGTGACAAACACATATAGGTTGGAAACCACGAAGGTGAGGTGGACCTAGATGAAGGAGACCAATGAGATGATGTTCATCTAGATGAAGGAGACTGACAAGGTGATGTGAACCTAGATAAAGGAGATCAATGAGGTGATGTGAACCTAGATGAAGGAGGACTGATGAGGTGATGTGTACCTAGATGAAGGAGACTTTTGAGAAGTGGACCTAAGATGATGAGATGGACTAGTAGACCTATGAGAGAAAGTGCCTCGTGCACATATAGGAGAGATAGAAGAAGACTTTGTTCTTTAGATTTTAGAGGTCCAAGGGACTTACATGCTCTAGTGAGTGGGATGGCCACATCAAGAGGAGGTTGAGGCCATGGTGTGTATGGAGGGATACCTTAAATAGTGACAACATTCTTGTTATGAATGAATTTAAGACACAAGTGATTCATAGAAATTATTTCTTGAGAAGTGAGGATCCAAGGAAGAACTAAGAGCATGCTACAATCTTTGATGCTAGGTGCCACAAGGAAAGGCACTAGCATAGTGAGATGACATACTGTAATTGGAATCTTGACATAGCCATAAGATCTAGGAACTAGATATGTAATCTGTGAGAGTGGATAGTTGATAGTGAAAAGAAGTGCAATAGAGCATGCGCTTATGAGAAATGATGGATCAACCATGATGTTATTGATAGAAATAGATGAATTGATGTGCAAGTGATTAGAAGATAATGTAGCATGATGATCATGGTTATAAAATGTAATAAAAGGCGGGGATGAATCAACATGAGCAACTAGAAAATCTAGAGGTCTTTATGATGGAGGAGGGACTACATGATATGCATGATCATCGAACTCATGATTAGGTAGAGGATTATTGAAGATTTTAAGATTTTTATTTTCATTGATTGGAGTAGATGTCAAAGGTGCAGGAAGCTCGATTGCATTTTTGTTAATTAGATCTTGAATAATATGTATTAGTTTGAAATAGTGATCAGTATAATGTCCAACGCATTGAATATAATCGCATCTAATATTTTTGTTGTAATTATGAATTTTGGATGAGATGGATCTACATTGAGTGGAGGAGGAAGCGTAATCAGATTGATCTCAATAAGTTGTGGTAATATAATGTGTGGAGAACAAGTCAATTTAGTGAATGTACACTTAGGTGGTTGTCATTGAAGCTTCTCAGGAGTAGATACAATGTTAACAATAACTTTCAATTCAGTAGGTTTTGTAGATGGATTGAATGGTTCTTTTCTTAGAACCTAAGTAGAAGATGATGAATCCTGATCTTGATACTTAATTTTTCCCATAGTAAGAATTTTTCTTTCGCATAACTTAAGAGTGTGGAAAATATGATCAAATGAAGGAGAAGTCTCAAAGATGACACTCTCTTGTAGTGGAGATAAGAGACTTTGAACAAATAGATCTTTCAATTCTGATTTAGCTAGAAAATTAGTAATCCTAGCTAGGTTATTCTTGTAATGTAAGACATAATCTGCTAGGTGCTCATTAGATCATTGTTTGATTTACATGAGTTGATCATATGATATCTTGAAACCGATATTGATTGAGAATTTAGAAAGAAAAGTATAAGCTAAATGCATAAAATATGTTACCAAATGAACAAGTAGATCATATAACCTACGTATATCATAGTCTTTGGAGACTTCAAGAGGAAAACATTTATGAGTGAAGTATGGTCATCCGCATAATATAGATATGCCCAAGGAAACCTTTAGTGGAAAACTTTTATAAACTCTTAAAAATTGAGGATTATAGAAATTTGAATTAGTGAATATTATGTGATTATGGTGACTTATTCACCAAAAATTCAACCTAAATGTCCCCTATACTATTGTTTTCACCTAAATTTTACACATATATAAGAGCTTATGAATGTAATTCTCCATAATTTTGAATCATATCGTGCACATATTCACTGAAGTAAACATAAGAAAATTTAAAATCCGCAGCCACCAACATAGAAATCTGAGCCATCCAACCACAAGTCATCTAATTTCGAGTCGTCCAAACCCGAGCCCTCTAACCCTAACCCCTCTTACTCGAAATCGACTCATCCAACCTCTTAGTCATCCAACTCGATCTACCCAACACCGATCCGTCCAACTCGATCTCGTACAACTCGATCCATCCAACTCTAATCCATCTAGCCCTGAGCCATCCAACTCTAATCCATCCAAATTTTATCTGCTCAACTCTGATCCGTCCAACTCTTATCCATCCAACTCTGATCCGTCCAACTCTAATTTTTCCAACTTCTAGTTGTCCAACACCTAGTCGTCCAACCCTTTATTGTCCAATGGTCATCCCCAGCCGTACAACCCATTAACCAACCAAGCTGTTATTCATACAACCCTAAGTCGTCTAACTCTAAGTCATCCAACCCCTTAGTCATCTAACCCTAACCCATCCAACCCATAAGGCTTAAGTTATCCAATAACTTAGGCATCCAACCCCCCTTTCGTGATCCGTCAAACCACTCGGACTCGGTCATCCAACCCTTGACCGTCCAACCTTTTACCGTCTAACCAATACCATTTAACCTTAAACCATCCATTCTCAAAGCCTTCGAACATAACATCCAACCCTAAGGGCCTAAGTAGTAAGAAGTCATGG
This sequence comes from Taxus wallichiana var. yunnanensis, assembly GCA_018340775.1. NCBI lineage: Eukaryota > Viridiplantae > Streptophyta > Pinopsida > Cupressales > Taxaceae > Taxus > Taxus wallichiana. Next base: position 332,155,180 of record CM031233.1, on the reverse strand, counting down.
ATACTAGAAATTAGGCAAGAAGATTACAAATTCAGCCAATTCAAAAAAGGGTGCAAATACTTTGCTTGGCTATTTTGGAAAATCACAAAAATGAAGTTGGTTTCTGCATCAACTAAAAATATCGGTATGTGGCACTTGCTATTTACTGGTTATTTAATCTTACAAAATTTAATAATTATGTTTATCATACTGTTTTTAGAACTCTTTGTACTCTATAAAAATTAACTATAGATAAAATTAATACTAAATAAGTAACAATTTTATAGAATTATTTGTAGATGTTTTAGAAATACCTTCAGAATAATCAATTTAAAGATATTGATGATCCATTATATGTTGAGGAAAACATTTCGTCCCTTGATGAGTTAGAAGTACAAGAAAATTCATTGAATTCTCAAAGTACACCAGCAGAGGAAGCTTCTACTCCAAGTTCTATTTCCAGGAAAAGGAGACATGAGAATCAAAATATTCCTACTGATAACTCAGATGTAGAAGTTAAATCCCAAGAAAAAAAAAAAGAAAATATGTCAGAAGAAAGAGGGAAAACTGGACAATTGGAAGAAAATTCCAGTTCGAATGGGCTGCAAAATATCCTTTTATTGAACCTATGTACACTGAAAATTGTAATGTTGTTCCAACACAATGTCAATGCAAAATATGTGGTTGGAAATAGGGGAAGGAGCACACGATGCAGCTCAAACTAGACACAATTGAAAAGCACTGTGGGAAAATATACATTTCCCAAAAGCTAAAGGATGACGAAGATAGTCAGAACACATAAATGGAAAGATGCAAAAGATTGTCTACATGTCAAATACACAAAAGAGTATGAAAAGGAACAAAAATGTATCAAATATATAAATGAAAAAGGTGGGACCATAGTAGCCAGATTGAGCAAAGTTATGGAGGTAGAAATGCAAGAAAAAGGTATTCAGTTTGCTACCGTATTTCATATAATGAAAAGGGGAAGACCGATGTCAGATTTTAGAGAAAATAAAATGTTGTATCAAGTTATTGGTCTACAGAATGTTCCTCAATCTCATTGGTTAGATACCAGTGGCTGGGAGATTGTAAAATGTCTATCTATGGTAGAAAAGGAGGATCTAAAACTGTGTGTTCAAAAGGAAAAGTATATTTCCCTTTCATTAGATGAGGTTACTACAGTCGATAATACTTCATGGATATGTATTCATGTTTACACATTTTCTAATGAAATAAGGACTCCACACCTCTTAGCAATTCATAAAATGACTGAGAATTGCAATTCTAAAAATATATATAAATTGGTGGTGTCAAATCTGAAGGATATCACTGGAATGGATGAATTTTCCATTGTAAAAAAATTAGTTTGTGTCGGAACCGATGGTGCAACTGTAATGCAGGGAGCCAGAAATGGTCTGTGTGTTAGACTTTAGATAGCTATTACTGCTCGTATATGGTTTTTGTCCACTGTATGTCTCACAAAATGAATCTGGCCTACAAAATTGTGAGCACATTTGAAAATGTAGCTAAAGTGGAGGAATTGATACGTGATCTACATGCCTATTATTCTAGCAATCAAGAGATTTTTAGAATTTCAAAAATTTGCTATTGGACTAACAAAGGAAAAAAACTTCTCAAAGATGTAGATACCAAATGGATATCTATGTATGAACCTACATGTAGAATATTTGATGAATATCCTTCATTGACAAGATTTATGTTTAAATACCACAGGGATGTAGATAAAGCTAAAGATCTATTGTGTCATCTAACTGACATCGAAACTTTACTCACACTCTACGGTATTTTCCCATATTGAGGGAGCTTAATATTTTAATGAAGCATGCACAAGATTGTTCTTTCTACATTATAGACTTCATAAGACTCAAAAGATGTGTTTGCTAGAGTTTAGAAAGTTTATATATTTTTGATGAGATTTTTCAGAGTGTTGCTTTTGAAAACTAGAAATGCATTGAAAGATTTGAAAAATTCTAGGTGCTTCTTAAAATACAATATACATGATCATCTATGTATAACAACACATGGAAGAGAGATTCCACTTCATACGTTCCAAAAAAGAGTTGATATGGCTAACTCATAAATAGAAGAAGTACAAGTGACACGAAATTTATATGATGCATTATTAATGGAAACTAGGAATAAGTTGAGAAAGATCTCTAAATCACTAGCTAAAGAGATCTGGGAAAGATTCAAAAATGATAAAATACTTGAAGTAATGGGAGTTGTAAATCCATGAGTTTTGGAATTTGTCAGGCGGCAAACCATACACATCTATGAGTCCTTTATTTATTAAAAACATGGGTGATCTAACTGATAGTTTCTCTAAGACTGAATAGATAAATGGAGTTTCTTTAGAAGGTATTTTGAAAAGAAAACTAATTAGTTCACAGTAAATGAATTTTGCTAATACTATGATATGACAATTTCAACTTCTACAAAACCCATAGGGTTACGGTACCATGAAAAGGATTTGGAAGGATATCTATTCAAGTAGTATTCTAAGTCAAGGTTTGAGCGAGTATATTAAGTTGTATGAGCTCGCCAAAAATGATTCGGGTTCAATAGAATATGAGAGGGTTTTCAGTGCATTATCCTTTTTAAAGTCCAAATTTTGAAATAGATTGGATAGGAATCTAGAAAGTTGTCTCAGATTGTATGTTTCATGTTACTCAGTGGAGTCTTTTCCTTATGATAGAGCATTGGCATTATGGAATTCACTAGTAGAAAGAAGAGGAGTTAGTAATATTCTGCCTAACCCAGGGGATCAAGACACATCAACAGATCATGTTACAATTGATTTCCAAGACACAAATGAAAGCGTTGCTCCAAGATTGTTCCAATTCACATAGATTATAACTTTGCTATTGGAACAATGTCATTATATGTTTCAATTATCCCATTTGTGTTTTATATTTGGTTTTCAAATTCAGACTGAAATAAGTACACATTTGTCTTTTATATCTGTTAATTGATTTATTTTACATCTGCAACAAATCAGAAACATAAATATTTAAAAGAAACAAAATCAAGTAAATTTAAGCAACTTTCAATAAATTTAAATATTGATGTATTTCATACAGAGATTACAACTTTCAATAAATGCAATATTATATTTGTCTTTATTTGATCCTTTTCCATTTGAACAATGTCATTATATGTTTCAATTATCCCATTTGTTTTTTATATTTGGTTTTCAAATTCAGACTAAAATAAGGAGACATTTGTCTTTTATATCTGTTAATTGATTTATTTTACATCTGCAACAAATCAGAAACGTAAATATTTTAAAGAAACAAAATCAAGTAAATTTAAGCAACATTTACATAAACAATAAAAAGAAACTAGTTCGTATTAACAACATATAGTAATATTGTACAATTCTAATTTCCAAAGTTCTTTTGAAATAGATCTCTCATGTGGCAGATTACTTTATGAAGAAAAGTACAAATTCATAAAGCATTGTCGGCCAATACAATTCCAAAAAGGGGGTTGTCATAACATATCAAAGCTTCTAGAAAAATTTGTCATATAAGGACACATTACGAGGTCATCCTCTTTTTTGCCTATGATTCAAAATCATAGTTTTCCTTACATCTGCCACACAAAATAAAAACTAAAAAGGGGTTGGCCACTATCTTTTAATTCCTACGTTAGTGTTGGAATTGTGACAACACACCTGTCACATGGTGAACTTTACTAACATATCTTATTTTATGTTGCAGGTGAAGCTTGTTATTTTTCTTGCGTTAGAGGTGGAGGATTCTTGCATCTGTACAAAGCTATCTGCTATAACTCCTGATGCCTACAAATCTCATGTTGTGGTATTGATATTCTCTAGAATATTCAGCTCCTCCCTCGCTACATCTCCTGCAGACAAAAGTGTTGCATCTGCGTCTGTCTTTTCCTTTAGTAAGACTTCTAGATCCATCTTATGCTCCTTTATTATCCTTCTCAATGTATTATTATTTTTATTTATAACAATGATTTTTTCCTTCAACTGTGCAAATGAATTTAGGATTTTGTGGGCATTCTTCAAATGTGCTTCAAAAACAATTACTTCTTTCTTTAATTTTTCATATTTTGCCCGGTAAAAACAGAAATTTTAAATTTTTAGTCTATTAGATAAAATGAAAAAATATATTGCAGTGCTTATAAGATAAGGATTTTGCATGTAAAACTAAAATCCCACTCACAACAAATTTTTCTTTTTCAGCATTTGCTATTAAGACATTTGTCTTGTCTTTAGCCCATTTATTGTAGTAAGCCTATGCTTTAGCATTGAGATTCTCCAACCTGTTTAGCATTATGTCTATAATTTCATCATTGTAGTCATTACTATATGAAATAGTCCCTGAATGAGCTTTGTTTAGAAAAACATCCTACCATGTTGGTTGGCTCTCTACGGCAGTGAACAATGAATGCCTTTGAGCGTGATTATGGTATCGTGTATTTATTTCTTTTATCAAAATTTTTTCTCTCCTCTCCCAAGACCGCACCAAATCCACATCAGACATTACAACCTCTTGAATTGTTTCCCCCATACTATCTGATATCAGATTTTCTAAAATAAAATGTGTCTTTTCATCATCAGTTTGTGGAGCATTTCTTGGAGGAGGAGGAGAGTCACTACCCTGTATTACATGCACATTTTGTTGTGGTTGAGGCGGAGTAGATTGAATCATATCGTGGGTGTCAAAATAGTTACCCTTATCTGCATCACCACTTTTAAAGCCCAAATACTCCTCGTTAAGGGTGATGTTGTTGAAAATTTGTGTGGTTGTTACACTTAAAGCACCACCTAGTGACAACTGGGAAATTCTTTGGTAACAGGATGAATCTGCATTCCTCGCTAACTTTGTAGGAAACCTTATATTATTTCTTGTATTTCTTCTTTTTTTGGATTGGACATGTTAGAGGTATTGGTGGCCTCCTTGCAAGTAAACGTGCCCAAAAGCCACATTACCTGCATGAAGCAAACAACAAATTGTTAGAATATTACGGTTGTGCTTTGTAAATGCTAAAAAATTGTAAGGAAATAAAACATGCTATATATTATACATTACAATATACCTTGCATAGAAGGAGACACAATCATGACATTTAGATCTTCAAACCGGAATGAGTTTGATCTTCATCATCAAACTCAGTAGTTTCTTAATATAATAAATGTATAAAAGAATAGTGGAAATATTAAAATACAGTAGTACATACATAATCTATATTAATTGTTTGAATTAGTTATTTATAAAAATATATAACATCATACCTGAAGTTAAATGTGATGGTAAACGTGATGCGCATATCGACCCCTGAGGTCACTTTTGATGAGGTCTTATTGGTGTTGATTCTACTGAATCCATATCGAATCAAAGGATTCCTCTGGAGGGGCTTTACCTCTAGCAATTGCCTCTTTATGAGATGTTGCAACTATAGTTTTCTCTGTAAAATAAAATCACACATTTATTATTTTATCCAAAAATATTGAATTTGAAATCCTTAGAACAAGTAAACAGTAAAAGTAATTGTTACCAACTTACTTGTTGTTCTTTGAGAGTAAGACCAATCATTTGATCATTGATTGCAGTTGGAATTTTATCTTGCGTAATTTTGTAGTACACTTCATAATAAAAAGCAAGAATATAATTGCAACAAGAGAATACAATCCTAGATTTATCAGATTGATTGGCTTTGCGGGCATGGGAGATATTTTTTTATTTTGTTGGAAAAATAACTACACCAATCAAATTGTTGCCTTGCTAGTGTCCATAATAAATATTGAACTTCCCAATACGGAATGTCTGCAGATCTGCCTTGTAAAACAATCCTTTCCTGAAAAAGTGACGCAACTGCAATAAAGAATTTGTTTGCAATACCTTGTAGAAGAAGGCCTCTTGATGAACAATTAAGAGGAGCTACAATAATGAGAAGAAACGTTAGAGCCTTGGGTGGTCCAGTAATGTTAAGAACAAAAGAATTTGAAAATAATAAACTTACCATCAACTTGTACATTGTAATGAGACTCCAAAAAAATTGTCTTCGTCTGTAAGAACAACCTTTGTAGTAATGGCTAACTTATTTTCGAATGGTAAACCTATTAACCGATGTATGTCCTCAGGTTCAATTGAGAAAGAAATTTGATGACATCTTGGATGCACAAGGAGAACAAAAAATTTACCATCACTCTCATTGTAAGAGGCGAGAAGGTAATCAAGGACTGAAGTATCAGTATCGAATTGGGGCATGTCCACAAGCCCGGTAAATTATGAGTTTTCGACCCAATCCTTTTGTGTGTCTTTTGCTCTTAGTAGAGCTACAATTTGTGGGCACATGAGGTTTTTGTATTGAAATTTGGGTGTAGGAATAGATGTGGTGTTGGCCATTGCTAAAATTTGGGAGAAGTTTGAAGATTGGAGAGCTCAGAGAGTCAGAGCACTAGAAATTTTCATAGAAAAGTGAATAATTGAACCTTGAAGGGGTATTTATAGGGGTATGTATGGTTCAAAGGACACGTGGCAGAAAATTATTGGTTGGCAGTGGTGGCCCAACCCTTACTTGCCCAACCCATGCGACCAAACATAAACCATCTAACCCACCCGCACAACCCTTACGCGTCCAACCATATACCATCCAACCATTAGCCAACCAATGCTTTACCATCCATCACACCCACCCAACCCTTATCTGTCCAACCCCTCAAGGCTCAACCATCCAAACCCCCACCCGACTAACCCACTCATCCAATAATAAGCCATCCAACCCCTAGTCTATCCAACCCACATGACCAACCCTCTACCATCTAACCCTCGGTCGTGCCTAACCACTCACCATCCAACCTTTGGTAGTCCAACCCTTAGCCATCCAACCCTCACCCATCCAACCCTTTGTCCAACCCTTGGTCATCCAACCCTTATCCATCTAACCCTTAGCCGTCAACCCCTAGCCATCAAAACCTTAGCCATCCACTCTTAGCCATCCAACCCTTAGCCATCCAACCCTTGCCCACCCCCTTAGCCATCCAACCCCTCACCCGTCCAACCCTTAGTTCTCCAACCCTTAGCCATCTAACCCCTCACCCGTCCAACCCTTAGTCATATAACCCTTAACCGTACAACCCCTAGCCATCCAACCCTTATCCATCTAACCCTTAGCCGTCCAACCCCTATCCAACCCTTGCCCACCCAACCCTTAGCTGTCAACCCCTCACCCGTCCATCCCTCCCGCCCAACCCTCAACCGTCCAGCCCCTTACTTATTCAACCCCACCCGACCAACGGTTGCCCAACCCCTCACCCATCCAAACCACCTTCCCAACCCCTATTAACCTATCCGATCAAATTCTCGCCCCACGGCAACCCGACCAACCTACTTGAATAACTTTGCAAAATGAGGAAAAAATGTTCTTTGTAAAATCTCCTTTGCCGCTTGAAACATTTTTTAGATATTCATCAATGATTCAAAAGTCGATTTTGATATTTTCCAATGTTTCAAAAGTAATTTTTTAGAGGGGTCTTCTTAAAATGAACGTTGAACATGCCACATTGAAATATCAAATATGCTCGAAGTCACCATGGCCATTGAAAATTGGGAACTTAGGAACTACAAAATTTGGAGGGAGTGCATATGTGGAAATGGCGGGTGTAAAAAGAGTATGAAGAATAAAATTATAATCAAGAGATGGAGAGGCATGAGTTCTAGCCTATTGAATTTGGTGGATTTGAGCTTTAATATATTGATAAAGAGAAGGCTAGATCTTGAGTTCTAGAAGAGGAAATTTTTCGTGTATGAGAAGTGAGAGACAGTGAAATGATTTGTGGGTGTGAGAATGGATATAGGCACAATGGAGGTAGATAGAATGGTAAAGGAGGGGGTTGAGTGGCAATAGGAATAGAGGCGGTAGAAGAAGTAGTTTCATTAATCTCTAGCAAAGTTGGTTTCCTTCTCGCGAGTAACGAATAAGAGCATATATAGATCCTACAGATGCTCAACAATATGCTCATTGAGGTCTCGAAGATGAGATTCTATAAAGGGTCCATTAGATGTAGCCATGATAAAAGGATTGTAAAGATTCCTATGAGAAAGGTTGATTCCAAATGGATGGGTTCATCAAATGATTTAACAAATATTGGGTATTTGTAAAACACTAAAAAGTTATTTCAAAGTCACATGCAATCGATAAAATAGAAAAAAACAAATATGACACAAGAAAATAATAAAATAAACTTGAAAATCCTTAGCGTAAGAGTGAGAAAAGAATACTTAACTTATTAGTATTAAATCTAGAGGTATGTGGAGTTGTAAAAATTCTAAAATAGGAATGTAGACTGTCATAACTAAACCCAACAATTACAGAAGTGTCAAAATAGTTTGGATCAGGGTGCCTCTATTGAAACTAGGGTGCCTAGGCACCAAATACCCTCTTTCGGTGATTATGACTACTCAAATGGTCAAAAACTAAATTTCACAGTGTTGTAAGGTTGTCGCTAACCTTCTTCGTTGACCACCTATGTGTCGCACTATTTCCAAAGATATCACCTATAACCTACAATGAAAGAGAATCCTGCAAAACCTTGAAACACATCAAATCCTTAAAAAGAAAAGATACAAATGGGAGTTTGACTAAACATGGTGGTCACCCGAGTGAGTAAACTTATGATCCATACACTCGCACTACATTTCACACTCCATTTAGTTGGCGTGTGTGTGTAAAAACCATTCCCTATGAGGATCTTATGTAAGATACACTCTATAGCAAGAAATACCTAGATATAGAAGATGTAAATAGATGTGTGCATGGAAAAATAAGCTTCCCTTCCTATGCATATATGCATAATTAACACCCTCTTGTACCTTGAATGATATCTAGATGGATAAAATGATGTTATTAGATTTCCTTTGGGTGCAACCTTAGGTGATGGTAGTAGATGATTAAAGATTGGTCCTTTATTATGATCACATATATTTATATTTATATGATGCCCCTGTTTGAATTTTGTAATTAAATACTAAAAGACTAACTCATAAGAAATCAAGATGCCCAACAACTAGAAAATACCCAAAAGAAGCGAGCAATATACAAAGAGGTCGGGGCACCTGTAAGGATGCGCAAGTGTCTTGGCTAGGTGATGATGTCCGGACTCAAAAAAACTTAAGTGATGAAGGTCATCTTGAGCGTGGGGTGTGTAATACCAAGAAGGAATCCAGAAATAGAACAAAGAGGCCTATTAGTGCTCATTTTGAGCTCACTCCTTAGTCTTAAATGTGCCTTAGAATATTTTCATGTCTTATTTTCTAGAACCCTAAAATACATGTGTTAAAAGGATAAACCCATGTTAAACCTAGAAAAATCTTGTGTTAATACAAAAAATCTTGTGTGAATCTTCTTTCCTAGTCAAAGTTGTTATAACCACATTGTTACAGGAATATTTTTGTATAAAACCTATTAAAATAGTCGGATCAACCCTTGCAAGAATCTTCATGTATCATCCTTTATTTTACCTTATACAAAATACCTTTTGTTTCTCGATGCCTGAAGGCACGTGGCATGTTTCGATTGGTTTCTCCATTTCACACTTTACTTACATATTTACAAACTTTATATAACATGTAAAGTGTAAATAAAACCCAAAAACGATCGAATATTCCAAGGAATATTCGAAGTCATACGGTGCAATGTACAAATACACCCATGCTTAGCGAAGGTAAACACGTGTACAAGTATTATTGGAGCAGGAGACGGAATTTTTATGTACTCTTGCATTATGCACCCGATGAGGTGTAAAGTGCGAATACATGCCCGAAACCAAAGTCAATAAGCAAGTGTTTGGTCAAACTTGCAGTGTTGCAATCATTCAAAAAAGTGGATAAAGATGCAAATAAAATCCACATACCCAACTCTATTTAAAAGGAAAACATATGAACAACTTATATTCGAATAATAAGGGTAAATTAAATGGAAAATAATTGATGCATTTATGGCTGCCATCATTAATGTGTTGTATAGATCAAGGTAAGATTTTTATTAAAAAAATGATCATTTTGAATTACTACTTTACATGTGCGAAACTTGGAAGCTTTAGCTCCATTGAATTTACAACATAGAGAGAAAATTTGACTGTGGAGAAGTATATTCAAGCCAAAGGATTTGGAGCCATGGGTGTAGGGAGGAATTTCAGAGAGCTTACGAGAAATGGGTGAGTTATTACATTGCATTTGTATTCTTGTTATTTGATCTGTGATTTGTAAAGAATTAAGAGGGGAAATTGAAAGATATAAGATGAATCCCATGGAGTCAGGATTTCACATTGCCTTCATATCACCAGTAATTGGGACACTATTACAGATACAAATCTGTTAAACATTGACTTGGGTGATTTTTTACAAAGACTCTATGCTCCCAATAAAAGTGAATTCATGGTAGCCATTGATGCTAGCCACATTTACCTAGCCACTGCTTTCCCTCCCTCTGTGCATTTTCCAGAGCTAGTAATGATTTGTGTTGAGAACTATGATCCAAAAAAAGGGAAGTCTTAGATGGAAGTGGTGAAGCAGTATTGACCCTAACACCTAGAGCATTTAGATTAATGCTAGGGATACCTAAAATTGTGAAACTAGTAACCATAGACATAGAGTCATCTTTAGCTTATTTTGAAGCCAAGAAGAAATATTATGTTAGGCTCATGAATACTAAGTGGTTGTTGACAGATAGAAATTCTACCACAAGAATCCCTAAGAAGTTAGTCAGATCACATTTTGTGGCAGAGGTTGAAGACATAATTGTATTGTTAAGTAGAATGGTTGGCTTGGATATGGCTTATGAATTTAAAGAATGGATGTGTCCATACATTACGGTTATCTTAGAAAATAAAGGAAGAATTTTTGGGCAACACTCATAGCTACATCAATTCACACACAACTCTTGAATTAGCCACAAAAATCAACATGGGCACCACTTCTAATCTTGAGTTCTATATGATGTCATACTTGATTTACAATATTGTAGGACACAAGATTTTTCCTGGCCTCCCACAATAGGAAAATTTCAAATATCATAGAGTATATGATGTTTATCCCCAGCTAAATCTGGACAATTGGAAAAGAAATGTCAGACAAGTAAATGATGCATTTTTTGCACCTATAATATGTCTTTTCAAACTAAAATGGGAACAATATAGAATATCTGAAGAATCCAAGAATGCAATATTGGAGTATGGTTGCTTTTTTATTCAACATAGGTTTTTTACCTATATCAAAGCTAGTGGATTTGATGGGCACCCATACAAATTTCCTAGATATGTGGATGAAAAGTGGGCCTTGTGTGAACTTTCTAGACAATTGGCACCAGTGCACAAAATGATTGTAAGGCAAGCATAAGACCAATATTAAATTTCCTATCAAGATTGGAGGATATTCTTTCCCCACCATTGCAAAGGCTAGGTTAATGGAAGAAGAAATGGAAAGGTTTGAAATGGAAAAATTTGAACCTAGGTCCAAGTATGATATCAGATGGGTTGTTAGTTCTGATTTAGGAAGCTCATATGAGAATGAACCTCATTTTAAGGACTATTGGATGAATTATAGAGATGAAGAGGAGGTCAAACTTAGAGATTTTTCTAGAATGACCAAGAAGATCATTGATTTTAAGATTGTTGTTATACCTCAAGGAATAATAGATGATCAATAGATAGTGATTCAATACTATATTGACCAAAATATTGAGGCACATCTAATTACTCCCATAGTTTGGGGTGAAGAAGAATTAGATAATCCACATAAGAGAATTAATAATGTAATGAGAAGGACCTTAAATTGGTTACAAGGGAAAGGTATGGACTTGTCCATCCAAAATTAAAAAAGTGTTGAATGAATTCAGAGACTTGGGAATATTGAAGGAAGATCTTCCTCTTTTAAAAGAAGGAGCTGATAAGATTGATCCATTAGGAGGAAGAGATCCTCAATTTCCTACCAAGAAACCCACTTCAGGTATTATTGATGAATGGAATACTACTGCTAGTGAGACTGAAACCTCTATGTCTATTTTGAAACAAAAATAGAAGAAATGCTCTTAAAATCTATGTAAAATTCCCCCATCACCCAAGTAGTTCCTATACAAGCTAAAGGGGTAGGCATAACCAAACCGAGGACTCCCTCAGTAATACTACCAGGATCATCTAGCACTAGAAAGAAGATGAGGGGAGCCCTAGGAAGTGTTGATCCATAATTCAAAGTACAAAGTGCCAAAGAAAGAGAGGCACCAGACCTCAAGCACTTTGAGAGAACTAAAAAGAAATCTAAGATAATACTACCTTTGGTAAGGGATATTGGCATTTAAATGAGGGAAATTGGCCATGATTTAAAGAAATATAGAAGTAGAGAGCCTGAAGTGATTAATCCTATCCACCTCACCGAGGCTCAAAAAAAATTGATTGCCACATTAGCAAAGAAAACAATACCACCACAGATTCAGGAAAAGATTCATGATACTCCACTTGTACCACCAGAGGGAAACTACTACCTTATTTCTAATAGGATTGGTGGTAGAGTTGGTCCAAGACCAAATGATTCATAGTATCCCCATAACTAATCACCAACCCGAGTGGGCGTAAAATACAATATGTAATATTTTATCCTATGGCCAATCTAAATAAGGATGTTTATTATCAACCACACTATAAATTAGGATCTCCATTTCTTTATATATATGAAGACATGTAATTAAAACATGATCCTAATAAGAGTGTGCATTATCGAACAATGAGATATTACTTATCACCACATTTATATATCTTAAAATTGTATCCTCTCGAATAATATTAAATATTTTTTCTTAAATAAACAACCAAAAAATATATCATTCGATGTGAAATTATAATCCGAGTAGGAATAACTCTAAACAATACTTATTTCAACTAGTTGTATTACACATATTTGTAATAGATAATGCATCAAATAATGAGGATATTTAAAGTCGTGTAATTAAAATATGAATGCAAGTTGGTGACCACTAACCTTACCAAGTTATAAATTTTCACCACATGTTGCTCGTGTAATAAGAACATGGACGAGACTAGTGTTTGCTAGGTAGAATACTTGTATGTTTGAAAGATATAACCTTTATAAATCATGTATTTACAATAGGATAAGAAAATCCTTGATCAGGTCCTAACACATGTTAGCTTATAATAATGAGATATTACATTTTACGACATTTTTTTATATCAAAATTATATACTTGAAAGAAAATGAAATATGTTTTCTCAAATATATCCCTAAAATTTATATTACCTATGTGAAATTACAACCCAAGTAGGGTGTAGCTCCAAAAGCAATTATTAAAACTAGTTGTAATACACATCTTTTAATATTTAATGCTTCAAATAATGAGGATATTTAAATACGTGTAATTAAAACATAAATGTGGATTAACATTTCTTAGCCTTACCAAGTTATACATATTCACCACATGTCATGTGTAATAGGAACATGGATGTGCCTAATGTCTTCTACTTAGTTTACTTTTTTGTTTGAAAGGTAAAACATTTATAAATCATTTATTTAAAAAATGCGAAGAAAAACTCAAGAGGAACCTAGTGGCTACTAGCTCAAAACAATGAGATATTATGGTTCAACGCAAGTATGTATCCTAGTTGTATACTCAAAAGAAAAAGAAATCTATTTTCACAAATAGACCATGAACAAATAATATTATCAATGCAAAATTATAACCTAAGTAGGGCATAGCTTCAAAAATAACTATTATGACTAGTTATAATACATGTAAGTGGATGGCATTGGTAGTGGATGGCATTGGCATTGTTTGATTTTTTTAGTGCAAAATATGGAAGCATGTGCTTGACATGAAAATTGTTTGACAAAATGCCTCCAAGGGAGGTCCTTATATATGTTGTAATGGGTGCAAGTTATGCACATAATGGTTTTGTTTAAAAATATTGGAAGCTAGTAAAAGAAATGTGTTTAGTAGGTTAGATCCAAATCAGAACTTCCGCCAGCGTCCTCCCAAGCCTTTCTAGAAATAAGATCCTTGAAATTGGTGGTGGACAAGCTGCCAAACATTCTTTGAACAAAGATTTTTCATTATACGTTTTAGTTTATAGTTCCCTATTGGGTGTTGATGTGACAACATCATTGTAGATAGTCAATTTTGGTTGTGTTTTATCTTCCTAGGTGTGTGTGGAGTTCATTTGGAGGTTTTGTAATGTATTTAGTCCATTTGGACTCATCTTGTGTGTAATAAGAGGTTTCCCTCCAAAACCTCAAGTTTGAATTTTCAAATTCTCTTAATAGGGTTTCTTAAGCTTAGTGGTTAGAAAATTATGTTATATAGTGTTAGTAGAGTCGTTCAAGGGAGATAAATGAGTCATATAACATACTCTTCACTTAGGATATGACTACATGACCTTAACTAAGGCATAAACCCTCTTTGGTTAGATCATGCATGGTTGGGGTTGATGAGTGAAAACCCTAAATACCACATTATTTTAATTTTTATGAAGGAATTTGAATGATAATAGAGGAGCATGGTGAGTTTAGTTAGACAGAAGAGTGTAATCTCTGTTTTTAGCCGTGAAGACTCTAATAGCTTTGTATTATGCATGAATAATCTATTAAAAGTTTCTTGATATCGATAAAATTATGTATCATGGTTTATTACAATCTAATTTTTGAATATAATGAATGAATTTCCTTATAAATGATTAATATTTTGGTGTTACATGTGTGTGAGTAGATACAATGAAAGAGGAAGTCTTGAAAAGGATATTGTGAAGGCACGAGACTTGGGTGTAATGAATGAAAATGTAGGAAGAGGTCAGACTGTAATTTGGACATTAAAGAAGGAATTGGATAGATGTTAAATGAAGGAAACTCATTTGAAAGGTATTAGATTTAGTAAATTAAGACCATGGGAAGATAAGAGTTTGATGATGTACACTATACTCTTACATGTTAATTTGTGAAGGTGTCTTGACTGGTAGAGTTGGTGAACAGGTTTCAAGAGTGGGATTAGAGAAAAAATAAGTTAATTTGTGCATGTTTGTTACAGGGATAGAAGTTGAGGGGGAGTATCAAGAGATGCATGACACTAATAGATAGTCTAGAATCTGTAAGTGATAAACCAACTTTGAATGGAGACAATTTATTAAGTTCGAATAAAGAAAAAGGTCAAGAGTAAAGAAGCCTAATTATACAATCTTGCTTGTGAAAATGTTGATGAATGATTAGTTTTATCTATGTCAATGGATAAATTACTTGGTTGAGTTGTGTGAAGGATTAAAATAAGGGATAGATTCATCAATTTCAAGAAGAACTTTGAACAAAAAATGGTCAAGAATTAGCCATGTCTCGGATCGATACGTTTAAACCCATAATTTTGAGGTCAAGTAAACTATAGGGAGAAGAGTGAGCATTTTAACCTTCTTCCAAGCATGATTAAGGTACTAAGGAAAAAAATTATCTATTCATGGAAGAGTAACATGATGTCAAAGAGAAAATAATTAGAAACCCCTGTTGGTTTGGGGTATAACATGTTTTAGGCTTAAGGAAAACCTTAGTTTATAAGCATGATTGAATGCAAGGGCAAGCTATTGTAACTAACAAGACTTGATGAATTATGTGGAACCATGATGGTTAAAGGAAGACTAAATAAAGGAATGAGTATCTATTAAGATAGACTAAGGGATGAATAGTGTGCATGAATGTATAGATTGTAGGGTATGAGACTAAGATCATCTCAAGGAAATAATGTAAATAAATTTTGAGATCAACTAGTTGTCAAGTGGAATAGCATGAAAATTTTGAGTGAGGCAATGAGACCTGAATATATAATGAGAGGTTTTAAGGACATCTCGAGCAAGAAAAAGAGTGGAAACTCGAGTGACTATCTTGTTACGGTCCTGGATAGTGGTATGAAGAATTATTTAGTTTTATTTTGTTAGAATATCATGAGGTGGTGGCTAAGAGAATGAGAAATTTAAAGGCTTTTGACAAGTCCAATGAGATGAAAATATAACTAAGATAGTGAGCAAAATCCTAGAGAGAATGAACTCGTTGTCAAAAAATACTTGTGCAAGAATGAACAAGAACCTAGAAGGTCAAGATTTGAAAACTTAACAAGTTGAAGAGATAAGAGTATAAGGACTTGATGAAATCTTGAACATGTTGTACATAAGGTATTAAATGTGTGAAAGAGGTTGAATATAGTGAAAAGGTACAAATTTTTATTCAGCCCTTAAAACCCTAAGAAGATATAAGTAACCTAAGTAGCTAAAGGTTGAAAAACTAGCAAGAAAGGAGATTTGAAGTGAAAGAACTTTCAGGTGAGCTTGAGAAAAATTGAATTAGTGGATGTAAGGTGTACTTAAGGTTTGAATAGAGTATAAATTTTTAGTCACAAAATCATGCACTTTAGGCATTATTTAGCCTAGTCTCATACTACTATTTAGAAGGTTCTTAAGTGAAGAAAGTACTAATTAATCCCACCTTTTGGCCATCTTATTTTATCTTTTGTTTCGTCATTCCCGCACATTTTTATATGCATGCCCAGCTATTTTGGCACTTTCCCATCATTTTAGCCTAAACCGGGATGCCTCAGGGTGCCTCGGCCTCACCCAAGGCACCCCGATCCTTGTTTTACTTTCCCGCCTCTTTTGGGCTCTTTCTAGCCATTTTTCATCCTTATATTTTTCCTAGTTGGCCATGTCAAGATTAATTACAAAATTAGAGCAAGAGAACCCTATAAATATAAATTTATGAGACCATAATGAGGGTCCTAGCATCACTTACTACTATCGGTCCATCTAGAGTTGCATCACTTGCTTCCACATACTTCCATGCATCAAGGCTAGGAGATCTGCATCAACACACACTTCATAGGGGAAGGATTCTATTATATTTCATGCACACATACTATTACATTTTCTACATTTAGTTATTGCTTGTTACTTCACAAAGTGCGACTGACATAAGAGCACCTAGGGCACGACATGCACACACACACAAGAACTACATTTAGGTCCGAAATGTAGTGCAACACTCAGTTTAGTAATCCCAATGTTGTGGCAGATGAGGTCAGTCTGACCCATTCATTTGCATTTTTATTTTTAGGTTTTGATACTTCTCTTATCTCTTGTAGATCTTCAATTTCATCTTTCTAAATTTGGTACATTCAAAGACAGTTCGAAAATCCAAGACGTGGTGTAGTGAAGGTTACATAAAGCATCTCCCGACCCAGAAAGAACCAGGTTCCGAGATTTTTTAGAGACTAGGGCACCTATTCTACCATACCAGGGTGCCCCAGTACCCTCGGGTGCTCCAAAGATGCTCAGATCCTCCAAATCCACTCTTTTCAAGACCTCTGTGCAATCGTTCCAGCTTCTATATTTTCCTATCAGACCTACGACACCTTGCGATAGTCATCCATAATCAGATTGAGTTCATTCCTTACCTTCCTCTTGCATATTAGGGTTTTATTTCTACTAGTTCAATCATTTTAATAATTTTAGTCACTTCATATTACTTTAGTGCATTTATTTACAGCGTTTATGTCCTCCTAGATTAGATTAACTATTATTACATTTCCCCCATTTTTAGTTAATTTTAGTTAATCATTTTGGTGAACCCAACTTCTTATCATGGCTAAGCATAATCCTTTCCGAAACTCCACTTGTTCTCCAATTTGATAGCTTTGGTCATGCCTTTGTTGATACTCCTGTTGATCCTTTTGGGTATAGACCTTTTCCTTTGTTTATTCAACTACCATCTTCTAATATGGACCCTAAAGCTATAGATGACAATGTTGTTGCTTATCTATGTACTATTGACCCTGCCATCTTAGCACAAATCATTGAAGAGGCTCAAGCCCCTCTCCCTGATCCAATCATTACATATTCTACTATAACTGAACCACACGATGATTCACCTTCACATGTTTACTCTCCTATAGTTGATTCTCCTAATGCAATAATTGTCCCTACTTCTCCATCTTCTACTTTTGGACCACAATCTCTTGAAGCTCCGCATGACTCGGTCCCTACTATTTGTATGGTTGATGTGGTCCCCCATGATTCATCATTAACTCTTGATGTCACCAATGCCATGATACTTTATACAGGGTCTACTCCACAATATTCTCTTGCTTTACCTATTCCTTCACCACCTTTGCTTATTAATGAGTAATCGATTGAAGATGACATTCGCATGATAGACGTAGTTCCTTCCCCACTACATGTTACTACTACTATTATCATTCCATATCAGGGGCCTCTCCAATTCACATAAATCACTCTCTCATGCCCTTTAGTATGCCCACCATTCACTTATACTCTCTTCATGAATAATTCTTATTGGGAGCATATACCACTTGATATCTCCTGTAAGGCCACTGTATGTTCACATGATGGTCTCCTTCGACTTGGTTTTACATTTGAGGACCTCCATTCACCTTTATATGATCCACATTTATATCATGGATATGTTATTCTCACCACTGCGTATGGGCTTTGTGTTTTTCATCTCGTTGTCCACCTTGCATGTTACCCTACTCTCTCTCCACTTACTCTCGGCGCTTTTGGTTAGATTATATTGGAGGCACACTCGATCCGGCTCACATTGATATAGAATTTCCCATGCCCTTTGGTACTATGTGCATTTGTAACAATTCCTTTATTTTCTATTCACCCAACTTCACTATGTGGTATGCTCACGGATTTCCATTACCTCCCTTTATTGATGAACAATACACCATGACAATGTATGTATTACGCATTCACGGTTATTTGGATGACCAACCTCACACCTTCACTTATCAGGTCTCCCACGCCATTCAATATGACTTTGACAATGATAAAGATGATCTTTTAGATAATTTAGTTTATCCATTGCCTTTCTCCATTGATGACACTTCGCCACCGCACCAAATAGGTCCAATATTCACCGATTTAGCTGAAAGCTTTGGACCTCATAATCTCCTAACTCATACATCTCCATAGGACTCAATTATTCCTTACATACCTAATTCCAAGAGTAGTTCCATGCTATAGAATCTATGATTGCCTCTCTTATCACTGAAATTCAACAACTTAAGGATGCTTTTATATTACAAATTTATGCTAGTTCTACATCTCATATGTGCTCTATGACCGATACTTTCCACTTAACCAAAAATCAAGGCATACTATCACCTAAGCCTCTCATATTTGAACATAATACTCCAATGTACGACATTCTTATTCAGCTTCTTAAGCATCAGTTGATCACTTTACCGCCTACTCCTTATCATCCTTCCCGACTAGCACAATACCGTGGTCGTCCATATTGCCACTATCATCAAATATATGGACATCATGATAATGATTTGTACACTTTGTCACGAATAATTAAAGATCTTAAACATATGGGTCTTCTTTCATTTGCTACACAACCTTCTAATACTATCAATCACACACATTGGGCTCATATCTCTCGTGCATATCTAGCTAGTGTTGCTCAACCACCTCCTAAGCAACGCTCTTCTACAAACAATTCATCATCTCTTCACCCTTCTTCGACATCATCATGATGATCCTTTTCCAAATCATCAAACATATCACCATAACCACCCCCACCGCCTCATCACCACCGCATGTCACTACACCACATTCTTCATCTTACACTCATCCTTCAAATGCACATAGATTTCATTTGTCAGCTTCGCATTTATCTACCATACCACCGCTTTTAGATTATGGTTCTTTGTATTCCTCCTCACAGATGTCGATGGAGGACCTTCACCTTTCACTCTCATTGGTTAGTTCACCTACTTGGGGGGCATAGCACATTATGCACTCCCCCTCCCCTCATGTTTTCGCATAGTTACATAAGTCTTACATCACATCTTTCGTAGTTCTCATTTATTGTCCTTTCCTATAGGCATATCATATCATGCATCATAACACCGTCATTACCCGATGACGCACTCTTGTGCTTGATTCACACTTGACTATTGAGGGATTACCATTACATTGAACCCCACACACCACACCTTAGGCATTACACATTGCATTTCATCATACATTGTGTGTCATACACTCTTCATTATACACTTATTCTACATTATACTAGTCCTCATCTATGCATTAAATCCATTAAGGTATCTACACACTTAGTCACGGCATACATTGCACATTTCTACACATATATCACTATGTCGTAAGGATGGATGTTTAGTGCTAAATCATCATCCATCCTTACGGCATACATTGTGATGACTCTGGCCGAGGGGGAAAACAAAATGAACCTCATTTCATACACTTCCATACACTCAAGGGGCATGTTGCTCTTATCATTCCATCTTGCATTCCATTCCATCCATCCACAACATGTTGCATTGTCTTGGGGACATTTACTCTTGTTTACTAGTATTTTGCATGATCACTTTACTACACATGTTAGATTGATTTCTTATATGTCATTATCTATATCATACACACATGCGCATTCATGCCTTTGTTTAGTGTGATTACAGATACAAGACTCTTACACGCGGCATGGATGTTCGCCTTCTACCCTTCCTATACTGGTCATTGGGGGCATCCACATTCATCTCATATAGGTGTTATTGTTTCATTTTGTACTTAGCATCTTACATTATTTGATCATACACGCTTTGACATATTGGTTATTGCTCTAACATGTTAATGGGTGTTCCATGTGTAACACTTGTTTTGTAGGATTATGTCTCCATGACTCCTTGCTTATTTTTTTCTACTTGTCTTCCATTATTTGCCATTGTATGTGGGCTTTGCCCTATGTTTGTGTGTACACTTGTTCGTTGTTTGCAGCCATGATGACCTTGCGTGTCTTGCGACATTGTGAGTGATGTCCCATGTTTACAACCCACTTTGTGTGGCTTACTTGTTTCTTGCATGTTTACACTATTGTGCTTGGTAGTTCTTACATTATCTGTGTCTTTTACACTTATCTTATTGCATGCATGTGTTTTCATACTAACACTTGTTTTGGCTAGCCATCCTTTTTTGTGCCTTGGTTTCTACCAAGTGCAACCCCTTTCCCCCTTTAGGTAAAATTTACAGAGTTTAGAGTGTGGTATGTCCTCTTTTGGGCCCACATTCTCCTATCAATGATTATGCATGCACCTCCAAAGAGGGGGCATCGTTGAGGGTTTACATACTAACACAACGTATTTACACCAATTCAGTATAATGTACTTTCCGCCCTTAGCATTGTGGTTTTACATATAGCGAGTGGGTTCAGACCAATCTACGAACCCCATACACAACGGATTTTATAGGACATGGTGTCCTTAGCATTTTTGGGAAGTAGTTACAGGCTTGGAGGTTATAGTGGGTGTGCCTCTCTACACTACGCTTTGGCCAGTGGCGTCGAATCACCCAGAAAACCAGGATAGTACAAATATCTCTTTACACACATTTCAAGTAGAGGAGGTTAGAGCCTTGATGACACATAGCATTTCCTCCCTACACTTCTTCAGCCAGGGTGGCATGAGATCACCTTAAAAACTCCCAAAGAATACAGAATATCCTTCTCGCACCCTTTCTCTCGACATGGATCAGGTGCACATGTTCCATTTACACTTTTCATTTCACATATTTTACATTTGTGTATTTTACACACATGCGTATTTTACATAACATTTTTACATACATACATATTTGACTACTTGATTATTTTCTCCTTGTAGGTCCAGTCGTATGAGAAACAAGTAGTCAAATTGGGGGCAACAACAATGACAACAACAACAACATTTTGTGATGGCACATGCCTTACTAACCATGTAGGTACATTACACACCGCAACAGCTACACACGCATTTCGCCCTAGGTTCACTCTCATCACTTTTTATATGCACATTTTTCATCTATAGTTTCCACGTTCCTCCATATTTTTATCATTCCACACTTTTGTCTAGTCCTTCAACACGTTTTCTACTACACTCTACATGGATATCAGGTACGCATCTCTATCTACTTTATGTTACCGAGATTTTCGCTCACCAACATAAAGTGGGGGAAAAATTTAGTCAAAAATCATGCACTTTAGGCATTATTTAGCTCGGTCTCATACTACTATTTAGAAGGTTCTTAAGTGAAGAAAGTACTAATTAATCCCACCTTTTGGCCATCTTGTTTATCTTTTGTTTCATCATTCCCACACATTTTTATATGCATGCCCAACTATTTCAGTAATTTCCCGTTGTTTTAGCCTAAATTGGGGAACCCAGGCCTTTATTAGGTGCCCTGGGCACCGCGATCCTTATTTTACTTTCCCGCCTCCTTTTGGGCTCTTTCTAGCCATTTTTCATCCTTATCTTTTTCCTAGTCGGCCATGTCGGATTAATTATGAAATTAGAGCAAGAGAACCCTATAAATATAAAGTTATGAGACCATAATGAGGGTCCTAGCATCATTTACTACTATCACTCCATCTAGAGTTGCATCACTTACATCCACATACTTCCATGCATCAAGGTTAAGAGATCTACATCAACACACACTTCATAAGGGGAGGGATTCTATTCTATTCCATGCACACATACTATTACATTTTCTACATTTAGTTATTTCTCATGCCTCACAAAGTGAGACTATCACAAGAGCATCTAAGGCACGACATGCACACATACCAGAACTACATTTGGGTCTGAAATGTAGTGCAACACTTAGTTTAGTAAGCCCACTATTGTGGCAGTTGAGGTCATCCGACCCATTCATTTGCATATTTTATTTTTAGGGTTTTGATACTTCTCTTGTCTCTTACAAGTATTCAACTTCATCTTGCTACATTCGGTACATTCGGCATAGTTCAACGAATCTAGTGTGACATGCAGCGAAGGTTACAAAGCATCTTCCGACCTAGAAAGAACCAGTTCGATCTTTTCAGAGACCAGGGGCACCACAGAGTGCCCCAAGAGTACCCTCTCCTGGGAACTCCAGTCTTCTCAGATCCTCCAAATCCACTCTTTTCAAGACCTTTGTGCGGTTTGTTCTAGCTTCCTTATTTTCCTATCAGACCTACGACACCCTATAACAATCATCCATAATCAGTTGAGTTCATTCCTTACCTTCCTCTTACATATTAGGGTTTTATTTCTACTAGTTCAATCATTTTAGTCACTTCATATTACTTTAGTGCATTTATTTACAATGTTTATGTCCTCCTAGATTAGGTTAATTGTTATTACATTCACCCATTTTTAGTTAATCGAAATGATTAAACCTTTTAAAATGAGGAAAATGGTGTTGGGAGTGATGGAGGAAGAGATAGGTCTAGAAAATTTGTACAAAGCATAATAATGGTAATGGGTATCTGAAACATATTTTGTATTTGCATGAAAATGGATCGTTTTCTCTCGTACACGTGATTTGTTTAAAACCGGTGGCTAATTGAGAGGAGTGTGAAAATGGTAAAAAGGGTATAAGAGAAAATGGGTAAGGAGTTACTTGATGAAATTTTGTAGGATGAATGTTGGGATAAATGGGTCCTCGAAAAGTTTAATAGTAAGGATTTATTTAGATAAATGTGTATTTTATGCTCAAAATGCAAATTTGGAGGGCTAGAAGGTAATAGTGAGGTCTAGAAGGAGTTAGAGTGAAAGATAAGTGTTGAGACTTATTCAAGTACATGGACATTGTTTTTTGGTGAAATAGGACAAGTGTGGAGTGATTTCAAACTTTGAATCAGTTGTATATAGTTTTTGTTGAAGAAATGCAAGTTTTGGGCTTTGAGAAAAAGTGAAAAATTGGATGGATTTTGAATGTTGTTTACAAATGATTATTATAACAATGTGATTGGTTGTTGAATTTCATATCCTCTACGTTATTTGGTAATATATGGGAGGATAAAATGGAAGAAATAGAGAAGTTGATGAAGTATAGAAAATAAAATAGAGATGTCAAGGAAACAAGCATTGTGGGTTGAACAAGAGATTAAGGAGCTTAGGAAAGATATGGATAAGTTAGGAGAACTGATAGAAGTTGTAAGCATGATGAGAGAGAACATTTTAATTGGTTTTTTGATGAAGAGAGGATTCAAGTGGCTCGTAAAGCTACTTGTAGAGAAAAGTCAAAAATAACAGTTGAGAAAGATGATAATAAAAGAAGAGGAGTAGAAGAAGATAGAGAATAGGATGAGAAAACAAGAGCAAGAAAGGGTCAAGATAGTTATACATGAAGAAACTCGGGATTTGGATGAAGAAGAGGTAATTGCAAAAATTTTATCTTGTCTTAAAGAAGAATAAGAAAGTGAATAAGTGCAAGAAAAGAGAAAAGAAGACAAAGAGCTCGTTGATTTAACTTCTCAAGAGGCTCAAGGGCCTCCAAGTTTTAAATCTGATAGTGTCTTTGAATGTGTGAATTTAGGTATATAAAGAGAAGAAGAAAAGGTAAGAAATGATTCCTTAAATGGATAGATGAAGAAAAAGAATGAAATAAAGAAAAAATAAGAAGTTTGTGAACAAGTGCAAGTTCACTATAGATCATTAAAGAGTGAAAGTGCAACAATTAGTGTGATGAGAGGATCATTGAGAGATCTCAAAAACATGTGGACCTAGTTAAGTGGAGCAAATGAGGTCAAAGCTAAGGTAAATGTTAGAGAAACAAGGGAAAATGATGAAGACAATGAGGATGAAGGTGAGATGAAGATTCAAGAGGAATAAGTAAGCCAATAATATGATAATTTGCAGAAAGCAATGTATTGTGCTCTTAGCAGAGGTAAAGCAACAAATTAATGAAGAAGACAAGTTGACAGGAAGAGAAGACAAGGAAAGGACTATTTTTGCATTCTAATGTGGATTTTAGCTTTATTTGTGCAAGTGTAGATCAAGATGTGAATGAGAAAGATGAAGAAAAACATGACATGGATGAGGAAAAGCAAGTGAACCAAGAAGAAGAGGAAGACAAAGATGAAGAAAGAGAAAGAGTGAAGTAAGAAAGTGACAAAGCAAGAAATCAAGCAAGTAAGGAGAAGGCCAAAGAGAAAGAAGAAACATGAAACTAAGCTTAAGAGAAGCAAAATGGAAAGAAATTCCAAGAAGCAAAAGAATTGGAAGAAGAGAAAGAAAACAAAATTAAGCTCAAATCTCTCCTCCTAGGGAATATGATGCGGGATCATCATTGTAGATAGTTAATTTTTATTTTGTTTTATCTTCCTAGGTGTGTGTGGATTACATTTAGAGGTTTTGTAATGTATTTAGTTCATTTGGACTCATCTTGTGTGTAATAAGAGGTTTCCTCCAAAACCTCAAGTTCGAATCTTCAAATTCTCTTGTTAGGGGTTCTTAAGCTTAGGGGTTACAAAAGTATTTTATATAGTGTTATTAGAGTCATTCAAGGGAGATAAAAGGGTCATATAACATACTCTTCACTTAGGATATGAATTCATGACCTTAACTAAGGCATAAACCCTCTTTGGTTAGATCATGCATGGTTGGGGTTAATGAGTGAGAACCCTTACTACCACATTCTTGTAATTTGTATGAAGGAATTCAAATGATAATGGGGGAACGGGGTGAGTGTAGGTGGAGAGGAAGAGTGTGATCTCTATTTTTGAGCCGTGAAGACTCTAGGAGCTTTGTATTCTTCATGTATAATATATTAAAAGCTTCTTGATATACGATAAAATTGTGTATCATGGTTTATTATAGTCTAGTGTTTGATTATAACGAATGAATTCCCTTATAAACAATGAATATTCTAGTGTTGTAGGTGTGTGAGGAGGATACAATCAAGATAGAGTCTTGAAAATGATAGTGTGAAGGCACAGTCTTAGGTGTAAGGTAAGAAACTTTAAGTAGAGGTAAGAATGTAATTTGGACATTAAATAAGGAATTAGATAAATGTTAAATGAAGGGAAATCATTTTAAAGGTACTAGATTTAGTGAATTAATACCATGGGAAGATAAGATTTTGATGTTGTAAACTATACTCTTGCATGATAATCTGTGAAGGTGTCTTGACTGGTAGAGTTGGTGAACAATTTAAAGAGTGGGATTAGAGAAAAAATAAGTTCATTCATACATGTTTGTCATCGGGATAGAATTTGAGGGGGAAGTATCAAGAGATACATGGCACTAATAGATGGTCTAGGAACTACAAGTGATAAACTAAGTTTGAATGGAGACAAAATATTAAGTTAAGAATAAAGAACAAAGGTCTAGAGTAAAGAAGCTTGATTATACAATCTTGCTTGTGGAATTGTTGATGAATGATGAGTTTTAACTCTGTCAATGGATGAAGTACTTGGTTGAGTTTTTTCAAGGATTAAAAGAAGGGAGAGAGTCATCAATGTTAAGAACATTTTTTTATCAGCCAAAAAAGAGGCTCCGGGCATCACTATTTTAATATATTTAATATAGAAAAAAACCATGTAAACAAGGAGAGTTCAAGTTACAGTAGGAACCATCAATGATGGTTTGCTATAGTAGAGATTACATTCAACAACAAAAAAACTTATAGTCTACCAAATTTTCCTACATCTCTTTAACATTATTAGTAGCAATAGCCTTCCCTTTATTCTCACTCGTCTTTTTCTCCATTTCACCATTATAAATCCCTTTCATGCAAGCAGAGAGGATGGAAGGAAACTAATAACATCTCGTTTAAAAACCTACCTCGACACCTTACCAAATATGTTCACATGCATCTCCTAGATATTGCACTAAAGGTAGGTGAGTTGTAGTAATTATTCACTACCTTCATTAATAGAAGGTGAGGCCAGCTCATCAGCCACATGAGCAGCCGAGCTCATCCCATCTTCTTTAATTATTATACCTATCTTTTCCATTATTTCCGCCTTGCCTAATAAAAGGGGTCCACTAAATTTTAGATCCAACACAAATTGGCGAGGTGGTCAACAGCCTTGTTAGCTTCTCTAGGGATGTGAGAGATTTGCATACCATTGAGAAGTCTAAAACAATTTTCAACAATGAGGTGAAGGTTCCAGTACCTTTCCTGACCAATTTTAGCAACCTTAATGATTATTAGTGAATCTCCTTCTATCAGTAGATTTTCCCACTGCTTGTCTTTGGCAATTTGTAATCCTCTCCACAATTCTTTGGCTTTGAGAAAAATTGTTGGTGCAAACACCCCATGCTTCGCAAAAACTAAGGATGGGAGCTTTATGAGAGTCTCTGAAGATGTCACGAGTGCCGCCTTCCCGGGTTGCCCCTAGAGGCACCATCGAAGTTAAATTTGACATAGTTGTTGGGAGGGAAATACCATTTGGATTGTCTTTTCCCTATTATTCTACTCCAACCCCTTTATCATGGAATGTCAAGAAGAACTTTGAACAAAAATACAGTTAAGAATTAGCCATGTCTTGGACTGAGACGTTTAAACCTAGAATTATGAGGTCAAGTAAACTGTATATGGAGAAGAGTGAGCATTTTAACCTTCTTCCAAGCATGCTTAAGGTACCAAGGTATGTGGTTATCTAGTAATGGAAGAGTAACATGATGAAAAAAATAAATTAATTAGAAACCCTTGTTGGTTCGGGGTATACCTTGTTATAGGCTTAAGGAAAACATGAGTTTATAAGCATGATTGAATGCAAGGGCAAGCTATTATAACTCACAAGACTTGATGAATTATGTGGAACCATGATGGTTGAAGGAATACTAGATAGAGGCATGATTATCTATTAAGAGATACTAAGTGATGAATAGTGTGCATGCATGTATAGAGTGTAGGGTGTGAGACTAAGATCATCTCAAGGAAATGATGTAAACGAATTATGAGATCAACTAGTTGTCAAGTGGCATAGAATGAAAAGTGATGAGTGAGTAAATGGGACCTAAATATATACTGATAGGTTCTAAGTACATCTCAAAGCAAGAAAAAGAGTGAAACTCTTCGGAGTGACCGCCATGTTACAATTTGGGTAGTGACATGAAGAATAAACTAGTTTTATTTTATTAAAATATCATGAGGTGATGGCTAAGAGAATGAGAAAAGTGAAAGGATTAGGAGAATTCCAATGAGATGAAAATATAACTAAGGTGGTGAGAAAAATCCTAAAGAGGAGGAACTCAGAGTTAAAGAACTACTTGTGCAAGAATGAACAAGAACCTAGAAGGTCAAGATTTGAAAACTTGACAAGTTGAAGAGTTAAGAATATATAGACTTGATGAAATATTGAACATGTTATACATAAGGGATTAAATGTGTGACAAAGGTTGAAGACATTGAAAAGGTACAAAGTTTTGTTTAGCCCTTGAAACCCTAAGAAGCTATAATTAACCTAAGTAGTTATAGGTTGAAAAACTAGCAAGAAAGGAGATTTGAGGTGAAAGAACCTTAATTGGAGATTGAGAAAAAATTGAATTAGTTGATGTAAGGTGTACTTCAGGTTGGAATATATTATAAATGATGAAACCCTAAAAATGGCTTGTAAACCCTAGATAGGCCTAAAGAAGCCCTTAAAAATGAGGAAAATGGTGTTGGCGGTGATGGAGTAAGAGATGGGTACAAAAATTTATACGAGATCATAACAAGGGTAATGAGTATATGAAACTTATTTTTACATTTTAATGAAAGTAGATAGTTTTCTATGTTCACAAGTGATTTGTCCAAATCCATGGCTAATTGAGAGGAGTATGCAGAAACAATAAAAAAGGTATAAGAGAAAATGGGTAAGGAGTTACTTGATGAAACTTTGTAGGATTAATGTTGGGCTAAATGGGTCATCAAAAAGTTTACTAGTAATGTTTTATTTAGAGAAATGTAGATTTTATGCTTAAAAATGCAAATTTGAAGGGCTAGAAGGGAGTAGTGAGGTCTAGGAGTTAGAGTGAAAGAGAAGTGTTGAGACTTATTCAAGCACATGGACATTTTTGTTTGGTGAAATAGGACAAGTGTGAAGTGATTTAAATCTTTGAATTAGTTGTATATAGTTTTTGTTGAAGAAATGCAAGTTTTGGGCTTTGAGAAAAAGTGAAAAATTAGATGGATTTTGAATGTTGTTTGCAAATGATTTTTCTAACAAGTGTGATTGGTTGTTGATCTGTCATAGCCTCTACATCAAACATATAGGATAAATTTGGAATCCTCCAAACTGTTTGACATAATTCCTAAAAGAAATATGGTCAAAGGACCATTTACCATCAGATGGGCTTTGCGTGGCATGGTGATGGTGGGTGGTGGCACTGAATATGCGGTGAATTGGTATTCAACCACTTAGTAATGAATTGTGGGGTATGAATTCTCACCTTCAAAATTCATTTCCTTTCTAGCTAATTTTTGGCCTACCAATGAGCATAGTTATCCAAAGAATATGAATTTCATCCGGACTCTAACATCCTTTAGGGAGCAAGAATGGAAGTTAAGTTGTTGCATGCTTGTGGTTATTACAATACACTAGAAGACATGTATGTAAATTTGGAAATATGTTTTGGCATGTGCGTTGTCTAAAAAATGACCAAAAGAAATATGGTCTCATTAAATACAATAATTACGAAATATGTGTAAAATAGGTATGGATTTCCTTTTTCTCTCTTACACTAAATCACACTTTTGTTGTTTCCTATTGTTGAGATTGTAAAATGTTTTGATTAGCGAGATAATGGAACTAGAATGAATGATACAACCTTTACCTTTTCTAAAAACATTTTTAAAACCTTAAAAAAACATCGGGATTTGTGTGCATGGAGTACTGCACTCCAACCGTACCACAACCCAAAACTTATAACATGTTTCTCTGCCAACCCATGACACCATGAAGGACATTATCCAAGATGATGAACTCATTTGATGCATTAACGAGACATAATTTTAATACCTCTTAACATTTCAATCACCTTTCATGACATCACCGTTTTAAGAAAACACGGTCGGTTTTGACTTACAACTGTCACTTCAATTGGGTGAAAGAGAAAACCATCACCACCTACCTATGGAATGTCAATAGGAGAATTAAAAAAACTCTTCATTCCACAAAATTCTTTCGGAGCTTAGTTTTACAAGTGGGTTTTGGGTCCCACTGGTCGTTGTGTGAGAGGAGTGTTTGACGCCTTTACGATAATCACCCCCAAAGTTTCCTCAGAATTTGATCCCTTTTCATCGTAATCGAATCTTGTTGAATTTGATGAATTATCTATCGACAAGCGGGTAAATAAGAACCAACAAAATTTATTCTCGAACTTAAATGATTATTTTCAAGAAATGGTTTATAAAAATTTAGCCATTTTAGTCATTTTTGCAAACTTGCAACTTTAGCTAGAAAATCATTTCGACGGTCCCATTTGACTTATAAGCGTGTGTGAGACCTTTTAATATTGTCACAATATCTGCAGTAGAGTATGATTTGATCAATTACTTTGTATGAATGGATTTCAAAAATTATGATGTTTTCTCTCTCCTCCCTCTTCTCTCTGGAAATTGTTAGGAAATTTTGGTTGGTCTTGAAAATGTAAATGGATTGAAAAATAGATAGATTTGAAATGAAATGAATACAAAATGTAAATGGTTGTGATATTGTGAATAGAAAATAAAATGTCTCCTAGTATTTCTCTCTCTTCCTTACTCTCTCTCTAGAATTGAAAAAGAAAAGTGCAAATGAATGTGGAAGTGTGAATGTGTGAGGAAATGTTCTCTCTCTCCCTATCTCTATCTCTCTCTACTCTTTGTTTGAAATTTCTTGAAATGATGGATGTGTTGGTTTATGCTCGAGTGTAATGGTTTTCTATACCAGTCCTAGGGTTGACCTTACGTTGGTTGTAAGTACTCCATATAATATGGATTAAGAGTGTGATATATTGTAATTAATGAGATGACATTGAAATGTTGTACATTGACATTGAATGTAAATGTTAAATGAAAGTGAATTAAAGAGAATGCATTATATAAATTAGTGTGTTGAAAACATTGTTTCTCTTAAACTTCTATGTTTTAAGAATTTTGCTTAGAAAACTATGTCGGCTATATCTACTTATGTTTAAACTAACCTATCAACATTACTAGGTGTAACCCAATGAATGTCGGACCATACATTTAGAAATAATGTTAACTTAATTATTAAGGAATATAGTTAGTAATGTAAATTTGTAAAAATTGTAATATTTACTACATGGTTCCATTTCCTTTTTGGATTTACATGTTGTACTTATGGTCTAAACATTTAAAATAATCATTACCATGTTAATTATTGAAGTTCATTCATAAAATTCATAATGTTTTGTATAAACTTATCATACTTAGCTATCGAAATGAAACGTAATCTTATCCCTTGTCATTCCCTCCCTCTCAATAGAGTCATGCCCCAATTTTGGAAAAACCCTAACTTCCTAAGAAAAACTTTACCCTCGAAGTCATCTTCTTATCCTAAACCTAAGACAAATCTTACAAAGACCATTTCCTTAAGTACCTTTGTGTGAGGAAATGAATAAACTATGTGTACCCTATCACATTTGGTGTGAATATGACCATCATTTCTATTTGTCAAAGGTTTAATCACTTCATGGGTAAGTTTTAATCCTTAGGTGTGTTGTTATCCTTGGCACATGAGCGTGTAACTCACACCTTATGAGGATAGTTTGGGGTGTTTTCACCTATTATTGAACTCGATGAGAGATATAAGCTGATGCGAGTGCATTATATGTGTCGATTAACCTCGCACTAAACTTTTGTGTTTGAGCTCATTTAATCCTCATAGATAAAAGTGTCACCTTGGCAAGTATATCGAGAATGCCTTGGGTTACACGAATGTCAGACGCCTTAAGGATATTTGATTACTCTAAGTTTTGCCTTATAGTAGGGTGTAGACCCCTTTGAGTGTTAATGAAATTAATAAATTGTGGGCCTCTTATGAGGATATTGGTGAAAGAAACTTTAATTTATGTTTAACCCAACAATCGAAATAGTGCCTTTGAAGGCATTGAAACATGTAAGGTGAATTTAAGTTCTCACTTATAATATGTGTTTAATGTTTGGGTTGGTTAATAACAATAAAATGGCATGTTTCACGTGGGACCACACTCCCTAGAATATTGAATCCACGAGTGGTAAAAATGATGTTATATGAATCATAATTTTTCTAAAATGATGTTGATACGAGATCAAAATAATTATGTAAATGTGATAAAAACAAGAGTAAATAAGATGATATTTTGGAACAAATGTTATAATAGTCATATACACCTTGAATGATGCCAACACGACTAAAATGCTTTACATGATCTTAAAACAAATGAAAATTATGGAATGCACCATTAGTGATCAAACATTTTAATAAATGGGAAACATGTAATATTTAAGGAATGGTCATGTGTTCCATACACACAACTGTGGTTCAAAAAATGATGTTAAATGATTAAATTTATCTCATGGGAAATTTGAATTAATTCACATGTGTACTTTTTTGAAAATCCCCCTCTTCTTATTTTGTCTAGTGGTCTTTATATTATTTGGTGTTATGCTCATTTGAGTGCATGTGGTGTTAGTTATTGTTAACCCATTCATGAGATTATGCGAAGAATGAATTCTATTATCATTTACCTATGTTTAATACAAGAATTATTTCATTCAGGAAAATTCAAGATGTGAAAGATTTGTATAGTAATGGTTATAAAACTTCACTTCTTCTCTTTTTTAAATTAGAATTTATTGTTCTATCTTTCCATCGGATGATGGGATATACGCATTTTATTTCTCATTTGAGTAGTAATGTGGTTTTCTTATATGTCATGTACTTGTTTGGTACTCATTGTGGGGCTAACAAGCATATTTGTGTGTATGGGGGAAGGTAGGGTCATTATGGAGGTATAAGTAGTGGTAAAACCAAAGTAAACCTTGTGTGAACTTAAGGAGGAACCAAAGGTATGTGGGCTTTGTTCTAGTGGAGGGATAAGTGGGTTTTGAATAAACCAGGTGGAGGGATAAGTGATAATGCATTATTATTTGTTACTTGGAGGAACCAAAAACTTATGCCCCATACCTTAGTGGAGCAATAAGTGGTTTGGAATGACCCTAGTTCCCCTTGTAAGCCATTGAAGGCTTGGTAGCGCATACCAATGTTTTTGAATGTTCATAGTCCTCTCTCTTTCAAGCCTTGTATGAAGGCTTGATATGGTGATACATATATGATGAAATGTTACTTTCACACTCTCTTATTCTAATCCTTTTTGGACTTTATTAGTTTCTCATTATAATGTGTGTGCATTGATTGATGATTTTTATTTCTTGTATGCATGAGTATGTTATGTATGTGTGTATGTTTTGGAATTACATTTCCAAAGGTGGAGGATAAGTGTTATCATGGTGTGTGGGGTTTCTTATTTATTTTTGGGATGAAACAAAGGTTGGTGAGACTAGTATTAGTGGAGGGATAAGTGCAGAGGGATAAGTGCGGAGGGATAAGTGCGGAGGGATAAGTGTGTTTTCATACATGGTTACATGATTACTTTAGAGGAACCAAAGGCTAGTCTCCCTTCCTTAGTGGAGGGATAAGTGGAATTATTGACACCATTTCCCTTGAAAATCCATGTTATTATTACTCCAAATTAAGGGATTTTTTAAAACAAACACCTTAAATAAAAATATTCCTTCGATGATGTTCATTACACAACAATTAAATCCAACATAATTAATTTTTTACAATCCATCTAATAATTAACGATAACCATGTGTAGTTATAAGGGTCAATTATATATACATGTTCCCCATTAATTCACTCTAACCGAGTGAGTATAACTTGTATAATATTGGTTGAACCATTTTAACAAGTCTTGAACTATGTGCATCTCCTAAGTGTCAACCTAGAAATCAGAAAAACTATATTCCATCCTACATCGACACATCAAGATAGGAAAATGGCGGTGTAAAGTGTATCAATTAGTTACACTACTTTGGCCAAAGTTTTAAGCATTTCTTTGCAAGCGTAGTTTCATGTTTATACACCGAACAATGAAATTTATTTTCGTCGCCAGTAAAACAATCTCATCACGAGCTTATCGGATCTCATTTTGTTGTACGAAGTTAAGTTTCAATTTTGAAGTTGCAGGATCAAGACCCAATATTCCAATTGAGAGGATCTCATTGGTCACATCTTAATATCCCTATAGGAAAGGTAATTATTACATAATTACTTACGTCGATATGCATCTATTATCTTTCCCATAGCCACCCTAAGATGGAAAAGATAAGAATCGGTCGATGAGAACGTTGTATCATGATATCTACACTTCAAAAACCATTTAGTTATACTTTTAAGGTAAGTAAATGAATTCATGTTTATGATAAGTTATTTTGTATCTCAATACATAATCCATTTCTCAATAGAAGTGTATAGTAACTCATCGAGTTACTACCTTTATAAGTACCTTTATCGTACTTATTATGACATAGATATGTCAATATACGATGATTTATTTGACCTTGTTACACATAAATTAATTCATTATATAACTATTGAAAATAGTACATATGTGTATATGTTGATATTTAATCATAATAGTACACTTTAATGAGGTACAACTATACCATAACATTATGTTCGATATAATGTTTCCATAACGTGTTATGCTCACTAATGACGTATTTGTTCATCCATAATGACACTATAGGAACATATATAATTTCACAAAAATATTCGTAATCTTATGCTTATGTATTGTTGTTAAAACATAACACTTCGTACACCTATATATCTCGTGAAAATCGTTATAATGCATATTCATTCATTCAAGATAAAACAAAAATATGTATATCATCATAGCATAATTTCATTCACTTTTATTCATCCCCTGCTATAAAACAACATTATAATAGTTCCATATTTCTCAAACATGATATTCAAACAACAAGTATTTAATTAATATTTAATAAAGATAGTCCATGTTTCTGAAATAATATCAATAGATATTCATAATAGTATAATAGGCCAATTTCCTAATTCATCTTGTGAAATATAACTTTCGCGTTACAATTAAATATAATTACAAACAATAAAACAATATGAAACAAATTATAATCAATCATCACATGACGAATCATGCGTATCAATCCAATAAATCACTCCACCATGCACACCGTAGAGAGAGAAAATCATATACATTGCAGTTCATGACTGGCATGAATTATCCACTCATATTCATGTTGCTTTAATTTGAAATAAAATAATATGATAAGGTTATCTTAAGTGACAACTCACAAACTTCATAATAAAATATTTAATTATGCATATCAATAATCAAATGAAGTGATAACTCATAGTGTAACTATGTTTCCAACAACCAAGAATCCAACTAAAAATATTGTCATAGACTTGTTAAATTAAATAACCGATAATGCAATTTATTTTATCAATATACAAGATCAAAACCTTATCTCAACAATAGTCAATCCATGTACTATGACATATATCATCCGAGTAAAACAAATGAAATTTAGTTAATGCACTTGTTTATTCCATCTTGAATGTCATAGCTAATCAATTACATAGACTATCTAAACAATCCCTATTCGATCCAAAATAAATGCTTAACAACCTCTTGAAAATTACATAAGAGATGGAATTAGCATCACCACAACAAGGATTTATTCCATATTAATACCATCTATCAAGTTTTAATTATAGTCCATACCTTAACATTCACACTTGTTATGCAAAGAGAGAGATCATTCATTCTCCAATAAACAAATAAGTCCATTATTAAGTATAGGAACATGAATCGCTCTTCTAAGAAAAGGACATCATAAGTAAAATAATTAATTCCATTCTTCTCGATTTGGGAATGAATCATCTAAAAAAATCTAGGCCTTTCAGATTTGAAAAGATGTGGTTAGACCACCCGGATATTTACAACAAGATTCCAAGAATGGTGGGATATCCAGGTTCATGGGGTTGCTAGCTTTAGATTGTGTTTTAAACTGAAGCACATCAAAAGTAATCTTAAAAGATGGAACAAGGAGACTTTTGGAAATATTTTCCAGGAAAAAAGTAGAATTGCTTGAAGATCTCAGAAATATTGAGGAACTTATGGAGAATGTTGGTCTTAATCCGGTTCTCAAGGATCAAGAACAAAAACTCTGCTGATTACCATGGAATTCTAGCTAAAGAAGAGGTGTATTGGAGACAAAAATCTAGGGTCAAATGGCTTAAGGAAGGGGATAGGAATACTAAATTCTTCCATTTCTCTGCTACTTCTAGAGCCAATATCCTAAAGATTAATGAAATAAGAGGTGAAAATGGGGAGTCATTTACGGATAGCAGGGACATCAATGCCTCTATAATAAATTACTTCAAGGAGCTCTTCAATCGGGGAGGTCGAAGGAGTTGGTTCAGAACAAATTCTTGGATCTTTTTCAGAAAGTAATCACCCCTCTTGAGAATAGAGATATTTTAAGGAACCCCTCGAAGGAGGAAATTTGTTTCATGATCTTTGATATGGAACTTGATAAATCTCCAGGGCCAGATGGCTTCCCGCCTTTTTCTTTCAAAAATTTTGGGAGGTGATTAAACACGAGGTCATTGAAATGGTCCAAGAGTTTTTCAACAATGGTCATCTCTTGAGGCAAATGAATAACACTTTTATTGTCCTGGTGCCGAAAATTGCTTTGGAGCCAAGGAGGTTAAGGATTTCAGACCTATAAGCATGTGTAACAGTAGTTGTAAAATTCTTACTAAAATCATAGCTGGGAGGATGTAGATAGTTCTTCCCAACTTTATCTCTGGGAATCAAGGGGCTTTTGTTCTGGAAGGCAAATTATTGATAGCATTATTGTGATTCAAGAAGCCATCCACTCCATTGAAAGCTTTGGAAGATCGGCTATGTTTCTCAAGTTGGATATGCATAAAGCCTTTGATAGGATTAATTGGTCTTTCCTCTAGACCATCCTGTTAAAGGTGGGTTTTGATAACTTTTTGGTTAATATGATTATGACATGCATTTCCACCGCCAGTTTCTCGGTACTAGTCAATGGAAAACCGGAAGGTTTTTTCCAAGCTAGTAGAGGGCGAGACAAGGTGATCCTCTCTCACCTTTCCTCTATGTCATAATGGTTGAATCCTTGAGTAGAATCTGTCAACTTGCCATGGCTTCCAACTACATCCAGGGTGTTAAAATCTCAAATGGTCTTCCCTCTATCTGTCTCAATCAGTTTGTGGATGATAATTTTATGATGGGTAAGGCCTCTGTCCATGAGGCCTCAAATTTTAAGGAGGTTCTTAATGATTATGAATAGGTTTCGAACAAATGGTTAACTTCCATAAAAGTGATGTCTTTTTCATAAATGTGGAGAATCAGGTTCAAGCTAGATTAGCTTGCATCTTGGGTTACAAAATTAAACATTTTCCATATTCTTATCTAGGTATGCCCCTGATCCATAAGAAGCCTGACCTCATAGTTTGGAATGCTCTATTGGATAGATTTAATAGTAAACTCTCATCTTGGAAGGGTCTCTTGCTCTCTCAAGCTAGTAAGATTCAACTGCTCCAAAGCTCCCTTCAAGGCATTCCCATTTATGTGATGTCTCTTTTCATGCTCCCTGCTAAAATTAAGGAAGCCTTAGAGAAAATCCAAAAGAGGTTCCTCTGGATGGGAGTTGGTGAGAAGTTCAAATTTCCTCTTGTGGCCTGGGATAAAGTTACTAAACCTAAGCTATGTGGAGGATTGGGGATAAAAACATTTCTCTTATGAATAAGGCCTTAATTTCCAAGGTTGGCTGGAGGATTGCTAGAGAGGAAGGTCTTTGGGTGCAAATTATAAAGATGAAATATTTGTGGAATATAGGCTAGAATGGAATCCTTTTTTAACCAAAATAACCTCCCTAGAGGGTCTTTTTTCTGGAATTCCTTTGTGGCCTCTAAAGAAATCTTATCCAAAGGTACGATTTGGGAAATTGGAAAGGGCTCTAGAATTAGTTTTGGTTCGATAATTGGCTTGAGGATTCCCCCTTAGCTAACTTGGATTTCTGGAAAGAAGTTGCTCAGTACTACAAGGAATCTGGAAAATTTTGGATTCAGGACTTTTGGATCCAGGAAGATTCTATCAGATGGGAAATCATTGAGCCTCCTCTAGATTTTGATGGCAACATCCAACCTTTCTAGGTTCTCAACAATAAACTTAAGGCTTTCCACATCCCCATGTTCTAAACATCAAATGGAAAGAAGAAGAATCTGGAAATTTCTCGGTTAAATCAGCCTACATGTCAAATTTCAAGAATGATTTGCACAAGGACTATTGGGGTAAACTCTGGGTGAAGGATCTCACCCCAAAGATTAATATATTTTTCTGGTTGGTGACCAGAATAAAATCCTGACTGTGGACAATCTCAAGAAAAGGGGAATGAAGATTCCCAATAGATGTTCTCTTTGTAAGAAAGAGGAGGAAAATGTCAACCATCTCCTCCTTCATTGCTCCTTCTCCCATGTTGTCTTTGCTACTATTTTGGATCTGTTCAATATCCAATGGATCCTTCCCTTGACAATTGAAGATTGTTGCTTTCAATGGGAGAGCCCTTTCCATTTTCCTATCTTGATTTGGGCCTAGAATATTGCCCTCCCTCATTTTTGGGGGTTTATGGAAAGCCAGGAATGATGGTATCTTTCGCGATCAGAAAGCTCTTCTCTCGAAAGTTAGAAGAATTTTTTTGAATGCCATAAAGGAAAACATTAAACTCTTTAAAGGTAAAGTCAAGAAACCTGCTGAATAGTGAGCAGACAGTTCTTGACAAGTTCGCCTTGGTTCAGGTGGAATTACACATTCCTAAAAAGAACTCCCAGTTGGAATAGGCCTGGGGGAAATGTTGTTAAGTTAAATTTTGATGGATCCTCAAAAGGGAATCCAGTCCTATTGGGGAGAGGGAATTCTAAGGAACAGTGAAGGAGATTGGTTGTTTACCTACGCGGGTCCATTAGGTCGCCAAACCAACAACATGGTGGAAGCTAGAGATCTTCTTTGGGGGGTTTTGTTGGCTAAAGAAAAAGGTTTCAAGGACATCCAGATCGAAGGTGACTCTCTCCTCTTAATTAATGCCCTCAATAATCATGGTTCCATTAATTGGGCCATTGGTAATTGTTGATGCAAAATCACAAAGACCCCGGATGTTGATCATATTTCTAGGTTGATCACTCTAGCATCCTGTGTGATTGCGATAACATTGAAACCTTTCTCCAAGTGTGGGACTTGCAGAAATGAGAAAGGAATCTCTAGAGAAGGTGGTTCATGCTCCTAAACTACCGCCACAAGCTATTCCAGCAGTGCAAGCTAATCTAAACCTAATCTAACCATGCCAAGGAGAGAGAGAGAGAGAGAGAGAGAGAGAAAAGGGAAAAACAACAAAATCCTACACTAAAACGGTGATACACCAGAGAAGGAGAATGTTGAACATCTATCAAAACTGCCATGGAACAAGGAGAGGTGAGTAATGGGAAGGATGGATAGAGATGCATCACAGGCCCAAGGATAGATTTCACACAGAAAATGTCCCAAAACTCCATGAACACAGCTCCAAACCTGCAATGAACATTCAAACATGCACAAATACCTGCAATGAAGAGAGGCAAGAAGAAAACAAGCGAAAAATGAGCAAGGATGGACAGATGCATCACAAAACACGTTTTTGTTGCTTCAAAAGTTTGCACAGAACATCATTTCAATAGTAAAAGGCAAAAACGCCATTACAGAGCAAGGGAGGAGGTTCGAACTCCATTTTCAACCCTGGAGAAGAAAAGAAGGGAGGGCAGAGCCGAAAAGATGAACAACTTGTAATCATATGAACCAAAATTGGCTTTTACATTGCATGGGTCGAGCCCAGAGAGAGAAAACGTAGGAAAACGCAAAAGCTTGAGCCCAACCATTGACCAAAACACATTCTTCATTAAAATCAGTGGTTGAAACATCACTTCTGGCCATGCTGAAGAAGAATGCGACCCATGTGCATTAAATCGGTTGTTGAAACGTCACTTCTACCATGTTGAAGGAGAATGCGACCCATTTGCATTAAAACTGGTTGTTGAAACGTCACTTCTGGCCATTACTACGCACTAGATATGTTTCTTTATTTTCTCTCTCCAAACTAAACCAAAATGTAAGATTGACCCCGGAATCGTATAGAGAATTTCACCAGCTTTCCATTGATATAAATAACGTGCAAATTCGAGCACTTTGGATCGAAAGATATGGCGATCTGAAGATTTAGGGCACACAAAAACAGGCCAAAACGGATTTTGAATTTTTTCCCGCGCTCTGCCACTTGGAAGACACGTGTCGGGCGCTGATTGGCTAAGCAATTCTCTCTCCTCCACCTTTCCATGGGCTTTCCTTTGAAATTTCAACCTTTTTCATACTTTGGAAAATTTTCCACTTTTTCCCCGCGCCCCTGCCACTTGGGACACATGGCACGCTTTGGTTGGTCGACAGGGCGCGGGGAAAACCTTTACCTTTTAGTTTTTCGGCCAAAACTTTTGCTAAATTCTCTAAGTCCTCCCCGAGCTCGAACTTCCCTACTCCATTGGACACGTGTCCTGCTCTGATTCGTTGGTGGCTTTTCCGGGTCTTCGCGTCCCTCGCGTATTTTTGGCCGGATGTCCCAAACCATTTGGGACAAATTTCTCTCGATCCGCCCAATTCGGGCTTCCCCGTCCCTCTTTGAGGCAAAGACACATGGCACATTTCCATTCGCTCTCGGCTCTTTCGCTTTTCGCGCCCCACGCGTACCTTTGGCCCGAGATGTCCCAAATGAAAGTTCTCTGTTTGGCCGAACCAGGCTTGGTGGTTCAAGCGCCCTCCGCGTACTTTTGTCCCAATTTGTCCCCTGCATCGAGCGAAGCGAGACTTAGGTAATTTTTTCCCTACTTTCGGCCATATCGGCTTTTCACGCCCGCGCGTCCCGATGTCCCAACTTAGGATCTTGCATGCAAACCGCCTGGCAGCCTTTCGGCCGATCGGACCCGACATCCCAACCGGCCCAAGTGCTACCGGACTAGGACTTAGCCGATTTTTTGCTTTTTTCGGCCCCAAGCTTGAGTACGAAGAACCTCGGTTCAACCCGAACCCTTGGACCCTAAATGCTTCAAAACACTCCTGCTGCAACCTTATTTTTGCATTTCTTCCATTTTCTCAACCTTGGGGGTGAATTTTTGACAATAGTTTGGCGACTCATCGGGGTCACACCGCCCGCTAGGTGAATGATTTGTAACTGAAGCAATCCATTGGGCATGGGGTCATGAGTAGTAGCTCTGAAAACCGATCGAACTTTGAAAACTTCCCCGAACCACTTGAATCCCACCAGGACATGGAGTTGTTCTCGCAAAATGCCACTTTGGAATGAAGCGTGCAAGAGCAAAACCAGCACCACAAAACTATGTACAGAACTGAAAATCATACATGCTCCAAATGGAACATGCAGAGTGTGCACAAGCACTTCTTCTGCTAAAAGAAAACCTACCTACTCTACTTTAACTGGAAGCAAAGGCAAGCTAGACAAACCCTGCAACTGGTTATGCAAAGTAACTTTCTTTCTTCAAAATTGGTAACCATGCAACTGATTTGACATTGAACATGGTTGATTGGATGGATGGAAAATCAACAAGAAGCTGGTCTTCCACCCAAATCATCAAGGTATCAGTTGAAGGCAAATTCAATACCTCTTTTAGTTGCTCTACATTTGGATTGAA
This sequence comes from Taxus wallichiana var. yunnanensis, assembly GCA_018340775.1. Classification (NCBI taxonomy): domain Eukaryota; kingdom Viridiplantae; phylum Streptophyta; class Pinopsida; order Cupressales; family Taxaceae; genus Taxus; species Taxus wallichiana. Next base: position 332,113,541 of record CM031233.1, on the reverse strand, counting down.
GAGGTATGACAGCTGATCCTTGGTACTTTGTAGCTCACCCTCATGCTCAGAAGCAAGCATGAATGGTTGTGACTTCTCCTTTAGCTCCAATGAAGCCAAATACCTGATTGGGCAAGGTATGGTCCGTTTGATATGCCCATAGCTCTGATTTTCAACTCCAAGAATGGAGTTCTCTTGTAGACCCTCCTAAATGGATGGTGTGGAAGAAATGGTGAAATTCCTCTGTCCTTTTTCCTCCTACAATGAAGGACATGAAAGATTAAAATCTTCTAATCTTGGTTCCAAAGAGTGCTACAAGATGCGCAGTACATTGCAAATGAATGTCCTCCTTCATGACAGCAGACTCAAGTGTTTGGAATGTGGATGATGAAAGAGAGAATGGTGGAAACTCAAACGGCTCTTCTCCATCAAAAGCAATCCTCCAAATCATCGCAGATAAACCGCCTCATGGCTGTCCCGCTGCAAATGCTCCACTTCCTCCATGGTGTCTTCCGATCTCGTAACTTGACCACCATGGTTTCTTTCACCCTCCAACATTGAGTTTGAGAGATCAAACTCCTCTTAAGTACTAGAACTTGAGAGAGGTGAAGTAGAAAGAAGAACTGAAGGTTCTCTTGTAGCCTGCTTTGTGCTCAAAGCCCTCGGATCTGCACTTTTCTCCTCCACAACTAGAATGTGCTCCTCTTCTTTTGGATTTGGAGCAGCAGCTTTTCCTTCCTCCAATGTTTGAAGATAATCTTACTCTTGATTGAACTCTTCCTCTAGCATGAAGTTTGTCAAAGTCAAACTCTTCAATCATTGCTCAGAGGACAAGTTAGGACTGCAAGATTTTCTTCTAAGCTTTCTTCCTATATGGCTGATTGTGCAACTTGAATCGAATCAACATTCCCTTCGAATAGAGTGCCAACATGGACACTACTTTACGAGCAACCGACTGTTGATCCGCTTCTTCTTTTGCTCTTCTTCACTGCCACAAAATCAATCTTAACCACCATTTGTTCTCCAACTCCCATCTCTTCTGAAGGCTTGACCATCAAGGGGATCTTTGTCATCCCAAATTTAAGAGCCCAACTCTTCAGACTTTGAATTTCTTCATCTTTGTTTGGCTCCTCTTCTTGTTGTCCTTCATGGCCGATTTTTGCAATTTCTTCTTCCCCACATGGAATTGGGAATGCAAGAGGAGGGATGGGTTGTAACTCGATTGATTTGGCAATTTTTTGTGGTGGTGGAGGTAGAAACTCTTGTTTCTTTGGAGGAGAGCATATTTATGTTAGCTCTTGTGGAGGGTATGGGACTGTTTAGAAGGAAAAAGGAAAGAAGAATTGAGGTGTGGTGGAAGACTGAGAGGTGGAGACATGGGATCAACATTTGGGACAGCAGATGGAGAGTTTAAAACTTGACACTGCTGAGATAAAACAGATTGGGAAAGAGGAAAAAGAAAGGCATGAGATGGCGTGCTTACCCGTTGACAAGGTTCTTTGAATACTCTTCTCATATACCTCTATTTCTTCAATCCACTTTGCAAGCAATGGCAACGTTGCAATCATGAAGTCAAGCTTCTCCGAGGGTGAAGTGTCTTGGAAAAGGGCCTCCCCATGGACAAGGAGTCCTCGCAACCAATTCGAAAGCTCTCATTTGAGCCGTTGCTCTAGATCGCACCATCTCTACCTCCATCTTTTGGATTTTCTCCATAGAGAGCAAAGATCTTGCATCCGATTGTCTTCATTATATGCATACTCTTGCTCTTGAAAGCTCCATAACCAAACTAATTTTGGCATTGTTGCTCATATGGGTAGGCATGCTGATCTTGAATTTGTTCAAAATGTTGATTTGGAGGATTTAAAAAACATGTTGGAGGTGGGAAACATTGCTGCTTTATTGTAAATGTGAGTTCCATGATGGAAATGAAGTCATGATTGCAAAACTTCATGGAATGGAAAAGAATGAAAGGGATGGAAAGAAGGATGGATGAGAATGGATGAAAATAGGTCTGCAACTTCAGAAATGGGTTGCTGATCAAATGGAGTCACCAGATGTGTTTGAAAGTGCCTCCAAAGGCTGAAATCTTCACAGGAACACACCAACCTATAAAAGATGAAGTGGAAGACCTCTAAGCTCCCACCGGGCGTGCCAAAACTGTTAGTGCAGTCGCACGGTGGCTTAAACTTTGCTGTTGATAATGAGACACCTCTGAAAGATGAAATAATCTAACCTCAGTGTCCCACCGGGCGTGCCAAAAATGTTGATGCAAAATCACAGCACCCCTGGATGTTGATCAGATTTCTAGGTTGATCACTCTAGCATCCAGTGTGATTGCACAACATTGAAACCTTTCTCCAAGTGTGGGACTTGCAGAAATGAGAAAGGAATCTCCAGAGAAGGCTGGTTCCTGCTCCTAAACTACCTGCCACAAGCTATTCCAGTGCAGGCAAGCTAATCTAAACCTAATCTAACCATGCCAAGGAGAGAGAGAGAGAGAAAAGGGAAAAACAAAGCAAAAGCCTACATTAAAAGCGGTGATACACCAGAGAAGGAGAATGTTGAACATCTATCAAAACTGCCATGGAACAAGGAGAGGTGAGCAATGGGAAGGATGGACAGATGCATCACAGGCCCAAGGATAGATTTCACACAGAAAATGTCCCAAAACTCCATGAACACAACTCCAAACCTGCAATGAACATTCAAACGTGCACAAATACCTGCAATGAAGAGAGGCAAGAAGAAAACAAGTGAAAAACGAGCAAGGATGGACAGATGCATCACAAAACACGTTTTTGTTGCTTCAAAAGTTTGCACAGAACATCATTTCAATAGTAAAAGGCAAAAACGCCATTACAGAGCAAGGGAGGAGGTTCGAACTCCATTTTCAACCCTAGAGAAGAAAAGAAGGGAGGGCAGTCGAAAATATGAACAACTTGTAATCATATGAGCCAAAACCGGCTTTTACATTGCATGGGTCAAGCCCGGAGAGAGAAAATGTAGGAAAACGTGCAAAAAAATGACCCAACCATTGACCAAAACGCATTCTTCATTAAAATCGGTGGTTGAAACATCACTTACGGCCATCTTAAAGAAGAATGCACCCATGTGCATTAAATCGGTTGTTGAAACGTCACTTCTACCATGTTGAAGGAGAATGCGACCCATTTGCATTAAAAGCCCGGTAGTCTTTGAAACGTCACTTCGCCATTACTATGCGCTAGAGATGTTTCTTGATTTTCTCTCCCAAACTGAACAAAATGCAAGATTGACCCCGGAATCGCATGAGAGAATTTCACCACTTTCCATTGATATAAAGAACGTGCAAATCCGAGCTTTGGATCGAAAGATATGGTGATCTCGAAGATTTAGGGCACAAAGCTGATCCAAAGCAGATTTTGAATTTTTCCCGCTCCGCCACTTGGAAGACACGTGTCGGGCGCGATTGGCTAAGCAATTCTCTCTCCTCCACCTTTCCACGGGCTTTCCTTTGAAATTTCAACCTTTTTCATACTTTGGAAAATTTTCCACTTTTCCCGCGCCCCGCCCGCCACTGGGACACGTGGCATGCTTTGGTTGGTCGGCGGGGGCACTGGGAAAACCTTTACCTTTTAGTTTTTCGGCCAAAACTTTTGCTAAATTCTCTAAGTCCTCCCCAAGCTCCGAACTTCCCTACTCCATTGGACATGTGTCCTGCTCTGATTCGTTGGCGGCTTTTCCGGGTCTTCGCGTCCCTCACGTATTTTTGGCCGGATGTCCCAAACCGTCTGGGACAAATTTCTCTGATCTACCCGATTCGGGCTTCCCTGTCCCTCTTTGAGGTGAAGACATGTGGCACATTTCCATTCGCTCTCGGCTCTTTCGGCTTTTCGCGTCCGCGTGTACCTTTGGCCTAGATGTCCCAAACGAAAGTTCTCTGTTTCGGCCGAACCGGCTGGTTCGTGTCCTCCGCGTACTTTTTTCCCAACTGTCCCAGACCGAGCAAAGCGAGACTTAGGCAATTTTTCCCTGCTTTTGGCCATATCGGATTTTCGCGCCCCGACGTCCCAAGCGTCCCGGATGTTGCGCAGACCACCTGGCGGCCTTTCGGCCGATTCGGACCCCGACATCCCAACTGTCCCAAGTCTTTGCTGGACTAGGACTTAGCCGATTTTCTTGCTTTTTTCGGCCCCAAGCTTGGTACGAAGAACCTCAGTTCAACCGAACCCTTCAGACCCGAAATGCTTCAAAACACTCCTGCAACCTTATTTTTTGCATTTCTTCCATTTTCTCAACCTTGGGGGTGAATTTTTGACAACAAAAACATCCTCAATGATGTGAAGGAAACTTCAATTTTTTTGATAGCATTTCTTATAATCATACCTTACGTCAAGGGAACAAATGTGCGGATAAGATGGCCAATTATGGAATCAATTGTAATGATTATAAGATATGGTGTAAAGTTGATAAATTACCCACGGACATTAATGAGATCATTAGTAGAGATAGAGGGCACTAAGTTTTATAATGTTGGCATGAGTGAGCCCTGTGGTGGCGACAACTTACTTAATATCTTGTTTTCCAAGATTTTTGCTAGTGCGAAAGAAGGTCTTTTTTTTGAATTTTAGTAGCAAATAGAAGAAGCTTAGTCTGGTGAAAATGGGGGGTGATAGGATTAGAGTTGAACCTACTAGCCAAAGCATTGAAGCTTTTAATCAGCCTCTATGGAACAAGCTTAGGATTGGGGGTTTTAGTAATTTCATTGCCAAATTACATGGTCACGACCCCTCCTGTCTAAGGATTTTGGCAAAGCTTGGAAAGAGGATAAGTTTGAAGTCAGAGGGATGGAAATTGAGGTGTCTAAGTCCACCATCGCCCTGGCCATAGACATGAAAATGGATGGGCTTAAAAATTTTAAGGATAGAACCCGAGAGAACAAGAAATTGAGTTGTTCTTTGTTGGCAAGGAAATATGTTCTTTCTTTACGGATGGTATTGTTAGGTCGTGCATTCCGGGTATATGGAGAGAGGTGTGCCTTCAAATCATGAAGTACATCACTCTAGAAGGAAAATATAGAAAAATCTATACTCACCATATGACCCTTCTGAACATGTTCCGCCATAAGGTCATGGTGAGCATCCCCTTCTTTCTGTTTATGTCTTTGACTAACTCTTTGATGGATTTCCAGTAGGAGAAAGTGGAGATGCCTCTGCATGAAGGGCTCATTCTTCTGATGTTTGAAAATGGGAAACCTACTTTGTCCTCTTCCTTGAAAGAGCATGCAGATGAGGATGACCTCACTCTCGCAGATTTCCTTACTAAGATGAAGGTCGAAAATGCAAAATTGTGGGGGAGGATTTTGGTAAAGAAATGGGTGAGGATGGTCATGGGGAAGCAAGCACTTTGAGAAAAGAAATTTGGATGGTAATTTAAAGGGTTTCAAGGATTTGAGCAGAAAGGTCCAGTACTTAGAAGGGGTGCTTCATGTGATGGAAGAAACCAATGTTGGTCAAAGGAAACAATGATGGATGTCATCAACGCTTAAGCGAATTGTCCTTTGCTTCGAAGTGAAGTCCAAGCAGAAATTTCTGGAGCTGGAGGACCAGGTCAAAAAGCTTAGTGACAGGATGGAAGGGATGGAGGAGGGCACTAAAAGAAGGAACTTTAACTTGCGCATCAGTAGCTCCAAGGATGAGCTAGAGGAAGATATTAATGAAAAAGGTGTTGAGGGTGACGTGATCAAAGATAGCCACGATGGTAGTAGTGGGGGATCTCCAAAAATTAACTTATGGTTCCGGATTGTTGGTAGAATTTTGGTGAACTTCTGTTGTTTTGCTATTTTGGAGACTGTTTCTCCTTCTCTCTGGTTTTCCCACCTTAATACAAAGTTTGGTTCTTAATTGTAAGAGTTAAGCATGTTTAACTCCTTTCTTGGACTTTTACATTTCCTTCTTGGATTTTTAGAGGAATATTAGTATGATTTAGACTATAGAAAGGAATTAAATCAACTAAATAATGATTTATTGATTTATTGATTTAATGAAAGGGGAAGCTAATTAATTAATAATAATTAATTAGTCTAGATAGAAGGAAGGATTAATTAATGGAAGGTCGTTAATTAGGGTATTTGTTGAATAGAAGACTTAATTAATTAACGTAATGTAATTAATTAATGATGATAGGAGAGAAGATGAGCATTATTGACGATATGTCGCCAATTTGTGGGAAAGGGGATAATTAGCACAATTTAAGTATTTAAATTGTTCAGGCTAAATTATAGGTGTCTACATTTTCCCCTCTTTGGGGTGGCATAAGTGACGCCACTTCAAAGATAGTAGACAAAAAAATTTAAAGGGTAGAAGTAAGAGATGCCCCTCGAGCGTCAATGGGGTGATGAAAGAAGACAATTGACGATCGAAAAAGGTGAGAAATGGATAGAAGAAAGGAGAGGAGCAGGATGCCCTAGGTGAAGCAGAATAATAGTGTCGATAGGAGGGTGATGTAGAAGAAATTTGGAGAAGTAGAGAGAAGAACTAGCTTTCATCCAGTGTATTGAAACAACTTTATTGACATCATAATGCCAAATATCTACGTCATTGGTCCTTATTAAAAATATAAGCATACAACAAAAGTAGGATGACATGAAAAGCCATACTACAAACAATTGTCCATTGCTAAAACGCCCACTCAATGCAACATACAAAAAGCAATGCAATATGAGAAGGAAACAAGCTCATTTAACAGGGAAAACAAGTACGAACACACATATTCCAACCAACAATAGTCAAGACAATTGTACAAATGTTTTGTTATCAAGCTGAAGATCCCCAAATGTTCATGATTGACGACAAGGGTTAAAAATGATGCCCCAAGCAAGGATACATGCAAGGGAAGATGATGAAGGACACTAGATCCAATGAAAAAGCGTAGTGCACTATGAAACAGTACTAAGTAACTATATGTGCCCCAGATTACTGATGAAGCAAGTAGGCTAGCTTTGAAAATGGTTGTAAATCTGATGATCCGCAAGTCATGTGATCGATGAAGATGTGAAAATTTCCAGCAGGATATGGAAAGAATACCATGCGCAAGACACAAGTTTCAGCCGCTATAAGTGGGTTTACCTATTTTTGTAGGTTTTATAATTTTTAGGATTTTGTTGGAGAATTTTAATTTGTTTTTGAATTTTGGATGGATATATACATTTTTTTGCTTTTTCAAATTGTCCAAATTGGTGGATGTGGGACGATGTAGAAGAAAGTAGAAGAATCAGTATGAATCGCCAGACGTAAGAAAAATGTCCTAGGAGGAAGAAAGAAGAAGTAGGCGATAAAGAATGTCCCCGTATAATGGAAAAATTAATAAAATAATTATTTAATAAAAATAATTATTCGATGGGGTGTGTAGAGGAAGGAAATCACCTAGGAGAAATAAAAATTGTCCTAGTGAGAAGAAAGGGGTACCAGACGACAAAAATGCCCCAGCACGATGAAAAATGAAAGAAAAATAATTATTGACGGTGAATAGAAGAGAAAACAACGGTCAAAACAAGCCTCGGGCATCATGGTGGCAAAAAATGACTGATATACCCCACAGGGGTAAATCACCGCGACCAATTCATTTGTTACTGACCGCTACCGAATTTTTACCGTGAGACCCTGATATCAACGAGGACGATGGTGAGAGCACGAGACCATATGAGACGTGCTGACATAGTTCGGGGGTACGACTGGCATGCCGACGATGGCGTCTTCATGAGTAGTTTAACATTCTTTGTCAATTATTGTAATTAATGCCCTTAATTAATGCTAGAATAGGGGGTTAGGTTAGGGTATGGCGCATGCACGGGGGCGCACGTGTCCTAATATTGGTGCAAACACCCCTAAAGCACATGCATGTGTGTAGGTACTAAGAGGCATGTATGCACACGTGCATACACATTATAAAGCGTATGCGTGCCCGCACACATGTCGTCAATGCATGCACGCACATGCATGTACCAAAGTGATAGCACACGTACTAAAGTGACATCACACACAAGCGCCTTTAGGTGGATGCATGCACGCGTGCACACCAAAAAGGGAGCGCACACACCCTAGGGTGCGCAGCACATAGAATAGATGAATGAGAGAGGAAAATTGCCAAAAAGGATGACACTTAGAAGAAAATTAAGATTTGTAGATGAATCTTAAAGAATGATAGGTAGGACTTAGAAGAAATGTTAGTAGCTGACATATAGAATGGTTTATTTGTAGAGAAAACGACACACCCGCATACACTTGAGAGGTAGAGGGGAGCATGCACCAACGAGATCATCGCATGATAGCGATATTATTGGAGGCGGTGGGCCTAGGCCATGTTGCTCATACGCCTTCCATCACACTTGATCATGGGCTACCGATCATGATGATTAAGCGGTGGCGAGAGCAGTGCTTTAGGCTCCCCGATATGAGTGTTGTATATATTTTCCCCCTCGGGTGGATATAGAAAAACACGGAGTGTCGACAAGGAAAATTCGCGCCCAAGGCACAGGTAAAGGGTGCACAACACGGAGTGTCGACAAGGGAAAATTCATGCCCAAGGCACAGGTAAAGGGCGCACAACACGGAGTGTCGACAAGGGAAAATTCGTGCCCAAGGCGCAGGTAAAGGGCACACAACACGGAGTGTCGACAAGGGAAAATTCACGCCCAAGGTGCAAGTAAGTGGCGCACATCAAAGAGTGTCGACACAAATATGGATGCGCCTTTGGCACAGGTAAGAGAGTGTTGACACAAATATGGATGTGCCTTTGGCGCACGTAAGAGAGTGTCGACACAAATATGGATGCGCCTTTGGCGGGTAAGAGAGTGTCGACACAAATATGGATGCGCCTTTGGCACAGGTAAGAGAGTGTCGAAAAAAATATGGATGCGCCTATGGCACAGGTAAGAGGATGTCGACACAAATATGGATGCGCCTATGGCACACCTTCAGGAGGCGCTGACATTCGAGCGGCCGACAGGAAGCAAACCCTAACCCAAATATTCAGACAACCATAACTTTTCACAGGGAGCTCGGATTAACGCAAGGTTGGACTTTTTGGAAAGCTTACAAGGTCCTCTGTCCAACTATGACTGGATATCTTTAATTAGGTGAAAAAAAAATCTTATAAATGTAAAATACAGTTTGCCACTTTTTGGGTTTCTAGGGTTCTCACCTACCGCCATAATGAGATGAATTAAATGCAACCCGGAGGTGGTTGGGGTAGATTTGGAATTCCTCTCTCTTTTCTCTCGCATTCTTCCTATAAATTGTAAGGAGGGATTCTTTCTAAAGGTTGGACATTCTTGTTTTCCCCTCCTTCTTCTCTTTGGCGGGTGAATTTGTGGAGATCAAACCTCCCATTTAAAAGCGTAATGCAACTTTGCCTCTTAGCATTTTGTAGTGTATTGTATTAATCTTTGGAGCAAATAATGCATGTTTGTGAATGATTCTTAACCCTCTCTATGTTCATTTGCATCCTCTTGATATTTCACTACAACTCGGTTATCTCGTGCATGATCTTGCATTGCATTTTAATGGTTTGTGTTTATTGGCAAGACAGGTGTTCTTCATTCCTCGGTGCATCACCTTTGTAGTTTAGGTTTTATTTTATGCATTTTTCTTACCCTGTCTCCTTGGAAAGTTAGATTAGGTTTTGAGTAAACCCTCTGCATTTTTACGTGTGCATCTGAACAGAGGAATAGGAACCGGCCTTCATCCGAAGAGCTTTTCCAATTTCGCAAGGTCCCACACTTGGGAAAAGCTCCATGTTATGCAATCGCACTGAGAGTCTCAACCCATCGAGTTGCAGACATTCAAGGGTGTTGTGATTCGCCATCAACAGTTTTGGCACGCCTAGTGGGACCAAGAGGTCATTCCACAAGATTTGAAGGAGTTTTCAAGAAATTTGGACTAAAAATTGCAGGTTTTACAATTTCAGATTTTTCACCTTCCAGGCTGAACTTTGAAATCGATTTTCAAGGGCTTAACTTGCTCAAAACAAGTCAAAATTTCACCAGTTGATAGATCGGGGGATAATCTTCAAAAGGGTATTCTTAGATTTTTGAGATTTTGACTTTCAAAATTTCATGGTTTTTAGTATTTCAGGTTTTCCCAGGTGTTGAGCATGTCCCAAGTTCCGACACGGTGTATTTCAGGTTTTGTAAGTTGCCTTACATGACCTAAGTTTTACCTATACCTTTGGGGATTAGTAGCTGCACAAAAAAACCCGATAACCAAATTGAAGAACTATATCTTTTGGGTCCTTCAAGCTTTTAAATTCTATTTTTAATATTGTCAGGTTTGGTGTGTAACTTGGCAGAATCTAGCCTTTTGAGGCTCATTATCTAACACATCTGGCGACTCCGAAGGGGATAGAATTCAGTGGTTTAGCAGCAATAGTTTCCCAGGCGCATGAGAAGAATTTGAACCAGGTCTGATACTCAAGAAGAGGGGTTATTTTTCCACTTACAAACGGCTATCGCGGGCGGAGGAAGGAGAGGAAGAGGACCACAAAGATCACCATCTCCACCTAACCGAACTTTGTCTACACCTCCACCTGGTAGACCTTTTCTCGCATCAACCAGAGTTCTTAGGCCAATCATAATGGCACATCTACCACCGAATCCCTTTGTCAATTTCACCTTTGGCAAAGAGCCCACTTGCCCTCGATGCACGTAATCAGTTCAATTACAGTATTGAAGAACATTCCATTTTTTGGAGAAAATCATACCACTCTGGTGATCATGTCAAAGACATTGCTAACATTTGTCGCAATCCACGAGATAAATGAAATGGATGTTCTTTGTCAAATTACTAGCATCTTCGTTCAAAGGGAAGGCATTGCAATGGTTTAGGAGCCTTGGAGTGGTTCTATCCAAAATTGGAATCGAGTTATGCATAGTCCTCCATGAGCAGTTTGGAGAAAAAGGAGACAATTTGTCTTTACTTAGAACAATTGACAACTATCAAGAGAGCTCCCAATGAGTAGCCGACTAACTTCAACTTCAAATTTCAAAGGTCTTGGGATAGGATTCCAGTGGGTCATTAGGCCAACGGTTAAGTTGAAGGTTTTTTATATTATCTTAAGGCTTTGAATTATGATATTGCTATGTTAATTCAATCTATGGGAGGCACAACCTTACTGCTTCTTTATAGCATTTCCATTAGGTGAAAAGCTGTCTTATTCAATTTGGTAAGCTGGCTCCTAGGCCTCCCATGCCCTTGTACCCAAACTTAGAAAATCTAAGCACTAGTAAGCACCCACTTTGGCTCCTATTCCCACTCCTAGAAATCAAAGTTCAAATGAAACTTCTACTTCATCCTCTAGTGCTTCAAATGAACTCCAAGAGGTCATGAAACATTTGCAAAATTTGGGAAATGAGCTAGTTACACTCAAGAGGCAGAAGGCCCAAAGTTTTAGACCTTCTTATCAGCCTCAAGCTCAACCTAATAGGCAACCATACCAGCCCAATAGGCCACCCAATCCAGGCTGCAAATCAAAGCCAAGTAAGGCCTCCCACTAATAGATCATTTCGGGCCTATAACCCCAATGTTGCATCTCGCTTCTAAAGCATTAGTGCAGTGTAAAATAACATAGCTCAAGAGTATGATTGGTGTTTCCCATGTAATGAACCTCACAACCAATCTATGTGCTTTAATGGTGCTTTAAACCAAGCCTTGATGGTGACAACTACTGGCGTAGAGGGTGAAGTGAGTCAAGAAACAAATCAGCAACAAGGGACATCTCAACAAAACACAGCTCCAAATGATACCGCACTTGCGAGTGGCAAGCCGAGGATTTTGTGGCATGAATCAAACAATTTCTCAGAGTGTAGCAGCTAACACAAGATCAAAGAAGAGGAATATTGGTGAAGGGCAGTCATTGGCTCCAAGTGATCTACAACCTTCCATCACTCCACAAGGTGTTGGTAAGCAAAATACAGTTCCAAATATGCAAGGACAACCCAAACCACCTTCTAAACTAACTCAAATGCCAATCACATTCGCCCATGCACAAGAAAGGAATGTGCAAGCTAAAGGACAACAAAGAGATGCTTCATCCCCTTTCAACATCATCGATCAAATGAAGAAGACACATGTGAACATTTCAATGTGGGAATCTTTATCCATCCCAGGACAAAGAGATCTTCTACAAGTTGCCATGAAGAATTGGTCAACTTCAAACCAAAGCAGATCCCTATGCGAGAGAATGTCCTCATAAATGCCTTTCAGATCTGAAGGGAGTCATGGAGGAAAACAAGGTAAAGTTTTGAAGCCCCCTCCATTCTATGTTTCATTAATCATTGGCAATAAACTAATACACAATTGCATGATTGATTCTGGGGCAAGTAGTTTTGTCATGCCCAAGCAAATAGCTGATCAGCTGGGTCTCCAATATGAAGTCATATCTAAAGGGGTAGTGCAATTGGATGGGACAACAGTAGCAACGGTGGGAGTGATTAAAGGTTTGAATCTTACCTTGCATGCATGCCCCAACGTTACCATTTTGCAAGATGTGTCAGTGATAGATTTGCCACCACTCTTTCGCGCTTATGCTTATCAAGGATTTCACGGCTAGAATTGGAGGCTACTTATCTCTTGATGGTCACACATGTTGTTCGAGAACAAGATATGGTACTAAGGTCACAATCATATCTCGAACCAATTGCAAACTTTCATATTGAGCCTCATACTCCAAGCCAAATCAATGCCAACTGCTCAAAGATTTGATCAAGAAGATTATCAAAGCACGAGATGAAGCCGACACCAAAGTTGGAAGCATCCCCATTTGACTCTAAATGAATGGGCAAGCAAGGTACATGCTTTTGATCCCTACCAAGAAATAGAAGAATCGAGCTAGGAGTCTATTGCATACATGAAGAAAACTAGCGTATTCCCAAGCATCACCAAACCAGGCCATAGGGATGACAATGAGGTATGGCAGTTATTTTTTGATGGATCAAGGAGTAGGCAAGGTGCAGGAGGAGGAGTTATGCTTGTTTCACCTCAAGACATCAAATATTATTGACTTTTCGTTTCTAGTTTTCATGTTCAAACAACACAGCTGAATATGAGGCCTTGATTCATGGAATTCATTGGGCGGGGAAAAAGGGCATAAAGAACTTGCAGGTGTTTGGAGATAGTGAGCTAATCGTCAACCAAGTCGGGGACAACATGCTACGAAGAACGACCGCTAAAGAGCTACAAGAACAGGGTATGGGACCTCTTTTTTTTGTTTGTATGCTCTTGTGTCATACTTGGCCACTATGATGGAAGGTCCTAACCAATGTGGTTCGAACTTGCCTTTCTTCTCTCTTTCTGCCCATGTGTTGAACTGATTTTCTTTCATGACCAAATCTCTGACCTCAAACTGACAAGGTATGATCCTTTTGTTGTAATTGTGAGAGAGTTTGTTCTGATACACTTTAAGATGATTTAGGGCGCAGATTGGCTTCTCATCCAGGAGTTCCAACTCTATCGGTCTAGCCACTCTATAATCTTCATCATTGTCGGATAATCCCTAAGTGAGATTTATAGGGTAGGAAGTTCAATTTCTAATGGGATAATAGATTCCATTCCAAATACCAAGGAGTATGGTGTTGCACTAGTAGGAGTGCGAATAGAGGTCCTATAAGCCCAAAGAGTTGGGTGAATTTGTAAATGCCAGTTGCGACTTGTCTTAATCAACATCTTTTCCATGATTTGAACCAATGTTTTGTTAGTGGCTTCAACTTGCTCGTTACCTTGTGGATAATATGGCGTAGACCACTTCAATTTTATTTGAAAGCGATGACAAAGGTCCTTCACTATCTTTTTCTTAAATGATTTTCCATTGTCAGTAATTATGGCTGCAGAATGCCATACCGGAAAATAAGATGATTCATGATGAACTTTGAGATCTAAGCACCCGTTACATAGGTCAAAGGACATAACTTCCACCCACTTGGTAAAATATTCAGTAGTTGTAATGATGTGGGTGTGGCCATCAAATGAAGTAGGGGTAAGCTTCCCTATTAAATCAAGTCCCCATTTGGAAAATGGCCATGGGGTCGTGATGGGTTGCAATGGCTGTGACAGGCATGGATGAAATTTCCATACTTTTGACAGAGTACACACTTCCGCACATAGTTAAGAAGTAGTTTCCATGGTAGGCCAATAGTAGCCCACTCTCAACAATTTCTTGGCTAGAACCATCCCATTTGTGTGGGCCCCACACACCCCTTCGTGCACCTCTTTAATCATTTGGACTGACTTTTTTGTATTGAGACAACGTAATGATTCCCATCGTAGCCACGATGATAGAGCGTACCTCCTAAGAGGGTATAACGGGCTATCTGGCGTATAAGGCTTTGTTTTTTAGAACGGGAGATGTCAGGAGGGAACATGTTGTCTTTAAGGTAGGTGAAGATGGGCTCATACCATGGGGAATTGGGACCAATAACATCACAAGCCAGACAGGATTTTGGCATGTCATACGCAGGCTGGCATAGATTTTCAACAAAGAAAGGCATATCATTACTTTCCAGTGGAATGTGTAGCATAGAACCTATAGTTGCCATAACATCTGCAGATCTGTTTTGTGCTCTTGGAATCTATTCAAATGTGATACGCACAAAATAATCTTTCAAAGTTTTGACCAAATTTTTGTAAGGGATGAGCTTCTCATCCTTGACTTTGTACTCATCATTGACTTGTTTGATGATTAACTGCGAGTCACCAACGATCTTAACATGATGAATGTCCCATTTGATTACAAGCTTCATCCAAGAATGAGCACCTCATACTCTGCAATATTATTCATGCAAGGAAAACCAAGGTGAAAGGCTTGAGGTATGGGGTTGCCAAAAGGAGTAATTAGTACCACACCCCCCTGAACCATGAAAAGTAAAAGATCCATCAAAGTGTACTTGCCACATGATAGATTCCTCAATATATAGTAATGAAGCATCTGGTAAATCCAGATTCACAGGTTTTGTTCCTTGTAAAGGTGCTTTTGCTAATTGATCAACAAGTACTTATCCCTTGATTGACTTTTGGTGCACAAACTTGATGTCAAATTCACTCAGTAGAATGATCCAATTAGCCATTCTACCGGGTGACGATGGGTTTAGACAACGGTATTTGAGCGGGTCAAATTTTGATATAAGCTTGGTTTTAGTATTTAATAGGTAATGGCAAAGTTTTTGAAAGGTAAAAACTACAACCAAACAAGCTTTTTCAATTTGAGGATAGTTGAGCTCATAAGAGATGAGAGTACGACTAAGATAGTATACTACTTTTTCTTTGTGGCCGAGGTCGTCTTGAGAAACACACCAATAGAAAATTGAGTAGCAAAAATATATAGCAGGAGTGGCTCACTAGGAGTTGGGGGCATGAGGACAGGCGGATTGGCCAAGTATTGCTTAAGCAGGGTGAAGGCATGTTGTTTTTTTGGTCCCCAGATAAAGGTAACATCCTTTTTAAGTAGGTGAGTGATCAAATGAAAATCATCAACAAGTTGGGAGATGAAGTGGTGAATAGCCGTATCTTTCCCTGCAAGCTACACAACTACTTAATGTTTTGGGAGGAGGCATTTCAGTAATAGCAGTAACTTTAGCAAGGTCTACCTTAATCCCTCTTCGTGATATAATGAAACCGAGTAACTTTCCTAACAACACGCCAAACACACATTTCTTTGGGTTCAAACGGACCTTATACTCTCGTAAGCATTCGAAGATACGCTGCAAAATAGTAGCGTGGTCTTCCCTCATCTTAGATTTCCGAGGATATCATCCACATAGTCTTCCATGATGTCATGGATCATATCATGGAAAATCAATGCCATTACCCTTTGATAGGTAGCTCCTGCGTTTTTAAGGCCAAATGACATTACCTGATAACAAAAGTACCCCAGGGAGTTGTGAAGGTCGTCTTGTGTTGATCTTCGTCAGCTATCTTGATTTGATTGTAGCCTGAAAAGTCATCCATAAGAGATAGCATTTCATATCCTGTTGTTGAATCAACAATCATATCAATATTATGCAATGGAAAATCATCCTTTGGGCATGCCTTATTTATGTCTCTAAAATCGGTATAGATTTTGATCCCAACAGGCTTCTTTTATACAGGGACAATATTTGATATCCATTGAGTAATCAATGGGTCGAATGAATCCTGCCGTGAGTAATCTTTCTAACTCTTCCTTAACTAGGAGAGCCACCCTCGGGTGCATCTTTCTAATATTTTTCTTGATAGGCTTGGCGTCTGCATGTACAACTAAGTTGTGCACTACCAAAGTCAGTCCAAGCCTAACATATCCTTATAGGACCATGCGAACACATCTATAAATTCCCACAAAAGCATGGTGAATGTTTTTGTTCCGTGCTGAGAGCAAAGCTCCTAACTTGACTATTTTTGGGTCATCTTCCGTGCCAATGTTTACATCAACAATATCTTCTACCAGTGACTTTGACAAATCCTCTTTACGTGTAGGATCAAGAGAAAGGTTGAGATCTTCATCCAAGAATGTCTCTACGATATTTTCATCCTTTGCGTGGTCACTTTTATTGTCCTTTGATTTTTGTACCTGTTTGTCTACCAACGCCTCAAAGAGGTTTTCACTGTATGAATTGGACTTTAACTTTTGTCGAGGCCTTTCATTGGAACTTTTGCCCTCGCTTTTTCTTAAATTTTTTGACCATGAATCTCAGCTTCCTCTTGAAGTAGGTGCATGTATCTAAGTCAATGTAAAAACCCTTTTTGTGATCTCCAATGGGGATTGTATCCGAATGCTCATGAATTCTGCAATGGATTCATCATTTTCAAAGAGATCTAGCGGCACATGATATTGTTGATCCCATTCGACAAGGCAAGGGTAAACAAGTTCAATTTTAGGTTCAGTAGGGGTTATGGTGAGGACAACGGTATTCATGAACAAGTTCGTGGAGGCAAGATCCTCGTATTAGCTACAATGGGAATTTGTATCATTGTCTAAATAGTCAGAGCTATCTTCGCGCTCAGAACAAGTGGCATCTTGATCATTGGGGTGCAACCCATAGGGTCAAATGCCAATGTCATACCTTTCTATCTTAAAATGTGGGAGAGGAACTGGTTCTCATTGTCCTTGCTCATTCCTTCCACATCCTAGACCTTTGTAGCCCATGGAATACATCATTTGGCTAGATTTCTCATACTCAGGGGTTTGGTAGCAAGTTGGTTGAGTATATTTCGGGACCCAAGTCATAGGTGGATCCAACAATTTCTCTTCGCCCAAGTAACCCTCTAGGTGAAAATGACCCAATAGTTTGCTCATCTTTAGGTAAATCGAAATGAGAGTTGGGTCGGCCTCTAGTTTTAGGTGACAATGAGAGGTTTCAAAATAAAAGGGGTTGTTGCACATTATACTCGCCATAACCATATGCAGAACCTTCATCTCCCATGAATCAAAAGGGTAAGTTGATGTAGAGCCATGATGGGCGCAAGAGGTGAGGGAATCTAGATCTATTCGGGACTCCATGGCTTGATTGAAGAGGAATAACTATATCAGTAGAGGGACACGTATAGGCACCCTTACGCGTAAAACTATTAAGAGCTCTGCAGTGAGTGAAGGGCTCTAGATATCCTTGTATCGTGACAGTGTGTCCCTCATGTTTTAGTTTGATGCATTGATGGAACGTTGATGGCACGACCTGCATGGCATGAATCCATGGTCGGCCTAGAAGCATATTGTATGGGAGTTCCAAGTCCAGGACATGAAACTTCGTGTGATGACAAGTGGGTCCGACTTCCATGGGTAATGTGATTGTGCCAGCTGACTCTCTTTCCATGTTGTCATAAGTGGTTATGGTAATGATGTGGGACTCGAGGTCTTCTTCGGTATGTCCCAATTGCTTAACTAATTTCAATGTGCATATATTCAATCCTGATCTGTTGTCCACAAGCACCCGTTTTATCTTTCGGCGGGTAACGAATACCTCAATATACAAGGGGAGATTATGCGTTGGATTTTCAATAGGGATCTCCCTATGATTAAAGGAAATGTTCTCAATTGGTATAATGTTTGCTACCGTAGCCTAAAGATGCGTAGGATCTACTTCTAGTGGCACTCCTGACCCCTGAAGAGTTTGGTATAAAATGTCCTTATGTACATTCAATATTTTGAGAAGATCCAAGATTGAAATCTTGGCAGACATCTTCTCAAGTTGTTCTAAGAGGTTGTACCTACCATTTTGCGGGGTTGACAGAGAGGGTTCAGGAATCATGAGGCGAGGCACGCCTTGTTACCGCAACACAATCCTTTCCCTTGATTCGAATGGTGTTCACATGGTCACTAGGAGAGCGGATACATCCAATGAGCAAATCATAATGATTATTGTCTTTCTTTGTATATAGATAATTCGTTGCTTTATAACTCTGGGATGACTCTCCTCGATCCGACTTTGGATCCTCTAATTTACCATGTTTAGGGACTGGTTCTTTGTATATCCCCATCTTTTCATTAGGTGTTTGAGTTTTTCCAGGTTGTCCACTTCTATCTCCCCATTGTTGATGAGGTATTGGATGTAGTGATGAAGTCGTAGACATTTGTCTATTTTGTGTCCCTTGACACGATGTAATTCACAATAGTCATGCTCTTTATACCATGATGGTTTTGGAGCATTGTCATCAAAGGGTTGTGTTGTGGGATAAGTCATTGTGTGAGTTGTATCCAATTGTTTCAATATGACTGACAAAGGTTCATTGTGAGGGGTGAACATTTTGCATTTAGGTGGTGGTTTAATAGATCCTTTGGTCAATTTAAAAGGTTGACCGGTTTGAACTGCATTTGCACGCGTTTTGAATCGTGATCCCATCTCCCACCACGTTCTTGTTTTTGTTGAATATTTTTGGCTTTTTGTAGGTTTAATGCTTTGGTTATCCTTAGAGTGTGATTTAAGAGTTCCTTTGGCAATAAGGGCTTTCTCTATTTGAATGCCCTTCTCAATAACCTCCTCAAAAGTGTGAACACAATGCATTTGAAGGTGGAAAGTGATGTCTGGATTTAGATTGGGCACAAAGATACTCACAAGCTACTTTTCAGGGAATGTACAGGGGAAGCGACTGGCTATCCCTCTCCATCTTTGTAGGAAGCTAGCAAATGTTTCATTGGGACATTGTTTAGTGCCACACAAGTCTGCCATGGTTATGTCACTTTCTATATTGTACAAGAATGTCGTACAAATCTTTCTGCTAGTTCAGGCCATGTAAAGATAGACCCCCGAGGTAAGCGAGTAAACCATTCTAAGGCTTGGCCCCCTAGACTCTTTGGAAAGAGTCATATGAGGTAGTTGTCATTGTAGGCCACTTCTTGGCATGCCATATAAAAATATTTTACATGGTCTCATGGGTCACCCTTCCCTCTGTATTTGAAAAATTTTGGCATGTCAAACTTTTTAGGGAAAGGTTGAAGTGTCATAGTTTTGTCAAATGGATAGGGACATAGCTCTTCATATTGATATTTTCATTATTTCCCATAGTGCTCTCTTGGAGGCTTGTAAGTGTTGCTCTCATGGATTGCATTTCTTGAGCAAGTAATTGTTCTTTAGTAGGAGAAGCAAGGATATATACATGATGATGCTCCATATTGTCTTCTCCTTGATTTTCCCTATGAAGTTCACTGATTTTGACCTTAGGCTTTGTCTTTTGGACATTCTTGTTCATTCCTATTTGTACATGAGAGGTTAACAAGGCTAATTGTCAACTAAGGTTGCTAATTTGTTGTTGAATAGTAACTTCTTCTTCAAAAGGTTCCTCTTCTTCTTCATGTTGTGGAGGTTGTTCAACATTTTTGTGTTCTATCCTGACTTTACGTGGTACTTTAAGGAAAGGTATTATATATCCCACCACATTATTGTTTCCTACGTTAGAAGTAGAAGCATGCCCATGTGTTAAGATATCATCCATATTAATAAGGGGTTGCTCCTCTTCATTAACATCATTTGTAGGTGGGATTGTTTCTTGTTCAATAGGCATTTTGTCCCCAATTCTACAACTTGTGCTAGTACCCTATCCTTGTTTCTAAAAAGGAATTCATCTAACAAGGTGGGGTCGAAGTCAAATTCCGCATGTGGGGATTCCAACTCATCACCACTATGATCTATCATTTCTTCTACCTCTTTTTCGTGGAAAATAAAGGCCCAAGATCATGGCCAATAAAAGGGTTTGACCCTTGTTTGTTTGAGGCTTCCCAAGTTTGTGCTTGTCTGGTTTCCAAAGCCTACCTTTTGAGTCCTAATCTTGTTTTAGGAGCCATAATGTGTAATAGGTTCACTAAGGTATCTGTGAATGTGTTCAAATATTTTCTATCAAACCTAAGTGAAATGTAAAAAGAATGTCAAGAATATGAATGAGTATAAATGTTAAAGTACTAATGTGATAAAGTGATGGCCTAAAAAATGCGAAGTCAATAGTGACGTAATGTTTGGTACCAAGCCTATCAATTGAATGAAGTACTTCCTAGGTTTGTTTCAAAAAGGTAGTCGGTGTTGTAAGATAATTAACAAGATGTCCCTACTTATGTCGAGTTCAAAGACATGAACAAGGCGTAAGTAATAACAAGAAGTTAATGCGACCTCCTAACAAGGTATACTAGAAGCAAGCCCAAATTCAATTAATACCTATATCCCAAAAAGTGTTAGTTACGATTGTGAGTGACACAACAATGTCACCAAGATATGTTAACCAAACTTTGTGAGAAAGTAAGGTATTGATATCAAGATGATATTGATATAACACACACAAGTGGTAACACGTAGCACTTTTCAAAATTGAGGTAGTAATGGAATCAAACTAAAAGCTTATAGTATAACTAAGAATTGTTAAAATGTGTATAACATAACCTTACAATGCAGATATTTAGGTCAAGTTTACAAGAAACAAGACGTAAATACCAAAATTGTAGTGATACGATATAAACAAGGTAACCTTTCCGAGGAAGTTCAAGATGATGAACCAAGCCTAACTATGATGATGATCTTAACGTGGGTATCAAGATCACAAAGGCTACCAATGATATGAATACATCTCCACACACTTTAGACATTTAACTTACCCAGCCGCAAACATGGATGGGCGTAAATGGACAAAAAAGTGGCAGAAACAATCAATTGATAATGCAAAGGTAGTCACTCTTCTTTTGATCAACAAAGTGTCAAAAGAAAGTGAAGGAAGTAGATCAAAATGGGGGTGAAAAATGTTGGCTTTACTTTGGCAGAGTTTCACCTCGCCTTAAGGCAAGTGAAAAACTAAGCAAAAGTAATGCTTCCCACGTTTCATGATGAATGATGGCTCACAACTCAAAATTGTTTTGAAATGGTCAAAGTGGGCTCCTGGCCAAAGATATCTTCCTAGGTGGCTCTCTCAACTAGGTGTTACAAAGTTGTCTTAAGCGAGCTTGATTTACCCAAAAATTCGCAATGACTAATTGAGAGTATCTCAACTTTACTTTACCCCCTTCAAGCACAATGGGCAACTAGTGCGTCCATGTGTACTATCATTGAGGTTGCCATACAAACAACCAGTAATGCTAACTCACAAGGAACAACTAGTCAAGTAGGTTGTGCGGAGCACTTCTCATTTCGTCCACAAGGTTCCCTCTTGCGTGGACTACTTTGGGGTTCCTAGGACCACCCCCATTGTTATAGCTTAAGGCTTATGCCAAAGGGGTTATGTCCTAGTTTTAAGCGGATGGGACATACCCTTATCTAAACCTGTAAATTCAATGTTTTGAATGTGGTGTTCTTTTTATCTTATTTAATTTGATGTGGTTTGCTTGAACACCTTTTGGCAACCTGCATGGAAATTGTATTAGTAGTTTGATTTTGTTTCGACTCCACCTTTCTTTGACAAGCGTGTGTTTTGGTTCTGCACAACGGGTTAGTGATTTTCCATAAATAGAATAAACATCATTTCTGATTCTCAAGATCATCTAAGGACGCAAGAGAAGAGCATACGTGACATTTTTTAGGATCAAGAATTTACCAAATGGAAAACAATTAATTCAAACACACCAATTTAACTCATTTTTACTCAATTAGGACATTCTCAACATTTTTCAAAGTGAAAAAGACCTAAGAATCATTTCGATTCCCAAGATTGCCCCAAAGGACGCTTGAGGAAGAGCATACGTGACCTTACTCTTAAAAGCAAGCATGCAAAGTCTATCTAGTCTAGAAAAAGAATGTAAACATACCCTGCAGAAATAGGCATTAATTAGATAAAACCTATAAAGAAGTTAGCACTTTAACACACAAGATTTGAGAAAACTGAAATGTGTAGGCTAATTCGAACCGAAGCACCTGCACGTAGGTTTAGGCATGTGCGCATGGGTTAGGGTGGCTATGCCCCTCTGTGTTATTCAGATTCACAGTGCGCCTGCACCACCCAAGAGGTACCTGCGCTAGGATTATGGTATGTGCACCAGGGTAGCCAAAAAGAGGTATGGAATTCGAGATAATGTGCCCGCGCCACCCAAGAGGTGCTTGCACCACGTAGTAAAAAAGAGGTATGGAATTCAAAAACAGTGTGTTTGTGCCACTTGAGAGGTTTTGCGCCGTGGTTATGGTATGTGCGCCTGGGGTAGCCAAAAATAGGTACTGAGAACTCGGACAGTGTGCTGCGCCAAGGTTATGGTATGTGCGCTAGGGTAGCCAAAAAGAGGTACGAAACTCGAGACGGTGTGCTGTGCCACCCGAGAGGTACTTGCGCGAGGTTATGGTATGTGCGCAAGCCTGAGAAGTTTCTAACTAGAATGAAGGTATAATATGAACAAAGTGTTTGCACTAGGTTTGATGTGCCCTACGCCAGGGTTAGTGTGTCACGCCGGGGTTAGTGTGCTATGTCGAGGGTTAGTGTGCTGCGCCCTCCCGGTCAAAATATAGCTAAAGACACCAAAAAGCTCACAACACTTCAAATTTTAGTAAGTTAGCTCAAAATTGACAACAACCCATTAGAATGATAGCTCTAAATGAAAACCTACACATATAATACTAGCAAAATTCTAAGAAATTGAACATTATTTGTTATATGTGCATATCAAAGGTTAGCCAAAAACAATAGAATTCAAGCTAGAATGTTAAGGGACTAGGATCCATCCCACCAGGCGTGCCAAATATGTACATGTATTTGTTAGCAATGCAAAAAGAGTTAGAACTAACACCTAGTAGTCCTAAAACAAAGCTAAATCAAATTGATGCCATCATGCTTCTGACTTAAGCAAGACTAATCTACTAACATCCTTGCATTAGCACATAAACAAATATTCAAACTAACATGTTAATCCATTAATTTCTATCTCTATTGAATGCTAATAAAATGAAATGAACCTATTTAGATTCTTAGCAATCAAAGGTTTGTTTGTATGTTTGAATCCCAAGGTTTTCAAGAATGGAGTCTTGTCAATCCATGGCTACAAGACCATTTGACATATCCCCATATGACTTCAAAACTTGGGTGGATGAATACAAGAAATGAAAGTAGCTAGCTTCTCCAATGAAGAATGCTCAAAGATGATAAATGGCTATAACTTAGGCTCTATGCTCATTTAGATGTGTAAAGGTGTAGGTGTAAAGGTAGGAGGAGGGCTCTTTATATAGCCCAATGGATAGAGGAATCTCTACATCCCTTTGTATGTGGGATAATAGAGATGTTGAGTTAGTTGTGGATAAGGGGGTTTAGAAAGGGTTGAGTCAACTTTAGGAGAGTTTAATTTGTCCTTTAGTGACTCATGGGGATAAAGGAGTTTATTAATTAACCAAAGTGATTAATTAATAGGTGTGCAAGCTTATAAAAACTTTTAGAGGAATATTAGTATGATTTAGACTATATAAGGGAATTAAATCAACTAAATAATGATTTATTGATTTAATGAAAGGGGAAGCTAATTAATTAATAATAATTAATTAGTCTAGATAGAAGGAAGGATTAATTAACGGAAGGTCGTTAATTAGGGTATTTGTTGAATAGAAGACTTAATTAATTAACGTAATGTAATTAATTAATGATGATAGGAGAGAAGATGAGCACTATTGATGATATGTCGCCAATTTGTGGGAAAGGGGATAATTAACACAATTTAAGTATTTAAATTGTTCAGGCTAAATTATAGGTGTCTACATTTAGAAAGTGTTGTGACACCCTTCTTCGGTGTTAGGTTAAGTGAAACTTAATTCCCTTTTGGCTATGACATCTCCATTGAAAAATTGGGTACTAATTGCCCCCAATCCTTTTATAGCTTAGTTCCAATCCATCTCTCTAAGAACTCCATCAAGGACCTTCTCTTTTGGTAAGACAAACAAGTTTACTTCTTCCTCGCTTCATTCATTTGTCAAATTTGTAAGTTACAATTTCAAGTTTCAAATCTAAGTTAATATTTAATTCTTTTTATGGACATTGACTACACTCTATGTTACAAGTTTCCATATGTAGATTGTGTCAACACTTAAGAGAATAAAACAACTTGAGCAAAGACAAAGTGTGTCTACACACTCACATATCTTTTCTTTAAGTAAACACATTTCATTTCATAGCTTAAAGGGGGCCCAATGTAAACACCTAAAATTTGTAGTTTATCTTTTTCTTTTTATGGACATTGACTACACTATATGTTACAAGTTTCCCTATGGAGATTGTGTCAACACTTAAGAGGATAAAATAACTCGAGCAAAGATAAAGTGTGTTCATACACTCACATATCTTTTTCTTTAAGTAAGCACATTTCATTTCATAGCTTAAAGGGGGCCCAATGTAGACACCCAAAATTTGTAGTTTATCACTTGATAATGTCAATATTAATTTAATCCCCAAATCATGACTTGTGCACACATTTTAAGCTTGATTAATTATCCTTTATCCTATGCATTACTTTCTCTCCTCGGTTGTGCTACTTAGTTACTTACAATTTTTTTGAATCAGTCCACAATATTCTATCACCTCCAAGTGTCGTGCCCAAAAGTTTTCAACACCTCATTCCTTTCTGTACGCAACTACTAAATATGGACTAAACTATCCAATGGTTTGATCCAAAACTAAAAGTTTCATCCCTAACCATCCAACGGTCACTTTCTCAATTTGATATTTTCTCACGAGTTAATACTTTCCTCACATTATGGCCTTAAAATAAAATTATACCTAATAACCCCTATATAAGCAAGTCAAATGCACTCATTTAATCATAAGGTACTTTCAAGAGCACTACAAACAAATATCATTTCAAAAGAACTCTAAGCTCTCCTAAATTCCCTTAAAGCAACAACACACTTTAGGAGCAACCCCTATGTAGGTTTGAAGCACACTCAACCAACTTTTAGAGTTAAGCTTCCCAAGCTAGAGACCATCCAAGCCAAATAAAGTAAAGTACACCAAACCATTGCTTAATTATCAAAGTTAGCTACATCCATACATATATCATGTGTTAGGTGGAGAATTATGTGTTGTTTGGGGCTTCTTCAAAATATTGTAAATGTAGTGGTGTATAAATTGCACTTGATGTAACCACTAACCTTTTTATAGGGTCTCCTACCCATGGTTAGGGTGCGAAGCTATTTTGAGTCATGCAAAGGGCTTCTCATATGTGTGACTTTTAGGGTTTCACAATGAAGTATATTTTAGAGGTTCACACATGCACAAAAAGTGATAAAATGCTAGCATTTTGCCGCACATAATTTAGAAAGATACAAAGCGCCAAAAGGTTCCTTATGCATCTAATGCTTTCATATTAGTTACTAGATGTTTTCATGTGTGGCCCTTAGACTCCCAAATTTAGAGATGAAGCACTTATAAATTAGTTCAACCTTGTCATCCTTCTATCACTACTAAGTTAGCCTCATGAGCATCCGATCAACTAAGTACATCCCCCTTCTTGCACCTTGCCACATTCGATACTTGCTTGATCGTTCTACCTTACATATTACTAAAACATGTATATTCGATATGCACATTGATGTTTAATTAATAATATGAATATATTTCATATGGTTAACCTTGACTCCAAAGATATAAATGAAAACACAACACTTATTTATTTTGGGTTAAATAAGTGATTAGTTCAAGTGGTATATCTTGCAAGAATATCCAATGCCTCGGAAATAAGGCCCATAAAGTTTGTAACTTGAGAAGGGTGTGAAACTATTCTCATATATATACATTACCATGCGTTTGAGAGAATGGTTTGCCACCACATTTCTGTAGAATATACACTCCCTCGGCGATTGGATGCACGTACTTATGCATATATCTTTGCATCCATACCCCGTGCCTAAGCATTACCTCAAATAATGGCTATACAACATTTATTCCATTTGTTGAAAAGTTAAGCAAGAGAGTCTCATTTATGGTAGAAGTAGGGGAGTTGATAAAAACCAACAACACAATAATTCATAAGGAATCAACAACTTAACATTGATTGCGGCTCATATAATGCTTGTATAATACTTGGGAAGCAACGAGGTTGGCTATCTTAGCAAATAAAGGTGATTGGATGAGATATCTCTACTATCATGTCCCTTCTTAGTTCCCCACATCACCGTCTCTCCACCATTTTCCATTACGCGATTGTAATTTCTTGCCTTCATTAAAGATCAATAAATTCTTTGCTTTTGCGTAATGAGGGTGTGTCAAGCAATGAAACCAAAATAAAATGGGTGTGCATTGAAATATTTCAAAATGGAATTTATAGCATTGAAAGGGGCTCTGCAACAAAAGAGAGAGGTGGCGTGCGTGGGAAGCCACACCTTTTGACAACATGATAAGAGTGCGGCCAATATGAAAGGCCCCCTTAGCTATTAATAGTGGAGATGTATTATTGTAGCACATGGGTTTGGATGATTGGAATGGATGATTTCTAAATTTGATGGCCACCTATACCTGTCAATTTTTTTGGTAACGACAATTTTTCAATATTACCCTTCAAAAATACAAAACAATGTTATTTATAATAATTATTCTATATTTATTTGATTATTTGAATATATTTCTATAATTTACATATAAATTTATATAAAAATGACGGTTACATTTCAAATATATAAATCATATATGATGATTATTTTAAATATTTGCAAGTATTTTACTATTAAAATTAAAAACGCCTAAATGGACGTCAAATTTAACCCCTCTCAGTAAGCGGGAGGGATAACCAAGTTCCCCCACCCCTCGAAACTCTTTATTCGCGAAAACAGAATTCTCACAATGAAGGAAATTTGTAGGTGGTGGTCAACTCGTGTGTAGTAATTCGACGGAGGCGTTTACTTTGAAGAAGGCATTGCTGGAAAGTGTCAAATTCCGGTGGCTTAACTTTATAGGTTGCCGGATTTTAGATATTTTTGTAAGTCATAGATATTTACTATTCTTTGACTCCACATCCTTTAAATGACATTTTAGACTTGGCAATAACCATTCTTTGGTGCCCTTGCTTTTGGGAGTGGCCGGCCTGAGAACATCATGAGTGACCGCGGTGTTAACTCATGGTTATGTTTTTTATTTTACTTCACTGGCAGCCATAGCTGGCCGACAGAAGAACCGACTCTCTACACCTTTCCCTTCTTTATCTGTACACTGGAATTGTTCTTTGAGTAAAATTATACACATAAAATTGAAGCCCTCTCCGGCGTAACTTGCAACTCATTTGCAATTGCTAGTAAATAGAAGTTGAGAGTGGAGAGTACCTCTACGACTTCACCAAGTAAACATAATCGCGAAATTAATGGTTAATGTATAATCGAATCCCAATCGCCAATTACTACTAGGTATTGCATTACCATTCATCACTTGTTAAGCTCGACTTCCCAGAATTCCACGCCACTCGCCACCACCTTATATCAAATGTAATCTTAAACAGAGAGCCAAGGGTTTTAAACCTTTTTTTAATCCCTAAAGCTCCTTTACTCTCTTCATATTTTTAACTTCCTTTATTATTATTATTACCTAGGTACCGTATTTTTGTTTTTTAGGTAATCCTGTAATTTTCGTCTGGCAGTTCCCGATTTCGATCGAATACAAGAATTGCAGATGTCAAATCCTTTCTCTGCAGGTATATATGCAATGCAACCGATTTTCTTGAGCCGATGATGCCTCAAATCCCTCAAAATGACCCGAGATTCTCGTATCGTTACAGAAGACACTCTCTATTCGTGGAAGTCTTCGTAATTTTTTTATGTGTCATTTTTTGAAGTATTTGATGGCTGCGGAACTCGGCTAGCCTTGGAACGGCGAGCAGATGAAGAGAGAAACCATTTGTGAAATGTTATCGATTCCAGGGTTTTATGTTTATACATTCGGCAAATGTTGGAGATATGCAGAGGAAAATTCGTCCGAGGGTTAAATCAAGAGCCAATGCGGAATGAATTCTGTAATTCTACATCAGTTGGATATTTTAATTTTTCCGAGGAGGCTTAGACGATTATGATCTAGGAAGCCTTTAGATTTTGATTTGTTAAGTATAAGCGGAGAAATTTGTTGCCCCGCGTAAATTTCTTTTTGTAAAGTCTATTTCAGAATGGGGTAAATTCGCTTTGTTGTGTGCTATATTCTGTAAATCGTGCCTTTGGATTCAACATTTCGGATCATCTACTACGGCATTGTCAGGTTCGTCATATCAGATGTCTGCAATGGATGTTAGGTGGTTTCTCCGATAACTACGTGGATATTTTTGAAAACATTAAAGCTTTCGTGCCTTAAAACCAGCTGAAAAATTGGAACCTTTTATGTAAAGCTAAAGCACAATCTTTGCCTCTACCTATTTTGGAAGCTTGGCATGCAATGAAGCTTCCACATGGAGAATGGGCGAATCTCTAAGCGCTTAGATAAAAATTGCTGGAGTGAGCAGGGTAGATTTTGACAGGTCCGCCGATGGCAGATCTATCCCGAAATGGTCCTGTTGAACGGGATATTGAGCAGGTATGACCTGGATTGTCTATCCATTCTCGAATCTATTATCTTTCTGTCTAAACGCTTTTGGTGCAAACGAGGTGTCTGTTTTTCGTCAATTCGCTAATGTTTCACAAAATTATCAGAGATTATATTTGTCAAGCAAGAATATCGTAAAGCATTTGCCAATTTTTTGTGTAAAATGTAAGTACATAAGTCAAACAAACTCATTGAAGTTTATGAATATTGCTATATGTAAATCCTATATTAGCTTATAATGCACATATTTCTTATTTATTGAAGTGTAAAGATCTGCCTACTATTCTACATTATTAAAGTATTTTCGTTCCTTCAAATTTTTCTGGTGCAATACAAAGATACATAAGGAAATAATTTCAGTACCCATAATTTTGCATGTGCTGGGTTTGTGCATAATATATGCCAAAAGAAGATGCATTTACTTTAGGATCAAAAGGGCTACAATTTGACACATTCAGTTTTGACTTTAGGTCTAGTAACTGAACTCATATTAAGCAGTGTTGATTTTTGCTCTAAATTGATGAGTTGCAACTCCTGGAGGACTTACTAGCCTTTAATGGAATTTGCCTTTAATGGAATTTGATCTCATCAAAAGACCTTTGCTCTTATTGTTATTTTTTAAAATTGCGGGACTAATTTATCTGAAGCTAAAAGCCAAATTGTGCACGCTAGTTCATATTTATAAAAATTCCAAGCTCATTACTAACTCTGAATTGGAATAAAGTTCTGAACAAAGTTGTTGATGCATGTTGATTGAAGTTCTGAAGATTTTACTATGATGTTTGGAAACCATAAAACTTTAGGTGACTATCTAAGTGGTTTGGCCTAGGTAACAGTGTGTGGGATCTTTCAATCAGTAGTCATGATCTCAATTCCACCAGAATTTCTTTATTTGCAGTGGCCGCGCAAATCATTGGCAAATAAATCAAGCAAGAGTAATTTAACACTTAGATGTTAAATATTTTGGGAACTGAAGCCCTCTTTAATTCAGTTCATTTCAGTTGGAAAAATGTTAGACTTTGCTTTATCATATTCTATTACAAATTAAGTCTGGATTCCTGAGAAGAATGTGTTTGTCGAAGTTTAAACCATTTTGTGGCCTATTTTAATGCTTTAAACTCACTATCACCATTTTGAATGCTGATCAATAATTCCACAGGCCATAACTGCGCTGAAAAAAGGGGCATACTTGCTGAAGTATGGACGGAGGGGGAAGCCAAAGTTCTGTCCTTTCAGGCTTTCTAATGTAAGCTTTTATTTTGATTGTCGCTTATCTGATCAGAAATATGATCTGCAAAATTAGTCATTGGATGTTATGGTTTTTTTCTTGATAGAAGTATTATACACGCAATGCTCCCTAAAGCCCACCTCTCCATCCCTCCCTCCTGCACCCTCTTTCACACACATACGGCCCCACACCCCCACAAACATGCACTAACATATATGCTTGAAATGAGCAAAAAGTGAACATATTCAAGTCAAACTGGGTCTGGGGAGTTTCTATATATTATAGCAGTCATATTTGGTTGTATCCCGGCTCTTAGCATTTGAAGCCACTCGCTGCTATTTGTTAGGCATATGAATGACATTCTTGATGGTTCATATGCAGTTGAATTTACGGAGAATGAAATGTCTGACAATTCAACAGGACTCCGAGACCTGGCTAAGGATACCCGTGTTCTTACTAAGCGTTTATATAAACAAGCATCTGATATTGTCATTGATGAAACTCATGAATAGTAGCGTCAGAGTTTTAACTGATTCCAGTACTGGTGGCATATATGATGCATCATGATACATAATAGTGGCTTTTCTTCTATCAACTCAGTATTAAATGGTTCATAATATAAATTTATAATAATACAGACATGTCATCCTCTAACAGAGTAGAGTCTGCATGCAGGTTTCGTATTTCCCTTTCTAGAGTGCTTTCCGATAGACATTCAATATCTTTCCTGTCAATATGTAGTGCCCGTCATTACAGGATAATACACATAATAAGTGGCAATTTGATAAGGACTTCAGATACTAAGTTTTTATCACATCAAGAGTGCTGTTTTTCTCTACAATAGCTTTTATAGTGGCTGTAGTTCATTTTGTAAAGGTTTCCAGACACCTTTTTAACCAACAGTAAATAAAGTGCATCAAAATTCCCATTTAGATATGTGAAAAAGCAAAATGAGTTGATCATTATATAAGAATGCCAGCATTAGTTTGATACTGGTGCACCAACATTTGTAATTTGAGACAATTAATTAATTGCCTAAATTTGTGTCCATGGATTTTGAAAAGGGATTTCAAACTTCATACTAAAGTCCTTCCATCAGTCCTGCACTTATGGAAGGGATCTGCATGATTGGAATGAAAATATAGAAACAGATAATTATTAATAACTAGAAAGCTACACCAGAAAATGAAAAAGTCGAAAAGAAACATGAAATCTGTTCTTTTCGTTTTTAATTATTTTGAAGATTGAAATTCTAAAGATTCTAGAACCAACACTATGTTTGGAATCAAATTGAAATACTTAAGAAACAGTGAAGCAAGAATACTGTATTAAAATTATCGCCAAAATGTACACAAACAAAACACGCTTTCTTGAAAAGGTATGGATGGCAACTCGGGCCCAACCCAGGAGCAGTATGGGCGCTGCAGTTGGCCATGAACCATCCTTCCACAAGATTGTGCCTAATATTTATTATTTTTCCTGTCCAAAAACACATTTTGCTATGGACTTATAATGTAACTTATAACTATTATGATTATTACAATTGTGCGTTTCAGTTGGTGAGGTCAATCAGGAAGTTTATATAAGTGTATCTAGTGGGTGCATTTGAGTCCAGTTTTGATGGTCCATTTGAGAACCTGTTTTGTGGATCCATTTGTGATCCATTTTGGGAGTTCCCAGAAATTATTCCAATGCAAGAGGCAAAAGTGTTAAATTGGAAAGAATTTTATGAATAGACTCTTTGGTACTAGAGTCGAGCATGTGTTTGTGAAAGATGTAAGTGTATCTAGTGGGTGCGTTTGAGTCCAGTTTTGAAGGTCCATTTGAGAACCCTGTTTTGTCGATCCATTTGGGATCCATTTTGTGAGTCCCCAGAAATTATTCAAATGCAAGAGGCAAAAGTGTTGAATTGGAAAGAATGTTATAAATAGACTCTTTGGTAGTGGAGTAGAGCACGTGTTTATGAAAGCAGCTCTTGTTCATAAGTCTCAGACTGTGTTTTGGCCAAGGCGGCATCCACACTGTCCTTGATTTGGGCTTGAGTCGGCACATACACACTCTCCGGAAAGTGATTCTCTTTATATACTGTTTTCTGTATTTTCAGTAATATTTTTTGATAATTGTTAAATATATTATATCAAAAAGGAGAGGGAGGACATACTCATCTCAGCAGTTTACAAAGGAAACATATAACAAAGAAAGCAGGGGAGACAGAGAAACAGTCAGATCCAGGTCTCCAACTTTATTACAAATTAGAAAGTGAACTTCAGAAGATGGAAAATTCCAGTGAATTCTCAGAAGGGTTGTTTTTATCCTTAGCATTTTCTCTGCCTTCATAATGACTGGTATATATCTTTTCATGATCAATACATACCATTTCGTCCAGTTTCTCAGAACTTTCATGCATAGAATTGATTGTGATGTTCATGAAATCGCAAACTTTCTTGGAAATAGCATCTGAGTTTTATTATTTCCATCTTCTTAAGCATTGCGCAGATTGAAGCTTATATATTGCCACTTAAATTATTGATTGCATAAATAACATTGACAAAATAGTGCTGTTTACTTGTGAGCGCTCATAGTCATCCTTCTTTTAAGTCTTGCCTTTCACATTAGAGATATTCTTGCTGGGTGGCGGACTTCCATTGCTACGGAGGTCTGAAGGATTTCTTTTGAGACGTTTAGCATTCTGTTGTCTGGAGGGAGAGTTCATATTCCCGTAATTCTCTGTGGTTATCTTGTTTTGCTGAAGGTTTTTCCCACCATCTTTAGTTAACATCCTCCTTCCATCTCGTATCAATTCGCAAGATGTAGTGTGGTTCAAACAGGAAGTCTTCAGTTTGCATTTTCTTGTTCATTCTATCCTCTCTCTCAGGATGATTGTAAAATCTATCCCGCCTTTTACTGCTGCTATTGTCATTGATGTTACCGTTTAGCATGTAGCTCTCTTTACACAAGCTATCATCCTTTGAGTGATACATCTTGGCATCTGCTTAGGAGAGATGCCCTGGAATTAGATTCATTGTAAGCGGATAGAATGGGATTACACTGTGGGGAAGACAACTGCAATGACACCAGCAGATCCATGTTATCAACGAGTTTAGAATTCAGGACAGAGAGATTGCTCCAAAGTGCCTTACATTGTTGTTGGAGATCGCCTCTCTCGCATGCCACGAGAATAAGATGGATGGCAGATATTAGAAAAAGCGAAAAAGGCAAAGACATCTATCTCACCATGTTCATTGCATGTAGCTTCGGATATAGCTGCATGATAATCTAGAAAACTGTCATTAAGATCGCAGTTCTCTCTCCATTTGAACTCCATAATCCCGTAGTGTTGGCTTTTCCTGTGAAAGTCCTCGTGCACTGGATGTATCCCCTTCAATCTCCTTTGAAGTTTCCAATAGCTTCATAATCTGATGTGCAGCAATAGAATTGGTATTCCTTAGACTTGGATGAGTCCGAGATAACAATCATGTGCAACTGCATGGCCTACTGGTATGTCACAAGAAGCAAAAAAACCAGAAAAGAAGCGAAGGCAACACGACAAACATGCGAAGGCAACACGACAAACATGCAAAGGCAAAGCGGCAAGAGAGATGGTAGACCAGCAGAAGATAAAGGAGGAAGACAATCAAAAGGGATGTTTAAATAAGACAAGAAGGTGTGAGATAGGAAGAGATGAGAGCAAATATGAAAGCAAGGAGCGAGCCATACCAAAAGCAGTGAAACTAAACCTAGAATATCTACCGATGAAAGGAAGATAACAATAGGACAAAGAGACAATAAAAACCGAAAGCAAAAAGAACTCTCGAAGAGATGTAAGCTCCTTATAAACATGAATTAAAAAATCCAAAAAAGAAAAAAGAAACAAAGGAGAAAGATAACGAGGATAAATCGGAAAGAAAGAGAAAAAACAAAAAGACCAAAAGAAAGGCAACCAAGGAAAGAGAGAAAAAACAAGGAAAAGAGCAAAAATAAAGAAGCAAACAAAATAGAGTCCGCAAAAAGAATAAAGAGAAAAAGGGGACTAAAGCCATCCAAAGAGGCTTTAATAAGGCAAAAGCTCTCTTCCCGTCCACACCTTAAAAGTACGCAATGGAGAGCACATGCATTTAACCACTCGAGGAAGCCATTTGACTTGATTGCTAAAAGCATACATCTTTTCAAGAACCATTTTTTCATTGATATTTCTAATATCATCCCAATTATTCATCTCTATTTGATCTCTTATATTTTAGTTCCAAGATGAGTCACATTGATATTATCAAGCCAATCCGCCGCTTTATTGCATTCATGGAAGAAGTGGTTGATAAATATGCTATGTTCCACCAAGTTTCGGGACGGGGACGGCTGGGGACGGGGGACGTGTTTCTGGGACGGATTTTTTTAGGCCTTTTTTTAGGGGACGGCAGGGGACGGCTATTAAAAAATAAGGGAAAATTTAAAAAATATAGGAAATTTCAAATATTCATATGATAACATTGCTAAAGCATTCATCACACACATTATAGAACCTTAATAAATAAAATTAGAGTTGAATTGAGATTTCACATAAGATTTAACCTTAAAAATATAGGAAATTTCAAATATTCATATGAATAATGATAAGTATAACACATTGACTAACTTAATAAAGCATTCATCACACACATCATAAAATTGGAGCTGAGTTGAGATTGCACATAAGATTCGAGTTTCAATTACAATGAAATGCCCAAGGGCAACAAAATGTCTGAAACATAGAAAATCAAAATGAAAATATATAGTTGCCCTAATCAAACTCCGCTAAAGTGGCATCAAAATCAGACGAAGTGTCGAGTCATGGAACTATGAGGGGCTGCCTCATCCAATGGAACCCCAACCAATCCCCCGTGTCTCCTCATCAATCTATGAATCATCTTCGGGATCAACATCCCAACGTGTGGCTAGAGTTTGACGATACTCAGGAGTCTATCGATCCTGAATTCTCAAGGCACTATGCACGGCTACTAACTTCTCTGCTCGTTGAGAGGTAAGGTGGTTCCTCTTAACTGTGTGGATGAGGCCATATGTGGACCAATTCCTCTTTAGCAGAGGAACTAAGAAACCTGTGAAAGGAGGCGAGTTGCAAGAATCCTCAAGTCTGGTGCATCCTTGCCATGCCATGTCCACCATCCAATAGGGTCTACTTGAGCTAATGTAGCTCTATTTGTCCTCGCCTCTGGCTTGCTAAATGTTGGTCCACGGAGATTGACAAAGGATAGCCATTGGGTCCGCAATAAAGTGGACTCCTCATCAGTGTACATCTTTCGAAAGGCCTTCATGAGCCCTTCTTTCACCTCTTCATCATTAGATGGAGGCACTCTCCCAGTCGTCTGTGCTGCATACCATTTGGGATTTAGAGCATAGGCTGCCATATGAAGCGGGGTGTTCATTGTGTTCCACCGCCGTGTCACAATGGGCCTAATATGCTCCTCATAAAATCCCAAAGTAGGATCCCTGCTATGAATGGCTTGCTTCATCTGTCCAAGCATGTTGTCAAATGTCTCATAAATCTCTCCAAGACTAGGAGAGTTTGTATCAACATATCTTATGACCCCCACTACAGGTGAGATGAAGGAGCAAACATATCTGCAAACAATTTACAAAAAAATTAGAAAACATTAAGATTCAAGAATGAAAAACTAAACTAATTTACAAGTTATAAACATGGATAAAAATATTTAAAAATTAAAAACTAAACTTACATATATAAAATCAACAATAGCTTACCTGACTGTGGTCCACCAATCATCGTCGAGGATCTTTTGTTTCACACCTTTTCCTTCAGAAGTGTTTGCCTCTGGCCATCTACCCCACTCTTGATTAACCATCATTAATTGCAAAGCCTCTTGCACTTCAAGCATCCTCCTTAACAAAATGAAATAGTTGGCATATCTAGTGTCCACGGGCTTGAGGAATTCCTTCCTCGAAAAAGACCTGAATAGAGCAAGTGAGGTGTGATGGTTGCAAATGAACATCTGTATGTGTCTAGCCTCTGCCACCACTTGCCTTCACCCAATCTATCTTTCCAATGTCTTTCAATGCGTTGTTCAATGCATGAACACAACATGGAGTCCGTCCAGAAAATGTGTTTGTAAGCACCCTCAACCACATGCTAACTTACATATGCGGGCTGAATCAGTCACTACTTGTACAACATTAGAGGGCCTAATCTCCTCTATGACATCCTTCAAAATTTGAAATTGGAAGGTTGCATCCTTCCTCTTCCCATTACAATCGGTAGCTTTAAGAAAATAAGGGCCAACGGGACATGTGACAACGATATTGATGAGTGGCTGATGTTTAATATCGGTCCACCCATCCATGATGATAGAGCAACCCACCCGTATCCAAGTTTGCCTCATCTCCTCCATCACCATACTCACCTTAGAATATTCTTTATCAAGGAGGTTGGTTGAAAGATCCCCTTTAATGGGAGATAATTTTATGATATTTTCCAATAAAATACCCTAACAATGCATAACTAGAAAACACTTAAAAACTGAATTTGAGTGCAGATTTGTATTTTATTCCAGAAAATGCGACTAGGGTAGGAATAAATTGGTATTTTTAATCACACAAAAGCACCTTAACCCTTTCTGATGCCTCCTTTGTAATTGACTGAAATTTAGCAAGGAAAATGATAGTTTTCAAGCCACAAAATACTGAATCTTTATAAGATAAATTTCAGATCTGACCTATTTATTACAGCAGCTAGAAAATAGTCTGAAACCTTCCACAAAGTGCTGAAAATTATGTAGAAAAATATGCCTAATAGTTCCTTCAGACAACAGCTCCAAAACAACACTTTTAATCTTGCTAAAACTTGCAAATAAACCCCAAAAGAGGTCGCTCCAGCCAGAATAGATCAAGCAAAATACTCAGAAATATTCCTGAGTCTTCATACAACTTGGGAATGAGAAAAAGGAAGAGTTTTCGTTCCTCCCTTGAGTTTCCTAGAGGGTTTTCGTCCCCTAAAAATTCCTGTAGCTTGTGACAGCTCCAATTATGCAAAAGCATGAATAGTAATGATTATCCAATGCCATGCCCAAGTCGCCCCTCTCCTTTTTATAGAAAAAATATTATAAAATCACCTTTCCATCTTCCAATGAGAAGAGAGTGCCAAAATGCCCTAAAAGCATGCCCATACCAAGTCGCACTTTTCCCTTGGGCAAATAAACATTACATAATATTTTATTATTTTCCTAATGTCTATTTTGGCCCACCATGTCAAGTCGCACTTTTAGCCTAGAGTGAAATAAAATCACTTTGGCCATTTAAAAGACACTTTATTAAGTCATAATAATATTATTATAAGTGCTTTATAATAATTATTTTTAAATTGGCACTTTATAATAATTTTATGACTTAAGTCACCCTTAATCTCCTCCTTTGGCCGTCGGGTAGACTAAATGGGCCAAAGGTCTTCGACCAACAACTATCCAAAAAAGAGGGACATTACAGTCCTCCCTTCCCGGGATTGCTTGCCCCCAAGCAATCACAAACTGCAATTCTGCATTCTTATCAGTTCCTGGATCCCAGATCAGCCGAGGCTTTTTTAATAGCTTCATATGCACTATACAAAGCTGCTCAAACACTGCAAAAAAATCTTATGCAACTTACTTGTCACTAGTGAAACCAACCTCCTCATGTATGCTCCAAATTTGCCGCACTCTTCATCACATCCTTGCTGTTCCGTGCTGATATGCAGTGAAAAATCTTCGTAGATGTCCTCACGAGATGGTTCCTTATCCCAAACTATCATAGACTTAGCTGCCATTTGATGGGGCAGCGTGTACTTGAGTGCTCTCAACGTGACTTGTTTCCCTTTGTGTTGGAAACTCAGCTCCATAGCTTCCACATCTTGGGTGACTCTTCCCAATGAATGAAGCCATTGCATGCCAAGCACAACATTGTTATCTTTCAAATCCATGACATAGAAGTCATCACAAAGTGTATACTCACCAAATAAAATGCTAACTTGGTTGACCTTCTTCTTGCACGGGAGAGTGAGACCTCCTGCTATAGTCACATCAAAGCCTTCAAAGTTATCACATTGCAAACCTTTTTGGTCTACCAAACCTGCATCTAGGAAGTTATGTGTAGATCCACTATCCAGAAGTGCCATGATCCTACACCCGAACATTGTGCCTTCAAACATGAATGGATTATACTTGGGTGCTCCCGAAAGATAGGTGAGTCTACCCTCATTTGCAATGCCCGGTGTTGGCTGCTCCCGTTCATCCTCGGACTCTTCATCCTCAACCTTTATGAGATGTATTTTGCCTTTCCCAAGACACCTATGCCCCGGTTCCCACGGATCATTGCAATGAAAGCATAAATTTTTCCGGCGAAGCTCATTCTTTGAAACAGTCTCCATCTTGGGTGTAAACTCAACCTTCGAAGAAGTGGGCTGCTCTTGTTGTTCGATTTTTCCTCCTTGACGTTCTTCCTTTGGGGCTGAACTGGAGTAGTGTCTAAGTCCAAGGTTGTCCGAATAGCCTCATGCAAAGTCCTAGGCTTAAGAGCCTTGACCAATCCCCTCAGCCTGTCATGAAGTCCTTCAATGAACAACATCACCACTCGCCTCTCAGGCATCTCTGGCACCATCACTGCTATACGCTGAAATTCGTTGATGTATGCATCAACGTGTCCACTCTGTCGAAGTTGTGCCAAGTCTCTATAGTAAAGCTCTACATCCTTGCGATCAAATCTCGCAATCAACTTCTCACTAAACTCCCTGTATGATTGCAGAAGATCATGATTCTGCGTGACTAGCCCATGGTGCCACCAATCGTACGCTACTCCCTCAAGGTGCAATGTGGCAAATTGGATAGCCTCCTGCTCCTGCATAGGTTTGAGAGTGAGATATGTGTCGAGCTTGTGAATCCATGCTCTGGCACTAATCTTTCCACTACCATCAAATGTGGAAAGGGTCACCTTGTTGGTGGCCTGCTTCAACTCCCTGTTCTGTTGTTCTCTAGGCCTCTGTACCTGTCTAGCTCTCAAGCTTTCCCTCCTTTGAACACAATACTGGTGGAGGGGAAAGGCATTCCGTACCTCCTGTGGTAGAGCTCTCCACTCATCATGCGCTGCCATCACAGTATCCTGAAAGACTGTGCCCTCAAGTGGGTCCTCAACTAATGGTGGCTCCTCCCTTTGTAGGAATCTAGGCTGCAGAGGTCTATCCGCAGTCCTCGTGGGTCTCCTCTCCTCTGTATGTCTCCTATCACGTGGAGGGGAACCTCTCACGCTACCCACCTCTGTAGGTGCCCTACTGTACCTTCCGTGACTGTCAGCCACCACTGATACAGATCTTTCCCTTCTGTTATGCCTATCTCTCGGCCTATTCATAGTCAGACTCTCCATCAACTGTCTCATGGTTTGAATCATTTCCTGATGGGAATCGATCATACCGCTGAAAAGAATATCTGGGTCAACTCGCTCACGCCGCGGGGGACTGTGTGATCCATCTCTTTGTCCATGATTCCCGTACTACTTCCTGTATCTAAATCTGTGAGAATACGTGCCTGACTCCTTGTATAATATCTGTGTGGCCCAACTTCTCTAGGCTGCATCAAACAAAACCCTCCAGGTGGGAGGATTGCTGCTCTGATACCACTGAAAGATCCCCTTTAATGGGAGATAATTTTATGATATTTTCCAATAAAATACCCTAACAATGCATAACTAGAAAACACTTAAAAACTGAATTTGAGTGCAGATCTGTATTTTATTCCAGAAAATGCGACTAGGGTAGGAATAGAAAATTGGTATTTTTAATCACACAAAATCACCTTAACCCTTTCTGATGCCTCTTTTGTAATTGACTGAAATTTAGCAAGCAAAATGATAGTTTTCAGGCCACAAAATACTGAATCTTTATAAGATAAATTTCAGATCTGACCTGTTTATTACAGCAGCTAGAAAACAGTCTGAAACCTTCCACAAAGTGCTGGAAATTATGTAGAAAAATATGCCTAATAGTTCCTACAGACAGCAGCTCCAAAACAACACTTTTAATCTCGCTAAAACTTGCAAATAAACCCCAAAAGAGGTCGCTCCAGCCAGAATAGATCAAGCAAAATACTCAGAAATATTCCTGAGTCTTCATACAACTTGGGAATGAGAAAAAGGAAGAGTTTTCGTTCCTCCCTTGAGTTTCCTAGAGGGTTTTCGTCCCCTAAAAATTCCTGTAGCTTGTGACAGCTCCAATTATGCAAAAGCATGAATAGTAATGATTATCCAATGCCATGCCCAAGTCGCCCCTCTCCTTTTTATAGGAAAAATATTATAAAATCACCTTTCCATCTTCCAATGAGAAGAGAGTGCCAAAGTGCCCTAAAAGCATGCCCATACCAAGTCGCATTTCTCCCTTGGGCAAATAAACATTACATAATATTTTTATTATTTTCCTAATGTCTAATTTGCCCACCATGTCAAGTCGCACTTTTAGCCTAGAGTGAAATAAAATCACTTTGGCCACTTAAAAGACACTTTATTAAGTCATAATAATATTATTATAAGTGCTTTATAATAATTATTTTTAAATTGGCACTTTATAATAATTTTATGACTTAAGTCACCCTTAATCTCCTCCTTTGGCCGTCGGGTAGACTAAATGGGCCAAAGGTCTTCGACCAACAACTATCCAAAAAAGAGGGACATTACAGTTCGTAGTTTGTGTTCTCTAGAGGGACATAAGAGGAACCAGAAACAATTACATCTTTGAACATTTGTTTGAAGAAAGGGGAACGTGACACATGAAATGGTATAGCATTGGCAAAGAAGAATTTAGCAATAGAAGAGTCACCACTTCCCTTAATCGCACATTACACATATCCGTAATAAAGAGAAGTCTTTCTCTTTCCCTTGGCATAATTGCCTTCTCTTTGACTTTCAACATCCACGCATTGGGTAGGCACTTGTGTAGTCTCCAATGGCATTCTTTTTCGTTATCTCGCCCTTTATGTGCAACCTAGTCACCTCGGTCTTTTCCGCTAATGATATTCTTTCATAACCTCTTACCCCTTCTCTAGTTATGCCCAAAAGATGTGAATAAACCCGCGTGTAGCTGCCCCTAAATTCTTTGTTGCAAATATGGCATAACCACACTCTACTCCCCCAACTTTTTTTTTTTCTTTTCACAATGGCTGTTACAAATTGTGAAAGAGGCTTTTTAGCATTGAATGGCCCCTTTGCATAGATTTTGAGGAGTTGTGAAGGGCAATCAAACGGATTATTTGAACCCACTGTTGGTGCAACACTCTCACTCCCTGAAGAAACCCTATTTCTGGTTCTACCTCTATGTTGCATTGCCAATTGAATCTCTTCACCCTCACTACCCTCACTGTTGCTCATTGTTTTGTATTGGAAATGCAACAACCTTGCAACTGCAAGTGAAAACAAAAAAAAAAAAAAAACTTCCCTAAGTTTGTGAAGCTTGAAACTATGATAAAAAAATAAAAATGAAACAATGAAGAAATAGTTTGTGCAAATTTGTAAAATGAACAAAGGATGATAAACATACCTCTAATGGAGTAGAATATTGCTCTCTTGCCTTCTTCTCATTGCTGTTCTCTATTCTTCTCTATGCTCTTTTCTTTCTTTGTTTATCTTCTCCACAAAATGAGAAATGAGTCAAATGAGCTTCTTTTTTTTGTTTTGATGTTTGTTTTAGGTTTAGGGCACTTAGAAATGCAAGTGGGGGTCCTTGTGTGCCCCCACATTGCTTTACTTTTAAGTAAAAGTGTGTTTTAAAAAAAATTTTTTAAGGCTTTATGCGTAGGGGACGG
This sequence comes from Taxus wallichiana var. yunnanensis, assembly GCA_018340775.1. NCBI lineage: Eukaryota > Viridiplantae > Streptophyta > Pinopsida > Cupressales > Taxaceae > Taxus > Taxus wallichiana. The sequence goes on along the minus strand of CM031233.1, from coordinate 332,071,590 downwards.
CGGGCGTCCTAAGACGGACGAGGACTTCGACTTCTAGAAGTCCCTAAACGTACCAGGGACGTCCAACCGTCCCCTGCTGTCCCATGCCGTCCCCTATTGCTTTTTTGATGTCGCTGGGACGTTTCCGATTTTTTGCGGAGTTTGGGGACGGGAAGGGGACATTTTCTACCCGTCCCCGAGTTTTTAAACGCCCCCGATGCACGGGTACAAGCTGAAAACGTAGGGATGCGTCCAAGTGGAACATAGTAAATATGTTGTTGAAATTCGCTTTCACCCCCATAGCCTTCTTCCCATAGTTAATAATCCTCCAATTATGACATTCTTGCTTGTTCACGATGTATGCAAGCTAAGAATGATCTATTGAATATCCTCTCTCTTCGGGATAATATAGATTAGAATAACAAGCGAACCATTCCAAGGCCACACACACGAGGGTTGTAAGGTGTTAGAGCTGTGGATCTAGAAGATGGTGGTCCACTTTCTATCAAAGGTGTAGGGTTCCAAAGCCTAAGTCTAAGATAGGGGTGGCATCTTACTAGTATCTTGATTGTAAAGATTGTAAACAAGAAGAAGATATCTATGTTAGTGTTGTAAATATGGGTTGTAGAGATTGATAGGTTGTAAAACCCAAAAGTGAATTGTAAGGCAAGGGCCAATAGATAAAATGCAATAGATTAAGAATATGCTACTCAGTTCTAACCTATTTACATGACCAAACAAATAAAATAATATAATGGAAAAGAGAGGTTAGAGATACTTATATATATGTAGATACCATTGGCGTATTGACTTCCCTCTAGAGTTAACAACATGTTATGAGAGAATTGATGTGTGGGACCACAAGAGAACTAGGAAGAAGACCTAGGTAAACCACTTGTTGGGCAGTCCAAAGGCTTGGTAAATCATAGCAAGTGCAACTCTTATTCTTGAGTGCTCTAAGAGTAGACCTCCAAAGATAAGTAAGACCAACTTTTGAATCTTTAAGACCTTTAAGGGAAGCTTAGCAAACGAAGCCGACTAGATGACCAATGAAGATGTGATGATAAATGCACTCAAATGCTGCCTATAAATAGGGGACATGATTTAGCTATTACAATTCTTTATAGTTGATAACATCGACATATGGTTGATGCAGTCGGCTGTTACAAATGAAAGTCAGGTGGTATCGGTCATGGTCGATGTCGTCGACTCTAGGTAATAGTATATCATGGGGTCCTAGAAGGAATGCGAGGAAGACTCGGAGTTGATAAAAGGTAATCTAATGGAGATATAAGGGTGTTATAAGTGGATATGCATGTGATCGTAAGGAGGTAGTAATGTTGTAGGAGGTGTAAAAGGATGATTGGGAGATGTAAATGATAGGTTATTCAAAGGTGTCATGGATTGCACATCAAAACTCTCTCTCACAAGTCCACCCCTGCTCCTAGTGATACCTCGTAGGATAGCATTCAAGGGAGGTTAATGTGTCGATGGTGCCTCGCTGATTTAATGAAATTTAAATCTTGATAAGAGGATTGAGGATTGAGGATTGAGGATTGAGATCAAATGAATATAACAATAACCAACAAGATCTATCATGCGAGTGTAAACAATAGTGAAATAAGAGTGACTTAGTTTGTATCGAAGATCTGGACTGATTCTGGGCTGAAAATTGAGTGGAACAGACTAGATTTGGATTGGATATGCCTCGCTTGGAAATGGGATCTGAAACTCCTTCGGACACGACTCCCAGATAAGGACAAGACTGCGGGGCGGCGGGTGTATCGAACCGGGCGCCGGTGTCTGGTAAATGCCCTAGTTTCGAGCTTCTCGGAGTCCGAACTTGTTGTCTTCCTTTCGCTCTTTGTTGCATCCACTTCACTGTAGGGTTTCACCTGTCGCACTTGAACCTGCAAAATAAACCCTAGCTACCTGCACAAGGCTCAAACAAACATTAGATGAAATAAATAATGCATATGCCGATTGGATTGACCTCGGCGGTCACCCCAATGTGATTGTCACACGAGTGTGGCATTGCATTTTAGAATCTATGTAGTTGTAGTGTGTGCGTGATTGAATTGTGTTCTTGAAGCTAGGTTGCCCTCGTGCCAGTCACACCAAGATAGCGGGCTATAACTACTTTGCCCCTAAGATGAATGTGTGAGATAGAATTCAGAAATAGCCCCTCCTATGTAGTGAATAATGCAACCTAAATGCAATCCTTGAATGTTGTTCTTTGCCCAAATAATATATAGTAAGTAATAACCCATGTTGTCCAACCCTTAATAATAGTAAGTTGTGTATATATATGACTTCCTTGTTTGAATTTTGACACTTAGTGACACCAAAGGCCGACCCAAAGAATTAGAAAAGACCTAAAGTTAAGTATCAAACGGTTGTTTAGGAAACCAAAGAGAATAGACAAAAGCACCCGAGAAGGGGACAGCGTCTCTGTGCACAGCGGTGTCCTTAATGGGCGGTGATCTTTATCAAAGCCAAGAAAAATAAACAAGAACAAGGATAGAGACAAGGATCCTTGTGACCCGACCAAAAAGGTGTAAATCCAAGAAGTATAAGAAAATATCACAATCAAAACCAATCAAAGCAATATGAGGACTAGGAAAAAGGTGTTACTAGTGTCTAATCTTCGTACTCAGAAATCATTTATATAACAACATACTAGAGGCATGATGCATAATTCGTGTCTACAATTGCCCCCTGTTTATGCTATTTGGATGGAATTTAATAGTATAAAGGATATAAGAACATACTTCAGAGAGGGTGAAGGAGTCAGGCGAGGTGCGTCGATAGTAAGAATCACAGCGTGGTGAACCATGGATCATCGTTTTGATCCATGTGGGGTGAATGTGTTGTTGCAGACGGAGTTGTTGGATAGAAACATGCTATGGAGATATAGGAGACTTTGAAACTTGGAGATTGAAGAAGGGGTCGAGAGTGATCAATTCCTAAACCGGTGTGAATATTCTATGGATTTGAGTGTCCTGTCGCTAGAGAAAGGGTGTTGGGAGAGCGATCAACTTTGCTCTCCGCCATGACACTTCCCAAAATAGGTTCCACCGCTGCAGACGAAAGTGAACCGGTTGTTACTTACCTACAAGTGTGAACCGGTGTGAATATTCTACGGATTTGAGTGTCCTGTTCTAGAGAAAGGGTGTTGGGAGAGCGATCAACTTTGCTCTCCACCATGACACTTCCTCAAAATAGGTTCCACCGCTATAGACGGAAGTGAACCAACTGTTACTTAGCCTGCTAGTCACAGAAAAACCCCCGTAAAGTGAACAAGGATAGGCAATGACGTCTCATTGCCTCCTCTTTATGATGCAAGGGTGTAAACCAGGGCAAATGGAAAAGTGCTTTACTACGCCCTTAGTCCTGTAGCTTATATTGGATATGTAGTGCCGACTTGTGGCTTACATAATCTCTCTTCTTGTCATATGTTATTCATTTATGCTTTCATATGTTTAGTAGGTTGGCCTTGGTGTTGGCCATAACATAGGAATGATATATATAGGTGGTAGTAAGGAGTAGTTAATCATCATATTGAACACTTGAGTCTTATTGTATGGTTTGGAGGTTGCCCCCTCAAAGTGGCTAAGCTATTCTACTTGCATATTGTGATCATTTATCTACAATTTGGTGTTCTTTGGTGTTATATTGCTACTGATATTCAAATTTATCCAAGTAATTTCATTACAAGTGGTATCAGAGCTTGATCTCGGTCAAAACTGTGTCAAAACCCTAATTGCGAAGACTTGGCTATATCTCCAAATTGGTAGCGAATTTTTTTGCAATCTTTTTTTGGGTTGTTGCGAAATCAATCAAGTAAGATCCTCTCCAAATTTCAAGATATTTTGACTTGTTTTGAAAAAGTTATATCAATTTTAGGGTTTTTGATAAATTTGCTCTATCGACTGCAAATTGTGGAATTTTTCCAAGTTCTTTACATTTTCAGAAAGAGGATAAAAAATTAGTTTGAGTTTGTTCTTTAAGTTTGTTCATATTTGGCCGAATTCCTATCGAAATCCCAAACCCTAAATTTTGACCTTGATCCCTAAATCCTACTATTTTGGGCATCATGGCGGGGCCTTCCACAAGAGGCAAAAATAATCTCATCACTCCGAGGTAAAACTCTAGACAAGGATGAGATAATAGTTGAGGAGTTGGAGTTAGAAGGGGTAACTCAGGATTACTCAGGACTAGGGTTTACTCCGACGGACCATAGGGTAAGCCAACTTGAGTATGATCTACGAATCCTATAGTCTAAGATGGCCAACAAAGAAGATGTAGAAAATATTGGACAACGATTGGATGATTTCATGTAAAGAACTCAAGTACAAATCAAGGGTCATCATCTTCTTCCAAATCAGCCACAACTCAATCATACTCATATCAACCAAGGTGGATCTTCAGGTCAAAGTAATGGACAAACTAGCCAGGGTGGATCTTCGAGCATGCCCAATCCAAATACAAATACTCTGTCAGGCCCATAACATGATGCCGAAAGTGGAAATGCATAAGTTTGATGGAAAGGATCCACTCAATTGGATTAACCAAATGGAGAATTTCTTTGATCTACATCAGATCCCATTGGGACAAAAGGTGACCATGGCATCTTTGTATCTTGAACTTGACCAATTCATCTAGTATCGATGGTTATGTGCTCAAAGGTAGAAGAATGGTCTCAAGTGTCACTTGGACAATTTTTACCGAAGAGCTGCAATTGCACTATAGTTCTAGTGTGTCAGAGAATTACTTCAACCAATTAACAAAGTTATGACAAACAAGATCAATCAAGGATTATGTTCATCAGTTCCAAAACCTATCCTTGCGTGTGGAGAATATTCTTGAAGGGAATTTGAATGACCTATTTCTTAGGGGTCTTAAGGACCACATTGAGCATGAGGTGCGTATGTTTAATCCAATTAAGGTTTTTGATTCTATTATCATGGCACGTAGGGAAGAGGAAAAATTTCTCTCAACAGAAGGCAAACTTTCACTAACATAAAAGACCGTAGCACCTTTCCACCATTGTACCCTTGGCTAGTTGACTGACACCTCAACAAATTGAAGAAAAAAGAGCAAAAGGGTTATGTTTTAACTATGACAACAAATATGGACCAGGTCATAAATGTGCCGAGAAGAAATTGTTTTACATTGAAGGGACTGGTGAGGAGGAAGAAGATGAGGAAACATCAAGTGATGAAGTGGAAAAACTAGAGGAAGACTTTGAAGAGCCCCAACCGACTATATCATGCCATGCTCTATCTTGGTATTAACACTCCACAAACCCTTTAGGTCGCAGTTACCTAAAGAAGTGAAGGTGACAATATTGATTGATTTGGGAGCACACATAATTTCATCAATAATAAGCTGGCAGCAAGGCTCAATTGTTTCATCTACCCAACACCGAATTTCAAGTAATGATTGCAGATGGTGGCACAGTCCAATGTTCAAGGAAATGCCATAAAATTAGACTTATGATGGGTGACTACACAATGGAATCCACTATGTTTGTTATTCCCATGGGTGGAGCTGATATTGTCTTAGGTGTTTAGTGGCTCACAACTTTGGGCACCATAGAGCTAAATTTCTAGGAGTTATTCATGCACTTTCATTATGAGGGAAGACAGTTTGAACTTCGAGGACTATAGGCAAAAACTCCTCAGGTGGTTAGTTCTCACCAAATGCAGAAGATTCTTAAAAGGGGGATGAAGGATTTCAGCGATTGTTCTCCATGGAAGTTCAACCACCAATTATAGTAGCACATCCTAATCTTCAGCAAATTATTGATAAACATGTAGTTGTCTTCGAGGATCCTAGAGGATTGCCTCTTGAAAGAGATCGTGATCATGCCATTCATTAATTTTAGGAAGCCAACCCCCAACATCAGGCCTTATAGATACCCATATGTGCAAAAGAGTGAGATTGAGAAGATGGTTGAGGAAATGTTGGAAATGGGTATTATTTGTCATAGTTAGAGTGCTTATTCTGCTCCAGTGGTGATGGTGCGTTGCAAGGATGGAAGGTGGCGCATGTGTCCAAACTATAGAGAACTTAACAAGTACACTATCAAAGATAAGTTTCCTATTCCTGTCATTGATGATTTGTTAGATGAGTTGCATGGTGCAGTTTATTTTACAAAACTAGATCTTTGTTCTAGGTATCACCAAATTAGAGTAAAGAAAGAGGATATTCATAAGACAACCTTCAGAACTCATCAAGGGCATTATGAATTTCTAGTGATGCTTTTTAGTCTTACTAATACACCATCCACATTTCAAAGTTTGATGAATTTTGTATTTTGACCATTCCTACGGAAGTTTGTCTTGGTATTTTTTGATGATATCCTCATCTACAACAAATCATGGGAGAAACATTTACATCATGTAAATATAGTCTTGGAAGCCCTCGAGAAACATCAACTATATGCCAAGTCTTGAAGTGTTCTTTTAGGGTACAGAAGTGGAATACTTGGGCCATATTGTCTCTCATGAAGGTGTTAAGGTGGACCCTCGCAAGATCAAGGCCATGGTGGAATGGGAAGTTCCAAGAACCCTTAAGCAATTACGAGGTTTCTTAGGTCTCATAGGGTACTATCACAGATTTGTAAAGAACTATGGCAGTATAACAACACCACTCACAACATTATTGAAGAAAGACTCCTTTCATTGGAAGGAGAAAGCTTCTAGGGCATTTGAGAAATCAAGGCGGTGATGTGCACCACCCCAATATTGGCAACCCCAGATTTCTCCAAGACCTTCGTAGTTGAATGCAATGCTTTAAGATGGTAGTATAACAACACCACTCACAACATTATTGAAGAAAGACTCCTTTCATTGGAATGAGAAAGCTTCTGGGGCATTTGAGAAATTGAAGGCGGTGATGTGCACCACCCCAATATTGGCAACCCCAGATTTCTCCAAGACCTTCGTAGTTGAATGCGATGCTTTAAGATGGTAGTATAACAACACCACTCACAACATTATTGAAGAAAGACTCCTTTCATTGGAATGAGGAAGCTTCTAGGGCATTTGAAAAATTGAAGGCGACAATGTGCACCACCCCAATATTGGCAACCCCAGATTTCTCCAAGACCTTCATAGTTGAATGCGATGCTTTAAGAAATGGGATCGGGGCAGTACTCATGCAAGAAGGACATCCCATAGCATTTGAGAGCAGGCAACTAAAAGGAAAGAATTTGTTGAAGCCCACCTATGAGAAGGAAATGATGGCAATCTTACATGTAGTCAAACAATGGAGACCATACTTGATGGGTAGACACTTCAAGGTAAAAACTGATCATGATAGTTTGAAATACTTCTTGGAGCAACGACTATCTTTAGAAGAGCAACAAAAATGGGTCACAAAGATGTTGGGTTATGACTTTGAGATTATTTAGTTTTTCAATTGGATAGAGTGCACTGGCTTCATCTCTTTTGATTTTCAAAGTCCCGATCCCCCATCCACAATAGTCTGGGTATTGATTTGAAAGGAAGTCCTCATGGATATCTTTGGATAAACATCCCAGATTCTTTGTAATTTCCTTATCTCATCTCTTAGGTTGTTTGTTTGTTGTGAGTCAGTGTTGCTAATTTATAAATCAAACTTGACTACTGATTCATTCAATATTTGTAATTTGTGTAGTCTTAAGGTTGAAATTTCAGAGTTGCATGGAATCTGGATACGGATACAAATGTGGATATGGATATGTTATCCAATATGGGTACGACTAGTTTTTAATGCCCCTGATATGGATACAACATATATATGATATTTGAAATATTATAATAATCTAGATTATAAATTTAAATTATATAGTTATCAATTATAAATTATAAACAAATTTATTCATTAGATTAACATTACACACAAATTACACACTCTCTGTCCATGGGAAGGTGGGAAGTTGGGTTTTTAAAAATTGTAGGTTGTGTAGGCTAATAGAAAATAGACGAAATAAAAGAAAAGTAGCAGACTAGGCCAAAAGAAGAAGATCAAAAGAATTGCAGGTCGAACAAAGCCAACAAATTTTTTTGTAGTAAAAGAGCAAATCAACACTCTCACCTCCATGTCCTCAATTGTTGCTGCTAAAATGCATTATAGAAGATCATTTGCCATTTTTAAGCCTTTTGAAGGGTTTTTTTGTTAATTTTTAAAAATCAGATACGGCTATTTGCCCTACATACCGTACTAGGATATATCTGATATGGCCCAATCATGGGTTTGTATCTAGATGCAGCTGGTTAAGGAATCTGAACTGTATCTGAGCTGAGCCATACCCGTATCTGTATCTGACATGTGGATACATGCGCCCTAGCAGTAGGGGTGGCGTGTCTGACAACCCTGGGTTGAATGCTTAGATCCTTCAATGGTATGGATGCATTTCTATTCATTGCTTCTGCTTCTTTCTACATTTTTTCCAATATCTTCTTGATTCACTTGTTGAATAATCACCAGTAATAAAAACTAAGTTGTGGTAATGCACTTGTTTAGAATAGAGTTGGGATATGCAGCAATTGTTTGTCGAGCTTTGCCAATAACTTTTGTGCTCACTATTTAAAAGTTTGGAATGAAGGATTGGGGCGCGATGGTCTTTCAATATGGGTTAGTAGGAATAGATCTCTGCCATGGACCACCTCCTCCATATTCCTGGGTTAAATTTCTCTCCCATTTAAAAGATCACGTTCACATGTACACAACCTTCTTTCTTATTTTTGAACATAGATTGAACACGATTTAATAGTTTTCTATTCTCCTTGGTATCTCAACAATAAATATTCTGTGGGTGTTAGCTTTGGCCCTTTTGATAGTTTTGTTTTCGATTTAATGGTCAATGCTTTGTATCGTAGGTGTAATGTCCCCCTTTCAAAATTAATCCGGAGAAAAACCTTAGCCTATTTTATTTCCCGTAGGTGAAAAGGGAGTCACAAGGGAAATAAATCACCAATTTAATTTAAGTTGTCAAAAAGGTAACTTCATGTTATATTCATTTAAAAAGGCAACTTATGTTTTATTGTTGGAAAAGTGACTTTTTGATAAAGTAAAACATAATATCAAAATAGAAGTGGGTCGACCCATTTGGGGACCTTTCCTCGTAATGTGTGCCATGAAAAACATAAAAGGGGTCGATGGGGTCATTTGGGGGCACTTTTTGCATACACTCTATTTTGTCATTGAGGTTTTGAGCTGCTGCTCCAACTTCCTTCTGCAGTTGGGGATGAAAACCCTCCATTGCAACAAGATTAGAGGACGAAAACCCTCCAATCTTCAGAGGTGACTCCATCCAGGAGTTACATTTGTGCTTTCAGTCAAGGATTTTCAGTTCAGATCTGATTCGTCAGCTAGGGCATCAACTAGGGCACGTTTCAGATCAGATCTCAGGGTTTTTACGGCTAGGGCATCATCTATTCAGCTGGGACAGCGAATTGGTGGACTGTTATTCCATTTTGGAGCCCTTTTAGAGGCTGATGTCCAGGGCTTGCAAATAGCCAACTTCAGCCATAAAACGTCATCTTCAGTCAGCTGGGCCAACATTTTGGCATTATTTCAGGTTTTGCTGCTGAAGGAGAAGGGGTTTCAGGGTGGTAATTGTAACTGACACCTCTTCAGTATCAGAGTTAGATACGACACCGACACAGAGAAATCAGATGGTGGTGGTGCAGATCCTGCTCCTGAGGGCGAGAGTTTGGAGATGGAAGAAGCTTCAATTTCCCGTCCCCTTTCTTGTGCTGGAAGTCCAGAGGAGAGGCGGGTAGTTCCGGATTTGAGACGGGGAAGTAGAGAACCTGATTTGAAACAGGGGAATCTTGATACGCATGAAGGACTGGGACCATTCCAAGAGCCTCCCAACTTAGCCATCCATCGGGTATCGAGATAGAACTTGATTTGAAACGGGAGGATCTTTATAGGCATAAAGGACTGGGACTGTTCTTTCCCCTGCCTGCCTGCGTATGGTCAGCTGCAATTTTCCATTATTTCTCAGTCTGGAAAATAAATAAAAATTCAGTTTTCAGTGCAAAAATTCAGATTTCAATATTTTATCCATGGCTGTCATTTATTATGCAAAAATCTGTATTTTCTTATGATTTACCAGTAATTTCCAGACTTGGGTATTTTCTATTTTGAGGGTTTACATAAAATAATCAGATTACTGTATTTTTCCATAAGGGTTTGCTAGAAATCCAGATTTCTTTTATTTTTGCCCCAAGGGGATATTACAGCAACCTTGCGAATTTCAACCATACTTGCATTAGTAGACAGTTTGTGTATGTTCATCTCAGTTTTGACCTTTTGAATTACAATGGGACATTTACTGTACATCCTCTCTTCACCTTTCCAGGTTACAGATTGCTTTCTTTAATTTATAAGTTCGCTTCTTAAATCATCAAATTCAGGATTTTACATTTTATTAGCAATGCATCGAACTATTTCTGTGTTTTTCGCAGCTCGTTAATACCTTCGGTCAATTAGTACTGATGTTGGTAGGATCTGCTCTATATACAATTGGTCTTCAACTATCATTGCCGATTCTTACGCCTACTCATAGCTAGTTTTTGGATGCATACTAACTACATATTGTATTTGTTTTGATAATCCTTGCAAAAATGTAATCAACTTCTGTGTCCTTTTTATCTTTTTATATCCCTCAACTTGTTGATTAGGATCTCTATTTAGTATTTTCCCATCATCTTTGATTGACTCGTCCCATAATTGTCGCAGAGCTGCTTGTGCCCAAATAATGGCATGTAGATGTCCTGATTTTGGTGATGGTTGTTGCATGGACAAAGCTTTGGGAACCTTCTACTCAAGAAGTGTCAGTTTAGATATAAGTTTCTAATATTGAACAATAGACCTATCTAAAGCTATCTTCAATTTCGTCCCTTACATGTCCTTGCAGGATGAGTCTCTTTTAGTATGGTATTCAGGTAAGGAGGAGAAGCATCTGAAGCTAAGCCATGTATCAAGAATTGTACCTGGGCAGCGCACTGTGAGCTTCCTATTTTATTTACAACTCTTTTACTCCTGTTTTGATATGTGTGTCTAAGATATTTATAAACTATACCGACAAAGAAATTTAAAAATAAAAAGTGAATAATGAGGAATGTACCATAAAATCAGCATGGACTAGGTAAATCCTACTCTGATTTCTTGTTTGGCCGCATAATTAACTGATTGGAGTCTTGCTATGCGTCTTTTCTGTATTTTGAAAATAAAGATTTTACTGAGAACTTTAAATGAGTGCTAAAATAAATTGTATATTGAATCACAATCATAGAATGATTATTTTTGCTCTTTTCAACCTACATATAAACCAAACTCAGCTACTGCAAAAATCAAATTAGGTCAAAAATAAAGAACGACTTTTGTCTCTCCCATTACTGTTATTTGAAATTTCTAGCTATGTTTTATTAATTTCATCACATACTAGAGCACTTCAAGACTGATATTCTTGTTTCTCTTTCGGCTTGATGATGTGTTTAAATTTGCTCCTAGTATTCTTATATGCTATGTTTTAGATGTCCACTGGCTTAGTTTGTTAGATGCCTTCTCCATTTGATTAGTTGCTATGTAATAGTTATGGTCCACTTCTTCATTTTCATTGGCATGCAATGGTGGTTGATGTTGAATTTGGTCAGAGATAACACTCATACAACTCTATTAATCCTTTATTGAGAGGAGTCTACATATCCTAATAAAGAGGAGTAAAGCCTTATCAACTAACCCCGATAAACTCCATACACAATGTTATCTATGGATGAGTTGTGTACAACTCATCCATGCACACATAACACATGTAGTACCTAACATTATAAGAATATTTCCAACATTCCCCCTCTTAGTTTTCTTCACAAAAGTCTTAAAAGTATGGACATAGGGAAAGGAATCACACCACATGAACTAGAAACAGATATGCATGCCAACACATACAAAGGCTAAGTCACAAGATTCGGCAAATTTTTTGCTAAAAATTTGAAATTCGTTGAAATTCCCACTTACCCCAAAATCTCGTTGAAATTCGTGCATTCGCTTTGGGAAAAATGCCAAAAAAGTGGGACAACAAGGGTGGGAAAAAAAGCACGGGGAAGAGCCCAAACTGGTCTTTATAAACCCAACTTTTGCTCTGTAAACAGATCAAATATTTTTTCTTCTTTAGGCAAAGACGTCAGATTTGTGAGTGTTTTGCATAGTTACCTAAGTCTCGGGGACGGGGAGACGGAGAAACGGGGTTTCCATGGAGGGAAAAAAATTCCCAAATTTTGGGGATGGCAAGGGGACGACTATTAAAATAATATATAAAATATTAATATTTGAATATTTTAACTTTATTCAATGAAATTTAGGGATTTAAACTCTATTTAAATATTTTCAAGATTATAATTTAATGTTCTACGTTAAAATAACAACATTTTAAAAGCAAAAATCTTATAAGTTTTTGAAAGATTTAAAAAAATTGGGGACGTCCCTCAAGTCCCCGAAACGTTTGGGATGTCCGGGATGTCACCAAATTCTAGGGGGACGCATCCCCGCATAACACTGGTGTTTTGTGTGTGTTTTGAGTCGCCGCCATTTGCAACAACATCATCCTGGGCATTTGCAGAAAGCATGGAGATTGGTGGCATTTTGTAGTAGTAAGCTTTAACGTGTAGCGATCGCGCCACCTAGGGAGTTCTAGCCACCAAGCCCAAAGTCATGGGCATAACAACAACGTGTAGCATTCGCACTTGGGGAGTTTGAGCCACCAAGCCCAAAGTCGTGGGCATAACAGAGAGGGAGGGAAGAGCAATCTTTGTCACGGGAGATATCAAACTTCAAAGTCGAGCCAAAGCTATAGGTAAGTGCAATGTTTTAGTTTAAAACATTAGGTTATTTCAACGCATTTTAGATTTAGGTTTTATTTTATTTCATATTTTATCTTTTTTATTTTCATTATTATAATTTATAACGTTAGGCTTCCGCATTTTAACTTAGGTTTTGTTTTATTTTTACTTTATAATATTTATTTTTTTCTTTTCTTTATTTTTTTAATATTTTAAAAAAAGTTTTAACCAATTTTTTATATCTTTGGCTTTTTTGATTTTATTTGTTTTTAACTTTATGATTAATTTTTTCATTAAATTTATTTTTAAAATCTAATGTAAAATGTTTTTATTTAATTTTTTATAGATACCTTTTTAATCATATTTAAATTTCTTTATAATGTTCTTTTTTTTTTTAATTCTTTTATTTAATTTTTAAAATTAATTTTTTAATGTTGTATATATTTTAAAAATTTAATATTTTATAAGATGTTTTTAAAATTTAACTTTTATAATTTATTTTAATCATTTTAATTGGTTTAATTTATTTTTTTATAATATATTAATATAATTTCTATTTATTCAATGTTTTTTTGTTATTTGTTTATGCTTACTTTTATTTTTAATAAATAAAATATATTTAAATTATAGTAAAAAATTACTTTTATTGTTAATTTCTTAAATTTTTAAACATATATTTTATCTTTATTTTCATTCTAAGTGTGCTTTAATTTTGTGGTATTATTTTTGCAGGTGATTTCATGGCTCCTCAAGGATGAAAGTCGAGGGATGGAAGCACGTCACACGCACAGGGACCAGAAATGAAATCAAATGTAACTTATGCAACAAAGTTTTTATTGGCAGTTTAACTAGGGCAAAGTGGACCATCTTCTTGGAAGAGCGGGTGGGCTAGGTGGGGGTGTCAAAGCTTGTCCAAATGTCATGCCAGAAATCATAGCTAGATTGGAGAGAGATGAGCAACAATCACTTGTTGGAAAACACATAGTAATACAAAAAAACAAAGAATTGAAGAAGCTATTTCCAGAAACACATCAAAGGGCTTTTCCACAAGCATGTCATCATCATGTATGCAATCAAACACATGTGGTAGTGGTAGTGGAACACTTCTTGGCATTTGGAAACCGGTGCAAAAACAAGATGTAGATGATGCATTAGATTTGTTTTATTCAAGTGCCATTCCATTCAATGTGGCAAGGAGTCCTTTTTAAAAAAATGCAATTAAAAAAATATCTGAATTTGGAAAAGGATACACTCCACCTAGTTCAGAGAGGCTTAGGACTACTCTTTTGGAAAGGTCAAAAGAGAGGGTGACTGGAAATATGGTAGGTGTCAAGGCCTCTTGGAGTGTAATAGGTTGCAATATATTGAGTGATGGCTTGGTCTGATATGTGTCAACGACCCTTGATTAATGTCTTGGTGTATTGCCCTCAAGGAATATCTTTTGAAAGTTGTTGACACCATGAACCACAAGAAGACTTCAGAGTTTATTTTCAAAATCTTGGATGAAGCAATTCAGAAGTGGGTGAGGAAAATGTAGTTCAAGTTGTCACTGATAATGCCACTAATTGTGTAGGCACTAGAAAAATGATAATGGACAAGTATCCTCTAATCTATTGGAGCCCTTGTGCAACTCATTGCTTGAATTTGCTACTTCAGGACTTGGCAAAATTTCCATGGGTTCATGAAGCAATTCAAAGGGGAGGACAATTGCAAACTTCATAAGGAACCACCGCCTTACATTGAGCATTTATAGACAACATGCATCTAAGGAGTTGTTGAGGCCTTGTGAAACAAGGTTTGCCTCTTTTTATATCACTTTAAAAAGAGTAGTTGAAGAGAAAGCTGCAATAAGGTCAGTGATTTGTTGCAATGAGTGGGAAAAATCTGCACTTTCAACAAGCTCTAAGGGAAAGCATGCAGAACAAATTATTCTAAATAGTAACTTTTGGGAAAGTGCAAACAAAGTTCTAAAAGTTTGTGAACCTATTGTGGATGTGCTTCGTATGGTTGATGGTGACACCCCTTGTCTTGGCATGGTTTATGAGGCTATGGACCATTGTAAGGAATCCATTCAGAAGGCATTCAATGATGTGGAGGCAAATTACAAAGAAATATGGGATGTCATTGATGTAAGATGGAAAATGATGCACACACCCTTACATTCAACTTGTTATCTGGAGCCTAGGATCTTTCATATAGATAGAGAGAGTGATTTTGAAGTCATGGGTGGGCTTTATGAAGCCATTGACAAGCTTGTTCTAGATCCTGAACTTGTAAGGATAATTAGGCACCAAACAAGGGCATTTCAAGCAGAAGAAGGGGTATTTTCAACACGAGGAGCCAAGAATGATAGGTTGCTTCTTGAGGGATACAAATGGTGGAAATATTATGGATCAAGTGCAAAAGAGCTAAAATGCTTTGCTCTTCGAATTTTGAGTCAGAGAGTAAGTGCATCAACATGTGAAAGGAATTGGAGTTGTTTTGATCACATCCAATCTAAGAAAAGAAACAGGTTATTATCGGGAAAGTTGGGAGATCTTGTTTATGTTCGCAACAATTTGTGGATGTGCATGAAAAATATGAAAAAAGAATCTTCTTCTTCACAATCCCAACTAGTTTCGAGAAGACTCGAGAGAATGTAGATGATCCTGACTTCCTTTGTGATGAATCTAGTGACGATGATAATGTTGATGAGCCAAGTGCTCTTGATGATATGGAACTTTTTGATGTAGTAAGTAGCTTATAAGGTTATATAGTATGTTTGTTTTTTTATGATATGGAACTTTTTGATGTAGCAAGTAGCCTATAAGGCTATAGAGTATGTTTGCTCTTTGATGATATGCAACATTTTGATGTAACAAGTAGCCTCTAAGGCTATAATAGATTTAGTATGAAGTCTTATAACTTGATATTACATGTTTAAGATTGTGGTTTGACATAATTTCACATGTTTTTATGTTTTTCTATTAATCGAACTTAATGGCAATTTTTTTTTCGAACTTTATCCAT
The DNA here is from genome assembly GCA_018340775.1 of Taxus wallichiana var. yunnanensis. Taxonomy (NCBI): domain Eukaryota; kingdom Viridiplantae; phylum Streptophyta; class Pinopsida; order Cupressales; family Taxaceae; genus Taxus; species Taxus wallichiana. The sequence continues at coordinate 332,055,763 of CM031233.1, read as the reverse complement.
TGGGTGAACTTGAACCAAATTTTATCCTTGTCGAACTTGAACTCGAACTCAAACCTTGTGACTTAGCATACATGTATGCACTCGCCACTCATGACAAGCTGCTTGTGATCACCTACATACGTAATAACTATTTACACTTTCTTCAATGAGTGTTGGGATTCTCATTGACAAATCACTTACTCCTAGTCGTAGCAACGTACACATGCGAAAACACAAGTGTTCATGTTGCTACTTCCGAGTGAATGCTAGGCTTCTCATTAAATCTATCACTTAAACACACTCAACGGGGACACAGAGATTTTGCTTTCCTACACATCTGTTTACCACAATTTATTTTCACCACCACACAAAAAGAAAGAAATGAAGATTGAGGATCGGGTCCTCATTGTCACGTTTTGTAGTCACCATTCTTGATCACTTCCACATAATCAAGAACATTATAAGACATCACTATTGCCACTTGGCGATCAATCTTGGCTTTCGTAGATTTGGCGCAATTTGTTTTTGCCACTATCACATTGCACAACCCTTTCGTTAGCATCGAACTTGAGGTCGCCTATGGCCCTCCTACCTTTGTTGCCTCTGTCCTCCAATGGAATGCTTTTGCTCACTAAGTAGAATGAATGTTGAAGCTCAATTGCATGTCATTTTTGATTAAATAGATAGAAACACAATCTCAAATGTGTGCAATCCGCCTTCTCTTTATTTCTTCCTTGTTCACGTATTCCAACATTGGTATCAGAGCGAGACCAAGTAAGGAAAGAGAGAAGGGAGGAAGATCAATCCCATTAGGGCACACAGTTTGAATCCAAGTGAATGAAATCAAGGGTACGTTCATTTTCGTGGTGGTAGAAAACGTGTAGTCGCGAGTACCATTATGCAAACATAGTCGTGGAAGGAGTTGCAAATCAAGGTGTAGTCGTAAGTACCATTTATACAAACACAGTTGTGCAAGGAGTCGCGAATCTGGATCAAAAACTAAGTCGCGAAAGGGTCTGCAACTCTGTGACGCGAATCAGTAGCAAAAACTAAGTCGTGAAAGGGCAAAGGAACTCCATTTATAGAGGTAGATCGCTCAATTTCCGCCATTATTTCCACGAGCCACTCGTATACAGTCGGATTTCTCTTTTAAATTCAATTTCTGCTATTATTTTTGTGAGTCGTTCATACATGAAAGTCGAGTCTTCTGTTGTGTCTACACCATTATACAGGTGAAGTCGTGGAAGGGACACAACAGAACCAAAGTCGCAAATTTTTAGCATGTTTTCAAAATACAGTTACAATTTTTGAGCACGAAATAAACACAAATCCCGTGCTTTAGGGGCACAAACTGCATGCACACCACGGACAAAACAAATAAGCGGTAGTTAATTCTCTATTTACTCATTTCGGAAAATACGAGTTGTATTTATTTTATTTTATTAAAAGGAAATCCTCGTAGAAAAATATTTGGTCTAAATTTTTATACATGGAGAGTGAAAATACAAATGTAAATTACAAATAAATTTTTTTGGGGCATTATAAACGGGAAAGAGACAACACCTACCGATGCATCAAATTTGTTAGATTAGCAAAAAGTAGATTATAGAGCGAAAGGCAAAACTATTGTTGGCCTTGCTCTCTCCGATTATTTAGGATGGTCTAAAAAATTATTTGGAGCGAAAGCAATCAATGCCAAATTTCCCTAAAACTTCAGTTATATAGGTTCAAAATGGATGAAGGAGTCTCTATGTCAAGCCACATCAATAATTTGAGGTCCCTGATTAGACAACTAGCAGAAGTCAAAGCTGCGATTGAGGATGAGGATGCCAAAGCTATCCTATTAAATAGTCTGTCTTCAAAATACAACAATGTAGTTTTTACCCTCAGTCAAATTCAATCTCAATCTCTAGATGATATGATTGCAGCTCTTCTAGCTGAAGAAAAACGAACTACAGAAGATGCAGAAGGTCATTCTCAGCAAGAAAGTGCATTCTATTCCAGAACCAAAAACTCTCGTAGAAGATCAAATAAAGATAACCGGGAGATTGAATGTCATTATTGTAAGAAAAGAGGTCACACAACATGGGATTGTCATGTTTGAGCCAATGATGTGCTCAAGGGTAAAGGCATATCAAATACAACCAATATAGCCATGGTTGAAGACCCACCAAATGCAGAAGGTAGTGAGGACAATGATGAATACGCAATATAAAGATGCTCTAAATTTTGAAGGTAGGAAAGGATACAGGGTAGATGAAGCTCGATATGATGGTTGCTCAGATAGTTTTTGAGACTGTGGATCTTGGGAATTATACCCTCACAAGGGTCATGAGACAACTTGATGGAGCTTGTGGATGGCTCAATATGAATGGTTGTCCAATAATTCGGGAGATCTATGATTCGGGAGTTCGGAGAGGTGGAATCCGGGAACTCGGGAATTCAGCTCGGGAGCTACACCTTTACGAAGGTCGTGAAGCAGCTTGATGGAGCCCTACCTTGTCATAGCATTGCTTTCAAAGTGAAAGCCTCTAAAGATTACGTAGTTCTGTTTTGTTAGAATGTTTGTTTTTGCTTTATGTAGGATAAGCCTTAAGAGGGGGTATTAGAATGTAAGGCTTATTAAATAAGGATGTCATTAGTTATTTAACTACAAGTTTGCTGTAACCGGTTGTAACTATATCAACCGTTTTGTAACTATATCATTCATAATAAATAGACAGACACACAATCTTAAATGTGTGCAATCCACCTTCTCTTTATTTCTTCCTTGTTCACTTATTCCAACAATGTGGTAGCACACAAAGGTTTTCAACAGCAAATGCATGCATGGGAGGGCTGACAGCAATGAATCTGAACGAGATCTGAACAATGCTGTTGCAGATGATAAGGCTACAATGCTTAAAAACAGCAAGCACTTTGATAATAATGCAGAGGGATGCTCAGAGTTGATGACTGTTGGAGACATACTGAGATTAAAACAAACCATCTTAACATTCACTCAAAATACCTTAAAAGCAACAAATTATCTTAACCTATACTACACTGCCCGCTTAATCAAATCCAATCTCTCATCAATTTGGGAAATCACAAACCATGAAGATGCCCCCTTTTTATTGATCAAAACTCCATACTTTCTATGTATGTCGGATTTGATACCAAATGTTGAGTTTGGTCAGAGATAACACTCGTATAACTTGGTTAATTATTCATTTAAAGGAGTCTACATATATAGGCTTGTTGATCTCCTAATAAAGAGGAGTCAAGCCTTATTAACTAACCCCTATAAACTCTCTACACAATCTTATCCATGGATGAGTTGTGTACAACTCATCCATACACACAATACACTAACCTATGTAGTACTAACAAAAATTTCTAACAGTTGAGATAGCTTATCTTTACTTAAGGAACACCAAAATCAAGATGTTGATGGAATCCTGTAGGGTCTTCCTTATAAATCATACAGATTAAGCCAAAAATCAAGTTTTCTTTTGACCTGTTTGGGTTTTAAGCTGAATCATAAGTTTGTAGTAAAATTCGTTTAGATGATCCCAAAATAGCAAACAAAGTTCCAACTTTGGATATAAGTTCACAATCTTAGAGCAATCTGTGGCAGTATCAAAGGCATTTTATCAACAATGTTGACTACATGTTTTATCAACATTTAGTGGCATTGTCTTGTTTGTCTTTATAGAGATGTTTATTTGAATTTCGAACAATTTTTAGGCGTGGTGGATATTCAATCAAAATAAGCTCTGAATCTGAAAATTGTAGCAGCAGGGACTAGATTATTCTGCAGTTAAGAGATCAGTATCTGATAACTGATAGCAATATCCCCTTAGTGGTGCATCACATGGCTAGACAAACTTCTGATAGAGTTCATTTGCCAATGATAAAACCAAATGGTCATAACATGGTTTTGACTTCTTCATTTTGACTCTACTCCACACAAAATGATGTACAAGACCGACCCTTAGCACATACGAGACTTTTCTACTGGTCTGGTCAGAAGTTCAGCATCTGGGTCTGTAGAAGGCATGACTAGGTCATTACTTGACCTGCGATGAAAGGATCCTGTACACATTACTAATAGTTTAATTCTTAATGTGGTTAAAATGTGTGTGACAGCATGCTAGCAAAAAATGCTCATGCTGAACAGTACATGTAGCTGGTTTACACTGTATGATTATAATGTAGAATCTGAAGATATATTGACCTATATGTATGTAGAAACAGGTGTTGTTTTCTTTCTCACCTCAGCTCATGTCCTTTCCTCACCTACAACTTTCCTCTCTTGATCCAGTGATTCTCTCTTCCAATCAGCTTTAAGCTGAGCAGATCCATGAACAGTCTTCTTAGAGTAGGCCACTCAGCTCCCCACCTCACAAAGTCCAGATCAGAATTTCAGATCTGCAGTTTCTACTGTACCAACCCATACCTGCAATGAAGAGCTACATCGTTTCCTTCATTATCATGCTCAAAGGACTATTTATAGGCCCAACTTACCTACCAAAAAGGAGAATGGCTGGTACCTCAAGATGTACACACCCCAAAAGTGATAGATGAAATGGAAAATAGACTCTGGCTCCTCAAGGAAAGAGCCCTGATCTGGAGATTTATGGGTGCCTTCTCTGGAACAAAGACTCTAAGTCTAAGGGTCTAAGAGAGCTAGAAAACCTGGGGATCAATCGAGATCCTATTGATGCCAAAGGGGTATTTCATGGTTGCATTTTCAACCAAACAGGAAAGAGAGAGTGGCTTGTAGGAAGGTCCTTGGTTCATGAAGAAATCTAGCTTGATGAAACACTGGTCCAGATTTCATGCCCACAAAGAAATACTGGATGGGTACCTCTCTCACTGCTCCCAAGTGAATATTACCAAGAAACTTTGTGGGAAAAAAATTGGAAATGCCATCAGCGAAACATTACAGCCTAGAAAACCCACAAGTCCTGAACTATTGCAGAATTTCTATTAAAATTGACTTGGAAAAAGCTGCTTCCAAATAGGATTGTTTTGGAAATTGGAGGGATTGAATGGGAACAACCCATTGACTATAAGAACATTCATTTCCAGTGCTGGATCTGCCATGAGCCTGGACATTTATCCAGGTCTGTCCCACTCAAGAAACACAATAGCAGCTTGATATGCACAAAGATGAATCGATATCTTTTTCCCACTTAGCTAGGAGGTGACAAGAACCGACCACATCCAAATCAACGAGCAGATCGGCTTACTATTCTTAAGAGAATTCACAAAGAGGCCCAAGTTCATCTGGGAGAAAACAAATTATAGCAAGCTTTCTCAAGGAAAGGCAAGGAATCTTCACACTCATCAATTCAAATTTGACAAAGCTGTTGCTGCTTTAATTGATACAGCCACTGATGACATGAGGTAAGTCCAGGGAACCTCAAAGGCCTTCATCACTCCAAAGTCGATTGGTCTGTAATTTCCCCAAGAAACGCACCTTGTTGATGCATATTTACTTCTATACATGTTGGAGCTACTTAAATTTCTCAAATGACTGTGCTTCTAATGCGTGTCAGAGTGGTTAAGTGTGCATTATAAAGATTACATTGCTTACATAAACAAAACAACTACAAAGAGATGAAACAAACAAACAACATGAACGATTTTATCCTGAAACCCCTATGCGGGGAAAATCAGTGGGAAGTGGCAATTGCACATCTTCCTCTTCTTCCTTTCAGTGAAATGAGTCAATACAAAGAGCTCATAGAACAACAACTCACACTCTCTGCTATCTCCTATATTCTTGATGTTGTGATGGAAATATTACAAGAATCATAAAATTGTTTAGTCATGCCAACTGACTAATCTCCACTTCTCTCTCCATTCATTGACCAATTCACTCCTACACTCTCACAGACCATTGATCCATGATCACCTGTTGCCAATCGTGATGCAGGAGCATTTGGGCTCACTTGTTCCTACATCAACCAAAAACATGTTTGTTTAGGAAAATAAGCTAAGTTTTTGATGAAAGAGTGGTGGCCAATTCTTCCTCATAAAATATTGGAAGAGTGAATTGATGTTCCTCTCATAGAATTGGCTGTTCCAACCTCTTGCTCTGCTACAATCTGATTGTTCTTGTGGTCCCACTATGATTCCTCTTTAATTGTGTCGACTCATTGTTGACCCATGATGATCTCTTAATAGTGAATTTGTTTCCCTGAAATACCCCATGATGTTGGAGCTGATCATGCATCTTCCTCCTTCACAATGAAAGAGTGATGCTCTTCCCATTGTGCCTTTCTTCTTTGTAATGAAGAGTTAACCAAGTGGGATGCTGTTGCAACTCATTTGATAGCTTAAGCATTCATGGTACATCATCCTTGTCATGTAAAAACAAGATACAATGTCTACCCTGCTCACTTTACAATCATTCTTCATACTAAACCGCTTTGCTATAGTGGAAATATACAATGCACAGTGCAAATCTGCTGTCAACATTATCATTATGTGCATATCATTGTACTTCTATATCAAAATCAGATAGGAAACCTATTGCAACCATGCCCAATGTGCATGAAAAACTGAAATATGTGCACTCCATTGAAATATGCATGCTCCATCTAGCCATATCTACTGCAGATCCTTATGTGCATACCACACATATAAAGTTCAGTTCAATTTCGCCAAGGGATAAAGTTCAAGAAAATAAATGTTTTTAAGTTCGAACATATAATTTTTTCTATCATTTCTTATATTCTTGAAAAATGCATAAATATGTCAGAGGGACATATTGAGAGAACTCTCTGTCCTCTTCTTTCAGTCAGTACACACACAAAATAATGCAAAATCATGTGAAAAACTTCCGATGCAAAAATAATGGATAAAGCTTGAGTTCATGCTCAACAACAATAAAGTTCAGTGAACTATGAACTTTTTCGATAAATGTTAACATACCTTGTGACATCAATGATTTTGTGATGCCAAAATTTGACTTTTAAATCAATGTTGCAATTGTTAAAGTGCCTCTCAGCATTCTAAATCACTGAATGATGCTGAAACAACTCTTTCTTATACTTCAATCATTTTCCTATTTGCATTTACAACAATTGTAATGAGATATATTACAATCTACAAGGGAGGAAACTCAAATTGACTTATCATCCATTATCGTGATGTTTTTATTGCTAAAAGTTACTGCCCAACCCCATGCTTGAATGCTTGCACTCGTAAAGTGCCTCATTTCCCTTTTCCCTTCCTTGTTATGCAACACAAGTGTTGAGTGATTTTTTTGAAACCATGCTATTTCCTGCCCCTGCTTGTTATTCCTAAGTGGATTTCTTGTTCCATGCTCACCTATGATGGGTAGAAGGCTTCGCATGCTTACCCTTACAAATGGAACTACTTTGGTATTTGCTCTACCAATAAGTAGAAACATACAATGCTTTAAAGATACATTTGAAGTTATACCAGATGCCCATACATTTGAATGCAACTCAACATCTTCATCTTTATTTATCATGTAAATGCTCAATCCAAGAATCAAATAAAATTCCCTTACCACTACTCGATTGCAATAGTGATGAAGAAATGTGCGAGAGCTGTTCTCTCCTTCTTGATTCTTATGTTTTGGTAGGCTCTTCTTCCCCTCTTGTTTGTGGCTGCCCATTCTTGCATTTTCCATTCTTTGGGTGAAGATGTGGATGGAGTTTCCAACACTTTCCATTCCAATGCCCACTAACCTTGCAATGAGTACAAAAATTGTTAGACTTGCACATGCTCATATCAAGTGGATTCTTACCTCCTTGGAGTGTGTCAATCATCCTCTTCTTGTTTTCTTGAAGAGTGGATTATCTCTTTCCCATCTCTCCTAAAGAGCTTGGGCTCCTTAGTGATGGTTCATTTGCACATAGCCATACAATGGTTACTCTTCCCACAATAAGTGCAAGGAACAAGATACCAACATTCTTGTGCTACATGACCTTCCTTCTTACAATTGAAACAAAAGATGGAAGACTTCTCTTTGGCATACCTTCTTGGGTTGTCCCCATGCTTGTTTCCTTCCATTCATTTATTGGAAGTGTTGAATTCGATGGAGTGTAATCTCCCATTTCCTCTTTGCATTTGCATCATGTGGATGGAATAGTGATGCACTATCTTCTCCTTCATGACTTGAAGGCTGCCCTCTATTTGGAAGTGCTTCCTTGTCCTCTTGAGGTAGACTCATTCGCCCTTCTTCTTATTTGCTTGATTGTTGTCTGTTCTTTGGGACACCCTACAATCATCTTAAGGCTTTCAAAAATTAGATCAGAAACATTTTTACCTTCTTTGGCATGTCCTTGGTGTGTATGTGGCATGGAGTCCTTCACCGAAGCTAGTATTGCTCAGGGAATGCTAGAGCATTCTCTAATCTCTGTTTTACCATATAAGGCCTGGATATTGAGGTCGCTGCTCAACCATAATGGGATTAAGAATTCTTTGGCCATCCTTGTCAAGCTCTCTTCCTTCATAACCCATCTTCATTAACAACTTAGAGCCAATACCTCTAGTATGCTTCTCAAAATTGCCAATGGATTCATTCAATGTAACATTGGAAGAAACAACATATGATGGAGTGCTTATCACGCATACCTCTGTCATGGTTTGTGCACCTTTGGTAGACGCTTGTCTCTTTCTATTGGTAGATTGTTCTCTCATTTCTACTCCTTAAATATCATGTTGGAGCTTCGCCAACAATTTGCCCTTTGCCAACAAATCTTGTTACAAATCTTCCATGATAGCCGTGAAGAATTTTCCATGATTAGATCATGTCTCTTGCAACTGCTCATTCTCTGTTTCCAAGTGCTGCACTAGCATTCTCAGTCCTCTATTCTCCTCTTGTACTTGCAAATGGCAAGCTTGGAGCTCCCAAGTCTTATTCTCAAGGATTTGGTCACGGCTGTTCTTTGCAACCACAAATTCTTGCAGCACTTTGTCAACAAACTTTGCATACAATATTGCTATGCACAATAACTTCCTATGTGTTAATAAAACTATCTACAAGCACAAGGAACTTGCTGCCATGATACGTATTGATCTGTTATTTTCCCAAGAGATGCACATTGTTAGAAATTAAATGCATATTTATGTCAATACAGGTTGAAACTACTTGAATTTCTCAAATGGTAGTGCTTCTAATGTGTTAGAGTGGTAGTGTGCATTAAAAAGGTTGCTTTGCTTGCATAACCATAAACAACTAAAAAGAGATGGAAACAAACACAATTTTTTTATCCTGGAAACCCCAATGTGGGGAAAACCAGTTGGAAGTGGCAAATGCACATCTTCCTCTTCTCCCTTTCAATGAAATGAATCAATAGAAAGAGTTCATGGAGCATAGAACTCACACTCTCTGCCATCTCCTATCTTGTTGATGTTTTGATGGAAGATTTTACAAGAATGATAGAATGGTTTAGTCATGAAAAATGAGTAATCACGACTGCTCTTTCCATTCATTCACCAATTCTCTCCTACATTCCTGTAGATCATTGATCCATGTTTGCCGATTGACAATTCCTCAGTCCATGAAACCAAGCTTTTGAAACACCCAGAATGAGAATATGAATCATTTCATGTTCATACCCTGCATGTTCAGCTGATGTGGGTGAAACTATCTCTTGCTGCATGCCGGTGGTTATGAAACTGATGCTTTATGCAGTCTGGCAGTTACAAAACCAGTGCTTAATGGTTGCAAAATCACCCTGGTGGTTTCGTCACTACAGAAAGTCCCTTAACTTGCGGAGTCCATGGCTTTTGCATATGAACTCGAAATCAGGTTGAGGTTTTTTTGGAATTGTATTAAATTTTGAGAGGAATTCAAATATGCGATCACATTTGAATTTTGATGAAGGATACTATCTGTTTTGTCTTAATGAGTTGGACAGTGTCTTGGTCAGGAGTAGCAATGCAAAACTTCACCATAACTTCTCCTTGTTTCGTTGATCTTAACATGTCCTTGTATTCTATTGGCAGTATTGATGAATTTCATGGGATCTCTACGGATCATACCTCTTGTTTTTGGGTGGATTTTGGTCTTACAAAAGATTACTTACGAGATACAGAAATATTTATCCCCCAGTCTCTTGGAGCATTTGTGAATGTTTTGGTGTTTGGCCTTGACCCCAACCTGCCAATGTGCTTGATCCTTTGCCGTGGTTCCCATGGAATTTTCCTACAAAACTTCTTCTGCACACCTCCCGTGTTCATCATCCCAAGGCGATGCTCTTCGCTCTGCTTGCAAAGTGTCCAATATTGAAGGTGGTATTGCAATCTTCTTCCTTATGCAATATGGAAGGCTTCCAAGGATATGCACATCCTCAAGAAAAAATTCCGAAAACCTACAATTTTTCGTCTCCTTCCTCCTATGAAAGAGTGGTTGCCATTTCTTCCTTCTCATTAGTAACGGAAGAGTGAATTGATTTGCCTCTCATAGATTTGGCTGTTACAATCTCCTGCTTTGATGCAATCTGATTTGTCTTCTGGTCCCACTCTGATTCCTCTTCAGTGGTGTTCACTAATGGTTGTCCACTATTGGTGGACTGGATCATCCATAAGTATAACCATACTCATAATATCATGTTGATGGGTGATGTTAACACTTTCAAGACATGTGAGGTAAAAAAGGAATGTTCTAGTTTTAATCATAGAGTGACGTATGCCTTGACAAAGTTGATTGCTGATACCTATATGATTGATCTATATTTCCCACAGGGGCAGTTCTCTTGGTCCAACAGAAGAAAAAGTAGAAACTACATGGCAAAAAAAAAAAGGCAGAGTTATCATATCGTGAGAAATGGCCGAGTTGTAACATTTAAGTTACTGCTGAAGTCAGTGTTTCCATGTTGTCTGATCACTAGCTAATACTGCTAGTAATCTATAAACTTAAAAGAGCTCCAAAAGAGCATCAATTCAGATTCGAGACAGCGTGAATGATTCATCCTGGCTTCACTTCCAATGTCATCACATGGTAGAAGGAAACTAAACATATTCAAGGCTATTCCATGTTCAAATTCATTAAGATTTTGCAGCATCTCAAGATTTGGGTGTGGAAGTGGAAAAAGCATTTTTTGGCAATATATTTGTTCAATCAGCCACTATTGAAACAAAAATAGTCCAACCACAATTACAAACTAAAGAAGGTTTTATGGTTGAAATGGCAGCCTATAAGTGTTAGCACATACAAGAGTTGACTGAAATACAGCAAAGGATCTAACAAAGAGATTCTAACACTGCCTATTTCTGCAAATCAGTTCTTAATTGGCAACATATCAACACTGTCTCTAAAATCAAAACATCAAGCAGAGCCTACATTTAAACAATGCTTGAAATCGCGACCTATACAACGAAATCCTAAGTAGCTGATACGTTTTGGAAATGGGTATGGGTAAGGAGTATCCGATACCCGGATACGGCAAAATTTTTTTTGGCCCCAGATATGGCATTGGATACAACCGTATAAAGAATATATAAAAATTAAAAAATATATAAATTCCAGCCTACTAAATAGGAATTAAGTTTTTAATCACATATTATGCATAAAGACCAAATAACTTATAAGCTAAATAACCACAAAAGACAACTCATAATTTTGTAAAAGCTTAAAAGTTAAATTAAACACAATGTCATGATATATTAAATTCAATTTATTACACTAATGATCAAAGTTCAAACTATCTTTCAATATTCATCATATTCCTCTTCATCAAGAGCATCAACATCAACATCATCATCATACTTGAACCACTCCCACTAGGGCCACTACCAGTTGCACCCCTTTGTGCATGTAGGTTTCACGGTGCCAAAGAAGTCTCCAATCCCTCGTCATCTAATGACAGGTGGGAAATGGAAGCATCCAAGTCAACTATCTCTGGATCAATATCTAATGACAGGTGGGAAATGGAAGCATCCAAGTCAACTATCTCTGGATCAATATCCGAATGTTTTGTTGACCCTTCCTTGTATTCCGACTGCTTGTGGGATAGCAGGAGCAAGTTGGAATGTATATATACCCAATCTTGACCTTTTTAGCCCCCAACTTGTTGCATTTCTATGAGTGGAAGATATATGTACTCCCGGTTGCGCTCAGAGGAAGATGAACTTCGCAACCTATCGAGGCAAAGTCAATGCAAACTTTAAACACTCGAGTTTGAATTAAAAAAACTAGAAGTTACAACAAAAAAGGAAAGAGAATTAAAAAAATAAAAAAGTTGCCTGTGCCAAGACCTTGATTGCAAGAGGCCACAAGTATATAGATGCGTAACCATGGAGGTACAACCACATATGAGCATCCATCTTGTATTCGCTCTGAAGACCGAGAAGGCTATGACTTGTTTCATTTATGAAATTGACAAATTCTATCATAACCATGTCTTCGGCCTCAGAATCAAGGAAGAGCCTAAACAATGCCAACATATATCTCTCACTGACTTTCGCATCCTTGTATGGCGCCATCCTTCCCGACAAAAAAAGGATCTACGTGTTGTAAAATCTAGGAGTTAATGTAAAAGGCAAATAGATGTAGCGGGATGGTCCTTTTGTTCCACTACTCAATGAAGATTGATTGTGCTTTTTTGAAAAAATTTCTCCTCAAGATCTTGTTCTTTTGCATTTATGATGGACTTTATCTTCTCAATCATTGAGTCGATACCATCATATATCTCTCCTAGACATGGCTGATCCATGTCAGTAAAGCGGATCATGCTCATAATGGGCTCAGTAAAACTCAACAAATATTCTACTCGATCCCACCAAGTGTCATCTAAGATCATTGCCTTCACTTTTGAGCTCATACAGTGTTTGATTGCCTCCATACAACCCATAGGTTGGAAGTTACCATCTTGTTAAGTGCCTCTCGCACCTTCACAAGTCGTCTCAAGATGATTGTGTGTGATGCGAATCAAGTCTCAACAACCTAATAAGAAATGAGAAACAAAAATTGAAAACTTTTGAATACTATATTTTAAAAATAAAAAAACTTACATTTTTATAAATAAAAGAAAGGTAGCTTCCCTTACCTTTAACAACTCCAAATGCGAGAAGGATCTAAAGATGCCTTGTGATTAGTGATGGTTGGTCACAAACATTTGGATCTCTTCACCCTCTACATACACTTGTTGAATCCACTCTATTTTATTGGCCAACTTTTTTAACATTAAATTGAGTGAATGGACAACACATGGTGTCCAAAAATATGCCCATACCTTGCCTCAATTAATATCCCTGCGACTTTGCAATTCTTGGCATTGTCCATTATGACTTGGACAACATTTTGAGGCCCCATCGCCTCAATGGCTTCGAAGGGGATTTTGGCAATGAAGTGCACATCCTTCATTTGCCTTTCACAATCAATCGCTTTAAAAAATATTGTCCCTTTAGGGCATACTGCAACCACATTGATCAAAGGACGTTTTTGCATGTTTCGTCCTTAAGAAACGATTGACACACTTGTTTTGGCCCACGAGTCTCTAATTGGCTGCAATGAGGTTTACACATATTTTCTTTGCTTTTCCAATAAGGTGGTGCGGATCTTCTCATAGCCCGGCCATTTGTACCCTTTTTGGGCCTCATTGATTGCTTTTACCATCTCTTGCCAATATGGTGACCTCATAACATTGAATGATGATCCATTCTCATACACAAATCTTGCGATGTGCTCATCCGCAATATTTTTCTTCTCATTTCAAAGGCCTTTTCCAATGGTCCTTTTGTCCTACTCGTTCATGAAAGTGGTGAATCCATAGTTTGCATACTTGGCGAGTACTCGCCCCAAAAAAAAATTGAAGCAAATAATCACCGTGAAAACTCATCGAGTATTGGCGAATATTCGCCAATATTCGGTGAGTCTCGTGCATAGAACTCGTCGGGCACGAAACACGCCAAAAACATGACAAAAACATTGCAAAAACATTTTTTTTTCTTTTTAAGGCACCAAAGCACTTCATTTTCATTCACAACCATTTGAGCTTGCATTGCATGAGTTGAATGGATTTTTGAGCGAATTCGAAGAGGAAATTTAGAGAATTGCATTTGGAGGTAAGGTTTATTTAAAAAAAATCTTTCAAGTTTTTGCAAATTCGGTCTATATTATTTAAGTTTTATATATTCATATTGTAATTTTAAATACATCTAATTTAAAAGCGAATGATTTTAAATTTTTAATAGTCATTTGGAGCCGGAGGTATTTTTTTTTTTGCAAATTCGTTCTAAATTATTTAAATTTTATATATTCGTATTGTATTCGATTCTTCGAATATGTTTTGTAATTTTAAATGCATTCAATTTAATTGCAAATCATTTTAAATTTTTAATAGTCATTTGGAACCGGAGGTATGTTATTTTTATTAAATTACGGTTAAATAGGGTTATTCAGACATTTTTTTTTTAAAATTTTAATTAAGTTTACACGTTTTTTAATTTTTTAAATGTGCATTGTGTTGTAGATTAGAGCTTACCAATGGCATCAGGCTTGGCATCAGGTTCGGCATCTAGGTCAACATCACTAGTAGGAACCGTTCTGCGAGAAATGCCGAACCATTGCTTGGAAGTATGGTGTACGTGGAGCAGTTCCAGGAACAATGGTTTGCAATTTCTATGGCAAAACATTTTTGGAGAGGCATCAATCGCTTGAAGTATCATCTTGCATGTATTGTTTTCGGACGTTGTGGTATGCTTCAATGTTCTGAAAAGGCAAAGCGAGAGATGAAAGCATAGTTGCAGAGAGCTAGAGAGGAAAAGAAACTAGAGAGGGAAAAGGTGCATGCGACCATAGTAGAAAGTTATTACACCCGGGGCTAGAATGAAAGAGGATTCATGAGGATGATGCGGAAATAATTGTGGGCTCTATTCGCGGTCCATGCATCTACAAACCGGAAGAGGCACATCTGCTTCATCGAGTTCGAGCAAAGACATACATAGCTTTTTTTTTTACCGAAGGAACATACTGGAGCACATGACCTTCATTGCAAGTACAACCTGGAACAAGGATATGCGAGGAAGCGGATTAAGCATGTGCAATTTTTGGTACTACAATAACTTTCTTCCATTGATGTGGCAAAGAGCCCGTCTGAGTACTTGGTGACAACATTGTGATTCGAGGAAGAGTACAAGGCACCCTCTCCAAAAGACTTGAGTGGGAAATTGCTCAAGGGTGCAGTTGCAGATGCAACTACAATTCTAGAAGATCAAAAGAAACAATGGCAAAAATACGGATGCACCATTCTTTTAGATGGGTGGACGGATGGAAGGAACCACACCCTCATTAATTTTTTTAGCGGTTTAAATGGTGAGATGGTGTTTTTGAAGTCTATTGATGCCTCTAACATAGTTAAAAATGCAGAGAATTTGAGTCTTATGTTGGAGAAGGTTGTATTAGAGGTGGGTATACAAAATGTTGTGCAAGTTGTCACAGACAATGCAGCAGCATATGTGGCGGTTGGGAGACTACTATAGGAGAGACATCCATCACTCTTTTGGACTCCTTGTGCGGCTCATTGCCTTGACCTTCTTTTGGAGGACATAGGCAAAATTGATTGGGTGAGGCCGGTTGTATAGAAGATGCAAGAAACATAACCAAGTACATATATAATCACCCTTGGGTTCTTAGCTTGATGAGAGAACACACAAAGGGGAAAGAGCTTGTGCGAGCCAATGTCACAAGGTTGCTGACTAACTTCTTGACATTGCAAAGTATTTCTAGTTTGTTGACATCATTGAAGCAAATGTTTGTGAGTCAAGCATGGCTAGACTCACAATATTCAAAGAAAGTTGATGGAGAGAGGACTACAAAGATAGTTTTTGATGATATCTTTGCAAAGAGAGCTATAGAGATCATCAAGGTAATTTCAAACTTCGATTTATATTTCAAGTTGATTCCTTTATTTTAATTTGTTAAATTATAAATATATTGTTATTTACTTTTTTACTTTATTTGTAAGTTTGTAACCTTACATTTTAATTTGTGTGTAGGTGTCAGAGCCGTTGGTGAGGGTTTTGCGTTTGGTTGATGGGGAGCAAAACCCTATGGGGTACATTTATGAGGCCATGGATAGGGCAAAGAGGCTATCCAAAACTATTATAGGGGGATATCGTCCAGATATGGTCCCTTTTGGGAGATAATTGATCGGAGGTGGAACAATCAACTCCACCAACCTATTCATGCAATAAGGTACTACCTCAACCCCAGTTTTTCTTCTCCAACAACTTCATAGATGTGAATGGAGAGGTTATGGAGGGCCTTTCAACATGTATTGAGAGGATGATACCAGAGGTTGAGACGAGGGACCTCATTATTTTAGAGTTGCAAAATTACAAACATGTTAGGGGGAGGCTCTTTTCTTCAGGGTTAGCTATCCGAGGGAGAACCACGCAATCACCAGGTAATAAAAATTAGAATGTTTACTAAGTTACTTATATGTGTTACTAGTTACAAATTTGATTTTATTAATTACTTATAAACTTTTGATTATCTTGTTTGTAGGTTCTTGGTGGGAGGATTGGGGAGGAAATACCCCACATCTTCAAAAGCTAGCCCTCAAAATTTTATCTTAACCTTGTAGTGCTTCTGGATGTGAACGCAATTGTAGTTTGTTTGAGGCTATTCACATGAAGGAGCGTAATAAGTTGACTCAAAAACGGCTCAACGACTTGGTTTTTGTGCAATATAATCTTCGGCTTCGCACAAGAAAAGTGGAGGCCACATCGGAGGAGCTTATTGATTTGGATGAGATAGATCCATACAACGAGTGGATTGGGCAAAGAAGAAATCCCTTCGCCCAGAGGATGAAATTACTTCTTTTGAGAGGGAAGCTATGGAGGGAGAAGCACTAGCAAGAGATATTGGATTGGATGACATCTTTGGAGGTGATCTCGAACATGCAGCAGAGGAGCCACCACCATCTACTACCAAGTTGGAGCTAGAGTCATAGCCTCTAGGAGGAACAAGGAGACACAATCGAGTGTGGGGACTAGTAGAGGCAATAGACCCTCTCCCCAATATTTCTCTAGAACGGGGAAGAGGAAAATGTAACTTATTGTATATTGTAACTTGCATAGATATGAAATTTATGATGATAATTTTCAACAACAATCATCATAAATTCATAGCACTTATCAAGATCATTGTTGTATTCGCATGATGATGCGATTTTTATTGTATTTGTATTCAAATCAAATAGAAAACACTTCTCCAACATTTTATAGATTCATTTGATACATTTTGTAGCTATATTTTGCATAAAATTTATGTTTTTAAAGAAATTTGAGTATTTTTAAGTTCTTTGAATATTCTCGAATATTCGTCGAGTGTTAAGTTAATTTTTTTCATTTGCCAAATAAAAATATGCAAACTATGTGTGAGTCCTCATCATGCATGGAGGTAGGCATGTCATAGATGGAAGTGGCATGGTCACAACTATGGAGCCAATACTAGATGGGGCAATAAGATGCCTCACCGATCGAGATGAACTTCCTTTTTGACAATGGATGATCCGTTTTCAAAGCTAAGCTGCATTCGCATCTTCTTGTTTTTTGATGTCCCAAAACTTTTGTTGTTGGCACCCTTACGTTATTTTTCCCCTTGCATGTTCTTATGCCATGACCCAATATTGCACATAAGTGGCCTTTAACCCAACTATATGAGCCTTTGAATACTAGTTCACACTCATTGTATCTAAAAACATAACACCCACCACCTGGAAGTTGCTCTAGTATTGTGACATGCCTCCATCATGGTGAATTCGGGTCAAATTCTTTGATCAGAGATTGCCCAGAGGTGGTGGAACTTGTTGCCATTGTGCTTATGCCTAAAAGTATAACAACCAATAGCATAAGCAAAGAAAACAATGGTTAAAAATAAAACTTAAACCCTATGCCCTAAGGCATAACATGTATTGAAAATTAAAATGAAAAAACAGTTTAAAAATTAAAATTTCAAAATGAAAATTAATAAAACATAAAAAGAAGCATGAAGTGTGTGAAAGATTAAAAACAAAAAAATGAAAATCAAATTTGAAAGTTAAAACTTAAAAATTAAAACCTTACCTTCACTGAATAATCCACAAATCCTCTTTTAAAGTTCCTAAATGACCTTGATGACAAATAGACACTCGTCTTAGCTTAGGAAAATGTCAAGTGATGCTTGTTGATGAAGTATCAAACCCTAAATAAGCAAAATGAAAGCTTAGAGAGGCAAGTATGTAATGAGAGAATGAGAGGTAAGTTTCTTTGCTTTTATGTTTTAATTTTGTTTTATTCATTCTAATTAACTTTTAGGGTTACAAATAATAAAATGTTATTTTATATATAAAAATGAGCGAGAAAAAAAAATGTTTTGGACACGGAAACGTACTCTAGGAGCGGCGATTGTACGGCACCGAGACCTGCGAGGACATCGTAGACATACCCGGATGTACGCAGTGCCCTAAGCCGTACCTTGGCCGCTCCGGGTATGCATTTGGGGCGTATCCGTACCGGATACATACCGTATCGGTACTTAGTGGCTGCCCCACTTGCCGTATTGGCTACTTAGGCGAAATCCTCTAACGACCGGCGTAAAGAAGATCAAGACAACCCAACCATTAAGGAAGGCAAAACAATCTTCTCTCGAACATCCCAAACTTACAATTTTGTAAATTCCGAAAGACTTAGACCTTCCACGAAGCATGGGTAAAAAGCAGTTTTCTCATTTCAACCAAACAAGCCTTTGGGACTGACATGATTCCCGGGAGTCTTCTATCAAACGTATTACGATCTAGTCGAACAAGACTTAATGGCCATTCTTGAAGATTCTAGGTTAAATCACCAAATGTTAAAGCAAATAAATGCAATGAAATTGGTTCTCTTCCCCCAAGATTGTCAGGCCGAACTATTGGATCAATATCGCCCTATAGCTTGTACCAACATGATTTATATAATTATGTCAAAGCTAATTGCTCAGCAACTGAAGCCTTTGTTGTGTGAAGACTAAAATGATCTTAGATACCCAAATATAAATTTGTACGGAAAGAAAATAACCGAGAACATAATGGTAACACAGAAATCTTGCATTCGCTCGGGCTTTAGAATCGATTAGGGGTTCTTATCAAACCGAATATGACAAAGCTTATGACATCATGCAATCGGGACATGTTAGCTCCTAAGTAGCTAAGCACGGTAGGGTCCTAGGGCAAGGTAATCTTGGTTTGAAACTTATCCAAGACGGATACAACACGAAAACACCGCCCGAGAGTGGCCAAGGTGCGGCCGGGACCCTCAGTACGTCCAGTGCACGTTTTCGTGTCAAAAATGTCTTATTTTTATTTTTAACACATTTTTAAACACATTTAATAATAAAAATATAAGTTTCTTTTATTTATAACCCTAAAAGTTAACTAGAAACAATAAAACAAAAGTAAAACACAAAAACAAAACATAAAAGCAAAGAAACTTACCTCTCCTTCCTCATTTCATCTTTGCCTCTCTAAACTTTCATTTTGCTTGTCTAGGGTTTGATACTTCATCAACAAGCATTGCAATTATTTTCCTAAGCTAGTAGGAGTGTGTATTCGTTGTCAAGGTCATTGAGGAGCTTCAAAGGAGGAGGATTTGTGGATTATTGAGTGAAGGTAAGGTTTTAAGTTTTATTATTTAACTTTTAAGTTTGTTTTTCATTTTTTTTTGTTTTGTTATTTAATCTTTCACACACTTCATGCTTTTGCTTATGTTCATTATTTTATTTTTTCCCAATTGAAATTTTAATTTTTAAACCGTTTTTTCATTTTAATTTTTGAAATTTTCAATACATGTTATCATGTTATGCCCTAGGGCATAGGGTTTAACTTTTAAGTTTTATTTTTAACCATTGTTTTCTTTTCTTATGTTGTTGGTCTTGAAACTTATAGGTAGAAAGTACAATCGCAACGAGTTCCACCTCTTCTCGGGCAATCTTGAATTTGTTTAAAGAATTTGGCCTAAATTCACCATTACGGAGGCATGTCACAATACTTGAGCAACTTCTAGGTGGTGGGTGTTTTGTTTGGAAATGCAACGAGTGTGAAATAGTATTCAAAGGCTCTTATAGTCGGTGAAAAGCCACTTGTGTGCAATACCGGGTCATGGTATAAGAACATGCAAGGGGAAAAATAACATAGGGGTGCCAACAACAAAAGTTTTGGGATATATCAAAGAACAAGAAGATGCAGAGACAACTTTGGTTTTGAAAGCGGGTCATCCATTGTCCAAAAAAGGAAGTTCATCTCGATCAGCGAGGCCTCCTGTTGCCCCATCAAGTACTCGATCCCCAATCGTGAGCATGCCACGTCCATTTATGATGCCTACCTCCATGCATGATGAGGATTTACCTCTTTCACGAAAGAGAAGTATGACAAAAAAACCATTGGAAAAGGTCTTTCAAAATGAGAGCAGGATATTGCAAATGAGCACATTGCAAGATGTGTGTATGCGAATGGATTGTCATTCAATGTTGTGAGGTCACCATATTGGCAAGAGATGGTGAAAGCAATCAATGAGGCCCCAAAAGGGTACAAATCGCTAGGCTATGAGAAGATCCGCACCACCCTATTGGAAAAACAAAGAAAATATGTGGAAACCTCCTTGCAACCAATTAGAGACTCGTGGGCCAAAATAGGTGTGTCCATTATTTTTGATGGATGGAAAGATGCAAGAAACCGCCCTTTGATCAATGTGGTTGTAGTATGCCCTAAAGGGGCAATGTTTTTGAAAGCAATTGATTGTGAGGGGCAAGTGAAGGATGCCCAATTCATTGCCAACATCCTCTTGAAGCCATTGAGGTGGTGGGGCCTCAAAATGTTGTCCAAGTCATAACGAGATAATGCCAAAAATTGCAAAGCTGCAGAGATGTTAGTTGAGGCAAGGTATGGACATATTTTTGGACACCATGTGTTGTCCATTCACTCAATTTAATGCTAAAAAAGTTGGTCAGCAAAATAGAGTGGATTCAACAAGTGTATGCAAAGGGTGAAGAGATCCAAATGTTTGTGACCAACCATCACCAATCATAAGGCATCTTTAGATCCTTCTCGCATTTGGAGCTTCTGAAGGTAAGGGAAGCTACATATAAGTTTTTTATTTTTAAAATATAGTATAATTAGTATTCAAAAGTTTTTAATTTTCTTTTTAATTTTTGTTTCTCATTTCTTATTAGATTATTGAGACTCGATTCACATCACACACAATCGTCTTGAGACAACTTGTGAAGGTGTGAAAGGCAATCAACAAGATGGTAACTTCCAACCTATGGGCTGTATGGAGGCAATCAAACACCTTGTACATGCTCAATAAATGAAGGCCATGATCTTAGATGACACTTGGTGGGATCGAGTAGAATATTTGTTGAGTTTTACCGAGCCCATTATGAGCATGATCCGCTTTATTGAGATGGATCAACCATGTTTAGGAAAGATATATGTTGGTATTGACTCAATGATTGAGAAGATAAAAGTTGTTATAAATGCAAAAGAACAAGATTGGGAGGATTTTTTTTTCAAAGAAGTACAATCAATGCTCATTGAGCGGTGGAACAAAATGACCACCTTGCTACATCCACTTGTTTTTGCATTGACTCCTAGATTCTACAACATAGAGATCCTTTTCTTGACGGTGAGGATGACACCATACATGGATGCAAAAGTCAGTGAGGGATATATGGCGACATTGTCTAGGCTCTTCCTTGATCCTGAAGTTGAGGACATGGTTATGATAGAGTTTTCCAATTTCATAGCAGAAACAGGTCATATCCTTCTCGCTCTTCGGAGCAAATACAAGATGGATGCTCATATGTGGTGGGACCTCCATGGTCATGCATCTATTTATTTGTAGCCTCTTGCAATCAAGGTTTTGGCACAGAGTAAGTTTTTTTATTCTCTTTCATTTTTTTGTTATAACTTTTAGTTTTTTTAAATTTAAGTTTGAGTGTTTAAGTTTGAACTTTGCATTGAATTTGCCTCAATAGGTTGCAAGTTCATCTTCCTTTGAGCATGCAACTGGAGTACATATACCTTCATCCACTCACAGAAGCGCAACAAGTTGGGGGCTAAAAAGGCTGAAGATTTGGTATATATACATTCCAACTTGCGCCTTTTATCCCACAAGTAGCGAGTACAAGGAAGGGTCAACAAAACATTGGGATATTGATCTAAAGATAGTTGACTTGGATGCTTCCATTTCCCACCTGCCATTAGATGATGAGGGATTGGAGACTTCTTTGGCACCGCGAGACCTACATGCACAAGGGGGTGCAACTGGTAGTGGCCCTAGTGGGAGTGGTTCGAGTCCATGTGGTTCTAATGAACCACATAATGATGATGATGCTGATGTTGATGCTCTTGATGAAGAGGAATATGATGAATATTGAAAGATAGTTTGAACTTTGATCATTGGAATTTGGTGTAATAAATTGAATTTAATATATCATGACATTCACATTGTGTTTAATTTAAGTATTTAACTTTTAAGCTTTTAAGTTTCTAAGTTTTAACAAATTATGACTTGTTTGTTGTGGTTATTTACTTATTTAGCTTATAACTTATAAGTTATCTACTTATCTTGTCTTTTATCTTGTCTTTCATATGCATAATATGTGGTTAATAACTTAATTCCTATTTAGTAGGCTGAAATTTATATATTTTTTGTACCGCTGTAATCAATGCTCTATCCGGCGCCAATATTTTTTCCGTATCCATGTATTGTATACTCCGTACCCGTACCCATATCCAAAATGTATGAGCTACTTAGGTTAGCTCAAACTCTGCTAGCCTTCAACTTTGATTGACGGGCTTGGGGTTGGATGAATGGTTACATCACTGTGTCCATCTATGTGGTTTCTCTCAATGAGGACACTGGTGAAATATTTGAATCCACAAGAGGATTGAGGCAAGGTGACTTTTGTAGTCCATATATTTTCATTATTATGGGCGAACAACTCCATAGGCTTCTTGTAGCTGCAAAAGCTTCAGAAAAAACTCATGGACTCCCAATGTCAGAAAGGGGCATGAGGTACTCTGGAATTTTATTTGCTGGCGACATTTTAATAATTTCCACCCCCATCCTCAAGACGCTCAATTGTTATTAAATGGTCTTAGGACAACAAAATAACAAGTGCAAATCCCATCCCATTTTCATGAATACTCTGCAAAGCAAAAGAAATTCTCAGCATTCTTGGATCCAGTGAGGTAGGTTGTTTTTGAGTTATCCGGGGTTCCCCTTGCATTGGAAAACCAAACATACTCTCTGGAATGCTACAATCACTAAAATTTGGAGTACATTGTCCAAGTGGATACATAGGCATTTCCTATGGTGGGGGTTGATGAGGCCTTCAAACATCCTTTGGTTTCATGGATTGTGATTAAAAATTCAGAAACAGAGTGAGATCTAAATATAAAAATATCCATGAACCGAGTAAAGCACTTGTAATGAAATTATCTTGGAGGCTCATTAAAACTTCCAATCCCCCTCAAAACAAAATAATTTGGGGAAGTACATCAGTTCTCAGCAGGAGAACCTTCATGTAGGGATCATCTCTTGCTAATTGCCAAACATATAGAAAATGTGTAATGAGCTACTCCAGACCTCCGTGACTTGGTAGGTGGGAAATGGAATAAAACGTACAACTATGGGAAGATATCTGGAATGGCGTTCAAACTCTTGAACAACTTAAGGTGCCTGAATTGCAGAATTGTTCAAAGAAGAGTATATCATAACATGGTTGACTATATTCACTCAATGAATTTGAATGTGGCTAGGCAACTGCATTCATAGAACATATAGGGTTACCATTCCAACATCTGGTTGATATTTTGACGAATTAACTAAAAATTCAACGTTTGATTTACTCACCAAAACAGGACAGAATTGTTTGACCTCACACGAATACAGGGGCTTGTATGGTTGCTAGTTCCTACAATTTCTAACCACCAATTTGTTGACCAATCCAATGTGATGTAAACTTGGAAAATCAAAACCTGGCCTAAAATCAGTGTGTTCACGTGGCTTCTCCTACACAAAAAGTTCCTCATAGTAGATGCTCTTCAAAGGAAAGGTTGGAATCGACCCATGTGATATCCACATTATCAAGCATCTGCTGAAAATGTTTCCCATATGTTCATCCCTTGTACATATGCCAAAGTCATATAGGAATTATTTGTTGCTTCCTTCAGTACTTGGTTGCCAAATCAGAGTTTGATCTTTGAGGTTATCAAGTCTCATAGTGATATGGGTACAATCAATGAGGTGCACTACCTGATATGGGTACTGAGCTACTCCAGACCTCCATGACTTGGCAAGTAGGAAATGGAATAAAAGGTACAATTCTGGGAAGATAGCTGGAATGGTGCTCAACTTCTTGAGCAACTTAGGGTGCCTGAATTTCAGACCAGCCTCCAAAGAAGAGTATATTATAGCACAGTTGATTACATTCACTCAAACAAATTTGAATGCAGATGGAAACTGCGTTCATAGGACTTATAGGGTTACCATTCCAACATCAGGTCGATATTTTGATGAATGAACTAAAAATTTGACCTTTGATTTATTCACCAAAAGAGGACTGGATTGTTTGGCCTCACACAAATACAGGGACATGTACAGTTGCCAGTTCCTACAATTTCTCGCAACCACCGATCTGCCGACCAATCCAGTGTGGTGCAAACTTTGGAAAATCAAAACCTGGCCGAAAATTAGTGTGTTAACATGGATCCTCCCACACAAAAAGGTCCTCATAGTGGATGCTCTTCAAAGGAATGGTTTGATTGGACACATGCGGTTTCCACATTGTCAAGCATCTGCTGAAAATATTTCCCATATGTTCATCCCTTGTACATATGCCGAAGTCATCCAGAATTTTTTTGCTGCTTCCTTCAGTATTCGGTTGCCAAATCTAGTTTGATCTTTGAGTGTATCAAATCACATAGTGATATGGGTATAATCAATGAGGTGCACTACTCAATCCCTTGATTTGTCATATGGGACATCTAGGAGAGTAGATAAGATAGATACATATATTAAATGTCCAACAAATGACCACAAAAGTAGGTCAAAGGGACTGCAGACAACAGCGAGCATCGATACAAAGCGGGAAAACCAAAGAGTTCCCGAGAAAGACAAGTACAAAAGCCAGAAGAGGTGGCCAACCGGAAGGAGAAATCACATGCACCTAGAATGGGGGTGGAAAAACAAGTGAGAGGAAGAAAGGGGGAAAGACAACCAAGGAGAAGAAAAGAGGAAAGCCCATCAAGGAATGGTAGATCCATCTCTCCTAACATCCGAGGCCGACTGGAAAAAGCTGAGGATAGAATGCCGACCCACCGAAGAGAGAGTCTGCCTACTATGCCGCTGTCTGGACACAGTACTATCCTCTCGATGCTTGGCGGATCTAGTCCGTCTCTCGAGGCCGAACTAGTATGGGCATGCTTGTAATGGCTCGGGGAACCATGGATGGTTTCCTTGGGCCGAACTAATCTGGAGGAAGAAGCGGGGCCGGTCTCACAAGGGTGCTTAGTGCCTCTCTTCGAAGGTAATATTGTGAAGAAGGAAGTGATGTCTTGGGTAGAGTCCGGTCTTGGATGCGGTGAAGAATGTGCTCACGAAGCTTCAAAGCCTCTGTAAGTATAAAGCCAGACACCTCTGATCCTCAAACCTGAAGAAGTTAGAAAGATCCTGCATCCTCCTAAATAAACAATGGAACCTCCCTCTGATCTCGTAGTAAATGGGGCACTGAAAGATGAAGTGTGTTTCCGTCTTGGTCTCTTGGAGACTACATAGCTAGAAAATCTTGTCCGAATGATCAAGGTGGTGATCTGTCTCACAACGGAGTCTATGAGAACCAACCCTAAACTGACCAAGGGGGATGCAAAGGGCATGCATCCAGTGCCGAAGGGTGTATTGAGGATGGATAATGAGACTATCCCTCAACTCCAAGAAATGCTCAACATAAAAGGCTATCTTGGGGTTTAAACCCCCCCGAGGATTTATCCAAGTCAGACAGATGAACCGATTTGTAAATATCCTTTAGATGATCCCTGTTTAGAAGGCAGAAGGTGGCTTGGGGCATCCAAGGAGTATCGAAAAGGTGGAAGATGGTCCATCCGAATACTAACTTCCCCCAAAAGTTCGGAGACCTCAACATACCAACTGCGACCCGGCGTGGGGATTCCAAAAGAGCAATAGCCTTTGATGAACAATATGCCAAGTACGGTACCTGTCTTGCCCCTTGGCAGTGTCCGCGAAGCTCAATGTTGTGTAAGAGAGAAACCAAGTCAAATATGGTCCCCAATTTGAAAGGGTGGGCTCAAAAATCTACCAAAAATAATAGTATATTTTAGAATTTTTTCCACCAGCCAAGGTCTTTTTTAGAGCCATTAAGTCTCGATTCTGTGTCATTGTGATAATATACAAACTCTAATACTCATAGGCTTGATTTTGAGTACTAATGCTCTTGCTATTTCTTGTAATTGGAATATCACTTTTCACTAGGACATGGCTTGATTCACAATGAATGAAAAAATAGAGTGGATGCCACTCCTTCGGGATCACTCAAACTCAACTTTGATGGCATGACAAGAGGTAACCAAAAAAAGTAGGTATTGGTGGGGTCATAAGTAATCACTAGGGTGATATCATCCTTTTCTTTTATCAAAGCATCGAATACGGAAATGTAACATCACCGAGCTTCAAGCCTTTCTTAAGGGTCTTCAAATTGCTCATACATAAGGCTTGGCTTGGCTCCAGATTGAATAGGATTCTTAGGGCATAATAATGATGGTTTCTGAGCTTGTCATGGATAACCCGAGACCATTAACCGAAGGATGGAACATGCACTTTATTAATTTCCTAAATTAGTGCATATCCTCAAAATCGACAATATCCATCATTGTAGGAGACAATTTAATAAAGTGACATATCTTTTGGCCAATGAAGCCATCAATTGGGCTACTAATAAGTTGATTGTATTTAGGGGCTTTCAAAACTTCACGAATCGCATTAAACATAGTGTCGAGTTAGACCAACCCAAGTCAAACATGATTTAAAAAATCATTATCATGGATCTCGACTACCTACTTTTATTCAAAAGAAAAACACAATAAAATCATGCTTATTTTCTCCCATTAAAATCCTAATCTTTGTATCTATCACACTTATGTGGCATTATCTAATCTATAATTCTTTTGTAAACATCCAATTTTCCTTAATAGGTTCTTTATTAAGTCCTATTTTAACATCTCTCCCTCCATGTACCTTAATGCTGCTAGCCCACGCCAGAAATTTCGCCCACTTCATTTGAATTTTCATCCTTTTAATATATGTCCCCACTCCCTAACCCCTTTTCCCAAGTTCATACCCCTTAATCCCTCTCCCACCTCCCCTTCCCACATTAATCCACCTTTTTAACTACCCTCATCTATCACAATTCCTATTCTTTCACATTTTCCTCCCACCACTTGATTTTTTATGTGAGCCTCTTTCGAGCTGTCGGTTCCGCATAATGACAACACACTTCTTTCCGTGCACCAACAATGACCATGTCAACCTTTTAAGGCATTGATATGATTGTGGCTTTTTCCCTTTCACACACAACAATCCTCTTAGACAAACTTATGAGCCAAAAACTCTTACTGTCATTCAGTCATTAAGTATGCATTTGTGAACCAATCAATAGCCATTCTGTGAAGTGTGGCTATGAAACATTGTAACCAATGGTGCTCATCTTTGTGCCCATTGGTAGTCCAGATTGTAATGCATGTCTTGCAATGCTGTACTAGATCTTCTGATCCATCACCAGTGAAGTTTGGCAACTTTTGATTTTTCGTAGATGGAGTGGATGGGGGTAACCATGCCTATGGACACGGGCTACGTGGCCCTTCAAATGCAATTATATTCCTCGAGAAGGTTTATACCAGATGTTCTTCTACTCTCTCAACACTGTCAAACATGTCTTTATACTCGACCCTTCTTTTGGCAGTGATCCATACTCTATCTTATTCAATGTCAAGTTCCGTTTTTGTGTTACTTTCTCCAACTTGTGGTTTGAACTACGTTGGTGTTTTTGGTTTTGTAATCTTCATGTCAACGGATATTTGTATTGTACACCATTTGTTTTTCTTTTGCAAAGAAGTTGGTATAAAACTCCATTTCAGAATAAAGAATTACCTCGAATGGAGGGTGCTCCATCCAATTTTCACTAGATTTAATGGACTCTTCACTTAATTCTTTTGTAGCACCTTCCAACCTGTTGGCACCCAAAAATTGTCCCACTACATTTTTGGGGCTTTGAATTATTTTTTCTGGATCCGAGCTCTTCATCATGTTTGCAGTCAAGTTTGAAGATACAAAGGAGCTCTGTTTTTGTCACACTCATGGACGTATGCCTTGATTTGACTGTATTTTTCTCTCAAAGCCACTACAGGTGAAGACACAATCGTGTTTGAAATGGCCAAGCCATTTCAACCTTGGGGATTTATCCCACATTCACAGGGAAGAGCATGCACTTAACATTTTTAGATGGGAGCATTTCATATGTTAAGTGGAGCGAAGGCTTCACTTGGCTCACCTTTTGACTGAGTTTAAAATTGGTTAAGGCAAGTTGGAAGGCTACAAGGTAGAAGCAAATGATGATGTGTCAACAAATCGGTGAAGTTTTAAATCACATGAAAGATTGAGTGTGGGATTGCGGTAGTGAAAGTTGGAGAAGCCCGGGAAATGGGGACACGTGGCCCAATAACGGGTTAATGGCAAAACATGGGAGCCAACACATGGTGCACATTCGAAATCTCGGGTGATAGAAAGATCGAGGGAGAATGGAGACGAAATTCAAAGCCCGTAGCCAACCATGGCTTGCCACGTGGTCACTCTGACAACCAAGGGTTGCCACATGGCCCAATAAAAATGCACCTCATGGCCCAATTAGAAAAATGAAAATGGACTGTAGTTGCAAAAGTTAAAATCTTTTGCACAATTTTAATGGAGCAGGTAAAATATAGAGCTTTGATTTTTCGTTTATATCATTGATAGAGAACATTTTTTGAGAATTGCTGGTATTGTTGGAAAGCTTATTCAGAGGGCTACATTTTGGTATCAATTTGGGAGTAAATTGGTGTCTATTTTGCAAAGCAGTTCATAACAGAAGTGTGACGCCTTTTTTTCCATTATTCATTCCTCTCCAGTTTCTTGCTTCGGACATAGTTGGGGCCTCTCAATTTCTCTATGCTTCTCATGGTAGTTAATTGAAACCCTTGGATCTTTTGTACATCACAATTGGAGTGCCAATTGTGACTTGATCTATAAGCGGGATTGTCGAGTGATCCATGCCTACTCTTTCTAGCTCATTGATTGGTTCTCCTCATCCCAATTTCCGTCCATTCCCCCTGTTAGAAAGTTCTATCAAATTGTATTAATAGTTGAAGTGTTGGCTTCATCAATCATCTTCTAGCTCGTCCATCTTCCAACTTGGCCATTTTTGGTTGGACCTTCTATCCCTTCAAGTTGCTTAGTCTTGTAGGGTGTCGATTTCTCTCTTTTAGATGTTGGATAATGAATAATTGATCAACTTGGGACTATTGTAATTTCAGGTTTGAGAGAGTAACTCGTATGTTAAATTCAGTCATAAATGAGATGGTGGATTTAGAAGGGGGAGTCACATCATTGGAGTCCGATGTGTACTCACCCGCTTATTAGGATTTCCTTTTGGTAATTAGGTAGCAAAATCTAATGTGTAATCTGTAATGTCCCTTTTCCTCGCCCATGGCCTAAGGGCCAATGCGTGTCCTAACCCTAGTCATGCCCAAGGGGTTACGGACACTATGAGCTATTGGGTATGGGTATCTAGTCCACTTGTTATTATTATTTCCATCGTGACGGGGTTATAAAGAGCTTTTAAAAGGACTAGATGTTATATTTCTTCGTTGGGGCCACTTAAAGTACCTTTTTGGCGACTTGAGGATATTTATTGCATTTAATGTTATATTTCTATGTTGGGGGCGCCTTTTTGGGCCAAGGCGCCTAGGGGGAAAAAGTAACTTTAAAATATTTATTAAATGGGCCCTCTCCATGGGAAAGTGCGACTTGGGGGTTTTAGGGTTCCTTGACATGAAAAAGGTTATAAAAGGAGAAGAGGAGTGAAGGGAGAGGCATTCATTCATACACTCATTTTCTTTTCATGTCTGTTTTGTTTGCAACTATTTAGCTTGTAGAGTAAGATCCCACGGGAACCCTAGCTTCGGTGGTGAAAGATCCATCCCTAGCTAGTAGGGCATTCTTCGGTAGTGAAAAATCTACTCTAGCTCATCATTTGGAGTGGATTTCAGCGCTGTTTTTACGAAGTATTTTCAGAATTTTGAATTAGGGTTTGAGGGTTTTGAGAGTTTTTGTGGAGATTTCCAGCTGGTTTTCGGATCAGACCTACGACAGCCATAGAGGAAGGGTTTAGCATCATCTACAAAGGATTTCACAAGGGTTTTGGTCATCTACCAAGGGGGCGACTTGTTTGGGAGATTGCAGCCCTAATTTCTAGGGTTTTCGGTTGGCCGTTTTCAGATCGAAGGTTGGAAAGTCATCTTCCATATTTATATATGTTATTTCCCAAGTTTCATCGGCTTTTGCACTTGTATTCGGAAAGATATTAATTTTTGAAGTTTTCCAGCTATTTTAGGCACGCTGTAAATTTCTGGCAGCATTATATTGACTGAAAAATTCCAAAAATATTTCCCTTGTGTTCTTTATATTATTATCTAGTTCCATTTAAAATTTCAAGTGATTTGAACGGTTATTTTGGGAGTTATCCATATTTTTCTGTTCGCTGCCCTAGCTGTAATTTTCTGCATAAAATCTGCAAAAATCAGATTCAGTATTTGCTGCAAATTTCTGTGTTTTGTCTATTTTGTTGTAAGATCCCAACAAGGGATATTTCAGTGGTATCAGAGCTGTTGTTTCTCCAGCCTGTTGGGGTTGAAAGATGGGAGACAGAGACAGAGACAGTGAAGAGTTGGGAGTAGATCTGATGAAACGACTGTTCACCAATATGGTGAAGCAGCAGGAGACTACCAACCTCTATTTGAGCCAGCTCACTGAGAGGTTAGCACAGGGTAGGATCGAGGCTCATGCGGAGAGAGGAGAAGCTAGCAATATGGGACAACATGGTAATAGAGGTGAGAGTGGACATTCGGGACAAGGGTCCCCTCATGCTTCTACCAGGCCCTTGGGACTCCACGAGCCTTCTTTCTTGAAGGATCCAAGTTTTTTGACACGACAACCCGCGGACATTGTGGATGAGGAATCTTCTTTGGGAGAAGTACTGGGACATTGAGTGAGGGTTTTCGGGACAACATGTTATTTCAGGAATATTGCAAAATGAAGATCGGGAACAGGCCCAGGAGAGATTACCCACCACAGGTACCCGAGTTTCAGAGGAGATTGGGACAAATCTCTATTCCGCACTTCGATGGCTCAAAGAAGTGTACCGCCGATCTTGGATCCGAAGTTGAAGACTTACTTCGACTTGAATCCCATGCGCGAAGAAGATGCAATTAAGTTTGCTATCCTACACCTCGAGGGAGATGCCCACGACTGGTGGAATCATGGATTGGTCACACATGGGCACATGCATTTCACTACGTATGCAGATTTTACACAGAGATTGATGAGCGGAGTTCGACAAGAGGGACCCGAGATAGCACTTCGTGGAATTGACCCACTTGAGGAGCATGTGTTCTCTAGATCAGTACATTGCAGATTTCCAGAGGTTATCAGTGATGGTATCTGATGTTTCAGAGGTGAGGTTGACTTCACTCTTCATGGCAGGATTGACTGACGCTTTAGCAGGATTTGTGAAGGCATTTGAGCCTTCCTCCCTACATGAGGCAATTAGGCGAGCACGTGATTTGGAGTTGTCCACTCCAAAATCGAGGTTTCCCCCTCGAATTCAGCCTAAGGTATTTCCTTCGAAAGTTGATGGTTCACAGCCGAAGGGCCCCCACCTAGGCAAGATACTGCAAGGAGACCATTTGTATCGAGAGAGGACAGGGAGGAGTTGAGGCGAAAGAAACTATGTTTCGATTGCCGCACACCATGGGTTCCAGGACATGATTGTAGAGGAAAAGGGAAGGCCCAATTCATAGAGGTCTTCGAGGAGAACGAGAGCGAGGAGGAACGGGACGCTCAGGAGTTGGAGGATGAAGATGAAGAGACATTAGATAGTGCAGGGGTTGAGCAGGAGGAGGAGACTTTTCCCCATGAGACTATTGCTACTTTGTCGAGTACCCCGAGGTACAAGGCATTCAGAGTCAGGGGAGTATTACAAGGTCAAAGAGTGGTAGTACTCATTGATAGTGGGGCAACTCACAACTTCGTTGATGCCTCTTTGGTAGAGAAGCGGGGATTACAGGTAGAAGACTTTGAGGGCTTCAATGTAGTGGTAGCCAATGGTGAATCCATGAGATGCATGCAGTGAGTTCGCGATTGAGTATCACCATGGGTAACCATACGATTACCGATGACTTCTATGTGGTCGTATTGGGAGACCAACCTTGTGCTCGGCGTCACAGTGGCTCCATTCCTGAAGAATTTCGGACTAACTTTTAGACGATGGAACTCAAGTTCAAATCCGAGGGGAAGAATGTAACCTTGAGGGGTTTATCTTCAAATGCACCCATGGTTGTTTCAAAGAAAGAGGACCGAGAGGATTCACGAGACACAACGGGTTGATTGGCAAGATAAAGTGCTTGGTTTCTACCAAGAAATCAGAGGATGGACAGCCAGAGTATCATGTGGATATACAGGGGCTATTGGACAAGCACAATACAGTTTTTAGTGACATACCACCTGGTGTACCTCCAAATAGGGGATTTGAGCATGTGATTGAGCTTGAGGACACTAGACCAGTAGTTACTACTCCTTACCGTCATCCCAAATGGTTTAAGGATGAGATTGAGAGGACCATCCATGAGCTTATTGACATGGGACACATTAGGCCAAGTTCGAGTCCTTTTGCTTCCTCGGTGGTGTTGGTGAAAAAGAAGGATGGGACCATGCGGATGTGCATCGACTATCGGACATCAATAAGAGGACAATCAAGAACAAATATCCAAAGGCCGCATATTGATGAGTGCTAGATGAGCTACTGTGGGGCAATCTATTTTTCTAAAATAGATTTGCGATCTGGATATCACCAGATCAAGGTTAGGGAGCAGGATGTGCATAAGACCGCTTTCAGATGCCATTATGGACATTTTGAGTTTCTAGTGATGCCATTCGGGTTGTCTAATGCACCAGCTACATTCCAGTCTTGCATGAACCACGTGTTCAACCGCCATTTGCGGAAGTTTGTATTGGTTTTCTTTGATGATATATTGGTCTACAACAGGACTTGGGAGAGCCATATCCGCCACCTTGATGAGATATTGGGAATATTAGAAGCTAATTTGCTATATGCAAAGGCTTCTAAATGCGAGTTTGGCATGTGAGTTGTTATATTTGGGATATGTGATTGGTGGAGGGGGAGTAAAGGTGGACAGAGAGCAGACAGTGCAATTTTGGATTGACCTCCACCAGGACGCGTTGACACATTTGAGGGGATTCTTGGGACTATGCACCTACTACAGGAGGTTCGTAAAGAATTTCTCATGGTTGGATCGCCCATTGACAAATTTGACCAAGAAGGGAGCTTTTGCTTGGTCGAAGCGGCCCAAAGAGATTTTGATCATCTTAAGGAGGTAATGAGCTCATGCCCCGTCCTTGCACTACCAGATTTTTCTTGGCCATTTGTTCTAGAGTGCGATGCATCAGGTGAGGGGGTTGGAGCAGTGCTTATGCAGGATAGGCATCCTATTGCTTGCGAGAGTCGGAAATTGAGCCCAATGGAGAAGGGGTACTTGATTTACGACAAGGAGATGTTGGCCATCATGCATGCTTTGGCCAAATTTAGACAGTACCTTGTGGGCAGCAAGTTTGTGGTACATACGGATCACAATAGTTTGAGGTTCTTTTTGGGACAGAAGGATCTCAACGACCGCCGGCAGAGATGGGTGAACAAGGTACAAACGTATGACTTTGACATAGAGTACACTAGAGGTAAGAATAATGTTATTGCTGATGCTTTATCCAGAAGCCTTACCTTACTACTATGTTGAGTTCTATGTCCGAGATTTCAGCAGATTGGAAGGCTCACATATCTTGGTTGAGTACTCCAAGAATCGGTTGCCATGCAAGATCATGGATGGTATTATCAAGGATGACCGATACGGGGTGGTAGATGATCTCATTTTTATAAGGATCGGATTTTCCTTGTACCGGGGTCTAAGATGAAGGACAAGATCCTTCGTGCAGTACATGACACACCACTAGCTGGACACCCCGGATATTTCAAAACATACAGGTACATCAGGGAGAGATTCGCTTGGAAGGGGATGAAGGATGATGTCCTTAATCATGTCAGAGAGTGTATGGTTTCACAAAGAAACCAAATCGAGCATTCTTTTCCTGCAGGGTTACTTCACCTCTTCCCATCCCTGAGCAGAAGTGGGAGAGCATATCGATGGACTTCATCACAGGACTCCCTATGGTGCATGGGCACAATTGCATTTATGTGGTAGTTGATCGATTGACCAAGTATGCGCACTTCTTTTCTCTACCAAGAAGCATGAGGCAGCTGACGTGGCTCAGGTATTTTATACAGGGATTTTTAGGCTACATGGGTTGCCTAAAAATATTATCAGCGACAGGGACAAGATCTTCATGAGCACCTTTTGGCAGGAGATTTTCAGACTTGCCGGCATCGAGTTGACTCTGCAAGCACGAGCTACCACCCTCGGGATCGACGGCAAACGGAGATTGTCAACAAATGGATAGAGGGCTATTTGTGGAGTTATGTGACAGGACATCAGCAAGCATGGATCGGTGGTTACATATGGGTGAGTATTGCTACAATACCACATATCAGATGAGTATCGGCATGACTCCTTTCAGAGCGTTGTATGGATACGATGCCATGTCATTTACTGATTTGGTATTATCAGATAGTTGAGCTCCCAAAGCTTGGGATTGGTTACAGGAGAACCAAGATATCCTGCGAGCTCTTAAGGAGAACCTCCAGAAGGCGCAGAATCAGCAGAAGGTTTATGCGGATCGGCACAGAATCGAGAGGTCCTTCGAGGCAGGAGACTTGGTGTTCTTACGTCT
The DNA here is from genome assembly GCA_018340775.1 of Taxus wallichiana var. yunnanensis. Taxonomy (NCBI): domain Eukaryota; kingdom Viridiplantae; phylum Streptophyta; class Pinopsida; order Cupressales; family Taxaceae; genus Taxus; species Taxus wallichiana. The sequence goes on along the minus strand of CM031233.1, from coordinate 332,020,603 downwards.
ACAGCCGCATACAGACAGTCATCACTCAAGCAGAAAGGGGCGGAAAAGCTGAAACCACGGTTTTATGGTCCATACAGGATAGTCCGGCGAGTGGGTGCGGTTGCATATGAGTTGGATCTTCCAGAGCACAGTAAGATACATAATGTTTTCCATGTGTCATGCCTTAAGAAGGCCCTAGGACAACACATTGTACCTTCTACGGAGTTGCCACCATTGGATGAGGAGGGAAAGCTGGTTTTAGAACCAGACTCTATTATTGAGGTCAGACAGAGGAAGCTCAGGAACAGAGATATCACAGAATATTTGGTACGATGGAAGGGTTTGCCTCTTGAGGATGCTACTTGGGAAGGAGAACAGATTCTACAAAAATCTAGTTTGCATTTGCTTGGGGACAAGCAAATTTTGGGAAGGGAGGACTGTAATGTCCCTTTTCCCTCGCCCATGGCCTAAGGGCCAATGCGTGTCCTAACCCTAGTCATGCCCAAGGGGTTACGGACACTATGAGCTATTGGGTATGGGTATCTAGTCCACTTGTTATTATTATTTCCATCGACAGGGTTATAAAGAGCTTTTAAAAGGACTAGATGTTATATTTCTTCGTTGGGGCCACTTAAAGTACCTTTTTGGCGACTTGAGGGATATGTATTGCATTTAATGTTATATTTCTTTGTTGGGGGCGCCTTTTTGGGCCAAGGCGCCTAGGGGGAAAAAGTAACTTTAAAATATTTATTAAATGGGCCCTCTCCATGGGAAAGTGCGACTTGGGGGTTTTAGGGTTCCTTGACATGAAAAAGGTTATAAAAGGAGAAGAGGAGTGAAGGGAGAGGCATTCATTCATACACTCATTTTCTTTTCATGTGCAACTGCTGTTTGCAACTATTTAGCTTGTGGAGTAAGATCCCACGGGAACCCTAGCTTCGGTGGTGAAAGATCCATCCCTAGCTAGCAGGGCATTCTTCGGTAGTGAAAGATCTACCCTAGCTTGTCATTTGGAGTGGATTTCAGGGCTGTTTTTATAGAGGTATTTTCAGGAATTTCAGAATTAGGGTTTGAGGGTTTTTGAGAGTTTTTGTGGAGATTTTCAGCTGGTTTTCGGATCAGACCTACGGCAGCCATAGAGGAAGGGTTTAGCATCATCTACAAAGGATTTCACAAGGGTTTTGGTCATCTACCAAGGGGCGACTTGTTTGGGAGATTGCAGCCCTAATTTCTAGGGTTTTCAGTTGGCCGTTTTCAGATCTGAAGGTTGGAAAGTCATCTTCCATATTTTTATATGTTATTTCCCAAGTTTCATCTGGTTTTGCACTTGGATTCGGAAAGATATTAATTTTTGAAGTTTTCCAGCTATTTTAGGCACGCTGTAAATTTCTGGCAACGTTATATTGACTGAAAAATTCCAAAAATATTTCCCTTGTGTTCTTTATATTATTATCTAGTTCCATTTAAAATTTCAAGTGATTTAAACGGTTATTTTGGGAGTTATCCATATTTTTCTGTTCGCTGCCCTAGCTGTAATTTTCTGCATAAAATCTGCAAAAATCAGATTCAGTATTTGCTGCAAATTTCTGTGTTTTGTCTATTTTGTTGTAAGATCCCAGCAAGGGATATTTCATAATCACTTTGAAACATGCGATTATAAAATCCTCATGAAGTTTTGATTTCGCTTGCACTCAATAAACTTGTCATATGCTATATTTTGGGTTTTGAGTTATAATGGTCGATAAACTGTCAAATCTCAAGGTATGTGATTTACTCTTTGTATGAATTGTGGGAGCTTTTAGCAATTGTGTAGATTGATGTGGCTATTATGTTATTTCTGATTCTATCAAAAGCTTTGCAGATTTTGCCCAATGGACAAAGCACTGGTTGAAGTTGGAATGATCAGTCCCCTTTTATATTAAATATTTGCTATAAATTTACATTCTTCATATCATTAGAGATCTCTTTGTTATAATTAAGATTCATACTTGCTTTAGGATTGCTTCGCATTTATTAAATTCCTCTTTTAGAAGGCCCAGCAAGATATGGATATTTGTATATTTCTGCATTAGAGCAATTTTGGTTTGTGTATTTCCCTATAAATGTGTGACTATGATACAAGCGACACTTAATTGGGTACTTAGTCATGGAGGTTATATTTGTAGACATATCTAATGTGTTCAATTAAGCTTATTTTGTGTCGAATTGCTAGGGTCTCTCCCCTTGGCCTTGTAGAACTAGAAGAAGTGGATAAGATAAGATAAATATATTAATGTCCAACGAATGACCACAAAAGTAGGTCAATGGGACTGCAGCCCAAACAATATACAAAGTGCGAGTGGGGACAACTCAAAACGAGTTCCCAAAAAATAGAAAAAATGAGAAAAGACAAAGTAGAAAGGAAAACCTGAAGCCAAAAATACCCCACAGGTAGGGGCAATGGAGCAAGCGGGGGAGAAAGACGAGAGAAGCAATGAAAGGAATGAGGGGGGCAATGAGGACCAATGGTCTACTCAAGAATGGTAGCCACACCCCTCCGAACATTAGAGGCCGATGAAAAGAAGCTCCTGATGGACTGACAACCCGAAGAGGGGCGAAAACCTCCTCCCCGCCGAGATCGAGTCCGATGCGACGACGAGGGGCGAATGGAGCTAGGTTGCCCTGGTACGTGTGTGCATCCGATTTTGCTGGCGGTGATCGAGGGAAGTGTGAAGGTCCAACCAGGGACGAACTGATCTATGCACTGTATCTGAGTCAGAAAGGCTCTGTCGTTTAGTTCCTCCACCTGTGGGTAGAACCGGAAAGAAGGTTGTAATTTGTCTCGTGGGGATGACTCTCGGAGGGGGATGAAGAATCGGTTGCGGAACAACAAAGACTCGCGGATGTAGAGGGCAAGACATCAATATATCAATATATCTGCATGAAAGACAAGGAGAGTTTGAATCCCTCATGCGAAGAGACAAGTGAAATCGTCCTCTCGATCTCATAATATATGGGGGAAGAAGATGAAATGAGCCTCGGCCTCCACCTCTCAAGGCTACAGGCCTACAAAGTCTGTCCTCTCGATCAATGTGGTGATCGGTCCGCATCGAAGTCTGTGGCAGCCGATTCGGCCCGACCCAGAGGTATACGGAGGGCATGCACCCAGTGACGAGAGGTGTACTGAGGGCGGATGATGAGTCCATCTCTGATCTCAAGAAAGTGCTCTGCATAAAGGGACATCTTAGGGCGCAAACCCCAGGAGGGTTCACCCAAGTAGTCTGAATGAAGCGCCTGTAGATATCCTCCCGGATGGACCTATTCAACACTTGCTTGGTGGGCAAGAGATGACTGGGAGCATTCAGGGAATACTGGAAAGGGGGGAGACGATCGATCTGGATACCAACTGAATCCAACAAGGCTGAAGTCTCGGCAAACCAACAACGACCCCCAACCTGGGCAATACTCACAGAGGAACAATAAGTGAGATACGGATACCTGTCTTGCTCATCGGAGAGATCACCAAACCTCCTGATACGGTGAAGAAAGGTTGATATGTCAAATATAGTCTCCAGATGGAAAGGTCGAGCTCCGAACTCTGCCAAAATAATATGTTGGGGACCGTTTGTTTGCATCTGATGAAGCGGCGAAGGAAGAGAGTCTGAATCCTCTCAGCAGAAGCCCAATCTGTGTCCAAAAGGGAGGGCCCTGCACAATAGACCCATAGAGAATAGTGGGGCGGATGAGGGAGTTCATAAGAAACATCTTGGAGGAGATGTCCTGGAAGTGGTGCCGAAAACATTGTCTCTTGAGAATGGCAAGAGACCCATACCCTTTATTCACCCTCGGCTGAAGAGCATGCCTCATACTAAATCTAGGCCCTGAGAACTGGACTCCCAAGTAGGTGTATGTATTAGTAATATCAACCTTCTGCCCCTTGAAGAAGAAATGGAGGTGTGATGTCCTCAACCTGTTGAAAACCATGACATGCCGAAGATCACAGAATAAAGCAAGTGCATCAAGCTCTCTCTGAAGCGCCTCAGGAGAAGAGGCGAGAAAAACAATATTGTCGGCAAAAAGGAGAATAGAAATCAAGACGTGGTGAAGAAGGCAACCATCCCCTTCTTGAATGTGATCTCGAAGAAAAGATTCCAACTCATCAATATAAATGCCAAATAGGGTAGGAGGCAGTGGGAAACCCTAATGGTGGCCGATAAAATCGCAGTACCCATGAGCAAGATTTAAGACGACCAAGGATGGACTCATAGAGGCGCATGATGGCGATAATAAGAATCTTAGAGATACCAATGTCTCGGAGCCGCTGGAAGAGGGCCATGCGAGGTACGGAGTCAAAAGCTTTCCGAAAGTCTACAAAACAACAATAAACTTTCGAAGAGCGGTGATGGGCCTCCTCAATAATAGCCCGAAGGGTGAAGCTGTGGTTGATGGTGTGGTAACCGTGCGTGCACCGACCTTTGGCTCTAAGCCGCTTCGCTCCCAAAATCTCGACAACAACCTGTGGAGAATTATAGCAAAGAGTTTGGAGAAAGAATGGCCCACCATGATAGTCCTATAGTTGTTTGGATCAGAAATGGACCCACTTTGTGAATCGGGTGAATGATATGATGAGACCAAGTAGGAGGGAAACCCATGGTAACCACTTGATTGAAAAGATCTGTCAAATATTTACCAAAGACCTCAAAACCCTACTTGAAGAACTCAGCCTGGAAACCTTCCACATCCGCTGCCTTGCTATAGTTCAAAATCCTTATTGCCTCTTTGATATTGTGGTGAGTGAAGGGATTACCAGGTGGCGGGATGCCAATCTGGGTAAGTTGTTGCCCTGGAACATCATAAAGGGTAGAGGTGTGGGAAAAAATGGAGATAGGATCGATCGTCGTGGAGGAGGGGAGTGGCGGGGAAGACAGTACGCTAGAAGGACCGAGGGTTAGTCCTAAGGGAGGTGGAAAGCATATATTTGTGGTGGGAAATGAAGGATCGCTTCTTATGACGGAGAAGGCACCGGTAGGCAACCTTGAGAGTGGGGAAAGAGGGGAGGGCATGGGTAAAATCCCGGCGAAGGTGCTGGTGAAGGGATTTGCACTCTACATCATACCATTGGTTCATGGGGCAAGATTTAGTAATACTAGTGGCCGAGGGATGGGTGGTGGAGCTGGGGAAGGATCTCAGGGCAGCCTCCCACATGGTAGAGGAAAGGCATGTGTACTTGGCCTCCGCACTAGGCAAGTTAGAGAAGTGGGGCTTAGAGGGGAGAAGGTCGCGGAGGTGGGATGAGTAAGACCCGTAGTCCCCTTTATCAAACTGAAAGGAGATGCGAGGGGGGTAGTGGGGAGGGGGAGGAGGGGTGGTGGTGGTAGGAGGACTGGCGACCAAAGAGAAAGATAGGACTGCATGGTCGGCAAGGGGAATGGGGGAAACAGAGGAGCAGAAGAGGGGTGAGATATCTCGGGCTGGCGAGGACATAGTCCACCACACTAGTGCCCCCGCCATGGGGACGACATGTGAAGAAGTGTGAATCCGGGAAGCGCTCGATCCCGTTGAAGATCACCAACGCCTGTGACTCCCGAGTTGGAGGAGGAACCGACCATAAGTTGTGAAAGGGCCATCTGTATCCTCAGAAATCCTATGCAGACCAACTGACACAGGTCTGTCCTCTGTGTGCAGAGCGTATCCTCTGACTTGTCGTGGAGGGGGACTTGAAAGTGTCTGGTACGGGCATTAAAGTCACCTAAAATGATAACCTCCCTGCGACAGAGTATTGACCAATAGAGAAGTGACCCCCTTCTAACATTTGTGGGTCTTCATGTTTGACCTAATTTGTGAAGAGAACCACTTGCTACAATTGACCTACTTTTATTGCTTTTCACCAAATCCCTAGGGTGCAGATTTGGGCTCCAACACAACCTAACCTAGTTTACAAGATATACACTTCCTTTTGAAAGGGTAGTTGTCCAAATCATGCTCACTCCTTACTAATGAATGGTATATGATCCACTGGTTTTGGGTGAACCCTTTCTTGGTTTCAGCACCAACCCGCTTTGGCTTCGACTTCTACTTATTACTTATGCTTTGGCCTTTCCTTTCACTTTGCATCTTAGTTCTCTTGATGGATTTTCAAAATTAACCGCCTATCACAGTCTTTGTGGTTTTTCTTGTGTTGGCATATGGATTTGCACACATGCAAATGACATGCAACAAGCAGTGTGGGAACGAAGTCCCTCCTCAATGAAGGTGAGGCTGCCTTTATTGAAAACCAAAACTGTATTTACACTGTACATTCAAAATTATATATGGGGGTGTTTTGGAACATCAATGGAAAGAAAAGTGAATGAGGGAGATGGAATGGAATGAAGGAAAGGAACATGCAAGAGTTAGGTAAAAGTAGAGCCTAATATTGCATGGAGAAGAAGAATAAATAACACAAATAAAACGGAGTTTGCATCAGCTAAACGAGAATGAGTAAAAGGGAACACATGTGAGCAAGTAGATAATCAGAGCTTGATCACTGTGAATTAGAACAACATATTAATAACGTTGACAATAAGATCCAAGACAATATTCGCATGCAAGATTTAAAACACTAACATCTAATGAACATAAGAACATCAAATGCTAAAAGAGATAATGAATGGGACACGGTTCATATTTCATTAACTCCAAAATGTCTTCTCAAAAGAACACAAGTTTCTTTCTTCAAAATGAGCTTGCATACAAAAGTATTTTCTTCTCCTCTCTCAAAGTCACCCTTTACAAATGAGCCCCTGACTTCCCGATGAATGCGTGGGAAATAGACTTCTCTTTATCTTTCTTTGTCTTTCTAGATCTTTGATGAATGCGTTAGAACCAAGGCTTCCTTTGGACTGTTTTTCTCATGCGTGATGACCTCCTTCTCCCCCCGTGGCAGCGTGGTAACTCTTTTTGGGCCTGTGTGGGAGAAATTTGTCTCTTTTTTTTAAACAGCTGGCATAGACTTTGATTCCCTTTGGCTGCGTGGTGAATGCATACACTGAAACTTCTTTCAAAACCTCTTAATTTTGGCCTATGCGTGGAGATTCTCCTGCTTTTGACTGTTTTTATTCTTCCTAGGTGTTGAAATTGTTCTCTCGCTGCTACATGGCCTCCTTTGGTCTGATTTTGGACTATTTTCCTTTGTCTCTTGCTAAACTTTGACAACATGGATATTAAATAGACTTTACCCCTGGCATGGAAAGTTGTTGTCTTCTCCTTGTGCAATGAACAACTCTTAAAACCAATGCGTGGAATCTCCTTTAACCCTTTTTGCGTGGAAATTAATGAATGTTCTCCCTGCCAAAACAAATGCGTGGAAATTGTTTAAAACCTCTGAGATGATCTTCTTTGGCTTATGCTTGGTCTCTGGCTATTTCTTTGTTCTCCATATAACTAATGTAATTTTTTTAACTTGCGTTCTGATAAGAACTGGACATTTGAAAGCTTCAAAGCTTCTTCGCATGACTTTTTCCAAGGAGTTTGACAGAGAAATGGTTAAAGAAGCTTCTGTAACCATTTCTTATTTCCGTTGGAATAACCAATTCCCTCTTTCTCGGGTAGTGGCATTAATTGCCAGGGGAAAGTGGGAAATAAACAACCATTTGCTAGCGGAAATGGCAAGGCGGGTTGACAATCCCCATTTTATTTCCCCATGTGGGAAATCGGGAGATTTTTTGCCCATTTGCCAATCCATTGAATTGGCAATCAGTGGAAGAAATCCCACAAGGGGGAAATAAAATGAATTTGCTAGGAAAGGGAAATCCAGGTACGAGAAGCCAATTTGGCATCCCCAACAATTGGAAGCGGAAGCTTACTTTTCCCCGACAATTAAATAAAAATTTGTCGATTGACTTTTAATAATTATTATATTATTATTTATTTAATTAAAAACCCCAAATTTTAATAAAATTAATTTTATCAAACAAAGGGTAATAAATTAATTTAATAGTAATTAATTATATTTAACACAGTTTATGACCTGGCGGGAGGAGTTCTCGCCCGAAATGGACGAAACAAAGACCAAAACGATCACAAAAACGAGACGATCGTGACGAGGGCGATAAATCACGCAAAGTAACACTTTTGAAAAATTTCAAAATTTCCATGTTTATTAATTTTGCGAAGTCAAAATTAGTTGATAATGACTTGTTGGTCCACCAATTGAGTAGATCGTTTGATTTCTTTGTCGACTCCTTGAACATGTTGTCTTCTTCTCTTGCCTTTGTTCAAGGTCATTGACATTAATAATTTATTATACGGCGTTGGTTCTTCAGACACAACCTCTCTTTGTAGTGGTGTAATTTGTTTTGTCAGTTTGTTTCATAGTTACATTCAACACAAATATCTTATAAGATAATGTAGTGCATTGTTGACAATAAGCATTGCAAACCATTGTTCACTCTGAATCGACATTCTTAAAGGTAGCAATGCCAAATTGTTTGTTATACAGAGCACACTACTAAAGAACATTAACTACAAAATAGTAAATGCATACTACATTATAATAGACAAGAATATGAGAGTAATCATTTATTCATCGATAGTGCCTAGTGTAAGCTATTCGATATAGGGAGGATTTGATATTGAGTTCCCTTACCCCGACTTACATCATAGAATTTATATCAGCTATTTAACATAACAAAAGAGAATCATTACAATACTATGTAAAATCAAGAATACAATTATTAACAACATAATGACTGCCAAAACATGTAACCACTAGTTCACCGATAATAATGAAAATACTGATCGATGGTCCACATGAGTCGACAAAGCTGATTCTTTTGCATTGCCTTATTATTTAGGTCTACTGCATATTTCTAACCTTTGTTTTAAGTGGAGAGTATATTTTTCTTCCAATTGTAGTTGGCTTAGGATGTTACCAACCGACCTCGACCCAACAATGCAACGTAGGCCTTCTTGCGCAATGAGATGACTACAAAATTCAACAAAACAGTTGGGTTTCAAGAAATACCTTTTGTCCAATCAATAGACCCAAAACCTTTATTTTGTTTTGGTTTGCTCCCATGTTGGGGCCTAATATTTGGCCTTTTGAGACTTTTTAAGTGTCCTTTGGAAGAACATTCACACATGAACCACCATCCATAGTGGTTTTGGTTAGGTTTCTCCCAAGTATCTCCTTATGCACATTCTTGGCCATCAATTGTATTCATTGTTAGGAGCATGGAATCAATCACTTTTTCACCCAAAAATGGGGTCTTGACTATAGGTTCACTCTTCTAAATTTTACACTTCCCATTGTTCATTGCTACACCATCTCGATACTAGGTGCATGTTTGCATGCATCATGTTAGTGCCATTGTTAAGTACAATGATGGTTTTGCATTCTTGAGTCCACAACTACCTTTATAGGTACAATGGTTTGAAGACTTGTCTTGCAGTTGATTTTTTGGACTCAAGTTTTCTCGGTCACTATACTTGTGTGTATACATGTGAATGTCTTCGTTCTTCAACCATGTCCCTTTCCACCCTTGTTTCGACTTGTCTTTTCTTCCTCATTCTTTGGCCAGGTAGGTGGCTTCTTTTTCTTGTGTTCTCATGATTTCCATTACTTCTTTGTCCTCAACTATGTCAATCATGTTGATGTTCACTTGCTTTTGGCAATTGGTATCATTATCAACTATTGGTAGGTTTCACCCAACTATATCCATATACATTCGCAAACCACCATCGAGTTGGATTCATAAGTCGGGAGCATGGGGTCGATCACTTATTCATGTGACAATGGGGGCTTGACTTAGGTTCATTCTTTTGACGTTTTCTCTCTCACTTTGTTAGTCCCTACACTATATGACACCAGTTACATCGCCGCATGCTCCATACTAGTTCCATTTCCAAGTACGGTGATGGTTATTGCATTCTCGAGTCCTAGAGTGCCTTGCATTAAACCAACTACCTTTACACGTATAGTGGTCTGGAAGACTTGTCTTGTAATTGCTTTGGCAGACTCAAGTCTACCGGTCCACTATACATGTGTGTGTTCATGCAAATCTCTTCGCTCTTCAACTGTGGCCCTCTTGATTTTCACCCTTGCTTTGACAAGTCTTTCCCTTTTCCTTGAGGTAGATGGCTTTCTTTGCTTGTGTTCTTGTGATTGCCATTATTTCTTTGCCCTTGGCCACATCAATCATGATGATGTTCACTTGCTTTTGGCATTTAGCATCATTGCCATCCCTTCGCCCACACCATCTGCAAAGACTTCCAATATTATTTTGATCGTGGGCCAATTTCTTGTGAAATGTCCCCACTCATTACACTTTTGGCACTACACCATTGATTGACCTTGGGAGTCATTTTGAATATGACTACCACCGCCACTATTATTTTGGCGTTAGTCATTATTTGTATTTGGTAGTGTCATGGGTGGTTTCAAATGCTCCATTTTTGCGAAGAGTACTCGGATACTCGTTTCAGTAAATTATATGGGAAACCCTTAACTAATTGCCTTGTGACTTGACAAATTTGACATAACATTTTATTTGTGAAATCCACCTCGGTGTGACCTTTTACTTTGTAGTTGGTACACCCAAGAGTCGAGTGTTCTTCCTTGGTATCTCCCTTTAGCATTTTCGCCATTGAAAGCACGTCTCTTCCGATTGCTTGCACCAATCGGGTTTGTTGTCGTTGTCGGACTCTTAGTCATCATCATAGTTTCTCTTCATCAAATGTGTGGATGTTTTGTTCTCACTTTCTATATCCAATGCTCTAGTATATGCATTTTGGTAAGACGGAGGTGGAACCACCTTTATCTTCATCTGCAACAAGGAAACGGGTTCCTTAATGAACGATCTCTTTTTAAGATCATTAGTTGGTTCCTTCTCGAGTTTCTCCAACAATTCCTTGAGTCTAATATGTAAAATTGTGCATTCTCATGTTTTCCTTGCTAGGTGTTGTGGATTGCTTTGACAATTTCATTGTTGTCTTTGAGGTGCTTGAGTTCTTTTTGAATGCTTTTTGTAATTTGTCCCATAAGGACTTTTCATATGTTATTGTCCTTGTACTTAATCAATGGTCACCACTTTGAGTGTGACTAGGGAAAACCGCAGCCAATGATGTTGATGTGTCTACCAATTAGCAAATTCAAAAGGTGATACAAGTTTTGCAATGTTGCACTTGGTCTTAAGATCCACTTGCCAATACTTGTTTGTAGCTTCTCTCTCTCTAGAGTGGGGCTTAGTGGGGTGAACACGACCATGATTGTTAATCTTGTGTGCATTTCATTATGGCTTTGACAATGCTCTTCTAGTGTGAGCCTCCTCGGGAAATTGTGTTTTTAACATTTCTTAAAGCTCCATTTCGGGAAAAAGACATCATATGGAATTTCCTTAAAACAAGGGGGCTCTATCGACTCTTCATTTGATTCTTCAGCAACATTTTCCAACCTAGCCTCTATTAAAGAAGATAAGGCTTAGTTATTAGTGATAGTTTAATATTAGTCAAATATTAAACTAATAAACAATTGTAACTACTTCGACCATATTTTAACCGTCTTTCACATAATAAAATGACGTACACACAATGACAATGTGTACATTCCGCTTTCTCTTTATTTCTTCCTCGTGCACTTTTTCCAACTTTGGTATTAGAGTGAACCCTACTCGAAGGGGTCTGCAAATCGAGATCACACTCGCAAATCGAGGGAAAAATAAAGTATAGAAGTAAATCGTGATTTTCACAGAGAAAGACGCGGTTGATTCAAGGGGGAAATCGCATACAACCAATCGCCATTGATGTACAAACTGCAAAACGCGATTTCATAAAATCATGAGCGTTTGGATGAAGTCATAGAGGGCTGGAACAAAGTTGTAAGGGATGGACAGTCTCTGAAATGAAGTCATAGAAGCCAAGCAAGGCGTCCAAAGTGGTCACGAGGGACAACGAAGTGGTCATTTACCAGTCGTGAATTAACTCTCCATTAAACACCATTCATAATAGTCGCAATTTGAAGATAATACCATACTAGCGAGAGCACGTGAGGAAGCAAGGAGAAATCCTAGTTGTGAAGGAAAAATGCTAGTCGTGAATCTCTACTAGGGCACGAGACGAATTTCAAATTGTATTCACAAAGTTAACAACGATTGTGGAAGGGTTTCATTGTCTCAGAATTTGAAGACATTCGAAGTGGCCTAGGGCACTATCCGGGTATTCATTCTTATCTATATTCACATATTTTTCCAGTCTAAATAAATATTTAAAAATGGAGTTTTCTTTTCCAATAGACAAATATTCTGGGTTCAACTTCCACACTGGAAAGTTAAAATCCAGATGCAATTAATGAACAAAAATTTGTGGAGTATAGTTAATGGAAAAGAAAAACCACCCATTAATGTTGCTAAATTGTTAGAGTGGGAAAACCTGCAATGATAAAGTGAAAGCTATAATCGGGCTTGCTCTTTCTAACTCTGAACTCCATCATATAGATTTAGATAAATCATCCAAAGAAATTTGGGATAACTTGAATAAGTTGTTTGGGGCAAAAGTAGTGAATGCCAAATTTTCTTTAAAGCTTCAATTGTTTCGATTCAAGATGGCCGATGATGTTACTATGTCTAGTCATATAAACAATCTAAGATCTCTTCTTAGACAATTGGCAGAGGTTAAAGCTCCGGTAGATGATGAAGACTCTAAAGCCATTTTGTTAAACAATTTTCCCTCTTCATATAGCAATGTCATTTTTACTCTCAGTCAAATGCCTTCACAAGGCCTGGAAGATATGATTTTAGCTCTCTTGATTGAAGAAAAAAGAACAATTGCGGACGATGTAGAAGGTAGTTCTTCACATGAAAGTGCAATATTCTCCCACACGAGAAATAATAATAGAAAATTAGATAAAGACGCCATACAAGTTGATTTTTATTATTGCAAGAAAAGAGGTCATACAACTTGGAATTGTTACATTTGAGCTAATGATGTTCTCAAAGGCAAACTCAAAGATCATCCGAAAGAAGCAAATGTGGCCTTCACTATCAATCCACCAGAGACTTAAGATTTTATTCATGAAGAAGAAAATGAATATGTACTCTAAAAAAGGTTAGTGTTTTGAAGATAGTAAGGGATCCAAAGTGTAGGTAAAACTTGGCATGGATGGTTGTCCAGATAGTTCGGGTGTAAGGGATTCAATGTAGGTAAAAGTAAAACTTAACATGGATGGTTGTCTAGATAGTTCGGGAGTCTATGGATCTCGGAATTTACCCTTATGAGGGTCATGAGACAACTTGATGGAGCACTATGGGAGTAGCTTAGTATGGATGGTTGTCCAACAATTTGGGAGATTTTGTAATTCGGGAGTTCGGGGAGGTGGAATCCAAGAACTCGGGAATTCAGCTTGGGAACTACACCTTTATGAGGGTTAGGAGGCAACTTGATGGAGTTATACCGGTCCTAGAACTGTTGTTCAAAACAAAAGCTTTTGAAGATTGTAATTCTATCTTTATTAGATTGTAATCCTATCTTTTTATCAAGTGTAAGCCTTAGGAGGGGGTATTAAAATATAAGGCTTAGTTATTAGTGATAGTTTAATATTAGTTAAATATTAAACTAATAAACAGTTGAAACTACTTCAACCATTTTGTAACCATCTTTCACATAATAAAATGACGGACACACAATGACAATGTGTGCATTCCACTTTCTTTTTATTTCTTCCTTGTGCTCGTTTTCCAATAGCCTCATTGGCAAGGTCACACTTCCTTCCTCCAAAAGGGGCAATTGGCTTACAATCTCCACCCACTCCTTACTCGTGAGTGGCATAGGGTTTGCTTTCGGATGAACCCTTTCTTGGTTTGAGCTATGACTTTGACTTCTACCTACGCTTTGTCCTTGGCTTTTACTTCTTGATGGATTTTCGTAATTGGTTGCCTCTCATAGCCTCCGGCTTCTTTCATGTAGCTCCACCAATCGAGTAGACCATTTATTTTTTGGATCCACTTTGTAACCACTTTGTCATCTTTGACCACCTTTGTTTGGGCTTAATGGTATTAATTCTTTCTTGTACGACATTTGTTTTAGATGTTTCCTCGTCATCTTGATGACACCTCTCTTCTTTTGGTTGAAAAATATTTTGTCATTGTGCTTCATGGTGACATTGACACAAATATCTTTTAAGATAATGTAGTGTCTCATCATCGATGTTATTGATGACCGACTTTTGCTTCTACGGACTTGGCGTGACCCAATTTCGCAAAGACAACACCTCTGGATATGTTTGTTGTAGAGGCTACACTACCAAAGGAATACCAATTGCAGAATTATAAATACATAACTTAGCACAAAAGGACATGAGAGAATAAATTTTTTACCGCATAAGGTAGTGTACAATACAATTGCTTTGTATAGGGAGGACTGTCACTTTAGTGCCCTTACCCCAACATATTTAGTGCCCTTTCTCTCGATATCTTTAGTGCCCTTACCCTTGACATTTATCTTGCCTTTATAGGACGAGAACCAATAGTGTTCGGTTAAAGCACAACCATTGACCCAATGGTTCGTATGGAATCATTAATACACTATCCAAAGCCGCTAATTTAAGAATTAGCAATATAACCTATGATGCTTCACCCTCCACCCCTCCCCCACATAACAGGCCGGAATTGTTTTTGATATGAAATGACGAAGCAAAATGCTACCAAAAGCACACCATATTGCTAAGGCATTCATCAAAGTTTAAGAAAAGGTTTTTTTCAATGTATTAATTTAATTTTTTTCTTTTTAAAAGAAAATTGCTTACGTAAACGTCCCTTAAATGCAATTTTTTAAAAAAGTAAAAAAGCAACATGGTGATTAATTTTTCAAAAAAGTAAAAAAATACTACATCAAATAAAAAAACTTTAAACTTGTATAAATCGCTTGAACTTTGATGAATGCCTTAGCAATATGGTTGTGAAGGACAATATGGCTTGGAGATGCCCTTGGGGCCTTCAAGGCGGTTATTGGGAATTACCACTCGTCCACGGTTTCAAGCTCTGTGGAGATGCAACCATGCAACAAAACCCCAATTCCAAAGGGCAATGACACCTATACCACACACCTATACCTAGAAATCAATAACAATAACAACAAAACAAACAATGCGTACTTTGAAAATAGATCTTAGAAAAGGAAACTCCCTACACATGAAGCGAACCTTATCGGATTGTACTTCTCAATGGAACTAACTCTACACTAAAACTATGAAGCCTCCACCTCCATGGCAAACTTTAGCTTGAGGGTCCATGGAGGCTTTGTTGGAGTTTGAGAGAGGAGGGACAAGGCATGGACAAGCCTTTCCCTCGCTCTCTCTCCTTTTCCCAACCTTGCTCATGTTGGAAATGAGCCTCCAAATCTTAGGTGACCTTTATGAGGCATCCTTATGAAATAGGGAAAATTTTACGGTTTGTTCAATTCAACGATTGTGATGAAACCTAATCTAAGGGTGGAGATTGTTTGCTTTAATTTTGGAGGGAAAAGTATTTTTAAATTTCTAAGGTGTTTTAAGTTGACCTAAACGTTATTAAGTTATGCACTTGATGTTTTCATGTTGAGTTACTTTTCTAAATGGGGGTGTCACTTAAGTGACCCCTTGGTTTAACTTTGACTTTTTTTTGGTATGTTGTTGATTTTTAATAAAGTGAAATTGAATGTAGAACCTAAAGATCACAATATGAACTTTCTTGAGAACTATATTTTTGCAAGTTAAATATTTTATGGATTTAAAATGAGTATCATGCATTTTTATATTTGTATGTATATTTTTTAATAATATATTGTATGGACGTTTCTATGCCATTTGTTTCCGAGGGTTGTTTGAAAATCCGCATTTCCGCATTTTGGTTCCATTTTTGTTTCTTGACAATTTAGAATATAACTAAGTTGGATACTAAACAATTATTTCATTTTACACTGATAACAATGACAATATTAACATGATAGTCGACACTTGTTTAAGGCTTGTGTGGTTTAGAATGTGGAATTCTCATAAGCCTTTTGTGGTCCGGGATGTGGTCCCAACATTTTTGTTTTACTTAACAAGATCTATTACTTATTTTGGGTGATGTAGGCGGGAAGGAGTTTAGCGTGGTACCCCTAATTGTAATCCCTTTTATTTACAAAATAAGGAAAAATATAACTTAGAAAGGTTAAGTAGAATGAGAGGGTTAGGCATACTTACAAGAATGACACAACATAATTGTAGACCGAAGTTGTCTTGTTTCAAGTGACCATTTTGTCTTTGGAGAAACGTGCCTTACATTACTTCACAGAACCGAAATATTACATCAATCTAACAAGGTATTGTCAAGCAGCACTAGTCGTAAAAATATGCACGATTAATTGTGACCTGCCTCATTTGCTGTGCCATTTGTCAATTTTCTCAAAAAATGGTTCTAATTGTTTTTATATATACCTATTAAGTTGCCATTGAAGAAAAATATAAGCAACCTGCCAAGCTGCAGTACTCTCTTAAGTGGAGCTGAACCAGGAATCGTGAAAGCCTTAGCACTTCCAAGTTTGACAAATGAGCATTTGATACTCTTGACTTGACCTAAATGTCCACAATTTCAATCAATATGTTTCCCTTTTCACTAGGGTGGATAACCAGCCCTTGACCACAGCACTTAAAGGCCCTTTTCATTGTATAAATAGAGAGAGGATTATGCCAGGCCAAATATGTACTAGACGGTGCTCTCCGTTCTGATTTGGGTGTTTCTATCCACTCTGACTAGTCATCATAATTAGTTTCTTTGGATGCCTTTTCCCAAAAGCGGTCCTTTTCATTTGATAAAGGTCTGAGTGTGCTAGAATGGCATTACTTGCAGTCCTTGTTGTCATTGCTGTCTCTTACAAATGATGGACAAGGACATAGATGATTTTTTCTGTCCTAGTAATGGTCAGGGAGGTTTGATGATTCCTCTGTCCCATGCTCTTTGGGGGTTTATTGCTCCTCTGACATGGCTATTTGTATTGGTACTTTTAATCCCATGGGTTGGGGTTTTACTGCTTTGTGTTTAACTCTCATTTGTTTTCAGTGCTTTTGTTCGTGATGTTTTCTTAGTCTTTGATCCTAGGATCCTTTTACCTAGCTCTTTCTATTGCAATTGCATGTACTCTTGAGTCCCATTGATCTACTTTTGGTTTTTCATGGATATTAATTTTTCTTTCTTTCTTTCTTTGTTTAGGAATGCAGTAGCTTGGATTTTTTTCCTCCCATCTCATATATGTCTCTTCTTTTTTGTTGATGTATCTAGGGAATATGGTCATAGCTGTCAATATTTGTATGTGCCATTATAAGGTGTTTACTTAAAATTATTGTGTGAGTAGTCTTTAACCAGCAATGTGTGATTATCATTTTGAGTTGGCACTTCCTGTTTTGAAAATAATCAAAAGCAATAAAATGTGGTAATTGCAGGCTATGGGTTTTGCAAAATGACCAGATGCACTTTTTTGGGGGTCATTGTTGTATATCCAATATCATTTGTGCTATATATTTTTCTAGGTGCAAATTTCTCTTAGGCATGTGCTACTGTATTTGTTGCTGTCAATAACAGTATCATTGTTTAACTTTATGTCTCTCTGCGAACTGTCCTGAGGCATGGAAACTGTCTTATCTTGCTTCCAATTACAGAAACATATGCTAGGTAGATACAGAAAACATTTGAACTTAAAATGAAATGAAAAGAGCTTGTTTCAGTATTCATGGTAATGATAATACTAATACAGTGCATAAAAATTTATAAGAGGGATAAAAAGTATCAATACATTTATTTTTTGTTTTGGAAGGTTTGCAGCCATGTTAAAGTATTTAGAGAACTAACGCATGCAATAGCATTTCTGTCCTTTCCAGGCAATATTTCATAGGTATCCACGGCCTGAAAAAGAGTATCAGTCATTTTCACTAATATACAACAATAGATCCCTTGATCTGGTAAGGAACCATTTGAGTTACAGCAACTCTCTGTGTTTATTGGCATCACAAGTGTCATCATGACATTGATTTTGCAAAAATATTTGCAAACTTCGAGAAATGATTCTTTAAGTCAACTACAAAATGCCTTTATCGTTTATGTTTCATCATCTTTCTGAATCTTCATATTGGAGGAACATTTACCTTAAAGCAACTGAGGCTTAGGTAATTTTTAATTTGCAGATATGCAAAGACAAAGATGAAGCAGAAGTTTGGTTTGTTGGTCTTAAAGCACTGATTTCACGTGGTCACCATAGAAAATGGAAAACAGACTCGAAAAGTGATGGGGCAGCATCATCTGACGCAAACAGCCCCAGTACTTACACTCGAAGAAATTCCCCTCTTAGTTCCCCATTTGGTAGTGCAGATAGTATGCAAAAGGTTTGACTCGACCAGCTTGGATTTTGAAATATTCTTTTTCAATGTTTGATTGTTTATTTTTAGATGGATTCAACAGGTATTTGTTTCCAATGACGTGTTTGACTGTGGGTACATTGTTTCAACCAGCTATTTATTGTTGAGATTCTAGATCAATTGCTTTTCTGGCTGTCTATTGGAGTCACATTTCTTCATTTTGTTAGTTCAGGAAGGTGGAGACACCAATCGGAGTCCGAGCCCATATGGGAGTCCTTCACGGCATGGTTTAGAAAAAGTTTTTTCTGATGGGATATTATATGCTGTACCTCCAAAAGGCTTCTTTCAGTCAGACTCTGTTGGTGGTTCTACTTCTCTCAATTCAATTTCCTCAGAGGGGGATCAGACAGCACTAATGGACATATAAGAGGTGCAATGATGGACGGTTTTCGAATTAGCCTGTCCAGCGCTGTAAGTTCATCAAGCCAAGGCTCATGTCAAGATGATGGTGATGCATTAGGCGATGTCTTTATATGGGGAGAAGGCGCCGGGGATGGAGTTCTGGGAGGTGGTGTACATAGAGTTGGAAATATTGCTGATCCAAAAATGGATGCACTTTTACCAAAAGCCTTAGAGTCAGCAGTGGTGCTTGATGTTCACAATATTGCTTGTGGTGGCAGGCATTCTGCTCTTGTTACTAAGCAAGGGAGGTTTTCTGTTGGGGAGAGGAATCAGGCGGTCGACTTGGTCATGGAGTAGATGCAGATGTTTCTCAGCCTAAACTTGTTGATGTTCTTACTCACACAAACATTGAACTTGTATCTTGTGGAGAGTATCATACTTGTGCTGTCACTCTATCAGGAGATCTGTACACATGGGGTGATGGAACTCACAATTTTGGGCTGTTGGGCCATGGGAATGAAGTGAGTCACTGGGTGCCCAAAAAAGTAAATGGTCCTTTAGAGGGGATACACGTCTCTTCAATTTCATGCGGGCCTTGGCACACTGCTGTTGTAACTTCAGCAGGTCAATTATTTACATTTGGTGATGGAACATTTGGTGTTTTGGGCCACGGAGATCGTAAAAGTTCCGCTTCACCTCGAGAAGTTGAATCCCTAAAGGAGTTACGGACTGTCAGAGCAGCTTGCGGGGTGTGGCATACTGCTGCTGTAGTGGAAGTAATGGTGGGGTCTTCAAGCTCTAGCAACTGCTCATCTGGTAAGCTATTTACATGGGGAGATGGGGATAAAGGCCGGCTTGGGCATGGAGATAGGGATCCAAGACTTGTTCCAACCTGTGTGGCTGCACTTATTGAACCAAATTTTCGTCAAGTAGCATGTGGGCATAGCCTTACAGTGGCCCTCACAACCTCAGGCCATGTATATACAACAGGTAGTCCTGTTTATGGCCAGTTAGGAAATCCTCAATCTGATGGGAAAACTCCAGTACGAGTGGAAGGTAAGCTTCGTAATGTATTTGTGGAGGATATAGCTTGCGGTGCGTATCATGTTGCAGTTTTAACCTCAAAAACAGAAGTGTACACCTGGGGAAAGGGGGCAAATGGACGTTTAGGTCATGGTGATATTGAGGACAGGAATACTCCTACATTGATAGAAGCATTGAAAGATAAGCAAGTTAAAAGTGTTGTTTGTGGTTCCAGTTTCACAGCAGCTATCTGTCTTCATAAGTGGCTGTCGGGTACTGATCATTCCATGTGTTCAGGTTGCCGGCTTCCATTTGGTTTTACAAGAAAACGACACAATTGCTATAATTGTGGGCTTGTTTTCTGCCATGCATGTAGTGCTAAGAAGATGCTCAAGGCTTCTCTTGCCCCAAATCCTAATAAGCCTTATCGTGTTTGTGACAATTGCTATATTAAGTTGAAAAAGGCAATTGAATCTGGTTCGGTGTCTCAGGCTTTGGGGATAAGAAGAGGAAGTGTTAATCAGAATTTCAATGACAGTGGAGAGAAACATGAGAAGTTGGATGCTAAAGCACAGTTACAATTTTCCAGGTTCTCTAACATGGAATCCTTTAAACAATCTGATAGTAGATCTTCTTCTAGAAGTAGGAAACTAGAATTTCATAGCAGCCGGGTCTCTCCAGTGCCAAATGGAAATTTGCAGTTTGGAAACAACTATCTTCAAAGATCCACAAATCCGATATTTGTGTCTTCAAAGAAATTTTTCTCTGCTTCCGTCCCTGGGTCAAGAATTGTTTCTAGGCGACATCGCCAACTTCAAGACGCCCCAGCCCACCTCGTTCTACTTACGACTCCTATTCCAACACTTGCAGGCTTAACTTCTCCAAAACTTTTAGTTGATGATGCAATGAAGACGAATGATACATTGAGACAAGAAGTTGTTAAGCTTCGGTTGCAGGTAATTAAGATTATATCTTATCTGATGTTAGATATGTCATTGAAAGAAACAGTGTTTCTTTTGCAGTTATGCTTTTCCAAGGTGCAAAAACATTCCCCATTTATGAAATCTATTTAAGAATAATGAATTTACAATGATCACAAGTCTTTGTTGTTGTTACATAAGTTTTTCAGTCTTCATAGTTTTAGTTTGAGAATGTGCAATTTAAACATAAAAGAGATGTCAACGTAGTTCAGCCTTATTTTATTGCACTTTTTTTTGAGTCAGTATCCTTCATTTTCTTGATGGACCAATGCCTGTTTTGTATGATGAACTAATAAGTCGATTGATTTTAGCCTATGGTATTATGTTTTGGTGGTTCATTCTGTGTGCAAGAAATGTCCTCTTGTTATCAGAGGTCTGCCAATGGAATGTACTTTGGCTACTCCTGCTTTATACTCTATTATGGCTTTGTCAGTAGCACGTGAAAATATAAGTTTGTAATTGGAATTTCATTTCTTTGATTCTTGGATCCATCTTTCAAATGTAATGGTTTTTCTATGAAGTATGAATGAAGGAAAAATATACAGCAGAAGCTTTATATGATTGTTTACTTCTAGAAACGTATGTGCAATCCCCAAGGAATTGAGCAACACATTGCTTGAAAGAAGAAAAAGGCAGGTAAAACTCTCTTATGCCATCATTTATCATCCTATTCTCTTGGTCCAGAATCCTCTGCTGAACAGCTTTGGATGGACATAAATTGTGATTTCACATGCTTTTAGAATCTTTCATCAAGAAAGGTTCTGTATGGATAAATCTCCTCTTTAAAGTTTATTGGATCCACAGGGGATGGCAAGGCATTTTGTGTTGAGTTTAAATGCAACTTTTCGATTATCAGGGCAAATGTTTAGTACGTGCTATCAAAGAGATCATATATTTCCTTGACTTAGGATATGTGAAACTCCAATACGATTTATTTTGAAACCTGCAATACATATTTTAGAAATTTAAACATATACGCTTTCTTAACGGTGTTTGTTTTGAAGGGTTGCATGCTTATTCCTTGTAATTGGAAGTCTATTCCTTTTTTATCATTCTTGTTTCCTGGGATTTTGAAACGTTTTCAGTTTTCTCTAGGTTTTTCGGCTTTTAAGGGGTAACTGAGATCCTCACAGAAGACCCCATTTATATTTTATTTGATTTTAAACTAATTGTTAAAATATATCACAATCTCGCTCCAAGATTGATTTAATTCTGATTCAAGTCACGACAAGAGCTAACAATCTACAAAGTTTCAAATATACGGGAATCTGGGACAGCAAAACATTTACTTTTGTGCAAATTTGAAGGAGGCTGTTCAATGGTATCCAACAAGGTATGTTTCCATCTCTCATACCTCCCGAGTCCCTTCCATGGGGGATAGCTTACTACTTCTATTCTTATGAATTGCAGGCAAAATTCACTATTGTAAATGTTTATATTTGTGCAAATGGCAATATCAGAATTGTCTATATGGAGAGAATCAGAGATTGGGTAATAACTAATACTTGGCCAAATTGAAAGCCACAAGACACCAGTCAAGCTTCCATGGAAGAAGGGGAGCCATAAGATGCCCCAAAAGGATTTCAAAGACCCAATGAAGGGGAAAATGGTTGATTCATTTCATGCAGAGTGTGTTTGGAGCTGCCCAGTTTTTTTTTAAACACAATATTATTTCATAAGGAAAATATTTGTACAATTTTGACTATGCCAGGCATGGAAACTATTAGTCCAATCCTGAGCATTATGAAACAAAATAAACTTAATGAACATCATGAAAGATTATCAAGTTTTAGAATAGCATTCATATCTTTCTGATCTCGTTCAGGCCACCACAGAGGGGGATCTCCATAGCATCCGATGTCATGATTGTCCAAAGCCCAATTTGCTAGAGCATCAGCCACCTGATTTTTCTGTCTAGAAATATGACTGATTTGCAGCAACTGAAAATTAGCCTGCAAGCCTTTGATTTTCCTTTTTCACGTTCAATCTGCCAATGTGAACTCCCTAGTTTCTCTGAAGAAGTCAACATCCTGACAATAATCTTGGAATCAGATTCCACTTGCACCTGAGTCCATCCACACTTAATAGCCTCTTGTAAACCTCTGTAGATAGCTCTAATCTCAACAACATTGTTAGTAGTAGTTCCCAAATTTTCAGCAAAGAGGAAAGCAACTCTCCCATCATGCGTTCTTCCAATACCCCCATTGCCGCCTTTCCCGGATTTCCCCTGGAAGCCCCATCTATATTCAATTTACCAACCTACATAGGAGGAACCCAATTTTGTTGTTTATCTTCTCTCTTTTTTATTGTAAAAGCAAGAAGCAAGGAACTAGTAGGCTGAAAAGATAGCAAATTACATATGTTACTCCATTTTGGAGTGAGAGAAGAGGGAAGGGATACTTTCTGCTTTATAGTTTCTGCCATATTAATTATAGTCTTCTGCCAAACGTACCCCTTTTTTGTGATCTCTTGCTTGAAAATTCTTTTATTTTGTTCCTTCCATATATTCCAAAGTAACAAAGAGATACCTATCCATAAGGCAGGGAGTAAGTTTTGTCCTTTTGGAATACCATCTTGCCATTCCTTCATCAGTTGCTCAAGAGAATGAAGTCCTTGGTAATGTATACCAAACATATTCGCAAGAGATTGCCATAAAGGTATAACCCACGAACAAAGGAAGAAGAGATGATGTCTAGTTTCCTCCTCATTCCAGCATAGTGTACATCTGAAAGGCCCATAAAAACCTCTCTTCATAAGTCTATTGCATTGAGAGGCCAAAGAAAAAAACTAACCTTGGGCCATATTGCGGGCTGCCATATTTGCTTAAACATAGCTTGGAGGGGGTGAGGATTACCTCTAGTTAGCTCTTCATAGCCAAAGTGAATTGTATATTCTCCTCCTGATGAATTCCCCCATCCTATTTGATCTGGTTCATTAGAAAAGGAAAGTGAATGTCTTTTCAGAATTTGGTTGATCAAAGCTTGTTTTGGCTGCTGTAAAGAAATAGGCCATTCATGAGTAGATATCCAACATCTACCCATTTCCAAATGTTGAGACATTTGTCTAGTATAATGCATAACTCTTGTCCATCCTTTTTGATGCATTGCTTCCATCACATTACGTAAATGAGGAAATTGATGGATTAAAGGAGGTTGAGCATCCCATGAATCCAACCAAAAATATGCATGATTCCCATTATTCACTATCCAAAATAACTTTGTTTTAATCAGACTTTCCCCATTTTAAGAACTGCCAGAATCGGAGATCCTTTTGTTGGAAGAGAACATCTAATAATAAGATTTGGTGGCTGATTTTCCAGGTATTTGCCTCTTATATTAATAGCCCATAAATCATTAGGTGAAGTGATTAGCCTCCAATAAAGTTTACCAGCTAGGGCCTGAGCCTGTTTAGCTGCAGATCTGAAACCTAGTCCACCTTCCTTTCTGGGGCAGCAAAGAGTTTCCCAATTTACTAATGACCATTTTTTTGATTTTGTGTCCCACTCCACAAAAAGACCTGACAAATAGAATCAATTTTTTTCAAAATTGATTTAGGAATATTGAGGATGGATGAAACATAAACTGGAACCGCTTGAAGGACAGCCTTAACCAGAGTCATCCTACCTACCATAGATAACCATTTATTGGTCCATTTTTGTATCTTACCATTTATCTTCGCTATTAGCCACTCCCAATCTTTACTCTGCTTTGAATAAAGTGGAACTCCCAAATATTTGATAGGGAGAGAACCTTTTTTGAAATGGAAAATCTTGAGAATTTTCTCTTCTGTTGTAAGGAGCAATGGAAGAAAATAATACTAGATTTGGCTTCATTGATCAATTGACCTGTGGCTGAAGAAAAGACTTGAAGAATTTTCGCCAATTGCTTAGCTTCCACTGTGGTAGCCTTCCCTGCCAAAGTAGAGTCATCAACAAACTGAAGGTGAGAGAGAGGCTTTACAGAAGTAGCAAGTTGCACACCTTGTATTCTCTTATCCTGACAGGCTTTATTCGCTAATCTTCCCAAACATTCAGCCAAAATAATAAATAGAAAAGGGGACAACGGATCTCCCTGTCTAATACCCCTAGAAGCTCCAAAAAGGTTGGTAGGTTCTCCGTTGAGTAACACAGAGAAAGAGACTGAGGTTAAACAAGCCTCTATCCATTTAATCCAATCCTCAGAAAAGCCAAATTTAGCTAGAACCTGACTGAGAAACTTCCAATCAACTCTATCATATGCTTTGGATAAATCCAATCTAATAAACATTGCCGGTGATTTTTGGAGTTCCATAGAATGCAAGAGCTCCTGGGCTAAAACTATTTCATCATGAATTTGACGACCTGGAACAAATCCACCTTGTTGGGGGAGATAATCTTATATAGAAGAGGTTTAAGCCTTTCTGCCATAACTTTTGTGATAATTTTATACAAAACATTTATCTCTCTCATTCCAAAATCTGAGGATATGACAGAGATTTCGGGATACAGGCCTATTGCACTATGTAGTTTTGTTATAACTTCCAACATGGACCTCTGTTCTATCACTGCCTTGACAGGAGATTCAACTTCCAGTTTACTTTGTTTAAACAGGCAAGTCTACACGGGCGATTACAAGTATGAAATCAGTTGTAAGGTATTTAGGGAAGTTTATCAAGTCATTTTTTTTCAGTTGCAACACTTTTAGGTCAAGTACTGTTTAGTCATTTCTCATTTCTCTTTTTAAGTCTTTTGAGGCTGTTGGGAATATTATGTAAACGAACTTCTACAGCAGAAATGCTAATGCCCGTGTCTAGTCAAGAAAAGGGTTGGCAAAACGTATTTTTTTGTCTCTTCTTTTAATATAATTCATTGTTTTATTAAAAATAAAGTTCTATCATGATCCTGTAATTGGAATTAGTTGACAAAATCTTTGTATATATGCATAAAGCAAGGGTGCATAGGTATGAGAATATTGAGGTGAAATGGGTATGAGTGAAGAGCACAAGGATGGATCGCCAAAAGCAAGACATTCTTATTTATTTAGTTTTAGCAAAGGCATATGGCAATGAAACATATCATGCAACAAATTCATTGTTTCCATGTTGGTATCAAGATCAAAAAGAAGGTTGAAGGCGAACAAACAAAACAGGGAGGGAGGAGAGGTCATAACATGAAACAAAATCCCATCATATGGATATTGCACCCAAAGATTGAAGCCTTGCATTGAAAAACTGTCACAACAATAGTAACTAGAAGGAAAAGGAAAGATGACACAACATGAGAAGCATTGCTAAATGATGTTACCACAAAGAGGTAGCCCCCAAAGTTGCCAAAAATAAGATAGAGCAATGTGATGAAATTGACAACATGTCCGAAAATGGTATTGGGAGTTTCATATCGACACCTATATGTGTGCGAGGATATGGGTGTGTGTGCGCAGAGTGGGCATTGCATGTGTGCATGTGGTTTATAATTTTTTGAGATTCATCAATCATGCACATTGATAATGGTTAAACCATCAAGAGTTTCTCCTTACATGAATGATGGTACATAAAAGTTTAAATTTTGGTGCTATGCAATTAAATATTTGGATAGTCAGAAGAGAGACTTAATCCTACATTCAGAATACAAATGGATACTCTATCTCAATTACCGAAAATTCCTTGCAGGAGGATCTGCACAAGGTTGAATCAGACCACCTAAGTAAATAAGATAAGATAATTATATTAAATGTACAACAAATGACCACAAAAGTAGGTCAATGGGGCTGCACCATACAAAGCAAAGTAGAAGCAGCGGGGAAACCCAAAAGGTCTCCGAGAACAACAAGAGAAGAAGAAAGAGAGTACAAAGAAGGAGAGGAGGTGGAGGGAAAAGCCTTGACACCAACCCTCTCAACTGTCATCCAAGGCCAGCCGAGAAGAATCGGTGATGTCTTTGGTGTCTGCAGTATCGAAATCGGAAGATGTCTGGGATGCCTATGATCCGTGGAAACTCTAGCTCTCTGAGTGATCCTAGTGGACTGCCGCCTATGAGAGAGGGCCCATGGTTGTGTCTGAGTCCGGATACCACTGGTTTGGGAAGAAGCTCCTTTAGTCCTGACATGTCTAATCCGAGGATTTCCACTAGGATTAGGTCCCTGCTTAGTGCCCCTCACACCCGGGAGCACAACAAAGAAAGATGTGATCCGTCGAGTAGTAGTCTCTTTGGAAGGGGGTGGAGGATCTCATCATGGAGCTTAAGAGGTTCTTGTACATAAAGAGCGAGACACCTCTGATCATAATACTTGAAGGTCGTGAACATTGGGTGTTCACGGAACAGACAGTGAAACCTCCCTCTGATCTCTTAGTAGATGGGACACCGAAAAATGAAGTGTTCCTTTGTCTCAATCTCCTGGAGGGAGAAAAGTTGGCATATCCTCTCGGACCGGTCCAACTGGTGGTCGCTCTTGATCCAAAGGCCGTGGGAGCCAACTCTGAGCTGACCCAAGGATATGCGAAGAACATGCATCCAATGATGAGAGATATAGGTGGGTCGAGTAATGAGTCCATTGTTGACTTCGAGAAAGTGATTGGCGTAGAAGGCCATCTTCGGGCGTAGCTCATCTCGGGAGTTGTTCCAAGTAATATGGATGAACTGTCTATATATATCATCTCTAATGATTCTGTGCAGGCTTGCTTGTTCGGAAGGAGGTGTGTAGGAGCATCCATGGAGTAGCTGAAAGGGGGGAGACGGTCTATGTTAATCCCAAGGGATCCAAGGAGACGAGAGGCCTCGGCATACCAGCAACAAACATGACCACTGCGGTTAGAAAGAGCAATGGCCGTAGAAGAACGGTAGGCAAGGTAAATGTACCGGTCTCTGCCTGTGGAAGAATCTGATAGTCCCTCGATGCGGTGCAAGAGTGAGACAAGACCAAAGATGACCTCAAGTTTGAAAGGGCGAGCCTCAAACTTAGGGAGGATGATATTTTGAGGGATAGTCTGTTTACATCGATGATCCGTCGAACATGAGGATCTCGAACTCGCTCAATAAAAGCCCAATCCGACTCAAGCAAGGTGGGACCCCAAACCTCAGAACCATAGAGAACCGTGGGTCTAACAAGAGAGTTTGAGAGAGACATCTTGGACAACGTGTCCTGAAAGTGGTGGCGGAAGCACTGTCTCTCCAAGATCGCTAAGGAACCATACCCCTTGTTGATGTGGGGTTGAATAGCCGAGCGTAAAGCGAAGCAAGGTCTAGAGAAGAGTACTCCCGAGATAGGTGTAGAACAGGTGATCTCCAACTCCTCGTCTCTGTAGAAGAAATGGAAATCGGAGGTCTTTAGCCCATTGAAGATCATACATAACCTTGGTTTTACCGGAGTTGATCTGTAAGCTCTCTGTGATCACGTAAGAGAGGGCTAAAACATTAAGTCTGTCTTTGTAACCCTCTACTGAGAAGAAGCCAAAAGGACCACATCATCTGCGAAAAGAAGAATGTAGATCAAAACCTGGCGAAGAAGACAACCGTCCTCGTCTTGAATGTGGTCCCAGAGAAATCCCTCCGGCTCATCAATATAAATACCAAACAGAGTAAGAGAGAGAGGGCAGCCTGTTTGACCCCCGATAGTGCTCTGATGAAGTCGGAGAACCCAACAAGGGTACAAAGGTGACCTAAGACCTCCTCATATAGCCGAGTAATGGCATTTGTAAGAAGGGTTTCTGTAACACCAATGTTTCTAAGTCTACGGAAAAGAGCTTCCCATGGAACAGAGTCAAAGGCTTTCCAAAAATCCACAAAGCAGCAGAAGACTCTGGATGAGCGGTGATGTGCTTCCTCAATGATAGCACAGAGGGTGAGAATGTGATCAATAGTCTGGTGCCCCGACACAAACACCTGTCCCTAGCTCTGCACCGCTGTACCGATCTAGAAACTCAGATAGTTGCAAGTGGAGAACAATGACGTACAACTTGGAGAAAGTGTGACCCACCATAATTGTCCTGTAATTATTAGGATCAGAAGTAGGACTGGATTTGTGAATAGGATGGATAATTGGGTGGGACCAAGAATGCGGGAAACTAGTACACACCACTTGATTGAAAAGGTCTACGAAATAACTGTTGATGGTGTTGATCCCATGCTTAAAGAACTCTGCTTGGAAGCCTTCTTCATCTGCTGCTTTGCTGCAATTCATCAGTGATATGGCCTTCTTAACGTTTGTGTAGGTAAAAATGTGGCGGGTGGAGGGTGGGGACACAACTTGGAGTGCGGGGCTGGCTCGGGATATCGTAAAGGGTGGAGGTGTGGGCAAACATAGTGTGGGGATCAAGGTCCAGGGGTAAAGGGGAACATCGGGGAATGATGGTACGCCAAAAGCATTTGGGGGAGTGCAAGAGTGAGGTGCGGAGATCCCTTCTGCTATGGGCAATAAAGGTATGCTTCTTGTGACGAAGGAGATGCCGATAAGCGATTTTAAGGGAGGGGAAGGATGGAAGGTCTTAGGTAAAGGCTGACAGAGTGGCAGTGAAGGTTTTTGTAGTCGTAATCATACCATTAGTTCATGGGGCATGTCCTCGTACTTAAGGGCTTGGAGGTGGAGTGGGGGTAGGAAAGCAAGGCTGCCTCGTGGATAGCAGTGGTGAGAAGGTTGTACATCCTATCAGTAGGGAACATAGTGAAATGGGACAAGGGGGGGAGAAGCTGACGAAGATGAAAGGAGAAGGTTATGGGGTCACCCTCATCAAGTCTCAGAGTGGTACGTGAAGGGCGGTGGGGAAGCCACGGGAGGGGATAGTTTTCAAGGAGAAAGAGAGGGCCGCGTGGTCGACGTGGGGGAATGGGGAGACGAAAAAAGGTCAGGGGTAGTCATGCGGTAATCAGCCACTCTAGCACCACCACAGTGAGGTCTGCAAGTGAAAAACTGGGAATCCGGGAAACAAGATATGCCATTAAGGATCAACAGGTCATGAGATTCCCCCATTTGTAAAAGGTGTCGGCCATATGTCGTCAAGGGCCTTGCCACATTGTCAAACTCCCCTTGGAGACCAACTGAACCCGGGTCCACCTCTGAAGTACAAAGAGCATCATCAGTCCTGTCATGCAAGGGAACTTGGGAGTTTTTGTTCGAGCATTGAAATCACCCAAGAGGATGACCTCACCAACTGCAGAGAACTGAGAGATGCAGTAGACGGAGTCAAACTATGGGTCCCCATCCAAGGCCATTCTCAATGGCAAAAGAAGAAGAGATAGGGAAGTAACAAAGCTGAAATATGAATGTCTTGAATGAGGTGTGGGGTCTGCTAACCTTGATCCAAAGAAAACAGAAAACTCGTCTTCGGATGCTAAAGAAATCCCGCCTTGAGTGTCCTTGACCAAACAAGCGACCCCGCCCTTGAGCCTCTAACTCCTCCAGAGCTCCTAGTATCTTGCCTGCAAACAGAGAGCCAGTAGTACCCTCTAATGTCCGGGAGAGGACGAACAGGGCTCTCATGAGTTTCCATTACAAAAAGGAGATCTAAGTGACCCAATGCATCCTGTAGGAGACCGAGTTAGGACCAATAAGACCCGTTTCCATTCCAACATGAAATGGAAATGCCCCTGTTATGATGCCTCTCCCAACGGGACCGTCATTTGGACTTGAGAGCCCAACCAGGAGGGAAAGTGTCTCGAATCACTAGTCTGAGGTTCCGAATCACCACCCATTTACCTGCCTTCCTGGCTGCCATGACTATCTCCCGGGACTGTTTGAGTTCTGCCACCTGGGCTCTAGTAAGATCTTCATCAAGGAAGATCTTATCTCGAGAGTGAGAATAGTCTCCGTTTAGCCCTAAGAGCCCAAAGCCTATCTTTTGTTGATTTGAAGCGAAGGAAGAGGGTAAAATCAAGACCAAGCCATGCTCTATCAATTTGCATCTCCGACATGCCCCGACTTGTTAGTGATGAAGTCTCAAGTGATGGCTAAAGGATCGGATGAAGAAGGAGGTGTGGGCATCCCCTTACCTTAAGATTGAGCTCTCGTGCTCGTCCATTTCTTTCTTTCACAAGTTTTACTGTCTAACTTCCTCCACAACTGTAATAGGAGAAGTGTCCCGGTCCTTACCTTTCACTATTCGTGTCCATGAATCCGATTGTTTCCCGAGACTCTCATGTTGGGTTTGAATCTCTTCCTATTTGAGCATCAAGTTTGAAATTTCTGCATGTAATTGATCATTAGTACCTGTAGGAATGCCCTGGGTCGTGATGTCTGCAAGTTGCCTACGTAATGAGATGTTGTTCGCTTCAACTTTCTCCATTGGGGACGTCAGCTCAAAAACCTCAGTTCGTAACGTTTTGTTAGATGATTCCACTATCTAAATCCTGTGCAGTAATTCTGCTATGAGGTTGGTTAAACCGCCATCTGCTGCTGCCCTCGCTTCGTTCTCCCGGTCGAAGGAGTTACTGCGATGACAAAATTGGAAGGAGACATCGGTGAAGGATGAACTGCTTGTAATGGTGTCAAGACGAGGGGAGAGCTGAGGGAATCCTCGATTTATTTTTATTCTTGGTGAGTACATGTGCATAAAAAGCTTGGCAGTAGGAGATGTATAACGTCCACGATTTGAACCAAAAGCGTGAGCACCAACCGATTTGGTCATGGGAGGGGAAACGTTAGAGGAAATGAAGGGAAGGCTGTGAGGGCACAGGCAGAGGAAAACGACTATGAAGGATGGAGGAAACCCCATGATAGGGGCACAAAAGGGAGGGATTAACAACAGGTCGTGTTGAGGCTGACGAAATCCACAAACCCAATCGTGAAGGGCATGAAAAGAGGGGAGAAAGAATCTTGAGAGGCCCAAAACAAATCATGAAAGGCCTACGATTCGCGAGTTAGGGTAAAGCCGAGCGAGAATCGTGGGAGGAGAAAGGAGATAGGAGAGTTGAGGGGGCAATGGAGGAGAAACAAAACAAAAGAGTCGCGAGAGGCGGTGATGGGGCTCAAAACCACGAGAGGAAGTCACAAGGGAGGAATATGAAACGACGGGGAAGACAGTAAAGCAGGGGGAGGGAATGGCGGAAGAAGTGAAAAACACGGTTGTCGTAGGTAAGCGAGAGGAGAATCGTGGGCAACGAAAGGGCATCATAGTGGCAGCGAGGAGCCATTACCGTTGAGGGCGAGTTGTTGAAGCTCATCGTGAAAGGGCATCACCGCTGAAAATATGTTCTAAAATATGGTATAAATTGGGTTCTAGATTGTTTCGGTATGGGTACGGGTATTGATATGGGTATGATTGATGCACGCTGAAACGAAATTTAAAAAAATCTTGGGTACGATACGCTTTTGGGTACGTTTTTTATATATATATATATATATATAAATATATAAATATGTATATAAATTATAAATTTAAAGAAGCATTTGCATACTTAGTGAAATTTAATAGTCATACATTGCATACTTTTGAAATTTAATACTCATACAACTTAAAATCATTCATAGAACATGAAAACAAATTTGAAATTTCCAATACTTTGAGAATTGAGACTTGAGTTTGTATTGATTCATAATGTTCAAAACATAATAGTTAATAACATAATACATTCAAGTTCTCAACTTCTAGAGCATATCATCTAGATGATCGTCAAAATCATCTTCATGGATGGCACTTGCACTCCACTCCCACTAGCTCCACTTTCGAACCCTTTTGAAGGGCTCCCTACAAGTTTGTCATCAACGCCAAGAAGTGCAACATTGGACAAACAAGCAACAAAAGCTTCAAAGTCCATGTGTTCGGGATGGAGGTCTCAGCTTGTTAGGACCACTAGTATACTTTTGTCTTGTGCTTTAAGAGCGCAAGTTGGAATGAATGTATACTAGATCCTCAGCCTTCTTCGATGCCAACATGGCGCATTTGGCTCATTGGATGAAGCCACAAGTATTCTTGTTGCGCTCTGCAGAAAATTACTATTTTGTCACAAAAACAAAGTATTATTAATATAAAAAAGAATGATATCATTTTGAATTTTAATTCTTAATTGGTAATTAAAATATCAAATAACAAGTTATAAACTATATACCTGTGAGAGCAATTTGATCGCAATTGGTCGTAGGTATTTGGCATCATGGCCATGTACAGTCCACCACATGATTGGATACAAGGTGGCTTTGTCATAAAAGCCTCTATCTCTCCCATGCTACCTTGTCCGATTCAAACATCGCCATCTCATGACGGATTTGTACTAGCCTAAATTGGATCAAGAAACAACCTCCTGAATGCTTTGCCCTCGTCCCATTTGCAACCTCTTAGTCATCATATGGTCGCTGCCTACCAGGTATCCCAACTATTTCACTGTTGTAATATTTGGGATTTAAGGCATAAGCAAGGAGATGCAATGAGGTGGTCATTTTGTTCCACCTTTTCATGACCACATTTTTAATTTCATTGTAAAACTTTTCCTCAGGGTCCTGCTCTTTGGCTTGTGTGATATCTTTTATTTTTTCAAGCATGGAGTCAATGCCATCATATATTTCTTCAATGCAAGCATTATCTTTGTCTACAAATCGTATCATACTTAGAATAGGCTGTGAAACTCAACAAATATTCAACTTTTCCCCGCCAATCATCATCAAGGATCCATGTTTTTATCCTTTGGGCTCTCTTTGTGTTAGGTTGCCTCCAGACGGTCTAGACATTATCAATCACCATGCCACCCAAAGCACATCTCGGCTTCACAAGTCGTCTCTAGACAGTCAGTGAGAGGCAAACATAGTCTCAACAACCTATTAAAAAAGAATGGAAACAATTCAATAACCAAAATTGAAATTGATTTAAAATCAAATATTAAATTTAATATCTTAAAAAGTAAAACTTATAAGTTATGGCTCATGAGTTGTTCTTTTGCCTTCAACAACTCCAACTTTGAGAATCTTCTGAATATGGCTTGAGACATGTGATGGTTGGTGAAAAACATTTGAATCTTGTTTGCCTCGTGTAATTTGCTCAATCCATGCAATTTTCCCAATCTTCTGCAACATTAGATTTAGGGAGTGTATTGCACATGGTGTCCAAAATATGTGCTCATACCTACCCTCTATTATCAACCCTGCTGCCTTGCAATTTTTGGCATTGTCGTGATGACTTGGACAACATTCTGCGGGCCCATTGACTCAATAGCCTCAATGAGAATATTTGCAATGAATTGGGCATCTTTTACTTCCCCCTCACAATCAATAGCCTTCAGAAACATTGGCCCTTTAGGGCATACTGCAATAATGTTGATGAGAGGTCTGTTTTTGGAGTCTTTCCATCCATCTGAGATAATAGAGACTCCTGATTCAGTCCAAGAATCTCTAATTGGTTGTAGAGATGTTTGTATGTGTTGCACTTCTTTTGCCAAAAGAGAAGTGCAAACCTTATTATAGTTGGGGCTTGTATACCCCTGTGGTGCCTCACTAATGCCTCTCACCATCTGCTGCCAATAAGGTGACCTCAAGACATTGAATGGTAGCCCACATGCAAATATACACCGAGCCACCAATTCATCTGCAATTTCTCTCTTCTCAATGTTAAATGCTTTTTCTAATGGCCCTTTTGTTCTCTTGCTTGATGGGGTATCTTCATCAAAAGGGGAATCAACTGGAACAGTTTCAGCATTAGTCTCAATGGAGTTTTACCACATTTTTATTTGCAAGGCATGGCATTTAGGCTTTTCACATGAAGTTTTAGAACATTTTTATTTGCATGGCTGTGGTTATTTTTGGTTTATGGCCTGCGCTATCATGCATATATGGTCTATTATTTTATTTACTTTGGAACTCCATTTTTGGCGTTGGTTTTTATATATTTGGAGGAGCTGCATATTTGGAAGGAGCTATTTTTGATATATTTAGTGGGCTGTGTTTATTTGGATATCTGCTCTCATTATTTAGGGTTGAACTCCTTCGGCATGGATTATTGTTCTTAGCAACT
The DNA here is from genome assembly GCA_018340775.1 of Taxus wallichiana var. yunnanensis. NCBI lineage: Eukaryota > Viridiplantae > Streptophyta > Pinopsida > Cupressales > Taxaceae > Taxus > Taxus wallichiana. Next base: position 331,985,995 of record CM031233.1, on the reverse strand, counting down.
GAGTTATTGTAGTTGGGGGCTTGAATCATGCAAAAACAGATTTGGGAATGGAGATGACAAGGAGCTTAGCTAGGGATGATCCTCATCCACTAGGCATTGGATTTTCTCCTTCCTAAAAAAGAATATGCATATGTATATATTTAACATTATTGTCTGTTTGATAGTATTAATAAATCTTCCAGGGATATGTTTCTGTATATGTGGCTGTGTGTGGATATACACTGTTGCATGCATTCACAGATTTCATACAAGGATGTATATATATATATATACATGCATGCATGCATACATATATACATAAAAAAACCCTGCCTTTGTGATGTCTGATTTATCTGGAAAGATTTAGTGTCTGCAAATGGTTTTTCTTCCTAATCTTGTTTGGCCATGAAGGCATTGATATCATTGGAAGGTTCAGAGACATGTTTGTAAAAATTCTTGCTCTTTGACGTCTGTTTGGCCATGATGGCCCTACTTGGAAAATATGAATGAAATTTAAGTATGTTTATCCTTTTAACTTTGTAAAATAATAATAAGAAGAAAGTAGTTTCTTCTTTCTCTCCTGACATTAATGTTTGTACCTATTTATGTATTTGCCTATCATGGAAAAAGAGAATCCACGCCAGCTTTACTGTGAAATTATTCTGTTAGGTGCAATGAAAAGAGGTTAAAAGAAGAAATAGGAGGATGTTGATCGCCTTATTTGAAAATCTGTAAAGGAATTATAGTGCTTCTATGTTGTTATAACTTGCAATTACATGACTGTAATCCTAGAAAAAGGAAATGGATTTCTTGCAACTCCTTTAGTCATGAAATGAAAGAAAAAGAAGTTTTGTTTATTTATTTAAAGCATTGGAAAGACTTGAAAGCAGTTGGAAGATGTTTTCCTTATGTGGGCCTGTAGTTCTGAGTTAGAATCTTCTTACCATAACAGTACTTCAGAGGTTATTCAATTTAGATCGAAGGATCAACATTATAAGAGCCTATAGAAATGTGCTCGACTTCATAGGCTATATAATCACCTATATTTGTTGGAATATTACAGAAACAAAAACTGCACCCTCTTAATGACTAACCTAGAAACTATACCAAGTTTATACCAAGTTTATCCCGAAACTTGACAAACAAGAAAGGACCAAGAGGTTTAGTCATTACATCAGCAGGCTGCTCTGTAGAAGGACTGAAATGAAGAGAGATTTCCCTTGAGTCAACCAATTGTGAATATAGCGATGATGAATCTCAATATGGTTAGTGCGGGCATGATAGATAGGATTTTTGACCATCTTCAACACACCTTGATTATCACAAAAAAGTGAAAGAGGTGTAGCGGTGACTGTGAAAACTGAAAATCAACCAAAATCTGACGAAGCCATACCGCTTCGCAACCAGCACTAACAACAGCCTTGTATTCTGCTTCTGTGGAAGAGATAGCCACAGTGGGCTGAAGCTTACTCTGCCAAGAAATAACTCCTGAACCAAGAGAGAAGATATATCCAGTGGTAGATCTCCGAGTATCCACTGAACCTCCCCAATCAGAGTCTGTGTAGCCAATCAACGTGAAATCTGCAACTCTCTGATACAAGATGCCAAAGTCAAGAGTTCCTTTGACATACCTTAACACACGTTTTGCTGCTCCCCAGTGAATGAGTTTCGGTTTAGACAAAAACCGAGAAAGATAACTCACAGCAAAACACAAATCCGGTCGTGTAGTGGTGAGATAAATCAAACTACCTACCAATTGTCTGTACAATGTTTCATCGACCGGTGGTGAATCATCATGAGCTGAAAGTTTCAGCCCGACCTCCATAGGTGTAGATGATGAATTACAATCATACATCTTAAATTTTTGCAAAAGATTTGTGGCATATTTAACTTGAGAAATGAAAATCAAGTGATCTTGTTGCCAGAATTCTACACCAAGACAATAATGAAGGAGGCCTAAATCAGTCATGTCAAAAGCAGTGCACAAATCTGATTTTACCTTATGAATCGTAGCATCTCCACTGCCTGTGATGGCAAGGTCATCAACATAAACAATAAGAATCACAATGTCATCATTTGTGCTTTTGACATAGAGATTCGGATCGAGAATGACCGTTTGAAGCCGAATCTACGAGATGTGTATCGATCTTAATATACCGAGGCTCGAGGAGCACTGCTTAAGCCCATCTGAGGACTTAATCAACTGCATACGGATGCTCACGACCACATGCACGAAAACCCTCGGGTTGAGTCATATACACTTCTTCCTCCAAATCGCCATTCAAGAATGCACTTTTCACATCCATCGATATATTTTCCAACCAAATTGAGCGTGAAGGCAAGAAGTAACCGAAAAGTGACCATCTTTGCGGTAGGAGCAAAAGTCTCCTCATAATCTATCCCCTCTGTTGCGAAAAACCTTTTGCTGACAAGTCGAACCTTATACTTATCAAAGTACCATACGCTTTACACTTGATTTTGTACACCCATTTCTGACCAATAGGGTGTTTACACGGAGGTAATGGCACCGACTTCGAGTATCATTCTTAATCAAGGCATCATACTCGATTTGCATGGCAGTTTCCCATTCTGGTATGCCTCGTGCATCAGAGTATTTTTGTGGCTCGCGAATATGGAGAAGATCAGAAGCAAGAGCAAATTGAGCTTGCTCAGAGTAATCAATCCTCTTGCCAGGTCTGCGAGACCGGCCATCTAAGAGTGGAGACAAATCGTCTCGTGTCAGATCCTGAATAGTGGAATAATACCACTTGGGCCGTCGCTGAACTGAGGATTCGGAAGCTAGTGGCACTTCCGGAGGTGAAACCAATGCAAGTTGATTTCCAGGAGACGGAAAAGACTCAGTAGGAGAGAGCATAGACTGTACTGGAGTCTGTGGAGGAGTATGAGAATGACCAGACTCATCATCAGGCAAGGAAAGAGAACCAATCTCTGTGACCACCCCTTGCTGATCGCTGCTATGTTGCTGGTCTATTTGCTGATTACAGCCAAAGAAAGACTCTGTTTCTTTTACATCAACATCACGACTAATAATGATTTTATTAGTGGAAGTATCAATCAATCTATATGCTTTAGAATGATCACTATAACCAGCAAAGAAATATCTAGAACTTTTGGAATCTAGTTTACTCCTCTTACGATCAGGAACCAAAGTATAAGCAGCTGAACCAAAAATACGAAAATTTGATACCTCTGGTTTGATTTTGGACCATGCCTCCTCTGGTGTGATCTCCTGCAAGGCTTTGCAAGGACTGCGATTGAGGATATAGACCCATTGTATTAATGAGCTTCTCCCGAGTATGTGTATGGCACTCCCCATGCATGCATCATACAGGGCCATCTCCATGATGGTTCTATTTCGCCTCTCAACCACCCCATTACATGTTGGGGAGTATATAGTCTTTGTCAGTGCCTTTGAATCCCTTCTTTCTCACAAAAAACAGCGAAGCTGTTTAGAAGTGAATTCACCCCCATTATCGGATCTTAAAGTCTTTATCCCCGGCTGATGCAGTTCTCCACCAATGCCTTGAACTTGACAAAAGAAGCAAAGCAATCAGACTTCTTTTTCAAGAGATAGATCCACATCCGCCGAGAGTGATCATCCACCAATAAGAGAAAATAACGTGCACCAAGAACTGTGGGAGTCTTCCACGATGGCTCACATAGATCTGCATGGACAAGATCTAAGAGCCCCTTTGCATGCCAAACACCTTCATGAGGAAAAGGTTTCCGCTTTTGTTTGCCTGCAAAACATCCAACACACATATCTGCTTTTCCTGGATAGGAGGCAAACCAACAACCATGTTGTCTTTATGAAGACGGGCCAAATACGGAAGATTGAGATGCCCATATCTTTCATGCCACAAAACAACTTGGTATTTTCTACCACAACTAAGGCATGCAAGTTGGCCGTGGCGGGATCAGCGAGTTTGTACAAACCTCCATGCCCAATTCCCGGGCAACCACCTTATTATGTTTGACATCGAGACTGATACATTGTTTACGAGAAAAGTTTAGAGATATGAGGATTATCGGTTAATTGGTGATGGATAATGAGTTCTTATTCATGTTAGGCACATATCTAACACTCTTCACAAGCAATTTAGTGTTATTATTTAACATGATACGAACATCCCCAATCCCTTCCACAGCATGTGATCTCCCATCCCCTAAAGTAACTGAATCAGAAGAACATGAATTAGCATGAAAAGTAACATACCAATCTCGTTGACACGTGAAGTGTCGTGATGCACCGGAATCAAAAAACCAGCACTGTGTAGGGCTGTCACCATCCGAGCAAGATGCCATGAGGGCATACTCATCTTCTGACTCGTGTTGCTCAACTGTTGCCACATGTGCTTGCCCCTTCCGCTTCTTCAGGGCACTTAGTCGCTTCTGACAATCCTTCTTCACATGACCAAGTTTGTGACAATAGTAACACCGTACCGGAAATTTAGGAGAGGAAGGCGACGCATCAGCCTGTCGCTTCCACTTTCCTTTGGACTGTGCAGCAAATGCACTCTCAGATTGTCCAGAACTGGACTCTTGAACTTGTGTCTGTCTCCGTTCCTTCTGCAACAGGTAGGAACACACCTTGTCAAACGTAAGAGTTTGACTCTCGCCCATTAAATGAAGAGCCTCCACGAACGAGTCATACGAGAAGGGAAAACTGTTTAAAATGAGAGCCACCATATCATCATCATCAACCGGCTTGTTGATGGAAGCAAGCTGATCTCGGAGATCTTTCATCCGAAGTAGGTGCTCAGACAGCGATCCACCTTCTTGTAATTTTACGGAAAAAAGCATATTTTTGAGGTATAGAACCCGACTCTTCTCGAGCGTCGATATTTGTCCTTGGTGACCCACTGATTTACTCACCTCGGTGGCATTCGGACCTCGGTATCGATTCATCCGATCGAAAGCAATTTTAATAGTGAGAAGAGCCTCCAGATGGCGTTTGTCATAATCATCGAAATTTGTTGTAGGTCTACTCTCGACACCCGTGATTATTTTCTCAAAACCACGAAATTACGCGGTGTCGAGATCTTATGGCTCCACACATTAAAATTCGTGCCCGTTAATTTTTGTGTATCCGGCAAAATCAAATTTGCAATGTTTGACATTTTATTATTCCAAAGTAATGGAAAATAATAAAATAATAAAATATCCAATTTTCCAGCAAATATATTTAATTATTTTAATTTCTCCACCAAATAAACAAAAATACTGTATGTTTTATGCATATACGTGGCCGCAGAGAAATATTACAGCATAAAACCAAACTTGCTATTCGCAAGTGTTTAATTTCTCCCGCCACGATTTTCCGTACGGTTCTGCCTGCCATGATTTTGCCCTAGATCCGTCGGGAAAGCGCGATGTGTATTCTTTTTCCACGATTTGAACGCTTTGTGCATTTCGCTGCGTTTTGCCCGCGCCGCGATTTTTGGTGCAAAAAACTCACGATTTTTGCCTTCTGCCCGCGTCCCGCCCCGTCTGTGCTTCACGTTTCGATGTGCACGAACTCGTTTTCTACCCGAATCCCTTCCACGATTTTGCGCTGCCCTCGTGACCCACGTTGTGCTTCTGCGACCCGTGTTTTTGCTGGTGCGACCGCGTTTTGCTGGTGCGACCCGCGTTTTTGCTGGTGCGACCCACGACGTTTCCTTCAGCGCCTTCAGACTGCCCTGCGTCGACCTCTCCTCTCGTCGACCTCTCACCGATGCCTAAGCTCTGATACCAATGTTGGAATATGCAAAGAGAAGAAAGAATACAGAAGACAAAAACTGCACTGTCTAAATGACGAACAGGCAGAGGTTTATTTATAATATGGAGGTGGTTACAATTTAGTTACACAGTTTCAACTGCATAACTGCCGAATAGGCTATATAAACAGCTGTTTGAATCCATGGGGTTCTTGTGATTTGACTTTACTCATGAAATTTATACCATTTGATCTGGATGTAGCAAAACATGAAGACCTGAACTGTGTTTGAATGAGAAACAACTTTTGAAATTTACTCTCTAGAAGTCTTTTGTGATGGTTGATATTATGACTAGATTTCCTTTTTAAGGAGTCCATGCTCATAATATGAATTCAATTTAGGAGCTGAGACAGTTACAAGCTTGTAGGATCGAGCCTGACTTTAAATATGCATTACCGACTCCAATTAAGCCAGGTCATGGACTCCCTTCTGTGTATAAACCATGTTATCCTTATCTTTCCAAGGTTTGGTAATATCTCTTTTATGGGGCCCTTGGAACAGCTTTGTAGTAATATGTTTAGTTATTTGTTGCCTATTTTGTCCACTTCCTATAGCCTTATGTATGCATCCCCATTATTACCCACTAAGCCTTTGCATTATTTTCTACTCTTGGATCGTAAACCTCTCTATATGATCCTGCATTTATTCCCTTTTTTTTTCGTCTTCCTTTTTTTTTCTCTCCATCCTTCTCTTATACATACTTTTGTTTACAGTGATCTGACCTCTCTCATTTGATCCACTTGCCCATATGGTTTACTAAACAATGTGTCACTTACCACCTCTAGCCATCCCTTTCACGCCCTTCTGTCTAATCCACTCCTGGCTTGGAAGTCTTCAAAAGTTAACGAGAAAATTGAATACTTCATAGGTTCTGATGAAGGTGCCACATATGTCTTTAATGAAGACTGTAAACACTTAAGGTCAAAAATTTAGATCAGGACAATGGAGACAAGATGTGACACGGAATTTAGAAAATTTGGGAAGCAATGCACCAACTGTACTCTATGAGAAATTTACTGAATGCCACAAATCACAGATCTGCAGCTTGGCTACAAATTGTGATTGATTTTAACGGTGGAAAAATAGTGGTGACTAATGTGTGCAGTATCTTGGGTCTCAATTGGGCTTATTAGTGGAGGATATTTCTGATTTGTAGGTGCCTTGATTATAGGAACCCCTTTTTTTGGGCTGAACAAGATTTCAACTTAGTTTGTCATCCTCAAATGGATTGTAATCCCTTTTAAGTTTCAGCAGTCCTGTCTTCTCCAACGGCACTCTACAGGCAACACTCATTTATCTCAACCAATACAAAACTCTGCAGATTTGTGCAAAAATAGACACATGCAGCACATGAAGGGGATCAAGATTGTGAATATGGCTCAAAAAGCAATGCAGATATAGAGAAAAAGAAATTCCCTATACTATAAAATGTGCTTTAGAATTTCAAGGATCAAGATAAAGAAAATGAAGCAGTCCTTGGCTAATCTCCACCTTCAAGAATCGGCACATGACCAAAGCAAAAGAAAAAGGTGGGCAGCCTATTTTTGTTGTGGATTAAGAATTTAAGACACTCCTAGTCCCTCTGGACATACAACCGCTAATCCCCATTCTTATTTTGGTACGTTTTAATAACTTTATGAATAAGGCTTTGATGAGCAAAGAGATAATTCACCAGAAGTTGATTTGTGTCATCCCCAACCCCACCCTGTCCACTGCCCCCAACGTTCGCCTGCGGTCCACATATCCCTCACTATGCTTTATCACAGTTGGAGTGAAGAATACTACCCTGACTTTGCTAGGATAGCCAAAGAGAATTCAGTCAACCCAAAGCCCACAACCTGTGAAGCTGACCAGTATAAAGGAAAAATAATCAAAGCCCTAAACACTGTCAATGGAACTCGGAGGATGCTTACTGAATGCACTGGTATGCATGGACTGCATAGTCCAGTGCTAGAAATTGCAAGCACAAACATGGAGAGATGCGCTATCTACTTGGCGAGTGTGTTTAAAGAACAGCTCATAGGCGTTGACAACACTGAAAGGTTGATATTTCGTACTTTTACTCAGCAACTTCAGGAGGAATAATGTTGGAAAATAGATCATTATCCCCCTTCACCCAGCTTCTCTCACCCCCAAGCGATAAGCTTTCCTGGATCTAGCCCATCAGCTGCTGGAACTTATGGGGAGTGTGAGATTCCAATATTCTACTCAGAAAGTCGGGATCTTCATCCATGGGATGAATCAAATAGGATGCAAGGAGCCAATCAAGCTGGGTCTGGCAATATCAGGAGCCTGTATTTCAATATGAATTAATAGTTGGGCTTTGAGACATCAACAAAGCTCGTACTCAGTGTTTTTTTCATCAAGGACACCTTTTTCTGATGTAGTCCTGCTTTATTACTTGGTTACTTTCCTCTCTGTTGTTGTTTATATCTGTATGGATGCTTAGTTGCCTCCTTTGTTCCTTGTTTTCTCTGTTTGTATTGGGCTTTCAGACATTCCCTGGGTATTATTTTTAGTCTGTGCATTTTCAGGCGAGCCAGATACTTTCGGTTTGTTTGTGCTTCATTTATTAAATTATTGTATAATTTTTTGGATCTGATTTTATTCTTCAAAACAGTATGATTGCAAATTTTTGCAAATTTTTGTTTTAAATTTCTAAAATGTGGCATCACACTCTTTGTAATATTCAATTTATAGTGTTTATGTAGGTAGCTATTATTTAGTTGGTGGTTATCATCTTTTAATGTTATTGCATTTGATAGTAGTTGCATATCGTTGCAGAACATTATAAAGTCTCTTGACCTAGGGTTAGTGTACAGCTTTTCTAATACATGAAAATGTAATATATTTTGCAAGTGCAAATTTGATTAGTATACTGGATTTATTTCCCCTTTTCAATCCTATTTTTTGGCCATAAGCTTGCTATTTTATGATATTTGTAACAGTTCCATTCTCAACCTGGGCATTATGTGCTGTTGTTTTGATGATTGTAACTAATCGTTAAGCCATACCTTAGCAAACCGTTGAATTTCACAGGTGGAAAACATAACTCGCAAAGCTCAGCTACAAGAAGTTGAGTTGGAACATAGTGCAAAGAAACTCAAGGAGGCTATTGTAGTAGCAGGAGAAGAAAGTGCCAAATGTAAAGCTGCAAAGGAAGTCATTAAGTCTCTAACTGCGCAGGTGATAAATCAAATATAATGATTTTTCTCATATTTCTTGCAAGAAGGCTCACTTTTCCTTGAATGCTGTATTTTTCTTGCAATTATACTGCATTCTTACATGCATGATTGCAAGATTGTTTTGTCCATATCTGGTCTTCTTATTTGTGAATTTGGTACACTTGAAACTGCTTTGATTTCACAGTTGTCTTCTAGCTTAGTGCAAAAGCCATTTTACAGCCTAAGGAAAAGGGGTTAAATGTTAAGGAAAAAAGGGGCGCTGGATAACTACCAATTATTAACATTTGAATTAATTACATGAATCCCATTAGAGTTAGCTTTAGTACTTGTCTGTTATGTGAATTTCTATGAAAGGATTGGGCCTCAAATGTCTGATCATAAATTGGTGCGTCTGAAGTATGCTTAAAACCCAAGGAATGATAACCAATTTTCTATGAATGTGATCTCATGCTTTCTTCTCCCTCCGTAAATCTGATCACGTCAGAAATCAGATCTGATTCAGAACAGAACTCCCTTCTCTTCCAGCATGTGTTGAACCCATCAAACCTCTCCCTTAGGGAAGGACATGGTCTCTTTTGAAAATCCCCAGGATTTGAACTTCAGAACTGTTGTATCAAAAGAATACAACCAGATCTCTAGAGAAGACCTGGTAAAATACATTCACTAACATGCTTACAAAACCGTTGTCCTTCAGACCTTCCATTGTTTCTGATGAGGAAAGAGAATGGTTGCTGTCTCTGAAAGGAAACTCCACCAAGGCTGCAATTTTACATCGCTGAAATGGAATAGAGGCCTTGGTTCCTCAAAGAAAAAGCTCCAATCTATAAATTCATGGGAGCCTACCCAACACCCAAAAGTCATTAAAACTCTGGGTTCAAGAGAATTTGAGGGCAATAGCACCTATAGACATCTTGGTTGTGCCAAAGGATACTTCATGGCATTTTGTTTCTCAAAGCATGAGAAAGATCAAGCTTTTCAGGGTGGCCCATGGTTTATCCGTTGTTCTTCAGTTTCAGCCCAACTTAAGATCCCGAAGCACAGTACTGGTTTGTCAGCCCTCAAATTTGAAGGGTTTATTCCGCAACATACACTAAAAATGTTGTCATTCTAGAGTTGCCACATCTTTTGAGTCACCATCTGACTTTGTCGAGTCTTAGTCCTAATCAAGTCCATATTGTTGTCATGTGTAAGATGACGCTCACCATTTTCGGCCAAAATTTGCAATGGGGATTCATTGTAGGATCATCCAATTTGAAAACCAGAAACAAGAATTTGGAGGAGTTTCTACTAGGTTGAGAACTGGCAATGGCAGCCTGGTGAAGTGTCGAATTGGAAACCCCTCCGGGTCTGAGGAAACTTGACAATGGCATCTTCCCATTGACATCATTAAAGTAGGGTTGCACATAGAAATCACACAAGCCAGGGTTTGAGTCATGGAGTTTTAATCAGGTGACCATCCCCGTGGGAGGTGAATATGCAAGAGATGTGCAGCAGATTGCTGTAGCCTGTAAAGTTCCACTTGAAATTTCAAATCCAAAAGGTTCTTTAGTCATAATTTATATTGGGGTTGCCATTCTCATCCAATTGATCAACTATAAACCATTTTTGTAAATAAAAGAACAAATTGCATTACATTAAAAGGAATTTTTACACTATACTCAGTATTGGTGTGGACATCAACCAATAGCTAGGGTAAAAGTACTTTGAAGTCGGTATTACATTGAAGGGGCTAGAAGCTCAAAAGACTTGTACAATGAACAAAGAACAATGACCACATAAAGTAAAGCGCACTTTTAAGTCGGATAGTTTTTCTAGTGAGGAAGATAATGCATATTCTGCTCACACCTAGACAGCCCTAATACATCACAAACTATGTACATATATTTGAGATTTCCCTTGAAATTGTACTGTTTGTGAGGCGGGGCGACTCTTGTTTTAGCTCTCATTAAGTATTTGCCCCTCTTGGGATTTGAGAAGGTAGGTGCACAACTGACATTTAAGGGCTCGTACTTCCATGACAGCACTTTAATGGTCGAGGGATACACAGAAGAATAACAATCCTATGAAGGGATTTGTAAAATGATGTCTTTCATTCCCTGCCCCTAATAGTGGACTCAGTATGCACATTATTTTCACTTAATTATTTCTTTTATAGGATTCGTCAATGCATTAATCTCCTTGAATGTACGTCCTAATGAGTACAGTTGGGCTCGGGGTGTGCTTACTTGTAGCACATCGTGATAGATCATTGTGGCATTTCCCTTCATTTTGTCACCCTATATGGCCTTTGTACCACCTTACACCTCCTCCCTAGCTTTTTGTTCCTTCCTCTTCCTCCATCCTCCTTTAGATTGCGTGCAAGCCGATGATGTATTGTAGATCCCTATTTCAGCGAACATCATTGGTTGGGGTGATGATGTTGGCTGAAACTAAGTCATGACATCTAGGGTGCAAGCCCGTATATATAGGGTTCCTACTTATCATTTCGCAGTATATCCTTGAACAATCTTCTCTTCTCTTGCTCACAAATCACCTTAGGAAGCAGATGATGTCTTATGTTTTAGTGGATCTTACATAGAGGAAAACAAGCTGGAGCATTGGGCCATTGAAAACTACTAAGGATAGGCGTTGAACCAACAAGGTCTACCTTAGTCATTGGAGTTCGAACTTGATGTTTGTTTAGGTCTTATATCTATCCTTTATTGACTTCACCCACAACAATCTCTCACAATGTAATACAAGCCAAAGGAGGAGATTTATGCACTGACAAGTGGACCCCAAGTACGAATCTCTAACCCTTATCTCTTTCCCTTTCTTGGGTTGATTGTTTTTGTCTTATGTACTAGATTGAATAGTGTAGCATAGCTTTATCTTTTACATTATAGTCAGTTACTTTACAACTCTTGCTTTTGCCTAGAGGCAACCTTGGATCTAGTAAAATCCACCTCACATCCTTAGTGATTTGAGTGTAGGTTCCCCTTTAGCTCCTTTACAACCTTTTATGCTCATGACTCTTGTTCTATGGCCCCAGATCACTTTGTGGACCAACAATTTATGTGTGTTGGCCTAAAATGGTCTTCTCCTTATCCCATTTTAGAGGATCTTTCATAGATCATTCTTAGCTTAACCTGCCTCGCAACAACTTGCAACCACACAATTCTCTTGCATAACATGAGCTCTCTACCCATGCAGTGTCTCTCGCAACAAGCATAAGGCCTCAGACAACATGTAACATTGGTGCAACCCTTTGTTGGATATTGTGTAGCTCCCACTTGTCTTGCAGCTTGCCCAACACATAGCGCCATTCACTAAGTCTTGTGGTACCTTGATGCATTGCTTCACGTAGTCTCAAGCATGTTGCACTACTACATAGTTCTCGCAACTTTTGCAGCTATGCTGGCCAAATGCAATACTCGCTACTTTCGTAGTCTTGCATCCTTCACAACCAAGCACTCACAACATCTATAGTTTTGCACTAACTTGCCTAAGCAACATCTGTAGGTCTGCAATGCCATGCACAATATTCACAGCTTCTGAAATACCACACACCTGCGAGAAATGCTTGCAACTTCATGTAGCATTGCACCATACTCCATAACTTTGTGCAACTTCTATAGTCTTGTGTAGCTTCTATAGTCTTATGCAAACTCCTGTGTAACATCTGCAACTTTTGCAATACAATGCACAGTATTCGCAAATTTTGAAATACTGCATAACCCCGCACAGTACTCACAACTTCTAGCAGCATTGTGCCATGCCTCACAACTTTGAGACACACCACCGCACTTGCACCTTGCTTCTCCACATGCCAAATGTTTATGTGCACATGCACATGACTCATACACAAGCGTTCTCTTGTCAGCATGTTGTTGCCATGCGACATGCCATGTGGCACACTCCATGCCAATGCCATGTTATAGCATCTTGCTGACATGCCACATGTCGGATCACAACTGTTACTTGGCGAGGGAAGATGAAGAGCCTCTTTATTATTTCTCTTGCAACAATTGTCAGTTGTAACTACTGTCATATAATTATACATTGTATATATATGTACTATAACTACACACTCTGGATATCTATGCATCCATAAAGCTAATAGAATATACATGCACAAACTAGAAAGGAGATAGTTAACATACCTTGATTATCTAACATCATATACATTGGTAGTTTTGGATTCTTTCACACTGGTTTAGGAAAATCAGAAAGGATGCATTCCCCTTCTGATCACAAGAGCTTGCACTCTTAGCCTTATTAATGGTATTTGTACTTCCCTATTGTGCATATTGAATATAAGTTGTATTTCTGCACGTCTTCCGTTTGTCTAGAATGTGCTTGGGTAGGTTGGTCTAGGTAATCTTTCTTGCACATTCTGCAATACACTACTTATCTCTGCGTGCCATTGTCTGCCGCACGATTGACCCTGGGCACCCCTATGTGGATCATTGATATATCAGAGCATAACTCTTTCTTATTCCTGTAAACATCCGACTGCAACGTGAAAAGGGAGGATAACAAATTGGCTTGGTTTCAACTAACTCGGAGGAACAACTCAACAAGAACAAGATGGTTGAGGCCAAAAACAACTTGAGGCAGCCCCAGACATCCCAAAGCTCATAAAGGATGCCATGGAAGCACAATGCACTAATCTCTTTGGCCAATTCTACGAGTTGATGTTTTAGCTCAACCCGACATTCAAGTCCTCTCTGTCGCAGATCGTCTCACCAATGGGTTTCAACATCATACCTCCTTCAAGATCCAATTGAATTTCAACATCCCAATGTTTGAAGGCAAGATTAATGTTGCAACATTGAATAAGTGAATTCGCTAGCTTGATGCCTACTTCTCGATCAATCGCTTTGATAATGAAGAGGAGATCACCTTGACAATGCTTAAAATGCCCATTCCAAAGGTGCCACAAGTGGGAAACATTCATTGTACAACGTGAGAAAACCATCAAGCCCATTTGGACTTGTGAGGACTTTGTCAAAACTCTGCATACGGAATTTTACCCTGTCCAAACACTATGAGTATGAGTACATGAATTTCTAGTAGTTGTGACATCGTAAAGACCAGTTAGTTAAAGACTACACCACTAAGTTCTATGAATACATTGCGTGCTGTGTGAGGACCTCACGAAGTGACATAAGGTGTTGAAGTCCATCAACAAAATTTCACCTTACATTCATGTGAAGACAAAGCTCTTGACTTATGACTCTGCGGGAGAGCGTATCACAATGTCACCAAGATAGAAGTGAAGGAAAAGATGAAACAACGTTTTCCCTATTCATCCCACACTTTGTGAGCAAGAGCGCCCACACAACACACCATCTTAGCATCCTTTGCGAAGCAAAATGCATATTGCAATGAGCGAGAGCAAATGTAAGAAGACCACACAACATTAAAAGGCTTTGCACCTTCTTACTCAAACAAAGGCAAGACAAAATTTGGTGACAAGTGGTGTTATTCGACATCGCTCACACATCCATGATGATTCTGAATATTGCGTGCAAAATTCATTGCTTGCACAATCTATATTAGGTCTTGCTTGAGCCATAGCGAAACTAATCCAGATAGTTCTTGTCGAGCATCGACGACCCTTCATTGATGCTTTGGAAGAGTGTGAGTGTCTCTTCCACATGAAGTTTTGGGTCAAAGGACAACCTCTCCATGTCATCATTAGTGGGAGTCAAAAGAACATCATTTTGCAAGATGCGAATCAACGCCTTGCACTTTTACTTCGAATGTCATCACACATACTTGCTTGGATGGCTCTAGTCAAGAAAAGATATACAGTCCAACAACAATGTACTTTATTGTATAAATTCAAGCCAATGAAGAATAATGTTAAGACATCACACCTCGGAGGTGCGACATATTGTCGAGAAGACCATACTTGAATGAATGTTATGCTACATATCGGGCCAAACTGTATAGATAAAGTGTTCATATCAATAATCAATTCTTTAACCTCTTTGAGTCATTGCTAATGACCAAAGTCACATTAGTCTCTGCCAAATAATGTCACGAACTCATCTCACACACATACAAGTCTGTCTTTCTCATGGTCCACCTGAGACACATGCATGGGAGAGTAAGAAAACATTGGCATGACACCGCACAAACATTGTCACTACAACCGCGACTCGATAATTTATTGAAGAAGCACAATGAAGTCTTTGTAAAACCAAAAGGCCTTTCAACGCATTGTGTTGTAAAGCATAACATCCATTTGATTTGTGGATCCCTTCTTCCAACTAATCCTTTGTACTATAGACCAATTTGGGAGAATGAAGTCCAACGCCAAATTCAAAAACCCTCGATTAGGGAAAGATTAGGCCTAGCTCTTCACCATGTGGGAGTCCGATAGTCCTCACTCCCAAGAAAGACGGGACTTGGAATCTCTAAATAGACTAGTGTGTCTAACTTAATTATGGCGAAGAACCGGTACCCATTGCTACGCATTTAGGACCTCTTGGACTAACATCAAGGTGCTCAATGCCTCACCGAGATTGACATAAAGTCAAGTTACCACTAGGTTCAATTCCATCTTGAAGATGTACAAAAGACAACTTTCAAGTGATTAGAGGGATTGTGCAAATGGTTGGTTATTACTTTTGGCTTAACCAATACACCCACACCATTCTTGCAGCTGATGAATGACATACTTGACCGCTTCTCTAGTCTTTCACCATTGTCTACTTTGATGACATCTTCATCTTCAACAAGACTTGGGAGGAGCACCTAGAACACATTAGGCATGTTTTCAGCACTTTGTGAAGCACAAGTTGCAAGCCAACTTAGCCAAGTGTTCATTTCGTGTTGTTACTTGGTCTACATCATAGATTTCATCAATATTGATGTAGACCCTGAGAAGTTGAAGGTGATCCAAGATTGGCCTACTCTATGAAATTTTCCAGAATTGAGGAGTTTTCTTGGACTTACCAACTTCTACTATAGATTTGTTGTTGATTCTCTCGCGCACATGGCTTATCAACTAGATCATGCGGGCCAAAACAACCTTTACTTGGACACCTGCACTACAATGAGCTTTTAAGGTTCCATAATGCCTTTGGCAACATGTGTTCTCACAATGCTTGACATTGGGCATTTCTTTGAACTTTAGACTGATGTATCTGACTATGCAATTGGTGTGTTTCTCATTTAACATGGAAATCTAGTTGCATACCACTTAGAGACGTTGATGACATGGTTAAAAGGTACTCCACCTAGGAAAATAATGTTGTACGCTATTGTGCAAACAATTAAGAAAATGACACCACTATGTTTTGGGTAAGGCAACAATCATTCATTCTAATCATAAGCTGCTTCAGTTCTTGCAAACACCATGCAAGATGGAGAACATGCGCCATATGAAGTGGATTACTTACCTACGGTAGTTCCATCTTGTGATAAAGCATAAGAAGGAAAAGATTAGAAGGAAACAAATTGCCTTAATTGACCATAGGTACACACACTCATCACAACGTTGGACACACACAACCACAACTTGTCAAACTAGGTATCCCTATAATTTAGAACCTTATTCCTAAGGAGGGTCTGTTTAAGTTGAATATGGAGATGAAAGGTCCCATTTGGCAAGATTGGAGATGGATCTTTAGACATCCCATCTCTCAATATGACATGCATCGACTTTATCATTTCTACATAAGAAATGCACTCTTGCACCAATTCTCAATGCTAGATGGATTGCCTCTGATATAGAAGCCTTGTGGGTATATATTCTCCATAACGTGTGGATAGTAAGGCTCTCATACAAATGTAGAATTTTCACTTGGTTTGTGACATATCAGGGGCTTCCTATAAAGGCTTGTTTATCCAAGAGTGGTCTTACCTGATGGCTTGTCTTTATTGCTCTAAACTGGAAAATGTTAAACACCTTTTGTGGGACTATCCTTTTGCGAGATCTTGTTGGAAGCTTGTGCAATCTAGTATGACAACTATTTTTCAAGGACCTCTTCATTGGTAGACAACTTTGTTGGGTGATTCCACTACTCTTATACATGGTCCTTTTAGGCATATTTGGAATTGAGTGTGGGTTTTTGCCTTGTTCTATCTAGAAACTTAGATGTAATTATGTCTTCAGGAATGAGGTATGCAATTTGGATGATTTTTGTTACACTTGGGGAAGTAAATTTGAATGCAATTACTTGCAGAAGGATTTCTTTTGATCCGGGAAGCTAAAAACTTTGAACCTTGGGACTATTCAAATTTCATTGTTTTCCTTGCTGCATTAAGAACAAAGTCGTGATTGTCATTGTAAATACCGTTGTATAGTTCATTCTTTTGTACAACCCTTTGTTGTAAATATTGTTTATTGTTAATTATTGTCCTTGTTGCATTAAGAACAAAGTTGTGATTTTCATTGTAAATATCATTGTATAGTTCATTCTTTTGTACAACCCTTTGTTGTAAATATCGTTTATTGTCAATATATGAAACATCCATCCAATAAAGAAAAAAAAAAGAAAAAAAGAAAAAAAAGAAAAAGAAAACTCCTTCACCGTTGTTGACTTTGATGACAACCTCATCTTCAACAAGATTGGGAAGGAGCACCTAGAGCACATCTTGCACGTTTTGACACTTTGTGCAAGTATAAGTTCTGCAAGCCAACTTAGCCAAGTGTTTATTACGTGTTGTAAGCATCTAGTACTTGAGAAAAATCATATAGATTGCATCAGTATTCATGTAAAAAGCGTGAAGATCAAGGTGATCCAAGATTGGTCAACTCTGTGCAATCTCACATAAGTGAGGAGTTTTCTTGGACTTGCCAACTTCTATTGTAGGTTTGTTCGGGTTGTCACATCACATGAGCTCTCACCCAAATCGTGCGGGCCAAGGCAACCTTCAATTGAACACCTACACAACAATGAGCTTTTCGGTTTTTAAACACCTCTTTGAAGCACCCATTTTGGCAAACACATTACATTGTGCATTCCTTCAAACTTCATACCGATGCATCCGACTATGCAATCAATTTGGTACTCATGCAACATGGACATCCAATTGCATATCATTTAAAGAAGTTCAACAACATAGTTCAAAGGTACTCCACCTAAGGAAAGCCATTGTACCCTATTATGTGCAAGCAATTAAGCAATCAAACCACTTCATTTTTGGTAAGGAGACAATCATTCATTCGATCATAAGCCGCTTTAGCTCTTGCAAAACAAAGCAAGATGGAGAACATGTGTCACATGGATTGGATGACTTACTTGCAATAGTTCCATCTCATGATAAAATAGAAGAAGGGAAAGGATAACAAGGCAATAGATTGCCTTAGTCGACATCAATACATGCACCCATCATAGTGTTGGACACATGTGGCCATAACATGTTAGATTGGATATCCCTATACTTGGTTGACAAAATTTCACAGATGCCTATACTGCTCTCACAGAGCAAACAAGTTCGGGAGTTGAGTTGGGCTCTACAAACTTCTCACTGAGCTTGGCCATCTCTGTGTACCTGATGGCACACCTCGCCTAAGGCTCAAGCCACATCGGTATTACAAAGACTCTAGTCATATTGTAGTCACATTTCTCCTGGCCACATATGTGCATAGATGTGGAGTGCCACTTCAATTCTTGCATTTCTTGTTGCATCACAAAGCCCATGAACAAGAAGCTAGGACTTTACACACCTTTGTTGGTTCCAACTAGACCATGGGATTCCATCAACATGGATTGCATGACTCAAGGCTGCCTATAACAAAGCGCCAACCTAATGTGGTGTTTGTTGTTATGGATGGGTTTCGAAGATGGCCTTCATGGTTCCTTGTGAGAAAGGCATTGGCATAGCTGGCATTGCTCGCGTTATCTTCACCATGTTTGGGTTCACTGTAGACTTCCAACATTAGTTGTATCCTACCGCGATCCTCACTTTGAGGGTTATTTCTATCAAACATTGTGGGAATTGATGGGTACTTAGTTGGATCGACCGACATTTATCCCGAGTCGATTAATAAAGCAGAAGCATCAACCACACTCTAATTCACCTTCTGCATATGTATAACTTTGCACATGCTTGCTCTTGGGATGATAACTTGCTTTACATCCAACATGCCTACTACAACAAAGATATGAATAGTTATAGAAGGCATTGTTCATTCCAAACATGTTTTGGGTTCCAACTAGCGACACCTCTAGACATCTATCACATACCATTCACTTGAGTCGTGCACATAGAAAAGGGAAGTGGACAAAGTGCAAAAATTTTGGCAGCTCACACAATTTGTTCATTAATAGGTTTAGTAGATCATTTCATGCTCCCAATAGAAGTACAAAGAGTTCCACAACGTGTATTGCACACACGATGCATTCTGAGTTGGCAAATTGGTTACAAAGCGATGTTCCTAATCGATCCCAAGTACTGATAGAATTAATAGGTAGATTTTTGTACCATTGCAAGGCTTTATCTTTCAAGGAAGCTGCAAAGAGTTTGACGGCTACATTCTCCTGAGTTATATTATAAACAGAGAAAAGATTTGCAACATCTCTAATATGCTCTATAGGAGTGGTTTGAGTTAGACCGGTAAAGAATGGTAAACTCTTCAATGCGGAGGCAGGGATATCATTGTATATTGTGAGATTCAAGGGGCTGCCATCATTAAAGGTCACAAAAGCTTCATTTCTAGGAAGAGCCATTAGGAAATTTAGAACAGGAAGCTGTGGGATTTTGGGCAATTGATTTAGCTTGTTAGCTCGGGAAATATATGGGGAAGATCTATGAAATCTGCTTCTTTTATAAGAATGTAAAGGTAGCTGAATAAAATCAAATGGTATACCTTTAGCTTTTGACTTGGTGGTCACTTTTGGCTTTATCTTTTACTAGTCTACAACTAGTATGTCTGTGAAAACCCGAGGAGTCATCAGATGCTGATTTTTGAAGACTTTATGCTTTGCAAACTGCTAAACCAACATCAATCTCTAATACTTGCCCCACCGGGCATGCTAGAAATTGTTGTCACCCCGAGTTGCACCTTGATAGAGAATGGTGTGTGTACTCTCTCTCCTATTGACAAAATTGGAACACTTCAAGGCTGTGGATAACCTATGTCTCGAGGTAAACCTCCGAGAGGGCTGGTTCCCTGTGAATGACCATAAAAACGAAAACTTTAACAAGGAAAAGGGAAAATGAATGTGGGAAAAGGGAAATGGGGGTGATACACCAATAATTTAACACATGCATGTAACTCTGCACACAAAGAAATCAAATATCCACACACCTGCACAACTCTAAGCTATTTTGCATAATAAATTCAAGGGTTTAGGAGAAAAGGACAGTGGTAGAGGGAGTAAATTCCACACTAAAGCAACACAATATTCCTATCAAACACAATGAATAATCAGAAAACAACAATATGAGAGGGCAAAAATGGAGCTTTTATTCAGAGGTGCAAGTACAAGGCTAGGATTGCCAAAGCAAAACAACCCAAAGTGTGTTTGATCATCTACAATAAAAAATCAGCCTATATGAAGATGAATCCAACTCTGCCTCCAATAATAGACTGCTGTGTCTGAACTACTGTTCCTTTATTTTTATTTTATTTATTTCTTTTCATGCTCAGCGTATGGGCTGACTGCCGTATTTTTATGTAATTTATTTCCCTTTATCCTCCTTCATGGTGCCAAACTTGGAAAGAACAGCAGTTGCTTGTAGACTGATTATTTTAATTATTCATTGTCTCTCTTTATCATCCTTGGCGCATGAGCAAACATCAGTTCCTTTTATCTAATAAATATTTCTTTCACCTTTCAATGCTGGGCGCCAACATCCAAACTGACTGCTGCTTGCATGCTATTTTATTTTATGTAACTTAACTTTTCCCTTCTCTTTTGGCACAGGTTTTGTCCTATCTGTTATTTGTCTCTTCCTCATGCACTTTGACACAGACTTAGAAGGGACAACAATTCTTTTTTATTTGTTTTGTTCATTTTTGTCTCATTCATGCACATGGGACAACACTTATATTTATTTAACCTTTATCTCCTCTTTTGTCCCTTGGCGCCACAGACCAAACAGATCAGCATGCATGACTGTAGACTGATTATTTAATTTATCTTTTCCCCCTTTGGCCACTTCAAAACAGGAACAACAATTACCTTTTAATCCCTTCCATTCACCTTTGTGGCGCCAATAATAACTAGAACAGCTGCATGTTATGAACTGCTTTATTTAATATACCCTTTTCCTTGGCGCCACAGACCAGCAGTTTGCTTTTGTTTAATAAAAGTCTTTCTTCTCTTTGGCGCATAGGCTATTTTTGAAACAGCAGCATGCTAAACTTATCAAACCAATCTTATCCATCCACTCATGCACTCCCTTCAACTCCTAAAAATAGAACTGGAACTTCTATTTTTAGCACTTCCATTTTTAGCACTTTGCTATTTTTAGCGATGCTATTTTTAGCACTTCTAAAAATAGAATTGAACTTCTTGGCATGGAAAATATGGTAACAAGAATTTGTGAACCGGCAATATGTATGTGTGTTTGCCCTAGAATGGTCTTCTACTTTATCCTATCTTAGAGGATCCTTCACAGATCATTGTTTAGTTACATAAATACTGAATGGAGTTTTTTGGGTGTTGGGCTGCATGGCTTTTGTCACTAGCTTGTTGGTTGTTTTTCTTAATTATCTGAGCAAGCCTTCTTTTTGTTCTTTTAGTTGGTACGATTTTCTCTATAGCTTTAATCCAACTCTGAAGATTTTGGCAGTTATGAGTCTGTGACAGACAATTAACAGATTCTGTTTGTTTCTTGAGACATTCCTGCAAAACTTGAAGACGATCTTTTTGTTGTCTTTTTTTTTTTCAATGAAGCCAAGAAGTGGGGAGGATAATGAGGAGATAAACGGGTATTGCCAGTAAAGTAGCTCTTGCCAGTTGAACCCTCCTCACAAATTTTAGTCACTTATTGGTCCAATGAAAAATCTGTTCACTGTTCTTCTCTTGATGGCTTCCCACAGAGTCATCTTTGCTTTCCAGTGGATTGGAAACCCAAAATAGAGAATTGGCAGTTGGCCTTTCCTTGGATCCCAAAATCCCAAGTACCTCCAGTGTCCGCGACCTTGGGCTATTCGAAGACAATTGTCAATTGGTTTTCATTTACTTGTTGTCCTCAAGCTAGCTGATAAGTCTGAAGGATTAATTTGAGCTGTGTTATTTCCTTTAGCATTGAAGTATGGCAAAGAATGGGATTGACAGCCAGTATCTGCAACCACCTTCTACAGTTGGCAGGCCATAGATTTTCCCTCTTCTTGAGAGACACAGTGAAAAATTGTTTCCCTCATTAATATACAAAGATACAGTGCTAAGGGGGTCTACTTGCGTTAGACCTTGGCAAGACTTGAACTAATTTCGCGTATGACCATCGATTGCAATGGAAAAAGTAGGAGTTGATATACAATGGCGAATCCAACTGATTACCTGTGCATTGAAATTAAATTTCTCCAGTCTGGGCTAGGAAGGACCGGGTGCACCTATTAAAGGTTTTTGACATATTGAATTTAATAAACACACCTGGTCTATGCTAAAATTTGGATGAGTGAATGTGGTCTTGGATAGCCATAATATTGCCTGTGAGCTGTTGGCCAGAGACAGGTTAATAGGTTGTATGAAATCAGCTGTGGGAGAAGAGTTTTCATCTTGCCAGCTATCACTTTTGAGATAATCTAATACACCATGTTACAAAGTGAAACTGGTTTATACTGATCTAGACAGCTTGCTTTCATGACCTTCGGTATTAGAGCTAGTCGCTTGGCATCTATTTTTGTTAGCATCTTAATATTTCTTCTCGATTCCTCCACCACATCTAGAAGATCAGAGTTTAAAAGGTCCTTGAAGGACTGGTAGAACAAGGCAGAAAAACCATTGAGTCTCGGGAAATTTTTCCTTTTCAAAAGAGAAGACTATTTCCTTTCATTCTTCTTCATCAGTTTTCTGCACGAGTGTTTACTTATCTATGTCTGTTATGGTTTTGGGAGATGCTTTATTGTTTCCTGTTGAGCTTGTGTTGTGTCAAGAAGAGATGGCTGAAGCATTCTGTTGCATGTGAAGTGATGTCAGGGACATTGTTTAGAAGTTCATCATGTGCAGTATCGAATATGTTTTCTGTTAAAAACTGATTTATGGAAGAAGGTGGTAACGGCATCACCTTTAAAGATCCATCTTTCTGGATCTTTGATGATTGCAGTGTTCTTGCTCTTGGGTGATTGACAGATCATTTATTAATTGTTGCTCCTTAGCTGCCATTGTGTCTATAAATCCCTTTTCCCTAATTTCCTTTTGGAATTGGGCAAGCTTTGCATTTGGAATTTCAGATTGAGCGTTTCTTTTCAAACTCCTTTTGGTTCTATTCTTGCATTCAGAATCTTATGTGGTCTGTTTTCACAAATCTGAACATGGCATGACTCACATTTTTGGGATTTTTAACCACTGATGGGTTAACTTGGCTCGAACTCAGGAAGGGTTAGTAACATACTTCCAAATCTGAAATGATATTTGCGGCTTGTAGTTGCTTTTGAGATATCAAGCAAGTTTTACTCTTGTGCTTTTATTTGTTTTGTGGCAAAAGCGCCATTGATTGCCGATTATGATGCTATCTAATTTTTCTGCAGTGTGATTTCTTACTTTCCTCTGATTTGTCCAAATGGAATGACACCACCAAATTCTAGAACAATCATGCTTTAGGTTTCAATCAGGTTCAGCAATGCATTGGCTGTGCATGTGTTAAAACTCTTTCCCCCTTTCTTTTCCTCGGATGATTTAACAGTGTTGAAATCCCCCATGGGAATGATGTTTTGATCAACATTTTCTACTGACCTATTTTCAATTTGCTAAAGATAATCAAATCTGCAAGTTTTGGGTGCATGTTGCTAGCATCTCATAAGAGTAACAACACAAAACTATTCCCCAGTGATAATGGTCGTGAGAGATTGGAACCTTCTTGGATCCCAATGGACAAATACCTTTGTGTTTGTGCAAAAATTGATGCGTTTGCTGCTCCATATACCTATGTACTTTTGTGGGCTGCTGGCATTGGTATTTCTTGCATTATGATTGAATCAATCTGATTTTCCTCGACTTTGTCTTTGAGCAAGAGGCATTTGTTGGACACACCATTCCTCTTATATTACAAGATAATCTCTACATCACAGGGATGAGGGGGAGTGGGATGGTTTTCCTCTGAAGGCTGGTTCAAGCTGGATAGTTTTGGCATTCAGTTCTGCATTATTCCTGTCAACGTGTTTTCCTCTCTTGGATCCTCTTTAGCTTCTATAGACTCATTTGAATATTTCCTCTTCCTTTTCTGGTCTATCATAGATTTTGGCTCCCAAATCTGTAGATTTTGTGTGAGCAGATCCTCGTGATTTATATTATATGATTGTGCTCTGACTTGTGCTATTTGGTTTTGAGGAATTTGCATGTGTTGCAAATTGTAGAGGAGTTGATAAATTACTTACAGTTTTTCCTCTTTATTGCAACGTGCTTGGAATTATTCAGAGGTCGAGTAGAGATATCCAAAATTACCTGAACATCCTTCATCACTTCTATCTCTTCTTGTCTCACTCCTTAAGGGTTTCAAATGAATTTGACATAGCAAGTTGAGTAGACTTTTTTGTTGATTCTTTCCCTTTCCCTGCATAAGCCTTTTGAAACTTGTTTTCATTGGAATTCTTTTGTTGATATTCTAGTGGGTTAGTGATATCTTGTGATCCTTCCAAGTTCCAAGGCTTTGGGATAAGTCTCTTGCTACTTGCTTGGAATCCATGTCTACTTTTGAGAGTGCGTCTCTTGGATCTCCTGTGTTGGGCACACCTGGTCAAGTGTCCATGCTCATGACTTACCTGGCACCTGAAAGAAATATTTTTCATAGTCCAAGGGTTGCTCCCATTCTATTCCTCCAACTTCTAGGATTGGTCTATCTGGGAGAGGTTTGTTTAAGTTTATGCAGATCTGCATGTAGTTGAGAACCCCAGGATTCTTGGTGAATTTGAGGCTGTTATACTCATGAATAATGGCTCCTATCTTTTCAAGGATGTCTCTGGCCAATGTTCATGAAGGAGGAGGGATGATCTGACCTACACAGGTATCATACTCGACCAGTTCTCTGTTTGGTTGAAAGTTGGGGACTAGAGTTTCATAAATAGATCCATTTTTTCAAGGAACCAAGACCCCCTAGGAATATTCGATCCTAATCTTTCTTTGTGGAAGAGACTTCCATAGAATATCCCTGGGGAATCATTAAGAGCTCTACAGATCCTGAGGGTTTCCAGTTCTATTGGGCCCAAATTCTTCACATTTTTGGCCTGATTAAGGCTCCCATGAATCTGCAGATTAGGGCTCTTTCTTTTAGCAGCCAATTTTTTTCCTCCATTTCATCCACAGAAATATCTCTGGTGGTGTTTCCATCTTTAGATAAGTTCCATTTTATTTTTGACAGGGAAGTTTGTCCCGGTGATTTTTCTTCATGAATGGCATTGTATGAACACTTTCAGATCTTCCTTTGAACTTTGGATGCTTCATGTGACATTTCTGTTCTAAAATTTTTGTCAGGATTCTGAGGGTTGTTATTCGAAGAGGAGGCCATAGTTTCCTCTAGAAGGCAATTGCTAACTCCAGTCAGCCACTGGCCGTTTGGAAAAAACCATTTCAGCTTTTAATGGGTGAAAAGGGTTTGGGAATATGGTAGAACTTTCTTGAGAGCTCACTTTGAGTAACTGTAACCCAGTAATAAATAAAAATTAAATATGCTAATGGATAACCAAGCTATTTGAAGCCACCTTTCCCAAGCAAGGAGAATGTCTGGCAAAGAACATAACATGCACATGGGGTCAATTGGATAAACAGAGAGATAATGATGTCTTGACTTTTAAGACATGCACGTGGTATCCCTTTTGGGTACAAAACTGAAAATTAAGGAAATTAGCTCAAACCCCAATATTAACAAGTCGGTTTTTATAATCAACAACTGAAATTAAATCTGAAATCAGCAATCTACAAGGGCAGCAAACTGTTTATGAAATTCAAATCCACTTTTCACCAAGCAAATCAATGAATAATGCCACAAAACAATTATTCTAGCCACGACAATATTTATTGATCATAAACACATCAAAAGATTGAAAGAATATCTGATTTCATGGCTGGAATTAATTATTTAAAATCAGCAGCAGACTAGCCAAAACCGAGGGCTAGGAAAAATAGTAAACCCTTGCCAAAAATCACCAAAATGGAGATTCCAGCTTAATAAAATATGCCAAATCAGAAAATGAAGTGAGATCTCAATTTTATGCCCTCTAGGGCACCAAACCCTACACCAAGGTAGGTCACTCCACCTAGGGAAGGCTGCCCAATGCCAATAAAAATCTGAATATTAAGTATTCTCCTCAAATCTGCAATAATTTTCAAGCGCAATCAATGTTGAAGGGTTTTGTTCTCCAACAAAACCACTAGAAGGGTTTTCGTCCTTCTAGGAAGCCACACAAGAGGGTTTTCGTTCTCAAGTGGAAGAACATGGAGCAACAAGCTCACAATGCCCCAATAGGAAAAATGCGCCAAATCTAGATCCTCCAAATGAGTTCTCTAATCTTCTTTTATAACCTCTTTTTGGCACCAAAGCTTGGAATAGCAAGGCCGACCCCTTAAAGTATTCTTTTATTCTTTAATTGGCTTTTAAAGTGTATAAAACCCAGCCGATCTGCTAAAGGCAAACACAGGCTGAAAAGAAATATTAAAAATTAGAAAAATAAATACAAAAGAAGCTCAATTTCCTTCTCCAACTTCTCTACTTCTTTGCCATGGAAAAGGGAATGACAAGAAGTCCAATTCATGCTCTTAAATTGGAAAAGGGGACATTACAATACATATGAAAATTGTCTATGAACACTTTCAGATCTTCCTTTGAACTTTGGATGCTTCATGTGACATTTCTGTTAATGAAATTCTTGTCAGGATTCTGAGGGCTGTTATTCAAGAGCAGGCCATAGTTTCCTCTAGAAGGCAATCACTAACTCCAGTCAGCCACTGGCCATTTGGGAAAAACCATTGCAGCTTTTAATGGGTGAAAAGGGTTTGGGAATATGGCAGAACTTTCTTGAGAGCTCACTTTGACTAATTGTAACCCATTAATAAATAAAAATTAAATATGCCAAGGGATAAGTAAGCTATTTAAAGCCACCCTTCCCAAGCGGGGAGAATCTCCGGCAAAGAACATAACATGCACATGGGGTCATTGGATAAATAGAGAGATAATGATGTCTTGACTTTTAAGACATGCATATGAAAATTGGTTGTGGAGATTTTAAAATATGAAGAAAATTTAAAAAGATTTGCATGTGAAATTAGAAGAGAATGAGTATGTGTTGTGAACAGAGGTGTAGCTTATAGGACAAAGACATAAGTTACTTCCTTGACCTGCACCTCCGATTTTATGGGAAATAAAAGTGCAATAAAAAAACTTCAAGATCTAATCAATGGAGATGGCATTAGCATTATCACCCGCATACAACACATTCTTTTCATGGCTCCACCTCTGATTTACATAAATTAAGACTTCTTAGTGGAAATATATTTTCCAATTTTATAGCAAATGTGTGTTTCCATATGCAAGTGTGGGTGAGGTGGTTATATATGATATGTTGCATGTTTTTAAGGATGGTTGGACAGCATGCAAAACGCTTTCCATCACCCAAACAATTTGAACATACTCGTCTTTTCCTAAAATCCTTTTGTTGTGTGCATGTTCCCAAATGGTAGACTTTTTTTTTTAAAAGAAAAGGAATAGATTTATATTATGGAAAATTTAAAAGATACATATTCTAGTGTGCCAGGCATAAAAACTATTAGTCCAGGCCTGGGCATTAGACACATTAGATACAAAAGCATGTATATGAATTAGAATCTAGGTAGCCGGTACGTGGGTACGGTTCGTCGAATGATTTCCCCACTCCTACACGGGGATCGATGCGTCGGTACGGCAATTTTTTTGGGGGCCCGGGTACGGCACTTGGGTACGGCAGTACAATATACATATAAAATATTAAAAATATTTTGAAAAGTAACAAGATAAGCAAAATTCCAGCCTTACACATGCATAGATTAAACAAATCTGAAATATACATAGGTGAAATAGCGACAAAAGTTAAAACATATTGATAATTCATTGTTCGAACTTATAACCAGTACATTGTTCAAATCAAAATGTTACAATGTATTATCATTATCTGACATTGTAAACACAAAAATGAAGAATCAAGATACATCAACATTCTAATTAGTAATAGACTAATAGTCTAATGGCTCTGCATCTTCTCCAATGTCTTCAACGAGAGCATCACTACCATCATGTGGTTCATTGGAACCACAAGCCCCAGGAGTACAACCAGAACTATCAGCAATGCCGCTCCCGCTAGCCCCACTTTGCAGCTCACGCAAAGTACTATCTAGGTCCGGGTCTAGCAATGAAAGTTGGGCAATGGGAACATCCAAGTTTGGAGTCTCTGGGTCTATATCCCAACACTTTGTTGGCCCTTTCCTGTACTCATCCTTCTTATGTGATATAAGGCGCAGGTTAGAATGCACAAAGACCAAATCCTCCGCCTTTTTTGCTCCCAACTTGTTGCGGTTAACTGAGTGGATAAATGAATATGTACCCCAATTCCTCTCAGCTGAAGAAGAACTCGCAACCTATTGAGGCAAGCCGCAAAGTCAATGCAAAATTAAAATTTTAAACTTATAAATATAAAGTAAAAAAGAAAGAGTTAAGAAATTAAAAAAATTAAAATCTTACTTGTGATAAAACTTTTATTGCAAGTGGCATGAGGTAGGGGTATGCTTGTCCATGGAGGTACCACCACGAATAAGCATCCATTCTGTATTTGTCACGAAGAGCGCTAATGGAGTGATCCCTGGAGGATATGAAATTCACAAACTCGCCTCTAACCATGTCTTCTACTTCTGGATCTGGGAAGATTCTAGAAAATGTTGCCTTATACCCCTCACTAACTTCAACATCCCTATATGGTGGGACCCTCCTAGGCAAAGAAAGGATCTCTGCGCTATAGTATTTTGGAGTCAAGGCAAAAGCAAGAAGATGCAATGGAGTAGTCATTTTGTTCCACCTTTCAATGAGATGTGAGTGGACTTCCTTGAAGAAGGTCTCTGTAGGATCTTGCTCTTTGGCATTTATGATGGTCTTAATTGACTCAATCATTGAGTCAATTCCATCATAAATCTCACCCATGCATGGATGATCCATATCAACAAATCTCAACATACTCACGATGGGCTCAGTAAAACTAAGCAAGTAATCCACATGATCCCACCATGTTTCATCCAGGATCAACAATTTCACATTTCTAGCCCTCTCACCTTTGTTTGCTTGCCTCCATATACTCCAAAGGTCACCGATAACCATGCCACAATGCCTCTCGCACCTTCACAAGCCGCTCTCAAGACGAGGCGTGTGCGAGGCAAATCGAGTCTCAAAGAACCTAATAAGAAATCAAAAGAAATAAAATTAAGACAAGTAAACTTAAAACATTCAAAATTCTACAAATTACAAACTTATAAAATTAATTTAATGAATTTTAAAAACTAATAATTATTTTTAAAAATAAAAAAGAATGTTACGGGTTACCTTCAATAGCTGCAATGTTGAGAATTTACGAAAGATCGCTTGGGACATGTGGTGGTTGCTGACAAACATTTGAATTTCATTTGCCTCCTCATATACTTGTTTGATCCAAGCAATTTTTGTGCCCAATTTTTGTAACATTAAGTTGAGGGAATGAACCGCACAAGGTGTCCAGAATATGTGTCCATACCGTGCCTCAACCAACAACCCTGCAGCTCTACAATTTTTTGCATTGTCCGTTACAACTTGGACAACATTTTGAGGCCCCACCGCCTCAATAGATTCTATGAGGATGTTGGCAATGAATTGGGCATCCTTCACTTGCCCCTCACAATCAATAGCCCTGAGAAACATTGCCCCTTTAGGACACACGGCAACCACATTGATCAATGGCCTATTTGTTGTATCTTTCCATCCGTCAGAAACGATGGACACTCCTGTTTTGAGCCATTGACTCTTGATGGGTAACAATGAGTCTTCAACTTTTTTTCTTTCTTTTGACAATAAGGTGGTGCGCACCTTTTCATACCCTGGGCTAATGTACCCTTGAGGGGCTTCATTAATACATCTCACCATATCTTGCCAGTATGGTGATCTAACAACATTAAATGGGACACCACATGCATAAATAAAGCGCCCAACACTTTGGTTAGCTATGTCCCTGCTTTCATTCTGGAATGCCCTTTCCAATGGGCCTACATCTTTTGTTCTTTTGTGAGAAAGAGGTGAATCCTCTTCCCCTCCAGTTGCAATAGGTGTAGACAAAAATGGGTGATCTGGGGCCACAACATCAACAGAAGGAGAAACAGGTGGCTTGCTAATGGTATGTGATCTTCCTTTTCTTGCCATAGGATGATTGGATTTTAATGCCATTGTTGCATCTGCTTCCTCTTGCTCTTTGATGTATGCAAGGGTCTTTGCACGTGGCAACCCCTTTCCATCCAACCCTCCACATGTTCTGATTCCGTGGCCAATAGCCCCACACAAATGGGCTTTCACCCGACTGTAGGAGCTCTTAAATTGCATATTACATTGTGAGCAAACCCAAACAAAACCCCCTCCACCTGGTAATTGTTCTAGTTGTTTGACATGCCTCCAAAGGGGGGAGGATGGATCACTTTTGTGAAGGAGACCTTTACTACTTTGACCCACAGAACTAGAACTCGCAGCCATTTTAAGTTTTTAACTGCACAATGCATTTAAAAAAATGAAAACAAATTTAGTCTTGAGAAAATGTTGGAAGTTTAAAATTTAAATTTAAATGAAATCAAATGTAGAAAAATGAAGCTTAAAAGTTAAAACAATAACAAAAAACAAACCAAAAAAAACAACTAAAAAATAATAAAATATTAAATACAACTAACAAACTAAAACACTCTAAAAAAATCACAAAATACTTACCTCAATACACCCAACACCAATAATACAAGCTCCTTGAACTCCTTGTCACTTGTTGCAAGCTCCTTCAACTATATGGCACTTGAAATCAACCCTAAGCAATTGAAAATAGTGGAAAAATTGAAGGTGAGAGTCAAATATGCAAATAAGAGGCAAGAATGAAAATGTGAGGTAAATGACTTGTTATTGTTGTTATAGAGTTTGGGCGCACAAATTAGGGTTGAAAAGAATATTTTAATGTTTAGAAAGTCGGTTTGACCTTTGTTTTGACCAAAAAACAAAAAAAAAATAAAAAAACGCGTCAAAAAAGGGTCCGGTTCGGCGCGGGTTCGGCCGAGTACGGCCGGGTACGCCCGTGGGACGTACTTGGCCGTACCGGGGCCTCGCAGGAGAACCCAGGCAAACCCGCGCCGAACCGGACCCGGACCCGTGTGCCCGTTGGCCTGGAACCGGACCCGAACCTGCCGCCCTTAGGGGCCGAACTGCTACCTAGATTAGAATCATTAATACAAATCTAACTCAATAATTTGTCTAAGGTCTTGTTGAAGCTTGGTAGACCACCATAGTGGTGGAGGGCCAAAACAAGCTATATTCCCGTCGTCAAGGGCCCAATTGGCTAATGCATTTGACCCTTTGTTGAGCTCTCTTGGAATGTGGTGGAAGGTGATTTCCTGAAACTTGTTTTTCAGACATTGAATTTTGTCCCTCTCTTTGCACAATTTCCAATTTATGCTGGATATCTTTGTGAGACGTGGAAAGTAATCTCATTGTAATAAGAGATTCAGTTTCGACCTGAATTCTCTGCCACCCAAGTTTCAAGGCTTCTTGTAGGTCCCATGAAATAACTCGTATTTCAGCTAAATTATTTGTGGCATGTCCCAGATTTTCTGAAAAGAAAAAAGCCATAGAACCATCCGAGAGTCTTCCTTGTTTTCCCAGGATTACCCCTAGAAGCACCATCTGTGTTTAACTTACCAACGCCAGGAGGGGGAGACCACTTAGTTGCAATCTGATTTTTCTTTCTTGGTTTATAAACAACCAATGTACTGTTTGAAGGGTGTATCTGTAGCTTTGTTAGCATAGTATTCCATTGTGGAGATAGAGAATGAGGCAGCCGAATTTGATACTTGATAGATTCGGCTAGATTCAACTTGATCTTCTCCCAAACCCAAGGGATATCCCTAGTCTCCTGCTGAAATAGTCTCCGATTTCTTTCTTTCCAGTTGTTCCATAACAATAAAGTGATGCCACTCCATAGAGCTTGCCTAAGATTATGACTATCTTTAGTGTATTTACCCCACTCCCTAAAGGGTTGCTCAATAGCTTGCATACCAATCCAAGGGAGCCCAAACAATTGGGCCAGCTGCTGCCATAAACTGCTCACAAACGAACATTGAAGAAAAAGATGAGGAAGAGTTTCTTCAGAGTCCAAGCACATGATGCACCTAAACGGACCATAAAACCCTCTTCTCAAAAGCCTGTCACCTGTCAGAATTCTTCTTTTCAATAGTAACCAAACAAAGAAACTGACCTTCGGCCATATGGCTTCCTACCAGAGGTGGGTGAATATATTCTTCAAGGTGTGGGGGTTGACTTTGCAAAGAGAAACATAACCTGCTGAAACTGTATATGAGCCTGTGGCATCATTTCCCCATGCTATTGAGTCCATCTTTGATGAAGAAGAAAGTTGTCTTGTCTGAAGAATATTCCAAACCAGTTGCTGATGTTGTGGTCCTATCTAAATAGGCCATTCATGGGGAGGAATCCAACTTTTTCTTTTCTCCCAAAGGTGTAAATAGGCTGGCAATAATGAGCGACCTTTACCCAACCCGTTGCATGAAAATTTTCCATAGCTTGATGAAGCTCCGGATATTGGGCGATAATTAGTGGATGACCATCCCATGAGTCAGTCCAAAAATTGGCAATTTGACCATTATTAACTATCCAAAATAGTGTTTCTCAATGATTGCTTCTCCTACCCTCAATATTGAAAGAATAGGGGATCCTTTAGAAGGAAGGGTCAAGCGAATGATCCTCTCAGAAGGATTATTCTCCACACATTTGGTTCTGAGATTAACTGCCCACAACTCATTAGGATCATCCATAAGTCTCCAATAAAGTTTAGCTGCTAAGGCTTTGTTATATTTAATAGTGGAATGGAAACCTAAGCCTCCTTCTGGTTTGGGCTGACATAATTAACTAAAGACCATTTACGTTTCTCCGAGGCCCACTCCAAATAAATTTCTGGCAAATGGAATCCA
This sequence comes from Taxus wallichiana var. yunnanensis, assembly GCA_018340775.1. Classification (NCBI taxonomy): domain Eukaryota; kingdom Viridiplantae; phylum Streptophyta; class Pinopsida; order Cupressales; family Taxaceae; genus Taxus; species Taxus wallichiana. The sequence continues at coordinate 331,952,731 of CM031233.1, read as the reverse complement.
ATTGTTTCAAAATTCTCACCAGAATATTTAAAATAGATGACACATAAATTGGTAAAGCTTGGAGAACAACTTTAACCAAAGTCATTCTACCTCCTGTTGAAAGCCACCTATTCATCCATTTTTGTAATTTACTATTGGCTTTGTTGACTAACCACTGCCAGTCTTTGTTTTTCCGTACTGCTAAAGGAATGCCCAAATATTGCAACGGAAAAGAGCCCTTTCTGAATTTTAGAATATCCAGAATCTGACTTTCTTGCCTCAGAGAACAATGAAAAAAGAAGATGCTAGATTTACCTTCATTAATCAATTGTCCCGTGGCTCTAGTGAACAGTTGAAGACTCTTATTCATCCGAGTTGCTTCTGAACAGGTGGCCTTGCCAAGAAGTGAAGAATCGTCCACAAATTGTAGATGTGATATAGGAGTGGCTCTAGTTGCCATTTTTATTCCTCCGATCCTCTTTTCCTGACAAGCTTTGGTCAACAATCTTCCTAGACATTCAACCAAGATAATAAAGAGGAAGGGAGAAAGGGGATCCCCTTGTCGAATCCCTCTAGAAGCTAAAAATATCGTTGAAGGACTGCCATTAACCAAAACAGAATAAGAGTCTGAGGACAAGCAAACATGAACCCATGCTTTCCAGGCTGAAGAGAAGCCAAACTTCACCAACACCTGACACAAAAATCACCAATCCATTCAATCATAGGATTTCGATAGATCAAGCCTAATGAACGTTGAAGGGGATTTATGAATATTCCATAGAATGAAGAGCTTCTTGCGCTAGCACTATCTCATCATGGATTTGCCTACCTTGGACAAATCCTCCTTGCTCTGGAGATATCAGTTTATGCAAGAGAGGCTTCAACTGATCTGCCATAAGTTTTGTTATAATTTTATACAACACATTACATAAGGCAATAGGTCAAAATCTCACTATATCTTCCACCTCTGTAGCTTTAGGGATCAAAGCAATAAAGGTTTTGTTTATTTCTTTTAACATGGTTTTAGCGCATCACACTTCTTCTACAACCTTTAGAAGCTCCATTTTTAGAATATCCCAAAAAGGTTGACAGAATTCAATCGGGAAGCCATCACAACCTGATGTTTTTTCTTTTTTCATGCTAAACACCACTCTCTTTAATTCATTTTCCGAGATTGGAGATATGAGCTGTTCATTATCCTGGTTAGAGAGAACCTGTGGGATGTGGTCAAGGACCTACTTTTGAGCTGAGTCATCAAGGGGTTGGGCAGAAAATAACTGAGTGAAATAATCTTGGGCTAGGTGGTGCAATCCTTGCCATGAATATTCTATCTTTCCTTCAGCTGTTTTTAAAGAATTGATGTAATTATTAGCTCTTCTAGCCAGCAGGGATTTGTGAAAAAAAGAGTATTTTTGTCTCTTGCTTTAAGCCACTGAACTCTAGACTTCTGCTGCCAAAGAATCTCTTCCCGTTTCTCCCACTCATGCAAGTCAGCCTTCAGGATTTCTTTGCTAGCTAAATCAACATTAGTACCTGAGGTTCGAATTCTTTAGTTGAGCTCCTCCAACTGTTGGATTAGCTGCTGTTTTTTCTCCTTGATGTCCCCAAACTCTGACCAATTCCACATCTTCAACTTGGCTTTGATGTATTGCAGTCTTTTAACAAAGGAATACATATGCGTGCCATGCTTGGCTTGCCCTCTATCCACCATTGGTGAATAAGATTTGTAATATTCTCATGACACAACCACATTAACTGAAATCTAAATGGGGAAAACCTAGGATAAGTTCTCCCCATGTTTAGACTTACAGGCCAATGATCAGACCCAATATTATTGAGGATATGAGCCTTAGGGATATACAATTTTGTCAGCAAGACTTCCGAGATCAAGAATCTATCCAATCATTCGAGAATACATTCTTGTCCTTTCTGTTTGTTAGACCAAGTCATAGTCCCATTATCAGTTTTAACATCCACTAGTTGAAGAGAATTGACAAACCTCTCCATGCTATATGAGCTAGCATCAAGCACAGTCAATCCACCTTGCTTTTCCTCCAGATTGAGGATAGTATTAAAATCTCCTCCTATCAGCACTGGAACTTCAGGATAAGATTGAACCATAAAAGCTATTTGCTGCCATTGTGTTAGCTTTTCTTCCATAGTAAGAGGAGCATAAACATTGATAAAGAGGAAAGCTGATCATCCTCTCGAGTATACGCAAGAAAAAATAGAAGTTACTAACTTCCCCAAGAATTAACAATTGTAATCATTTTTGGATCCCAAAGACAAGCCACCCCACCAGAAGCACCCACAAAACTAAGTGAGATTACCTGTGCATGAGGCCAAATCCTATCTGTCATAACAGTCATTAATTCAATTGGGGTCTTGGTTTCCTGGAGAAAAACCATCTGAGGCTTATTAGTCTGAATCATTCTTCTAATTTCATTAATTTTTGATGGGCTACCTTTAAGCCCTCTTACATTCCATGTGATAATCTTCATTGGGAAGATTGATTAAAAATGTGGGATAAATCCCTTACTTTGCCTGTAGAGGTCAACTGTTGACCTTCCTTCTGTAGATTGACCTGAGTAGGTTTTCTACCTACCTTCACATTTTTATCCATCTTCAATTTTTAAACTTTTTTCTTGGGCTATACCTGATGGTAATACTGTTTGCTGTTCTTCACCACAATTAGGCATGAGCAGCAAAGGCTTATTTACTTCCACTTGCCCTCCCCTTGATAATGATTAGACTCAAATTGCTCCTGATATTTAGTTTTCCTTTGATAGCTTTTTAATGATTTATAGGTCTCTGCCATCACGTTTGTTGCAGGGATCAGAATAATCTGGTTATTTCCTACTTCAGCTTTCTTCCTTTCTTGAGAGCCTAGAGCAAGCATTTGAGTTTCAGGTACTTGGGAATCTATAGGATCCTCAGTATTTGCCTCGTCATTGACCTGTTGAAGACTAGCAAATCTAATGACATTACATCCACCCAGGTTGGAGGTTTCCCGAGTCGTCGCTGTTTTCTTTTTATTCAGGTGGATAAATTCCTTTCTTATGTTCCTCTGCAGGTGGATCAACAACTCTCTGAGGGCAGTCCTTCACCAAATGGCCATACTCATAACAAATTTTGCAGCGGAAAGGAATATTTTTCGTAGTCAACTACTTGTTCCCATTTCTCATCATCCACATCTAAGGAGATTTTGCTTGGTAAGGGATTATTTAGATCCATCAAAACACAGATGCAAGCATAAATCATCTGCTCTAGGTGGATCAAACTATCCACTGTCATCATGTAAGTACCCAGAGTATTGCCTATTGCTGTAAACACTGTATTATTCCAATATTCAGCTGGTAAACCAAATAGTCGAACCCATACTGAAGCAGTTGAGGGCAGTTCTTCATCCGCCTTGAACATAGGGTGCCAGGGTTTCATGAACAGTCCCGCTCTACCATAGAACCATGGCCCTCCCTCAAAAATTTGTGCTCGATCTTCTGTGTTCGCAAAGAAAATAAAAAAGTATCGATTAGGATACACTAAGATGGAAAATTTTCCTTTAGTATGCCAAGCTTTCCTTGTCCAATCTTTAAAGGCCGGAAGAGGAGGACGGAAACCCAGAAATCGAACAATCAGACCCTGTTGTTCCAGTTCATCAACACCACTTTGAATATCTAATTTCTGCAATTTCACAACAGGCGAGCCATCTGCAGCCTTCATACATGCATTCGTATTTTTCGGTGGATCTTCTTTGGGCATTCAAAGAGGACTTTTTGGGAATTTAGCATTGCTGTCACGAAGACCAGATTCTCCTTTCAAAACTGCTTTAAAGGATGGTTTGGAGGTCTACCCCTGCTCTGCCATACTGGATCCCAAGGAACACTCCACCCCAGGGCTTCACTTCTGCCCCGTAGGGAAAACTCAAAAGGCGAACTCAGAAGCCTATGAGAACTGTGTTAAAGGCCAAAAACTGACTGCAGAAGTCGAAAACCTTTACAGGCTCGATGTATCCCCACTCATAACCAGTAGATTTTCGTCCATGCTCCATCTAATCCGTCGACTTTAACAAAGTAAATGCGTCAGGGAATTCTATAGAGCTCGTGACTAGGGTTGTCAATGGAAAATGCGACCAGAAAGGGCAAATGTCTCACGATTCTGCAGTTTCTTTAATTCCCGACTTCAACACAGAAAACACGACCAGGGAATTCTATGGAGCTGGCGTACTTAGTGTACTCCTTAATGAATTAATTAGAGTCGTTTTTTTCTTATATAATCAGAGCTGCACCATTCATCAGCCTAAAGTGTGAAATCCAAGAGTGAAGGTAAGCGCACAAAAATGCATTTTCAACGATCTTTGGAGGATGAGATATATGCAAGATAGGAAGAAGTATGCATTCAACAGGTTTTCTTGAGAAGCAGATGATGAATGTCCGAAGTATTCAAGCCACAAAATTATTTTTAGTTCAACCTCGTAGTGCCTTATTCAAATGCATGAATTGGTGGTTGTTGCAGTTTTAAGACCAGAAAATAATATGTGTATGTTTGATTAATGGTACAAGGTATCTTACAAGATAGGAGTCTATAGAAGAAGCCATTACATACACTGCATGAAATTACTATGGCTTGGCTGCCTGTTTTTGTTTCCAGAGAAAGGTAAAAAAGCAAGATTTTCTTCATGCTTGTGGATGCAAATACTAAGGTCTTAGTAATAGTCTTATGGTGAATAATTCAAGACACTCCAGAAAGTATCTCATTATGACTGTAACCATTGCAAAGGATATGCATTTAAAGATTGGACATTGGTGTTAGGGGAATGTCCAACGGATAGGAAGGGATGCAAGGGAATGTGGATGCAGCTGAAGCAAGATTAAACCGAAGTTGCTCATTTTAATAGTAGCTTTGCTAAAAACAATTTTGGAAATGAAATTTTGTGGCAAACATTGGAATGTGGTTGCAGCCTTTCACCTTGAATGCCCCTTGGACATCTCAAAACCAGATTTATCGGAGTAAAAGGCACTAACATAGAAAAACACAGAATATACTTAGAAATTTGGGAGTTTTGAGGTTGGAGTTGGATATTTTCAGCCTCGTTGAATGGATTTGCTCATATAATAATTTGGCTGTCATTTGCACGAAGTGGATGCCTCCTCACCCTTGATTGCAATATAAACAGTGTTACACTAAAGATGCCTTGACTGCCCATGAAGTGAATCTGGTACATATATTTGAAGGAGAAGAAATTGCTAATGTGCATCAAATTTCCTTTAGGGAGGATCAAACCTGAGTTCATTTTTATAGAAGTTATTCTAAAAAGAGTCCCAAACAGGAATTGATCTGTAAAGTTAAACTGCCTCATTTGAACAATAAACAGATCCTATCTTAGTGATAATGAATGAACAACTTAAACAAAGTTCTTCTTATCAATATATTATGCAAGAATCATTCACACAATACTGAAATTGAGAGATGAAAGACAAGGAGACGAGGATTTTATCCTAGAGCAACCCAATGTGGGAAAACTCTAGCTGGTTAAGCAATTGCTTCCCTTCACTATGTAAATCTCCAATATAATACAAGTTTACTGCCAATAGATGACCTTCAAGAAGGATTCAAGTTCCTTCTACTTGCATTACTTGCTTACAATCCTCAACAAGAAAGAACTCAACTGTCTATGAACAAAACAAGAACAATTCACTTTCTCACACTTGAATTCACTCCAAATCACCTACCTAGGCGAGTAAATGTGCTTGCATTTATAGTTTCTCTGCCCAAATGAAAGGTGAGGCGAAACGAATCGAATTAGGAAGCCCAAACATTTGTAACTATTGAGTTTCCACTTTTTGGATGTCGTCGGGGACAAAACCACCACTATTTGTAGGAGGCGGTTGTAAAATTGCCATGGCGGTTCGCTACTTTGTGAAGAGTGGCGGTTCCGCAATTGTCGCGGCGGTTCTGTAACCACCACATAGTCATCACTCCGAACTAAACAAAGAAATGGCTTTTTTGTCATTCGAAGATGTCAGATCACATCAACTTTGACTTAAACATTTTTCGAGTGGTATTTATCTGATGAGGGTATGCATTGCAAGTTTCAAAAAGAGAATACATATAATTGGGTACTTCTAGATCCATTTTTGGATCATACCTCCCCAATTTGAGGCTTTTAAGTCCCTAAAATCTTCAAGGATTGATGAGGTGAGGAAATTTCTTCCCCACATCTTCTCTAGAATACCACTTGACCTTAGTAGGCAATTGACCTTTCAACCCAATCAACCACTCGTCTTGCACTCGCTTTGTGTTGTCCTCTCTTTCCGCTTTAATACCATATCTTCCTCTAATTCCAACTGACTTTCCGGAGCAAGATCCTCAATAGATGGTAGCAATAATCCCTCTTCTTCCTGATCCAACATGGAGGGCTCAAAGAGACGTAAATTCTCAACATTCACAATTGAATATATTCTCATATAAGGAGGCAAATCCAAGCGAAATGCATTCTTACCCACTTGTTCCAAAATTTCAAATGGGCCATATTGAAGAGGCTTGAGTTTCTTAGCTTTACCTTGTAGTTTTTTGCTCAAGTACAACCATACCTTGTCACCAACAAGGAAAGAATGCTCAGTTTTGTGTTGATCATGCCTTGCTTTGTACTTGGCTTGTGACTCTTTCAACCTCTCTGTACTGGAGGTGTATCTGCTGAATTTTTCAATGAACTTCTCAACTTTGTGGACTTCCAGATCCACTTTCCGTTGTCTTTACATGGTAATCTCATAACAACATCAAATGCACTCTTAGGAAAATAACCAAAACATGTTTCAAAAGGAGTCTTATTGGTAGAAGCATGAACTGCCTTGTTATAAAAATGTTGGATATACACCAAATTCTCATCCCAAGTCCTAGGATGTTTCTTGTTGTACCCTCTCAAGAGTTGAACCAAGGTACGGTTTACCACTTTTGTTTGCCCATCCATTTGTGGATGAAAAGCAATAGACCTTTTCAGCTTAGTATCCATCTTTTCCCACAAGGTAGACCAAAACTTTCCTATGAACCGTGAGTCCTTGTCTAACACAATAGAATTAGGCAAACCAAAATGAACCCACACATTAGAAAAAAATAACTCAGCTGCATCACTGACTTTAATGGTCTTCTTGCAAGGAATGAGAATACACATTTTATTGAATCTGGTCCACTACCACAAAAATATAATCATACCCTTTCTTGGAAGTAGGCAAACCGCCCACAAAATCCATGGAGATGCTCTCCCATGGCCGGGAAGGAACTGGTAATGGCATATATAAACCCAAATTTCTGTTACTAGGCTTGCTTGTACTACATAAAACACAACCCTTGATAAATTTGGCAAACTTCTGCTTGCATGTTTGGCCAATAAACATACCTCTGTAAATGCAAACAATCTTTATCACACCAAAGTGACCAGCCACTTTAGAAGTGTGTGCTTCCCTCATCAATTGAACTCTTTCCCCCTTAGGCACACAAAGTTTCTCATTCTTGTAGAGCAGCCCGTCCTAGAAGTAGTATTCTCCCCTAAGTGCAAAGCCCCCTTAGAGGTTTATACTGAAATATTTCTCCAAAATCCGGATCTTGCTCATAACCTTCTTGATATGCTTCACATACAAAAGGTTCAAGAAGAGTTAAAGTGCCCATAGCTGAAAGTAAAGGAGGTCTAGACAACATATCAACTAACTAGTTAGTCACACCTTTCTTATATTTTATAATCAAATGAAATTGTTGCAAGAAACCCATCCACTTATAGTGTCTAGCTTGTTGAAGTTTATTTTGAGCCTACAAATATTGAAGAGGTTGGTGATCCGTGTGTATGATAGTTTCTTTACCCATCAGATAATGTTTCCATTTCTTGACCGCTTGCACAAGAGCATACAATTCCTTATCATATGTACAATAATTCAAAATTCTACCTGAAATAATTCAGAATGATAACATACGGGCCTACCTCCTTGAAGTAGGACAACCCCATAGTATAATCATAATCGGATAAGATAAAGTTAAAGTATAGGTAATACCAAAATTGGAGCATGACTAATATTGTATTTAAATGATTCAAAATAAACATTGTTGTTTCTTACCCCAAAAAAAGTTACCACTAAAGATGAAATACAAAAGCCAAAAGAGGTGGTCAATTTATGGAAGAGAAGTTCTTGATGAACTTCCTCAAATATTGAAAACGAGAGAGAATAAAGATAGGTTTAAGGGTCAAATTATATGGTGTAGGCCAATTAGGAAAGCCTCTATCTTAGTCGGATCAATCCTCAACTCTCCATCTCCTAAACCACATGGATGATAGAAAGCTATTGTTGAGAAAACTCACACTTCTCATTCAACACTAGCCGGTTTTCCTTTAAAACTTGCAAAACTTGATGTAGATGGTTAATATGCTCCTGGAAAAGTTATGCTAAAAACTAGATTGTTATCCAAGAACACTCGTGATGACAAAGGAATCAATAAATGGCCTCATTACCTCATTCATCAACCTCACCTGAAGGAGGAAGTTGGTGCATTGCATAGCCCGAAGCAGGCGACCAACCATTCATACAACCCTTGCTTGGTCTTGAAGTGCTGTTTTCGGATGTCCTCTTCCTTAATCCGATCTTGGTGATACCCAAATTTCAAATTGAGCTTAGTTAAATATTTAGCATGTTGTATTTGATCCAACAAATCATCAATTCGAGGAAGAGGGTACCTATTTTTGATGGTTATTCTCTAAGTCACGCATTCAAATTCATGTTCAAATTTGCCGATGGTTAAATTCGTGAAAAATTTGTTACCAAAAAAAAATTAGTGATAAATTTGTGGTTAAGTTCATAGGAAAGGAATATATTGTTTAAATTAAATATAATAAAAAATAATTAAAAATTTAAACCTATATAATTAGAAGTGTATATAGTATAAAATATGGTTCAAAACTATCTAAAAATGTTTATATTTAAAAAATATATTTTTATAAACATTCACCAAATATAAACAATTTTAAAATGATAAAAAAATTAAACACCTAAAAATTAAAATACAAAAGCATAATTCCAAAAAAGTCATATTTAAGGTTTATTTAATGCTAATAATTTTTAATGATACAATTTTAAAAATCTAAAACCTAAAGATAAACCTAAAATAAACTAAAAAGTCCAATGCTAATAATATTTGTACAATTGCAACTATAGACTCATGACTCATGAAGTTGCACTTAGCATATTTTTACAACTTCGAAACCCTTGATGCAAATGGTTAATATGGAAAAAGTTACGCTACAAAACTAGAATGTCTCCGAAGCCTTTGTTCAAACCACAAATGATTTGTATGTAATGCAAGCCATTCAAGCTGAAATGGTCAATGGAAGTAGGCAATTGCAATGAAGGAAATCATGAGCTAATAAAAAACCGCAGATCTACGCATGACCTCAAAAATGATTTGCCTGCTGATTTTGATAGATTTTTGTTTTCATTGATTATTATTCGCTGATCATATTTGCTATTTGTTAACCTTTAAGATGTTTTGGCGAATTTCAACGAAAAGTAATAGCATTTAGCATGTTGTAATTTTGAACAAATCTTTCAATTCAAGGAATAGCGGTACCTATTTTTGATGGTTATTTTATTTAATGCTCTATAATCAACACACATCCTCCATGAACCATCTTTCTTAGGTACTTAAACAATAGGAGAACACATGGAGAAGTGCTAGGATGCAATTATACCTTGCTTAATCAAAGACTATAATTGTTGTTTTACCTCGTTGGCATCCTTTAAGGATTTCACCTATACAATCCCAATTTTGGAAGTGGACTATCGGGTAAGCAATTGTATCTCATGCTCAATTGGCCTAATCGGAGGCAACCCCGTAGGCTCTTGGAAAACTTCCTTGAACTGTTGAACCAACTCTTTCATTTACTTTTGCTCTTTGTTAGTAAACATGCTACAAGTGGTTTTAGATGCAACAACTTCCTCTTCTTGTATATCTCTCAAAATAAGTAATGTAAATTTCCCACTAGCATTAATAAGCTTCTTAGCTTCAGAGGCACTTACCAAAGAGATCTTTGAGTCTCCTGTAAAGGCTGAAATGAGGTAGTTCTTACCATCCTTCACCAAGCGGTATTGGTTGGCTCTTCTCATGAAGATGGCATCCTTGATATACAAGTATGGGCTACAAACACTACACCACACACATCAAGAGGACAATATCTAATGTAGTTTCATAAATGAACTTCTTATCAATACCAAACGTAATTTTGCATTACTTGGTAACCTTGATGTCTATGCCTTTCTTCACCCAACCCAATGAATACGGATTTGGATGATTGTAAGTCTCTAATTTAATTTATCAACTAACTCCTTACTTATCAAATTAGCTTGAGAACAAGTATCAAAAAGAGCATCCACTTTGGTTTCTTCACTTGGATGTTTATATGAAAAAGACTAGTAAGTTCCTTTCTTGAACAACATTATTACTACCCAAACATACCTCTCTACGGATGGAGGTAAAACACATTGTCTCATCCACCTCTTCGCTGAAAAATATTTCCTCCCCTTGGAGGGCATCCATGGCCTTCTTTTTATTCTTCTTATTCTTGAAGGGATGTAATTCGGGTGGAGCTTCCAACATTTTCCTCAGAATGAGTGTCAACATCACAAGGACCACAATGAACTTTAGTATCCTTCTTAGAAACGGAAGTAGCATTCTTCTTACCTTTCCCTTTTCCTTTCTCCTTTTGTTTGGTGTCACCTTGTTTGTTTGAAGCATGTTGAGAGGTAGATGAAATCTTCTTCTTGTCCATCTCTAAATAGTGGGCTTGAGAACAAGCCTCATCTACATTCACCAGCTTGGCCAAGAGAATTGGTCTCCTCAAGTGGCTATAGAGTCCACTCCACTAATGTACTTCATTAAAATGTCTTGGTCCGCTACATCTTTGCCCATTTGGACAACTTTCTTCTGGAACTCACTGGTGTACTCTTGCACATTTTGGCCTTGCTTCTGCCTGAGATATTTTCAATACATGGACCTCTCTTCCTCATAACAAATAGGATAGAATTGCTTTTTGATTATCCTCTTAAATTCATTCCACTTAGAAATAGGAGGAAGCTTCTTAACAACCAAAGTATGAACATAGCTTTCAAACCAAGTTAAAGCATGATTAGTTAATTTTAACCTTGCAAATGAAATCTGTTGACTCTCATTGATTTGATGCAAACTGAAATATACCTCAAGTTGAGCTAGCCAATGCGCTAGCTTCTTGGCATTCACGTCTCCATCATAAGATTGAATTTCTATCTTTGCCTACGCTTTGAATGGAGGAGTAAGGTTTGCACGGTGCTGCTCTTCCTCATACTCACGAGGGTCTTCTTTATGGTCTCCTAGTGCCTCTTTTGGAACACCAAGCTTCTCCATGAGCAATCCCATGATGGACTCCAACTTTCCATAGACAAGGAAATACTGCCCACATCTTTGGACAGACTTGCCACATCCACCTCTAACTTGTAGAAATGTTCTTCTTCATCTCACATGCATCTCCACTACGAGCCATGCTTGGATTCCTTGCTTCCACTTCTTGGTGGAAATCTCTACTTCAAAAAGAATGAGGATACCTTCACCGTTGTCACTACCCTTCAGGGTGAGGGGTATTTAATTGAAAATCTCAACACAAGTTAAGCCACACAAAAACAGTTTATCTTAGCTGCTCGATATCAATCTAATCCATAAACTGCCTCTTTTGAACAATAAACAAATCTTATCTTAGTGATAATGAATGAACAACTTAAACAAAGTTCTTATTAATATGTTATGCAAGAATCATTCACACAATACTGAAATTGAGAGATGAAAGACAAAGAGACAAGGATTTTATTCGGAGAAACGCAATGTAGGAAAACCCCACTGGGTAAGCAATTGCTTCCCTTCACTATGTAAATCTCAAAATAATACAAGTTTATTGCCAATCAAGTTTTAAAAATCGGCCAAGCGAAAGCAGGAACCGACCGGTTCAACATTTTTAAACATGAACTAATTAAAAACCGGACCGTTCGATCGATTTGTCATCGAATCAGTCGAATCGGTCCGGTTCTCGACTGAACCGCCAAGTCGGGTAAAGATGCATGCATATAAAAAATTCATTTTTTTAATTAAAATTTCTGCTTTTAACACATTTCTTACTTGGAGTTCGTGCCATTTTGCTATAAACACCTTTCTTACATGTTATATAGTATATACATGAGCAAACTTTGCATATTTTGTGTGTAATTGTTGGAATCATGGTTTCTAATCCTTCAAATATATTGTTTTCATTAAAAATGTAATTTTTATGTGTTTTTAGTAAACCGGTTCATAAAGTTTGAATTGGTCCGGTTCTGGTCATGTCCAACCTTCGATTGGTTCCAAGTCCGGTTCCGATTTTAAAAACTTGCTGCCAATAGATGACCTTCAAGAAAGATTCAAGCTCCCTCTACTTGCATTACTTGCTTACAATTCTCAACAAGAAAGAACTCAAGCTGTCTATGAACAAAACAAGAACAATTCAGACTTTCTCCTTTTGCTCACACTTGAATTCACTCCAAATCACCTGCCTAGATGAGTAAACATGCTTGCATTTATAGTTGCTTTGCCTAAGGATGAAAGGAGAGGCGAAACAAATCGAATTGGGAAGCCCAAACATTTGCAACTGTTGAGTTTCCACATTTTGGATGCCGTCAGGGACAAAACCGCCGTTGTCTATAGGAGACAATTGCGCAACTGCTACTCTATGAAGAGCCGCGGTTCCGCAACCATTGTGGCAGTACCGTAACCGCCGCATACGATCATCACCTGAGAACATAACAAAGAAATGACTTCTTTTGTCATTCAAAGGTATCCGGATCACTATCACCTTGACTTAACCATTTTCTAGTAGTATTTATCTGATGAGGGTATGCATTGCAAGTTTCAAAAGAGAATACATAGAATTGGGTACTTCTAGATCCATTTTTGGATCAGTAATCTACTGCAATGTTGGTCTTATGTGGTTAATAGTGCCCAGGAGAAATGCTAGAAATGACATTTTGTGGCAATCAGTGGAACGCAGTTGCAGCCTTTCACCTTGATTGCTCTTTTAACATCTAAAAACCAGATTTCTGGTAGTAAAAAGGCACCAACGTAGGAAAACACATAATATTCTACGACGTTTGGGAGTTTTGGAGGTCCGAGATGGACGTTTTCAGCCTCATTGAATGGATTTACCCATATAATAATTTTGCTGTGATTTTTGAGCAACCTATGGCCCTTCACCCTTGATTGCAATATACATTCTGTAACAATAAAGATGCCTTGACTGCCCATGAAGCAAATCTGGTACATATATTTGAAGGTGAAAAAATTGCTAATGTGCACCACATTTCCTGAAGAAGGTGAGCCTTGGAGTATTTTTGCAAATTCAATTGACAAGCATAAGGTTTTCGATTCTCCCACCATCACCTGATAAAGAAGAAGAACATTTTTGGAAGAGAGAGGCCAAACCAAAATTGGAGGATGACGAACTGTAGAATTTTTAGCAACCTTTGCTGCTGATAAAAGTTGTCCAGCAATTAGCATATGAGTAAGACAAAACTGTCATTATGCCACTAGTATTGCCTGAAAAATTGCAAATAGGAAAAGCTCATTTTACAAATGCACTTTATTGATATATAAACTTCAAAGACTCTATGCTGTGCTTTATTTTCTATGTATGAGCTTGAACCCATTAAAAGAGCAGTTTGGTACTAGATTGTGCTGGTACAATAAAAAAGAAAGCTCATTAGTCTTGAAACCACCTTGAAAGTCCCTTAACTGCGAGAGCTTCCACCTAAATTTTGCCTTGTCTCTAATCCACCCTTTTAGGCCCTATAGTCCGTGAAGACACATAGTACCTTAAAATTTGATAGAATTTGAATCATCTTTCCTTATAGCTGTGATTCTCAATAAACTCAAAACAAAATCATACCTTGAATACCCCAAGGCACTATTGCAGTGGTCACTTTGAAGCTCAAGGCATTGCGTATGCTTAGTCAGGCTCATTAAATCTGCAACACTATAATACCTATTTTCCACAACATTTTGATCATGATCAAACTAATATTATCTTGTTAGTTGCTTTGCTTATAGTCTCAGAAGCAGGGAAATGCCTAGGAGGGTGCCGTTTCTGGGTTGAAACATTTCGGAAATGTGAAACGCGGGGAAACGCCATAGAAACGTGCCCTGGTTGCGATTGATAAAAAATCGTTTGAAAATGCCCTCGCAACTGTGGAAAAAGACGTCTCTTTTGTATTTGCCCTCTCGACAGGAGAATAGAAGAGGTCACGATGATTTGCAGAGGCATAAATTCTTGCTAAGGCACACGATTTGAAGGAAAACGAAATCATGATTTGAGGGAGGTCGTTGGTGCAGAAAAATGCGAGTTCATTAAAGTTTTTCTGTGCAGACTAGAATATGCTAGGGCACGACAAAAGAAGGAATAATTTTTGTGCCATAGAGAGCAGTCGAGGTTTCGTATTAGTATTAAAATTCATTAACTTTCTATTTGTTTATATTATTTAAATGTCATGTAATTTAAGTCTTAGTTTAGGAGTTCTATCATTCTATGTATATAAAAAAGTTATATTGTTATTTAAAAAGTAATTAAGATAGGCTACTTTTTAAAATTAGAGTTTAATGTCTAATGTATCAATTATCTTTTATGGTTCATGGAGTACAATTATAAAACGAGTACTATGCATATACATGTAAAATGAGTATTATATATATTGTACAGATGTTTCCGGTAACGTTTCGTATCCAAGTTTTTTTTTGAAAATTGCCATTTCTGTGTTTCATATCCGTTTCCGTTTCTTGAAAACATAGCTTATAGTTGTATTGTGGCATGGGTTGCCTAGACTTCTAGATTTTGCTTATCAATACACTTTTTAGTATCGGTACATATTTTTACTTGTGGTGCAGAGTGCTAGGATGTGATTCATTTAGCTTTCGTCTAGTGGATTTGATGTGAGACTATATCATATGTATAATATATAATACAAAAAAGTGGGTGTCAAGTTGTGGTGACCCAACCCCCTAGTATATACACATAGTTCCCTTGCATATATACATAGCCATTTGATTCGGCCACACACATGTATATACACTTAAATTAGTGGTAAATAACAAAGTGTATAACTCACTATTCTTGTATGTATACTTATTCAAATACCCTTAATAAACAAAGAGTGTATATACAACTGTAAATACACCCACAAATTATATCCACACCAAACGTATGGACATTTGTTGGTTCATCGTCAAGTCCTGGCTGTATATGTAGAGGGAGAGCCAACCAATAGTGGATCATACGAAACAGGTAGAGTTCGGAGATAAGTACAAACATGCCATTCTCCTTCTAAGTAGGACTCTTGGGAGAGAGATGTAAATTATTTTCACCACTAGATTTTCTTTGTACAAGTGTTTTGGAGCTTAAACATTTCAAGTGGGACCGTACAATCAATGATACAATCCATAGGTAATTGGTTAGAGTTACTGAAACCAAAACATTCTACATGACCTCTTATCTTGTATTGCATCCCATCATGGCAACATGGTTATGTTGAGAAGAAACATAACCATATATAAGAGTTGTCTCAGGCTCTACAGGGACAAATTTGAGAGGGTTTTCAAAATGATCAATGACGGATTTGTTTTTCAAGTAATCTCAGAATTATGCGGAAACTAATATTTCCATTCCTCTCGAGAGGGCAATCAAATAGTGGGTTAGCTTGTTCATTTAACATGAATCCTATTCATACATGTGTGCTTTCAGTTTCAATGGAAAGCTTTACCGACTGTCAAGTTATATGCCAGATTTCCTTTTGTTGATGGAATTCACTTGAAAAATTGGGAAGATGGGAGAGTGATTTGCAGAAGGAATCTAAGGTGCAGGAGTGTTTGCGAGTTGTAGGCGTTATGGATGCAGTCCAGAATGTGCTAGGGTAGGGTGGAGGAAGGGACGTTTGTGCAGAAGAAAAATTCGAGTACCAGTTTAATGAGTTTAAAGCCGCAATTACTGAAGCTGTGAAGACTGTTCTCTAGAATGATCGTGACAGAGGATGATTGCAAAAGGTTGCAGACCATTCCTGTGAGTTGAACAGGAGACATGCAGAAGAAAAATGTGAAAACAAAGGTGGACACTAAAAGATTAAATTTGCAACCCATGAAGTGAAATGAATGTGTAGACATTCGTTTTTTTGCATGTAGACAATCAACTGTCATAATTTTTACCAAGTCTATCACAATTTTCCTGGATACACAGAAATCACCAGACCAGAAGAACATGAAGGGAATTTTCGCAGACCAAACCAGAACATAAATTGTGATTCTGCAGACGGTACACTTGTGATTTTCACAGCATTTGCAGTTAGATTGTTAATTATTTGCAAGCACACACACATAAAAATGGCTAATATCCAGAAGTTAGTTTTATCGAACGTGCAAAAATTAGTTGATTAAAATTATAACATCTGGAGTTACAAGATTTTGACAATTGTGGAATATCATGATTGCGATAAAATCATTCTCAAAATGGAATTGAGACCTGAACACTCCTGTCATATCAAACAATGCTGCAGTCTATGCTAAGTAGTTGGTAATGTGATGAGCCTCTTATCAGGTTATTTTGCATAAGATAGTGGTAGGTGTATCTGTATCATGTTCTATAATGGTATTGTGATTGACTTGAGGAACCGTTGAGCGAATGTCCACCTTTGCTTAGGCGAATATTGCTCTTCATCGCAAGTTGAATGACTTGCACTCGTTGGCATAGAAGTATCCGAGGTATGGTTCCCTTGCACATGAGGATGCTCTCGCAACAAATCCTAAATGGACTATGACGTAAGGGCGTCATCTAGCTTGGGATGACCATACAACACACCCTCTTCATATACTACTAATCGAGCAATGAATTCATCGGTTGATCAATCATTGATGCGGGAAAATGAGTTAATAAACCTTGAGAAAACATGCGATACTGTTCCTCAAGACTTGGATTGAACATCGATTGGTGTACTAAAGATGTGAATCGAGCTAGATAAGCTTGGATAGACTCGTTAGGTTGTTGATGTATTGTCTTTGAATGGTCAAAATCATCATGAGTAGTAGTATGTGATTGCAAATGATTGAGGGATAGTTCTTGTAATGTGATATAGCTATCAATGGATCTGCAATGTAAACCACAAAACCATAGTTCACATACTCGTACTTGGGCAATAATTGACAGACCAAAAAAACAATTGACTTAGCTTCGGCAAGACTCGGTAGCTTAAAAAATACCTAAATTTCTTTTAAAAACATAAATTTTATGCAAAATATAGTTACAAAATGTATCAAATGAGTTTGTAAAACATTGGGGAAGTGTTTTCTATTAGATTTGAATACAAATAGAGTACAAAATTGCATCAACATGTGAGTACGAGAACCGATTTATAAGTTTTATTAATTTATGATGATTTTCATTGAAAATTATCATCATAAATTGTATATCTAAGAAAATTACAAATTAAAATAATTTACATTTTCTTTTTCCCGTTCTAGAGAAATATTGGGTAGAGGGTCTAGTGCCTCTACCCGTCTTGACACTGTCAGTTGCGACTGCTTGCTCCTCTTACAAATTTGTGACTACACCTCTACCCTAGTAGTAGATGGTAGTGGCTCCTCTGTTGCATGTTTGACATCATCTCCAAAGATGACATCCAATCTAATATCTCTTGCTTGTGCTTCTCCTTCCATAGCTTCCCTCTTGAAAGCAACAATCTCATCCTTTGTGAACGTGGGGATTTTCTCATCTTGTGTAGTCCAATTATTGTATGGATCAATATTATCCAATTCAATAGGATTGTATGATGTGTCCACCTTTCTTGTGTGAAGCCGAAGATTATATTGCACAAAAACTAGGTCATTGAGGTGTTTTTGAGTTAACTTGTTGCACTTGTTTCTATGAATGGCCTCAAACAATCTCCGATTCACGGTCACATTTGGAAGCGCTATAAGGTTGAGATAAAATCCGAGGGCTACCTCTTGAATATGTGGGGTATTTCTCCTGCCATTTTCCCACGAAGAACTTACAAACACGATAGTCAAAAGTTTATAAGTAATTAATAATTTTAAATTTGGAACTTGTAATTTGTAAGTAAAGACACTATTTTTTGTTACTTGGTGGTTGAGTGGATCTCTCTTAGAAAGCTTATATTGAAATAAAGAGCTTCCCCTAGCATGCTTGTAATTCTACAACTCTAAAATAATGAGGTCCCTCACCTCAACCTCTGGTGTCATCCTCTCAATGCATGTTGAGAGGCCCTCCATAACCTCCCCGTTAACATTTGTGAAGCCATTGGAGAAGAAAAACTTGGGGTTGAGGTAGTACCCCACTGCATGAATGGGTTGGTGGAGTTGATTGTTCCACCTTCGATCAATTAGCTCCCAAAAGGGACCAAATTTGGCTATATCCCCCTATAATAGTTTTGGATGGCCTCTTTGGCCCTATCCATGGCCTCATAAATGTATCCCATTGGGTTTTTCTCCCCATCAACTAAGCACAAAACCCTCACCAATGGCTCTGACACCTATAAACAAATTAAACTTTAAAGTTACAAACTTACAAATAAAGTAAATAACTATTATTTAAAAAATGAAAACAAAGGAATTGACTTGAAATTTAAATTGAAGTCGAAGTTATCTTGATGATCTCTGTAACTCTTTTCACAAAGACATTATCAAAAATTGTCTTTGTGGTCCTCTCTCCATCAAATTTCTTTGAATAGTGTGAGTTTCCATGCTTAACTCACAAATATTTGCTTCAACGATGTCAACAAACTAGAACTACTTTGTAATGTTAGGAAGTTAGTTGCAAACCTCACGACACCCGCTGACACAAGCTCTTTCCCCTTGGTGTGTTTTCTCATCAAGCATAGAACCTAAGGGTGATTATATATGTACTTGGTTATATTTCTTGCATCTTCTACAACAAGGCTCAACAATCAATTGTTCGTATGTCCTCTAAAATATGGTCGACAATGGGCTGCATAAGAGGTCCAAAAGAATGATGGATGTCTGTCTTGTAGTAGTCTCCCAATTACCACATATGTTGTTGCATTGTTAGTGAACTTGCACAACATTCTGGATACACACCTCAAAGGCAAGTTCTTCTAACATAAGACTCAATTTTTTTGCATTCCTTACTATGCTAAAGGCATCAATTGACTTAAAAACAACCATCTCACCATTTGAAGCCTCTAAACAATTAATGAGGGTGCGGTTCCTTCCATCTATCCACCCATTTGAATAATAGTGCATCAGTATTTTTCCACTGCTTCCTTTGATTTTTTAGGATTGACGTTGCATCTCGCAATCGCACCCTCGAAGAAATTTCCTACTTAAGTCTTTGTGAGAGAGTGCCTTGTAACCTTTCTTTACGCTTTGTTAATGCCGTCACCAAATACTTCCATTAGGAGCTCTTTGCCACATTGAAGGGAAGGTTGTAGTACCAAAAATTTGCACATGCCTTATTTGCTTCCTTGTGCACATCCTTGTTCCAACTTGTATTTTGTAGCGAAGGTTGTGCCCCAAGTATGTTTTTAGGTACAAAAAAACTATGTATCCCTTGCTAGATCTCGATGAACTAACTATGCCTCGTATTTGCGGACCGCAACTAGGGCCCATCATTTGCCGCATGGACTTTCGATTCCTTTGCCATTTCAATTCTAATGGTTGTTATTACCCTCTTTAGTTTCTTCTCATCCAACGTGCGCTAAATTTGTCTTCATCTCTCATCATGCCTCTTCCGTAATAAAGTGGGACATATTTGTGACATTGCTAAAAAAATAGATGCAAGATGATAGTTGAAGTGATTTATGCCTTCGGAAATCTTCCTCCTACAAGAATAACAAATTACAGTTCCTAAAACCTCTCCATGTACAACATACTTCCAAGAAGTGGTATGGGTATTAATAGGAATAGTTCTTGCTAGTGATTCTCGCTTGATGCCAAACTTGATGTTGAGCGGATGCCATTGTATGCTAAGTTCTAATTTGTAGCACCATGCATGTTTAATATTTTTTAAAAGAACTATGAATTTAATTAGAAAATAACATTATAAAACTGTTAAAAAAATTAAAAAACAACATTAAAACCCTATGTAATTGTATTCGTAAACCCTACAAACAAGAATAAATTCTCAATTTAAAAAAAATAGCATTTAAAGTTTTGAACTATACATTATGACAATTTTTCTCATTAACAATTATAAACAAGCATAAATAACAATTAAAATCAATCAGAATTGAATGCAATACACACATTCTTGCAAATCATATTTGGATATAATATATAAAGAATATAGAAATGATTTACATGCTTGAAAAGAAGGAAAAAGAAAGAACTTTCAAAGGAAATTCTTCAAATTTGCTTATTGAATTCACTATAAAATCTCTTCAACTTATGCAAAGGATACTCAATAGCTATGTGATTACAAGTGAGGGAGTGCGAAGCTTATGTAAGACAAAAACAATGCTTTTGAGTGTTTTTCCGTGTTGTTGCTATATTTTACATCTAGCAAATCTGGCAGGGAAACTCATCAGTTTTTAGCGAGTTTTCGGAAAATTTTCATGTAAAACTCATCTGGTTTTGGCAGCAAGTTTATTGGGCGAGTACTTGCCCAAACTAAAAAATGACACGTACTCATCGGTTATGTTGAATTATGCAAAAACCATACTAATGTGAAACCTGTAAGACTCTGCAAGGGAATCTCTTAAGCAAAATTCTATTGTTGTGTGCATATGTTTGTAGACATTTGGCAAAGTGGTCAAGTGCAAGTGCGCATGAAGATGTGCGTGACAAATTGGAGCAAAGTAACTATCATTACAAGGAGTGAGCCCATGAGAGGCACAAAGTCAAGGAATTTGAGGTTGGAGACTAAGTGTTGGTGCATTTGCACAAGGAAAGATTTCCAAGAGGAACATATAATAAGCTTAAGTTGAATAAGATTGGACCATGCAAAGTTTTGCGAGAAGATGGGACCCAATGCATATAAGATCAAGTTACCCGAGGAGTTGGATATCTCACCGGTATTCAATATTGCTGATTGGTATGAGTACCATGAAGGGTAAAACAATGCACAAGAAGAATATGAGTGTGCGGAAGAATAAGATAATTGTGCGCAAGAAATGTAAGAAGCATTTGATTGGAGGAAACGGATACCGAAAGAGTAGAAGAAATTGAGGCCATATTAGACTCAAGGGTAGTAAAGATGTGTGGGAAGGAATATCTAGAATATTTATTGAAGTGGAAGAATTGTGCAACAAAGGATGTGACATGGATGAGTTCAGAGGAGCTTGGTCAGATGGGCCATACTCTTGAGGACTTTGACTCATGAGACAAAGCTCACTTTTGTTTAACTTGGGTGTTTGATGTAGGAGCATTCGGGAAAAGCAAGTATTTGCATAACTCTTGGAGTTTTGGCTAAGTATTGGTGCATGCAAAGATTAGGAAAGAGGAAGACAAGATAAAAGATGTGTGGTAGAACGGAGGAGCGAGTGTGCGAAGTCCACGAACGTTTTGCGCAATGGTAAGCTAGTGCATGCATAAAGACGTGGAATGATTGCAAGGTGATGTGTGTGAAATAGTGCGAAGGTTTTTGACGAATGTATATGTGCTTGAGAAATTTGGAGGAGGCGCGAAGGTGGCGTGCGGTGATTGTGCTAAAGAAATAAGGGGTGTGCGGATCTTTAGAGGCGGTGTTACGCGGGGACGCGCACCCACCATTCCCAAGCCGTCCCGGTTGCTTGGGACGGGGACGGGGACGAAATGTCCCCCATGCACCCCCAAATGCAAAAATGAAGGGGATGTCCCCTAACTTTAGGGAACGCACAGGATGTCCTGGTGATTCGAGACTTTGGGGACATCCCCAAGTCCCCAAAGTATTCGAAGTCCCCGAAGTCCCAAAAATAAAAATATATAAAAACATAAAGGATTATGACTTTGAAAAGAGGAAAATGAAAACTAATCCTTTTCCCATGCAAACTTACCTTCCCAAGAAATGGATTTTTGTTGTCTTATGTAGGTTCCAAAAGAAGATATTCTAACGAGAGGTCGCTGTTATTTTACATTTTAAAGCCTTTCTTATACATAGCAATAGGATCAATAAATTCATATGCATATTTTAAAGGATTTCTTTAGTTTCAAAATTTTGTTGTGCAAGTCTTTCTGCTTCTTTTTGTATGATATTGAAGGCTTTACCGGTATATTAGGATGTTCTAGAGGCCAACTTTGTATATAAACTTTTAGTATTTTTCAGTAACCTTAACCGGTTTTGTCTATGGATGGCTATTCATGTAGTTTGCATGGTCTATACTGTTCCAAAAAGCTATTTTTATAATTCGAGGATATAATCATGTAAGTGACATGATAAAGAGATGTTGGCATGTTACAGGGCCTTTGGTAACATTATTAGCTATGGTGCGAAATTTATAACCTTTCATGTTTTTTTCCAAGGTTAGGGGATCCATTATATATTTTTAATATTTATATATTATTTTAATAGACGCCCCCACTGTCCCTCGCCGTTCCCAAAATGGGAATTTTTGCCGTCCGGAGACCCCTGTCCCTACCTCTTGACGTCCCCCATCCGGAGTCTTAGTTAACTATGGTTTAGGGTCAACACGCGAAATTAAGTCTTTGAAGGATCACGCGAAATTAAGTCTTTGAAGGATTGCGCAATGAGCTAATGCACTAAGGAGGACATGCTAGAAAAGACAAGGGGGATAACGGCCAGGCTATGTGTTAGACAAGGAAGCGGGCATCCGACTAATTAGTTGACAAGGATCTTCTAGACGAACGTTCTCAACTACCAAGATGACAAATGTGCAGGTATGTAAGAATCTAGGAATAGGGTAGGTCGACACCATTAATGACCCAAATTCAAATTCGAATTTGAGCGGGCAAAGGAGAAGTCTCTAGAAGGGAATTTCAAATGAGAAAAAACAAGAACAAGAGAGTATACAAGTAGGACTAACATCTTGTTTCAAGGGTTGTTGGAAGAGAATGAGAAAATCGCTAAGAAGTGAGCCGAAGCTAGAGGAGATAGAGTATGCCCGTAAAAGGCCCCGAGTGCATACATTGCCATTGTTTTAGCTTAGAGTTCTGTTATAATCTCTGTAACAGCCCCATAAGAGGGTATGAAATTGTAGATGTTGATAAGGCCTTGAGTTTAATTGAGAAATTTGAGTATTTGTATTATCTTTGTGTAAATTTGCAAATGGTGCTAGGTTGTTTCAGCCATGTGCGCCATCATATGGCTAGGACTGGTATGACAATGAGGAAACTCTTGAGATTCTAAAAGGTGCATTATTGCACGGGTATCCACTACAAAGCAAGGTTGGCATGCATGATTTGATTCAAAAGCAACGAGTAGCTCGAGAATCCAAGGAAAAACCTGCAATAGAATTTTGCAAGTCTAAGAAAACTATTGATCTGTGTGAGATTGCACATAGTTGGCGAATCTTGGATTAATATGATTATTCTAGATCTACATGTATACTAGAACGGTCGATGGTGTAGTAAAATTACTAAATAGGTGTGACAACTTTGGATGTACACTTGCTTAAGTTGGCTTGTAATTTGTGCTAGAGCAATGTGTCTAGGACTTGCGTGACATGCTCAACATGATTTTCCCAAAACTTGCTAAAGATGAGAAAGTCATCCAAGTAGACAATGATGGAGTTGGTGAAAGACATAACTCACCACTCATGCCATCCCTTCTTAGTTTTGAATTTTGTCTTCCAAATACCTTCAAATTTTCAAGATGGATAAAAACTGGATTATAACTAAATTTCCGGTTGGTCTTGTTGAAGTATTTTACTCCCGAGTTGGTCCATAAGGTCATCAATACGTAATTGTGGATATTTATTCTTCACCGTTATCTTGTTGAGTGTGCGATAGTCCATGTACAAGCATTAGGAGTGCAAGGAGTATTTAACCGCCACTAGGAGACGAGCTTGGTCATATCTTTACTTGATTGATGACCTCTTGAATTTGGCACTAAATCTCCTCGTTTGCATGCAGATGGGATTTGTGGTACAATGAATTGTTCGGAAGGAAGTGCGTTGGGATCTTGTTGGGTTAATCAAAGACTGCTTCATAATGCTATAGTAGAGTTTTTAGTTGTTGCTTCTGTTGTCTTGGGCGTGGAACTTGGCACACTGCCAGTGCATGCTTGCTATGACACTCTATTGTCTAGAAAATTCATGAGAAACACAAAATTTTGCACGTGGGGGATGAGCTTGCATCATTTCTCGACAAATACCAAAGTGAGTTGTGTCTTGAAAGGACCTTGGGTGTTGTAGATGCAGTTGTTGACTTTGAAAAATCAATGTTGTGGCTTAGCTTAGTAGCTTGCTAAGTAGAATGTGACATAACTCCAATGGCACTACATTACAAGTGATCAGTATCACACATGGGCTTCATTATGTGATTTGCATTGGCACCAAACATGAATATCCTTACCCTGTTGGATCTAGCCTATTGAAATAGACGAGGATATGCTTTAGGAGTGAAACCTAGGTAGGTGGTTACTTCTTGTGTAATATTATTTTTGGCCTCCTTTGGCATTGATGACATGAAGGAGCTAACCTGTAATGCCCTTTTTGGGGGACCTCGGAAATAGCTAGGGCTGAAAGTGAGATGACTGAAATTAATTTTTAGATGGCTGTAATCAGATTTCAGAGGGCTGGATATGACTGAAAATGCACACTAAAACCTGCAATTTTTCCCTTCCTAGGGCAGCGACTTGTTTTGGGAACTCCCACTCACTTTTGAATGCCCTAAATTTGCTGAAAATATGCCCAATCAAGCTGAAAATATGTCCAATCAAGCTCAAAATTTATGATTAATTACCAACAATCAAAATATGGATGAAAACTTATTTTTAGTGCCCTAGAATTGAAGATATGAATTTCTATAAACCCTTGTCTATAGAGTTACTTTAAAAATTCATAACTTTACCTAGGAAGCTCCAAAATTCATGAAACTTGGGATCTTGGGGTTTAAAAATATGAAGAATGCAAATATCAACTCCCCTTACCCAGACATCCACTCAAACATGCCAAATCTGACCTACAAGCAATTCACCCCTCTTGGAAATAATGAATTAGTGGCTCAAACATGCAAGGAAATGATTGCTTTCACCTTTAATAATTAGTATAAGTCCATCCATGCAAGAAATCATACCATACATCCATCAAAACATATCCAACATGCTCATGATACAAGTCGCCTAGGGCTAGATAGAAAGATATCAGCTCCAAATTCCTTGAGATATTCAATAATTTCAAATATCCTTGCTTGAGGGTTTTCGTCCCCAAGACAATTTCCACTATCAAGGGTTTTCGTCCTTGATGAGAGAGAGAAAAGGTACAACCTTTACCCAAAAGAAATAATAAGATTCAACATATATCAAATGGACACGCATCCTCCTTTTATAACATGGGGTGCTACATCACAACTTATGGCTGACCACATAATAAGTACCTTTTAATTATGTAATTTGTCTTTGAAGCCTACATGCTCAAAATATCTTATATTCTAATTAAATAAGTTCTTCTATTGGAGCGCTTGGCTTCCCAATAGGAATACATGATAATAATGAAAATATCTACTTAGAAAATGTCATCCAAGTCTTCCCCTTGCTTCCTTCCTTAAACCCATGGGGAGGAAAAATGGGTTAAGGTCTTCAATTCCACTAATCTCCAAAAAGGGACATGACAGTCCCCCTTCCCAAGATTGCTTGTCCCCAAGCAATTACAAGTACCCGGATCCCAAATAAATCTCAGCTACTCCTTCTTTGATGTACCTGCACATGAAGCAAACTCATTAAAGAAAAAATGTGTCCCCTTCTTCATCCACTCTTGCTTTGTGGATATGATGACCAATTCTTCTTCTTTGCTTTTCTAAGGCCTCATAAATACCATCCAAACATTGGTTGTTCCCAATTTCCCTCATGTTGTCCCAAACACCAATGTAATCTTGCTTTTTCCCTTCAAAAATCAGAATGTTAGTGGCTGGAAACCACCTTAAATCAGCCATGAACATGCCAATGTTTGTAGAAGCTTGGAATTCCTTCAACCATATGATTGGAAGCTCTTTCTCCAGGTCTTATAAGTAGGAGCGTAGCTGGAAAAGTTGTGAACAACAGATGAAAGGAAAGTACAACAGTTGTAAGCATGATATCTCTTCAAAAATTTCCACACTATCAATGAGATGGGGGCTGGAAACAACCCAACATTGATGGAATGTGTCCCAACAATGTCCAAGAACCTCCATTTACTAACTCCAATGATTGAGACTACTTGTATGACATCAAATACAAAAAGATCATATGACTTACCCACTTTCCATATCAAGCATCTCGCTGCCCGGTAATGGTGACTATCCTTCTACCATTGTTTTCAAGTGTGAGGCTTGGTTCGAAAAGTGATCCGTCTTGCACCTCCAAAGACCAACCGGATTCCCCATCTTCATGTACAAACAACTTGGATTATGTATGAGGAGATCTATGTGTTTTTTTCCTTCAACATGTTCTCCCAATGAGCTGATATATGAAAAAGGGAACCAAAACAACATTCCTTCTTCCTAACTACCATGTACCCTTCATTCTCTATGCCTTGAAGTCTGATTTTTTTGATTCTAATCCAGAATTTCAGTCTTCTATTATGGTAGTTGAGGTGAATTCCCCCAATGATTGCAACCATAGTTCAAAAAATCGTAAATCGGGATTAATCGGCAGGCCAAATTTTGAATCTAAAATCGGGAATCGACAAAAAATCGGCAACTTTATCGTTACTTTTAAAAACATTTAAATTCATGAAATATACTTAAATTAAATGTAAAAACAATGTTAATATATATTAGATAAAAGATTAATATTAATATACGGTATTAATATACTATTATACAAGATATTAATATTAATATACAGATTAATATTAATACTTAATATACAATTTTTTATTTTTCTTTGTAATAATTTAATATTACTGTATTTTTAGTTTTACTATTACTGTATTTAGTATTTACTATTAATACCTGCTAGGGCACGATGCCACGAACTGTTGGAAATGAGCACGAAATGGGCACGGAATTGCCACAAACTGTTGGAAAATGGGCACGAAATGGCCACAAACACGCCGCGAACTGAACTTGCGTGCCCTCCTGAGTCCTACCCACGTCGAATGCCCTCCTACCGACGTCGAATGAACACGGATTGAGTAAATGCAAGTCGCAGTAGCAAAAACGAGTTCGTGGAAAGAGAAAACAAGATTAAAAACAAATCGATTTGGTCTATTTTCGTATTTAACCCTAGGCCACGTTTTTCCCCACGATTTTCGCCGATTTTAGCCACGATTTTCAACGATTTTGCAGGGTATTTTATCGCGATTAATCGGCGATTTATCGGGATAACAAAAATCGCGATTTTTCAGAAGTTTAATCGTTTTGATGAAGGCAAACGATTTATCGCGATTTTGAAACTATGATTGCAACCAATGTATCTCAAGAATAATCTTATCATTATCTAGTTCAATCACAAAAATTCATCCCATACCTCATGATTTCCCAAGAGAATTGACAACTGTACTATTTTCCATGAGCAAGGTATGATGGTGCCACTCTCTACAAGCCTAGTGACCCCTTGGTTATGAAGAAGACCCTTCACCCGGAATGGATGATAAGTATGTGTGCCACACATTAGAGTAAGGGTGCTGCCCTTCCACCATATTCTCTCTAGCTCTTCCATATTCATGGAATGAAAAATCAGACTTATCATCATGCCCTTGATGCCTCAAACATAGATATTTTCCCAACACTGCACCTATATTCCACATGTGGAAACAATTTTGAAATTGAGCCCAAGAATCCATGCAACAAGAAGTACTTCTTACCTCATTATTCCGTGGAGTATGAGGTGCATAATGATGTCCAATCAGCGGTGACATAGGGGGATACAACATGCATGAACCCAACTGTCCACAACAAATCTGAAACGACATATTGGCAAGCAACAAAACTGAAATATTTTTATACCATGAGCTGCTGCCTTTAACCCTCTTTTGACTCAGAATTTCTGAGTTAGGAAAAACACTCAGAAAACAATCTAATGGTGCCCTTATCTCATGCATAATATCATCCTCATATGCCCTTAGTAAATCTAATTCGACTCCATTATGTGACTGTCCTATGTAACAATTAGAATCTAATAAATTATCATAGAATATCAAAGGACTTTTACCTTTCTTTGGATGATGGCAAAATTGGGATTGTTCTTTGTTGATATCCCCATTGATTGGCTCCTTGGTGACTGCTGTTTGGGACAGTCCAACAAGCTGAATATTATTAATTTCACTTCCCAATTTTTGTAAACCAAGCTCTTTCTCTTCCCACTTGGTACCCTTCATCTTCACAAAGTGGTTAGGGTATTCTTTATGATGTCCAAAACATTGTAAAGACATAAAATGTAGTAAATCCTTGCTAAGAAGATGATGAAATGGCTTACCATAGGTTGCTGTCATGAAATTTCCAGCGAGCTGAAGATTAACATGAGCATCAAAAGAGGCCCTCATTACATGGGCATGTCTCCCAACAAGGTCACCCGGAATGCTAGCTTCATTAACCCCATGCAAACCTAATTTTCCTTCATTCTTAGCACCACGAGGATTGCCCTTTGCCATGATTTGCTATGGAGCATCAAACTTTCCCCAAGGTCATCTTTTCCAACAAATTGCCCATGAGTGTAAATCTGAAATGGCATGATAGAAAGCAACAAATCTGAATCATCCCCATACCTTTGGTGGTCTTCATGAGAAATTGTTGTAGTCTTCTCCTTATCCTTTGGCAATTGAGCTTCTTCAACACCTTGCAAATCTGATTTTTCTTCAAACCCTTGTGTCTTCGTGGTGTTGCGAAGAATCCGTCAAGAGTTCCACTTGGGCAAGAGTGTTGGGGTTTTTTTGGACTCCCAAGGGCTGCTCCATCTTGGTAACCAACCGCTGCGATATATCTTCTTCCTTCTTCTCCTTAGAAGGATGGCCATCCTCTCCATCATGTAGCTGATCCGCCACATGCTCTTTTACTTGTTTCTTCATGAGGGAAGGGTTTTTCCTTCTAGGGTTGAGTGGCTCCTTGGTGTGGTTTGGTTCTTAGGCCTTGTGCCAATGCCCACTCTCTTGTTCTCTAATTCCACGAATTCCTCAAAGGAAAGGGCATCACACATCCTTTTCGAAGGGCTTGGTACTCTTCTGTCAATTTGTCAACCCTTGAAACCCTTTTGGAAGGGCTTGGTACTCTTCTGTCAATTTGTCAACCCTTGAAACCCTTTTCTCCTTGAGCGAACCACCACCCTGCATATTTTGGATGGCTAGGGTAAGCCTATCCAGTGCATCTGCTATCCTTGTGTTCTCACGATCCTTTCTAACTTGTTCTCCATGCTTCACAGGCTAGGAGGATGATGCTCTGATACCATTGTAATGTCCCTTTTTGGTGGACTTCCGGAAATAGCTAGGGTTAGAAGTGAGATGATTGAAATTAACTTTTAGATGGCTGTAATCAGATTTTAGAGGGCTGGATATGACTGAAAATGCACACCAAAACCTGCAATTTTTCCCTTCCTAGGATGCCGACTTGTTTTGGGAACTCCCACTCACTTTTGAATGCCCTAAACTTGCTGAAAATATGCCCAATCAAGCTCAAAATTCTGATTAATTAACAATCAAAATATGGATGAAAACTGATTTTTAGTTCCCTAGAATTGAAGATATGAATTTCTATAAACCCTTGTCTGTAGAGTTACTCTAAAAATTCGTAACTTTACCTAGGAAACTCCAAAATTCATGAAACTTGGGATATTGGGGTTTAAAAATATGAAGAATGCAAATATCAACTCCATCCACGCAAACATCCCAAATCTGACCTACAAACAATTTGCCCTTCTTGGAAAAATGAATTAATGGCTCAAACATGCAAGGAAATAATTGCTTTCACTTGTAATAATTAGTATAAGCCCATCCATGCAAGATATCATACCATACATCCATTGAAACATATCCATCATGCTCATGATACAAGTCGCCTAGTGCTATATAGAAAGAAATCAGCTCCAAATTCCTTTCAGATATTCTATAATTCCAAATATCCTTGCTCGAGGGTTTTCGTCCCCAAGATAAGTTCCACTATCAAGGGTTTTCGTCCTTGATGAGAGAGAGGAAAGGTACAACCTTTACCCAAAAGAAATAATAAGATTCAACATATCCATCAAATGGCCAAACATCCTCCTTTTATAACATAAGGGGTGCTACATCACAACTTATGGCCGACCTCATAATAACTACTTTTAATTATCTAATTTGTATTTGGAGCCTACATCCTCAAAATACTTTATAATCTAATTAAATAAGTTCTTCTATTGGAGCGCTTGGCTTCCCAATAGGAATACATGATAATAATGAAAATATCTACTTAAAAATGTCACCCACATCTTCCCCTTACTTCCTTCCTTAAACCCATGGGGAGGAAAAATGGGTTAAGGTCTTCAATTTTGCTTTTGAAAAGGGACATGACATAACCTTTGACCCAACAATTGGTGTGGAGGAGGCATTCTTGTTCCTTAAAGGTGTTGGTGGTAGAAGTTCGGCGCTCGGAAAAGTAGCATCTGAAATAGTATCTTCCACTTGCATTGGATTTGATGTAGTCAGTCAATGATTGCTGCGCATGGCATTCATAATCTTTGTGGGTGTTGGTTCTATGGTATTGGCACCATTTCAATCCTTTCTTCCTCGCCTTTGTCTAGTGTTGTTGGTGTTGGGGCCTTTGGTCTTCTCGGCACAAAGCATTCTACTTTGACACTAGAATCTTTGGTGCATCAGCAATGGGTTTGCTTCATCTAGGCATGCAAAGGAGATTTGGCCTCAATCTTGGTAGTGTTGCGATAGGCTGCGGGACATGCTGCTTTCCCCAATGTATCTGATTTCAGGTTTTCTATCTTGGCAGGGATATAGAGAAAGTCCTTTGATGTAATTCAACACCGTGTTGTTCCTTGTCATTGTCTTGTAGGCTGATAAGATAATCAAGGAACTCATTCGTGTTCCTTTGGTGTAATTGATGAAACTTAATGTACTCATTTTATAGTGCTTTAGAGGACAATATTCTCCCTATACAAGATTGAAAAATTTACTTCATGTGTCAACATGTTCAAAGTCTTGCTCGCATTGGGCCTTCGTAAGCTTGCCACCATTATGAAACTGATGTGAACATCTTAAACATGGAGAAGGTGATCTTCTTGGCATTAGTGAAGTGGCAGATGCATAAGCCTCCAATTGTTAAATCCATCATCCAATGCCACAACATCTATTTTTCTTTAAAACACTAGAATGTTCATATTGACTTGGACCATGAAACGACCTTTAAAATTGGCATGTGAGATGGAAGAAGGTGACATGGTCAAGGAGCCCGACTACATCATGAGCTTGTAGAACTGCCCAAAGAGAGCAAAGCGGTCTGTTTGTGCCTTGAGAGCATCTTTGATAAGCTTTTGGGTGCTTGGGGAGGCACTAATAGGTTTCTTTGGGAAATCAACCAACTTATTGTTGTGGCAGTGTACCTAAGTCACCACATATGACGAATTTTTTCCTAGAAAATCGAAATTCGTCGAATTAGTTTTAGGCACCCAAAAATTCACTGACATTCGCAAATTTAATCATTTGAATGAAGTTGCGACTTTCGAGGGCGAACAATATCAAAATTTTTGTTTAAAATTCGTTTAGATTCAAAAAATACGTTTTAGGGTTTCTCCTCTAAAACTATAAAACGACTAGTCGAATTCGGTCTAACACATTCGTTTTAGGGTTTTGCAGTGGATTTTGTAGTCTGTGGAGTTTGCAGGTTGTTGTTTTAGGGATTTTTAGTGATTTAAGTGGCTAGCTCAAGCTTTAACCATATTTGGGAATGTTGGTGCCAACCATATCAGCACTTGCCCTTCACTTAGTGTATCAAGCAACAGTGGTCCCCAACATAACTTTCCGCTTCAGCGACTTGAGCCACTGTGCCCATCACTTAATGTTGATTCAGCTTCACTTGACGGCCCTGCACTCACAGTCCATGGGAAGGAATGGGAATAAAAGTTAAAACTATAGTTTGTTTTTAGGTTTAATAAAATTTTAAGTTTAACGTTTAGGTGTTTTATAGACTAGAGTTTGTTTTTAACTTTTTAGGTTAATAAAATTTACTTTTAACTTTTAGCTTAATAAATCGTAAATGATAGTAAACTAATTTATGAAAGATTTTTTTATTAGTTTATTGTCACACACATATTAGTTATAATAAACATATGAAAATAATTTATTTTATTTTATTTTTAACATATGATAAGAGACTAATTTGTCTAGTATTTTGGCATTAATTGGTTTATTGGTAATTTATTTTATTTTATTTTTAACATGTGATGTAACTCGATAGGTAATAATAAACTATAAGTGTATTTCTATTTGCCGAACTTAATCATGAATTTTATCCCTATTTTTTTAGCAACGAATTTTATACTACATGAATTCGAATGCGGTGACTAAGCAGTGTACATCTGTGTAGTCTGATATAGAACTAGGTCGCAATCCTTCTTGGAGCTGTTGTGCACGAGTGTTCACCAACATATGAATATTGACCCTATTGATAGAATGTTGTGAATTCTGATATGATATCAATGGGATGGTGGTGTGGAGGACAACCCAGTAACCTAGATAGAAAATTACTGATTTGTAAATGAACGTGCATCAGAATAACATATAAACCATTACATGTTCTTAAGAACAATAAGATGGCGGATATTGCTCTTTTTCTGAAAACTGAACATGTATAGTACATACGAGTACAAAATTCAGAAGGCTTAGAATGATAATTGTCATGATCACAAAACAAGAGTAATGCTTCCTATATGATTTGCCTAATTGGAATGATCTCTGCATGTGCACCCGCATATTGACCCTAGGGGTGAAATGGATGTATATATACAAATAGAAGAACAATGGCTACAAAGAAGAGCAGTTACAAAATGGTTTAGATTTTGTAATGGTTGATACTTGATAATTTGCCTCCCAACCTATTTGTTGGTTCTTCTTCCAAGTGTGTGTTGCATGAGCTGGTTTGATGATGTGGTTCATACCAGGGGAGTGCTGATTGGGGCAGTGCCATTTATTGTGAAGGTTGCTACCAAGCCTGACCTGTGTGGAAGTCCTCTGTTTTGTGCACCAACTCTGAGAGCTCCAATCTAGTAGAGGACTGACTGAGGAGTTGAATGATGGAGCACATATCTGCTAAGATGATGGCTCTGGAGTTTGGTGCCATGTGGTTTGGTGCTGGTGCCATAGTGTCTAGTTCAATGTGCATGGGTTGTTGGCAGAATATTGTCATTGATGTCAAAGTGTGAGTGGTGTTGTTAGTGATGTTCGAGGTATCATTGATGTCAAATGAAGTAAGAAGCATGAAAGCTGATTGGTAGTGTCTTTTATTGTTGTCATGTCATGATTGAGTTACTTGGTGGCATGGTGTCTTGAGTAGTGTGATGGCTTGTAGGTGTGTTGCAAAGGTGTTGTAGTGTTGTGGTGATGTTGCTTAGGTGTCATGAAGCTTGTTGAAGGTTCTTGTAGGTGGTAAAGTGATGAGGAGGTCAGCATCGGTGAAGCTAGCTTGTTCAAGTAGCCTAGTTAGGAGGCCTAGTCAGTTGTATGAGGTGTGTCATGATGGAGTACAT
Source organism: Taxus wallichiana var. yunnanensis (assembly GCA_018340775.1). NCBI lineage: Eukaryota > Viridiplantae > Streptophyta > Pinopsida > Cupressales > Taxaceae > Taxus > Taxus wallichiana. The sequence goes on along the minus strand of CM031233.1, from coordinate 331,918,920 downwards.
GTATGTAGCAGCTGGATGAAGCGAGAACATGGGGAACATGTGGATGATGTGTTGAGACGCTCACAAGTGTCTTAGAGTGCTGGTTCAGGGTTTAGTCATGTTTTCTAGGTCTACACTAGACTTATTCTCAAGCCATAGGTGACCTAATGAGATAGGTTGGATAGAATTCAGCATGGTGATGCAAATGTGAACATTGGAGAAGGTGAAGTAGTTTGTTCTTGAGGTGTGGTCCAAATTTCAAGTCTTGGTTTGCAAGTTTGAACAAGATATTGAGTGTTTGCCCTTACCAAGTTCTCAAAAGTGAGAAACAGAGCTCGAATTGGACTTTCTTGTGCTCGTTGGCACGCATAAACTTTGCATGGTGGTCTAAACTCTTCATGGTAGTTGGAGAAGGGTCCTGAGATGTCATTCCAAGCATTAGTTTGAGGTTTAAGGGGCAGATCTTTATGAACAATCGTTAAGAAGGTAAACAACTTCTAAACCCTTCTTAAAGCCTAGTTGTGAAGTGACGGAGAAGATCTTGTTCCTAGTGATCCAGAATGGTTTGTTTGACCAAGTTTAACAATTGGAGGTTATAAAGGACTCCTCCAGCTTTCTCCAGGTGGTATTTAGGTGTCTTGATTGTATGTGGACTCCACTCAAAAATGCAAGTTTCTGAAGTTCTGTTTTCTCCCAAGTTGTACACTTGACTAGTTGAATAAATTGGTGTTTATGAAAGTGTGGAAGTCATTCTACATGTCCATGGCAGTTTCAGATTATGGTTGAGCCCTTAGGAGGTTTATTATGGCCTATCTTGCAAGACTGGTTTTAGGGCAGTTTTGGGCAGTTTCAAGTGACCTGGTTGCAGAGGTGTTTTTGGGCTTCTACAGTCCAAGTGATGGTGTTGTGAGCATTTGGTGATGACCCTAAGGTCATGAGCTTTCTAGTGATATATCACACTTGCATATTTGAGGTGATTTGATGGTGGTTTGGCTTCAATCTTTGAAGACTAATTTTGTAGGTCTCAAACCTAGTGAGGTAAGTTGGTCCTATGATGGTGGCATTGCATAAGATGATGGTGCAAAGGTGTAGAAGCTTGTTGGAGGTTTCTTGAAGGCTTAGACAACATGTCTAAGTGGTCCTTGATGTTTGATGAAGGTGTTGTTAGCTCAAGAACATTCAGTTTTGGCGAGAGGGCTGTTTTAGTGTATTAGGCCTAGTTAGGTCCTAATGGAGAATTTGAAGGTTCTAGATTCTATTGTTGACCTAAATGGTCCTATGTATGGTGTTCTCATTATGTTTTTATGTTGTTATGATGTTATTTGACCCATGATGGCTGACCTAGGTGTGTTATAATCTTAAGTCATGTATATAAGCAAAGTGAAGAAGGTTTATGTGGTGGTTGACAGGGTATGAGAAAGTGCGAGCTAGAGGGTTGATTGAAGAGGTGAAGGAGGTCTGTGTGACCATCAAGAGAGGGAAGAGAATATGTTATGATGTTCTAGAGAGTGATCAAATGTTGGAGAGATAGGTCATTAGGCCTAATCAACTTAGTGGAGAAGTGCTTGAGCGAGTTAGCAAGAAGGGCAGATTTGGAGAAGATAGAAGGAAAGAGAGCTTCATAGGTGTCATCATCAGTTGTTGGTGCAACATTTTAGAGGTGACAAACAAATTAGGTGGCTTTAGTTGGTGCTGAGTCGGGGTTGGTGCTCTACTAAATCTAGGGGTTGGTGCTCCTTGTGGGGTTGGTGCCTCACTAAACCTAGGGGTTGGTGCTCCTTGTTGGGTTGGTGCTCAACTAAATTTGATTCATTGCTCTAATAAAGCTTTGTTTCAAAGTGGGTTTTCTTTCCTTCAAGGGTTTCCCACTTATATCTAGTGTTCATGTGTTATTGTGTTCTTATGGTGCATGCTCATGTGTTTGGTTAATCATTGTTTAATCTATATGTTGATGAATGGTTAATGAATGGTTAAAGAGATAAGTGAAAATATTTTAATGTGGTCATGAACATTGGAGATTTAACTCCGGGAATGCCTCGGAACCATCCGGGTATGCCCGGGACCTTCATCAAAAGGATTTGGGTGTATCTTAACTGTCCGGGGGCAAATCTCAGGCCGAACCATACCTTTACCTGGTTCGGGTACATTTTGGATCAGTACCTGGGGGAAGGGGACTGAATCCAAGTACTCAGACTTAAATTTGTACTGTAACCTGCTTCATAAAAAGCCCAACCCCACCGAGTGAGGACTTTCATTAAAGAGATCTTTCCACCTAGCTTTCCACAAGAAACCACCAACAATCAACTGAATCGTATGCCATAGCACTTTGCAGTTTCCCTTGAACATCCACGTGTCTCCAAGAAGAACCCCCTCCTCCCTCCCGAATAAAAATCTAAATTCATCTTAAAACCATGCCTGAAAAGTCTTGGCTGAGAAACATGTCCTAAAGACATGGACGAATTTTTGCAGATTCAAAATCATTGTTACCAGAATCAGTTAAGATGTTTGTAATATTCCAAAAAAATTAGTAATAATTGCTATGTTGGAAAAAGATAATTTTTCCTCTTTTTTTTGTTGGTTTTGTCTCAGATTTTTCCCAGTAGGCTAGGGAACCTTGCCAATTGATTGCCTTTCATGATATTGGTAATATTGTTTAGGCCTACTGCACTGTGGCCAAAAGGTTGGTTAAATTTATGCTATACTTCCAGCACCATCTAAATTATGGAGATTCTGACTTAACTATGAAACTCCCTCAAACTTTTAATTATGTCATGTTTGGTGAAGAAACAATCCTTTGCACTGGAGAAACAATCCTATGCACTTACTGCATATTCCACGTGCTTTGAGGATTATTTTAACTAATATTAAAGCCAAAAAAATAACTCAATCTTTTGATTTTCATAAACCTTAATAATCTCATTTTGGCAAAGAATCGAAAGTGGGATAAAATTGATAAATATGAGAATTACTTGGTGAAGAATTGTACGAAAGTGTGTTATAAGCACTAGACCATTTGGCTGTAGGGTAAGAAACATTTCAACTTGATAAACATTCTTTTCATGCTGTAAGTTGAACAGTCACCTCTCAAGACAATTTTTTTGTGTGCCTGAGAATCCAGTCCGTAGTATCTGTGGGCCAGTGTGAAATGCATTAAATTTAGGAAAAAGAATTTTTGTGCTTGTAAGTTCTTACAATAACAGAAGGATGAGGGAATATTCCCTCAATTTATATCATCAATACTTAAAGGGGTTAAAACAGGACCCTTAACTAGTGAAATGTGTGTTTAGGTGCATCATCATGAAGCTAAAGTAATGTTTTTTAGATATGGTGGTACGACTCCAAAGTATTTGTAAGGCTATTCTTTGACCACCTGTTTTCTTTAGCATGCATCTTCACTTTCTTAATTGATTGAATTTTGTTATAGCAGAGTTCTAATATGATTGTAATTTATTATTTCGACAGCTGAAGGAGATGGCAGAAAGATTACCTGGAGGAACATCTCGGTACAATAAACCAGGCTTATTAGCTCCATATATTTCTAATGGTATAAATCACCCTAGCTCCAGTGATATCACTGTCTCGTCAGATGGCAACGGTTCTCAGCCCCATGGCTATCAATTTTCCAGTATCACATCTTTTTCAGATGTGGATTCCAATGGTACCATTAGCCCTGCAGTCGGAAATGGGTGTTCTAGTATAAACAATAAGCGTTCTATGTCATTGAACCAGGTCAGGTTGGTTGATGATATAAATAATTTATTTCAAGCTCAGAGTATTGATGAAGCAGCAAGGCCTGGGAAGAGAGCTCCAGGTGAAAATGAGCATGAACAAGAGACAGAATGGGTTGAGCAAGATGAGCTAGGTGTCTATATAACTCTCACTATGTTGCCAGGAGGAGGCAAAGATTTGAAACGTGTAAGATTCAGGTATGTGCTATGGCGAAGAATTTATTACTTTTCCCATTTATGATCTACATTGCATTCATGATTTATGTATAATTTCAAGTGACGATATTATTCTTGTTGAATTAATTTCAGCCGGAAAAGGTTCAGCGAGAAGCAAGCTGAACAGTGGTGGTCAGAGAATCGTGCGAGGGTTTATGAGCAATATAATGTCCGTATAGCTGACAAATCAAGGATGGGTCCTTCATCGACATCAGGAAGGCTAGAGTGTATTGACAAAGTTTAGGATGTCTGTAGAATTGGGTTTTGATTACTTACATTTGGCAGCTGGTTGTGTCTGCCTCGATTGGAAATTTTAAATTAGGGAATATTGGCAGTATGATCGACTGCCAATGTTGTTGTTCAGTTAGGGATGACCTCTGGTTGCCTCAGCTGATTTTTTACACGAGAAATTGTATGTATTAACAATTGTAGTAGCATTGGCCTGATGAAAATTTGATACTCATCAGCTACGAGCTCAAGGGATGTCCATAGTTGCTACTGGAATTTATCATACTATGATCTGTCAGTACATTTTCTTTTGCCATGAACTTACATGCTTTGTCAGACATTTGATAGAACAAAAGAAAACCATGACATCGAGAGAGCTGAGATGGTGGGACACTGCAGTGGATGTTGCATGCTGCACGAGATAAATCAGTGTATTATAGTGGGATCACCTCCACGGTCAGTATTTAGGTTTTAGTTGTTAACACGTAACAGTAATAACTTTTCATATACAAAAGGTTGTTGAGTTTTTCGTATACAGTAGACTGCAGTTGTGTCTGTTTGCTACCGTGTAATTTGATAAGCATCCACAGCAATGATGTTATAGGCATCTGGAATATATTTTTCCTTCTTGAAAGCAAGTGTTGTGCTGTGTTGCATGTGACATACAGAGGACATGTTGTTCATGTCTCTTCAAATTCGTAGGTGTGCTCTGTATCACTGCCAATATTTTCAGGGTTACTCCTTTCTGAGAAGAAAGGGTAAGTATACAGATTTTTCACAAAAGTTGTAAACTTTTTATTTTAGTGCTTGTCTTAATATAAATTACCATTTTAGGTCCTCGGGATTCTTAAAAGTTTTTTCAATTGGCATATTATTTTACATGCAAGCATACCATATTTTATCTGTTAATTGCTTGTGATAAGAAATATCTTATGCATGAGATCTTGCAATAGAGATTTTCTTGAGGTTGCTTGTTGAATTAACAGACATTTGAATTGTTGTGTTGAAAAGTTAGTTTGAGATCAGCATGGTTTTTACATGGATTGTAGAAGAAACTGCACAACATGCACACATTGTAGTTCGTGTGGTGGTGCGAAAGATGGAATGCATTCAGGCCACAAAATAATGTGATACTAACCCAACAATAGCGGTTTTAAGAAAACATGGAAGTTAAGAACATTTCATCGGGTTTTATTATTTTCTTATATAACAAATTGGAGTTTGACCATAGTTACGTGGGGACGCGTCCCCCTAAACCGACACAGGGACGCCCCAGACGTCCCTGGGACGTGGGGAAACGTTTCCCCCTTTTTTTGGTCGGGAACGCCTGGGGACGTTTGGAAGAGATGGGAAACGCACTTTGGGGACGGGAAATGTGGGGGACATCTAGGCATCCCCATGTGATCAGCGGCATTTCCCAGCTTAAAAACATAAAAACAGCACTTAAACCTTTTTTTTATTGTAAAACATTAATAATAAAAAAAAAGAATTACTAACCTAACCCTAACCCTAAAAGTACAATTTTATGTTAAAATTTACATTATGGGCTCATTTCATATTCACACCAAGCAAGAGCAAGAGCAAGAGCAAGAGGAAGAGCGAGAGTGAGAGCAAGAGCAAGAGCAAGAGCAAGAGCAAAGGGAGGGAGAGCAAAAGCAAAAACAAGAGCAAGCAGGGGGTATTTATATTTATAAATTTATTTACTTATAATATTCGTAAAAGTTTTTTTTTATTTTATAAAAATTTAGATTATAATTTATATTTGCATTTTTCAGTAAGGGGTGTTGTTTAGCATTTGCATCTACATTCACAATGTAATCATGCATGTAGTTTGTAGGATTTTAAAAAATGCATATTGCATAGGGTTTGGTCGTAAATGGTTACGTTTTTTAGGAGATGTTTTTAGCATTTGCATCTACATTCACAATGTAATCATGCATATAGTTTGTAGGATTTTAAAAATGGATAGTAAAATTTTAATGGTTGCGTTTTTTTAAATTTTTAAATTTTTTTAAAATTTTAAATTTTATAATATATTTACATTTTTAGGGGTTGTTTTGTAGCATTTGCATCTACATTGGGCGTATAGTTTGTAGGATTTTAAAAAATGCATCTTGCATAGGGTTTGGTTGTAAAATTTAAAAGGTTACTTTTTTTTTTTAATTACATTTTATTTCTAGTTTAAAATTTATATTTGCATTTTTAAGAGTTGTTTTTAACTTTTTTAACATTTGCATCTACATTCACAATATAATCACGCACCTTGCATATAGTTTGTAAGATTTAAAAAAACGCATATTGGTTACGTTTTTTATTTAAATTAATCAATCATATAGTTATGGTTGTTTTTAATTCATTAAAGCAATCATCACAATGAGTTCTTTCGAGCATGAGTATGAATCAAAGTATGAATCAAAGCATGAGAGGGTTGAATGAGAAGTTGAGATAGGTGGCCGTGGAAGAGTTGGTGATGCCACAATGGGGGAGAGTGGAGAAGGGACACAAAATGTAGGGGCAACGACAACTGGTAGTTTAGTTGGTAGTGCTACCAATTGCCCCTCTCTAATATTGTCCAAATTTGCTATTGGACTATTTGATAAGAAGAAGCCATAGCAACAATTTGCCCAAATTGTTGAGAACCCCACCAAGTATCGAGGGGGAGCAAAGTATGGAAGTGCAACATATGTGCACCGACTTGGTATGGCAAAGATCACTAGGACCAATGCACACTTGTTGCATCTTACAGAAGGGGGTTGGCACTTGTAAGGGCCTTTCACTAGAGCAGAGAGCTGAGATGGTGAGAATCTTTAATGGAAATACTACAGACAATGTGCCAGAAGTTCGTGGTTCTACTCTGACTGACAAACATAGTAATACTTTGGCTGGTTCTAGTTTTGGAGTGTCAAAAGTGGAAATCAAAGGTAAGAGAAAGGCCGTGGGGGCAGCCTCAAATTCAATTATTGACATATTTGATTTAAAGGCAAGGGAAGAGGTAGATGATGTTATTGGGAAATTTTTTTATGTTGTTGGGATTCCATTTAATCTTTGCTCATTGTCCTTATTACAAGGAGGCTATGGCTAAGGTTGCGAAAAGAAGGTACAAGTTATGTGCCTCCTGGAGACACAAAACTGAGGACGACAATCTTGGATAGAAACTATTCCAAGGTTAATCTGTTGATGGAGGAGATGAAGGTGACCAGGATGTTACATGGATGTAGCATTATCATGGATGGGTGGACGGACATTAGACACCGTCCTCTCATCAATATCATTGTCTCTTGCAAAAATGGACTGTACATCTTAAGAGCAATTGATTGTTCGGGAAGCGGAAAGATGCCTTTGAGTTTCAGACGATTTTGAAGGATGCCATTGAGGAGGTTGGACTTTCAAACGTTGTACAGGGTGTCACAGATGCAACTTATGTGTGCAGAGCGCAATGGGCATGCTAGTGGAGTGGGAATATGGGCATATTTATTGGACTCCATGTTGTGTGCATGCCATGAACAATGCATCGAAAGACATATGGAAGATTCGGTGGGTTAATCAAATAGTGACTAAGGCCGAGGATCTCGCAGAAGTTCATATGTAATCACCACACATCATTGACACTTTTCGAAGAAGGATTTTTGAAACTAGTTGACACTGCTTTGCATCCTATTTTATTTTGTTGGAGAGGATGTCCGAGTTGTAGGAGCTCTTGCAAATTATGATTATGACACGAGATTGGACTAGGTGGCGTGAGTCCAAGACAGATCAAGGAAAAGAGTGAAGGAAGTGGTGTTCATGGGAAACATTTTGGGTTGATATGAAATACATCGTATCAATCATAGCTCCATTTTTTTGTGTAATTAAATATGGGGATTCTAACAACCCCAATCTTGGTGAGATCTACGAGTGCATTGACAACATGCTTGGGCAAATGAAGGCAACTATTCGGTGAGGGACCCTCTTTGGAGTTTTATAATGAACATATACATCCCATTATTGAGCGGAGATGGGAGAAGTTGAACACTCCTCTTCATATCGTTGTGTATGCACTGAATCTCAAATGGTATGTGGAGAGGCCAGGCAGAGTTATCCCATTGGATGATGATGAGGTGAAGAAGGGCCTTATGAAGGCCCTTAAAAATGTTCGATCCACTGGGAGGCTTCACAGATTGATTTGAGTGGCTCGACTTCACTGAACTTGATGGGTACAAAACATCAACAAAGGCAGACATGGTAACAATAACACAAGAGAAGCCAGTGAGTTGGTGGCGATTGTATGGGCTTCCAGGATTGTTGCGACCACTTGCCATTCGCCTCATTTCCCAAGTTTCTAGTTTCTCTGCTCCGAGAGGAACCGGTCTACATATGGTTGGATACACTCTGTTAAGAGGAATAAGCTTACCTCTGCGAGAGCGAAGAAGTTTGTAGTCTGACACGGTTTTGCGTCTTATAGATCGCAAGACACTTGAGTACAAACAGACTCCCAACATTATGGTGGGATGTAGATCCGGAGGAGCCGAGGCAAAGTTGAAAAGGACAAATCTGTTCAACGGAGATTGATTGGGCTTACCTTTAAGGACGAGGATGCTAGTACCAATGAGGAGTTCATGGATATTGCTTTCGATGCCGATTCGATTTTTACACCGATACTTGTAGGTCTCCTCTTTTTTGTAATATTGACAATAGACAATTGTTGGTGTATTTGGCTATGAGATTAATGATATGAATATCAACTATTGTCACTTGATCAATCGTAATTTAGAATGGTTTTACTTTTATATTTTATAATGTATTTGAAATTTTAGTTTGTCTCAAATTCAAAATTCAAATATGTATTATGAATTTTCAATTTATGACATTAACATATTGATATTATAGTATTAAGGAGTGTATTTGATGTTTATGAGCTCAAGTTTCACCGTATTTAAATCTCAAATGGTTTTATTTCAACTTATTTATATAATTTAGTCGCTTATATCTTTATATTTTAAATATTTATATATTTTTTAATTAGCCGCCCCCGCCGTCTCCAAAATTTAGAATTTTTTTGCCTTCCTGGAAACTCTATCCCCCCGTCTCAGGGAACTATGAGTTTGACTAGCCCACCATCTATTTGCTTTTGCAAAATTTAATGGTCATTTTGTTACCAAAGTTCAAAATATGATCAAGATTAGAGACATGATTAATGCCTTAGCACTCAATTTTGATTCCTTGAATTTTACTTTGGATGCTTCACAATTTAATTCTTTAGTTGTAAGCTATGTCACTTCTACCATCTTTTCTATGCCAAATGGGAGCATTTATTGCATAGCTTTGCATTATTGAGGTAGTTTTGCTCAATAGTGAGAGTAATTGAGATGAGATTGAGCAACAAACAACTTTCGGCAACATTGAAGAGGAGTTCAAGCAAGGAAAATAATTTCTATGTTGATAAACCTTTCCGGGTTATTTTTAAGTGGAAACCTTGGAAGATCTAATTCTTTTGAATTCTGGTTGGCACGTACGTATTGATTTAACAGATAAAAATAGGAGAGTCATTTTCATACTATGAATTACAAATGTAAAGAAAAAAAGGGAAGTCTAATTTGGTATTAGAATACTCTTGAGGAATTTCATCTACCATGTGTCTTTTCATGTTCATTATCCACATTTGGTGTGCAAAATAAAAATAAAAATAAAAGCATGATCCTCCTTTCCATTTTGAATGTGACAACTAAATTCAACATCCTATTGCAGATTACAGACACGTATTTGCAACTTGGTTGCGATCTAGTGGTTGAGATTCCCAAATATATCTATATTGTGATGGAATTGACATACATTTTAATCTACATTTGACTGATACTAGCGGGGAGGTAGGGCGATCTCGTAAGAGGAGACATATTTTAATTGTTCTTCTTTGTGCTCTTGTTTGCACAATGTCTTCGTGCTCTATGGACAACTTTACGTGATCTAGTCAACATGAAGTTGTGCTTGGGTCATTTTAGATTCATGACAAGTTTATATGGTAGAAGTGTACATCATAAAGTGACCACACCATTAAAAATTACATCAACTTTTAAACAATTAAAAGAAATTCTATTATAACTTAGGTAGCAGAAATTGCAAGGCTAATTGAGGAATTAATAGTGTTACAAGGATGCCCCTCCCCCGCTCCCAAAAAGCGGGTGTACAGGATGTCCTAGAAAAAGGGACGTACGATGCCCCCGCTCATTTTCTTTTTTCTTGTTCAAAAATTTAAATACTAGTTCAAATATCTTCAATATAGCTATTTGAAAAACACCAATATGTATCTATCTCAAGACACTTATCTTAAATTTGTCACATAGTTTTGCTCATTAAAGAGTTCCACATTGATTAACGACTCTATCACCTTCTCTCCAAATTTCCTAATGTTTGGTAATGAATGACCTCAATCAAGTTGTGCCATTGCATTGGGATCAAATAAACTTGAAAATGAAATAAATTTGGGAAGGACCTAATGTGCTCTTGTAGTGTAAGATTGTTTTTGAAAGCCACTCATTTTTATCCGAAAAAAGTATGTATAAATTTAATTAAAATTCACTCACGAGGCTTCAATCACTTAACAAAGCCTATATGTATAATTTTATATGAAGAGAAAGGTTGTGTAGATGATAAAACGATAAAGCACATATCAAAATGTTTACCCATAACCCAGATTGTATTGCATTACACATGACATTATAAGGATCAAAAGTGATATATGAATACAAAAATATTGAAGCGAGAAATGTGGATAGTAGATTGTCACAGGCGCGCGCACACACACACACACACACATGTATGTTTGTATGTATGTATGTATGAATACAAAATTATTGAAGCAGAAATGTGGATAGTAGATTGTCACACACACACACACACACACACACACACACACACACACACATGTATGTATGTATGTATGTATATACATATATGTATGTATGTATGTATATACATATACATATACATATATACGTATAGTATATATACATATACATATACATATATACATATATGTATATGTATATATGTATGTATGTATATATGTATATGTATATATATACTATATGTATATGTGTGTGTGTGTATATATATATATATATATATATATATATATATATATATATATGTATGTATGTATGTATGTATGTATGTATGTATGTATGTATGTATGTATGTATATTTTAAGTTGACCCTTAGCCATGCCCTTGTTGTCCTCAAAAGCCGGGATTTTGTTTACATCCTAGAAATCCCATCACTTTATCTTGGAGTCTTAGGTAACTAGGGGGAATTAATAGGGTTTGAGTCAATAATTCATAAGAGTCCAAATATTGGTCTTTTCATATTAGCTAAACTAAAGACAATCTTCTCAATTATAGAGTAGTCAGTAAAGATTGTGACCGACAATGGATTTCTTATTTTATAGGATTGACAATTATAGAGATAAGTTGCTTGAAGCAAAACTATTTTGATAATCAACTTTGGTTTGGAACATTGTCACAAGTATGTGAAAAGACAACGTTCTACAACATTAATGGATTCATGAATTCAGGGCATGTCATTTAGGTATGTAATACTCCGAAAAGCTTCTAAACTTTAATAAACAAAATCTTTTGGTAAATGCTTATACAAGTTTATAAGTGCCTTCAATGGTGATATATCAAACTATAATAAATGAGAACGAGACACAACCTTGAGAATACTAGGACAAAATTATGTATCCCCGAGAAAATCAAATTGTGGATTTGGAAAGGAAACACCCTTGAATATGTAGAGCATTTATTTTGTTAGTGTGAGACTATTGAGTTAACATATAACAAATTAGGACCTAGTTATATTTTATATAAATGCACCCTGTAATAAATTGCCATTAACAAAATTTAAAAAAATGTTAGATAGAGCATAAAACACCATTCAACAATTAACATGCCCACCTTATGGTTCACGACTTTTTGAAAATAATTACTATTGAATTAAATACTTATATTAAAAACATTTGTGTGGTATTAATGCAAGACAAAAGATGTAGTTAAAACTACATTATGACACACAAGAATAGGAAGCAAAAAAGTTTCAAATTCAAGTAAAAGGATGGTATAGTGCTTGAGAAGAAGAATATGTTGGCCAAATAGGGGTTCTCGATTGATGACCTAAGAAGGGTAACTATTTTACCTATTATCTATTGAGGATAGCTTGGAGTTGGAGATCCAAGACAAAAATTACATTAAGTTGGTTAAATGCTTAAGGGACTTGATGATGGTGTCACTCTGAGACTATATGGTTGTCGTGAGCTTCAAGCTCCCCACATGACTTTATGCTCAACTAGAGAAGAGAGATCACACATGGACAATGTGAGGTATCAAGCACAAGGTATGTAATTTTTACTTTTATGGAGTATGGAGTTGATGAATTTTGAGTCGATGAACAAAATGGTGGCAACATTGGTGGTGCAGGGCTTTGACTCGCCTGTAGGTGGTTGGTTTCCCATTTAGGACCTAAAGTCTTTTTCTTTGTTTTTCTTTTAGGCTCTTGGATGGTGTTGTATTACCCGGTATGGTTTTGCATGAATTAGTAGTGAAGGATGGCCAATGACCCTTTTATTTTTTCTAGTTTAAAATAAGTACTATTGAATTAAATAATTCTATTAAAAACATATGCGTATTTATTGAATTAAATACTTATATTAAAAACATTGTTGTGGTATTAATGTAAGACAAAAGATGTAGTTAAAACTACATTATGACACACAAGAATAGGAAGCGAAAAAAAAGTTTCAAATTCAAGTAGGGCTTGAGAAGAAGAATATGTTGGTCAAATAGAGGTTTTGTAAGGACCCTTTTAGTTTTTTTTTTTCTAGTTTAAGTTGTGTTTATTTGCTGAAATCTAGAAAGGAAAAACTAAAAACAATACCTCTGGTTTTGTTGGAAATTTGAGGGTGCTCGGTATGATTTCTATGCCTTTCAATCCAATTGAAGTATGATCTCTTCAAATCGATGCTAAATCTAGCATACATTTTGGAGTGCAAAAACAAAGCTTAACTAGAATATGCTTGTGATCTAAAACCAATGCACAAAGAAAGCCTAAATGTGTCCCTTTTTGGATACAAGTGTTGCATCTTGAGTACATCCCTTTTTGGATCCAAGTGTTACATCTTGAATACATCCCGTTGTGGATCCAGGAGTTAAATCATGAGTACATCCCTTTGTGGGAGTAAGTAAAATTTGATGCCCTCTTTGTGGGACTGAGTATTTCCATAAATGTCTCCAAAGTCCAGATGAATATGATTGGAATTTGTAAATATAATGGAATGAGTAGTGTTGAAAATGCCTTTGAATGCCATCGAGATTTGTAATGAATGTATGAATCACAATCTCAAAAGAAAGGGATTGCACACATCATGTGTAAGATAGTCTATAAAAGTACTGCTTTTCGACATAAAAGGAAATAATATTAGAAGCATGCATGCTATAAAAAAATTGCCCCATATGCCCCCATGCTATGATCAATATAAGCACAAGAACAATATGTTCTTATGTGAGTGAAAAATAAACAATCTAACTTTAAGATTAACACTTGTGTGAGCAATATGTAAATGATATACCACCAAGACTAACATGCCCATGTGTGAGTGAAGTATAAACAATCTAATATACATAATAACACACCCTGTGTGAGCAAAGTATAAGCAATCTAACAATTTTCCCCTTATTAAAATAAAAATAAGAAATATAACGCATAACATGCCCATATGTGATCAAGATGTTAAAATATAACATCAAATCATCATAAGATAAATGAATGAGAAGTACAAGTATTAGCTTTTGTCTCGTTTGTTGTAATGCAAAAGCCACAACATGAAAAATTGAAACTTTTCAACATGACAACTAAGCCCATAATTGAAAATTATGTTTCTCGGTCACTATGCATCCTTCCTTTGGCCAAGACGCCCTTAGTCCTACCCTCATCCAGGCTTAAAGGAAAGTGTTAACAATATTATTAAGTGTGTTTTAGTGTGCAGGGAAGAGTGCTTAAGGTGGTTGATGAACTCATTCAGTTTTGATGAAAGACAACTTCCTTCGGAGGCCTTAAAAGGCCATTTTTACCATTCTGCAACTAATTAAACACCCTCCGTGAATGTTAAGTGAAAATCCAAAGCATTTAAGGGTGATGTTGAAGAACATTGAAAGTGTCTAAGGCAATTTAGGAAAGTTTAGGAAAGAAAATTTGATTCAGGAACAATTTGTTCAACATCGGGTAATTCAAGGTGTAGGGAATGAAAGCTCCTCGGTGAAACTTGACTTTTAGGACGATTCCAGGAGTTCTAGGAGTTAAGAAGTAAAAAAATAGGCATTAGAAAGCTATTGGAATCATCTATAAGGTGGAAACATCAACTTTTCTCGAAGGCTCAAAGATTTCTCGAGATTGTTTAGAACTTTGTAGTTGCCACTCTCGGTTCAGGATGGAATAGGTCCTAAATTTTTAATCGCATGCAAAACTAGGCATCGATAATGGTTCCATTGATCTTATCAGGTGTTTTGGAGTCAAAATCATATAAGGTTTGACCCCAAAACACTAACCTAAGCTCCCGAGGTGAAAAATTAGGTTCGGTGTCCCAATTTGGACATCCGAGGAAAACTCTGCTTTCCTAATCGGCAAAGTCGTACTTTGGATACCTAGGTGTCCCCTATGTCCCTAGGGGACACCAAAGTGTGACCTCCTCCTCCCCAAGTCGCACTTTGGATTCCCAGGTGTCCCCTCTATCCTTATGGTCCAAGGGGGACAAGGGGAACACCAAAGTGGGTCCTAACTCCTCTTAGGTCACACTTTGGACACTTAGGTGTGCCCTATTCCCCCTCTGTCCTCCAATGGACAAGGGGATACAAAAGTGCAATATACTCATCCATGAAGCTCCTAGACACCATTTTACCACCTCTAACTCCTCTGGTGTTATTTCCGAACACCCGCATCTCATCCACCTCACACCAGAAGATGCCACTTGTACCTTCTAGTGTAAGTCACACTTTAGTGTCCATGGTGTCCCCTTTGTCCCCATTGCACCATGTGCAACCTCACACCCACTCTACTTAAACCCCAATTAAGTAGAGCACTTGCAAGTGAGTTAAGAAACATAATAAAACTTCACTAACTCCCCATCTATCAAACAATTAGCCTTTTTTTTCTTGCAAAGTGTTGATGCAAAACCCTCCTGCACTCCGGTTTTGTCCAACACATGCTACTAATTTTTCCAGGACCTCCATAGCCAAAGAAAACAAAGATCGATCATATCTCCTCATCCAAGCACATGTTTACCTTGAAATTTTGCTCGTGATCTCCTCTCTAAAACGCCTTTGGGAAGATCACAAAGAAAATCGGTTGATGCTCTCAAATTTTACAAAGAAGCAAAAACTGAAAATATCAAACCCTAAAACTTTCTTTTTCATTTTTACGGAGATCCAATGGACGAAAAACCATGAAATTCAAAAGCAAAAGGTCCTTGTGCAAAATAGAAAATTTTGATAGTGGTTTCTTTACAACGGACACCCATGAGTGCACTTTCTATAATAGAATGTATTGATGGCGGTGGATATTTAAAAATAGTAAGTTTATAAAAATAGTAAACCCTCAACATTTGCAGTGTTTCAAATGAGCTAGAAACATTAGAGAGAAAAACAAGTGGAAACTTACTAAAATAACAAGCTTAGATAGGACCTCTTAAAAATCAAAAGTTTTGGATTTGAATTCAAAAAAATTGTGGTGACTCTTATTCTGCTTATTTGAGTACTTTTTGGCACTATGAAGTTCAAATAATTAGGTTCGAAACCCATTTCAACCCTAATCACTGAGCATCCTAGGTTGGGAGATAGTGATGTCACTCACATGGATCTTGAAGACTTGAAAAACAAGATGCTTGGCGGACCTCGAGCCAATTGAAGAGAAGATCTTCTCGAGTAAGTTATTCTCAAGAAGAGACCACCCATTTTCCATTCAAAGCAGCAAATTGGTCATGATTTGTGAGGAACACTATGAAGGTGATTTCGGGATAGTGTAGGTAGATGAAAATTCAATCCTTGTAGTCCTCACTCCAAAGGGCATCTCACAATGTCTCTAGATTCCCACCAGCAGTAACATGGTCCATCACTAAGGAATTTTCATCACAGGAGTGGGTGAAGACTGATTCATATTTGTAAGGCCTTGTGCTTTATTTGTGCCTCGGGAAAGGACAAAAACCTTCTCGTGTTCCCAAGAACTTATCCAAGAGTGAATTCCATGAAGGTTATTCAGATGCCATCATTTTACTGAGCAAGGTGATGGGTGAGGAAATGACAAAAAAATTCCAGTATTGGATAACTCATTTCATCCTTATTCTTTATTGAAGGGAAATAGGTACTAGACTAGGGATGATTATCAGTGATAACATTCATCAACAATTTCTTCATTTCCTTCCACCAAGAAGTTCACCATGACTTCCTACCTAGTATATGCTCTCACCTACATAAGACCCTTTAAGGTCTTGACTACTACTACTCTCAGTGTATTCCAAAAAATCACTTGCCTATGAGAAATACCTACAACTCACTCACAGAGAAAACAACCATCATTTTTCTAGGGTGAATGATGCATTCACCATGTTCATCATTAGACTTCTTGAGGGAAATCTAGAGCTGAGGATCTCTATCAAGTAGTTGCGTTGATTGAGAAATACAAGAGCTACTTCACCCAATTCTCAACCTTCACCTACATCAAAGTTTTGGGCTTCGATCTTGCTCCTCACAAGCTACCTAGTTACAATAGTGATAAAATTGTAATGTTTGAATTATATAGGCAACTAGCTCATGTTCATACTAGGTGTAAGAATTAAAAAAGAAGGGTGTATCTTTCCCCATCTCTTTGGGAATCTATTCATGTAAGAATGTTGCAGATGCATCAAATATTAAAGCTTCTTTTGCTTCCCTCAATCTCTATTCCTATGCATCTAGGCCTGATTTTGATATTAGGAGAAATCCTAAAACTTTCACCTTTCTGGATTGCACCACACACCTCAAATTGAGGACTACTGGGATAATTGTATTGATGACTTTGAAGTAAGAAATAGGGACCATATGCGGATGAGTTGATCAGATGAGGGGCCTCCACTTTGATTGGTTCATTGAGGGAATAAAGGATGATGGATCAAACTTGTTTGATCTTGAGTATCAAGTAGTGAAAACTTCACCTCTTCCTCCGATCTCATGGAATACAAGAGAATTAGGTGACATCAAGGAAAGGACTGCAACGATAATTCAGAGATCAAGAGAGTGGTTCAAGATAAAAAGAATTGCTTTCATTGAATTCGGTGGCATCCTAACTATATTGAGATAGGAATATCACTTTTCCTCTATGAAGACATCCGAGAAGACCGTGAGCTCCACTCACTCAGAAGAGCCTTGAAGAGAAGGATTGTGGAGGAAGAGCACATTGAATATTCTCACCCCAAGAGGCTCTACAAGAAATCCAAAGTCATTGAAAGCCCCGTTGAACCTCTTGAACAAGGTGAGATTGATCCTTCATAGTCCCTAGTTTTGCATTAGTTCCCAAGTGTGTCTTCTTCAGTAGTTGAGTCATCCCACCATGTGCAAGATGTGATTCCCCACCATGAACTTGAAAGTGTTCCCATGCATGATATTGAGCCCACACTAGTGGAGAATTTCCTCTGGATTCAAGAGCTGATCGGGAGTGAGTCAAGGACAGTGCAACAAACATCGACACTGATTTTAGAACTATCTCAAAGATAATAAAAGCTAAGTGGGGCTGTATCATTTTGTCATCACCATAGGGAGATTTGTTTGCCCTAGTATACAAGTTGTAGTTTTCCAACACCAACAACATTGTTGAATATGAAGCGTTATTGCTTGGATTGTAAGCTTAGAAGAAATGGGGATTAAGAAACTCATTGTGCACGGATATGCACATTAATTGTGAAACATGTAAGAGATATATTTCAAGTCAAGAACTCTTGTCTCCACCTCTACAGAAATAGAGTTTGGAATTTCCTTGAATCCTTTGATGCATTTGACATTAGAGTAGTTCTTAAGGATTAAAATTCCAGGGATGATTCTTTGGTAGTGTCTTATTCTTTTATGATTCCAAATCTATATTTTGAAGGAGAAACTTTTTAGTGGAAATAATGTTTTTCCCAAGTGTGCTAGACAATTCAATAAACTAGAAAATTTTTAGAGATGATAATCACATTATGTCCTTACAACATATAAGAGATTTCAAGCCTATGTATTTCAAAGGAAGTGACTCACTCCCATGGGAAGGGTTCAGGTGAATTTTCCAATTTTTGAGAAGCGAATTTTACGCCGCTTATTATTTGAGCGAGAGTGATTGCTTTGAGGTAAAAAATTCTCTGCAGACGTTGACACGCATAAGAAAGCTTTCTTTGTCACGCAACAAAAAGTTTGGAAACCCTAATTTTGTCCTATATATACCCTCTCACCGCTCACTTTTGTGTTTACACTTCCGGGTTCCCGAATTTTCATGTTTACATAAATTAAGCTCAAGTACAAATCAAGCTCAAGTATAATGACAACTACAAGTGCTGCCCAAGCTCAAGACCAGGATCAATCGGAAAATCCAATCAACCCACAAGCCCTATCTAAGGGAAAGATACTCTACAGGAACTTGTTGTGCCCCCACATTCATACAATTTTGCAGATGAACACAGAATACAAGGATTTGCTAGATGCATGTGATTTTGATGGGCTTGTTAAGATGCCCCAGTTTGAAATTGATCATGATATTATGAATTACCTTCTCTCCTCGTACAATAAAGAGGATGATCATTTTTATTATCTGTGGATGATGGTCATATGTTTCAATTCGGTGTCGATCCAGTTGATATCCATCGGTTGACATGCCTTCCATATAAAAATTCCCCCATTGTTACAATGAAAGCAACCCTCGTCGAAAATGATAAGAAGTACCTGGAATCTACTTTTGGTTTCCATGTTGATTGTACGTGTAATCTATTTTCAATTTTCATTTGATATTTTTAGTTTTTTATTTTGATACAATTCAAATCGATATTAATTCTAATGAATTTTTGGCATTTACAACTCATGTCAATAAATCAAGACATGGTGTGGATACGTAAGGAATTACACACCACTTTCTTGTTGTTATGATTTCTTTCTTTCAAGCTAGAATTGTTTTTTGCAAGGTTAGCAAATGGATATACCAAATTGGGCTATTACATACATTCTTGCAACTATCGGAAAGCTAAAATTTGATTGGTGCACCTTTTTATCAATAAAATAAAAATGACATTACAAATGCATCACTTTCAGAAAAACCAGTCATTCACTCCACAAACTATCTCCTTGGCCTTTATTACGAGGATTCTTTTTAATTTAAAAGACAAACCAATTCCTACTTGCACGGATGAGACAATGAAGAATTTTCAATTCCATTTCAAGAACAATAGGTATAAAGTTTATATTTGACATTAGACTAACATTATGTTCATCTATGGAATCTGATTAAATATTGCCATTTGCAAAAAATATTTTTGGAGGCCCTTCCGCAAAAAAAAATGGCATCAAGAGGAAGAGGCCAACAACACGCTGAGGCATCGGTAGATTCACAATCTGAAATGGAAAGTTCACTCATCTCCAAAAACCCAAGTGTTTGCATTAGTTAAACGCTAGAGAGATGTAATACCCTAACATTTACTATTTACAAATTCCCATTTTCTATTTTCAATTTACCATTTACCATATTGAATTGACATACAATCGATTATTGCTGACATTGCAGGGACTTTGGACAATACGTGTGCTTCTCAAAGTCAACCGTCTTCGCCAACTCACTCAGTTCAGTCGCATGCAATTATCTCTTCTCAACAACCTGCTCAACAATCCCAGCCACACACAACTCAAACACAACCAATTACTACTCCAACATGGCCACCTCAAGCACCATGACACGTTACCCCTCAACAACAAGGTATGATTTTATTAATTTAGTACAAGTTTTGAATAGTTTTTCATTTTTCATAGTTTAACAATTTTTCAAATGATTTTTCTTGCACTTTTTAGTACATAGCAGTCCTTCACCTTTTGTACAAACAACAACACCACCACCTCCTCCACCAATATGATTCAAAATGCCAACCAGAGGTTTAGGAAAAAGAACATTGGTAAACGCATGCCAATTCCTCCGGCCCCTAGTGGGACACTAAACATTGCCTCCTCATTTCAAATTCCAACCCTCTCTCTTCGGTGGCTTTCCCAGCATGACAATGGGCGTATCAATTTTAAATAATATAAATTTAGATGAAGATTACTTGGGCATTGATAGCAATGACCCAACAGGATTTTTCAATACACGTGAGATGATTCAAGGCCAACAGGTATACTTCTATTTCAATGTAATTTATTCAACTTTCATTACATTTCACTTTCGATTTATTTATTTGAATATTGATTTATTTTATCGCAAATAGGATCAAGGCCACCCAAAGGCAAAAAGAGGTAGCAATTGATGATCAACCCGAAAGCCCCCATACCTCTCCAATGACATCATCTTCTTCAGATACAAATGGTGAACAATTGTTACCATTTCCTTTAGAGAACTTGATTGGTTATGATTGTCAATCCCATGTCCAAGAGTTTATTGTACCTCATATCAGTCAGCTCATAGAATGGGAGAGAAGGGAAAAAGTACTAATCAATGAGATAATAAGTCATTTTGAAAATTATTGGCAAAGGGATAGTTTATACGCTGCAATCCAGAATCAACTGCGAAGATGGATTCCTTACTTACCCAAGTAAGAAGTGGGACTGTCACATATAACAACAATTATAAAGATGATATTTTAGATAAAGCATTAAACAAATTGGAAAATATTAGTGTTGAAGCCCAAACATATTTTAATAAATGGTCTAAGGACAAGGATCTGGTGGCAATTGCAAATCTTTGAGAGAGATAGAGCGGTCGTAAGTATTATCTCTTTGAAACAATATTTTTGTTAATTTGAAATTTTCTTATTTTAGTAATATGTATAATTGAGATCACTTTTTTGTGCAGTTGAAATATGAAAATTTGAAGAGTCAAGAAAAGGTATTCCAAGTTCACTTGGAAACCGCAAAGAATAGTCTATCCGCAACAATGAAGATGAAAGAAAATATTGTTTTAGTTAACAAACAAAACAATACACTAAAGCGGATAATTAAAGAGAATGGCTTCGACCTTGAAATTTTATTCAAAACTAAGGCAATTGCAGATCCCAATTTGCTATCCCATGGAGATGCGACAAAGGAAGAACAAAGAATCGTAAAGAATCTAGACAGTGTTGCGGAAGATCTGATTAGTTCTGGGATTATTCAAGCCATTGGGGAAAGGGGTATAAGAGGGGAAGCCATTGAGGAAAGGAGTACATGAGTGGAAGCCATTGGGGAAAGGGGTACACAAAATTGAGGGTTGAAAAATTTCATGATTGAGGGTTGAAATATTGAAACTTTAAATTTAAAAATTTGAAATACTTTATAATCTGGATTTGAAAATTTGAAACTTGAGTGTGATGGTCATGGTGTTTGAAAATTTGAAATACTTTATTATCTGGATTTGAAATTTGAAACTTGAATGTGATGGCGTTTGAAAATTTGAAATACTTTATAATCTATAATTTTATATCTTGTTATATATTATATATAGAATTTCTAGATTGTATATGGTGTTTATGTTTCATTTGAATGTGATGGCGTTATGATAATGGTTAATTATTTGTTTTAAGAAAATATGGAATGTGGTATGACAGAGACATCTTAATACTAATAGAGTTAAATCTTCTTCTCTCTACTTCTAAAATTCAAACTTTGTATCAGGTTTCTTCAAATTTAAACCTTCTCAGAATCTTCTCTCTACTTGTAATGATGATTGCATTAGATGTGGATGATGACATTAGAATAGAATCATAGATAAGGATTATGATGAATTGTATGTCTCAGAATCTTCTCTCTACTTGTAATGATGATTGCATTAGATGTGGATGATGACATTAGAATAGAATCATAGATATGGATTATGATGAATTGTATGTCTCAGAATCTTCTCTCTACTTGTAATGATGATTGCATTAGATGTGGATGATGACATTAGAATAGAATCATAGATATGGATTATGATGAATTGTATGTGGACGTAGATTTAGCTTCAAGCACGATAAAGACATTTAAACCTTCTCAAAATCTTTCTTCTCTCTACTTGTAATGATATGATGACATTAGAATGGATATAGATGATGATGAATGATGTTAATGGATAATTGTTTTAAGAAAAATTGGAATGTGTTAGGAAAGACATCTTCTCTATACTTGTAAAATTTGAACTTTGTATTAGGTTTCTGCACATTTAAAACTTCTCAAAATCTTCTTCTCTCTACTTGTAATGAATCAATGATATGATGACATTGGATGTGGATGATGACATTAAAATAGATATGGATGATGATGAATTGTGTGGACTTAGATTTAGCTTCAAGCACGATCATGGATGATGATAATGGATAAATAATTGTTTTAAGAATAATTGGAGTGTGTCAGGAGTCTAGGACAGAGACATCTTCTCTCTACTTGTAAAATTCAAACTCTGTATCAGGTTTCTGCACATTTAAACCTTCTCAAAATCTTCTTCTCTCTACTTGTAATGAACTCTGTATCAGGATTTAGGTTTCTGCACATTTAAACCTTCTCAAAACCTTCTTCTCTCTACTTGTAATGAATCAATGATATGATGACATTAGATGTGGATGATGACATTAAAATAGATATGGATTATGATGAATTGTGTGGACATAGATTTAGCTTCAAGCATGATCATGGATGATGATAATGGATAATTGTTTTAAGAAAATTGGAATGTCTTAGGACAGAGACATCTTAATACAGTAAAATATTCTTCTCTCTACTTGTAAAATTTAAACTTTGTATCTAGTTTCGCACATTTAAACCTTCTCAAAATCTCCTTCTCTCTACTTTAATGAAATCGGGATTCTGGTTTCTAAAATTTAAACCTTCTTCTTCTCTCTACTTGTAATGAATCAATGATATGATGACATTAGATGTGGATGATGACATTAAAATAGATATGGATTATGATGAATTGTATGTGGACGTAGATTTAGCTTCAAACACGACGATGATGGATGATGAAAATGGATAATTGTATAATGGATAATTGTTTTTAAGAAAATTTGGAATGTCTTAGGACAAAGACATCTTAATACAGTAAAATCTTCTTCTCTCTACTTGTAAAATTAGAATGTATCAGGTTTCTTCACATTTAAACCTTCTCAAAATCTTCTTCTCTCTACTTGTAATGAATCAATGATATGATGACATTAGATGTGGATGATGACATTAAAATAGATATGGATGATGATGAATTGTATGTGGACATAGATTTAGCTTCAAAATCGAGGATGATGAATTGTATAATGGATAATTGTTTTAAGAAAATTTGGAATGTTTTATGATAGAAACATCTTAATATGGAAAAATCTTCTCTCTACTTGTAAAATTTGAATGTATGATTTTATCCCACAAAGTTTAAACACTTTATCAAAGCATTTTGCAAATACAAAAATAAATTAAAGATAATTGTAAAAACTCAAGCAATGTCATATGATAGGGTTTAAGTTACCTCTTGTCTTTTAGATGGCTGTGACAAAGCATATGGAAGGAAAATGAGAAATCATCCTTCGTAGCATGCTAGAAGATCTTCGATTCAAGAAAACTCAACACGAGAAATGGATTAGTATATAAATGGGTGAGTTTTCTGACATTGTCAGTCCCGAGAAGTGAGAGCTTCCTCGGATGGATGTCAACCCACGTTTTTCAAGAAAAAAAGATGAAATAATGATTGAGTGGATTAAGGAAGAAACAAAAAGATTAAAGAAAATGCAAATGATAACCTGTACATGTCTGGACAAGTAGAAGTTTAGAAGTTTGGAAGAGTATAACAGTGGAAGAATATGCAGATCTGAACTCTGAAGGCCTTGTAAATTAGTATTTGACAAATGCATGTAACAAACAAATTTTAAAAATGAATTTGGTATTCGAACAAATCCAAAATAGTAATTATATAAAATAGATTTTTATAAATAATTGTATTTAAATAAATGTAAATATATATACCTGTAACATCTTTAATGATAATAAGAGATGAAACAAAATATGATAAAAAGCCTCCTTAGTCAATATTTGCATCTATAGAGTTAATATGAAATTGAATAAATAACCACAGTTAAAATGTAAGGTGACAAACAATAAAAGTAAGGTCAAGGAGATACCTATTTAAAGTTGAAACAATCCATTATCAATAGCTTCTTCAAAGTCGATGTTCTCTTCTGTAGAGTGTGACGATGCACCAATTCTAGTCTCATCATTGTTGGGAATAGTTGTACTTGTAGCTGTATTATTTACACCTCTTCTTTTGGAAAGGGAATTCCAATGCGCAATTTCTCTTTTCGAAAGGAAAGGTTTCCATGGAGTAGTGAGAAACATAACACCTCATGCAACTTTCAGATTTTTATCCAACTTGTTTCTCAGTTTTGATTTTATAAATGATAAAGCACTGAAAACCCTTTCGTCCTCCACAGACCCCAAAATCATTGTTTGGCATAACTCATATAATCTAAAATATTCATTGATGTCTTCTTGTAAGACAATACTTTGATAGATTCCTCGCCAGATCCTTGTAATAGCACCACTCTCAGAAGGTTCGTCATCTAAATTTTTATATTGGTTCCTCATTGTTGTTGCAAAATTTGTTGATTGAGACTTTAATAAATCAACATTAGTATACCTTTGATTTCCATACCCTTGACCTCTGAAGTCTTTGTGAAATGTTCCATTATTGTACCCATGGATTTATGGAAATGCTTTCTTACAAAGTCTACATGAGCACCTTCATATTCCAAAAATTAGGATTCATCACACCCATTGCTTCAAGAATTTTATCTTTGGAGAAACGTTCTCTAATTTCTGATGATAAGGATTCTAAATTTTTTTAAGCTTTATTCTTGTTTCAACTATAACAGACTCAAAGAGATTACATGTCACATGAACATCTTCTCTTTCGATCCTATAATATCTTGACATTTTTACAAAATGTGCAGTGGTATGTCCCTCCCATTAACATTGATGCTAGAGGTGATCGTGGATATTAAATCTCAAATAGTTATTGGGATTTTAAGATCTAATAAAGCTTTCCAATTCTCAAAAACAAGTGTATCAAAACTATCTTGGGAACAATACAAGACATCAAGACTTTGACATACCATTTTTCTCATCGTATAAAATCCACAATATAGATTAATCTCCCATGTGCATGCTTCATCAGTGTATTGATCTCCTGCAACATTGGAAGAATACCAACCAATGTAAGCAATGTCTCCAAATAAGTTAAACGGAACAACAAGTCCCTCGCCCTATCAACTTCATGATGATATTTGTGCATGAAACCAACCAACGAAGGATACTCCTCACGAACTCTGCATGCAAGTTTCATACAAATAAATCCATCTCGTCTCAACATCCTTCAGAAGTTTTTTTCCATCTGTAATTCCAATTGAATTTCTAGAATTCAAGAAAACACTTTGGGTTGCTTTGCCATATAGGCATGAAGTTCTCTTATAAGGTCTTCTACTTTAGCAACATTTTTGTAGTTGCTTACCATTTTATATGCTAAATTCATTTTGTGAGCCATACAATGAATTTCTAGCATATAAGGGGCCATTGTTGTTTGTAATCTAACACACAACCCTATTGGTGACCCTACATGACTGATGCACCATCTGCTCCGACGCATACCAACTTCGTAGCAATTTCATAATCAGTCATTCCAACAATATCTTTCAAATGAGAAACAACTATTTTATGTAGGTTTTCGGCATTATAGTTTTCAACCATTTTCATAACACCCAGCAGATGAGGTGTCCTTATATGATTTTCTAAAGTATAGACGTGGATACATACCCATGCAAGTGTTGTCGATTGTTGTCACTTCATCAATTGAAAGAGAGATAAACTTTTTTTTTTACATTCTCTTTCAAATCTTCCTTCTCTATCATCGAAAGGCATTTTTCCATTTCCCATGCACTATTGTTAGACCAATGAGATTGAGGAACATTGGGCATTCGATTATATTGATACAAAACTTTGAAATTGAGGAAATCAAAATTGGTCTTCCTTTCTTTAGTATGTGAAATAAAGTAGAGAACTGTATGAGTTTTGCATGTAGATTTGTTTGATTCATCTTACCAATTTGTGATGTGATCGTTCCTCCCTTTTCCATGAGATGTCTACATTTTTTTCTCTCTCTTCATACTCTACTACGTATTTAACATGCATGCATTCTTTTCAATTTTCCACCTGTGTGTTTTGATTTTCTAGCCATCCTCCCCCGTTATCAGTCAAATATTGTTTTCCACAGTGTTTTTCTATGGTGTCCAGCTTCAGTTGCATTTTTTGTTGCTTTCCCAATTTCCACGTACATATTGTACATGTACATTAGATGGGATCTTCTTGAATTAGATGGTTATACATGTTCGATAAATAGAAATTTGGTAGCCCAATCAAACTTGTATGTCCTCCCAATTGTCCACATATTCTTGTTCATTTTCAATGTTTTACTTTTTTGAGTAGAATTTTGAGCATTATCACAATCACTGGTTTCCTCTTTCGTGAACCAGAATTTGAATTTGATTTTTGTGTTCCATTTTTTGAGTATTTGTATGTGTGATATCTTGATGCACTCTGGTTGCACCCCAACAGGAAGAATATCTTCAGGATCTGGCATCTCAATAGGTATATCTTCAAGATCTGGCATGGTATCATCATAGGTGTCATTTGGTTGATACTATGTAGAATGCATGTCCACCTCAATATTACCTTCCACATAGTCTGTACTCTGATTCATTCCAGTGGTAGCTATATGGGTGTTGGTGGTTGCGGTATCTGTAGCAAGAAAAGTTTCCAAAATACTTGAACAGGGACTTCTGAGATTTCTTAGTTACTTTTTGGGTTTTCTCATTATGAGCACTAACACCTTCCATTATTCTAAATTGAGTCGTGTGTTAGAAAACACACTAATTTTCACATCAGTAAATACACTAAGTTCACTTGGAAGAGAAATTGAGTCGTGCGTCAAAAAATATACTAAGTCACGCGTTAGAGAAAATTAAGTTGCGCGTCAAGTAAAGAACACTAAGTCATGTCGTATCGTCGAAGAAGACTAGTCATGAATCAAAAGAGAAATACACTAAGTCATGCATCAACAAAAGTATAGTTTTTTTGCATCAAGAAGAGAAGTGTTGGGAATTAAAAAACAAACCCATATCACACGTGTCAGCAATATCTCCTTGTCACCCATCCATAGAAAAATTCCTTGAAAGAAATGCGCGTCAGAGAAAAAAATCCTTGTCACATCAAAGTGCGTTAACCATAGTATAGTCATGTGCAACAAGATTAGTGTTGGGCATCAACAAGCAAACCCTTGTCAGCATCAACAAGATCTCTTTTCCCATCTCATAGATAATATTTATAGTCATGCATCAAAAATAACATTTGTCACCCGACTGCAAACTACTAATAGTAATCAAATTTGTATTGTGCTCTGGTGCTTAGAGTATGTAAGTTCACAGTATTGGTAAGGTATTGGTGGTAGTATACTACCCAACGAATCACCTAGGTTTTTATAGGAGATGTTTTCAAATGTAGGTGAAGCCGACCCCTAAAAATATACTGTAAATTTTAGGTGAACAAGACACTGACCTGCTTCGAAAAAATTGCCTTTTCAAATTTTCCTAAAATGATTTTTTCCATATTACGAATATTCGCCACTAAAATTATCCCTACCTATGGGAGTTTACCATGAGATAATAGTCACCACATCGTTGTTGATCAAATCAATGAAGATGGAGTAATTCACCTGAAAGGTAACAAGATTTTGAAGGGGTTAGTGTCACTGCAATAATTATTTGAAAAACATGACATGTTTATCCATGGTAAGACCAAGGATCAACCAAGATCTTCATCAAAATATGACAAGATAAACATCGGAACAAGTGAACAATTGAGGATGGTGAACATAGAAAAATGTTGTTCACTTGAGGAATTGAGAAACATATCAAATTTGTTGCAAATATATTCGATGTACTTGGATATTCATATGATGATTTAAAATCCTTTCAACCTCACTCAATGCAGTTTTCCATCCCCTAAAATCTAGATGCAAAATCCTTAGGAAAAACAAAAGACAATACAATCCGAAGATTTCGGGACCATCAAAGTAGAGGTTGAGAAGTTGTTCAATGCACGTATCATTTTTCCTATCCATCATTCAACATGGATATCCAATATTGTACCAGTTTGGAAGAAAAATGGTGAAATAAAAAATGTGTGGATTTTACGGAACTTTAATCAGATTCCTTAAAGGATAATTATCCTTTGGAGGTCATGGATTACATCTTGAAAGTGGTGAATGGATAAGAAATGATGGTTATTCTCGATGGGTTTTCTAGATATAACCACATAGAATATGCCAAAGAAGTCCAATTCAAGACTACCTTCACCACCCCATAGGGCACACCTTTGCATATCACCGTATGCCCTTTGGTGTAATCGATATAGGTGCTACACTTCGAGAGCTATGGATTTGGCTTTCAAGGATTTTAAGGGGAAATGCATAGTTGTGTATCTAGATGATCTCATAGTATATTCAAAAAGAGAAAAGAATACTTGTTACAACTTAAACAAATTATGATCCCTTTGTAGAAGGCATCATATTTACCTCAATCCAAAAAAGTCAATTTTCGGGGTAATCGAATGAAAACTCCTTCGTCACATTGTGAGTAAGGAAGGAAAAATATTGATCCCAAAAGAGTGGAAACTATTCGAGATTGTCTCTACCCACCAACAAACCATGAGTGCACTCTTTCTTTGGAAAAGTTAATTTATTGAGAAGGTTTTTT
The DNA here is from genome assembly GCA_018340775.1 of Taxus wallichiana var. yunnanensis. NCBI lineage: Eukaryota > Viridiplantae > Streptophyta > Pinopsida > Cupressales > Taxaceae > Taxus > Taxus wallichiana. Next base: position 331,889,760 of record CM031233.1, on the reverse strand, counting down.
CCAGAAATCACTGAACTTATAAAGGACATAGTCAACATGAGGAATCCCAAGGAATATTTCAAGTGGAGTAAACAAGGAAAGGAAGTATTTAAGTCTACCAAGAGTGCTATTGTAAAATCACCTATTTTAGTGCGCCTTGATTTTAGTAGAAATTTCATTCTATATTTCTCTGCTTTGAAGCATACTATTTCAGCAGTCCTTGTTCAAGAAAATGATGACAAAATTTAGTCACCCATTGCATTCATGAGTGCTCCGATAAAGGAAGATGAAATTAACTACTCACAACATGAGAAAAATGCCTGCAATTATTGGAGCTCAAAATTACACCCGTCCTGGATTAGGATGAACTGGGGATTTGAGGCAACATGGGAATGTATCCAAGTTATGAGACTTGCACTTGATATAGAACTCCAGAGAGTTTAGCTACGTCTACCTAATTATACTACTAAAATTAATCCTAAGAAGGAAATGAAGCTACTTAACACTACTCTAATATTCCAAAGGACCATAGTGAGAAGGAGATGCATGAATGGATACCTAAGCTAAGGGGATGTGATAGCTCTAGAAAAAGTGGGATGAAAAATATTGGTTGATCGAGAATGAGGAAAAATGTGCACATGGAGGTCAAGCATACGTGCCACAATTTGTAACAACAATCACAAACTAGATTCCATGGAGGACAAAAAAACCCTACAAGAGATATGAAAATGCACAATGATCAACAATGAAAAATAAGGCAAGAATATATAATAAGACTCGAAATAGGGTAGATAATAGCCACAAAATACAACTTTTATTACTTTCAAGTGATGCACAATTGATTACAATGTTGAGAGAGGCTAAGATCTACATGAAAAGACTCATATATGAGGCACGCAACTCACAATGACAAGAAATAATGCTCTAAACAAAGTGCACTTAGAAAACTAAGAGGGTCCAACCTTTTACAATGAGCATTATTCAACAATTTATAGAAGAATGAAGGAGAAGGAAGGGGAGAAAGAGAGGGAAACTAGGATTTTTGAATCCAACCACCAATAACAAGTAATAAATACTTATAAATACATTTGCAACAATGTCAGATCCACCTCCCCATGTGTATTTAGCTTGTGGAAGAAGGAAGGAGGAAATATCTAATTAAATATGGGTAGTTGGTGACCGAATTTTTGCATTAATTTCTTGAGACGCATTCCCTATTTTCCACCTACTAAATCCTGCCAAAATCTGATTTTTAATATCCTAGAGTGTATTCCATGTATGCATATTTCCATTAAGATCAAGAGTCCATGGACCTGATCTCTGCAACATAAATTATGGTGATTTGAAGATCTGTAGTACAAGATGAACAGGCAAGACACGTGGCACACTTTGATCAGATGAAGGATTTGACCAGTATCTGTTATTTTTATTTTCTCTGCAATGTGTCATGCATTCAATTGATGTGTTGATTCAATGTGCGGTGACATGTTTTGATAGGTTGTGTTGTGTACACTTAATTTAACACATTGACACGTGGATCTCCATGACTAGCAGAGAAGGTTGCACTTGACACGTGCATAAGGGAAAGAGGCACAAGGTGGAAGAATGCAAAGATTTGTGAGCACACGTAAGAGGATGGGGGAGGAGTGGGAAGAAGAGGATGCATATATATAAAGACATGTAAGCATGTGTGGGAAAAATAATATGCAAGACAAGAAGTGGTAGAAACTACATAAAAGATATGTTTAAGGTGAAAATAGGAAGAGGAATGAGCACGCACGAAGAAGTGCATGTGGCTCAAGAAGGAAGGTCATGCATGGGGAAAGAATAATATGGAATTAGCCAAAATATAAGGAAAGTCCATAGATGCACACAAAAGGATGCACAAAACCATTAAAAGGAAAGTGAATGCATAAGGAGTGCATGTGAGGGTAATGAAAGGAGATAGAAGAATGAAGGAGAAGAGTGAGAGCACGTAGAATTTACACAGAAGAAATCGGAAAGAGAAAGCACAAGGAAGAAGTAGGAAGGGCGTGTGAGGGTGCGCATGAAGAAGTGTAGCCATGTAAATGTGCAAAGGTTGAAACCAAGAGTGTGCACAACCTAAAAACGATGCTTAGAGATAGGATGGAACTGCAATTTGTCTAAATAATCAGGGTGGTTATTTTGGAAAAAAAATTGGTGAATTTCGGGGCCATCTTCCTGCTAGATAAAACATACCAATGGCCTTAGAATAATCCATTGGGCATGGAGTTTGCTTGAAACCAAGAAATTTTGATCTGTAAATAAAAGAACTCCTTGAAGTCACTTGAAACACTATTTGAACTTTGAAGAAGCGATGCTCTTGTATGAAGATTTTCTGATTTGAATTTTATGAGAGTGGAAAATAATGCACAAATTGTTGGGTGCTGCCTAAAATTTTGGAATATCCCTTAACCAAATTGTCATCTTAGAAAAAACAAAAAGAGCATGTGCGAGAGACACATGCGAGAGGAAAGAACCATCTACAAACAAAAAATGTGCACAGAGCACACTTGGAGGAATTGAACTACTCTAATATATGCATGATGCAACACAAAAACTTAATTAAAATGCTTGAGGTAAATCCCGGTGATTGGTATTGGTAGTGCATCTCCATTAAGATGAGACAACTTGAAAGAGTTGGTCTCCTTGCAATAAATAATGATATATGGGCGACTCCAAAGTGCATCAAACTTTTAATGGAACCTTGGTTTGGATTTGTCAAGCATTCCATTTTAGGAATAGATCACCCAATTTGAAAGCTTGTGGCGTAGCATTTTCACAAACCGCTGCTTGGTTTATATCGATGCTATTCTAACTTGATCATGGCGAGTTTCTCAATTCTTCAATTTCAACTAGCTTTGCCATTCGATTTCCCTTTGGTCTTCACCCTCACATTCTAATTGTTGGGCTAGCTCTAATGAAGGTAATTCTAAAGATAAAGGAAGTCTAGCCTCCTTTCCATAAACAAGTTTGTAAGGTGAAGTACAAATATCTTTTTCACCATAATTATGTTTTCCCAGAGCTAGTGTGAGAAATTTGTTTTCCACTTCCTTTGGTTGATGTCCATTTTCCACTTCATGATTTTGATCAGGTTCTTATTAGTAGACTCTGCCAAAACATTTCCCTGAGGGTATTAGTTGGAAGAAGTCTTCAAATATATTGCAAGACTAAGATCCAAATTAGAAATTATTGCACCAAGGAAGGATTTTGTATTATCAAAGATAATTTTTTGAGGAAAACCAAACCTTGTTCCAATTCCTTCAATAAAGTCAAGAATAACCGACTCATTTGATTCCTTGAGTGCGATAGCTTCTATTCATCTAGTAAAGTAATCTGTAGTTGTCAACACCCACTTAGAATAAGTGATCGAAGGGTATTTGATCATGCCAATGAAGTCAAGACCCCATTGTGCAAAATGGTGATTCACTTGGATTAGGTAGAATAAAATCACCGCCAATTTATTTTTCCTATACGTAAAGAAAATTATTTGTATTTTCTAACCCAATTGTGCACATTTGCAAAGAGGGTAGGAAAAAAATATCTCGACTTTATGATCTTCTTTGTTGTTGCTTTGGCAGAGAAGTGTCCACTAGAGAATCCATCATGAAATTATGCTAACACTTTGTCGATCTGCACGCCATTAATACATCTCAACAAATTTCCATCAATATTTATCTTGAAGATAACGCCATCAATCAACATGTATGGAATGGATTATAACCTTAGATGTCTTCTCCTCACTTTTCTCAATCTAGGAGGGTATACCCCATAAGAGAGGAATGTTGTCATGTCCACCATCCATGTGCATGCTAAGATATTTTTCGTTCTTCTCTTGATCGTTCTGTGCATCATCAGTAAGTTGCATACAAAGTTCATTTACTCTAAAAATCTTAGTGGATTTGATAGTCACATCAAACTCCATAATTTTGGTCACCCATCTATCTCTTTTCTCACTAATTTTTGCTCCCATGATGATGTCCCTCACACCATAGTGTGAAATTAACACCTTGACATGATTTTTGGTAAGCATAATCTTAAATTTATTTAGCATGCACGTGATGGAAAAGACATGTTTCTTCATGTGATTGTATTTCAATTCATAATCCTTCAGTGTCTGACTGAGGACATCCACTTGTTGATCTAATCCTTGTTCATTTTCTTGTGTCAAGAAAATATAAACACTAACATCAACTCCATAAGCATAAATTATGAATTCCTTTGAATAATCCAGTTGATGAGTGTTGGGGCGGAAGTAATTTCTTGATTGATTTTTTTGAATCTTTATTTTCCTTCTGCTTTCCATTTAAATACTATGTATTTCTTGAGCATGAGGGTGATGGGCCTAACTAATTCTAGAAATTTAGGAATGAACCTCTAACAAAGTTGATTTTTTCTACGAATGATTGTAATGCCTTCTTGTGCACCTTGTGGAGAGTGTGAGAATGGATGAGACGTGCTCAAGATAAACATGAATGCCATCCTTAGAGACCACATGGCCCAACATATTTACTTACACAACATACAAGTTGCACTTCTTGGGGTTAAGAGATACCCCAAATTCTTTGCATCTCTTATAGACTTTCTCTAGATGCATCATGTGATCTATGTTTTCTTTGGAAAGATAGTCATTTCATCTAAGTAAAATAAGATGAACTCATTGATATGTACTTTGAAGGAAATGTCCATGAATCTCGGAAATGTTGCACTTGTATTTGAAAAACCAAAATGCATTTTCTAATAAGAATATATACTCCATTTGGTTGTAAATGTTGTCTTAAATTGACCCTTTTCCTTAGCCATGATTTGATTGAAGCTTGAGTACCCATCCAACATAGAGAATATTTTCGCACTAACCAATATCTGCAAAATATTCTCTATACAAGGCAAAGGATAACTATCCTTCAAAGATACCTTATTCAAATTTTGAAATCGACACAGAGTCTAATTTCACCATTATTTTTGCACATTGGAACTAGATTCACCACCCAAGTAGAGTACTTGATAGGAAAAATGATCTTTTCCTTTATGAGTTTAGATAAATCCTTCCTCATGAGAGGCTCTATTTTATGATTGACTTGCCTTTTTTTTTTTTGATGGGCTTGATACTAGGATCAAGGTCAATGGAGTGTTGAGAAACACTTGGATCAAACCCTTTGAGATATTCATAATCCCACGAAAATATGTCATATTACTTATGACATAGAGATATGGATGTCTTCTTTTCATCTTGTGTGCAATATTTACCAAAAACAACCCCTTACAACATGTAATCTGTCTGGAATGTAATCTTCTTATGCTTCGCACATATTCTTCTCTTCACCTTTAAACTCATCATTAGGGCTGAATAGGTGCTCTAGGGTGACTAACCCTTTAGGAAATTTGTTTTTATTTAGTTGAATCACTTGGTCACCATAACTGTCATGTAAGTCAACTTACATGTTTAAAGAGAACTCAACTTCATTATAAATGAACTGGATAATCTATGCATCATTGTCAAACACCTAACAACTGGTTTCATTGTTTGGAATGGATTGCATGACAACCATCTTAATGTGTTGTTCCATTCCTTGGATAAAATCCTTAGCAGGTGAGAATTGTGAACCAAGGTATGCCATCTAATTCACTTCTTTGTTAAATTTCCTTCGCACCACCTACAAATTGAGAGCTTCAAATCTCTCCAAGAGATCCAAAAATTTATGTTTATAAGATTTTAAAATTATTTCTTTCTTTGTGCACTTGTTTATGACCTTGTGGATGACCAATTTAGAGTCCATGAAGATCCTAAATGCCTTAATATGACTTTTTCAGAAATACAAATACCATGCACTAACACTTCATACTCTGCTATGTCGTTAGAGCATGCAGATTATATAACTTGTGCATGAAGAAGAATTTCTCACTCTTTGGAGAAATGAGAAAAACACCTATTTTTGTGCTATTTATTCTTCTAGAACCATAAAAAACATCTTCCACATTCCAAAAGCATCATCATTCATTTTGCTTGAGCACGGTAGGAAATACACATTCTTATTCAAGGATACAATAAGTTCCGGAGTAGTTTTGATAGTTGTATCATAACGATTAAATTCATAGTGCTCCTTAGTCCATTCATCTAAAAATAGATAATGTATGGAGGGGGAAATGAGATTCTCTTATGAAACTAACTCTTGTTCTTGACCTTCTTGGATTAGGAAATTAGCTTAGAGAGGAGATGGGTCATATGACTCAACATGATAGGAAAATATAGGCTCAACTTGTATGGTAAACCGGGTCCCATACCCTATTTTTAGGAGCATATGAGACTAGTCTGAAGACAATTAGCCACCCACCTTGGCAGTGAAATCTCTCGATAGGAAAATGGAAAACAAAGGAGGTAGCTCAATGATTGACACATCTTAAGTTATAATTAGACTTGGGCATGCATGTAGTGCTAACTCAATATCTTGATGACTCCTAGAGTGGTGAAAATTTAGCCATCAAGTTACAAGACTCCTTTGGGGCTGTACTTAAGATCTAGAACATCAAAAAATTTCTTTGGCATGACAGAAGTAATAGCTCCCTAAGTCAATCATACAACTATGCACAAGGTGTTTGAATACTATCAATGCTATATAAAAGGGTGGGGTTTTGACAATCTTTCCTACTTACTTCTCCTCTACTCGAGAAAATATTAATAACAACATGAGGTATTATAACTATGTCAGTACATAGAAGTTGCTCCAAAGATTCATGCAATAGGTTGCGTTGAGATGGAATAGCCAAGGCATCCCACATTGTAACATTTACATTTGTCTTCTTCATTTGGTCCACAATGTTGAATGGAAGGCCCACGAGATTATGCATTTGAGGAACATCATCATATTTTCTTGATTGTTTAGGTGTACGAGGAATGGGATTTATCTTTCACGAGAGGCTTGAACTTCTAAAGGGTGAGTACACACCGCCTCGGTTGGAGCGTTGTGTGGGACCTCGAACTTGGAAACTTTTATTCCAAAACTGTTGGGATGATGAGTTTCATCTCTTTACTTATAAGGATTAGTATGATTAGTAGGGATAGAAGGATGCACACAAGACTCTAACATTATCTTCTTGTACCTTGTGTTGTCAAAAATTTGTGTACGTGGCATACTTGAGCTGTTCATAGCTTGGTTTATTGCATAGAAGTCTTTGGCACCAAAGAACATGAGGTTGGTCTCGGGGATAACTTTTGGAACTTCTTCATTTTCCAATTTGTGTGCACTAGTGGAAGACTAAAAAATTGAAGTAATATGAATCATGTAGGCTTGCACGTGCGAGGAATTTATGCAATTATATTGGCTATGCGACAAGTTACAAGGAAATAACTATTATGTCTCTTTAACCATGTTATTTTGAACTAGAACTAGTGATTTCCTTGTGCCGGAGTTCTAGAATGGGTTACGTAGGAGAAAATTTCTAAAGAGGGAGGTGTGAATTATCATGTCATCTATCATTTTTCTGGTTCTCATCATATCTATGATTTGGATATTGGTTTTTAAAGGGCGAGGGATTTGGTTGAATCCTTTGTTAGATTTATTTCTAAAGGCTTGCACTGCTACTTTTCTATGGATATGACCTTATGGAAAAAATTCTAATTAAGGCGTTCATTTTTTCATCCTCCTTTTGCTGTTGTGGAGAGTATGATGTGGAGGAAACATGTTTGGAACTCTTCTCGGGAAAGGGAAAAATAGAAGGTTGAGGCACTTGAGGGATTTTAGGAAACAATGGTGTAGGTTGTCTAGGGGATATCTTTCCACTTTGGATAAGATAATTTTTTTCCCTAATGGCTACAACATAGGCATCAAGAAGTTGCACACAACCCATAGATTGTATGATTAAGGTAATGTTAGAATCTAGAGCTCTTAAGAAGTAAAGAAAATAACATTGAAGAGTCGGTCTTAAGAGGGTTGGAATTCGGTCCCATGTCTTCTAAAATCTAAAGTTGAAATCAACCATGAGCTCATTAGGAGCTCTCTTAATCATTGTTAGTTATTCTAAAAGGAGATATTATCCACTTTATCCTAGAACTGATTACAAAGTGTAGTACTAAGTCCATCCCAGTTAGTGATAGAGGTAGGTCTTAAGATTCTATACCATTGAAGCAATTTGCCTTTGAGTGAAGAAGCAAGAATCCTTACAACTACATCATCTTTAATAACTAGGTGAACAAAGCATACATTTGTAATGTCTTGAATGTTCTTAGAGAAGGTAACTTTGATTCTCACTAGTGAAAAATGGAATACTTTTGAGTGCATCTATTAGTATATCATGTTACAGGGGATGAGTCAAAGGTATTCCACCATTGAAGTTGACAAAGGGAATATTTCTCTACGAGCCATGGCTTGAAAGGGTCTGAATACACTAGTAGAGCACGTGGAAGGTATGCTAAGTGGAGGGTTGGAAAACACTTTATGCATGTGAGATGGAGACGAGCACATGAAATTTTTGTACTTCTTCTTAAAGATAACTAAAGATATTCAAAGGATTCTTCGGTGCTATGAGTGCTCTATCTGGTATGTATTCTTCTCATGAAAAGGTGTGTGCACTACTAAAAACAATAGATTTAGAGGTTGGGAGTCACCATATGTGTTGAAACAAGCCTCTAAAGGATGGAAATCACTAAGTCACACACTAGAACTTAGCAACAATGAAATTTAAGCTTTCAATGCTTGTCTACCAGTGTGTTCCAAAAAATGTTGGAGCTCAAAATTGTACCTTTCCAGATCTGGATGAACTAAGGATTTGAAGCAACATTGGACTTTATACAAGTTGTGGGACTTGCGCTTTAAAGAGACCTCTAGAGAAGGTGGATTCCTCTACCTAGTTCTACTACTAAAACTACTCCTAGATAGGGAAATGCAGCTACCTATCACTACTCTAAGATTCCAAGGGACTAGGGTGAGAAGGAGATGCATAAAGGGAAACCTAAGCTAAGGGGAGGTGATCGCACTGAAAAAGTGGGATGAACAATCTTGGTTGAGTGATAACGAGGGAAAAAAACACAAGGAGGACAAACATACGTACCATCATCTGCAACAACATTCACACACTATATTTTATGTAGCATAACAAAAAAAAAAACCTGTAATAGATATCAAAATGCACAATAGATCAAAATGCAAAAGAAGGCAAGAAGATGCAATAAAACTCAAACTAGGGCAGAGAATAGCCACAAAATACAACTTTTATTGCTTCCAAGTGATGCACAATCAATTACAATGGTGAGAGAAAATGATCTATATGTAAAGGATCATATTTGAGGGCTGTAACTCAAAATGCTAAGGAATAATGCTCTAAAGAATGCACTTAGAAACCAAGAGGGTCAAATCTTTTACGGTGAGCATTTTCAATAATTTATTGAAGAATGGGAGAGAAGGGGAGAAAGAGAGGGAAACTAGGATTTTGAATCTCACCAACAACAAATGATAAATGCGTATAAATGTGTCTTTAACTCTTATCGAGATCAACCTACCTATGTCTATTTAGCTTGTAGAAGAAGGAAGGAGCTAGGATATAATCAAATATGTGTGGTTGAGCTGACCGAATTTGTGAGTTAATTTCTTGAGACACGTTCCTATTTTCCACCTACTAAATCCCACCAAAATATGATTTTGAATAGCTTAGAGTGTATCCCACATATGCATCTTTCTGTAAGATCATGAGTGTAAGAACCTAATCTCTGTAACATAAATTATGGTGATTTGAAGATCTTTAGTACAAGATGAACATGCAAGACACGTGGCATGCTCGATGAGATGAAGGATTCAAGCTGAATGTTTGTTATTTTTATTTTCTAACATGTGTCATGCATTCAATTGATGTGTTGATTCAGCATGAAGCTAACATGATTTGATAGGTTGTGTGCTATATAATTCATCGACACATTGAGATGTGACACTCCATGACTAGCATAGAAGGTTACACTTGGTGCGTGTACTGCGAGGGAAAGAGGCACAAGAAGGAATAATTCATAGATCTATGAGCACATGTAAGAGGATGTGTGAGGAGTGGGAAGAAAAGGTTAAATATATATAAATATATGCAAGCATGCATGGGAAAAAGGGAATGTAAGATAAGGTGCGAGAGGAAACTATGTAAAAGAGATGTTTAAGGTGGAAAGAGGAAGAGGAATGAGCACGCGTGAAGAAGTGCATGAGGATCAAGAAGGAAGTTCATGCATGGGGAAAAACTACTAGGGACTTAGCAAAAATATAAGGCAATTCCATATAGGTGCACGAAATGATGCACAAAAATGTTAAAAGGAAGCGAGATGCACAAGGAGTGTGTGCTAAGGGAATGCATGAAGATAGAGGAATAAAGGAGAAGGGCGAGAGCACACAAAAGTTACAGGAAGAGTCGGCACGAAGAAGTGTAGCCATACAAATGTGTGAAGGTTAAAATAAAGAGAGCGCGTAACTTGAAAACTGATGCCATAGTTAGGATGGAACTACAAGTTATCTAAATAATCAAGGTGGTTATTTTAGACAATAGTTTGGTGAATTTTGGGGCCATCTCTCCTACTAGATAAAAGAGACCAATGGATTTAGAATAATCCATTAGACATGGAGTCTACACTGAAACCATGAAATTTTGACTGTAAATTGAAGAACACCCTTGAAGTCTCTTGAAACACTATTTGAACTATGAAGAATTGATGCTCTCATATGAATATTTTTGATTCAAATTTTATGAGAGTGGAAAATTATGCACAAATTTTTGAGCCTTGCCTAAACTTTTGGAAGATCCCTTAACCAAATTTTCATCCTAGAAGCGAGAAAAGAGTACGTACGAGAGATGCGTGCAAGATGAAAGAACTCTGTACAAACAAAAAAATGTGTGCATAACGCACTTGGAGGAATTGAAACTACCCTAATATATAAATGATGCAACACAACAACTTAATGAAAATGCTTAAGGTAAATCCCATTAACCGGGATTGGTAGTGCATTTCCATTAACATGAGACAACTCGAAAGAGTTGGCCTCCTTAGAAGAAATAATGATATATGGACCACTCCAAAGTTCATAATACTCTGAATGACACCTGTTTTAGCTATGTCAACATCCCATTTTAGGAATAGATCACTTACTTTGAAATCTTGATGCATAGCCTTTCTATTAAACCATTACTTGGTTGATATCTGATGCTATTCTAACTTGATCATGGCAAAGTTTCTCAATTCTTCAAGTTCAACCAACTCTACCATTCTAATTTCCCTTTGGCTTGCACCCTCACATTCCAGTTTTTAGGATAGCTCTAATGAAGGTAATTATAAAGAATAAAGGAAGTATATCCTCCTTTCCATAAACTAGTTTATAAGGTGAAGTACAAATTTCTTTTTCACCATAATTATGTTTTCCTAGAGCACATGTAAGACCTTTGTGTGTCACTACCTCTAGTTGATTTCCATTGTCCACTTCATGATTCTAATCAAGTTCTTATTAGTAGACTCTTCCAAGCCATTTCCCGAGGGTAGTAGTTGGAAGAAGTCTTCAAATATATTCCAAGACTAAGAGCCCAATCAAAAATTATTACACCAAGGAAGGATTTTGTATTATCAGAGATAATTTTATGAGGAACACCAAACCTTGTTCCAATGCCTTCTAGAAAGTAAAGAATAACTGACTCTATTGAGTCTTTGAGTGTGAAATCTTCTATCCATATGATAAAGTAATCCGTAGTTGTCAACACCCATTTATGACCAGTGTTCGAAGGAGGTTTGATCATGCCAATGAATTCAAGACCCCATTGTGCAAAATGCTGATTCACTTGGATTAGGTAGAAGGAAAGCACCACTGATTTCTTTTTTCCTGTAAAGAAAACACATTCTTTGTATTTTCTAACCCACTTGTGAGCATCTACAAAGAGGGTAGGAAAAAACTACCCCAAATTTATGATCTTATTTGCTGTTGCTTTGAGAGAAGTGTCAACAGAGAACCCATCATGAAATTATGCTAACACTTAGTCAATCTACGTGCCATTAATACATCTTAGCAACACGCCATCAATACTTTTCTTGAAGAGAATACCATCAATCAATGTATATGGAATAGATTGCAGCCTCATATATGTTCTCTTCACTTTTCCCAGTCTAAGAAGGTATACCCCATAAGAGAGGAAATTTTTCATGTCATCTATCTAGGTTCATAATCAGATATTTTCATTCTTCTCGGAGTTCAACAAGCGAGAGCTCTTCATCAAAAACCAATGAATTCTCTTTATGGTTACGTGCATATTCAACAAGTTGCATACGAAGTACATTTACTCTAACAAGTTTAGTGGATTTGATAGTCACATCAACTGCATAATTTTGGTCACCCATCTATCTCTTTTTCTCACTGATTTCTTCTCCCACGATGAATTCCCTCACACCATAGTGTGAAACTAGTGCCTTGACATGATTATTTGTGATCATACTCTTGGATTTATTTAGCTCATGCATGATGGCAAAGACACGTTTCTTAGTGTGACTGTATTTCAATTCATAATCCTTCAGTGTATGACTAAAGAAATCCACTTGCTGCTCTAGTTCTTGTTCATTTCCTTGTGTCAAGACAACAACAACACTAACATCAACTCCATACACATAAATGATGAATTATTTTGATTAATTCAAATTGATGAGTGTTGGGGAGAAAATAATTTCTTTTTGAATTTTTTGAAGCTTTGTTTTCCTTCTACTTTCCATTTAATGACTTTGTATTTCTTGAGCATGAGGGTGATGGGCCTAACCAATTCTACAAAGTTAGGAATGAACCTCCTAACAAGGTTGATTTTTCCTAGGAATGATTACAAGACCTTCTTGTGTGTTAACAAGGAGAGCGTGAGGATGTGTGAGAAGAGCTCAAGATCAATAACAATGCCATCCTTAGAAACCACATGCCCCAAAATATTTCCTTGCACAAAAAAAAAGTTATACTTCTTGGGAGTAAGAGATACCCCAAATTCTTTGCATCTCTCAAAATTTTTATCTAGATGCATCTTTTGATCTGCACTTTTCTTTGAGAAGAAAACCATGCCATATAAGTAAACTACGATGAAATCATTGATATATCCTTTGAGGTAAATTTCCATGTCTCTCGATATGTTGTGATTGTATTTAAAAAACCAAAATGCATTTTTGATAAGAATATGTAACCCATTTAGTTGTAAATCTGTCTTGAATTGATCATCTTCTATGACCATGATTTGATTGAAGCTGAGTACCCATCCAACATAGAGAATCTTTGCAAACTAACCACTCTCTACAAAATATTCTCTATAGAAGGCAAAGGATAATGATCCTTTAAAGATAGCTTATTCAAACTTTGAATTCGAAACAGAGTCTGATTTCACCATTCTTTTTACGTACTGGAACTACATTTGCCACCCAAGTAGAGTACTTGATAGGAAAAGTTATCTTTTCCTCTATGGGTTTATATAACTCTTTCCTCATGAAAGGCTCTACTTTAGGATTGACTGACCTTTTCTTTCTTTTAATGGGATTCATACTAGGATCAAGGTCAATGGAGAGTTGAGAAACACTTGGATCGAACCATTTGAGATCTTCATACTCCCATAAAAATATGTCACTGCACTTTTGACATAGAGAGATGAAGGTCTTATTTTCATCTTGCACACAATATTTACCAAGACACAACTCTATCCATGTGCAATACTAATTGGAATGGAGTCTTCTTGCGTTGTGCACATATTCTTCTCTTCATCTTTAAACTCATCATCACGATTAAATATATGCTTCACGGTTACTAATGATTTAGAAATTTTTTTGTCTTTAGTTGAATCTCTTGGTCACCATAGTTGTCAAATAAGTAATTTTGTATGTTTGAAGAGAACTCATCTTCATTATGAATGAAGCTGGATAATATGCACATCATTGTCAAAAACCTACTAGCTGGTTTCATTGTCTAGAATGGATGACATGACCACCATATCGATGTGTTACACCTTTCCTTGGATAAAATCCTTAGCATGTGAGAATTGTAAACTAAGCTATGTCATCTGATTTGATTCTTTGTTAAATTTCCTTGGAACCACCTATGAATTAAGAGTTTCAAATCTCTCCAAGAGATCCCAAAATCTATGTTTATAAGCTTTCAAAAGCTTATTCTTTGCTACACACTTTTTATGACCTAGTGTCGACTAATTCAGAGTCTAGGAAGATCTGAAATGCCTTAATATTTCTTTTTAACAATAATAATACGATGCACCAACACTTCATACTCTACTATGTTGTTGGAGCATACAAACTGCAGTTTGTGCATGAAGAATAATTTCTCACTCTTTGGAGAGATGAGAACAACACCTACACCTGCACAATTTCTTCTTATAAAACTATAAAAACATCTTCCACATTAATAAAGCATCATCATTCTCTTGCTTGAGCGCAGAGTAGGAAGTAAAAATTATTCTTTTAGGATGCAATAAGTTCCAAGACCAGTTTTAATAGTTGTATCATAGGGACCAAATTCATAGTGCTCCTTAGTCCATTCATCTAAAAATAGATCAAGTATGAAGAGGGATATGAGATTCTCTTAAACAGACTCTTGTTATTGGCCTTCTTGGATTAGGTAATTGGCTTGGAGAGGAGATGGGTCATATGACTCAACATGATAGAAAAATATAGGCTCAACTTGTATGGTAAACCGGGTACCATACCTTGTTCTTAAGAGCATATGAGACCAATCCGAAGGCAAGTAGCCACCCACCTTGGAGGTGAAATATATCGATAGGAAAATGGAAAAAAAGGAGGTAGGTCAATGATTGACACATCCTAAGTTATAGTTAGACTTGGGCATGTACGTAGTGTTAACTCTAGATCATTGATGACTCTAGAGTGGTGTAATAGTTGAGCCATCAAGTTGTAAGACTCCTTTGGACATGGGTTATACTTAAGACCTAGAACATCAAAAATTTTCTTTGGCATGACAAAAGTACTAGCCCCTAATTCAATCATACAATTGTGCACAAGGTCTTTGAATAATATCAATGACATATAAAAGGGTGGGGTTTTGAAAACCTTCCTTACTTACTTCTCCTCTACTTGAAAAATATTAACAACATAAGGTCTTTGGATAACTATGTCGTGCAATGAAGTTGCACCAAAGCTTCATGTAATAGGTTGCATTTGAGATGGAATAGTCGGTGCATTCCAAATTGTGACATTTACATTTGTCTTCTTCATTTGGTTCACAATGTTGAATGGAAGGCCCACATGCTTATGCATTTGAGGCACATCATCATCTTTTCTTGATTGGTCGGTGTACAGGTAGAGGCTTTATCTTTCATAGTGGCTTGACCTAATAAAGGAGGAGCACGCCTTGCCTTAGTTGGAGTGTTGTGTGTGACATCACACACGAAACTTGTGTGCCAAAACTATTGTGAGGATGAGTTGCATCTCTTTTCTTCGACGATTAGTATAAATGACAGGGAATAGAAGGCTACATGAAATACTCTAACATTCTCTTCTTGTACCTTTTTTTGTTAACAATTTGTGTGTGTGGCCTACTTGAGCTGTCCATAAATTGGTTTATTACATAGAAGTCCTTGAAAATAAAAAACCATGAGGGTGGTATCAGGGAAAACTTTTAGAACTTTTTCATTTTCCAGGTTTGTGCGCGCTAGTGGAAGAATCAAAACTTGAAATAATATGAATCATGTAGGCTTGATCATGCAATGAATTTTAGCAATTATATTTGCTATGTGTCAAGTTACAAGGAAAGAACCATTATGTCTCTTGAACCATGTTATTCTAAACTGGAACTAGTTCTTTGTTTGTGCCAGGTTCTAGAAGGGGTCGCGTAGGAGAAAATTTCTGAAGAGGGAGGTGTGCATTAGCATGCCATTTACCATTTTACTATTTCTACTCATATCTCCGATTTGGATATTGGTTTCGAAAGGGCTGATGGATTTGGTTGAATCCTTTGCTAGAGTTATTTCTAAAGGCTTGTGTCTACTAATTTTCTAAGGATATAACCTTATTGGAAAATTTTCTAATTAATGCCTTTATTTCTTCATCCTCCTTTTGTTGTTGTGGAGAGTATGATGTGGAGGAAATGGGTTGGAACTCTTCTTAGGAATGGGGAAAAAAGGTTAAGGAACTTGACGGATTTAGAAAACAAGGTCATAGGTTGTCGAGGGCTATCTTTCTAGGTTGGATTAGATAATTTTCTTCCCTAGTGGCTATAACATAGGCATCAAGAAGTTGTGCACCACCCATAGATTGTATCATTATTGCAATGTCATAATTCAGAGCTCTTAAGAAGTAAAGAAAATAACCTTGAGGAGTTGGTCTTAAGAGGGTTGAAATTTTGTCCCATGTCTTTTGAAATCTGAAGTTAAAATCAGCCATGAGCTCATTGAGAGCTCTCTTGATCATTGTGAGTTATTCTAACAAGGAGATATTATCCAATTTATCCTCGAAATGATTACAAAGCATAATACCAAGTCCATACTATTTAGTGATAGAGGTATGTCTAAAGCTTATATACCATTTAAGCGCTTTGAATTTGAATGAATAAGCAATAAGCCTTACAATTACATTATAATTAGTAATTAGGTGAGAAAATCATAGATTTGTAATGTCTTGAATATGCTTAGAGAAGGTAAATTTGATTATCAATCATGAAAAATGGAATACTTTTGAGTAGAGTTAATAGTATATCACGTTTCATGGGATGAGCCAAAGGTATTCCATCATTGAAACTAACAAATATAGGATTTTTACGAGCCATGACTAGAAATGGTCTGAATACTGTAGTAGAGCATGTGGAAGGTATGCCAAGTGGAGGGGTGGAAAGTGCTCTATGATTGTGAGATGGATATGTGCACGTGAAATTTCTATTACTTATTCTTCTTGAGAAAACTTAAGATATTCAAATGATTATTTGATTGTAGTGCTCTGTCTAGTATGTATTCATCTCATGAAAATGTGCATGGACTATTGAAATCAGTAGATTTAGAGGTTGGGGAGTTGCTAGATGTGTTGAAAAAAAGCCTCCAAAGGCTGGAAATCACCGAGTCACACAATAGAAATTAACAACAATGAAATTTAAGATTTTAATGATTGTCCCATCGGGCCTACCAAATCTTGTTGGAGCTCTAAATTGTACATGTCTTAGATCGGGATGAATTGAGGATTTGAGGCAGCATGGGACTTTCTCCAAGTTGTGGGACTTGTGCTTGAGGCAGACCTCTAGAGAAGGTTGGATTCCTCTACCTATTTCTACTAATAAAACTACTCCTAGGAAGGAAATGCAACTACCTAACACTACTATAAGATAAAAAGGGACCAGAGTCAAAAGCCGATGCATAAAGGGACATGTAAGCTAAGGGGAGGTGATCGCACCCACCCAAAAAAGTGGGATGAACAATCTTTCTTGAGTGAGAATGAGGGAAAACACACATAAGGAGGAAAAACATACATGCCATGATCTGTCCCAACATTCACACACTAGATTTTATGGATCACAACAAACAAAAATCCCTGTAAGAGATATGAAAATGCACAACATATCGAAAATGCATAAGAAGGCAATAAGATACAATAAAACTCAAAATAAGGTAGAAAATAGCCACAAAATACAAATTTTATTATTTCTAAGTGATGTAAAATCAATTTTAAGGGTGAGAGATGAAAGGATCTACATGTAAAGTCTTAGATCTAAGGCCTCCAACTCAAATTGCTAAGGAATAATGCTATGAAAAATGCACTTAGCAAACCAAGAGGGTTCAACCTTTTACAAAGAACATTGATCTATAATTTATTGAAGAATGGGAGAGAAGGGAAGAAAGAGAGGGAAACTAGGATTTTGAATCCGACCACAAACAATAAGCAATAAATACCTACAATTTTTCCTACAACATTGTCGATCCACCTCCCCATGTCTATTTAGATTATGGGATAAGGAAGGAGGCAAAATCTAATCAAATATAGGTTGTTGAGCTAACTAAATTTGTGCATTAATGGCTTGAGATGCATTTCCATATTTTCCACCTGTTAAATGCCACTAAAATATGATTTTGAATCGCCTAGAGTGTATCCCACATCACCATATTTCCATTAATACCAAGAGCACATGGATTTGATTTGTGCAACATAAGTTATGGTGATTTGAAGATATTTAGTACAAGATGAACAACAAGACACATGGTGCACTCGATTGGTTGAAGGATTTAGATGATTATATTTTATTTTTATTTTATTCCATGTGTCATACAATTACTTGATGTGATGAATCAGCATACAACTGACATGTTTTGATAGGTTATGTATTGTCACTTCATCTAAAATGTTGACATGTGACACTTCATGACTAGCGCAAAAGGTTGAACTTGGTGCATACGCAAGGGAAAGTGGTGTGAGGCAAAATAATGAAGAGATATGTAAGTGCATGTAGAGTATGGGAAGAAAAGGTTATATATCTATAAAGGTATGTAAGCATGGGCCATGAAAGGGAGTGCAAGACAAGGCACAAAGGAAAATGCAAAAAAGAGATGTTCAAGGTAGAAAAAGAAAGACGAATGAACACATGTGAAGAAGTGCGTAGGGCTCAGGATGAAAGGAAATGCATGGGGAAAGTGTACCAAGGACTTATCCAAAATATAAGGTAAGTCCATAGAGGCACGCGAAATGATGCAAAAATTTTTTTAGAAGGAAAGCGGATGTGCAAGGAGTGTGTGTGAGGGGAATGGAATGAGATAGAGGAATAAAGGAGAAGGGAGAGAGCATGTAGAAGTTGCATGGACGAAAGTGTAAAGAGAAAGGATAATAAAGAAGAAGGAATGACACACATGAAGAATTTCAGCCATGTAAATGTGCTAATGAAAAAAACAAGAGCATGCCTAACTTGAAAACACGATGCGAGAGATAGGATGGAACTTGAGTTGTTTAAATGACTAGGTGGTTATTTTGGACAAAATCAATGGTTAAGGTTATGAAGAATTTGATGTTTTACCTTTTTAACTCTCATATTGTCATCATGATTCTTAGTTCTACAATTAAGTCCATTTTGATGAAGTAAACCGTAGCATGTGAAGATGGAATTGGGTGTCGAAGGTGCAAGAGTATGATCTTGATATAAAACCTTCTAAACTTATATGAGGTAATGACTTGTGTAAAATCCTTTCGTGGGAAGAATTGGAATATTGTTCCAAATGTTATACACGTTTAATTAAGGGCCTCCCTCTTATACTCTTTGTTATCACCACCAACTCCAGGTATGCTAACATATCATATTTCCTAACCTATTGGGATTTCCCTCAGGAATAGAGTACGAAAAAGATGTACCCTCGCCTAAAATAAAAGAGATATGTAATTTGAGATAATGTACTATATAAGAAGGGATTGGATGGTACATTCCTAAGGTGCATTGAATAATAACAACAAAAAAAAGTTTTCAAAGCATATCATGACCAAACATGTGGAGGTCATTTCTCCGTAATTGCTACTACTCACAAGATCTTGAGAATTAGCTATTATTGGCTTCCCCTTTTCCAAGATGCACACACTTATTAGGAGGAAGTTCATTCTATTCCATTCCATGCACACATTTACTACATGCTACATATAGCTACTTGTTCACTATCCAAGTGCGATTGACATAAGAGAAACCTAGGGTGTAATTCGAACATACACACAAAACTACATTGGGTTTGAGATGTAGTGTAACACTCGATTATAAATCCATAATTATTTCAGTGAGGACAGTCGACACCTCATTTGGCATATTTATTTTTTTAGGATTTGATATCTATTTGAGGGTTTTGTAAGTCTATGTTTCATTTTAGGTTTCAAAGTGACTCAACGATCATTGTGCGAATCTGTAGTGATAAAATGTGACCATCAATAAACATATTGTGACCACGAGAATTTGGGTTATGAGCATTTCCGTAGATCCGGGTTCCCAGAAAATGCCTAGGGTGCCCATGGGTGCTCTTCTTCCTCTCCGAGACACCCCATTATAGCCTCCTCTAGATATTTAGTTTTCTAAGCTCTAGTGTGATGGTAAGTGCTTCACATTTATCTATTTTCCATCTTTGTGCACTTTGCGAGAACTTGGCGAATCAACTTAGTTTATTTCTTATTTACACATTAGGATTTCATTATTTATTGTTTAGTTTACTTGAGTGTAATTTTTATACTTAATTTATCATTTATTTAATGCAATCTTGCATTTAGATTAGGTTGCATATTAAATTTTATCTTAATAATTTTCAAAGTGAAATAGATCTTCAAATATCCCTTCCATTTAGTACTCTCATACTCTCATCACTATGGATCAATCTAACAAAGAATTTACTAAATCCCATCTTAAATCCCATAATGATCATATCACTAAGCATCCCAAAGATCTTTACTTTATTTTACATGCTACTCATGAGGAGGCCAACAATATAGAAGAGCTTGTTACTTCTACTACCATCACCACTTCCATTACTACTCAACCAATGCTTCTACTTTACTGACTGTTTATTTCCTTACTCCCACTATCCAATTCACTCCACCTCTTGTTTCTCACATAGGAAAAGTACCTTCCACCGACACTCAAGATATAGTCTCCCTCTATCAAGAACTCCAAGAAAAAATTTATCAATTACAACATGCTACTTCTCATGCATCTCCATCTTTGGATTCCACTTTATTATTACACACCCCATTCACACCTGCCATCTCTTCCTACTCACTTCCTCCTAATTTTTTCACCCCCAAACTTCTTACCTTTAATGGGCATGATGACCCATAAGAGCATCTCCGGTGCTTCCATTTTTCTTGTTTATATTTTTCAGATGATCATATCCTCTTGGCTAAAGTATTCCCTTGTAGTCTCCATGATTATGCAACAAGTGGTTCTATGACCTACCTATTCACTTGGTAACATATTTCACGAATTTTGTGGATACTTTTCTCTCTCATTTATCTATCAACATCATCTCTAAGATCTAATACGCTCAACTTGCACAACTTAAACAAGGATCTATCGAACACTTAATAGACTACATTTTGTGATACAAAAAAACCTTAGCTAAGATTTCCATTGTGCTTGCAGATTCCAAGCTTCAAGACTTACTCATTCAGATTCTATTTCCACCTCTCCAGGAGAGTGTTCTCTTTGAAACATCTCCTTCATTCGATCAACTATGCCATACTCTTAAGATTCGTGAAACTAAGATCTTATCTATAGGAAAGCTTAAATATTAAGAGAAAGTTTCATCTTCTACATGTTTTCAAAAAGTTTAACATTCAAACCATCAACAACCAAACCAATCGACACCAAAATCATTGTCAATGTAGTATCAATTGTTGGTACACATATATGTCTCTTCTTTTCAATGCTATTTTTCTTCCGGATATTGGTTTTCAAGAATTTCATTCCTATTTGGGATATCTTCTATAATGGGATGGTTACGTAGTGCATTTGGTCTTGCCGCTGTTATAGAGGTATATGAATTTAAAGTATGAGACATATTGCAATTTTATGTAAGGTCGAACTTCAGGATTTTCTGCTAAGTATGAGTATTGTGTTGATAAGATGATCTCTTCTTGAGGCCCAAGGATTAGACCCTTATGGTGTTTGGTCATGGATTTTGGACCTGTATTAATGAAAGAAGAATGAGTGTTGTAAATTTTTTGGTTTGCTTTGAGAATGTTCAAAAGGGGGCATATCCTCGATGTCTGAAAGGTATTTTTTGTCTAGATTATAAAATGATGGACATTTCAGATCCCGGGGTATGATTTTCCTTTTTCCTTATTTTGAAGTGGTTCATGTGTTTGTTCAAGCTCGAATATCCGATTGAATAAGGAAAAATGAAAAGAGTTGGCCTTATCAAGCTTGAAAATGACTTGTGGTGATAAAATGTAATGAGTGTTCATTTTCCTCTCTCGGTGTGGCACACGGTTGTGTGCGATATGAACAGTGCAACGATGAATGTCTCATGTGATTTTTAATTTTTGAAGGTTGTTTACATTTCAAAGAAAGGAAAATAAGGAAATAAGTAATATATCTGAATGATTGCAATAGAAGAATGCTTACACAAATCATGTATTGATAAATCAAAAAGGTAATTATAACAAAAAATGCTATAAACAAAATGGGGTTCTATTTTAGGTGCCCCTGCCCTTGAAAATACATACGCATACATATGTAATATTGCAAAGTGTTGATTGATTTACAACAAAAAAACACAGTATTCAATCTTCAAAAGGCATAACTTCACCCTTGAAGATTGGCGCACATTTTAGAAGATGTGTCAAAGTATATAAGTGTTTCCCACTTGGTGGCTTAAAATATTTTAAATATGACTAGTAAATAAATATTTAAAAAAATATAAAAATTTAAAAAATCGGGTAAATTATGGATGCCTATGCAACTTTATATTTATAAGATCTTAAAATACATGTTTGGTCATGTTTTGGATGTCAGACATATTTTTTTGAAAGTACAAAAACTAAAAAAAAGTGGGGCACATTTATATACTTTGATCCAGATTATCCCCGCATTGAAGAAACTCCTCATGGGCCATGACATTGAAAACAAATTAGATGGCCCCTATTAGGTCCCATGACATGTCCTTGTCCAACAACTCTTGCACCCCCATTCGTGGCTTGTCCATAATCTGGGTAAATTCTAATTTCTTTTTGAGTGAGTTCACCCACTCAGAAAGGGAGAGCCCCCCTCTTATATATGCCTTGGATTTCTTGCCAAAACAAATTTGGGATGTAGGAAAATGGATGGCTTTCTTTGGAGGATCCCTCCACCAAAATTTTTATTTTCTTTAGAAGAAGGAATTAAGCACTTGCCACAAACCACATTTCATCCAGAGAAACTTCAAGAACTAATAGAAATTTCTTTATTTTATTCTCCTATGGATTTTAGTTTTTTTTTCTTCCAATGGGGTTGATAATGGGTTTGACATTGAGAGCTCTGTAGTCAATAAGGAAGAATGGTAGTATTCTATGTTCATGTACCACTGGTCATTGTGGAAATATGGATAGTGCTAAATCCAATGATGCTTTAACTGTTATATGGTCAGATGGTGTTCGGGAGAATCAAATGGAAATGAAGAGTTTGGAAGATGGGAAATGAAGTGCATAATTCAAATAGTCAACGTAGAAAGGGTAGGATTGTAATATTTGGGGAGTAAATATCTCGAGGGATGACCACGGTGTCTCGGTATACTAAAAATATGCCAAATAAATGCTTCATTAGGCCTTATCAATTGAAAAAACTCACCCAAATGGGTAAGTTCTCCATTAAAAGGATTCAATTTTGTAGATGAGGAAGACATGGAGGTAAGAATCTTGATTTGAAGTAGATGGCAGAAGGCTCTGGGAAATATTAGGTGATGAATTGGTAACATAGTGAACTACGTATAAATAGGCATGGCTTCTGAGATGACATGTCTGGGAGAAATCATTTCTCCATTAATGTCATATCCTCTAGATTACTAGCTAAGATGTGAAAATTGAATTGGGATTGATAATTTATGAAAAGCATGTCATCGGAGATCAATTAAATATCCATGTGTTTAAGAAGTGTCTTATCAGGTTTAATATTTGGCCACATCATATTTTCTCACCTAAGGAAGGTTTGATATTAAATAAAGTGACATGGAAAAGACCTTGCTTTATTATAATGGCATGATGATACTTTGAAAGTGGTGGCGAGGCATGATTAAATGTTGTTGTGGACAATTATTCCCTGATATTCTTAGGAATCTCTAGGATGTGACTAAAATGTGAGTTGGTTAGAATCAAGATGAATATTATCTAAAAACCCTTGGGTGGATAAACATATAAGGAAGGGGGATTAGGGAAAAAATATGAGAGTCTTGGCGGGTAAAAGAGAGGCTAAAAGTTCTTGAGGAAAAGGTGGGAATTCTCTTTGAATGTATTGTCAACGGAAGAAGTCATAATGTTTTGAGAAGGTTTTTGTGTGACCCATTCATTTGGAATTCTTGTTAAGGTGATTACACATGTATAGTCATTAATAAGCTTTGAGAGCATGAATATATGTTTCCCTCATTTTTTCAAGTTTAATGGATTTTTCATGGATGACCTACTAGAATTATTGGCGTTTTTGTTCTTGTCATGAAATGATGTTGAGGGTAAAATGGTGTGTGTCTTTTATTTTTGATTATGTGCAAATTATGACTATGATTTAATATGGAAATGCCCTATAACTACTTGGATCTTGTCTAGGAATGGTGTGAGAGATTGATGTCCTTTGGGTGTACCTATGGATATCATTTCGAGACCTATAAAAATCTCCCTGAGACTGAGTAAAATTGGGTGATATATTTATAAATCTTGGGGTCCTCGATCTAGAATGTTCAACATGATTTGTGCATGATGATCTAACCTTAGGTGTACTGAGTTAGATTATCAGGAATTTGGATCTCGTGCTTGTTTGGAGCTTTCCTTGCAGATCGTTTTCTTATGAGAGACCCATTTTATGTTTACCTTACCTTCATTTAGTGGTAGCAACACACAATGGTTGACATTTAGTCTATGATCTTCCCAGAACCCCTTAAATTTTTAGTTTCTTATCCTTCTCAGTTCAGTCTCATCTCCACCCCACAAAATTTGATCAACCTTTTCTAATATCCTTGGTTTTAGTGTGGATCTCATCCTACCTATTTATCTCATTTGATTCCACATGTGAGATCACCATATTAGAGCCTACACCTTAAGTGCTCTCACTCATAATTTAGAAATCCTCATCATTAACTTGAAACAGGTCATGTAAAATCCTTAGAGTTAATTTGTAGATCATACTAGAATTTCCTCTAGTAGTCCATATCAAGTTCTTGGGTGTCTGCGCAACGCTTAGTGAGCACTCTTTCGAATGAATGTTTCATTCATTGGCTACACCTAGTTCCGATTGTTTGTTTTTGAGGTTTGGGACATCACCCGACTCGGCCCTACCTTTATGCTCCCCATCGCATCTCGAGTCCTCTCACCCCGACTAATTAAGCATCAAAATAAGCGAGACATAAGCCACACCCTTTATCTATGTTCCTCGCCATCACTCCCTTGGGAAGAGTGGGCGGGTGAGAAAAGGAATACCCCATCCTTGACTACAAAATGACACTTCATGTGGGTCACTCTCCCTTGTCCCATCCCCATTTACATTCACATCTCCTCCCTCTCCTTTGGGGGTAAATCTAGGAACCAACATCAACCACCAAAGAGCTTCAATCGGAACCAATTAGGCATACATAAAAAATTTTGATGGCCCTTCCACATATTTTTCTTCCACAACTTAATGAAAACAATCTCATCATACTTCCACCTTCACTCAAATTAGATTCATCTCATTCCAAAGGTTTTAATTATAATTAAATTTTCCATTGTGACTATCATGAATGTGTAGGACATTCTACAAATCATTTTTTTAAACTTTGCACTCTTATTCAAGATCTCATCGACAATAATAAAGTCAAGATTTTAGAGCCTAAAAATTCTACACTTGTCAATGACAATCAAAAGATAAATATATTTAACAATCCACTTCCAAAAAATGACAAGAAATAAGTTGACTCTTTGGCTAATCATAGATATCGCATTGTTCCTTCTCTGCATCGGGGTCTCTTGATTTCTTAGTTACTAATACAGAGATATCTCCTCCAATAATTTACTTATCTGACCATGATTACCATGCAATTTTTTTTTCTAATCACTTATAGATTAGTGCCTCTATCGAGATCTATCCTTATTAATAACACCAAGGTTGATCTATTGTGGCCCATCAACACATGTTCTATTTTAGTTCTTGTTGCTATTGGATATCCACATTCACAAATTTCATATCCCATGAACAATTCATATGGTGTTTTCAAACTCCACTTTATAGTTGGTACTCTCACTATGCTAGTACCCTTCCTCATCGAACATGTAATTGACGGGTATGACATGCTCTTAGGCCTCAATTGGATTCACAATTCTAGGTATATCATCTCCATGAATCATTTACGTCTAAATTTTTTTCACAACAACCAAGTAATTTATATCGACGGGGTGCCTCCATCTACTTCATGGTCACCATATCCTCTCACAGTTACCAATGCATCATGTACTACATATAGTACGCCATGACCTCTAGAACCTAAAACACAATATGCTCCTAGCTTTTGTATTCACACATGGCCTACATGGTCTTATCATTCTGCTAGTATAATACATCAGTCTAGGTCCATCTAGGGCAGTTCCTACATCTAGATGCATTTCACCACCTTGTTCCATTCCACATAGGTGTCCACTATCGCCACGTTCGCTTCACATAGGTCTCCATCACCTACAAAATTTGTTACACCAAAGCTCCAACACTATACTCATCCATCACATGCACATAGACCTCACTCACCTACAAAACAACTATATCATATATCACCACTCTTAGAGCATGGTCAGACACCTTCATCACCACCAACATTAGGTAGAGGACCTTCATCCTTTACTTTTATTAGATATCTTATTCATTAACACACACTTGGAGGGAATTACACTTATTTCTCCCCCTCCCTTTAACATTGACACATGTCTTACATTCACCTTATTACAATAACATATACATCTTCATCCACACTCTCCCATCGTCATTACCCTATGACACACTCTTGTGCTATGGTTCAAACTTTCTTGTTGAGGGTATACTATACTCATGAATCTCACACCGCATACACATGACCATTACACATCACATCATGTCTTACTACACATAAAATACTTTCCACACTATTTCATCACCATATAATCCATAAACACTATAGAAGGTCTAAATCAAAATTGAACATCACGTCATCACACCTACATCAATCTACACTTTAACCTTCACACTCAATCAATCAATATTTTTTATCATATTATGCAACATTTTTAGAGATGACCTTATTCATATAATTTTGAGATATGCGCTTTGTGTTATATCATAAAAATTTCTAGCATATTATCCATACACCTCCTAATATATGCTTTGTGTTACATGACCACATTTTCTACCATCATCATATTCATCCATTTCATTATATACACCTTAGGCTACATCATCACACTTGCTAACATCTTATTCACCCACCCATTGATCTATGTTTTAGGATAAATCATCACACATTCCATAAAATCATCCCTATGTCATATTTAATATCATCAGTTCATTAAACACCTCTTTCTACATATAACACATCACTTAAACCATTTCTTGATGACACACTCTTTTTTATGGTTCATTCTTGATCTGCCGAGGGGAATAAACAAATGAACTATCATTGCATACTTATTCATCCACTTGGGGGCATGCTACTCCTATCATTCACACTAAATTACATTTAATCTCATCCACAACATCTTTGCATATCTTGGTTGCATTTATGATTTCTTACATTTAATTGTTACATGCACATCTTATTGCACATGCTAGATAGATAGCTTGTATATCATTATATTTTATCATACACACATGCACACTCATTTTATTTTCTAGTTGCGATCACATATTTTATATATCCATTATATGCAGCATGAATTCTTGGCATAGTACCTATTACTAGTCCCACAACGGCTCCTAGGGGCATCCACTTTCGTATATTATAGGTTTTATTATTTCATTTTGTTTCATAACACATTAATTTACCAAATTATGCACACTTTTACATACTTTTATATTTCTAACCTGATAATGGGTGCTTCATGTGAAACATTTGTTATCTAGGGAAATCTACTTCTATGGTTTATCTGTTACATTGTTATCGATTGCTTGATCTTTGTATGCTCTTGTTTGCAAGCTTTTCCCTTTGTCTTGTGTGCACACTTGTCTGTTTGTGACCACTACGTCGTTGATTATCTTGTGACATCGTGAGTTATGTCCCATGTTTAAAACCATCTTTTCACAGTATACATTGTCTTATTGTGTGTTTACTTGCATCTTAGCTTACACATTGTCTGATTAGCTTACATTTTGTTTTGTACATGCATGTTTTTATTTGCTTATACTAACACTTGTCTCCTAGCCACTTTGTTTGCACGTTCCTTGGTTTCTACCAAGCACATTCCCTTCTCCATACATGGTACAATTATAACACAATGGTTGGTCCTCTTTTGGGCCACATACTCCTTCAACAATGTTGCATGTACCCCAAATGAGGGAGGCATCATATGAGTGAATTAATCACCCCATATAGCGTTATAAAAACCACAATACCGATACAACACAATTTTTAGTTTAATACAGGGCTCATAATCAGACTTGTGTCCTTGGCAGAATGGTCTTTCCTAGATTCGATACTAGGGGACAATTATATAATGATTGGTAGTTTAACACAGTCTACAAAAATCCATACACAATGGATTTTATAGGGAAGACAGTCCTTAACACATGCACACCATTTGCAATGGTGTTTACACAATAGGAAGTAGTTAAAGGTTGGTGGAAAACACTAGATAGTTTCCCCACACTTATTCCATTACACTGGTGTGAAATCATTTGAAAAAATTACGCATTGACATCATCTACAAGATCCTTTCTACACCCATTTCTCATCATGGATCAAGTTCACACGTTTCTTTTTCATTTTAAACATTTACATACTTTCCTTACACATATTTTTACATATTTTGATCATATATGTGCATATTTGACTACTTGTCACCTTCTCTTTTACAGTCCATTCATATGGGAAGCGATAGTCATACAACACCAACAATAACACCACACACATCAAAATGACATAGACATCAAAAACATGTACATCATGATATATATATATATATATATATATGCATTTCCACCCTAGGTTCATTTTCATCATTACTTTTACACCTTTTCCTCCTTAGCATCCACACTTCACATTTTTATCAGTCCACACTTTGTCTAGTCCCTCGGCACATTTTCTACATCAATCTACATGGATTATCAAGTACACATCTCTATCTACTTTATGTTACCAAGCTTTTTGTTTAGCAACATAAAGTGGGGGAAAATGTAGACACACAATCACACACTTTGGGTAATTATCTAGTCCTGATTACATACTACTATTCATGTGATTCATAAGTAAGAAAAGTACTAATTAACCTATGTATTTGGTCACCTTTCTTTACTTTCTATTGCTACTTTCAATATTGCACTCTTACTTTCTCATTCTTTCTTTTTACTCTTCAACATTTGTTATCATGGACTCTAGCTCCCACTAGGACACTTAGCACTGAGCACCCTCATTCCCTGTGGGTGCTCATGTCCCCTTTATACTTTACTCTCACTTTTTGGGTCCTTTCTAGTCATTTGAGTATCTTATATTTTTGGTAGTCGGCCTTTTCAGAGTTGATTACAAAATTTAAGTGAAGGAATCATATGAATATAAAGTTATGTTCTCATAATAAGGAACAAAGCACTAAGCATTAGCTATCACCACCTAAGGTTGCATCCATCAAGGCATTTAAGAGATATATTTCATCTATATAGATCCATCATAAGGGACACAAGGGATAGCTTTCTACATCACACTTCATAGGAGGGAAGTTAATTCTATTCCATACACACATTTACTACATTTTACATCTAGCTACTTTCTTGTTATCCAAGTGTGACTAACACAAGAGAAATTGAGGGTATAATTCAGCACACACACATACAAAACTACATTGGGTATGAGATGCAATGAAATTATTATTTGTAAGTCCATAATTGTGGCGAGTTGAGGATAGTCCGACCCCTCATTTTGCATCTTTATTTTTAAGGATTTGATGTTTATTTGAGGGTTTTGCAGGTCTATGTTTCATTACAGGTTTTCAGAAACTTCAATGATCATTGTACAAATCTATAGCAACAAATGGAAAGCAACAATGAACATCTTGCAACCTTGAGAATTTGGGTTTTTGAGAATTTGTGTAGACCTAGACACCTAGAAATATGACTAGGGCACCCATGAGCACCTTTTTCCCTTTCTAAGTGCCCAAGTCTAACCTCCTTCTCTAGATCTACAATTTTTTAAGATTTAGTGTGATGGTCAGTGCTTCACATTTCTTTATTTTCTAGCTCTGTGCACTTTCCAAAAATTAACGAATCAACTAAGGCATATTACCCTTCTTTACACATTAGGGTTTCATTATTTATTTCTTAGTTTACTTGAGTGTAATTGCTATACTTAATTTATCATTTATTTATTTACTAGAATCTTGCATTCAAATTAGGCTGCATATTACATTTTAGCTTAATTAGACAATATCAAACAATGCGACTTACTTCTCTTAAGGTGAATTGATTGAATTTTTATAAATCACAATATCCCTATCTCCCTTTCTAACGATTACTATCTACAAGGTAATGGCCAAGTGAAAGATAGTAACAAAAACATTATCACTATTATTCAAAAGCTAGTGAATGTTAGTAAAAGAGATTAACATAATAAGAAAATATATGATGCATTATGGGCGATCGAATCAAACCTAGGAAATCCATTGACACCTCTCCTTTTCGGATGCTATATAGACTGAAGCTCAAATCCACGATTTCTCATGAGATACCTAACTTACAATTGGTGAAAGCAAAGTGCAAAATGGAGAATAATTTGATGCTCTTGGTAAGTAGACTTAATAATTATAAAATTTGAGTGAAGATAAACTAGCAATAGTTGATACACTAAGAAGGCACTAGTCTAAGGTAAAGAATATATTTGATTAGAAAACACAAGACATGAGATTTTAAATTGGAGATCTTGTCCTCCTTTGGGACAAAAGGAGAGATCCCAAGGAAGCCATATAAAGTTTGACTCTCTTTGGATTGGCCCATTCAATATTAATCAATTATGTGAGAGAACACATATTATCTTTCTTACCTTGACAGGACCCCATTGGAGCTACCTCATAACATGAAACATCTAAAGCTTTACAAGACGTAAAATTTAATCTCTCCAACCAAAGAAATATATTGAAAATTAGTTATCCCCATATATACCATAAGTGAATTCAGGATCTTGTGTTTTCCCTTATGGGTTTTGTATATTTCCTTTTAGTTGTGTGTGTTTTGTATTTTCCCTTTGTGTGTCTTTGTTGCTTAATCCAATTAGATATAAATTACTTTGTTTCCCAAAGGATAAAGCACTAGTATGATACCCATGAGATACTGATGTTCTCTATTGACCTTTATAGTCAAATTTCCCTAAGCTAGAACCAACTATTTTCATGTAAAAGGTGAAACATAAAAATTGAAACTTTTCAACATGACATCTAGGCCTATAATTAGAAATTATGTTTCTCGGTCACTATGCGTATTTCCTTTGGCTATATTTCCCTCAGTACTACCCTCATCTAGGATGAAAGGAAAGTGTTAAAAATATTATTAAGTTTGTTTCACTTTGTGTAGGGAAGAGTTCCTAAGTTGGTTGATGAACTCATTAAGTTTTGATGAAAGACAACTTCCTTCGGAGGCCTAAAAAGGTGATTTTGGCCATTCTGTAACTAATTAAACACCATATGGGAATGTTTAGGGAAAATCCAAATAATTTGAGGGTGATATAGGATAAAATTTAAAGTTTCAGGTAAATTTAAGAAAGTTTTGGAAATAATTTTATTCACGAACAATCTATTCAACATCGGGTAATTTGGGGTGTAGGGAATGAAAGTTCCTTGGTGAAACCTGACTTCTCCATATGATTCCAAGAGTTATAGAAGGAGTTAAGAAGAAAACAAATAGGAAACATAAATATATCAAAATCATCTAAAATGTGGAAACATTGAATTTTCTCTAAGGATCAAATATTTCCTAAGATTGTTCATAACTTTGTTGCTTCCCCTCTCTGTTCAAGGTGTAATAGGTCCTAAATTTTGAATTTTAGGATAAATTAGGTATTATAAATGGGTCCATTTATCTTATATGGTGTTTTGGAGTCAAAAAATATAATGTTTGACCTAAAACACTAACCTAAGCTCTTCGAGTTGAAAAAGTCAGTTTCGGTGTGCCAATTTGGACATCCAAGGAAAAATATGCTTTCCTAATTTGGATTAGTCACACTTAGAACATAAAAGTGTCCCATCTATCCTAAAATGGAAAATGTGGATACAAAATTTCAACCTCCTTCTACTCCCCAAGGCACAATTTTGACTCCTAAGTTTCCCAGGTGTGACCTCTGTCCCGTTTGTCCCCATGGTGCAAGGGGGAAACCAAAGCATGACCTCTCTATTTATAGGCCCCACTTTAGACACCAAAGTTTCTCCTCTATCCCATATATCCCAAATGGATAAGGGGATAAAAAATTGTGAAATATTCATTCATGAATCTCATATACACCATACAACCACCTTCAGCTACTTCAGTGCCGTTTCCTAGCCTCCACAACTCATACACCTCACACGAAAAGATGCCACTTGTCACATTATGGTGTAAGTTGCAATTTGGTGTCCCTGGTGTCTCATTTATCCCCATTACACCATGTGCAACCTCACAACCACTCCACTCAAGCTATGGTTAAGCAAAGACGATTACTGGTGAGTTAATAAATACGATAAAACTTCACAAATTCCCATTTATAAAATAGTTAACAATTTTTATTTCAAAGTGCACTGTAACACCTTCACAAATGCCATTTTTGTCTAGAAATGCTAATAATTTTTTTCCAAACTTCCATATCCAACAAAAAAATATGATCATATATTCTTATCCTAACACTCGTTTAAATTGAAATTTTGTCTATGATATCTTCTCCCAAACGCTTTGCGAAAGTCTCACAAAGAAAAACCATTGATGCCCTTTATTTTTACAGTTAAAAAACTAAAAATATCAAACCTTGAAACTTTCTTATTAATTTATATAGAGACCCAATAGATAGAAAACCATGAAATTGAGAGAAGAAGGACCTAGTGTAAAACAAAAAATAATGATAGTGGTTTTGTTGCAGACTGAAACCTATAAGTGAAAATTTTAAAAATAGCAAGTATTTAGGGAAGTGGGTATATAAAAATAATAATTTTCTAAATATAGTAAACCATCAACATTTGTAATAATCCAAATGAGCTAGGAACATCAAAGAGCACAAATAGTGGAAATTTAATTAAAATAATAGTCTGGATAGGACTTTCTAAACAGAAAGTTTTTGATTTAAATGTAGAATGTTTATGGTGGATCTTATTCTAATTATCTCAATGATTTTTGGAAATATTAATTTCAAATACTCAGGTATGAAACCCATTTGAACCCTAATCATTGAGTGTCTTGATGTGGAAGACACTGATGTCACTCACATGGATCTTGAAGAATTGAAAAACATGATGCTTGGTAGACATGTTAGTGAGTGGAAGAGAATATATTTTTATGTGGGTTATTCTCAAGAGGAGGAAACCCATTTTCCATTTAGAACTCCTAATTGGTCTTGTCCTGTAGAAAACACTATGAAGTAGATTCCAAGATAGTGGGGGAAGATGAAAATTCAATCCTTGTAGTCCTCACTCCCAAAGATATCTTTACAATGTATCCATATTCCCACCAACAATAACATGGTCATCATCACCAAGGAATTTACATCAAAAGATTGAGTGAAGATAGATTCATATTGTAAAGTTCTTGCACTCAGTTCGTGGCTCATGAAAGGAATAACACCTTCTTGTGTTCCCAAGAACTTATCTAGGAGTGAATTCTACGAAAGTTATTCATATTTCATCATTCTACTGAGAAAGGTGATGGGTGAGTATATGATAAAATGATTATAGGATTGTATGGATTAGTTCATACTTGTTTCTAGTGAAGGGAAATATGGAGTAGACTAGGGAAAATTATAAGTGATAATAGTCATCAAAATTTCCTTTAGTTACCTTCAACTAGGAAGTTCAAAGCATGAATTCCTACATAATATATACTCTCTCCTACACAATACCCTTTAATGGACTATTGTTGCTCTTGGTGTATCCTAAAATTTTTTTCCTATGATAAATACTCGTAGCTCACTCATAAATAAAAACCATTATTTTTTTGGCATTAATGATGCATTCACCATGTTCATCATCGAATTTTGAGGGAAATTTAGAGATGAGGATCTCTGTCAAGTAGATGTAACGATTGAGTAATATGGGAGATACTTCACCCATTTCTCAACCTTCACCTACGTCGGGTTACATGCTTTGATCTTACTCCTCACAGGATACCTTGGTACCCTAATGATAAAATAGTAATGTTTGAATTATGTAGGAAACTAGCTCATGTTCATACCAAGTGTAGAAAAAAAAATGAAGGGTGTATCTTTCCCCATCTCTTTGGGAATATATTCATGTAAGAATGTTACTAGATGCATCAAATATTGAATCTTCTTTTTCTTCCCTTAATTTCTATTCCTATGCATCTAGGCCTAATTTTGATATTAGGATAATTCTGAAAATTTCACCTTTCTAGATTGCACCACACACCTCAAATTGAGGATTACTTGGCTAATTATCTTGATGAATTTGAAGTAAGAAAGACCATATGCAGATGAAAATTGATCAGATGAGGGGCCTCCACTTTGATTGATTCATTGTGGGAATAAAGGATGATGGATAAAACTTGTTTGATCCCAAGTATCAAGCGGTGAAAACTTCACCCCTTCCTCTGATATAATGGAATGCAAGAGAATCAAGTGACATTAAGGAAAGGACTATAATCATAATTCAAAGATAAAAAGAGTGGTTCAAGAGAAAAATAATTTCTTTCATTGATTTTGGTGGCCTCCTGACTCTATCAAGATGAACATCTCACATTTCCTCTATGAAGACATTTGAGAAGATTGTGATCTCCACTCACTCAGAAGATCCATCAAAGAGAAGGATTGTGGAGGATGAGAACATTGAATATTATCACCCCAAGATTCTCCAAAAGAAAAATAAAGGCATTAAAATACTCATTGAACCTCTTGAACAAAGTGAGATTGATCCTTTCATCGTCCTCGGTTTTATATCGGTTCCCAAGTATGTATTCTTTAGCAGCTGAGTCATCCCATCATGTGTAAGATGTGATTCCCAACCATGAGCTTGAAAATTTTCCCAAGTTTGATATTGATCCCACACCAGTGGAGATTTCCCTATGGATTCAAGAGACAATCAAGAATGAATCAAGGATAGTGTAAAAAGCATCAAAACATGATTTCAAGCTATGTCAAAGATCATAAAAGCTAAGCGAGGAAAGAAGGAACAAGTAACCTCTCATTTCTTAAATGGAGATTTTGGTGACCAATATGTAGAGATTTCCTAACCAAAGGTTGTAGAACCTATGGAATAAATTCCATGAAAAGGATTTCATTAGGTCAAGCTATGCAATAAGGTGATGCACATATGTTCAAGTAATCTATTTCCTATATGCTTTCATGGAATGAGGAGTATAAAAAAACAATAGAGAAGTTAGAAGAGCATGTGAGAATTATCACCGCTTATTTGCAAGCATTCTTGGATACTAGTGAAGTACCAAATCCTCTTACAAAAGACATCACTCATATTAGTAGATTTGACCTAAAAATAATCAAGAAATATCAAGACAAATTAATGTAGGGAAGGGATGATGACAGGTGGGTTGATAAGATTATTGAGATAGGAATATTTTTTTCCATAGATTCATTTATTATTCAAGTTTTCTCTCGTCACGCTTCTAAATTGAAAATGAATAAGGAGGAGATTGAGAAAGATAGATCCAATTGGGACAATGTGCTTCTATTGGTGTAAAAATGAGCAATCTTGAAAAATATGATCACTACCATAAATGATAACTTGTCTCCTATTTGGTCTCGCACAATGAGTGTTTGTTATGAAATGTTAAATGATGTTATCTATGAGATCAATTTTTGTGAAGAGATCACATCATATATTTTGGAAAGTATCAACAATGGTGTGAAAAATCTTGGGTCTCCTTTAATCAATGGAATAACTTCTAAAATAATTGGGAATTGATCAAAAAGAGGTAGGAGATCCCTTCTCATTCAATGAATATACTTTGGAGTCTCTCATAGAAATTATATGTTAAATTTATAATAATGCAAAGGAGCATCATGTTTAGTTCAATTAATGTAAAACCATCAACAATGCCTCTTAAAAATGGATCAATCATTTAATCTTTGTTCATATTACACAAGAGAAAAAGGCGGCACTGCATGAAACCCGCTTCATGTAAGGGTGAAGAAATATCTCCAACATTATTCCCACAAGGTTCATCAACAACCAAATATTCATCAATGAAGGATTCATCTCCTTTAGAGCGATAATTTATTCTATACTCCTTTCCTCTTTTTTCTCTCTCCATGTTCTAATTCTTCATTAAGGAGGTACTTTTCACTATTTTTTCCTATTCATTTAAGTGACCTATAGTTTAACATTATAAGGAGTTCTTTTCAACTAATGAAAAAATGAGCACTTTTGTTTCCTAGGAAAATGAAAGGTCATAAGTGATGAGGGGAGGTGAAAAGTCATGTGGGGGGTAGATGAAAAGACTTTGTGTAAGGCTATAAATTAGAATGGCCTCTCCATTCTAAAGGGTTGTCAATTGTGAGTTTCTAGTAGATAGATTTATACTAATAAATAAAATAAAGAGATTAAATTATTCCATTTTCCTCTTTTCTATGTTTCCTCTATTTCTTACATGTTCATCTTTATAAAAAGATGATCTTGTAAAAACAAGAAAGGTGCTTGTGCATTTGATAAATGAATCAATATAATTTTATGTATATGGTTTGTTAGTATTATATTGTTCTCAAGGTTGAATTCTTCTAATTGAGTGTAGATTTACTTTGGTTAATGTTTTGAAAATCTGTAAGTTCCTATTCAAAAATTTAACCCTCCTTTGCCACATTATTACTCCCCTCTACATCCTCTCACTAAGAAAATTCCCCCTTTCACTAAGTGCAAGAAATTTTCCACATGTCTAGTGGAGTATTCTTGTGTGATCCCTAACTTCAGGACCACTTATAATTTTTTTACTACATTCAATAAATGAGATCCTCCCCATTACCAAGAGGAGGGACTTATTCCTGAAAGCATTGGTGAAAAATCACTAATTTATCCTTGCAAAAAATTATTTCACCAAAATGTACCCAATATGTGCATGATATGAATCACAACATAAACAAGTTGTGAAAACAATTGTGCATGATATAGATCATGACACCATAATACACATCATACACATGAAGAAGATAAGCATAGTGTGAGACGTATATATCAAGCATATACTAAACACCTCGTAGATGAAAACCACACATCACACATAAAGTATTGGATACACCAATTATGTAAAGACTATGTTGAAAAACTAATATACACAAATCTATAAGCAACCACATGAAAATGATTAAGAAAAATTATCATAAATGAACAAAATACCTAATGCGAGTATGTAATAACTATGATAAATATGTATAAAATAAGAATAAATCTAACCCAAACAAGTAAGAAATTAATACTTAAAACCCTTAGTGAAAATGAGGAGATAAAATAACTTAGATCTTTCTTAATTAATCTTGGGTTATATAAAAGTGCAAAATTAGAAAATATGAAGTGCATCTTTGTCGGAATAAAACCCCAAAAATGTAGAGATGCTGAAATATGCTTTGGGTTGGGGCTCTAGGATGGGTCATGGGTGCATGCGGGTGCTAAAAACAGCTATGGGTGCCTAGGTATTCCTAAAACCTTAGAAAAACATTGTTGGGTGGTCATGATATGTTTGATGAAATTCATTTCTTGTCACTAGCAAGGTGTAAAATGATTGGTGATGTCACCGATAACCCGCAATAAAGAACTCGACATGCAAAACCCTTAAAAGTGCTCAAATATTAAAAAAAAAAATTGAAATGAGGATTTGGACTCTCCTCAGCCGTTAAACAAGTGATCTTACGACTGAGCACTGCACTACATTCAGATCCTATGTAGTTCTATGTGTGTGTGTGTGGAGAGATTGTGCTCTAGGTGGTTCTTGTGCACGTCACACTTAATAGCAAATAATAACTAGATGTAGAAAAATATAAATAGATGTCTACATAAAGGAATTAACTTCCCTTACTATGAACTATATATAAAATAATGTAGTCCCTTTCCTGTGTGGATGCTAGATGGATGCTTGAATGCTTTTGATAATGGTCTTTGAATGCAAACTTAGGTGGTGATAGCTAATGATTAGTACTTGGTCCTTTATTATGGTGACATAATTATATATATATGATTCCCTTTCTTGAATTTTTTAATCAAACCCAAAAAGGATGACCACAAAAATATAAGATGCCCAAACGAATAGAAAGGACCAAAAATATGTGAATAAATAGAAAGAGGTCGGGGGTGCTAGAGGGGATAGGGGCGCTGCGGCACCGGTGTCCTAGATAAATGTTGGTGTCTAGGATGATAAATGTTGAAGTATAAAAAGGAAGACTGGGAAAAAAGAGTGTAAGATCAAAAGTGGCAACAAAAATCAAGCAAAGATGGCCAAAATACATGGGTTAATTAGTAATTTTCTTTCTTACGAATCATATAAATAGTAGTATGTGATTAGGATTAGATAGATACGCAAAGTGCATGATTTTGTGTCTACACTTTCCCGCACTTTATGTTGTTGAACGGATGATATATAACATAAAGTAGATAAGAGATGTGTACCGATAACCATGTAGATCGATGGAGAAAATCGTTTAAGAGATAAGAAAAAGTGTGAAGTGATAAAACTCGAAGCATGAAAGCTAAAGAGGAGGAAGTGAAAAGAAGTGATGATAATGAACCTAGGGTGAGAGTGTATGTGTAGATGTCAAAATATTCCTATCATTGATTTTGATTATTGCTATTGTGTTAGTGTGTGATTATTGTGTGATGATGTGACTACCGCTTCCCATAAGGAAGATCCATAAAAGAGAAGAATGAACAAGTAGTCAAATATGCATGTATATGATCAAAATGTGTAAAAATTATGTAAAATATGAAAAAGGAACATGTGCACCTAATCTATGATGATAAAAGAGATAGAAAGGATCCACGAAGATGATGTAGAAGAACACATTTTTGGTTGATCTCATGCTAATTGTGCTGACTACGAGTTTTTTGGACGATCTCACGCCAAGAATGGAAGAAGTGTAGGGAGAAAATTCTAGTGTCATCCTCTAACCTTTAATTTCTTCCGAAATGTGAACACCAATGTATATAGTGTCTAAAAATACATGTCTAGTTCAAACAATTTCGATCTAATGTGAAAATAGGAAAGAAGGTGTAATGCATGCATGTCGAGTGTTGAAGGACTATGTGCCCTATAAAAACCGTTATGCAAATGATGAAAATTTTTCTGAAGTGGAAAATTTTATGTAACTTCCCTAGTTATAGGAATCCAGGAAGGGTTAGGGGTGCTCAAGCACTACTGTCCTAGTTAGGGCACTAGTGCCTGTGTTATGCTAAGGACCCAAGTTAGATTTTGAACCTGTCTCGAGACCGATGAATGTGCTTGTATTGGTATTAAACTATGTTGATCTCGTGACAATATAATGCTTTATAAGGTGGGTGATTTATGTAAATGATTCCCCCTCATTTTGGATGCATGTGACATTCTTTGAGGAGTATGCGGCCCAAAGGAGGATTGACCTTTGTGCTAAAACTAATATCTTCCAGGGGGAGGGAGTGTGATTGGTAGAAACTAAGGCATACACAAATAAAGTGGTTAGGTAACAAGTGTTAATGTAAGAAAAGACAAACACACCTTTAGAATATAATATGTAAGCTAAGTAGAAAATGTGTAAGCTAAGACACAAGAAGACAATGTAGACCATAAACAAAAGTATTGGCAAGAAAATTTGTAAAGTGGAAAAATTTGTGGGTTTCTTGCCAATGCTCTAGGAATCTAAGTCCCTCTACTTAAACGGTGCAGATTTTGTGCTTACATGTGCATGAAAAGCAATTTCTGTAGTGGTATTTCCACGGGTATATAATAGGCTAACTCCACCGACCCTACGATAAAGCTATCAAATTATTTTTAGAGAGTACTTTACGAGATAAGGGAAAGAGAGAAAAAAAATAAAGGAGGGGATTAATGTTGTGGGTAGAAAATTAGAGTCCCATACCCATTAATTAGAAATTTCCAACATGCATTAAATTTAAGAAGAAACAACCCTGGAAATGGAAACAAGAACAATTAGGACTTATGAGAACAAAGAATCAATAAATCCCTCAGTCAAAAAAGGCTATAAACTCCTTCTTGTATTGATGCTTGAGCAAAAATTGTACATAGCAAGAATAGAGGAATGCAAGAGTGGGAAAATAGAATAATTTCAGCTATCTATTTGTTCCTTCATAAGAATTACTCTCTCATGAGATTACAAGTTGAAAACCAGTTAAGAAGAAGCCCAAATGAGGGGCTCATTACAATTTATAGGAGAGAGATGCCTCTTCATCTTCCTAATGACACTTCATATGCCTT
Source organism: Taxus wallichiana var. yunnanensis (assembly GCA_018340775.1). Classification (NCBI taxonomy): domain Eukaryota; kingdom Viridiplantae; phylum Streptophyta; class Pinopsida; order Cupressales; family Taxaceae; genus Taxus; species Taxus wallichiana. Next base: position 331,849,360 of record CM031233.1, on the reverse strand, counting down.
TTTCTAACTTTAGACTCTTGATATTCCCAAGAAAATATTAAGTCCCTTTTATATAATCAAGGTGACTTAATTTACATTATGTTTCTAAAGTTTTTTTGAATAACTTAAAGGCATACAAAAATTGCAAACCTCAATGAAGAATTAGAACATTTTGAAGAGATAAAGTTGGGGGGAGCAAGAGAAGAGAGAGAGAAGGAAGGAGGGGGAATAATGACATTGAAGATGAAAGATTTGACTCTGATGAATTCCATGGATCCTTCCATATGAATCAATGGAATGTCCCATTGTGATGATATTTGAATCCCTACACTATTTGCATCCTGAGAAGCTCCTTTAGATGGTTTAAGGAAACCTTGGGTTAAGTGTTGAAAAACAATTATTAAATTACTTCATTGATGCCCATGAACACTGAATCATACATATCCTTTCTGAAGAGATAAGAGGTCATAATCGATCATGTCAAGTTGAATGAACTATTTCGCCAATGACTAAAACTTCCACCCTACATGTGATATACATGTGGCCCAAACCATGAAGCGAGTATCGAAAGACATCATCGAGTTTCCGGAGATAGATCTCAAATTCCCTGTGAGAAATGCTTATGATGATCTTAAATGATGATGTTGATCTGAATGATCATCCCCCTATGTATCATTGTGCCAAAAATTCCCATTGAGTGTGACTTATCATTAATATCAAGTTCTCAGATGGGATACTTACTATTTTTAGTAAGAGGTGTTTTTCCTCTTCTTGGCCATCCTGATGTGATGAAATTCTTCATTCACTATTGTGCACACTGCCTTCACCTCAGCCACTTCTTGGGATGACTTACTATTTTTAGTAAGCACCCATATAGGGAGCTTACTATTTTTAAGAAGTTTTCATTTTCATTGTTTTCGCTTTGGATGACCATTTTGACTTCTTGATGATCTTCAATGCACACTGCCTTCACCATAAACACTTTTGATGATGACTTTCCAAACATAAAAATTTTGTATAGGAAAACTTATTATTTTATGAAAGTGGATTTTTAGTGATTTTTGTACTTGTCTCATTGTTGCGATCTCGTCCTCCGAATTTCACTTAATTTTTCCCACTTAAATGCTTGAAAATAAAAAAGGAAATTTTCACCTAGCAGTGACTTTGGGCACGAAGTTGCCATGACAACCATTATTGGAGATTCAAAATTTACGGGGTCTGATTTTTACCATCGATTACGATGAAAATAACTCCATCACAATATATTTTTCTTTTGGAGTCCGTGTGCAAGTTTTTAGCTTGATTTCATTACCGGATTGATGGGAAATCCAATGAATATGAGCTAGAGCACGAAGTGGAGTTTTTATGAAACAAATGATTTAGGGAATTGTTCGATCTCCTATTTTTCCTATTGTGACAGCCTTTAAAAATGAGGTCTGCAAAAATTTCATCTCGATCGACTTGTATTTTGCAAGATATGAAGATTTTTCGATTGGGAGACTTAGTAGTTATTGTTAGAGTAGGTATTTACCTTAGCTCATGTTCACCTAGGTACTTTATTTACCTTTATTGTATTTATCTTCACCCACTTATGTGTGTGGATATTTCTTTTATCTTATTTAGATATTAGGATATATTATCTAGTTGTTAGGTATAGTTCTTTCCTTGATCTATGGTATTGACTAGTTCTTTCTTTGATCTATAGTATTGACTAGATCCTTGATGTCTAGTTCTCTCTTAAATCTATGGTCTTGACTAGTTCTTTGATAACTAGTTATTTCCTTGATTTATGGATTGATCTATGAACTTGGTGGTTGTTAGATTGTTATTCTTTGCCTATTTAAGCAAGGCTAATTCTCATTATATTGTATTGAGTTCCATTATAATATATGATATTGCTGCTCATTTGTTTGCAAAGGTTTTATGTAAAGCTATTCTAGCGAATTGCTTTCATCTTATTGATCGTGGTGTTTGATTAGCATCTGTGTTCTTGGCTTGGTATGATCTGGTTATTGTTCCTTTCATGGTATCGAGCATGAAAAGAACAAAATTACTTATTTATTTTAACAATTTATTAACAACAATTTATTTTGTTTTAGTGGCAACTAAAATAAATAAGAGAGTAAAATATTAAGAAGCTTGTAACTTTTGATCGGTAACTCGGTTTTGAGTGCCATTTTTTTGTTAAAGTGCTTGTTTTTTCATGCTCGTTCATTTAGAAATATTTATTTTGAGACTTGCACTATAATTATAAAGTGCCAAATATAGAGGAGTGTTGAAATTAATTGTGGATGCAATTTTGGTGAGCCTGACGTCCTAAACTTACGGGAGTTGCATTTTTTTTTATCTATCATGGATTACGAGAATGATATGATTTTCTTTTAAGTGTGTGGAATTCAAGAGGATATTGTAAAATTTTTGGAAGAAAATAGATCTCTCAAGAAGTGAAATTCTCTTGTATAATCACTCATTCACGATGAGGATACAATAATACACTTCCTGTAGAAGAAACTTGCTAGCCTACAACATCACCATCATATTGTGGACAGCCATATCCATGCTCCTATTCCACTTACAACTATTTCTCCGAACGCATTGACATTGATCTTTCAATATTTGAGTTTGTTCCTACTCTTGATGCTCATACACCTATGAAGGTTGTTACTACACGATCTTCCACATTCGTGCCTATTACAAAGTACCACATGTTGTGTATCCTACTTCTACTCAGTTGCATGGATTTTTTGAGAAGCATACCACTGCATTCAGTTCTCACATGCTCCATTCTATGGGTCTCACTAGTAGAGTCATTGGAAGACATTCACAGGGTATTATTTCCTCTATTCCACATGTTAAGTGGATTTCTCGTCATGACATTGGTTTTCAAGAAGATACTTCATTGGGATCACACATTGACAGAGCTCCTTTTTATTCGCTTGACTCTTTCTAAGGATCATGAGCAACACATGATTTTTTCACCTTCACTCAGGCTTGAGAAACCTGAGATTTCAACTATCAGACATGATCAACCTGACACACATTCTAATGTTATTTTACATGCACCCATTGTGCATTTTACACCAAGTCATATGTAGGCATCTTCTTCATCCATCCACGTTGATTTGGGGTGGATATCTGATCACTTGTGGCGGTGACATAAGCATTCATTGAGAGGACTCTAAAGGTGTGGCTCCTCTACCATTTGGCCTCTTGCTCCACTTTTTATACCTTATGCATTGTGATGCTTCTTATTTTGATCATTTTTCTTTAGCAGGTGTAGTGTATCTCTCTTGTTTGTTGAGATATTTTGTATTTGTATTTTTGACACTTTTGACATGTTGACAATATCTCTTATGGGAATCTATTTTGGTGCATTCCAAGTATTATTTTGTTAGTGTAAGAGTATTTGTTTTGACAACTCATATAGATTTCAGCACCACTCCACCCATTTAGTAGTATGGGAGGGTATGGTGCCGATCCTTCTTCTTCAGGTTTTGTGTCCTTGCCTTATTACCTTGGCTTTTCTTCGATTGTGACACTGGATTTTTTTCCTTGCCTTGTTGTTTTGGTTTTTGTTCTTGGATCGTGGAAAACCTATTTTCAGCAGTTGATCAAATTATGTTTGGTGTTTTTTTTACACTTTTGACATCACTCCATTGACAATCTCCTTGTATGGAGCTATTCTGGTGAAACCCAGTGTCAATTGTTTTTTATTTTTGTGATCGAGTGATTGATTTAGACCATAGTGCACACTAAAATTATTTAGCATTGTGCAAGTTTTTTGAGCCGAGCTTCTTGGGATGCCTTGAAGTGGGTTTTTTAGTGTCTTTACTTTGTTGTTACTGGTTTTGGGTACCTTGCGGTGTCCCTTTTTCCTAGTTATTGTACATGAGTACCTCATCAGGCCTAGTTTCCGAGACTCATACTTTGGACATGCCACTTCTATTTTGGCCCCTGGATTCACTTGAGGGGTGGTGTTAGAGAAGGTATTTACCTTAGCTCATGTTCACCTAGGTACTTTATTTACCTTTATTGTATTTATCCTCACTCACTTATGTGTGTGGATATTTCTTTTTCTTATTTAGATATTAGGAGATATTATCTAGTTGTTAGGTATAGTTCTTTCCTTGATCTATGGTATTGACTAGTTCTCTCCTTGATCTATGGTATTGACTAGATCCTTGATGTCTAGTTATCTCCTAAATATATGGTCTTGACTAGTTCTTTGATGACTAGTTATTTCCTTGATTTATGGCTTGATCTACAAACTTGGTGGTTGTTAGATTGTTATTCCTTGCCTATTTAAGCAAGGCCCATTCTCATTGTATTGTATTGAGTTCCATTATAATATATGATATTGCTTCTCATTTGTTTGCAAAGGATTTATGTAAAGCTATTCTAGCAAATTGCTTTCATATTATTGATCATGGTGTTTGATTAGCATATATGTTCTTGGCTTGGTATGATTTGGTTATCATTCCTTTTAGTTATCTGCACAAAAATCTTCATTTTATCTTCTTTATTCGCTATTTTGATCCATTCATCTTATGAGATATTTGTTTTTTCTGTATGAAGAAGAATTTTTGGAGCTAGCTGAGTGTAGCAATGGTGGTTGGGATGTTTGGGAAATATTTTCTAGAGTTCCGACAGGGCATGGAGATGTGGGGGGATGAATTGACATGGAAAAATGACTAAGTTTGGATTTTTTCATCCAAGAAGCAAGCATGAAAGGGATGAAAGGGATTGGGAATATTTTTGTGTCCCCTATGTCCCTTTCCTAAAGGGATGAAAGGTACGTGAAATCCACCTTCACACCTGGTTGTGCCACTTTGCGGGTTTTGATTTGGATGTGCGTTTGAGATAGAGAGAGAGAGAGAGCTTGGGAGAAGCACTTGGTAGCTGAGTTTGGTGTATGGAGGACCAAAATGCATACTAGGGTTGGGTGAATTTTGTTCCTGATATCATTTTATCTAAAGGCACAAAAGGGACATTAGTTTCCACATCATGCCAGGTTGTGACACTTGGTGATCATCCATGCAATGAGATGAAAGGTTCCAACTAGCTCCTAGGGGCTGAACTGGCAATGTGGATGATCATATTGGTGATTTGAGGGATAAAAAGGGCTGGGAGTATTTTTATGTCACTTATTTCCCTTTTCTAAAGGTATTAAAGGGACATGAAATCCCACCAGGCCCTTGGTGTTGACACGTGTCCACTTCAAAATTTGGCTAACTGTGAGAACTCTTACCTTTAGAGCAAAATTTTGAAGGCAATATCCGGAGTTCGCGATGGAGTGTTTTGAAACAATTACGTATGATTCGACTACGGATGGCCTTTTTAATATAATGGTTTGGGTATCATCTATTGATTCATCCATTTGAGCCATGAAAAATAGGAGTTTTGTTCTGGATACATGACTGTACATGAGAAACTTGGATATAAACATATTGCGCCTAGGTGTTGTGAAAAATATGATTTCACCATATTATAGTGATATTAATTACCATTCCATTTATATCATGTTTAGCTCCTAAATCCTTATAGAACTCCCAAAATTGCTTCTCGAAGCTTAGGTACTTTTTTAACATTGTGCATTGCCTAGGCTTGAGAACCCATTTCTGGTGGACCTACCCCAAAACTTCCAAATATTCCTCGAATCTTCCAAAATATTTTCCCCAATGTTATTTGGACTTGATCGCATCTCCATGTTGAATTTTTCTCCTCTGTTCTACTCTAGGGGTGTTGCATGAGTCCTGTGAATGCTAGTGGTAGCCCTTCCTAAAAATACTCAAAATCTTGCATATTTCAATAGATCCTAAATCACCTTGGGGATTGACTACAATTTACTAAATAACCTAGGAGAATGAGTTTAAATCCATTGGGGGGTCATTGGAATAACTGGGTAAGGCTAGTGTTTGGGATGGACTAGTCTTGGGGGTGCCTTTGGAAGGTATGGCTTTGAAAATTTTCAACACAATGGTATCATTGTCTTACCTTCGGATGTATTTTTCCCCTTCAAAAAATACTGGACAATAGCTGGCTCTAGATTGGGGACATGTTATGGAATGAGTGCAACAAATATGTGATAGGAGAAATCCTTAAATTTACGTAGATAATACATTGACTAGTGCCTTATCCATTGGGCCGTATGGAGTCATTTACAACTTGAGAGAGAGAGAGAGAGATAACAAGGAAGAACACACACACACACAAACATAATAAGGAAGGAGACACACAAAACACATGGAAAGGGAAAGACACACACAACAGAAAGGAAAACACACAATAAAAATCACCTATGGTACAAGGTGAGGGACAACCCACTTTTGTTGAATAAATTTTATTTTCAGGGGTTACCCTCGAAGAGGTAACATAGAATGTCAATGTCTGGTGAAGTCATTGATTGGTTCAAGGAAGTAGCCTCCCTTCCTCAAAAGCCTATGAAATCTAGGTGCTTTCATGATTGTCTGTGTACTTCATAGGAGTGAGCCTACATGAGCTTTTTGGTTCTTAAGCCTTTGCCTAGAAATTCCCTTGCCTTTACGTTCTTTGAGATCATTTCCAGTGTTGACTACCTTTCGTGCTTATCCATAACATTGATCTTTCTTTGAACATTTCATCATCATTCCAGGGATGATATTTGTTCAATTTGTTTAAATCTTCTAATCTCCTCTCATTACCATATTCATTTTCTGTATTTACAGAAAGTTCCAAAGTGATGTGATCAAGTTGATTTTGAACACATTCCAAATGTTATTGCTGCGAGACAACTCTCTTCCACATGAGTTGGCTCAATATTTCCCCTACCACCTTCCACCATGATAAATGTGTTGTTCTCAAAATTGAATATTTCCAAAGGAGTTTTGAGGAATTTTCTTCTTTTGCATTCATGAACTTCCTCTTGCATTGTGGAAGAAGAAGACATGCTTGTCACTTTCATGCTCACCATTGAGGAAGTCATCCAACCTATCTAACTATTCCATCTCCACATCGAACATTGGTGTATCAAAATAAGGAAAACTCATTGATTCACACTTGTCTTGTATCTCCATGGCTTGAGTCAAGAGTTCAAGGCTAAGATGAGGATGTGTAATTTCTTCTATGGATTTCAAAATATCTTGCATAGATGGATCTTCCAAATTCATCATAGATTCATATTTTTTTCAAAAGAGTTTTTATATTGTGACTCAGAGGAGTGGTAAAAAATCTGATCCATACCTTCCCATGATTCATTCAAAGAAACTCCATTTTCTTCTTCTATGATTTGTATTCCCCAAGGTTCTACTTCATATAGGAACAAACAATTCATACTTATGAACCCTTACGATAAGGAGAAAAGGTCCATGTTTTGTGGAAATGGCACACCTTCGAGCTCAAAATCCATATCATCCTTGTGATAATCATCACACTCCTTGGTTTTGAGAATGAAATTGGTATCCTCCATATGTTCATCCATGATTGAATCAAGAAGAGAATTTGATTCCTCAATTGTCTCTTCTTCTTCACATATCTCCATCCTATCATTAATTGAAAAATCAAAGTTTGAAGAGAGATTACTCATGAACACCCGAAATCATCATTTTTTTTTTCTTCATCATCAAAGTGGAGTCTTTAGAAAGCATCAAATCATCCATTATGTAGCTAGGATTTTCATCTATTGAATATGTCACTCCTTCGATGAGTTGTCTTTCGTGCTAGAAAAAATATTGCATCTCATCTTCCATAAGAAAAATTTCCTCTTCTTCTTTCATGGTGAGGAAAGGTAAATTTTCATCTCTCACCGATGTGAGGAAATAGTTTCCTATCCTACTACCTTGAAACAAAATGTTTTCCCTTGGATCATCTAATTTTTGTACTGTTTATTTCATCTTACACACCAACATAAACTTCTTCATATCCCTTTCACAAGAATGGTTATAGAGAACCAGTCCATTTTAATTTCACCATCTAAATACTTGGAAAAAAATATACTTAGGAGCATGTTGAATGAGGCTGGAATGTCAGCTACCAAGATAGTGAGCAACACTTTCTTTTCTAGGAAGTCGACCAAAGAAACTTGAGCATCCTTTATCCTTCCCACCAATGGTACTTCTTTGGATTCCATGGAATAGAAAGAGCTGTTTGCACGTGTCAAGGTAAGTCCTAAGGCATTTGCAACTTTCATGGGCATCACATTTTTAGAGGCTCCGGAATCTATGATGAAATTATTGAGTTGAAATCCTTTGATGAGAAGTGACAGGTAAAAAGGTTCAAATTTATTGGTTTTGGAGGCACTAAGGGCTAACATGTTTTTTGAAGGTGGTGTGGATGGTGCAAGGAGTAGGCATTTATAATTTGAGCTTGACATTTTAGCACTACCACCATGGAATACATTGACCAACCTATCAAATTGAGCAAGGTGTGTTTACAAGTATTCCAGTTATGTGATCGGAACCTTGGATTTACTCACGTATTATACATAATCAAATGGGATCAAAACAGATGAATTTGAGGTTTTGGGGGTGATGGAATCTTTACATGGTGAAGGTGTGGTTACCTTGGGAGTTTTATTTTCTTTAATAGGTGTGGTAACTAGTTTAGAAGGGGATGGGGAAGTAGACTTTGGTGCTACTTTAGATGATTTTGTAGGAGTAGCATTCGAAGAAGAATTATTCTTAGAAGTATCTTTTGAATTGGAGGGAGTACCAAAGGACTTACTTGGCATGGTAAATGGATTATTTCCTATTAGTGGGTCTAGTTTTTATTTGGCTAAGTCTATTGATGGTGGTAGCTATGACCCTTTGCTAATGATCTTATTTTGTGGAATTTTAACAAGATGATTTTCTTTCTTCTTCTTCATCGTAACTATTGAATATGAAGCTAATTTCTTTGATTGAACCTGCATTAACATTGTACACAAGAATATTGGAGATTATTCATCATCATAATCTTCATCTCCTTCAACATACTCAATAAGGCCATTTTGAGTCTCACCATTAACCTCTTCAACCTCAAGGTAGCCTCCATCATCACCTTCTTCTTATTCTTTTTGGTTCATTGGTGTCACACATAGCATCGACTAATGGTGCTTCAAGAGCAAGCATATGGGGTGGAAGGGTGATTCTTGGCTGGTTAAGAGGATTAGGCTCCCTTGGAGCATTCCACATGGTGATTTGAGATAATTGTTTCTTCATAGAAACTGATTTCTTTTTGATTTTATGGAACATTGGGTCCATGGTGAATTAGTTTGAACTTTGACATTTTTTTTTCCATTAGGACCTTTCAATTTTCCCGAAAATATCAAATCATTTTTAGTCTTGATCGCGAAGTATTGTGCTTCCTTTAAATCCCTGGGTTGGGCTCTTTTAAGGAAGAAACCAACCTCTAATGGTAATATCTTATCGATGAAGACTCTCTTCAAATTATTTTCATAAGGTACGACATCGTCAGAATCCTTCTTATTATCTGGTTATATTTGGTGACAAAGTATCTCATCGGTTTAGAAACATATTTCTTCATTTGCACCAACTAGACCAAGAGATCCCGAATCTTCGGTGGTTTTGAACCCATGTTCAAATATGATTCTTATATCTTCCTAAGAGGTGATAGATCTTGGGGGAATCATGTAGAACCATTCGGATGCCTTCTCTTGCAGAGATTTCAAAAATATTGAGATGGACACATCCTCGTGTTCTACTCCCAATACACCACAAGTGGTGATGAATGCTTCTACATGTTCCTCGGGAAGTTGAGAACCATCTCCTCTGAATTTTGGGAAGTTTTTTCTTGAGCCTTTTGGTAGCTCGTGGAGTGGTTGAGGAAGATAAAGTGGGTCGGTGTTTCCACCCCATGGTACATTTGGTCTGCATTCTTCATGATCACGATCCACCATTCTATTTCCAATTATAGTTTCTAACCTTTCAATTATTGTTTCCTTAATTACTGCCCTTGCGTCTTCTTGACTTGAGATCTTTCAATATCTTTAATTTCAGTTCTTATCTCCACTTCATATTTTGCTTCTCTTTCTCTAGCTTCATCTTTAGTCTATACATTGGTGAAATCTTTGATATTCTTGTCGATGTATGGAAAGTCAATGTCATATGGATTGATGAATCTTGGAATTTCATCAAGAATTTTTTCTTGAGGAAGTGGAGACCTTAGATTTCTAAGCAGCTCTTATCTTCTTTGGAGTTATTTGAAGATGGGAAGATGGGATCAATTTATCCTCCCTTTATTTGTTGTCAAATGTACCTTCTATCAGCTATATTGAAAATATATGCTCTTCTATATGGAGCTTGTTTGTCTTTCTAGTTCAAGTAGCACATTCTTCTTCAAGGTATAATACTCTTGTGGCGATGAAGTATTGAGTGAAGATTTTCCAATTGTGCTAGATGGCTTACCTCAAATCAGAAGTGATGTCTTCTCGGATATGAAATAGTATATTGGGCCTTTCAACAAGAGTGTTACTCGGAATAGCCATGTGATCCAACCTAGAATTCACCAAGTAAGATCCCCTGGTGCATTTGGCACATCACTCAACATAGACTAAGTGCTCACCCGAAGCACGTAAAGGTACCGGGTCCCTCTTTAGGGTTGTTGTAGCATGTTAGCATGATGAAGAATTAATACATGTGGTTCCATTATTAATACATAATTCTACAGAGCATGCCATATCTATTTCTAAAGGGGAACAAAATTAAGTATTAACCATGATGAAATCAAGAACATACTAGATCCAAATACACCTAGAACTAACACGTAGATTCAGCCAATATCCTCCATTATATTAAATATGAAAATTACACATAAGCTTCTTATAGTAATGGAATTCTATGCCCATACACGCATAGATCTGATATAGTAGTCCAGTCTTGCACACATACATACATACCTATATCTATATCTCTCTACTCATCCACGTATATATTTATAAGGGTGGGGACTTTCCCTTCACCACTTATCCAATCCTGAAATAGGTTGCATGCTATTATTAGCTATACACTTTTACAGTCATATCCCCACATGCAAGTGTGCTAATAATAGACTTCCTTTAGTTAACTGACAGTGATAAACCTATTCTTAGCTTGCATCCATGAAAAGTGCTTTGTAGCTGATCCTCCAAAACCAACCAATGAGTGGCACACAAGTTTGTACCTTGTTTATGTGCTCTGCATGCCATCTCTAAAAATAGATCCTCATGTGCAAAAATGGCTAAGTCCGAAATATGAACTTATCCTCCGCGTGTGTGTTTCCCTTATCTGTTTGCACCTTTAAACATGCCTTGTTTTCCGTATGGACCTCTTGTGTGCCTTTTGTTAAGTATTCTCTGCTCAACATTACCCCACACTAATTATATTGCCACCCCGACAATGGTTGTCTCAAAAATGAATTAAAGAATCGAATGGAAAGAATAAGAATGAATCTATATGCACAAAAGAATGATGTTACTCTGTAGCTTCATCCACTTCAACTGAAAAATTAATTTGGGATATTCCTCCTTTATTTTGGCCTCCAAGGTCTACCACTCAACAAGTGCTTCCTCTAATTTTTCTAGAATGTCCATAGCAATGGACTCCAGTTCATCTTACGCAATCTCTCCTTTCTCATTCTGCAAGACCAATACAATGTTGGACATTGCAGTCATCCTTCCCTCTAGAAAATCCATCTTCTACGTGATGAGTTTCCCAAGCTCATCTAGCCATCCCTTGTGTGGTTCTTGTGCTGCTGCAAGGGCCTCATGCTTCTGTTTAACTAGTGCTAGTCTTTCTGTGCAGCCCAATGTGTCATCCTTCATCACTTTCTGGACCTCATTGTCCTCCTCTAGGGTTTTTATTTTGATGAGCGCCTCTAGAGCTGTACAAATGTTCAAGGCTTGGTTTGCCTTCTTTAGTTCTTCTTGCAGTGCTTGCAGCAGTCCTTCATAAGATGAAATCTTTCTCTTCACTACAACCCTTGCCCTTTCTGCCTCTTGCTCAGGATTCTTTGGTGTTGGCATTCGCATGGTTTCATCTTCAAGTACCAAATCCACCAAAGTCTTGACATAGTGCATTGCTGAAGGAATTTTTTTGGTACCTTTGACTCCATATGTGGGCGCACTTTCAGTACATGGTCCCCAATAGTCTTTGCCATGCTGATAAAGGCATGGTTCTTCTTCTATTCTAAATCCTTTTCTTGGATCAGGCACACTATTTCTACATCTTTTGTTTTAATTTCCCCTCACAATGCCCTGATGGTTGCGGCCTTATCCATGTTCCTGTGAGCCACCTCTATGGAGACCTTTACCAATGCATTACTTACTTTCTCATCGGACATAACAATAGGCTTTACTATTATGTGTCTAGCTTGGGGAGTCTTTTTCAACCTCCTTGACATGCACAACTCCTCACACACATCGAAGTCTAGTTCATCCATATGCATGTGCATCGACCATGAAAGTTGCTTCCTTATGCACATGGTTTCCATATCTTCATCCATCAACTCCTAGCCAAATAACTCCTTTTGTGTCACAATGCTCTGAAAATGGGCATAGAAAATTTTACCTATGTCCTCAGTGTAGCCCATGATTGGTGCACTGTGTTCTCCACTCATTCTCTTTGTTCTAGGCCCCTTAGGAATTGGGGCTCCAAGATTTGGAGTTTTTTCTGACATACCCCGAGTAGTCTCATGTGTGGCTTCTACTGTCTCCTTTTCTCCTTCCTCCCCATCCTTCATTCCTTCATCCTTTGATTCCTCTTGTGGATCCTCCCTGCTTTGTGGTTCCTCCTCATATTTAGGTGGTGTAGGAGACCCTGACACACTTTCCTCGGATTCCTCCACCTCTTCACCCAATTTCAACTTCCTTCTTCTTTTCTTAGTTGTCTCCTTCTATGGAGATAGTCAAGGTGACCTACACACTAATTGTGGAGTAGCACCTTGAGTCCTTGTTCACCTGAATACTCTTTTAAAGCGACACTCTCCTTGAACTGATTCGGATCCTCTTCTTCTTCCTGCCCATGAGTTGGCATAGTTGTACACTTTGATTCCCTTTTATCTGATGGCTACCTCCTCCTATGCTCCAAACCACCACTATCCTCATGCTCATCCTCCTCATCCTCTACTTCGATTGTCTCTATGGGATTAGGCACTGGAATGTTCTCCATGGTATGCTTACCCTTCAAAGTGGCCCTTGTAGTGCGAAATAATCTTCCACATACTTGTTATTTTCCAGCTTGGGCTTTAGTTGGAGGTACACAAGTGCTACTCCAATGTATCCAATAGCAAAAATTACTGGCTTTATGCTCAACACATTTGAGATGAGCCTTTCAATATATGCATTATGTCCTGGATATCCATACTTCTTCCTCAGTGTGTGGTAGTTGCAGTCTAACTTGTCTGTATTGAATGTTAAGGGGTGCAAATTTGAGAACATATGAACCGATGCCTAAAAATACCTCGTTGTGAAGGCATACAAAATTTTTCACCATGGGCTCCAAGCCCCATCCTTCATCGTAAACCACATGATGTAAACATGCTAGTATACTGCAAATTATACTGCCTTACCCACCACCAAAGGAAATTCTTTGGGGATGCACCATTCCTCTTCAAATGCCACATGGAGCCTATCATACCACTTCTCAGCCCTTTGCTTAACTTATTCAGTCATTGATCCTTCACATAAGTACTTGCTGAATCATTCTGTAGGTGACTTGTTCTCCATGGGATACTCCCAGATCTTCTCCTTTGGTCCATCGGGCACCCCGATCTCCATGAATACCAGAGACAACAAAACAGCCCCAAAACTGATCTTTCCTCCTGAACATGCTTCTTCGATGATAGTTTCCGTAATGTAATTTGAAATGTTGTATACTACCCCTTTAGACATCTTCTTTGCAACGTGTAGCCACATGGTGTTCACTTGTGACCACCTCTCTTGGTCATTTAGTTTTGTTACAAGGTGTGTAGTTTCCTGCACAACTGGGTACTTTTTCAGCTTATCTATGTCCATGCTGTGTGGACTCTTGGTGTAACCCAGCTCCCTCATGGTCTCCAGAATTGCAGCCTTGTCTATTAAGTCCCCTTTTATATCTTCACCTATAGCCTTTAACCTGTCACATCTGCGGAGATCAGTGCGGCTGAAATCCTTACTCCATGTCATGTAAAATAGAAGAAGTATTCATGTACTGTACTCATGAGCCATTGGTACAAGGGATCATATTTACCAAAGTAGGGGAGCTCGTATAACTAATATACTCCAATATTTTTCAATAAATTCTCCCTAGCATTGTCATAGACCAACATGTCCTTCGCCATGCACTTATTTGTCTTCATGTTCAACAGTGCATCCAACTCCTTATTTTATGTGGTATGATGGTTGTACTCACTTATCTTGCTTCTCCAAATGTGGGAATCCCATTCCTAGCCTACTATAACCCCCTTTGGATATTAAATCTCTAAAAAATTTCTCTTAGGGGTCATTTCTTCTTCCTCCACGACCACCTTCTTCTTTCCCTCAAATCCTACCGATTACCTTTTTAGTGCCATTTCTACCCAATAATCCTATGAAAATACTCATCTTTTGAATTATGTAACGTACAACTCAAACCCTAGCTCAAAAATCCCTTCCCTAGTGGAAATTCTCGTGCCCTAGCTCGTTTGTAATGCATCTTCTTCACTCAAACCCTTATCCTATGGGAACACAAGCTTCTCCTTCACACAAGCCTCCTTTCCACGTCTAGTTTCACACTCTTCACACCTCAACAAGATTTGTCATCTCTTCACACTTAGCTCTTTTCAAATTCTCTTAATTGCAATGGTAAGAATGAACTTACATCCCATCCTTATATAATTTTTTACACTTTTGATGCATTTATTACTCCTTCACCTACCCAATATCCTCTCATTATTGACGAATTTCGTTCATTCCATGTGGTACATCTTCGCACCCCAGCTATAACCTTCTAGTGTGCCTTTCTACCCTCTCGGTCACATAATTACCTTCAAAGGTGCGCTTCCTTGCACTCCGAGTACCTTGTCATTGCACCTTCCACTAGTAGTTGTTATGGCCTCTGCTTACCTTGTGTTACACTGTCCCTTCATTTATCTCCATCTGTGGTCACTTTTTAGATGTAATCTTTTAACTTGAATAGCACCCGAATGACACCCATAGCAGTTTATTATTTTCACCTTTCAATTCCAGTAGTCTTTTACCCGGATATAACCAACCACCCCACACTAAAAGTATGTGCATTCCTCTGCGCATAAACACATTATAGTAATTAGATTCACACATGCAAACACGCTTATTACACAAGAAAAAAAAATGAAATGTACAAAGTATAATGATGAAGAAGGAAATACATTAAGGAAATATAGAATTGAAATCCTAATCTAAATGGCAACACTACCTTATTACAAACACCAAGAATACTTATTTATAGTAGGGCTTCACCTAATCATTAAAGTAACCGGTGGTTGTGTTCCATTAGGTGATTCTAAATGGAAAGCACTTGTTTCAAGGATTTAAGTGATAACGTATGGCCCCAACCAATGTACCTTAAGTTTTCCTAGATGGCGCAAGAAGTTAGAGTCATAGAGAAGCACCATTTGTCCAATCTATAAATTCTTATCCCTTATGTTTCTGTCATGTCATACTTTTTGCCTAGCGATTTCTTGCTTCGCATCAAACATGCTATGGCTCGTCGCTCATCTAGCTTGATTATATTTTCCATCCATTCTTATAACACCCTAAACTACTGTTACTTTCTCCTTTGCATCCAAGTATTGATATGTGATTTTCCATTTGAGGATATGTTATTTTGGATTCGGGAAGTCATGCTTGATTTGGTTGTGTCTTTTCTACTCTTGAGATCTTTGATTGAACTAGAATATGCTTGGATTCATTTTCTTTCCTTTCTCGCATATGAGTGCAAACTGATTTCTGGGAGATTGTAGACTTATCTATCTCTATGACTCATCATTGATCTAAGGAATGTTTTAACTATATTCGGGATGAACAATTATGTATTGAAATTTCGTGAATTATTAAGCCTGACTGAACTTAGAATACATATATGTTCTTTAATCCTCCTTCATTTGAGAATAATTCCATGTGGTGGAAAGTTTTATTGGATTCTAGAATTGACCCTACAGGTCATTACAGTCTCAATTTGGTTTCCAGCCATTTATGGCATTAGAGAGAGAGAACCTAGACCTTAAGCCAGGTAAGATGTGTGAATACTTCCACCTAAGCTCTTATACTTAAAATGTGAATTATGAATCCAACCTGGAACGTCTTAGTATCACTGATTTGTCGAGATGTGATGTTAATCTAACCTAATTTCAAAACTATGTATTGTTGGGATATTACCTAAGGGTTGTCTAACCTATTGTTAAGGTAAATGACTAAGGTTATATCCTAAGGTGTTAGATTTATATTACCTAAGATCTACCCTTAGACATTAACCTATCCTAAAACTAATGGCATGAAGGGGAACCTAAAGGGTCACATACATGTTGGCGACGGGTTCCAAGGAATTTATGAAGAGGATAAGGTTGATTTAATTCTCTGACTGCCAACTTTGACAGTGGCTAGTTTGGTTGGCGGAGGCCTAGGTGGCAACATCGCTAAAGATGGAAACACATGTTATTTTAGTTTTGGAACTCGCCAGACTTGGTAGGCGGTGGCAAGGAAGATTGGGTGGGAGATTTGGTATTAATGTAATTAATGTGCATGGGTTCATGAGCCCGGATCGCTTAGGGAGGCATGCAAATAGATTTTTGTGTGGTTGTTTAATTTTTCATACACTCCATTTTCTCTCTGCATGCACACTGGTCTTTCGAACCAGCAGTTTATACTTCATTGCATGGCTATTTTGAGGTTTTCAGATCTATTTCTGTTTCATGGAGAATATATGAGGCATGGTGGAGGTGGAATTTTGTTGTTGAACCTTTCGTGGAGAAGAAGAGAAAGAATGGGCTCAGCCAGAGGCCTTATTCAATTTTGCAGCGACACTATCAGGCATGATAGGCCCTAACTGTTAAAATCTTTGCTTTTCTCTAAGTGATTCATTAAAACAACTCTGTTCTAATGAAATCGAGTATTTATGCTTGTCTGATATGAAGAAGATTTCATGGGTTGTGTGTACATTTAAATTATGGGTTAAATCGGAGGTTGCTTGATTCTTTTGGAAATTTGTTTGCATCTCTTTCCTCTCTCTGTGGATGTGAGTATTGAGTACTTGGTAATGGAAAAAGGCTTGCAGTGGATAAAAGGTTGTAAGTGATTTAGACTTCATTAGAAGTCTTTATGGTTGCAATCGACCCACCTATTCATGTTATGTTGGGAGTTTAAAACTTGTTTTAGTTGGACGGAAACAATATTGTTTTTGTGTTACCAGCCTATGTTATTCACGTTTTATCTAGTAGTTGTTTGTTCTGTGGATAATTCCTGAAAGGTTTGTTGGTAACATCCTATGAAGCCTTGACTGCTATAAAGTTTTCACATTCTGAATACGTTATATTTGCATGCTAGTTTGTACTTCTCTGAGTAAAGCGATTGACTGATTTTTTTTAAGACCACGGGCATTGTGGATAAGATAGTATACAGTTAGTCGTTTAGTTTCACGTAAAACCTTGAATGATGACTACACCGGCATACATAGGGGGAACAAGTATGAGAATGAACTTGTATTCTACCTATGAAGTTTTGGTTGTTTGGAATAAGCATTAAAAAGGAATTTGTGTTTATTATATGAGCAAACAAGTCTGTAGCTTGTAGTCTTTTCTTGCATGTTTTGTGAAATCTTGTTTTCATGACCGTATTAATGGTGGTAGAAACTCTTTCAAACCCGAATTTAAAAGTTGACAGGTTTTAAGACAACTAGTTCTTTACATATGTTTGAAGTTGGAAATTTGGTTGAACTGTTTATGATACAATTGGGAAACGTGAAGTTACCCTAACTTGATTTTAAACTGGAATGGATCAAGTATAAGAGAAATGTAGTTTAATTCTTTCTAAACGGAATTATATTCGAGTCTTGATCGGTTCACAATATTTATGCTAAATATAGATCTTGACCTTTGTTTCTCTTTGAGTGAAATTAAGTATTAGAACTGTTCAGCTTCTCTTTTCTGGTTGGTCTAATAAATGTTATTTATGTCTTAGGAACTTGATTTCATTCTAAACTTGTTTCCAGTAGGGTTTAGATCGTTACAGTTATCTTTGAAATAAAATGAGAAGAAGCATAAGGGATTAAAAAATAAAAAGAAGGGAAGTCGGTTATTTTATTACTCTTTTCCTTAAGGGTTTATTGTGCTCCTTCTTTAGAACTGGCAAGTATACTCAAACTGAATAGTTATGAGAAGACAGAACTGTTTGGCAGTTGATAGAGGTAATTGGGATGGGGGTAAATCCTAAATCTTTTAAGACTCCTTCACCATCTAGCTGGGGTGAAATTTTGTTGTAAACCTCATGTTTGTTATTCTAATTGTAACAAGGAAATTAGTGTTTATTGCCTTGTATTCTTTTCATTGATGAACATTAGGAAGACTAAGGTAGAAGATGGGATGACAAAAGAAATTGAAGGTGGTAGATAATCCATCAATTCTGTTTGAATTTCTTGTATGATCCTATTTCGGATGAATACCTTAAAATGGTTAATTTTTTTTAGAATAGAAGACACTTTAAGAACCTGTATAAATCATGGTATAAGTGGTATTAACCTTCGGATGGATATGTAATGGTAAAATGAATAGTCCTACCTTTCTTGCATAAGGTGAGGAGAATCATCCTAAAAATATTGTGGTGGGACTACCCTTGTAATATTTAGGTATGATTAGAGTGAAGTTACAATTGATAGATGAAAATCAGTGAATTTTTATATCATTAGATTATCATGAATGTGACTGCTGGAAACAATC
Source organism: Taxus wallichiana var. yunnanensis (assembly GCA_018340775.1). Lineage (NCBI taxonomy): Eukaryota > Viridiplantae > Streptophyta > Pinopsida > Cupressales > Taxaceae > Taxus > Taxus wallichiana. The sequence continues at coordinate 331,830,505 of CM031233.1, read as the reverse complement.
ATACTTAATATCTTGGGCTAGTATCATAGAATTTTATCCTATCCGCTTTGTTGAAACAGTGTGCTATGACTCTTCTTATATTGTTATTGCATAAAGTTTAGAGAGTATGAAGTAATTGTTGTCATTACAACAGGGTTATTTTTATGAAACAGTTATTGGAATGCTCTTGGTTTTAATAATTAGAGCTTATCATGCTCAGTTCAAAGAACTGACCCGTGCTAGTAATTTTTGCAGATGGACTTCGTAAGTGGTAAAGGAAGGAAAAATCTTATATGATGCATTGACTGCTCTAAAATGATTCTTATGAAGAATTCTGATTTGATTTCTAAATTGTATTGTGAAAAGAAAAGTTATCTCTTTTGTTTGAAGGCTATTGTCTTAAAGTATGCCCGAAGTGCATAAGTTGTAATTGTATAGGTTGGAAATGAATGAAATAGTTAGGAAATTACCCAAGTGGAATGCGTAACTTATATTGTCGGGATGATTTTCTTATTATCTACATGATTGAGTGTGCATTCATATTGTTATTATACAATGGAATATAGATTAATTTCTTAGGTAAGCCATAGCTAGTTATGTGGCTGAAGACTACATTCGAGATTAGTGATTCTTTATAACTCATGATTGTGTTTTAACAAAACTGTAATTAAGAACACTGCATTTATAGGGAACATTGAGAATGGGTTATGCCCTGAAATGTAACCATAAGAAGAAGAGGACATTCCTCTTTTGTAATGCACTAAATAAAAAAAAAGGAATATTGGGTTATCAATCGCTAAGACTTAATGGTACCAAGTCTAATATGTTTCAGCCTATAAGGTTGTTACATATCCTTTGTTGGTTAGTCTTTTTCTAAATGAAGAAACTTAGCTAGTTGTTGCCCTATTTTGTTGGATAAGGAGGGGGGTTGCTAGGTACCAACCGACAACCAGGAAACAATCTTTAAACTAATTCTAACCCTTTGTAAAACTAGAACCTAATTACGAAAAGGTAATTTTAAGAGTGTTGGACTCGGGGTTAAGGAAGGCTACCTAATTATATAAAGTCCTGTAACCCAAATATAACCTAACGTAAGTAAATTTCTCTGAGGTATGTACATCTTTTCGAGGTTGTTCCGTAGGATGTTGACACATGTCAACTGCTAGGTTGTACCTTTGAGGAGATTAGGATCTTCTTAAGGATACAACAAGGTAGATGACATGTGGCAACACCCTTCTGCATTGATCATTAAGATTTACACACCTAGAACTTGAACAAGATTTCTCTTCGGGACCGATTAGGACCATAATCAGGTTATGTGGAAGCCCTTTGAGACTCAGGGTACCTTGGCACATGGGGTTAACTACGGTTGACCCAGTATGCCAAATTATCCTTAGTCTTTAAGAGCCTCTTCATATCATGGACTATGATGTTAATCCAAACTAGAGTGAAACCTTGGGGCAAGGGGACTGACAGAAGTCTAGAATAAGACATTCTATATAACAATAGAGTGGGGTGAAGGATGCATTCCGGATTGATGAGTATGTCATCAAGGAATAAGTAATACAAACAGTATGTTATAAATCTTTGGCCAAAGGATTGCAAGCTCTTTGGTTGCATTGTCCTATGTCACCTAGTCTAAGGATCGCGATGCCGATGAATAATGGTAACAATTATTTAGATAGGTTCCTTGGGTAGAGCACTCATAACCCATAATAGGGTAAGAGAACCATGAACGTGAAGTGTTCAGTAGAAAACTTCAAGCTCAAGCTACACATGAATGGATCGGAAGTTCACCGAGTCATGGAATGAATAGATCAGTGGTACACCGAGTCATTACAGCTACATATGGTTATCTATTATAAGAATGATTGTTATGATATGTGTGTTCTAAATTATGTATTTAGAACAGAGAACATAGATCAATTTTTTTCCTTGTTTCGAAGTATTAAAATGGGAATGTTACAATTCTTTGAAATCTTACTCATTAGCTATACCTCTAGCGCGCAATATGCAAAGAAGGTAACATGAATTCCATAGGAAGAACAACTTCTACGCCAAACACTAACTGAAATGGTGTGGCTTTGTTCAACCTCTTATAAGTTGTTCTATATGCCCAAAGTACAACAGACACTTTATCATCCCAGTCCTTTCTTCCAACATCAAATTTTTTTGTCAAGGTCTGGCTCAAAATCTTGTTGAAAGCCTCAACAGTTCCATTTTCCTGAGGATGGTAAGGTGTAGTCTTATGGTGTGCAACCATAAACTCATCTAATAATATCCTTATTGTCTCATTCAAAAAATGTGTGCCCCTATCACTTGTCAGACTTAGAGGACATCCATACCATGTAAGAACATTTTCCCATAGAAACCTAGCTGTTGTAGCTACCATACAATCCTTTGTAGGTGCTGCTTCTGCCCACCTTGTGAGATAATATGTGCAAGTAATGATGTAGCACGATCTAGTCCTACATGCATCTGGTGAAATAGGTCCTACAAATTTGATAGCCCATTTCTCAAACGGTTATGCACTAGAAATAGGTCTTAAAGGCATCTCATCTCTTTGCCTTGGTTTTCCTAGACGCTGACAATGATCACACGCCTTGCAATATGCCTTACAATCTTTATATAGGGTCTCCCACCATAATCTAGTGAGTAGGATCTTCCATGCAGTAGCATCACCTACATAGTGGCCACCTGCAATACCACCATGAGCCTCCTCCATAATATTCGTGCGCTCATGCTCCAATACACAATGACACAATACCTCATCTCTTCCTAACTTGTATAAGTCACCGTTGATCAACATAAAAGGTCTCGTGCATATAGCAAGTTGTTTATTTTCTAAGGCCTTCATTCCTTTTGGTGCCACACTAGTCCATAGAAAGATAGCAATGTCCTCTAATTCTAATGGCACGTGTTGTAACCTATATAACTGTGCATCTAGCATGGTATCCTTAATTGCCTATGCTTCTTCTCCTGATTGTATTCTTGATAGATGGTTTGGTCTAGAATTACTTTTCCCTAGTTTTACCACAACTGTGAAATCAAATTCTTGAAATAATAGTACCCATCTGCATATGCGCCCCTGTAAAATGGGCTTGTTTACCAAATACTTCAATGCCATGTGATCTGTATAGAATACAAATGGTGTAGCTAGCAGATACTATCAGAACTTGTGTAATGCATAGATCATTGACAAAGCTTTGTGCTTTGTAGTTGTGTAATTCTATTATGCAGGAGTCAACTTTCTACTAGCAAAACAAATAAGATGATCTATAATACCTTCTCCAAGTTGAGCTAACACCACACTAATGGCCATGCCAAAGGTGTCCACATGTACATGAAATGGTTGATCCCATGAAGGAAAATGCATAATAGGTGCGGTAGTAAGTTTCTCTTTTAATATCTCAAATGCGCGTTGCTGCAGTTCTCCCAATAAAATGTACCTTTTCCTTTCAATAACTCCTCCAAAGGTGCGACAACTTTGGCATATCCCTTTATGAATTTTCTATAATACCCTATGTGACCCAAGAATCCACACACCTCACGCTGATTGGTAGGTGCTTCTAGGCCTAGAATGACTACAACCTTAGCTAGATCAACTAACAAACCCTCCTTGTAGATTATGTGACCTAACAAAGTATTCCAAATGGTGTAGCAAATATGCACTTCTTGATGTTCAAAGATATACTCAACTATCTACATCGTTCAAACATTAAGTGTAGATTGTCACAGTGATCCTTAACAAGCCCATATATTGTCCAATCATCTAAATAAACTGTAAGAAGTTGTGAATAAAATCTTTGAATGCCTGAACCACTATCCATGAGAATACAACAGGTGCATTCTTTAGTCCAAAGGGCATCACAAGTATAGGAAAAACTGCCCCATTCAGTAGTAAAAGTTGTCTTTTCCTAATCCTCCTAGGAAATCCTAACCTGATGATACCCAGAAAACCCATCTGTAAATGAATAGATTTCGTGCCATGCTACGCCTTTCAATATTTCCTTAGTGAATGGCCTAGGATTGGGTTTTTCACACATGTAATATTCATCTCCTTATAATCTAGACAGATTCTAATATGTCCATCCTTTTTGATACTGATCACCATTGGACTAACCCATTCTGACTCGTCAGGGGTCGAATGATTCCTGACTTCAACATTTTATCAATCTCTTCTTTTACCTTTTCACGCAAGTTAGGGTTCATTCTATAAGGTCTCTTTCTAACTAGGCATACACCTTCTTTAAGCTTTATCTTCATCTCCCCTAGTGATTCATGCATGCCTTTAAGTTCATGATACCCCCAAGGGAACAAGTCTTGATAATCCCACGTAATAACTCAATAATTTTAGCCACTTCCGAGTCTGACCAATAGTCTCCAATTATGGCCTCCTTAGGCTCAACTTCTGACCCTATATTTACTTTCTTTGTCTTCATTGGTTCATGATATGTACGTGTATCCTTATCTGCATTGTCCAAGACCTCGCACATTCCTTGTGAATGATCGACATCCAAATTTTCAACTTCCTCATCATCCACTATGTAGACCATATTTCCTTTTTCTTTCTCAAGGAAAGCACATTCTAGTAGTATGGAGTCCATGTCTTCTTCTTCTTCAAAATGTGCTCCTGAATCTATTTCACCAAATAATGCCTAAATAATATTTCCACCATTGCACTATCCCCCATAGTTAAGCACTTGACAAATTTTAATGCCTCTTCTACTAGAGGTTTGGAAGAGAAGTAGTCAAAGGTTTGGATCATTCCTGTAATCAAATTCTACCAATTTCCAGTTTCTCTATGTATCTTGCATATACATACCAAGCGCATGCACATCCTTGTAGGGTGGAATATAATTTATGCACCTAGAGTGAAGGTGGTAATGCTTCTTGTCCCACTATCTAGAGTCTCTCACACTATTGGATGTGATGTTGAACTGGTTGATTACCATGATAAGTGTAGATTTGCGTAGGTGCATTGCTCCAGTAGAACCGAGTAGATAGCATGATCCTGATTTCATTCCATTCCATAAGATTATCTCTGTGAACCACCCACTAGCACGTTGTTGTCCCACATAGGGTATATGCTAACATGTTCCTTCTCTGAACTTGGTCTATCCACTGTGCTTCCATGGCTTGCAAGAATACTGGAAGATCTTCTACCCCAGTATACCAAGGTATTGAGCTACCTATACGTTGAACCGAGAGAAGTCCATTTTTCGTGCAATCGTGCTTCTTACCTCGCGCCCTACTAGTTCATAAGTACTGCAAGACCAATTGTCACAAGCAATACTCGTAGTATCACTAATAGATTGAGAGTCTTCCCATTGAAGGATGCCCTCCTTTGATGGCTCAATGACCTCTGGGTCTTGAATAACATGCACATAAATTCTGTTTAAGTCCTCTTCACTCAAAGGCTCAACATACGGTGTAGATTTTCCATCTGTTAAGGGGATTACAACTCGTTCCTCCTTGTTTTCAAAACTAATGTATCCTTTGTTGAACCTTAAATCAACATTATTTACATAACACCAAGGGTGCCCAAGTAAAGCTAGAAAGTTATCTACTGCGAGCGCTAATACCTCAAAATCTCCAGTGAATTTGGCCCCTTGTATTGTTATAGATGCATCCTTCAAAACTCCTATGGGAGTGGCCTTAGTCCTATTTGCCATAAACAACACATTAGATGATGGTGTAATGGAGGTCTCCCCATTTGCACCCATGCATCTAATGTAAGAACATTTACTTCCACACTGTATCAATCAAGATATTGCTCAAGATCCATCCATCCACAACAACATTCAAAGTAATCTCCTTGTCGTAGTCAATGCTATCAGGGGGAAGATTTACATGCACTATCTGTTTTTCATTCTTAGTACTTACGCACAAAGAGTTTCCCTTAAATCAATCCCCTAATAATGGAATAATATTCTCCTGGTGCAACATTTTGCATACTTCTTTTATGTCATCCATCTCAAATGGGGCCTCCCCTGTTCCTTCTTCTATTCTATCTTCCATGATTGCTATTTCAGACATTGTATTTCACCTTGAAGATTTTTGAGGACCTCCATGGTCTCTTGATAGACCTCCTTCTGATGAGTAGGATCTGGGTACCTTGCATGCTAGAACTTCCTCCTTAATGATTGTAGGATTTTGCTGCAACACCTCTTTTGCATGTGCCACTTCAGCTCGTGTGGTAATTTTCATGGTGAAAGCCTCAGGTTCTGGTGATAACTTGGGAATCCATTGATTTTCCACCGCACGTTGGATTCTAACCATCCCTATGCCTTTGTTCTCCTACTTATGTTGCTTACTAAGATGCTCATACAAGTCCAGGCACTCCTCATAGCTATGATTCTTTCTGCAAAAAGAACATTTAATATTCTAGGGACATTCATGCCTATAGTGTTTAGGAGACCCACATGTATAACATGTTCCACGAGGAAACTTTCCTCTTCCTCCACTTTGCAGCCTTGTCCTCCATATCCACCTTGTTAGCCCCATCCTCTTCCATGACCTCCTTAAAAATGCCCCTCATTCTTGTCATAACACACTTGACTATGATCTTAATCATGGTACTCATTATTGTTTTTAGAATTATCTATTACACTTGTTTATCGTACACCAATGTCTATGGCATCATGGATCGACCGATCAATCTACAATCTTCCATATCATGGGTCATGGACCGGAAAATTTTACAATAGTAGGATACATTCTTCCTTATCACACATTGTAACAAAGAAAAATGGCTAGAATCATGATTCAAATGACAGATCTTGCAATCTAACAACAATGAACGTATGGATCTATGGGGGCAACTATCCTTGGTGTGACCTTCCACTTCATAATTTTTACACCAAATCCTTGAGCACATTTCATGGGACAATTTTTCCGATAGTTTCTCTAACTGCTTTGCCATAGCTACAATCTATGCCTCTAAGAATGGGCTAACACCAATGTCAATACTCCTAACTACCTTAGCACGTAGAGATTCCTCTAATGCCCCTCATAGATTAGTGTATGTCTTATGTGACAACACCCTTCTAAATGGTGTAATCAATCCTCTAATGAACCATTGTGCATGCTAGCTTGCGTGAATATCATAAGAGAGCTTCGATAGAAGCATTTTAAAATGGGCATCATACTCACATACACTCTCAGTAGTGCCTTGTTTGATATCCTTGAGCGTGCTTATACTCTTCTACTCAAATTTAGAGATATATAACTCTTTTAAGAAATCATCCTTCAATCGTTGCATAATCCACGCAAGTTTGATTAGGGTCAAAATTCCTATACCAACTATGTGCACGTCCCTATAATGTGGTAGAAAATTGGCTTGCCTTGCACTTTGAAGCTATGATCCCTTTTGCATGCCATAATATTTCACACATGTGCACATGTTCAACAACATATTCTATGCCTCTATACTCCGGGAGATGAAGAGACATCTCCATGTAAATATTCTAGGTCATTGCGGACCTTTCCCACATGATCTAAAACCTCCTATGTTTCCCCTGCCTCCAGAACCACCAGATCCACCAGAACTTGAGCTACCTATGCCTCCTGATCCCAAACTGTGGCTGGGGTTAGACCAGAAGATGTACTTCCTTATGTCCCAACAGTAGAGAACCGAACTATACCACTGACAGGTTTGCGAAGCGTTACCAATCCTAGAATTTAGTCTAAAAATTAGCACCCTTGTATTTTTGCCGATGATACACCCGAAAAAGTACTCCCATATAATAATGAAGCCATTTGCACTACCATTATTGTACCTTTCATAAGACTCACTCCTACTCTTCCACTGCTTGAATTAGTTTGTTGACTGCTTGTTATACTAGATGTTGGAAAACCAAGCACAAGGGCAAGGTTGCCAGGTGGATTTAGATGCATACCCACGGCCTAGGTCATCTCTGTTGGTGTACTTCTACGTGAGGCCGAGGAGGGTTCCCTATCATGTTTTCCCAAATGGGGGAGTTCCTGAGGCTCGGGTTCCATGTCTTCTACATGAATTTCAACTCCTTCCTGAACTATCTTTCTCCACAACACCATTTGTTCTGTAACCTCCCACTACTTCTCAATCTCCCTCTCATGTGCCTCATTATACTTAAGCCACCTTTCCTCTCTCTACCTTTCTGCCACTAGGTCTGCCATCTTTTACCAAACCTAATCCTGCCCCCATGCATGGTGGGGTTTAGTTAGCCATCAGTTTAATCTCTAGATTCAAAGATACCATCGGGATCTTGATCACCGGTGGAATGCCTTGCAGGTAAGTTCCCCTTGGATATCGTAAAAATATAATTCAACTAATTTTGGACATGAATAAGTGGAAATTGAATACTCCAAAATATAACTGTTCAAAACACCATGGAACCACGTATCCACAGCTCGAGTCCAAATCAGATCAACATCATAAAGGGCCTGAAATTCTTCATGTGTCCAAATAAGTGTATGATATCTCCAGTTCCATTTAGATGCATATGTAGCCGACCCAATCATATAGATCTACTAGGAAAATAGAAAAGAATATCTCATACAAATTTTCATATAGATTTTGTTCCACCCAAGTGCGTGCATTAAACTCAGATCTAGTGTTGAACCTCCATGCGTATTCTTCTTCAAGACCGTGTATCCACTCCTCAACACTTGCTACATTCAACTGGTATGTCTTCATTGTGAACCATCCTGTAAACAACTGAAAAAGAGGTCTCGATAATAGAACCAATGATGCAACCTAGAATTCACCAATAAGACCCCAGACGTGCTAGAACATCACTCAAAGATACACCGAGCACTCACTTGAAGTGTGCAAAGGTATCAAGTCCCTCTTTAGGGTTGTTGTTGTAGGATGTTAGCATGAGGAAGAATTAATACATGTGATTCCATTCTTAATACATCATTCTACAGAGCATGCCAGATCTATTTCTAAAGGGGAACATAATTAAGTATTAACCATGATGAAATCAAGAACATACTAGATCCAAATACACCTAGAACTAACACATAGATTCAACCAATATCTTCCATTATATTAAATATGAAAATAACACGAAGCTTCTTATAGTAATGGCGTTCTCTATGCCCATACATGCATATATCCGATCTGAGTGAGTCAGTCTTACACACACACACATACATACCTATATCTATATCTCTCTATTCATCCATGTATATATTTATAAGGGTGAGGAATTTCCCTTCACCACTTATCCAATCCTGAAATAGGTCACATGCTATTATTAGCTACAAACTTTTTATAGTCATAGCTCCACACACAAGTGTGCTAATAATAGAATTCCTTTAGTTAATTGATAGTGATAAACCTATTCTTAGCCTGCATCCATGTAAAGTGCTTTGTAGCTGATCCTCCTAAAACAACCAATGCATGGTGCACAAATCTCTACCTCGTTTATGTGCTCTGCACGACATCTCTAAAAATAGATCCTCATGTGTAAAAATGGATAAGTCTTGAAATATGAACTTATCCTTCATGCACGTGTTTCCCTTATCCGTTCACACCTTTGAACATGCCCTGTTTTCCCACATGGACCTCTTATGTTCCTTTTGTTAAGTATTCTCTGCTCAACACCATGATTTTTAGACATAAGGCTCGGGTGAATTTTCAAATTCCATTTTTTTGGTTTTTTTGGTTTTGGATTTTTAAAAAAATTTCTTGACCTTCGGTCATATTTTTGGTGCGAGATACTACTAAATCTACCCCACAGTGGGCACAAAAAACTGTTGGCAAGAAAATTTTTGGGTGGACAAATTGGTGGGTTTCTTGCCAATGTTATGGGAATCTAAGTCCCTCTACATGCACATGAAAAGTGATTTATGTGGTAGTCTTTATCTTGGGGATCTAATAGGGAAATCTAATGACCCCTGTGGAAAATATAGCAATTTCTTGTTAGAGAGTACTTTGTGAGAGAAGGGGAAGGGAGTGAGAAAAATAAAGGAGGGGATTAATGCCATGGGTAGAAAATTATATTCCCACACCCATTAATCAGAAAGTTCCAACACACATTAAATTTAAGAAGAAACAACCCTACAAATGGAAAAAATACCAATTAGGACTTATGAGAACAAAGAATCAATAAATCCCTCAGTCAAAAAAGGCTATAAAATCCTTCTTCTTGTATTGATGCTTGAGCAGAAATTGTACATAACAAGAATAGAGGAATGCAAGAGTGGGAAAATAGAAGAATTTCAGCTATCTCTTTGTTCCTTCATAAGAATTACTCTCTCATGAGATTAAAATTTGACAAATAAATAAGAAGAAGCCCAAATGAGGGGCTCAATACAACTTATAGGAGAGAGATGCCTCCTCATCTTCCTAATGAGACTTCATATGCCTTTTTATAAATTTAGAATCTTGATGTTCCCAAGAAAATATTAAGTCCCTTTTATACAATCAAAGTGACTTAATTAACATTATGTTTCTAAAGTTGTGACTTGAATATCTTAAAGGAATATCAAAAGTGCAAACCCACGACGAAGAATTAGAAAATTTTGGAGAGAGAGAAAGTTTGGGGGAGGAAGAGAGGAGAGAGAGAAGGAAGAAAGGGGGAAGAATGACATTGATGATGAAAGATCTACCTCCAATGAAGTCCATGGTTCCTTCCAGATGACTCGATGGAATGTCCTAATGTGACGATCTTTGAATCCTTGAACTATTTGTACCCCGAGAAGCTCCTTTGGATGGTTCAAGGAAACCTTGGGTTAAGTGTTCAAAAACACTTGTTAAATGACTTCATTGATGCCCATGAACATTAAATTAGACAGATCCTTTCCAAATAGATAAGAGCTCAAAACGATCATGTCAAATTGAATTAAGCTGTTTCACTAATGACCACAACTTCCACCCTATATGTGATATACTTGCGGCCCAAACCATAAAATGAGTGTCAAAAGACATCATCAAGTTTCTTAAGATAGATCTCAAATTCTCTATGAGAAATGCTTATGATGATCTTGAATGATGACGTTGACCCGAATGATCATCCCCCTATGTCTCATTGTTCCAAAAATTCCCTTTGAGTGTGACTTACCATTAATATCAAGTCCCAGATGGGAGACTTAATATTTTTGGTAAGAGGTGTTTTTTACATCTTCTTGCCCATTCTGATGTGATGAACTTATTCATTCACTCCCGTGCACACTGCCTTTGCCTCAACCACTTCTTGGGATGAATTACTATTTTTAGTAAGTACCCATATAAGGAGCTTATATTTTAAAGAAGTTTTCATTTTCACTTTTTTCTAATTTGGATGACCATTCTAACTTCATGATGATCTTCAAATTGCACACCGCCTTCATCATAGACACTTTTGATGATAACTTTCCAAACATAGCAAGTATGTATAGGAAAAATTTACTATTTTTGGAAAGTGGATTTCCAATGCTCGGTTTGTGATGAAACACATATTTTTGGACTTGTCTCATCATCGTGATCTCATCCTCCAACTTTCACTTGATTTCACCCACTAAAATTCTTGAAAATAAAAAACAAAATTTTCACCTAGTAGTGACTTTGGGCACGAGTTGCTATGGCAGCCATTAATGGAGCTTCAAAATTTACAAGTCTAGTTTTTACCCCGATTGTGATGAAAATAACTCCATTGTGATACATTTTTCATTTGGGGGGTCTGTTCAAGTTTTAAGCTTGATTCCATTGTCGATTGATGGGAAATCTAATGAATGTGAGCTAGGGCATGAAGTGGGGGTTTTATGAAACAAATAATTTAGGGCATAGTTTGATCTCCCATTTCTTGCATTGTAATAGCCATAAAAAATGAGGAGGTTTGTAAAAAAATTAATCTTGATACGAATTTTATTTTGCAAGATATGAAGATTTTTCAATTGGGAGACTTTGTAGTTATTTGGCAAAAATCTTCATTTTCTCTTCGTTCTTCGTTGTTTAAATCCATTTATCTTCTAAAATATTTGTGTTTTCAATGTGATGAAGCTTTTTTGGAGCTAGTTGAGTGTAGAAATGGTGGTTGGGATGTTTGGGAAATATTTTCTAGAGTTCCGGAAAGGTGCGGAGATGTGGGGGATGAACGGCATGGAAAAATGCTAAGCTCGGATTTTGTTCATCCAATAAGAAAGCATAAGGGAATGGAAATTTTTTCTCCCTTGTGTTCCTTTTCTAAAGGGACAAAAGGGACATGAAATACCCCATCGCACTTGATTGAGACACTTGATGGGTTTTAAATGGACGTCTATTTGCAAGAGAGAGCTTGGGAGAAGCACCTTAGAGCTAAGTTTCGAGTACATGGAGTACCAAAAGGCATATCTATGGTTGGGAAAATTTTTGTGTCCTTTATTTCCCTTTAGCTAAAGGGATGAAAGGGACATCAGTTTCCACATCACTCCAAGTTATGACACTTGGCGATCATCCATGCAATGAGAGGAAAGGCTCGACTAGCTCATGGGGGCTGAATTAGCAATGTGAAGGGTTGTATTGGTGATCAAAGGGATAAAAAGAGCTAGGTGAATTTTCATGTCCCTTATGTACCTTTTCTAAAGGTATGAAAGGGACATGAAATCCCACCAAGCCCCTACTGTTGACACGTGTCCACTTTAAAATTTGGCTAACTACGAGAACTCTTACCTTGAGAGTGAACTTGTGAAGGCCATATCTAGAGTTACTAGTGGAGTTTTTGACAAAATTTTAAATGATTATGAATGTACATGGACTTATAAATCCAATGGTTGGATTTCATCTCTTGATTTATCCATTTGAGCCCCGAAAAATCATATTTTTTTCGGCTACATGATTGAGCATGAGAAAAAATGGATGTAAACATATTACACCTAGGTTTTGTGAAAAATATGATTCCACAATATTTTAGTGATATTAATTACCTTTCCATTTATATCTTGTTTAGCTTCTAACTCTTTATAGAACTCAGAGTAATTACTTCCTAAAGCTTAGTTGCTTAATTAACACTTTGTGCTTATACTGGCTAGGCTTGAGAAACCATTTCTAGTGGACAAGCCCCAAAACTTCCAAATATTCCCTAAGTTTTCCAAAATATTTTCCTCGATGTTCTTAGGACTTGATCACATCTCCATGTTGAATTTTTCTCCTCTGTTTTTCTTCGGGGGTGCACGAGTCCTAGGAAGGCTAGTGGTAACCCTTCCCAAAACTGCTCAAAAGCTTGTATATTTCAATAGATCCTAAATCACCTATGGGAATGTTTTGAAATCCATTGGGGGTAATTGGAATGACTAGGTAAGGCTGGTGTTGGGGATGGACTAGTGTGGGGGTGCCTTTGGAAGGTATGAATTTGAAATTTTTCGACACTGTGGTATCGTTGTCTCGCCTTCGATGTATTTTTCCTCTTGAAAAATACTAGACAATAGATGGGTTACAAACATGGGACATCACTCGTGATATTGCAACAAAATAAAAAGGTGAGATGGTGAAAGCAAACAATGTGCACACAAGACAAAGGGAAATCCCTAAATAATGGCAAATAATGACAAGCAATAGTAAGAAAAGTAAAAACAACCATGGTGGAAAATATATATGCATATAAAATATTTCTTGTGAAGCACCTGTTAACATTATAGAAAGATAAAAAATTATTTGAAAGTGTGAATAATATGATAATGATGTGCTATGAAAAATGAAATAATAGAACCCGTAGTGTACAAAAGTGGATGCACCTGGAGCCGTTGCGAGATCGGTAAGAGGCACCATGTAAAAATCCATGATGCATGTAATGATATGTAGAATTTATGATCACAAATAGAAGGCAAGTGCATGCACATGTGTGTATAGAAATAGATAATGACATACGAAATATCGACTAGCATGTATAAAGAGTGTACATGTAACAAGTAAATATAAGTAAGACTAAGTGTGACCAAGAAATGCGGTATGTTGTGGATGATTGAGATCAAACAGAATGCGGTGTGAGTGTGATAGGATCTGTGTTCCCCATCGGTGGATGTATATGCACGAGATGAGGTTCATTTATATATGCCCCCTCGGAATTCATGAATGAACCGTATAGCGAGTACGTCATCGGGAAATGGTTTGAATTATGCACTAGAAATATGTGATTGATAAAGAGTATAGAGTAGAGAATGCTTGAGTGAGTGAGTGAGTGAGTGTGGTGGGGTTCATTTTAGAGTGATATCCTTAGGATCTGAGTACGAATTGTGTAACTAGAGTGTGTCATAGGGCAATGAGTGCAAAGTGTAAGAGTATATACAAGAAATATATATCATGAGTATATAGAGTGAATAAAGCACATAATATGTGATAGAGGATGTGAGAGGAGATGTCATGAGTGCGTGAAGTGTGTAGTGTGTATAGTGTGCATTATGTGAGGTTCATAGTGTGAACCAAATCACGAGAGTGCGTCATCGGGAATGATGATGAAGAGTGTATGATGTAAGTGCAAGACTAGATGTGGATGGATGTGAGTGTCGAGATTTATTGAAGCTAAAGGGGGAAGAAATAAGTATGATTCTCCCCAAGTGTGTGTTAACGAGTGTCTTTGAATGATGCTTGAAATGGATAGGTAGGTGATATATGTTGATGATGAAGGATAATGGATAGTGCATAATTTATTGAATAAAGTGATATATATGATATGAAAAGTTGTATTGTATGTGTGAATAACAATATATGGTAATATATGTATGTATTAATGATTATGGAAGATCCATGGGAATTCATTCAATTTTCATGTTATTATAATGAAGCGTTCTCAACAATCAAGAGTGAAGAATGCAAGGGCGTCATTAAGATGTGGCATGACAATGTACACTAGATATATATGTCAATGAAACATGTAAAGTGGGGTTCTTACTGTAAAAAATCCATCAACAAAGTCATGTAATAAATGTAAGAACATGAGTGCATCATCATGGAGTGATGATAGGAATATAGCACAATGTGTACGAAAATGTAGAATGAATAAGTAGAAAAGGAAGACAAATGATAATGATAAAAGGGGGAAAATGAGCATGATGCCCCCAAGTGTATGATGATAGATATGATCAAGTAATATCATCTAAGAGGTCATCATTATCATGATAAAAATGAATGGATATGCATCGAGTCTGGTAAATAATTATGTCGGGTTTATTAAGAAAAGAGCCATTGAGGCATAAATTGTACATGCCCATGGCATATTCCTTGTTAGTGAAAGGTGGTAATGGAAATCCATGTGCATACCAATGAGTAAGGTTTTGTGAATAGACAAGAAATGAATCATTGCAAATGAAAACATGGCCAAATGGCATGGGGAATGAAATATCGATATGATTGGGATCTAATGTGCCCCCAATGTAATCAAGCCAAGAATTTCTAACTGTAAGTGGGGAATTGCGAGGTGTGCGTGCAAGAAATACTGTGAGATAAAATACAAGGAGACCATAAGCAATAGTAATGTGGATAAATCCATGGTAGAGATGAGGATCATGAGGTGGAGGGAAAATTTTGTCCATTGTAAACCCTAGCTAATTCAATCCTTCATGTGTGCATATAGTATCAAAGCAAGTAGGGTCGAATGGAATGTGTTCCCAATAAGAGTCATTCATGAAAAGTGTACATGTGAAAGGAGGTAGTGTAGCTATCAATTATACATGAGAAAACACTAAAGGTGGTATGACATCTGATTTATGGATAGATCCCCGATAAAGTACCATAACATTAGTAGAAAGGGGTTGTTTTGAAGTTGATGGAACAACAACTAGTGTATAAATAGTTCCCTTGAGTGGAGGCAAGTTGTCTAGATAATGCATGGGTTATGGATCAACAATATGGTGTATAGTAGCGAGAGATTGAAAAAGGTAATGCAAAGTGTTGGGGTCAAGTTCACAATATTTAAATGGTGCATTGTCAGTGAGAACTACACGTTCGATGTTCTCATGCAAAAATTTGATGCATCGGTGAACTATAGAATATACGGCTTGCATTCTATGAAGCCATGGTTGACCAAGAAAATAATTATATGGGCGGGATATCAATGACAAAGAAGACCACAGGAATAGTTTTTGGACCAACCATCATGGGTAAAGTTACAATACCTAAGCATGGCCTCGTAGTGGAATCATATGCTCACGTATAAATAGATGTCGAGGTAATATTAAAAATAGAAAGGCCTATAGTCTTGATAAATGATAGGACAAATATTGAGCTCATATCTAGTATTAACTTAAAAAAATTTGATCCACGATACAAACTCCTATCTATAAAGGAGAATCATTGTGATAAATAGAAAGATCATTAGTTATAGTAGATGGAAAAGAGACATGCTCGAAAATGCATGTAAAAATGTTTGATAAACAAGTCCAGATGAGTAGTGGAAGGAATACGAGTGGTAGCCAAGAGAGTAATGATTTTTACACGAAATTCATTGTTGTCTAGCAAGAAATCATGAATAGAGATACTTATGATGAGAGGATCCTAAGAAAAATGCAAGATGCAATGAGGATCCTAAGCATGAAAGAGTCGAGTTGACCAAAATGATTAATTAAAATTATTATAAATGAATAAAATTCCTAATCTAAGTATGTAATAACTCGATAAATATGTATGCAATAAGAATAAATATGACCCAAGAAAAAAAGTAATTAAGATTTAAAACCCTAAGAGTAAATGAGGAGATAAAATGACTTAGCTATTTTACAATTAATACTAAGCTTTTTGAAGTGACAAAATAGAAAATATGAAGTACGACTATCGCAAAAAAACCCAGAAAAATGTAGAGATGTCAAAATATGGTGGAATAGGGCGCCCGAGATGGGTCAAGGGCACTGTAAGCATATGTAAACCAGTTTTGGGTGTCTATGTCTCCCCAAAACCTCAAAAAACCATCTTTGGGTGGTAATAATATATTCGTTTTCCTTTGCTTCTTATATCTAGTAGCTTGCATAATGATCACTGATGTCACCGATAACCTGCAATAAAGAAATGAATTGCAAAACCCTCAAAATCACATCAAATCCCAAAAAGAAAATAATGCAAATGAAGGGTCAGACTGTCCTTAGATGTTAAACAAGTGATCTTAGGAATGATCATTGCACTACATTTAATATGTAATTTAGATGTGGAGAGATTTTTCTCCAGTGGGTCTTGTGCACACCACACTTGTGATGAGCAATAGCTAAATGTAGGAAAATATAGATATATGTGTTCTTGGAAGAATGAACTTCCCCTCCTATGAAGTGTATGAAAAATAATGCAATCCCTTTCCCTGTGTGGATGCTAGATGGATGTGTGAATTATCTTGATAATGGAATTTGAATGCAACCTTAGTTGGTGATAGCTAATTCTTAGTTCTTGGTCCTTTATTATGGTCACATCACTTTATATTTATATGATTCCCTTGCTTTAATTTCATAATCAACCTTGAAAATGCCAACTACCAAAAATATAAGATGACCAAATGGTTAGAAAGGACCCAAAATATGTAAAAATACAAAGAGGTTAGGGGTGCCCAGAGGAGATGGGGGTGCCTAACGCTAGCGTTATGTCTGAATGCTGGTGTCTAGAATGGGAAACAACAAAGTATAAAAAGGAAGACTAGGAAAACAAGTGTAAGATCAAAAGTGGAAACAAAAAGCAAGCAAATATGGCCAAAAGACATGGGTTAATTAGTACTTTTCTTACTTAGGAATCATATGAATAGTAGTACGTGATCAGGACTAGATCGATACCCAAAGTGCATGATTTTGTGTCTACAAAAGCACATTGAAGAAAAAAAAGCCATTGACATGACCAAATAAAAAGAAAACACATGAAACAAGTTGAAGATACATTAGACATGATGCAAACATGCCAACAATGTGACAAAACACATCAAACACCGATGTGTGGATATAAAAACATAATACAATGTAGATGAAGAAACACAAGGCACATGAGAACACATCAAATAATTAAAAACACATTGCATGAGAAGGTATAATAATCCCAAAAACTACACTTTGTTAATAAAAATATTTTGCTAAAGTACAATAATATAGAAATGAATCAATAAGATAAAATTGAAAATAGGACAAAGGGATGCCCCATAATACCCCTACATTTTCCCCAAATGAGTATGAGATGTGCCCCAATCATACTAATAATCCACCATCACGATCTTATGACCTACAAAGTAATCAAAACATGTACCTATCTCGATGAGCTTATTAATAACACACACACACAATTTTTAATATATAATATAAACATATAATGTGTATGTTATAAGAGACATAATATAATGATATTTTTCAAATCATCATCTCGAGAGGAGAATATATATTTTTAGAAGACCTAAAAATTGAGATCAACCTAAGAAATCCATACATACCAACAACTATTATCAAAGTTTTTGTATTAAAGGCCTTTTGGTGATAATTTATGTGTCATCGCCATTTAGTAGTTAGCATATAATTTTGGGGTAGCACATGTATAAAACTAGAAATTTAATTATATATAAATTTATTTGATATTTTTGTTAGTGTTTTGTTGCCATTTTGCTAGAATATTAATAACACCTTTTGTATGTCAATAGTAATTGTTGTGTGAATTTGCATCAACCCTTGTGCCTTTCTTCATAAATAACATAAGTCATGTAGCAGTAAGGGTGCTTGAACTAGATCCTCCTTGAAATCATAAAATTTTAATATAACTTATCGTAAGAAATAAAATGTTTTTATTGGTTTATAACTTGTTATGCTATGCACTTGCATCTCTTTGTATTACTTTAGTACTCTAACATTTAAGTAGACTATATCTATACTACATTTTCCCATTGTGCCTTAAAAATAACTTGGATCACATTGAGAAATTTTTTTTGGTGTCAATCCTCTTGACAACCACTCTTATTAATAAATTATAAAATTAATATCTAAAAGGGTCCAAGAAATGTTCGAAACAAATGACCAAAAGGATGAACTTACAAAAGTATTCCAATACATAAGGGATCTCTTCATAGGAGAGAATGTTTTGGAAGAAGCCACTAGAATCCAAGTACCATCATATTCTATGTTATGAAACTTAGTGGTTATTGAGAACACACGATGAATCCTTTCTAGACATTATATGATATTGAAGAATTATCAAGTTGATTGTGATTGGAAGATTCAAAAGTAACAATATGATGAAATGTAATGTCGATAAGGAGGTACTTGAAAAACATAGATGCCATTAACAAAAATAAAGGATGTAAAATAAGACAAAGATGTGAAGTAAAAGAATTCAAAATTTGGAGGTCATAATGAATCTTGGAACAAGAAGTTAGACGAAGAAACCATTTCAAGAATTAAAAGATGAGAAAGAAGAAGCCAAGCCCTAACCAAAGTGAAAGTGTAAGCATACTTCAAAGAAATATCCATGAGAGGGTTCACTTGAAACCAATGCTCACGATTAAGAAATCTAAAACACTCTCTATGACATGGTGGAAGGATATTTTTAGGCCTCTAGGGATATAGTTGTCAAGGTCCAAGCTATTAAGCAAACATTGATAAAATATCACAAAGTTTATTAAATATTGTAAATAAAATAATACAAAACATAGTAAATGAATATAACACAAAACACCAATTTAACGTGAAAAACCTCATAAAGGTAAAAACCACAAACAAAGCATATTTCCATTTAATTGAGAAACACATTTTTATGATCCAATAATAACACTCTCCTTCACCACTTCTCTCCATTTCATATTACGACTCTAATTCATTTGAATAATCCACCGGGCCCCAAGGGCCCTATATAAATATTTTTATGGGTGTGTCATCTCGTGAAGCACCCCATCATTGATTTAAATAATCAATTAAACCTTATAAACTAAAGTTTATATTAAATAAATAAAAATATTATATATTTTTATTTATTTAATTATAAACTGAAGTTTATATCTTAAGAACACTTAAGAGGAGTTAAACCTTACTTAAGATTAATGTTCTAACACTCCCCCTTAATATTAAGTGGGGTTTATATGCCAACATTACCTGTTTATACAACATGATTTATAATTTAAATTAGAGTGATGGTTTAGGATAACATATCACATTTGAAGGATTTATACACCTTCATCATGATAAATTTACCTTTTGGTATAAAAAGATTTGGAATCCATAAATCAAAAGTGATGATTTAGGCTAAGCATGATTTGCGATACTACATCTCACTGTTCCTCATGGAAAATATATACCATGATCTTTAGGATCCTTTTATGAAATAAATACCTCTTTTACAACATGATGCTTAATTATTGGAATATATACTAAACTTAGAGTGATAAGTTTACTAAGATCATAAAAATATCTTTTACAATGCTTTAAATTGGAGTAGAAGTATAAAGGTGAAAAATAAAACACACGAATGACAATTAAGAGGTGGAATTTTCATGCACACTCATCCTCAATGGAAACTATGAAAGGCTAAGAATTGAGAGAAACTTGCAAAACTTCAAAACACACAAAAGGATTCGTAAATGTGTATATAAATTGATCTTCACTAGAGCAATACTAAAGATCTATATCAGCACATAGTACCATATTTGAGATGAAATGCATATATATCTCTATATGCTTCGTTCTCTACTACCGAACTAGCTTATTAACTAGAACAATACAACTATGAATATCACACAAAAGAGGAGTGCTTCCTTTAACTTCTATTTGAATTTCTTCCAACATCCTATTTATCGACATTTCTTCTTTCACTACTTCAATTGTACTTCTATATGTTTCCATGAAGAGAAGATATGGAGACTATTGAAATATTTTTGGTGCTCCAAGTAATATCACTGTACCAGAATCTAACACTTATCTAGCTATATAGTTTCTATCCATCACAACATCAACATGGTTAGAATCACAATATCCAAATAAACATGCATTATCATAAGAAGTATAATGTTTTTTAGATAAGATAAAAAGAGCTTGGTTTCAAAAGGGGACCAAAAAAATCCCAAACAAAAAGAATCCATTTTTAAACAAAAAACCAACAGTGAGACATGGAGGCTAAGTCAAAAAGACTTGATGACATACCAACACAAAAAATCTAGACTCCTATAAAGTATTAAAAAGTACATTTTTTGAAAAATAACCACAAAGGAAAAACAAACAGAAACAAAGGAAAAAGGAAATCCAAAGGTCAACAATTATTTCTCTGAGGCCTTGCTATGAGCTCAGTACTCGGCCCACCATCCTTCCATCCAAAATTTTTTATGATCACACGCTTTTGTATTTTATCCTCTTTTTCCTCTGTTTGAGTGTTCCTAGGATCCTTTATGCTAACCTGGTCCTTTCCTTTAGTCCGGATGTTCACTAACTACATGTTAGAGCCCTCGTATGTCTCGAATAATCACTTTTAGAACTAAAAAGCATGAGCTTCTTGTTGGGTTTAGTATCCACCCTGGCCACTTGATCTTGTAAACTAGAGATCCCTCTTCCCACATACCAAAATATGCATGAATACCCTCAATCATATTATGTTGTACCACAATATTGTGATGAAAATCCTTTAATTTCTGAATGAGATTCTTGTTTACAAGTAATTATAGTATCAATATGATGATTCTACACGCAGCATCTAGGTTCCCAATCCACAAAATCCTAATCCATTTTACTATAATAACTCTCACCCACATTCGACCTCCCTTTTTAAGATTGCATAGAGCATCCGCACCCCCTCAAAGAGGGTCAGTCCCTTTCCTTTTCCTAATATGATTGAGGGCCGAGACGGGGTTTAATGATTCGACTCGGGTTCACTAATTTGCATAGGTTGGGAAGGAATAATGGGTATAATTCTTTGGACTAGCAGAAGAATTAAGCCTTGATGAAGAGAGATGTCAATTTTCTTATTTTTAAAGTCCTCAATAGTGGAGAGAAGAGACCTATAGAGGAAGAAGGCCAAACTCATGGTCTAGTTTCTGCGAAAGAAATTAAGAATTTAGAGATGGTGGGAAAAAATATTCTGAAATTTCCCCTCTAAGGTCAAGTATTTAGTGACAACAAGAAAAACACCAACCCACCGGCTAGGGAGGCGGTATGGGCTAACCATCATCATAAGCCACAATGTTCTCTCTAGCTTCAAAAAAGTAGCAATTTCATGTTTTTTTTTGTGGGTTTTATCCTTAAATATTTTAATCCCCTCCATTTTTCAGACCCGTTATCTCAAATTTCACTCCCTTAGAGACCTAATTTAAACCCCTCTAAAAGTAAATCCCCCATCAATCCAAGTTTTGGAAAAATCCACAGAGAGAGTAGGGTCATTACCTTTCAGACGACAAATGTACTTGGTGAAGCCCCCTTTGTGTAGCAGTTTCCACAAGGCTTTGTCATTTTTATGTGAAGGAAAGTACTAGGTTCAGTGTGGACCCTGTCACCTCCCACAGATCTTTAAATTTTTTTACTTCAAACATGCAAGTAGTTGATCGCTAATCTAAAAAAACTTAAGAAAATACCAAATGAAGTGAATCGTAACTATTTTCAAAAGAGAAAGGCATTTTCAAAATCTCAAGTGTGAGAGGCTTGGTCATCATAAATTGGCCACATCATAATTCTTATCATCATTAATTAGATTATTAATGGGTCCCTAGGGAATATGTGTCCCTGACCAAATCATCAAGTCTGCCATGTCATTACCTTGGTTTTCTAGGGCATCCACTAGTTTATTTCCATCTCTGTAGATGTGTTGAATGTCCACTTTATCCAATGATGTTAAGATGATGTGAGCTTCCTTGATCATGTTACTAAGCTTCCACCCACACTTAATCTATTTGTTAAGAGCATTAATCACACATAGGGAATCACATTCTATGATGATGGAATTTAATCCCAAATCTTTTCACATCATGACCCCTTAAAGAATATTCTTAGCTTCGCATAGTTATTAGCATGATTACCAATGGGTCCCACATAAGAACCAATGAAAATGCCATTATGATCATGAATTAGGACCCCTTCTCCAATAATGCCATTCATCGGTTTTGATGAGCCATCGAAGTTGATCTTGAACCTGTCATTGGGGGATTTGACCATTTAACCTTTAAGTTAACCCTTTTCTTCGGGATCAGGACTGTTAGGGATGATATCCATGCACATTAGGATATATTTTTCCCAATCGATGATTTTTATCCTGTTTGGGATTTAAAATATGAGCATTATATTTAAGGGATTGTCTCAACTTTTCAATCACCTTCTCCAAGATGGAAGCCTTGTTCCTAAAAGTATTGTTTTTTCATTTTAGCCATAAACCCATAACGTGTGAGGGAGAGCAAGTTTCCAAATTTCCTTAACCAATTTTTTTTTAAAATTGAAACACCATTGATTAGGAAGATGGGCCACATCCCCAGGAAGGACCATATTCACCTTATACAAACTAAGGACAACAGAGAAAACTTGAAAATAAATGGGACATTTGAGGAAGAGGCGTTGAATAAAATCTTTGTTACATTTGCAGAAGCCACATATGTTGATTATGACCATTCCTCTTTTTCTAAGCCTTTCCACAGTAAGAATCTTACCTTTAACAACTTCTCAAAAGAAAATATTGATTTTGGGATAAGATTCTTATTCCAGACCTTCCTCCAAAGAGTATTAGGTACAATGTGTTCAAAATTTAACAAATAACTAGACTTAATGCCATAATTCCACGTATCCATGGTTATCCAAATCAACTCATCCTGATCTTTATCATGGGGAATATGGTAATCCTTAAGCATATTATTTAAGTCTTGAAAGGAATGATTATCCCCTAAGAAGTGGGAGGAGGGAGGAGGGAGATCCACTTTCTCTCTTCATCCCAATAATGATAGAGTAATTCTACTTGTTCCTGAGTGAAAAAAAATCCAAAGCTCACTCCATGGTTTAACCGATTTCAAGGCTCCACCACTATCCACGGGTCCTCCCAAAATATTATCTTAGACTCATCTCCAAAACTCTACATACTTCCCTTTATCACCAAATTTCTAGTTTGGCATAGGTTATTCCAAAATATATAACCTATAGGAATCTCCATATTAGAGAAGAGAGTCGTGGTACTACCAAAGGGATGAAAATATTTCTCTTTCAAGATTTTGACCAGATGCCCTCATCTCGTGAAATCTTCACCTAACCTTAGCTATAAGTGCTTGATTCATGAGTTGAATGTTTTTTAATCCCAAACCACCCTTATCCTTTGGTTGAGTGACTTTATCCTAAACAAGTAAAGGGATTCTATTCTTTTCTTTTGATCTAGTCCATAAAAACCATTTATGTATGCTCTCAATAGATTTCTTGACTCTAACTAGTAGAGTGAAGATGGAATTAATAAAAAAACAATGACCTGTAAGCAACTTTGAAGAAGCTGATTTTTACATCATGTGAGAGAAGTGTACCTTTCAAAGAGGCTATTTTTTTATGAAACATTTCAATTAATTTATTCCACCCTTCTTTATCAAACCATTTCCTACAAAGGGGCATTCCCAAGTAAGTATCATGGATTTTCTTGATGTTGCACTCCAAAATTTTGGCCAATCTATTCTGTTGCTCCTCCCCCACATTAATGAAGAAACATGAGATCTTTCAAGTCAACCCTATGCCCCATATATGTTTTATAATGTTTAGTGATGCCTTTTATAGCCATGGATTTCTGAAATGCAACTTAACCCATAAGAATCTGTATCATCTACAAACTGCTGTAAGCATTGGTTTTCAACTCCATTAGCCACTTTTATACCTTCCATAATACCAACTCTCTGAGCCCTAGAGCATAACCTGCTCAAAGTTTCAACAACTATTATATATAGGAAAGGTGATAGGGGATCCCCTTGCCTCAACCCCCTTTCAGATTTGAAGAAGCCATTGGGATTTCCATTAATTAAAACAGAAAATCTCGGTTCTTTAGTGCAAGCTTGGATCATTTTGATGAAGTGTGGGTGGTATCCCAACTGAATTAGGAGGGAGTATAAGAAATCCCAAGATATTCTATCATAGGATTTCTACATGTCCAACTTCACAATCATAGCCTCCCTTCCTAAAATCTCCACTAAGTGTATCGTTTCATGAATATTAATTATGTTTTCTAGGATTTTCCTACAGACACAAAGGCCCCTTGATTTAGAGAGATGAAATTAATAAGAGTCTCCCTTAATCTGAAATCCAGAATTTTTGAAATGAGCTTATACATGGTATTGCATAAACTAATAGGTCTAAAGTCCCCAAGGTCCTTAGATCCTATATTTTTTGGGATGATATCAATAAAAGTGTGGTTGATTTGTTTAAGCAAGATACTAGATCAGAAAAAGTCTTGGATTGCTAAAACCACTTCTTTCTTAACAATATCCTAATACATTTGAAAAGAAAGTAGGAAACCATCCGACCTTGGGATTTTGTCCCCTTCCATAGCATCAAGGATAAATTTTATCTCATCCTTAGAAGGGGTGGCTATGAGTTCACTATTTTCAGCTTGGATAATAGCAGGTTGAAAAAGATTAAGGATATCTTCTCTAGATATTTCATCTGAATAAAGATCTTAAAAAACAAGTTCCGAAAAGGACACAATGGTAGTAGAGATATCCTTATCCTCAGTAGCCATTTCACCATTGTCTTTCTTTATTTCTTGAATTATTCCTTTGTTATCCTTAATAGTAGCTGAGATATGGAATAATTTGGTGTTCTTGTCTCCTCTTTAAGCCAAGTAATTCTTTATTTCTTCTTCCAATATATCTCTTCTGTGTAAAATATTATGGTATTCAGCAAGTAGATATTTTTATTTTAATTTTCCTCTGTGTTCCATCCTCCCTATTCCATGGCTTCTTCCATAGCACAAAGATCTTCTACTATCATGCTTGTTTGGAGAAATATATTGCCAAAAATTCCTTGTTCCAAATTTTGAAATTGACCTTAATGTTTTAAAGTTTGGCTGGCACCTTGAACATGTTATTGAATTTGGTTTCCAAACTCCACCATTATTCTATAATTTTTTCCAACTCCTGATGAGTGGTCCACATTTTTTCAAACCTGAAAAGTCTGCCAATAGGTCACTCCCTACTATTGAATTTAAGAATCAGAGGATGCTGATCTAAACCAATGCATGCTAGAGAGGATAGAGTATATTGTTTCTCCTGAATCCATTGTAGATTCACAAGAAAAAACTCCTTTCTAATTTGGATTAGGATCTCCTCTTCATTTTTGTTGGACCAAGTGTATTTTGAACCACTAAGATTTAGATCCATCAAATCATTCCACCCTAGAAAATTCCCAAGGTCCTCCATACTCTTAGTAAAAACATTAACTCCTCCTTTATTTTATGAAGGAATAAGAGGAGTGTTAAAATCAGCTCCTATAATCCAATTTAGATCAATAAACATCCTTCTAAAGGTTGTTAATTCTTCCTAAAGAGACTTTCTACTAGTTGTAGTCTTAGGAACATATATATTAGAGAGAATAATCTATTTTCTAGAGCTAATTTCAGTGAAACAGATGGCTATATGATGTTGAATATTGATGAGGGGAAGCCTTCCAAGCTATTCTTATTGCACATGCACAAAAGACCCCGGAGGACCTTGCAGATGGTTGGAAGTGGAAACCATCTTCTTTCCAAAAGAAATTATGAAAATCCTTCATCTTAGTTTCTTGTATCATTATAACATCAAGTTTCTCCTTCATTTTGAAATTAAACATAATCCTATGGTTACAGGGATGGTTTAGGCCTCTTATATTCCAAGATAAACAAATCATTTAGAGTGAAATGATTTATGACCTACCATCAATGATTTTTATTTACCCTCTATAATGTCATTATTAGTAGCTCTCTCCCTCTTTACCTTTTTATACTCTCTTCCGGAGATGCTTTACCGGCACCTACATGGACCTCGAGCATACATTTATGGGAATTTTGTTTACCACTTCTATAGTTGTAGTGTCTTTAGTTAGATTTTAGTTTAGGGTATTATCAGAGGACTCAAGATCACGTTGGATATCCTCCTCCACTATAGGAATGTCTTCCAAATTGATGTCTAAGATCTTAAACATATTACTTATTAGTAGTGATTCTACTGGTCTCTGGGAAAAAATCTTGCATCCATAGTATCTAGGAATATGGATCAAACAATACCATCCTCGTGACAATCTTCAAAGACCACCACATCTTCATCCTTTTTAGGAACTTGATTTTCTTCCATCTTACTAACCTCCTCCTGACCTACTTTAACAAATTTTTATTTTATGTTCAGTATTGGGTCTTCTAGAATCTGGTCCTTAATCTCCAATGGTTTACTTATCTATTTCCATGTAGGATTTACCTTTGATGGTCCACTTCCATTTTGTTGCATGAATCACTTCCCTTTTAGATCTTCCTTATTAATGCCTTTTTTTCTTAAGTAGAGATTTCTGGGAAGCCTACTCTTTGGCTTTAGGAAAATATTTTATATTGTGACATTATTTGAAGCAAAAAAACATAAACTGTGCAAACTCATTGTCAATATTCGGGTATGAAACCCTGTGGTGCCTTGATCTTAATGCTTCTAGGTAAGGAATTTTTCAAGGGCCACATTAACATAGAACCGTGTAAATAGAAGTATAGTTTTAAGACAGTGACCGGATCTATAATAATCAAAGCCCCAATGAATTCTATGATCCACTGCAGGATGTCCAAATCCCAATATTCCATAGGTAATCCTGGTAATCGAACCTAGACATGATATTATTTAATGACTATTTCCAACGGGTTAAATCTAGGTTACCATTTTTGAAGTAGAACCACCACTTAATCCATGAACCATGGACCTTTGGCAAGGATTCGTAATAAATCCTCTTCTTAGGATAGATTAATCACAAATAATACATTAACATACACCACTATTTCCATCGAACCTTTAGGCATCCACTTTTTATTAGCCAATTTATTAAACTCTTCAATACTTAGTTTGCTTACAGGTATCTTGTCTAAAATGGTATTGGTCAAGGAAGTCTTCACCTGATTGGCAATGTGTTC
Source organism: Taxus wallichiana var. yunnanensis (assembly GCA_018340775.1). NCBI lineage: Eukaryota > Viridiplantae > Streptophyta > Pinopsida > Cupressales > Taxaceae > Taxus > Taxus wallichiana. The sequence continues at coordinate 331,802,577 of CM031233.1, read as the reverse complement.
GGTATTTCCAAAAACACCATTTTCATTACAAACATGAATGATATTGATAGAAGATACTTGTTTTCTTCTTTTCCGACCACTCACCAAGCCCACGTGAAAGGGGGTCCCATGTCTGTCTTGATCTTGTTCCTTTCGTAGTAAACTATGCATCCTTCCTACCATCCTGCAAGATCTCCCCATGAAAGCCCTGTACTCAGTCTCCCTCACCTTTTCCCGCTCAAAACCATTTTCAAATTCTCCCCATCCATTTTCAAAACCATGTAAACCAAAACTAATTGCTTCTTTAATATATCTTAATGTTATTTTTCTAACGACCAATGATCTTGATATGGTTCCTACATGACTATGGAAGTAATACCTAATGCATATGCAATTCTAGGTCTAGTGATTTTAAGATAAGTTTAAATACCTACAAGCTTCCTGTAAAGAGTAGGATTAACTTTTTCACATGCGGAGTTTAGGATCAAGTTTATAACCAACTTTGATAGGAATAAAAATTGGTTTAAAACCTACTATATTAAATCATTTAAACAAACTAGTAGCATATTTTGACTGAGATACAACAATAGAATGTTTATCTTGAAAATTTTTCGTGCCTAAAAAATGATGTAATAATCCTAAATTATTCATATTAAAGTATTGTTTCAATATATCTTTAATTTAAGTAATTAAACTATTTGAATTTCTAGTAATAAGTAAATCATCATCATATAAGGCACCGAGAATAATCTGATTATTTTTAATTTCAACAAAAGTATCATTATTGGATTAACAATTAGTAAAACCATATCTTTCAAAAACTCGTATTTTTGCATACGAAGCTCTAAGATCTTATTTTAAGCAATATAAATATTTTTTTAGTTTACACAAAAAGTTATTTTCCAGTGCACTTCAAAATATTTAGGTTGGGTCATGTATATCTCTTATTTTAAATCACCATTTAGGAATACATTATTAATATCCATTTGATGGATTTCACAAACATATTGAGAAGCTAAGGCAATAATAATCCTAATAATGATTATTTTTGCAAAAGGTGCAAAGATTTCTATGTAGTAGATACTAAGTTTTGAGTAAACCCACAAGCTAATAACCTGGATTTAAACTTATCAATATTTCCATCAGCCTTATACTTAATTTTGTAAATCCACCTAGAGCCAACAATACTATGCTTTTCCAGAGGAGGAAAAAGATCCCAAGTCTGATTTTTAATTAAGGTAGAATATTCATCTTTCATGGATTCTACCCATCTTTCGTCGTGAGATTTATATTTGAAAGATTGGGGTTTCAGATCATACATATTCATTAAGACATGATAGGTATGGTGGCTTCTAGTCATCTTACTAAGGTTAGCATGGTTTAAAATTTCAAGTAATTATTGAGTGCATTTAGGTCATTTAGTTATAGAGGACACATGAAAAGAATCATTTTAAATTATAGACTTTTTATTACAATATTTTTTTTCTTCATTACATGCATCAAGATCATTATTTTATAACTCATTAGATTCATGATAAAAGATGAAACAAAATATGAATTACAAAAATGTTTTTCAAGGATTTTAACATTTTTGTTCTCAATAAATTCACATTTTGTAGGATCATAGATCCTTAGACCTTTGTTTTACCTCCATAGCCTATAAAAATGCAAGGATAGAAGGTTTGATTTAGCTTATTCTTTTTTTTTATTCTTTATGAATGAAGATGTAGGAAGGGCTTCTAGAGATTCTCAGATGAGATACACTAGGTTTCTTATTAGTCCATTTTTATAAAGGAGTTGATTGAAATAGGGCTTTAGTAGGGACTCTGTTCAAAATATGAACAACATTATTCATAGCTTTAACCCATATAAATTTAGGGACTTGAGTTGAGTGAAGCATGGTTCTAGCCATTTCAAGAATGGTGTATTTTTTCCTTTCCACTATACCATTCTATTAAGGAGAGTAGGAGTAATGATTTCCATTTATATTTCACATTTTATACAAACCAAATCAAATGATTTACTAATATATTCTCCTCCATTATCTATTCTAAGTATTTTAATTTTATGACTAGAACTATTTTCTACTAAAGCTTTAAATTATTTAAATTTAGATAAAATATCTGATTTTTTAAAATAAAGAATGACCAAATCATGCGAGAATAATCATCAATAAAAGTAACAACATACAAAGAACTGTTTAGGGAAGGAACTTCTAAAGGTCCTCTAACATCATTGTGGATAAGTTCCAAAGGTTATAAGGAGTTAGCTTCATGATGAATATGGAAGGGTTTTTTTGATTTCTTACCACGTAAGAACCCTTCAAAAGTTTCACGAGCATGAGAGATAGGTGACATACCAATAACAAGGTTAAGATGAGACATGTCATACATGCTCCTAAAGTTAACATGACCTAATATTTCATGTCATAACTATAAATCATTCCTATTTTGAGTAGAAAGACATGAAGCAGATGAAAAACCTTTAAATATATATAAACCATTATTTTGTATGCCTTCAACAATAGTAACATCTAACTCATTTTTAATAAACCATTTATCCTTTAGTAAAATTACACTATAATTTTTTTGAGTTAGTTGTGAACATGAAAGTAAATTCATTTTTAATTTAGGAACACACAAAACATCATTTATAAAACCATTGAAAACTTTATATTTTCCTTGACTTTGAACATCGAGAATGGAATGATCACCAAGATATATTTGATCATTACATTCTTTGATATCATTAGGAAATATCGAGCTATAAGTCATATTCCTAGATGCACCACAATTTGATATCCAATTATTTTCTTTGGAAGTAAATAATGCAACATATAAGGAAACTACATTTGGTTTTTTATTGTTCTTTTTTTGTTTTGATTTTGATTTGTTTTGTTCCCTTTCTGATTTTTGAAATTTGGTTTGATTTTTTTACCCTACAGTCTTCCTTTTTGTGTCCAAATTTCCCACAATTGTGACATTTTCCATTAAACTGACTTTTAGGTTATTATTCACTAGTTTCTTATCTTTAATAGGGTGTTTAAAGTTTGATTTGAACTTTTGATTCTTGTTAAACCTAAAAAATTTATTCTTAGGATTTTGAGGAAGAAGTTCCCGAATTACATTCTTCTTCAAATCAACATTCAACATTGATTGCTCTTTCTAAATTAAGAGAGCACTAAGAGTAGATAAGTTTAGAATATCTTGTTCAGTTTGATATTTTGAATTTAAAATGGAAATGAAGTTCCTAAACATTTCATGGATGTTCATTTAAATAATAAAATATAATAGTTTATCATGAATTAAATCACAGTTACATCCATCTAATTGAGATTTAATGTTTTTAATTTTTGCTAGAAAATTAATCACTTTTTTTTCTTCATTCATGATATTTGTCATTAATTCAAGAATACACTTAATAATATTTTAAAGTCACGTACCTTCGTTCATTGATTTTAACTGTTTCCAATCTTCACTCGAACTTCCCTGGTTTCTAATGTGCAATAAAAATTCATTTTACATGCTTTGTAGTATGATTAACAATGCTTCAGTGCACAATATATTGAAATATGTATATATTTTCTTCTCTCAACTATATATTAGTTGACACCTTTCTCGTATCATTTATAAAATTCTAAAGCTTACATGCCATGAACTTCACCTTTAGTCATATCTTTTGTATACACCTTATTTTTCATTTTTCATCTTTCATACCTATTGGTGCTCAATTTGATCTCGCCCCATTTGTCCTTGAAATTCTGCAGTTTGTGGACTCTTTCATATTTTTTGTTTCCCCATGTTGATGCGTGAAAGCTCTGTCCTTCATTTGGTTACCATGATCAGTCCTTTCCTTAGGTCAAGGATCATTTTAAATCCAATTTTTTTTTCCATTCCTCTATCCATGTGAAAGAATTTGTAACTTGGTCGTATACTCAGTTTTTTTCCCTTCCTTCCATTTTTCCACAGTCACGTTTTGTTTTCCTTGTCAATTTTTGTCCCTATACCTATGGAAACGTGGTCCTTTCTAAGTGGATGTGGCTTGGTGGATCACATTTGGGCCTTATATCATTTCCAAACTCTATGTCCTTAAAGAAATATTCATTTCCAGTCGCAAATGGTGATTTCACTGCATTTTACGATTTGACGGTTGTGTTTTCCTTGTCAAATTTATATCTCAGCAACTATGGAAATGTGGCCTTTTCTGATTGGATGCGGCTCGACAGGGAATTTTGAAAATTTAAGGCCCAACTCAATTTTTTTCCATGTGGAGGACTTGTGCTCATCTGAAAAGTTACCTCTTGGTTTGACCTTTGGAGTTGCGCTTGGGAGACACGTGGAGGTTTCTGCTGCCTTTCCCAAGCTTAGAAATTTTTTCATACAGCTGGTGCAACTTTGTCAGACCACAAACATGTGGAGGGCCAGACATCATTTGAGGATCCTCCTCTGGGTCCTACCTTAGAAGTTGTGCCAAGGAGACATGTGGTGAGCTCGCACTTGTTCAAGGTCTTCACTTTTGGGAACCATCTCAAAGTTACACTAAGGAGACACATGGAGAATTCTGCTAGCTCCTCTTTATACTTAAAATTTTCAAGAAAATTTCTAATGCTTGGAACATGTGGAGGGATCACACGAAGCTTCCACTCACTCGCCCTTGCTTGGACTTTTCAATGGCTGATGAAACTTTCTTGGACCCTAGACACATGGCACCTTCTGCTGGTCCTTCAACTTTTTCAACAACTCGCGACTAAGACATGTGGTGATCCCGTGCTTGTTTGGGGTCTCCACTTTTGGGCACCATATGAAGATGCCAAAGAGACACACGGAGGCTTCCGTTGGCTCCTTTTATACTGAGACTTTTCAAAGGTGAAAAGGCAATTTTCTTGGGCCTAGGGCATGTGGAAGACCCACGCTTGTTTAGAAACTTGCCTCTATACCTCACCTTTGTAATTTTACTAAGGAAACATGTGGACGACTCTAATATAAAGTTGAGAAGGGGTAGAATCAATGGTTGCTGTGTATTGCATCTATTTTTCCACCATTTTGCTCCAAGACTCCTAGAGATGTGAATACGCACTATTTTTCATCTTTTTTTGATGAAATTCCTTGTCATTTTTGTCTACAAAGTGCCATTGAATGGATTTAGAACTTAATTTTTGAGTCCAAGGATTATTAAGGTTGATATTTTAAAGTTGAAATTACTCAAGAACTTGCAAAAATGTGAATTACTAGAGAAGTTGGATGTGGGGTAGAGTTGTAGAGGAAAGAATGGGAAAAGGATGAAATGATGGAGGTTGCAGGTGCAAAGGATGAAAAAGGTGTTGCCTCGAGGGAGAAAATGATTACCTGTCAGATCCAACTGTATAGAGCCACCAGAAAATTAATAAAACGGGGATTTCTCGCATGACATAATAAGAATGATTTAAAGGAATATCAAAAATTTGTGGATGGAATCCCAGTCATCGGTCAAGGGTCAGGGAAATGTGATCAATTCTTGATTCGTCCACTTAGCAAGCCTACGGGTGTAAATTTTTAAACGTCACTTTTGAGATAAACTGATAAAAATTAAAGGTTCCTCGGATATTCTTATTTTTTGGGGGAGAATTTGGGATGAGTGAGCGAGTGAAATGTATAAATACAATGAGAATACTCTTGCAAAGGGTTGTGGGGTTCAATTCTTAAGATAATTTGAGAGAGCCCATCTTCCTGAGAGACCAATATGAGAAACCTATTAATTTCCTATGTTTTATATTTCAATCACGTCAAGTTGGTTCTCGAGTGTACAACCATTGACAAGCTCTAAGACTGTTCAAAGAAAATTTCCCCTACTGATGAATCTAATCAATTTCAAATTAATCTATGTCAATCTTGGACCAATTTTTGTCTACTTTATTTCAGAATGTCTGCAAGTAGTTTTTCTTATTCCTATTGCAATATTGTGTTAAAGTCCCTCCGAATCACATAAGATATCATCCCTATGATAGTTTAGTGGAATTTGCAATTTCATTTCAAGAAGATCCTTCATCCTGCAATGAGATAAAAAATTTAAAATCACTTTACTGTCATTTGTTGATAAAGATTTTCTGTAAGCCTTTGAGTGTATCTTAGGCATGAGGAACTATGGGTCTTTAGTGTTTAAAAGAGTCTTTAGCATGAGCCTTCATGTTAAATTCTTAGAGATTATGTGAAACCGTGTAAATTTGGGCCTCCATATGTACACCTTCTCAGTTCAAGGAATATTTTAGCTATTCTAAAGCTTTCTATTTTTTAGTATTCCAATTGTTGTGAGGGTTCTAAAATATCTAGCATAATAAATTTTATCCTACTTAATCTCCCACCAAAATTATTCAAAATAATGTATCCTACCTGAAATACCCCTGTTTTCCCTGTATGTCAACAAATGTATAAATTATATTGCCAAAATATGTAGAAGCAATTAGGATTCCATAATGTCTCTAGTAATCTTTAACCTTGTTTAGGAAATATCACCATTCTTTAGAAGTGACAACTCATGATATTTAAATTGTGATGCATTGATAATATTTTCTCAAGGTCCCCTTTAAAATTTGTGTAAAGAAGGATATCTTTATTATCCTTCACCGAAAGAGGTTACAAAATGGGTCCTGTCACCTGGTCGAAAGGCATGGCCTAAAGCAGTGAGGATAGATAAAATCCTTAATGAAGGTACTATCCATTTCTTTGATGCTCGAGTGAAAAATAGTCGAAAAATCCCCTCCTTGACTACAAAATGACTCATAATATGATATGTTTTTCTCTCATCGTCTTGCTAAATCTTTGATGTTTCTCAGTTTCCAAGGGAGAATCAATTTAGATACCAACATAAGAATGGCACCGTTATCAGGGATATGATTTTCATTCTTATATTCAGCCTTGGTAACATTTATTACATGATCTAAGTGTAAAATACATGGTTTAAACATCATCCTTTGTTGGGATTTGTAATAATTGAGCAAAGTTACAATTTCTGCATGTAATATTTCCAATTTCGTTGGTTTTTGCACTAAGTTTACATCATCAATGTTAAATATGGGTAAAGGAGGGCCATATCTATGAATATTTGCATGAATTCAGTGTTGAAAAACATTTGACAGATCAATTTTAGTGCATTTGCACAACTAAGGTGAAAATCCTTAGTGGCGACTCTGTGTTGAATGAATTTTTGATAAATTCAAAGGTGTCTTAACCTCTGTGAATTGTAATTTATCACTAATCTTTGCAAATCTGGAAGGAAGAAGATCTTTCTTCACTAGAGACCCTACTAGAAAGATGTTTCTAGAGCTAGGAAAGATGAATTCAGAAGGAAGAAGAATTTGGAAAGTTGTTGGAGATCAGAAATCAAGAAAAGAGTTATCAATTTTGGAAATTGATCATCCTGTCATTGAAGATTGCCATACTTCCTCAAGTGCTTTTAAATCAGGTAGTCTCTTTATAAATCTAAATTCTCCAACTAGAGAGGGTCCTTCTTTTGTATTTGAAAAATTTACATCTCATTCTGTCCCTGTGTTCTCCAAAGCTGATAGGATCTTCCAAGAAACAAATTTTTTAGAGAACATTCATTCTGAGAATTGCATTCTGTGCCCCACAAACCCCTCACTCCTCATCATTATGTTTCTCCTGTAAGATCACCTCCCAAAACAATATGGCCCAGCCCCCACCTAGACCTCCATTTGTTGTGAACACTTTTGGTCCTATAGATTTTAGAGGTATGGTTGGATATCCAAATGTTGTGCCCCAAGATGTTAGAAATAGACTACCTAAATTTCAAGGAAATAATGCCATTATTGGGGATTAACACTTAAAGATTTTTGTCAATATGATGGAGGAATTTGAGATTGAATTTGAGGATGTGTATATAAAATTGTTTATTCATACTCTAGAGGAGGATGCACGGGACTGGTATAAATATTTTCCAGACAACTCCATTGATTCATGGATAGAAATGAAGAATGATTTTAGATTGCAGTATGGAGATAAAATAGACCCTAGGTTTCTTTTATCAGAATTTAAAAATATTAAAAAGAATCCTAATGAGTCTGTTCATGACTTTAATACAAGGTTCAATAAGACCCTAAATAGGCTACCTGTGATCCTGAGGCCAAGTGATGTTTCTTGTTTGATAAAATACTTTGATGCTTTTGATAAGAAGGCTTCCTATTATTTGAGGGATAAGAACCCAACAACATTGAGGCAAGCCTTCACCATGGCTTTGTAGATTAAAAATAATATCAAAGTAGTTGGTAAGCCTCCTAAGAGGGAAGGTATCAAGCTGATCAATCCAGAGAAGCCTTAGTCAAGTAAGTCTGTGGATCTGGAGGAGGTTGTGAAAACTTTGGCTGGAGCTATTAAGGAAATATCCTATAAATTGGCCAAAAAGGAGAGAAGGGGATTGGACAAGGTTAAGAAATATTTGCAAATCATCCTAGGGGTGATCAAAGATCTGATGATAGAGGTAAAGGACTTGTGGGATCAGGAAATAGATAGCCCCAAGCCCGTGAGAATAGAATTGTGCTTGATCCTTTGACTACCAGAGTTGCTGCTGTGGAAGAAGCCAATGAAATTGAGTGGTGTGACAGATGTTTCTTGCCACATGCCCCATGTGATGAAGAAAAATAAGTTGAGGAATCTGATGATGACACTAATGATGATGTGTGCATGATGGGGTGCTCTACAAGCTCACAACAAGGAGCAACTTTGAATGAATTAATCAGTGCTAGAAATGTTATAGATTTCTAGGATTACATCCACTAGGTATTACCCCTTCCTCCCTCTCATACTTTTGAAATAGATATGGTACAAGATTTTGAATTACCTAGTAATGATTTTTAATACTTAAGGGCATTAATGATTACAAATTATGATGGAGGAATTCCTTCTGAGAAGGATAGGAAATTGTTAATGAATGTTGTAGTTGGCCATGAAAAGGAATATAACACTAGGAGTAAAGTTGTTAAAGGGGTAGGGCCTCAGGCCAAACCAAAAACTCTTGTTCTCACCAATATCTAAAAAGAAACTCCTAAGAAAGATACATATGGAAAAAGCCTTGTGTCCCTAAATAGAACTAGTATCCTTGTCCATGCTCAAACCATGAAAAATCCTTTGTTGTCAGATGAGTTTCTCAATATTCCTCCAAATGCTTCCTTTCCCAAATACGTTCCTTATGACATTGCCCAAGTCTTGAGTCAGATCAAGATTTCTGTTCCAATTTTTGAGTTGCTTAGGATTCTTGAGCACAAGAAAAGGGCCTTTGAGTATTTGGGATTGAAAGAAGAAAAGATTACCCAAGGTAGAAATGTAAACAATGTTGAGATTCCTCCTACCATTATAGAGTTGGAAAAACCCCAAGTATTGGAAGAACTAGGTGAGCCACCTAAAGTATATTTGGGAACATCCTTGGTTGAGTCCCAACTAAATGTAGATCCATTTTTCACTACTCGATTATTAGGGATCAGGTTGTTACACAACTATATGTTTGATTCTAGAGCATCATGCAATGTTATGCCTCTTGAGGTCATGAATGAATTATATATGAAAGTGACAAAAACTTGTGCGAAGTGCACTACCATGAATTCTAGAGAGGTTACGGTGGTTGGATGTGTCAATGATTTGATAGTGCAACTTGCAGCTTACCCATGTAAGAACTTAAAACTAGATGTTGTTATTGTTGATTGCCCTACCAAATGGGGAATGTTATTATCAAGAAAATGGGCTGCTAGTGTGGGTGGTAGTGTGCAAATGGATATATATTTTTCCACTATACCTATTGAGGGCATCCTTGTAAAGTTGTATGGTGAAAATAAGATGCTACATCTCATTGAGGATCCCAATAATGCTTCCTATGAAGTGTTATACACTGACATTGATGTAGATAACTTTGTTGGATTTTTGATGGTAAAGAGCACAAAATTGATCAATGCAAGTCTCTTAATCAAGTAGGTTCTCCTTGGACTTTGTTGTTTGATGGGGATTTCTCTAAATTTAGAAATGGTGTTGGTATTGTTATGATATCTCCAGGCCAGGAAGAGTTTGTTTTCTCTTTTAAACTCAACTTTGAGTGCACTAAAAATATTGCTAAATATGAAGCATTGCTCTTGGGTCTAAGAATTGCTTGGAAATATGGTATTAGAGACATCATTGTTAAAGGATATTCAGAGCTAATTGTTATAAGGTTAGAAAAGTGTATGTAACAAAAAATCAGAGAATGAAGCAATATAAACATGTAGTCTGGGATTTCATTGAGATGTTTGACTCCTTCAACATAATACATCATGATAGGAAGTACAATACTCTAGTAGACAAATTGGCCGTATTGGGGTCCAGATTTGAAAATTGCACTTTATTCCCCTATTGTGAGTATAATATTGAAGTATTGACTAGGCCATCTATTCTTGAAAATGTTAAACACTGGAAAGTGTTCAAAGACAATGCCTAGGTGCAAAGGTTTTGTAGAACCAAGGAGAATTTGCTAATCAACGTATAGATTGGGAGCCAATGGTTTGTGCAACTGATGGAAAGGAGACTTTATTTGGCAAAGACATCATTCAGTTGAAGACTAATACTATTCCCAGAGGTTTGGTAGCACTTGAATCAAACTTTGATAATGTTGATTGCATCGTCAACAGACACATGTTAGCCTCAAGGGATGTTAAAGAGAATGACACAGGCACGAAGAATAAACCACGTAAGATCTAACTAAGTGGCAATCTGAGAAAGGAAGAAAAGTAGTTGTATGTCCAATTGTTGAAGAAATACCAAGACTTCTTAGCATGGTATTATTTTGAACTGAAAGCATACAGAGAGGATGTTTTCCAGCATGAAATTTCCTTGGAAGCTTCTTTTAAGCTGTTTAGGTAGAAATAGAGGCTGATCAATCCACTCCTTTCCCTGAAGATGTAAGAAGAATTGAAAAGTTGAGGGATGGAGGAATCATACATCCCACAAGGTACTCATCATGGGTTATAAAATTAGTACTTGTTAGAAAGAATAACAAAGATATAAGGTTGTGTGTGGACTTTAGAAACTTGAATAGAGCATTAATGAAGGATAATTACCCTCTACCAAATATGGAAAATATGTTACAATTGGTTACTAGTTTAGAATTGTTATCCACCTTGGATGGTTTTTTTGGATATAACAGGTAGTTGTGAAGGAATTAGAGTGAATCAAGACTGCCTTTACCACTCCTTGGGGAACATATGTATATGTCAGAATGCCTTTTGGTCTAATGAATGCTGGAGCCAATTTCCAAAGAGAAATGGATGTAGCTTTCTCTAGCTTTATTAATGATTTCATTGCTATATATCAAGATGATCTGACTATTTTATCCAAAAAAGGAGTGACCACCTACAACACTTAGAAAAAATGCTGTTAAGATGCAGGGAGTATGGTATTTCACTAAATCCCAAGAAGTTTCATTTTGGAGTTCAGAAAGAAAAGCTTCTTAGGCACATTGTGTCAAAGGAAGGGGTCATGATTGATCCTGAAAGGGTATAAGCCATCAAGTAAAGTCCCTATTCCAAGAACCAAGAATGGAATTCAATCCTTTTTTAGGAAGATTAATTTTATTAGGAGATTTATCTCCAAATTTTTTGAACTAACTATCCCAATCACTAACATGCTCAAGAAAGACCAAAGTATCAAATGGGAAGAAGAAGCTATAGAAGCTTTTACTGGGATCAAAGAGGCATTAAAGAATCCCCCTGTTTTACCATCTCTAGATTATAAGAAGGATTTCCAAATGTTGTCTTTTTCTTTAGAAAGTACTATTGCATCTGTATTGTTGCAGAAGGATGATGAGGGAGCTGAAAGACCAATTTCCTTTTTAGTAAGGCATTATAAGGAGCTGAGCTAAAGTATACTATCATGGAGAATCAAGAATTTTCTTTGGTAAAAGAAACAAAGGTCTTTAGGCCATAAATTCTAAGTTCCAAAATAATTTCTTATGTTCCCCATACCATGGTGAAAGATATCATATCAGAAATGGAGTTTTCAAGCAAGAGATGCTGATGGGTAAACAAATTGCAAGAGTATGATATGGATATCCAAGAAAAAAATTGGTCAGAGGTTTGGGCCTGGAAAAACTTATGGCAGAGAGAAATCTGTAGACAATTGAGGTAAATGAAGTTGAACAAGAAAGGCTAAATGTCCTTGAAAACTGATAAATTCTGAATGGTACAAGGACATAATTTTTTATCTCAAACATCTACAATGCCCTGAACATTTGAGAAAGAATTAAAAAAGAGCAGTTAAGTTAGCTTCCTAAAAATATGTCATTACTGATTCTAGGTTAGCTTAGAAGAACCCTAAGGGAGTTCTCTTAAGATGCATTGCTAAAGATGAAGCCCCTAAGATAATTGTTGATCTCCATGGAGGAGTTTGTGGGGGAAATTTTGCTAGAAGAGTCATAGCTCATAAAATATTAAGGGTTGGTTATTGGTGGCCAACTCTTTTCAAGGATACAACTCTATTGGTAAGAAAATGTGAGAGTTGCCAACGCTTTTCTGGAAGACTAAAAGCTTTAGGCTCCCTTCCTTTGCAACATGTATCAGTTGAAGCCCCATTTAGGCAATGGGGAATGGATTTCATTGGGGAAATTTTTGATCCTTCAAGTGCAGGCCATAAGTGGATACTAGTGGCCACAAATTACTTCACCAAGTGGGTGGAGGAAATCCCCACCAAGAAGGAAACTCACCAAATTGTTCTGGATTTTGTCCCAATTATATCATTTGCAGATTTGGGGTACCTGCCAAAATAGTTGTTGATAATGCCATGATCTTTCGAGCTAAACCTTTGGTGGCTATGTGCCATGAATATGGGATCAATTTGACATATGATTCTAATTATAATCCCCAAGGAAATGAACAAGTAGATTTTAACAATAAAAATATGTTGAAGATAATTAGAAGAAATTTGGAGTTGAACAAAAGAAGTGGGGTGAGCGGTTTAATTTTTCTGTTTGGGATGATCGAATAATTGTTAAATGAGCTACCTGGAAAAAGACCATTTGAGTTGGTCTATGGAACTCAATCCCTTCTTCCCCGCATATGCAATTATCTTCATTTCAATTTCTTTAACAACCGAAAGATCAAGAGGTTAGTCCCTATGATGCTTGCATCAATTAGATTGTTGAGTTAGATGAAGAAAGAAGGGCATCCCATCGAGGCATGTAAAATTCAAAGAGAAATTGAAGAATTTGTTTGCTAAGAAGGTGACTCCAAGAGATTTTAGTATGGGAGATCTTGTGCTATTATGGGATAGAAGGCACAAGGATAAGGGAAAACATAGAAATTTTGATGCATTGTGGATGTGCCCTTATTTAATTAAAATTGGAATTGGTGAACATACCTTCTTATTAAAAGACTTAGATGAAGAATTGCTTGAGTTTCCTTTTAATGGTAGGAATTTGAAACATTTCCTTGATTGATTTCTCAAAATCAAGGTATACACCATTGTACAGTGTATAGTATTTTGGTTTCTTTCTACTTTCATGTTTTTCTGTTTTTATTTCATCCTGGTCCTTGGCAACCATTTTTTTGGTTTCTCGGTTCATCCTTTGGGGAGTTGGTTATTATTGTTCTCGCTCCACAAGCTTGTTCTTTGACTCCATTTCCCAATGGTTTATTTTTGGAACTTGGTCTTCTATCTATACTTGTGGCACTCACAGGAGTGCCCATCCCTAAGTCGAGCCGAATGTTGGTGCTCAATTTGATCTCGCCTCGTTTGTCCTTGAAATTATTCAGTTTGCGGGCTCTGTCATATTTTCTATCTCCCTGTGTTGATGTGTGAAATATCTATCCTTCATTTGGTTGCCATGATCAATCCTTTCCTTTGGTCAAGGATCATTTTAAATCTAGAATTTTTTTCCATTCCTTTGTCCATGTGAAAGAATTTTTAACTTGGGCCTATACTCAGGTTTTTTCCCTTCCTTTCGCTTTTTTCATGACCACATTTTGTTTTCCCTGTCAATTTTTTTCCCAATACCTATGGAAACATGGTCCTTTCTATTTGGATGCATCTTGGTGGATCACATTTGGGCCTTATATCATTTCCAAATTCTCTGTCCTTAAAGAAATATTCATTTCTAGGCACAAATGGTGATTTCCCTGCATTTTACGGTTTGATGGGTGTGTTTTCCCCATCAAATTTATATCTCAGCATCTGTGGAAACATGGCCCTTTCTGATTAGATGTGGCTTGGTGGGGAATTTTGAAACTCTAAGGCCCACTTCAAATCAATTTTTTTCCTCTTGGTTTGACCTTTGGAGTTGCGCCAGAGAGACATGTGGAGGCTTTTTGCGCCTTTCCCGAGACTTAGAAATTTTTTCATGTGGCTAGAACAACTTTTTTCGGACCATGGACACATGGAGGGCTGGTGCTCATTTAAGGATCTACCTCTCCGGGTCCTACCTTAGCATGATTGCACCAAGGATACCTATGGTGAGCTTGCGCTTGTTCAGTGGTCTCCACTTTTGGGCACCATCTCAAAGATGCGCTGGGAGACATGTGGAGGCTTCCACCGCTCATCTCTATACTTAAACTTTTCAAGCAATTTTCTAAGGCTTGGGACACGTCGAGGATTTGCACCTATTTGGGGACCTTCCCCGAGTTTTATTTTTGAAAGAGTGCCATGAGGACATGTGGAAGCTTCCTCTCACTCTGCCCTTACTTGGACATTTCAACGGTGATGAAACTTTCTTGAACCCTAGACACATGACACCTTCTACCGGTCCATATTTTTCAACAACTCTTCTAGACCGAGACATGTGGTGAGCCCGTGCCTGTTTAGGGTCTCCATTTTGGGCACCATACCAAAGATGTGCCAAAGAGACACGTGGAGGTTTCCACTAGCTCCTTTTATAATGAGACTTTTCTAAAGTTGAGAAGGGGTATAATCAATGGTTGCTTTGTGCATTACATATTTTTTTTGGCCATTTTTTACTCCAAGACTCCTGCAGATGCGAATACGCACTGTTTTCATCTTTTTGATGAAATTCCTTGTCATTTTTGTCTGTAAAGTGCCATTGAATGGATTTAGAACTTAATTTTTGAGTCCAAGGATTGTTAAGGTTGATATTTTAAAGTTGGAATTGCTCAAGCACTTGTAAAAACGTGAATTACGAGAAAGTGGATGCGCAAGGCAAAGTTACAGAGGAAAGAATGGGAAAAGGATGAAATGATGGAGGTTGCAGGTGTAAAGGATGAAAAAGGTGTTGCCTTGAGGGTGAAAAGGATTACCTGTCAGATCCAAATGTATAGAGCCATTAGAAAATTATTAAAATGGGTATTTCTCGCATGACAGAATAAGAATGATTAAAAGGACTGTCAAAAAATTGTGGCATGACATCCTAGTCATCAATCAAAGGTCAAAGAAATGTGATCAGTTCCTGATTCGTCCACTGGTAGATGCGGGTGTAAATTTGTTAAATGTCACTTTTCGAGATAAATTGATAAAAATCAAAGGTTCCTTGAATATTCTTATTTTTGGGGGAAATTTTGGGATGAGTGAGCGAGTGAAATGTATAAATGCAATGAGAATAATCTTGCAAAGGGTCGGGGGTTGAATTCTTAAGAGAAAATTTGAGAGAGCCCATCTTCCTGAGAGACCAATCTGAGAAACCTGTTAATTTCCTATTTTTAGATTTCAATCACGCCAATTTGGTTGTAAGTGTACAACCATTAAAAATCTTTGAGACATTCAAAGAAAATTTCCCATCTTTGATGAATCTAATCAATTTCAAATTAATCGTGTCAATCTTGGACCAATTTGTGTCTTCTTTACTTGAATGTCTGCAAGTAGTTTTTCTTATTCCTATTACAGTCTTGTATTAAAGTCCCTCTCGAATCACACATGATCTCATCCCTATGACATTTTAGTGGCATTTGCAATTTCATTTCAAGAAGAGCCTTCATCCTGCAATGAGATAAACTATTTAAAATCACTTTACTGTCATTTGTTGATAAATATTGTATGTAAGCCTTTGAGTGTATCTTATGTGTGAGGAACTGGGGTCTTTAGTGTCTAAAAGAGTCTTTAGCTCAAGCCTTCGTGTTAAATTATTGGATATTGTGTGAAACCGTACAAATCTGGGCCTCCATTGATGCAAACCTTCTAGTTGAAGGAATATTTTAGATATTCGAAGTTTTTTATCATTTAGTATTCTAATTTTTTTGAGGGTTCTCAAAGATTTGGCATGATTAATTTTATCCTACTTAATCTCCCACCAATATTATTCAAAAAAATGTATCCTACCTGAACTACCCCTATTTTCCCTATATGTCAACAAATGTATAAATTCTAATGCCAAAATATGCAAAAGCAATCATGATTCCATAATGTCTCTAGTAACCTTTAACCATGTTTATGAAATATCACCATTCTTTAGAAGTGACAATTCATGAGAGTTAAATGTGATGCATTGATCATTTTTTCTCAAGGTCCCCTTTCAAATTTGTGCAAAGAAGGATATCTTCATTCTCGTTCACCAATAGAGGTTACAAAATGGGTCCTCTCACCCTGGTCGAAAAGTAGAGCCTAAAGCACCGAGGATAGATAAAATCCTTAATGAAGGTGCTATCCATTTCCGTGATGCCCGAGTGATAAAGAGTTAGACAAATCCCCTCCCTAACTACAAAATGAATCATAATATGATCTGTCTGTCTCTCAGTGTCTTGCTAAATCTTTGATGTTGCTCGGTTTCCAAGGGAGAATCAATTTGGATACCAACAATACCTATTAATAACAATTTATTTGTGTATATAAGGGTCATTGATGCATCTATTTCTTAACCAGTGCCTTAAGGGGATTTTTAGAATTAGGGAATGATTATTGACAAAACCATTATGGGTTAGAGACAGTACATAAAGAGAGTGTCACTATTTTATCCCATCCTTAGTTTTCCTTGCATTAGTTATCCTTTTCCTCCAAGGTATCATACATATCATATCCATTATTTCTTTCTTGAATTTCACCATTTTGTACCTTGGCCATCCTATCTCATGACCCACAACACATTACTTTATTTTCACATCCTTGGTTGACACAATTTCCCATGGGTGATTGTGTAGGTGTTATATTTTCCCATGGGTAATATTGTACCTTCACCTCATTTGAAATTCATAAGAAATATAAACTAAGACATCTGAAATGTCATTTTCTCGATCTTTTGTGCAGATTTACATCTAATTTATCTGCTTTTGGTTCATCCGACATTTTTATTGGATTGTATTGGACACTCTTCTTCTTAGGTGATTGTTTTCACTATTAGGTCATCATATAATGAGTCTAAGACATGAATGGTCTTCCCCTACTCCACTTAATATTGATTCCCTCTCTGTGTGCTACTTATCGAGGACATAGATGCATTAATGACCACCCTACAAGAGCAGATGAGTGCTCTAACCCTTATTTGTCATTTTTCATAGATTAGTTCATTTCCTCTTCTTCATTGTGTTATGTTAGTTTAGTATTGTACATGTTTGATGCTAGTTAGCATAGAAATATTATGAAATATTTGTTCTTTAGTTACTTTCCTTTTATTTATTTTATACATTCTCCTCTTATTGTTGATCCGTACCTCTCCACCCAACGACCGATATATCCATAGGGCTCCTTCCTCTATCTCAATTGTGGGCCTTGAAAACCCTAGGTTGACCTAGTGTAAGGGTTACTTCCCTCTAGATATGCAACCCTAGCACTCAATGTATCCTTTTAACTCTATCCCCTTGTATGATGGCACATGTGTGTATCCTACTTATTTCCTTAATACCCTTGTTAAATGGATTATGTTAGAGTGCATGTTATTGAGACACATTTTGGACCACATACATTCTTTGGTGAACCTAAAATGAATCTTAAAGACATCCTGATTGAGCACATCTCGTTAAAATAATCCCACATTCAATTTTGAATTCATCTAATACCCACAGACTCCACATAATCTAAAAAAAACACATGTGTATGAACCATCAACCATGAGAGATCTCTTCTATTCCCTGTCTCCTTATATCTAGACACCTCGACGCTTTGTGTAGACAAATCCACATGGATGATCCTTTCTATTTGATAATTCTACTACTAGATTCCTTCGTTCCCTATGTGTAATTTTTTGTAGTGTTGTATTTGTCTTTAGCCTTCATTTTCAGACCCATTCTTAACCAAACCACCTATCCATCATGGAGTATATGGGTATATGGTCCTTTAAATTTATTTTACAATCATTTATAGAAACCTACGATCCTGAAGTTGAGTTTCATTTTTATATGGACTGTTGCATCGTAGGAGCACCTAGAAAGAATCCGTCTACCCACCACAACAACCCACCTGAGGATGAGGAAGAAAAAAGTCAGAATGACTATACTCTTAATCATCCTCTTAAGATCCAAAATTTTTTGTTTCAATTTCCTTAACAAAAATGAGTTAGAGGAGATTCTTAGCAAACATATTCTTGAATTCATTTACAAAAAAATTATTATAGAGAAGAAAGAGGGAAAGATCCCAAAGTAGGTTCATATGAAAATGCCTCCAATTCTGATCCTACCAATCTTATTCTTTAGCTTATTGAAAAAATGAACCAACAACAATCTTCCACTACTACTCAACTCCTCCAAATGCAAGCCAATATGGATTAGTTAGTCAACTTCCCTCCAATAGGATCTTGGGGCACCATTCCCCTCCTTTTCCAAATAGTCATAATGGGGTGTCCATCACTCAACCACCCATTCGAAAAAAATCCCGCGAGTAGTCCAATAGGATCCATTAACACCCTATATTGCTAGTATGGATATTTGTGGAATTTCTCCATCTATCTCTTATGATGTGTCCACTAATCCCAATTTTCACATCAAGGCCTTTTAAAATATTTATAAAGATTGGATCAGAACTAAATCATACATTGCTACTAAACTCTTAGCTAATACCCTTACTGGAGATTCTTTAGATTGGTACCACACCTTTCCTCCTAATTCTATAGTTGAACTAGAGTCCTTAATGTTAGCCTTAGTAAATGAATTACAATATCATGATCTACCTAAAAACAAAATTAACACTTTCATCAATTGGTAGTGATATGAGAATGAATCAATGAAATATTTCACAAAGCATTGGAAGACCCTATCCATGTAGTAAAAACATAACATGCATAATGATATCCTATTTCAAATTTTCAGATGGTCCCTTGAACCTCTCATTCAATACAAGGTGAGGTCCTTTTCTCTTACTTCCCTGAAAGAATTGGTAACAATATGAGAACAAATCAATGCAATATTTCATCAAGCATTGAAAGACCCTACCCATGTAGTAAAAACATAACATGCATAATGATATCCTATTTTAACTTTTCAGATGATCCTTGAACCTCTCCTTCAATACAAGGTGAGGTCATTTTCTCATACTTCCCTAAAAGAGGCCTTTGAACAAGTCAAGAGGTAAAAATATCTTATGAGGGAATTTGATAAGGATCCATCTAAGACAAAAATAACAAACAAGCCCAAATCCTTCAATAATATAAGAACAAGAACATGACAGATGACGGAGTCTCAGATACTCTTCCTCTTTTCACTTATTCAAATAGGACTAGTTTAAGTATTGAACAAAAGCCTAATAACATCAAGAATTAACCTAACTATCATCAACCACCGAGTAAGGAAGAGTTGAATCATTGATTTCCTAAGACACTTACCATGATCTTATATATCTCTCAATCTATTCCTCATTAACATAATGAGAGTAAGTTTTTTTGGTGGCACACTAATTAGGGTCACTCACATTAAAAATATCATGCACTCGAATGGATACCATTAGATTCTTCTTAGGACCCAACTTTGATTATGATTCCATCACTAGTGAGCATTTTATTGGAGCGGTCAAAGCTCATGACATGACTCAATAAAAGGATCTCCATGAAGCCATCATCGGGAAAATGAAAAGCTAAATTATTCTCCAATCTTATGCCCAATCATGATGTCGTTGCAAGTTCTAAATAGTAAGATAATTCTATAACTAATGTATTTGAAACATATTACCCTCTTAAAAATATGATTGTAATTAATGATGTAAAACATGTCATAACTTATGTAGAGCCGCAGTATCCTATAGTGTTCATACCTAGGAATCACGTAGTCATATACCCTTATGTGGCTTAGAATCAAGCTCCTAAATTCAAAAATACCCTCTCTAGAGGCCATCAACCCTTGTGGAAATTCTCCCACAGGGGCGATTGTGTCTGGGCCTATCCTTATGTCTACAGACACCATCAGCCCCTATGAAATTCAAACTTGTAAGGTGATGTTGTAAGAACTCGAGAAAAATTAAATTTTAGAGGCCTCTCTTATTTCCACTTATCTTTCTATCTCTATTTTGAGTATTCTCTATACTCTTAGCCTACTACAAAGCCCAACCATAATGAGTGGGATCCTCTCGAAGCACCCAACCAAAATATTGGTCCAATTTCATTCTTAGAGCTCATGTGTATGTTTCCTTACCATTGAAAGCATCTCATGATTGTAATATTTGACATGAATATCCCTTTTCCTCCCTCTTTGGGGTAGAGTCCCACATTACATGGCTAAGAAGTAGTCATCCACTAGAAATGCAAGGAACTCTCTGTTTGTACTAATATTTCTATAGATAGTCATTCTTGTATTTACTTTCCCATAGCTTATATGATCCTGGATGATATATTTCTTCATACATATTATGTACCACTCTTCATTTCAATTCATATTGATAAAATTTCATTTAAGAATGCTCTCATTAATGAGGGGAAGGCATGTCTCGTGGTCTCATTATATTTCTTCAAATCTCTTAGTTATTCTATCAATAACCTAAAATACACATGAACTACTTGTCAAGGATATGATCACCGACAGATTCCTCCTATGGGGTGTATTTGGTTACCTATCACCATTCCCCTAATATTGTCGATTCAAAGTTATGGTATTTAATTTTTCCTTATCTTATAACATTCTCCTAGGGTGGCCTTGGAATCATTGTGTGCACACCATCACTTATTTCACATGTCAATGTGTGAATTTCACTCACCAGGAACAATTTATAAGATTAAATGGGAAAATAACCTTTTGAATTATGATACACTCTAGAAAAAGGAGACATAAACCTCCCTACACTTAAGGATTATCACCAATACCCTTTTAGGAATATCAATGATTTAACTACCTTATAGATACTCTTCACAAAAATTCTACTCATCCCGAATTGGTTATGCACATGCCAACCAATCTCTTGGAATAAAATGATGATGATCCCTGATGAATTCACCCTCGAATAAATAATTATGAACTTTTTAATCTCATCATATCTTAGTTTCCTCCTTCATTGTGACTTCACAAGAAGGATATTTCGATTCCTATAGTTATCTCACAAACAACACTACCCCTACAAGAGCGTATGGTCCCACTTAAAACCATAGTTGAATATTATATGGTGGACGATTCCATGTAAAATTATGATGAGGGTTATGCCTTATACGACCCTCATTTGGATAGCTATGAATAGATTCATAGTAGGGAATTCTTCCACTACTAAGAAACCCTACGCACCAAAATTACTCATGATGTAAATGTCATCCTAGTATCAAAAGAATCTAGAAGAATAGTTGATGATTTTTCCCCACTTTGGTGCCTAAGTCTTAGATTTATCCATCTGCTACACTTCCACATACCATATAATTAGTGACCCATTCTCCTTGATAAAAATCATGTTTCCAAATTTGAATACGAATTCGATGATCTCATGAGTGACAATCCTATTTATTGTGCCATGGTGTTGAGTGATCCACTTCTCCATCAACTCTATCCTCACCCATTGCATTATTACCCTTATCAAACACTCCCACTATCCCTCTACAACATACATGACCTCTCCCCTACCTCTTTTCCTTATGAATCCCTAGTCTTATACACAAATGAGCTGTAATGCACATGGCATGAGGCTCGGGAATAATTGTTTTGATTATAGATCCTATAGAAACCACATGAAGAATCTTGAATCTGAGGTCAAACATGACCAAACCGAAAAAGGCTACACAAATGTAGATACCTAAAATTAGCACCACAAATCCCTCGTGTTCGCATCTCAAGCACCCCGAAACATCACATCACTATCATATTATACATTAAATCCTTATCCTAAGTCTTATTTCTCCCCATTATAATTACTCCCCGTAAATATCATTCTAAAGTTGTAAAATCGTATTTTACCCCTTCCTAAACCACCCAAACCACTTAGAAACCAAAATTAAATAAGAAAAAAAATCAATAACTTCTTAAAAATTTCACAATATCCCTAACCTATATAACCTCTTTCCAACACACACCCTTCATAAAAAAAAAAACCTTGATTTGGGAAGTATTTTAAACTTTTCCCCATAAAACTTGGATCACTGACGATTCAACAGAATCGCTAGCAATTCTCCCTAGTTGTTAGTGACCCTATATAAACGAGTCTTAGGCCTCCATTTGAGGTTAGCTTGTAGTTGGACATGGCTTAAGGAATTCATATTACATTTTATTTGTATCATAGCCCTATTATAGAGCTAGAGATCATCCCAACAACATTCAAGGCACCAAGAATATCTTCTTCATCCTACGAATGTCATTCATATGTCTAGGAATCAACTCAACAATCTTCTTGCATCTACAATCTCCCTCTCTTAGGTAATATCATCTTCTGATCTTCATTCATCAATTTATATAAGGTAAGTGGTTTTCCTTGCTTCATTATCTTATTATACATCACTTACAAGCTTAAATCAACCTTTTTAACATCCCTTTTGAGCTCAATCTTTGTCCATTATCAACCTGTACATTTTCACGACAATCACCGGTGATTCAATAGAATCACCGACGATTTACCATAATCGCTGAAGATTAATCAAGGTTGGAGAAAGTATCATTGATGACCCGTCGAGAATCACTAACGATTCATTAGGATCACTAACAATTCACCGGAATCGCTAATGATTCTGTCTAAAAGGTCTTTTGACCCCCAAGATTTATTTTTAGACATCTGGATCACATAATTTATTACAAAAAGGCGTCTCAAGTTTCTTTACAGTCATAGCAAGATCCTTTGATCCATCTATACCAATCTATCAGTTATTTAAATCAAATCTGTCACCATTCTCACCTTTGTGAGTGTACAACCATCTACATCCTTTCTCCTTTGAGCCATTTTGTGATCCCTAGACTCACATTGGATCCGGGATCACCATCATATAACCATGGACCGTGTTAGTCCCTTTGCCTTTGCATTATTGTTTAGATAATATTTTTATCATTATTTAATTGATTTCTTGAATGCGGATTGGCATCCTTGCAAGGAAGTCCATTGAATTATGGGAATGGCCTTTCCAGAAATCCACCATATATCTATTTAATCCTATGAATAATAGGTAGCTTATCCCATTGGAAAAATTAAGTTGTGCACAAGCTTAGATCCATTGACATCGATCATCCATTAGTATTCAACATCCATCCTCGTGTGTATCGGTAAACCCCGCCATCTTTTGAGGTCATTTTTCTTTGTTATTTCACTTCATTAAGTCAAGTAGTAAAGTAAAAACTTCTCGAATAGTAACCTTCTTCTTAAACTCCTTTTTCTTATCTCATCATAGATATTACACTCACACTGATGTTGATTGTCAGGTTCTACGTGGAATACGTCACATTCTAGAAACTCCCTCTCACAATCGGAAGTATGGAACTAATTCATCTCGGAACCGACCACCTCCCCCTAGACTAGCTACACCATAACCTACCTATGGGCCTCCACATTTTTAAGATCCTCGTCCCTTTGTGGATGTTGTTTGACATGACATTCAAAACCAAATCGAGGATCAGATAGATGATACATTTTTCACCATGTTGTCTAAAGTTTTTTGGAAAGTGGATATTACAAAACACACCATTAAGGACCTTATGACGCATGCCACAAGCCATATTCTGCATTAGGTTCACAATATTATCACTGAAACACTACGATATTTTCCCCCATGTGGCTTGTTAACTACAAATACCTTAATCATATCTTATTTTATTTCCTTGGCCTTATCCCGCATGTTCTCTTGAGCTCTCAGTCACTCGCTTGAGTTTTTACTCAAATATCCTCTATCTTCATTCGGGATTTCCATCCCTAATGGGTTTATCAAACTATCTACAATATATCATCAAATAATTTCTTTATTTTTTCACTCTGCTTGGATTCTTCACCACTCACTCCCTGACGTCTTACCGTTAAATGTCTTGGCCTTGATCCACCTCTTGGATTTTTCACATCGTATGATTTAATCTATCTTATTGATCCCTTTATCACAGGATTTCCCATCTAATCATCCTATTATCATTATTCCTAAGTACCATGGTATTATCACATACATACATGAAGAAAGTAGGAAAATGATAAGTCAAACATCCAAATATCTAAAAATTAGAAAATATCATAAAAATTCATCATATATATATCAAATAAATTTTATACATTAAAAAATATACTAAATGGCTATGACCCATCTACAATATGACTCAAGCACCCTCGTCCCCCGTAGGGGGTTTTCGGATGATTTGGATTATGTGGTTGTTCTATCTTCTTGGGATGTGTGAGATAGGGATGCCACCCTATATTAGGCTCCGAGGCCTCTCTCCTATGCCATCTCTAGTTGTGTATCCAATGACATGATCCGCGATGCATATCTCTCGGGAATTTTTAGGAAAGCTTCCTACTCCCGAACAAATTCTACATGTGCTTATAATAGACTCGTAACATCACAAATATCCTTTTGGAAGCCACCTAAACTTGTGAATCTTAATATCAATGCAATGTTCTCACTACTTATCCCAATTAAAAAAATTATTTCACTAAATACTAGGTGGACGGTCTTTGTTAGATCCACCATGACTATAGTATCCTAGACATATAACAGAGAGTCCAGGATCTCATGGTTGGAACTCTCAATCATTGAGTCCCACTCCTCTTCCCTCCACTTTGAAAAAGTAAAAACCATCACACATCACTAATAATACCACATATGTTTATAAAAATCATCTAACTCATATGGTATCACTCACACACGGCTTCCCGAGTCTCTCTATGATGGTATCATTGCCTCCTCAATCTCCTAATAACTCCTCCCTTGTTGGAACATAATGATTAAGTGGTCTGGCCAACCCTTAATGTATATGGGTCCATCACTAATATATAGGTTAATATTTAATAATATGAAATATTTATATTTCTATTATTAAATATGCTAACCTAGGTATATACTTTAGGTTAAATATTTAATATCATGAAATGATTATATTTTTAATATTAAATATTATAAACCTAGGTGTATGTGTCAACCATTTTAGGTTGAAAAGGTGGGTTGGGAGACATACCTGATCACCTTATATAAAAGGACTTTAGGTCCTCATTTGATATATTCGGAAAATATATCAAAGGTGTGTAAATCAAGTGATTTGGTTTTACCCTTGGTAAATAGGGTTTTAAAGGAGGAGGTGATCTTATTGGATGTAAAATAAGTTCTCTAAAGTAAAAGGTTATTTTCAAAGTGGTTTTTACCCTATTGGGGTTTTCTACTATAAATATTGTGTCACCTGTGTTATTTATTTCATGTAAGTATTTCTTTATTTACTTATGTTATGATGTAATATTTATTTAAATATTTATTGTAACATTATGTAATATGTAAGTTGATTAAATCTGTATTTATTAGAATCCTCAAATTCTAACATGGTAAAGAGTGAGATAAATTAAATAAATTAAGATCAAATATTTTTTATTTTATTTATTTAATTTGTACGAGTTTTTTCAACCAACCCGAAAGGGTATTTAAAAGTATTCGGTCTCCTTCCTTTTTCCCCAATTTATTTTGGCATTACATTTGTGCAATTAAACTCTTGGTAAATTTTTTAGGGTTTTTCAATTTTAAATCCCTAATTTTTTTGGGGGTGGGGAGATGTAATATGATATGATTCTTACTTTCATTTACATTTTGTAAATTATATGGAATTAATGTTTGTTTGGAGATTGATGTGTGCACAAGTGAAAGGGGCTTCAAATATTTACCTGCGTGAAAATCACATATAGAAAAAGAAATGATTTATTACTGTATGAAATAATTTTCATGTTTTCTATAATTTCAAATGTTTGCAGGTTAAATATTTCGGAAGGTAAATTCATACACGTGTTCTTTGGTCCCCTCTAAAAGGATTTGATTTGAAAAACCATACTTTATAGTTAATCTATAACTATATCTTATATAATTTGAAAACTATATTATTATTATTAAATAAAAAAATATATAATATAGAATAAGGTTTATATAATAATTTATATAAACATCATATTAAAATTTATATAGTTTTGGAAAAAAAAAAAATATTAAAAACCTTAAACCATGTTAAAATTACATGGGATTGAGGGAAGAGTCAACAAATCATATTCTAAGCCTAAATTTAAATCATATTTAAACTTAACTTATAAATCTAGCATTTATAGTTAAAAAAGAAACAAACAGAAGTTTGAATCATATCTTAAAATCTAAATTTTATTAGATTTGGTTTATATATGTTTAAAAAAACCTAAATGCTTATTTTTTTTTTTAGTAAGGGGCCGTGTTTATTGCTTGGCCATGAATGAATTACTTTTTAAATCTTAATTATTATTAAATAAAACCTAACATGTGTCCCTAACCATTTATATTATCCATGTAAGGGGACGGCCCCATTCATTTATATCTTACGAGTTTATAAAAACTATACAAATAAACCATTTTAAAGGTTTTCTTTTATATAAGAGTGGAAGTGGAGAACAAAATGAGATAATATCTCAAGATAAATGTGGAACTCTCAAGTATAAATGGAGAATGAAAGAAAAGGGCTAGTTTATTGGTGGGCCACATGAAGTGGTAAATATTTATTAAAATAATTGTAGTTATAGCCATATAAAAGTTTTAAAGTTTTTAGCTTATTAGGATTATATAAAATATTTTACAATATTTATATAGTTTTAAATGTGTGCGGGGTAAAATTAAAAGTAAATGAAGGGAGGAGACAAGGTTCATGAAAATAGGGATTTCAATTTATTTCATTGGTGAGTGAAATTACTTGTCCCCTCGTAAATATGCATGTTAGTCTATACTCTCATAAATGTACTTGCACTTGGTAAATTTCTTTTAACCTGGTTTATGTCCTTTAAACCCCTTTAATAAGGGTTATGTGTTTTTTTATTAAAAAAATATACTATAGTTTATAATTTTTATGAACTATATGTTATTTTTTATTTACATTCTATAAACTATATACCTCTTTTTAAAAAAAAGTGTATATATTTTTACATTATAAATTATAATAGGTTATTATAACGTATTAAAATATAACCTCCTAATATTATATAGAAGAAGAAATTATGGAATTTCACCTTTTGGAAATGCACAAGTTTTGTCTTCATTAAATTTGTGGTCAAATGACCATCACGATAGACCAAACATAAGACAATATGACGACCATTTAGAGGCGTTAAATTTAAGCTTGTATGTTCCAGAAATTTTCATTGTGTTAAAATTGATGGTCAAATGATCGTCACGACATACCAGAAAATAAGCCATTATGATGGTCATTTAGACGTTAAATTTAAGCTGGACATATTTTTGTTCACATAATTTTTTTTCAAAAATTTGAAGTTATGCATTCTTAGGGGTCTCTTCTTCACTTCTATATATATGGTCAAAAATATTTTTATACAAATTTTGGGTATAATGCAGAGCCCTTTATATTGTGGGTTATTATTTTGATCATGACAGGTTAATTAATATGCATTGTAATGACAAAATTAGTTATGATCAAATAATTTTTTTAGATCTATAAAATTTAGATATGATTCTATTAAAAGTGTTGTTTTTATTATCAATAAATATGTATCTAACTTTCTGTTACATTATATATTATAATGGGGTGTGTTTTAAAAGTTTAGGAAAAAATGCCGTCCAACCATTTCCGTCTTGACAAAACTCGGATCCGAATGAAACCAACTACAACATTTGGGTAAAAACATAATTTGTGGCGAGAAAATTCGGATGATTATTTCTAGATCTCGAGGTTACTCCCACCGGTCGTCAAGAAACTATAGATAACATGGATATATTCTTACAACGAATGTAGGAGGCTATTTCTATGATTCTATGTAATGTGAATGATGAGTACCTTCTATACATTGGTAATATTGAACATCTAAAAGAGGTATGGACACAACTAGAATCCATGCATGAAGGATACTTGGTATATCAAGGATAGTAATAAGAGTATAATAGCTAAAGGAATTCAAAGAAATGGTATTAATATTTTTGATGATTTCTCTCGCATCTTGTTTTATATCTCAGAGTTTGAATAATTCAAAACTATGGCCTGAAAGTTTAGGACATGTTAATTATTGAAGCTTATATGAAATGTATAGATATAATCTAGTGAAAGGTTTACATGTGTTGTCTTCTTCTCTTGAATTTACTTCATTAAATGCTTCTAAATGATGGTTTTGATTCTGATTTAGTAAATGGTCATGATGATGTTTTGATGTTATAGATGTTTCTAAAACTCTTATCTTCTTAGATAAGAAATTAAATTGGGCTCAATCTATGTTAGAAATTTCAAATCCTATTAACCTTAGAAAAATGACCAGAAGCCATCATATGTACCATGCATTAATTACCTTGTATGAACCTGAGCCGTGAAGTATTATAGGGTTTAGGTGGATATACAAAGTAAAATATAATGTTGATGGTAGTATTAACAAACATAAAGCTAGACTTGTTGCTAAAGGTTTCACTCAAAACCTGGTATTGATTATGTTGAGACATTTTCTATAGCTAAAATGAGTATTGTTAGGGCCTTATTTGTAATTACCACTCAATTTGGGTGGGAAATCCACCAAATGGATAAGAAAAATACTTTTTTGAATTGTGATTTAAAAGAAGAACTTTACATGTTTCAACCTAAAGGATTTGAAGAAACTGGTAAAGAAAACTATGTTTGTAAGTTGAGAAATCCTTGTATGGTTTAAAACAAGCTCTTAGAGCTTGGTATGTGAAAATTGTTTCCTTCTTTAAACTGTTAGGTTTTGTTAATTGTTATTCTAACAATTATATATTCATTAAGCAATAAGGCTCACATATTATCATTATATGTATATATGTTGATGATTTGTTTATGTTTGGTGACAATTTTGATTTAATTCATATGATTAAAGAGAAATTGAAGCAGTACTTTGAAATGAATGAGTTAGGTCTCTCACATCATGTTATTTGTATGACTATATTTCATTCTATTGTTATTTTTCAAAACACAATATACAACCATTGTATTGAAAAAGTTTCTTATGATTGATTGTAAACCATTTTCTACTTCAATGGAAGTTGGAATAAATATTGATCATAAATCTGCATATGAAAAAGGTTGATCCTATTTTATATATGATGTTAGTTGATAGTTTGATTTATCTAACTATAACTAGATCATATATTTCCTATACAGTAGGAATTACTTCAAGGTTTATGCAAGTAAATTTTTAGAGATCATTAGAATCTTACAAAAATAATTTTTAGATATATTAAAGGAACAATCAATTATGGGTTGCATTATACTAAGAATGAAAATGCTATCTTATATGGATTTTGTGATTCTAACCATATTGATGTTGTGTTATAAAATATACTGGATATGTGTTCAAGTTTTTAGTGTAGGAACCATTACTTGGAACAACAAATGTAATCAATAGTCTCCATTTCTTCTACTAAGGTAGAGAAGTACAATGGAAGAAGTAAAGAATCTATGTGGCTGCAACGACTATTGGTAGAGATACACATAGAAGCTAAAGGAAGTATTCATCTTCTATGTGGTGGTCAGAGTTGTATTACTCTTGATTAAGAATCCAATTCAACATCAGAGGATGAAGCACATTGAGATACATATACGCTTCACCCATGAGAAGGTGTTAAGTGATGAGATAAATCTCAAGTTCATGTTGACTGAAGAGTAGGTTGCTAACATCTTCACAAATTCCCTGAGTGCTACAAAGTTTTGTCACTTTCGTGAAAATATTGGATTGTTGGAGTTTCCATTGAGGGAGTGTGCATGACAATGTCACATCCTAATGGAACTTGGTTTTTATAAAAATACCTTAGGAAAGTGTAAAAAAGACCTTTGGGCAAGTGTAAAAAGACCTTCGGGCATGTATACCTCCTCACCTATTTTTTAGAAAGAAGTGTAAAAAGATTTTAAAGGCGGTCTTGATGAAACTCTTTAGTGCTATTGGGTTTATTGGTAAACATCCAAAGTCAAGCATATTGTTAAAGAGGTCCTTGGTTGTAAAAGGCTCCTATATGCTTGGGTTCAATGACCTTTATGAGAACGTGTGAGAATATGTAAAACTCAAAAATCATACTTAACCACCGATCACAGGATGATCTTTGGGATTCTAAATCCTTTTGTACCAAAAGGTAAATTGAGTATGATGAAGGTGTTATAATTCCTTCAACTGATATGCTAGCCTAAAACGTTTATAGTTTAAGGATTGTAAATCTGTAGTGTACCATGAGCAGTAATCTATTGACATATGTTATGTTATCCCACTTAAAATTAAGGGGAGTGTTGGAACATAATGATTAAGGGGTCCGCCAACCCTTAATGTATATGGGTCCATCACTAATATATAGGTTAATATTTAATAATATGAAATATTTATATTTCTATTATTAAATATGCTAAGCTAGGTATATACTTTAGATTAAATATTTAATACCATGAAATGATCATATTTCTAATATTAAATATTATAAACCTACGTGTATGTGTCAACCATTTTAGGTTGAAAAGGTGGGTCAAGAGACATACCTAATCACCTTATAAAAAGGACTTTAGGTCCTCATTTGATATATCAAAGGTGTGTAAATCAAGTGATTTGGTTTTACCCTTGGTAAATAGGGTTTTAAAGGAGGAGGCGATCTTATTGGATGTAAAATAAGTTCTCTCAAGTAAAAGGTTATTTTGAAAGTTGTTTCTACCTTATTGGGGTTTTCCACTATAAATATTGTGTCACCTGTGTTATTTATTTCCTGTAAGTATTTCTTTATTTACTTATGTTATGATGTAATCTTTATTTAAATATTTATATAACATTATGTAATATGTAAGTTGATTAAACCGTATTTATTAGAATCCTCAAATTCTAACATCCCCTCATTATCATGATGAGGTATGGCTCCTACATATTGTGCCCACCTACCCCTAAGCATAAATATCATATCTCCTCGCGCTATAGTCCGGGGCTCTATCTCATATGCATATAAATATGAAATCAAAATGGTGTCAAAAATTGACCACTTGGCTATCACATCTTGCATTCTATGATACGTGGTACTTACTATTTGGCTCCCCAATGGTATTGTGATATGCTCTTGCCTACGACCTTGTATATATAAATCCTCATTTAGATACCTCCTCCGAAACACTATACAATATGATCTTTGGTGTGCCCTAAACATCCCCACAATGTATCCATTGTCTCTACCCTAGTCCAATTATTGCCCATACCTTGTGATATATAATGTTAAAATATGGATCTCTACTCTTATAGCCTCTCTAAAATTACGATGCTCATAGAGTGGTAGTGGTAGTATCACCTTTGTAAGTACCAACTACTAAAACTATTTCAATACTCTATATATCATTTGTCTCGCACCTAATAAAAATAGTGTTTCGTCACCTCCATCATGCCCTTTAGGTACTCTACTTTGGGCTATTAAAGCCACCGATCCCGTTCCTATGTAGGTTTCCAAATCACATCATCATCGGAACCACTTGTGCTAGTGGATGATATACCCGAAGTGCTCTCATTTTCGACCCATATGCCCACTAAATTACTCACAGGAATTGTAGATACTAAATCACACACTTGGGTACATTTCTAGGTTCTAATCACATACCACTATTCATATGATTCATAAGAGAGAAAACTAGTAATTGACACCTAAATTTTGCCTCTTTTCTATATTTTTGGTTTCCTATTTGGTCTTACACACCCCACATCACAGTCTGATCTTCATTGTTTTATATTTATTGACTCTGGACATGAATGCCTAGCTAGGACACTATCACCTAGGTGCCCTCATGTCCTTTGGGTGCCCCTGACCTATTTGTATCCTACTTGCCTCTTTTGGGCCTCATTTATTTTTGAGCATATTATTTTCTTATGGGATGACATCTTAGTTATGAATTACAAAATTCAAACAAGTGAATCATATAAATACAAAGCTATCGACCATAATAAAGGACCAAGCTCTAATCATCTATTATCACCACCTAAAGTTGTAGACAAAGGCATTCTAAGAGCATCTATTGGTATCCAAATTGATTATCCCTTAGAAACCGAGAAACATCAAATATTTAGCAAGACACTGAGAGACATACAGATCATATTGTGAGTCATTTTGTCATCGGGGAGGGATTCGTCTTACTCTTTTCACTCGGGCATTAGAGAAATAGATAGCACCTACATTAAGGATTTGATCTATCCTCACTGCTTTAGGTTGTGCCTTTCAACTAGGGTGAGAGGAACCGTTTTGTAACCTCTGTCGGTGAAGGAGAATGAAGATATCCTTCTTTGCACAAATTTGAAAGGAGACCCTGAGAAAATATGATCAATGCACCATAATTTAACTCTCATGAGTTGTCACTTCTAAAGAATGGTGACATTTCCTAAACATGGTTGAAGGTTACTAGAGACATTATGGGATCTTGATTGCTTCTACATATTTTAACAGTAGAATTTATACATTTGTGCACACATAGGGAAAATAGGGGTAGTTTAAGATGGATTCATTGTTTTTAATAATTTTGGTGGGAGATTAAGCAAGATAAAATTGATTATGCCAGATCTTTGAGAACCTTCAAAACAATTGGAATATTAAATGACAGAAAGCTTTAGAATAGCTAAAATATTCCTTCAACTAGAAGGTGTGCATCAATGGAGGCCCAAATTTGCACAGTTTCACACAATATCCAAGACTTTAACACGAAGGCTCGATCTAAAGACTCAATTAAACATTAAGACCCCTGGTTCCTCACACCTAAGATACACTTAAAGGATTATAAACAATCTGTATCAACAAATGACAGTAAAGTGATTTTAAATTGTTTAGATCATTGCAGGATGAAGGATCTTCTTGAAATGAAATTGCAAATGCCACTAAACTATCATAGGGATGATATTCTGTGTGATTCAAAGGTAATTTAACACAAGATTGCAATAGGAATAAGAAAAATTACTTGTAGACATTCTGAAATAAAGAAGACACAAATTGGTCCAAGATTGACACAGATTAATTTGAAATTGATTAGATTTATTAGTAGGGAAAGTTTCTTTGAAGCAGTCTCGAGAGATTTTCAATGGTGTACACTCACAACCAATTTGATGTGATTGAAATCTAAAAATAGGAAATTAACAGGTTTCTCAGATGGTCTCTCAAGAAGATGGGCTTCTCTAAAAATTTCTCTTAAGAATTCAACCCCGACCCTTTGCAAGAGTATTCTCATTGCATTTATAAATTTCACTTGCTCACTCATCCCAAATTTCCCCAAAAAGAAGAATATTCAAGGGACCTTTGCTTGTTAGCGTTTTTTTCTCAGAAAGTGATGTTTAACAAATTTACACCCGTAGCTGCCAGGTGGAAAAATCATGAACTGATCATGTTTCTCAGACCCTCAACTAATGACTAGGATGCCATGCCATAACTTTTTGATAGTCCTTCTAATCATTCTTATTCTATCATGCGAGAAATCCCCATTTTAATCATTTTCTGGAGGCTCTATATAACTGGATCTAACAGGAAATCCTTTTCACTCTCGAGGCAACTCCTTTACGCCTGCAACCTCCACCATTACATCCTTATCCCTCTCTTTCCTCTACAACTCTATCCCACATCTAGCTTCTCTATTAATTCATGTTTTTTCAAGTGCCTGAGCAATTTTAACCTAAAAATATCAACCTTAACAATCTTTAGACTCATAAATTAAGTTCTAAATCCATTTTATAGCACTTTGCAGACAAAAACGATAAGGAATTTCATCAAAAAATGATGAAAAACAATGTCTATTCGCATCTCCAGGATTCTTAGAGCAAAAATGGTGGAAAAACAGATGCAATGCACAACAACCGTTAATTCTTACCTTCATCAAGTTTAGATCGGAGCGGTCCACATGTTTCCTTAGCGCAACTACAAAGGAGAATTACAAAGGAAAATTTCCAAACAAGCACGGGATTTCCACGTGCCTTGGGCCAAAAAAACACCTTTTGGCCTTTGAAATGTCTCAGTATAAAAGGATCTAGCAGAATCCTCCATGTGTCTCTTTGGCGCACCTTTGGTATGGTGCCCAAAAGTGGAGACCCCAAACAAGCATGGGCTCACCACGTGTCTTAGTCCGGTAGAGTTGTTAGAAAATGTTTAAGGACCAATGGAAGGCGCCATGTGTCTAGGGTCCTAGACATTTTTTCTTGGCCATTGAAAAGTTCAAGCAAGGGCAAGAGTGAGTGGAAACTTCCAAGTGTCCCTTTGGCACTTCTTCAAAATTAAAGTATAGGGGTAGGTCCCCAAACAAGCGTGGGTCCTCCACGTGTCCTAGGCCTTAGGAAATTTCTTTGAAAAGTTTAAGATGGTACCCAAAAGTGGAGACCCTAAACAAGTGCAAGCTCACCACGTGTCTCCTTGGTGCAACTACTAAGGTGGGACCCAGAGGTGGATCCTCAAATGAGTGCCAACCCTCCACGCATCCATGGTCTGACAAAGTTTCACTAGTCACATAAAAACTTTTCTAAGTCTGGGTGAGGCAACAGAAACCTCCACGTGTCTCCCTGGCGTAACTCCAAAGGTCAAACCAAGAGGAAAACTTTTAGATGAGCGCAAAACCTCCACGTGGACAAGCTTTGAGTCGAATCAAGCCTTTATATTTTCAAAGTTCAAGCGTCAATTTGCATCCAATTAGAAAGGGCTATGTTTCCAGAGATCTTTGAGATATAAATTGACAGGAAATCACACTGTCGCTGACCGTAAAATGTAGGGAAATCACCATTTGCACTGGAAATGAATATTTCTTTAAGGATGAGAGAATTTGGAAATGATATAAGGCCCAAATGTGATGATCCACCAAGCCGCATCTAATTAGAAAAGACCTTATTTCCATAGATATTGGAAAAAAATGACAGAGAAAACAAAATGTGACTGTGGAAAAATGGAAGGAAAGGAAAAACTGAAATTATGCCCAAGTTACAAATTCTTTCACATGGATAGAGGAATGGAAAACAAATTCTGGACTTTATGTGATCCTCGACCAAAGGAAAGGACTGATCGTGGCAACTAAATGAAGGACAAATATTTCACACATCAACACAGGGAGATAAAAAAGATGATAGAGTCCGCAAACTTAAGAATTTCAAGGACAAACAGGGCAAGATCAAATTAAGCATCAACATCAGCTCCGATTCAGGATGGGCACTCCCTGGGAGTGCCACAAGAACAAATAGTAGACCAAGTGCCAAAAATAAACCATTGGGAAATAGAGTCAAAGAATAAGCTTGCAGAGAGAACAATAATAACCAACTCCCCCAAGGATGAACCGAGAAACCAAAAAAATGGTCGCCAAGGACCAAGACAAAACAAAATAGAAAAACACAAAAGCATAAAGAAACCAAAAGACTATACACTATACAATGGTGTATACCTTGATTATGAGAAATAAATCAAGGAAATATTTCAAATGCCTTCCATTAATAGGAAACTCAAGCAATTTCCCATCTAATTATATTAAGAATAAGGTATGTTCACCAATTCGAATTTCAATTGAATAAGGGCCCATCCACAATGCATCAAATTTTCCATGTTTTCCCTTATCCTCATGCATACTATCCCATAATAGCACAAGATCTCCCACACTGAAATCTCTTGGAGTCACCTTCTTATCGAACAAATTCTTCAATTTCTTTATGAAATTTACATGCCTCGATGGGATGCCATTCTTTTTCATCTAACTCAACAATCTAATTGATGCGAGCATCACAGGACTAACCTCTTAATCTTCCAATTGTTGAAGAAATTGAAATGAAGATAATTACATATGCGTGGGGTAGTAGAGATTGAGTTCCATATACCAACTCAAATGGGATTTTTCCAGTAGCTCATTTAAGGTGATTCGATCAGCCCAAAAAGTAAACTTCAACTACTCACCCCAATTTCTTTTGTTCAACACCGAGTTCTTCTAATTATGTTCAATGATTTTTATTTTGGACTCTACTTGTCCATTTCCTTGGTGATTATAATTGGAAGCATATGTCAAATTGATCACATATTCGGGCATATGGCCACCAAAGGTTTAGCTCAAAATCTCTGGCATTATCAACAACTATTTTTGTAGGTACTCCAAATCTATGAATAATATAATTCAGGAAAAAATCCATGACAATTTGGTGAGTTGCCTTCTTGGTGGGGATTGCCTCTACCCACTTGGTGAAGTAATCTGTGGCCACTAGTATCCACTTATGGCCAGCACTTGAAGGATCAGAAATTTCCCCAATGAAATCCATTTCCCATTGCCTAAATGGGGCCTCAACTGATACAGGTTGCAAAGGAAGGGAGCCTAAAGCTTTTAGTCTTCCAAAAAAGCATTGACAACTCTCACATTTTCTTACCAACAGAGTTGTATCCTTGAAAAGAGCTGACCACCAATAACCAACCCTTAAGATTTTATGAGATGTGACTCTTCCAGCAAAATGTCCCACATAAACTCCTCCATGGAGATCAACAATTATCTTAGGGGCTTCATCTTCAGTAATGCATCTTAAGAGAACTCCCTTAGGGTTCTTCCAAGGTAACCCAAAATCAATAATGACATATTTTTGGGAAGCTAACTCAAGTGCTCTTTTCTAATTCTTTCTCAAATATTGAGGGCATTGTAGATGTTTGAGATAAAAAATGATGTCCTTGTATCTTTAAGAATTTATCAGTTTTTCAAGGACATTCAACCTTTCTTGTTCAATTTTATTTACCTCAATTTTCTATAGATTTCTCTCTGCCATAATTTTTTCCAGGCCCAAACCTCTAACCAATTTTTTTGTTTGGATATCCATATCATACTCTTGCAATTTTTTTACCCATCGACATCTTTTTCTTGAAACCTCCATTTTTGATAGGATATCATTCACCATGGTGTGTGGAACATAAGAGAACT
The DNA here is from genome assembly GCA_018340775.1 of Taxus wallichiana var. yunnanensis. Taxonomy (NCBI): domain Eukaryota; kingdom Viridiplantae; phylum Streptophyta; class Pinopsida; order Cupressales; family Taxaceae; genus Taxus; species Taxus wallichiana. Next base: position 331,765,298 of record CM031233.1, on the reverse strand, counting down.
CAGAATATATGGCCTGAAGACCTTTGTTTCTTTTACCAAAGCAAATGCCTACTTCTTCATGATAGTATACTTTAAATCATCTCCTTGTAATGCCTTGCTGAAAAAGGCAATTGGTTTTTCAGCTTCCTCATCATTCTTATACAACAATACATATGCAATAGTACTTTATGAAGAAAAAGGAAACATTTAGAAAGCCTTCTTATAATATGGAGCTACTAAAATAGGGGCATTATTTAATGCTTATTTGATCCCAGTAAAAACTTGAATAGCTACTTCTTCCCATTCGATACTTTGATCTTTATTTAGCATGCTAGTGATTGGGATAGTTAGTTCAGCAAAGTTAGAGATAAATCTCCTAATAAAATTGATCTACCCAAAAAAGGATTGAATTACCTTCTTGGTTCTTAGAATAGGGACTTTCTGATGGCTTATACCCTTTCAGGATCAATCATAACCCCTTCCTTTGACACAATGTTCCCAAGCAACTTTTATTTCTGAACTTCAAAATGGCACTTCTTGGGATTTAGTGAAATACCATACTCCTTGCATCTTAACATCATTTTTTCTAAGTGTTGCGGGTGGTCACTCCTTTTTTGGGAGAAAACAACCACATCATCTTGATATACAACAATAAAATCATTAATATAGCTAGAGAAAGCTACATCCATTTCTCTTTGGAAAGTGGCTCCAACATTCGTTAGACCAAAAGGCATTCTGACATATACATATGTTCCACAAGGAGTGGTAAAGGTAGTATTGATTTGCTTTGATTCCTTCACAAATACTTGGTTATATAAAGAAAAACCATCCAAGGTGGATAAAAATTATGAACCAAGTAACCAATTGTAACATATTGTCCATGTTTGGAAGAGGGTAGTTATCCTTCATTGATGCTCTATTCAAGTTTCTAAAGTCCACACACAACCTTATATCTCCATTCTTCTTTTTGACATGTACCAAGTTTGCAACCCATGATGAGTACCTTGTGGGCTGTATGATTCCTCCATCCCTCAACTTTTTCAATTCTTCTTGCATCTTTAGGGAAAGGAGTGGATTGATTGGCCTCTATTTCTACCTAAATGGCTTGGCAGAAGCTTCCAAGGGAATTTTGTGCTAGAAAAGATCCTCTCTGTATGCTTTCAATTCAGAATAAGACCATGCTAAGTAGTCCTAGTATTTCTTCAACAATTGGACATATGACTGATTTTCTTCCTTTCTCATATTGCTACCTAGCTAGATCTTACATGGTTTATCCTTTGTGCCTAGGTCGTGCTCTTCAACATCCCTCGAGGCTGACATGTGTCTGTTGACAATGTAATCAACATTATCAAAGTTTGATTCAAGTGCTACCAAACCTATAGGAATAGTATTAGTCTTCAACTAAATGATGTCTTTGCCAAATAAAGTCTCCTTTCCATCAGCCATAAACCATTGGTTCCCAATCTATACATTGATTGGAAAATTCTCCTTGGTTCTGCAAAAACCTTTGCACCTGGGTGTCATCTTCGAACACTTGCCAGTGTTTAACATTGTTAGGAATAGATGGCCTAGTCAATACCTCAATATTATACTCACAATAGGGGGATACAATATAATTTTCAAATCTGGACCCCAATACGGCCAATTTTTTTGCTAGATTATTGTACTTCCTATCGTGATGTATTATGTTGAAGGAGTCAAAAATCTCAATGAAATCCCAAACTGCATGCTTATACTGCTTCATTCTCTGATTTTTTGTTGCATACAGTTTTCTAACCTACTTGACAATTAGCTCTAAATCTCCTTTAACAATGATGTCTCTAATACCATATTTCCAAGCAATTCTTAAACCCAATAATAGTGCTTCATATTCAAAAATATTGTTAGTGCACTCAAAGTTGAGTTTAAAAGAGAAAAAAACTCTTCCTGCTTTGGAGATATCAGAACAATACCAACACCATTTCCAAATTTAGAGCAAGCCCCATCAAACAAAAAAATTCCAAGCGAAGCTACTTGATTAAGAGACTTGCATTGATCAATTTTGTGATCTTTACCATCAGCAAATCCAACAAAGTTATATACATCAATGCCAGTGTATAACACTTCATAGGAAGCATTATTGGGGTCCTCAATGAGATGTAGCATCTTATTTTCACCATACAAATTTACAAGGCTACCCTCAATAGGTATATTGGCAAAATACATATCCATCTACACACTACCACCCACACTAGCAACCCATTTTCTTGATAACAACATTCCCCATTTGGCAAGGCAATCAACAATAACAACATCTAGTTTTAAGTTCTTTCTGGGTAAGTTGTAAGTTACACTATCAGACCCTTGACACATCCAACCACTGGAACCTCTCTGGAATCCATGGCAGTGCACTTCCCATAAGCTGTTGTCACTTTGATATCTAATTCATTCATGACCTCAAGAGGCATAACATTGCATGATGCTCCAGAATCAAACATATAGTTGTGTAACAACCTATCCCTAATAATCAGAGTAGTGAAAAATGGATCTACATTCAGTTGGGACTCAACCAAGGATGTTCCCAAATATAATTCAGGTGGTTCACCCAATTCTTCTAGCACTTGGGGTTTTTCTAACTCTACAATGGTAGGAGGAGTCTCAACATTGTTTACATTTTTGCCTTGGGTAATATTTTCTTCTTTCAATCCCAAATACTCAAAGGCCCTTTTCTTATGCTCAGGAATCCTAAGCAACTCAACAATTGGAACATAAATCTTGATCTGACTCAAGACTTGGATAATGTTGTAAGGAACGTATTTGGGAAAGGCAACATTTGGAGGAAGAAGGCGAGAAACTCATCTCGACGAAAATTTTTTTCATGGTCTGAGCATGGGCATGGATACCAGTTCTTCTTGGGGCCACAAGGCTTTTGACAAATGTATTTTTCTTAGGAGTTTCTTTTGAGATATTTGTGAGAAATAGAGTTTTTGGTTTGGCACTGGGCCCTACCCCTTTGACAACATTACTCCTAGTGTTATATTCCTTTTCATGGCCAACTAAAGCATTCATTAAGAACTTCCTATCCTCCTCAGAAGGGATTCCTCCATCATACTTTTTAATCATTAATTCCCTTAAGTATTCAAAATCATTACTTGGAAATTAAAAATCTTGTACCATATCCATTTAAAACATATGAGAGGGAGGAAGGGTAGTAGTACAGTATATGTAATCCCAAAAATCTGCCACAGATTTTGGAAATAATTAATTTAGTTTAAGTTGCTCCATGTTGTGAGCTTGTAGAGCACCCCGCCTTGCACACATCATCATCAGTGTCATCACTAGCTTCCTCAACTTATTTTTATTCATCACATGGGGCTTATGGAAATAAAAATCTGTCACACCACTCAATTTCATTGGCTTCTTCCATAGTAGTAACTATGGCAGTCAAAGGATCAGGCACAATTCTATTCTCACAGGCTTGGGGCTGTCTATTTCCTGATCCCATGAGTCCTTTGCCTCTATCATCAGATCTCTAATCACCCCTAGGATGATTTGCAAATATTTCTTGACCTTGTGCTTTATGATGACCTTGGGAACTTTTTCAATCCCCTTCTCTACTCTGGCCAATTTATAGGATATTTCCTTAACAACTCGACCAAAATTTTCACAACCTCTTCTAGATCCACAAACTTACTTGACTGAGGCTTCTCTGGATTGATCAGCTTGATACCTTCCCTCTTAGGAGGCTTACCAACTACTTTGATATTATTTTCAATCTGCAAAGCCATGGTGAAGGCCTGCCTCAATGTTGTTGGGTTCTTATCCCTCAAATAATAGGCAACCTTCTTATCAAAAGCATCAGAGTATTTTATCAAACAAGAAACATCACTTGGCCTTAGGATCATAGGAAACCTATTTAGGGTCTTATTGAACCTTTTATTGAAGTCATGAACATACTCATTAGGATTATTTTTTATATTTTCAAATTCTGATAAAAGAAACCTAGGGTTTTTTTTATCTCCATACTATAATCTAAAAGCATTCTTCATTTCTATCCATGAATCAATGGAGTTGTCTAGAAAATATTTATACCATCTCTGTGCATCCTCTTCTAGATTATGAATAAACAATTTTATGTACATATCCTCAAATTTGATCTCAAAGTGTTGATCAACAATAATGGCATTATTTCCTTGAAATTTGGGTGGTATGTTTCTAACATCTTGGGGCACAACATTTGGATATCTAGCCATACCTCTGAAATCTATAGGACCAAAAGTGTTCACAAAAAATGGAGGTCTGGGTGGGGGTTGGGCCATATTGTTTTGGGGAGGTGATCTTACAGGAGAAACAAAATGATGAGGAGTGAGGGGTCTGTGGGGCACAAGAATACAATTCTCAGAATGAATGTTCTCTAAAAACTTTGTTTCTTGGAAGATCCTATCAGCTTTGGAGAACACAAGGAAAAAATGAGATGAAATTTTTCAAATACAAAAGAAGGACCCTCTCTAGTTGGAGAATTTGGATTTATAAAGAGACTACCTGATTCAGAAGCACTTGAGGAAGTATGGAAATATTCAATGACATGTTGATCAGTTTCCACAATTGATAACTCTTTTCTTGATTTCTGATCTCCAACAACTTTCTAGATTCTTCTTCCTTCTAAATTCATCTTTCCTAGCTCTGGAAACAACTTTCTGGTAGGGTCTCTAGCAAAGAAAGATATTCTTCCTTCTATCTTTGCAAATATTAGTGATAAATTACAATTGATAGAGGAGAAGACATTGGCATTTATCAAAAATTCATTCAATATGGAGTCACCACTAAGGATTTTCACCTTAGTTATGCAAATGCACTAAAATTGATCTGTCAAATGTCTATCAACACTGAATTCATGAAAATATTCATAGATCTGACCCTCCTTTACCCATATTTAACTTTGATGATGTAAACTTAGTGCAAAAACCCACGAAACTAGAAATATTACATGCAGAACTTGTAACTTTTCTTGATTCTTACAAATCTGGACATAGGATGACGTTTCAACAATGTATTTGCACTTTAAAATTTGTAAGAAGCATTTACTAGGGTCTATATGTGTTGTTGATGGTGGTAAGACTTTACACATAACTTCATGTCATCGATAGCGGTGCCATTCTGGTGTTGTTTCCACACAAATAAATCTCAGAGCTCAAATAATCCCCAGGAACACAAATGAGGTCCTTGGTAGTGGCGTCATTATAGTGTTAGTATCTAAATTTATTCTCCCTTATAAACTAAGAAGCATCAAAGATTTAACAAGACACTGAGAGACAAATAGATCATATTGTGAATCATTTTATAGCCGGGGAGGGGATTCATCTGACTCTTTATCATTCGGGCATTAGATAAATGGATAGCACCTTCATTAAGGATTTAATCTATCCTCACTACTTTAGGCCATGCATTTCAACCAGGGTGAGGGGACCCATTTTGTAACCTCTGTTAGTGAAGGAGAATGAAGATATCCTTCTTTACACAAATTTGAAAGGAGACCCAGAGAAAATATGATCAATGCACCACAATTTACCTCTCACGAGTTGTCACTTCTAAAGAATGGTGATATTTCCTAAAATGGGTTGAAGGTTACTAGAGAAATTATGGGATCCTGATTTCTTCTACATATTTTGGCAAGTATAATTTAAACATTTGTGGACACACAGGGAAAAAAGGGGTAGTTCGGGATGGATTCACTGTTTTTGAATAATTTTGGTGGGAGATTAAGTAGGATAAAATTAATTATGCCAGATCTTTGATAACCTTCACAATAATTGGAATACTAAATGATAGAAAGCTTCAAAATAGCTAAAATATTCCTTCAACTAGAAGGTGTGCATAAATGGAGGCCTAGATTTGCATAGTTTCACACAATCTCCAAGAATTTAACATGAAGGCTCAAGATAAAGACTCAATTAAACATTAAGACATCTAGTTCTTCACACTTAAGATACACTCAAAGGCTTACAGACAATGTGTAACAACAAATGACAGTAAAGTGATTTTAAATTATTTATCTCATTAGAGGATGAAGGCACTTCTTTAAATGAAATTGAAAATGCCACTAAATTGTCATAGGGATGAGATCCTATGTGATTCAAAGAGAATTTAACACAAGATTGAAATATGAATAACAAGAATTACTTGTAGATATTCTAAAATAAAGAAGTCACAAATTGGTTAATGATTGACACGATTAATTTGAAATTGATTAGATTCATCAATAGGGAAAGTTTCTTTAAACATTCTCAGAGCTTGTCAATGGCTGTAAACTCACAACCAACTTGATGTTATTGAAATATAAAACATAGTAAGTTAACAGGTTTCTCATTGGTCTCTCAGGAAGATGGGATTCTCTCAAATTTTATTTTAAGAATTCAACCCCCGACCCTTTGCAAGAGTATTCTCATTGCATTTATAAATTTTACTTGCTCACTCATCCCAAATTTTCCCCCCAAAAAAGAAGAATATTTGAGGGACCTTTGCTTGTGACCAATTTGTCTCAGAAAGTGACGTTTAAAAAATTTACACGTGCATCTTCCAGGTGGAAAAATCATGAACTGATCACATTTATTAGACCCTCGACTAATGACTAAGATGCCATGCCACAAATTTTTGACAATCCTTCTAATCATTCTTGTTATGCCATGTGAGAAATCTCTTTTTAATCATTTTCCGAGAGGCTCTGTATATTTGGATCGACAGATATCCTTTTACTCTCGAGACAACACATTTTTCATCCTTTAAGCCTGCAACCTCCATCATTTCATCCTTTTCCCTCTCTTTCCTCTGAAACTTTGTCTCACATTCATCTTCTTTGGAAATTCACATTTTTGCAAGTGCCCAAGCAATTCTAACCTCAAAATATCAACCATAAGAATCTTTCAACTCATAAATTAAGTTCTAAATCCATTTAATGGAACTTTTCATACAAAAAGGACAAGGAATTTCATCAAAAAAAGATGAAAAACAATGCGTATTCACATCTCCAAGGGTCTCAGAGAAAAAATGATGGAAAAATAGATGCAATGCACAACAACCATTGATTCTTCCCTTTATCAAATTTAGATCAGAGTCGTACACGTGTTTCCTTGGTGAAATTATAAATGAGAAGTACATAGGAAAAATTCCAAACAAACGCGGGCCTTCCATGTGCCATGGGCCCAAGAAAAATGCCTTTTGGCCTTTGAAAAGTCTCAGTATAAAAGGAGCCAGTGGAAGCCTCCACGTGTCTCTTTGGAACACCTTTGGTATGGTGCCCAAAATTGGAGACCCCAAACAAGTGCGGGCTCACCACGTGTCTCAGTCTAGCAGAGTTATTTGAAAACGTTGAAGGACCAGCGGAAGGTGCCATGTGTCTAGGGTCCGAGATAGTTTTCCTTGGCCATTGAAAAGTCCAAGCAAGGGCAGAGTGAGTGGAAACTTCCAAGTGTCCCTTTGGCACTTCTTCAAAAGTAAAGTATAGGGTAGGTCCCCAAATAGGTGTGGGTCCTCCATGTGTCCTAGGCCTTAGGAAATTGCTTTGAAAAGTTTAAGATGGTGGCCAAAAGTGGAGACCCTGAACAAGCAGAAGCTCACCACATATCTCCTTAGTGAAGCTGATTAAGGTAGGACCCAGAGGTGGATCCTCAAATGAGCACCAGCCCTCCACACGTCCATGGTCTGAAATAGTTACGGTGGTCGCATAAAATTTTTTTCTAAGTCAGGCGAGGCAGTGGAAACCTCCATGTGTCTCCTTGGCACAACTCCAAAGGTCAAACCAAGAGGTGAATTTTTCATATGAGCACCAACCCTCCATGTGGACAAGCTTTCAATTGAGTTGGGCCTTTAGAGTTTTAAAATTCCTGCCGAGCAGCATCCAATTAGAAAGGGTCACGTTTCCACAGATGCTGAGATATAAATTGACGAGGAAAACACACCTATCAAACCATAAAATGTAGGGAAATCACCATTTGTGCATGGAAATGAATCTTTCTTTAAGGAAAGAAAATTTGGAAATGATATACAACCCAAATGTGATCCACCAAGCCTCATCCAATCAGAAAGGACCATGTTTCCATAGATTTTGGGAAAAAAATTGATAGGAAAACAAAACATGATTGTGGAAAAATGGAAGGAAAGGAAAAAACCTAAAATTACACCCAAGTTACAAATTCTTTCACATGGGCAAAGGAACAGAAAAAATTATGGACTTAAATTTATCTGCGACCAAAGGAAAGGACTGATCATGGAAACCAAATGAAGGACAAAGCTTTCACGCATCAACATGGGGAGATAGAAAAGACGATAGAGTCTCGCAAACTGAAAAATTTCAAGGACAAATGGGGCAAGATCAAATTGAGCATCACAACATCAAGGAATTCATTCAGCTTCATTCAAGGGACAAGGGATTTGATTTTATGCATACACTTCATAGGAGGGGAATTTCATCTTGACATCCACACATCTATCTACATTTCTACATCTAGCTATTGCTCGCTATCAAGTGCATCTTACACAAGAGATTTATAGGGAATGATTTATACACACATGCACAAGAACTACATGAAGTATGAGATATAATGTAATGCTCAATCATAAGTTCATTCTTTAGGGTGAGCTCGGGGTAAGTCTGACTCCCCATTTGTATATTTTATTTTTAGGATTTGATGTGTTTTGGGGCTTTATAGGATGTAATTTGTTTTTGGGTTATAGGTGAATATAGTGATAATCCATCGACATATAGGTGACCAAAAGTGAATATTAAAGAAACTTGTGCAACACAACAAAAACCAAAATATGAGCATTTACATAGTTCAAGAGAGTGCCCAGTGCCCAAGTCCAAGATCATCGATAACCACTAAATTTTTCGAGTGAGGTGACCATTTCTTCCTCCTATTCATTAGTTCTCTAGTTCAGAATATTTCAAGATCAATTTAAAAATCAGCTAAGTATTTTATTCCCTCTCTTGCACCTAGGTTTTTATATTAATTTATCTTATTTCTTATGTCAATTATGTGATTTAGCTTTTATTTATCATATGTGACTATGAAATATATTATGGTTTAGCATCGTTCTATTTTTGTTAAATAATTTGGTGAACCCATCTCATTCAAACACTCTTGGGTCTTCATCTCATCATGGATATCTCCATTCATGATTTCTTGCTAGCCAATCTTGGTTGTAGAGATAAAATTATTTCTCTCTTGGCTAATACTCACATTCCTTCTGATACTCATTTGGACAAAGTATATCAATTATTCGTAGATGCATTTTTCTCAAAACTTATTTTTCTACTTGATACAACTATCAATATTTCTATTTTCCTCCCCCTGTATATACCGAATCACATTCATAACATGGGTATCAAGTGAACTATAGTAAATAATGGATCTGAGCTCAATCTTTGTACTCTATCACTTTTTCAAGACATTTGTCTTCTCTCGATTTAGTTAACCTAACATCCATTTCTCTCTATGTGTAAGATTATTCTACGCATCGTGCTTTAGGAACTATCATCTTTCTACTCACATTTTAGCCAAAAACTATTCTTGTTTTATTTTTTGTTATTGATTTCCCAATTCAATACAATTCCTTACTCAGTAGGCCATGGCTTTAGGATATGTAGGCGAGTTCCTTCTAAAATTCACGGTGCATTAAATTCTTACATGAGGGCTTTAAATATACCATAGTCACTAATCGTGACCCATTCAAATATTTTCTCTTAAATCTAACCACTGCATTACCTACTCCAACTTCTGCTACTATTATGTATCCTGTTGATGATTGAAAACCCACAGATTATCATGAAAACTTTCCTCCACTCGAAGGAACTATTTTTGCATTGAACACAGTCTCATCTTCTTCCTCCTCACCCTCTCCTTCTATTAATGCTATGGTAATTTATCGAGGTATGTTCATACATTGGACGTCATACCACCTTCCTCATCTTCTCATGAGGAACCTACATCTGCACTTCCTCCTTTCACATGTACTCTTTTCATGAATAATTCTTATTGGCCACACATTCCATTTGATCCCACTTTCTCTAACACTATTTGCACATATGATGGCTTGACTTGGCTATGATTCACATTGGATGATCTCCTCCCTCCATCACATTATCCTTATTTATATTAGGGATATGTTCATATTACATTTGCTTATGGTCTTTGTGTCTTCCATCTATCAATATTTGATGCACACACTTCTTGCACACTTCCACTTACATTTGGGTAATATGGGCTTGACTACTTTGGTGGAAATTTGGATCCTAATCATATTGATGTTTCATTCCCCATTACTTTCAGCCATGTTTTTATTTGTAATGATTCATTTATTGGCTATTCAAAAACTCTTACTCGCTGGTATGCACATGGTTGTCCAATACGCAATGGACATGTACAATCTACACCGTAAAGGATATTTACATGATAAACCTCGGACTATAGCTTACTAGGTCTCTAGATCATCTCCATTTGACTTTGAACATGACAAAACTAATCTTTTAGATGATGTTACTTGATTCTCCTCTACATCTTACACTTGGGGGCATCATGTTTACTCTCCCCCTTCTAGCATTATTAAGTGTCTCGTATTTTTACTATCACACTCTGTTCTTCATATTTAGTCTCTCTCATCCATTCTACATGCATTGATACACACCACTTGTATCATCATTACCCTATGACGCACTCTTATGCTATGGTTCACACTTGACTGTTGAGGGCATACTACATGCAGGAATCTCACACATTTCACATTTCGAATTTCACACAATGCACATTCACGACACAACTTTATAGCATCAAATTCTCACACACGACATTACCTTATGATGAACTCTAGTTACATGGTTCATACTCAACTTCTAAGGGTCTAAATCTGAAATGAACCTCACCTCATTCACACTCTTTACACTCTATGCTTCATTGATCTATCTATTTAGCGCACACATTCAACCCATTTCCTAATGACACAATCTTGTTTTGTGGTTCATTCTTGACTATTGAGGGGGTATTTATAAATGAACCACATTTCATACATATTCATCCACACACGCTTGGGGGCATGCTGATCCTATCACATTCACATTGCATATCATTCCATCTCACTCATTCATGACATGTTGCATATATTTTTCCACTTACTCTTTTTACTTATACTCACATGTTCCACTTTGTTTATTATGTTAGATAGATACTTCGTATGTCATTATCTTTTCTATATAAACATGCGTGTTCACTAATTATCTAGTTTTGAATGCAAACTTTAAAAAAATATTTACATGCAACATGGATGCTTGGCATTGTACCTCTTACTAGTCCCACTAAGGCTCCTGAGGGCATCTAATTTCTTACACACTACAAGTGATTTTTTTAATATTAGTTCCTATTCTTACTAGCACACTACTCTATATCGGACCATACATGTTTTGACATAATTTTTATCTCTCTAACATGGTAATGGGTGCTTCATGTGTAACATTTTATTTACAAGAACTATTTTCCACCATGGTTGTATGATACTTTTCTTGAAACTATTTTTCATTTTTGCCATTATATTCCATTGTTTAAGGATTTTCCCTATGTCTTATTTGTTCATTATTTGTATTATTTTGGTTGTTTTAGTCTTGATTGTCTTAGAACATTGTGAGTGATGTCCCATGTTTGAAACCCACTTTTCATGGTCTAAATTGTCTTCTTTCTTTCTAGATTACACTTTGTCTCTATATGCATATTTGTCTTGTTTGCACTAACACATATTTCCAACCAATTTGTTTGCATGTTCCTTGGTTTTTACCATGCATGTTACCTCCCCCTAAAGGGTATAATTTTAGATCAGTATACAGTCCTATCCTTTGGGAAACATCCTCCTAGTGACATCACATGCACCCCAAATGAGGGGGAATACATTGGATGAATCAATAACCCCATATAACAACTTAAAGCTTCAGTATAGGCCTGTACAACAAAAAATTAGAACAAATTTACAGTTTCAGAACAACCCAGATTCTAACTTGGGTATTCAATATAGCATAGATGTTAGCGATTAGATACAAACACTAATGCTTAGGTGCTCCTGAGATTTCCTGGGTGCCTATGACCAGGGGCAATTACAATCAATTTATCAGATCAATTTTTTTTTCATCATTTCACAGAGTAGTGTTCACAATATAGGCATAGTCCTGCAGTAATTAGAATGCATTCTATCTCCTTTTTCTACTTTGATCAAACTAGATCGAACATGAAATAAAGAAGGATCACACCATCTGCACTGGTGTATATATTCGGCAAGTATGCGGGGATGGATAATAACACTAGAAATTTCTCCATAAAATTCTTTTACTGTGGCATGAGATCACCCAAAAACCTCGGCCTTGGCATGAGATTGCCTAAAAATCTCACTTGGCATGATATCACCAAAAAAATCATTTTTGGTGTGAGATCACCCAAAAAATTCACTCTTTAACAAATGAGTTCAAGACACTTTATATCTTTTTCACTACTCATGGATCAGGTGCAAATGTTCCTTTTACTACTTTTTTGCATTTATACATGCTTTTTATAGAGTTTTCATAACACACGGCTTTGACTACTCTTTCACTCTTATTTTGCAGGTCATTCCTTAATATACAACAAGAAGCAACGCTTCATCAAGTGAAAATGTAAAACATGTACAAATGTGCAAAAACATATACACTTCATCCCTAGGGTCACTTCCTCTTTCTTATCTTCCACTCTTCATTTTTATCATTCCATACTTTTTCTTGTCTCTTCAAAGCACACTTTCACCATTGATCTACATGGTTATTAGGTATGAATCTCTTATGTACTTTATCTTGTCAAGTATTCACTAAAAAAAACAAAGTGGGGGGAAATGTGGACACTAAATCACAAACATGGGTACATTTCTAGGTCCTAATCACATACCAATATTCATATGATTTCTAAGCGAGAAAACTAGTAATTGACATCTCTCTTTAGCCTCTAAACTATCTTTTTGGTTTCCTCTTTGGTCTTAATCACCCCATATTCAAGTATGACATTTACTGCTTTATTTTTCTTGACTCTTGACACCAACGCTCAGAACCCTTATCCCCTCAAGGTTCCCTGAACTCTTTGTATCCTACTCGCCTCTTTTGGGCCTCTTATTTTCTTATGGGTCATTCTTTTAGTTTTCAATTACAATATTAAAACAAGGGAATCATATAAATACAAAGATATGGGACCATAATAAAGGACCAATATCTAAGTATATATTATCACCACCTAAGGTTACATCTAAAGGAATTCTAAAAGCATCAAGGAATTCATTTGTCTTCATTTAAGGGACAAGGGACTGCATTTTTACATACACTTCATAGGAGGGGAAGTTCATCTTGACATCTACACATCTATCTATATTGTTATATCTAGATATTTCTTGCTATCAAGTGAATATTATACAAGAGCTTCATAGGGAATGCTTTCTAAACAACACACGCACAAGGAATACATAGAGTCCGAGATGTAGTGTAATGCTCGGTCATAATTTTAATTTTTAGGGTGACCCTTTGGGGTCAATACGACTCCCCATTTACAGATTTCCTTTTTAGGATTTTGTATTTTTTGGGGTTTTATAGGATATAATTTTTTTTGCAGGTTACAAGAAAATATAACGATCATCTAGAGACACACATGTGAGAAAAAGTGAATATTAACGAAACTTGTGTGACATGGTGAAAACTAGATTTTGAAAATTTACGTAGTTAGAGGATCCCAGTAGAGGTCTCTAGTGATTAGGCACCCTAGTCTAGGATCACCTAAAAATTACAATTTTTTTTAATCTGGTTGTGATAGTTTTCTCCTCCTATTCATCAGTTCTCTAGTCCAGAATACTTTGGGATCAATTACAAAATCAACTAAGTATTCTATTCCCTCTCTTGCACCTATGGTTTTATATTTCTTTAGCTTATTTATTATGTTGTTTCTTTACTTTAGCATTTAATTATCATATATGACTCGTAATATATTAGGGTTTAACATCATTCTATTTTTTAAGTTATACATTTGTAGCTAGTTCTTGTGGTGTCCCCTGTATGGATGAAAATTAACACGTGATCTTCAACCACTCTCGACCCCCCAAGGTCGTGCGAGTAGATGATGTTGAATATGTGTGGCTAACTATAGGAGGATCAGTGACTAAGATCTGGTAGTGTGATCTCTGGTAGATGAGTTGGCAAAGGGGAGATTTAGAGGCTATGAATGGGTAGCGTAAATTCCCTATGGTTCGTTTTCCTAACTGAATCTAAGCACTAAACTAGTTTGAAGTGTCCAAATTAATCAAGATGAAATTAACAATCTATGCTACTGCTGAAAGGAAACTAATCTAAACAAGTCACAAAACTGAAATATTATGATCACAAACAACAATTTTCTTCTATTCTAAATAATCAAATCTACTTCTACACTAAAACTAAATAAGTGAGATAACCTAGTGTGGTTATTCACCTATGCTAAGTGTACTGAATCTAAAATAAATTAAAACAAGAACTTTTCCAAATGATCTATGATGTGTAGACAACCTCCTGCAGATATTCTCTCCTTCAGATCCATAGGGATGGGAAGAAGAGGATCCGTCACTAGGGATTGCTATGAAAGATTCAAACCCTCTTAGAAATTAACTAATTACTTGCAAATGAAAGGAAATTTATTTCTACTCTATTTGATATGATGTAACAATGATAAATTGTAAGAATGAAGGAAATCAAACAACAAATCCAACTTGGAATTCACAGAATAGAGGTAAATCCAGTTGTGTAGTAATTTGTCCCCTTAGTATGTTCCTTTCTTTCTCCGAGTGTTCATGTGAGTCCAAGAGATTGGGAATGCAAGAACAATAGTAGGAGGATGGTGCTTGAGCAATGACAACTTGATGGCAGTCCGGATGCAATGCAGGTAGAAGAGAGATAACACAAGAGATCAGAGCTTGGCTATGCAATTCCTAGCAAGATCGTAGCAATAATACAATGTAAGATACATAAAATTCTTAGGCCATTTTGCTTGAATACAAGAATGGAATATATAGGAATGGAGGATGGGAGGTTCCTTCATGCACAAGGTAAGAAGGAGTAGTTATAACCAATTAAATATATTTAAAAATAAAAGGAGGAAGGAGAGCTAAATAATCAAAGCTAATTTTAGAAAATTTGGTTCACGGATGCATGCCAAAAGAAAAATTAAGTGAACTGTCACATGTTTAAAACATGCATGAAGAATCTAGAAAAATCAGGTAGGACCACCACCCTATGCAAGGTGATGGTTTCAAGACTGTTGACTTTGATAGGCGATGGTTTGATAACCATCGCCCAAGTAGGGCGGTGGTCCTGCATCAAGGCCAAAACAAACACAAAAATAGGTGGGGAGATGGAAAAATGAATGGAAACATTAAGTAAGGACATCTAGGCTATAAATATACATTGCGAATGGGTTTTGGAGCTTAAAAACCTTCTTGAAAGGATTTTGAATTATCATTGGGGATTCTTGTAACCGTTTTCCTCAAAATGTAGCACGTGTAATTTTGGGTGCATACATATTTCCCCCTCAAAGAAGCATCTTAGCCATGAAAAGGCATAAAATGTAGAGTCTAAGTATGGTGTTCCTGAAATGGGGAGTTAGAAGCTATACCTGACATACCCTTGTGTTGAAATGTTACCATCTAAGCTCTTGCTTCCTGCAAGAAGAAGATGTGAATCAAGTGCAGATAGATAAAATATTGAAAAATAAAAACTAAACCAATTATGATAAGAGAACCTACCATTTGCACGAGGATGTAGAAATATACTTGTGCCAACACTCCAGCCTTGTAAACACATACACTCAAAATGAGTTTAAAAAATATATATATATATATATATATTGAAACAAACTCATTTTTCAATTCATTTGTGTATTGTTGATTTGGTGAATTTGGAGCTCTGGACCCATGTTGACCGTTTCTGACATGAATACAACTGAAACAACCATTGTGAGATAGTGATCATGCCTCCATGAGTGGGAGATCGACTAACACATTCTCTAGGTTAGTTATTTCCTCTTTTGTCTTTTTGTTCCCTAGATGTTAAAATGTTGAAAAGTTCACCTAGGGGGTACATTTTCAAATTTTCTTGTTTTAAATGAGTCCTTACGGGGGCACCCATTGGGAATTCTTTCATTTGGTCGAAAAATGTCATTTTTGTCATTTTTGAGCATTTTTAGGGTTAAGGGCACATTTTGGGAAATCGGGTTAGGGCCGCCACCCCCTGATGGGTAGCGGTTTTGAACAGAATGTCCAAAATATACCTTGATTTTTTTTTGCATTTTCAATATCTTGCTATGTTTTTCATGAGCTTATCACATGAAGTACATTAATAACTTGCTCTTTTCTCAAGTTTTGGTGAATGCAGAATAAGGAGGAGTACATACGATGGAGCCGAGAGAGGGAGTGTGATTAGCTCCCTGGTATCCTGGATCAGCTCACACAAGAAAAAAATAGATCTTATTCGGAGGGTTGGTATTTGGAGGATTGCAAGAGTTCATCATGTTGTTCTGCTAGTAACATTCCATGTGACTTATTTTCCTATTGGGATGCAAACTGGAACACTTTCAGATTCCCAGGAATTCAAGGTGAGTGGACTATCACCTTAGAGGATGTATACCATATTCTTGGGCTCTTGATACTTTAGAGGAGACTAACATTAGAGAAAGCGGGGTCTAGGGATGTGATGACACAGTGGGCCACATATATGGGAGACATCATTATCTCATCTAGATTGAAGAAGGGAATGAAGGTTTGGACCATCACCACTGCTCCCATTCTTGTCAAATGTAGAGCCATCATGGGCATCTTGTCTTCCCGATTGATCAGGGACAAGGGAAGTGACACCCTTTTATATTGTTAGACTCCTATCATTACATAGCTCGAGGGGAATGGTTGTAAATATCCCGGGGCATAAATATCTGGGGACTACCTACCATGATTTGAAAAGGGTAGTCAAATTGTAGGGAAAATTATTGAGCCACCTCACCTTTGTTGTTATGAGTTGGGTTTATGAGCGTTTCATTTCCTATGGTAGGGGAGTAATAGTGTCAGATCCATTGGTTGTTCGGGTAGCTAGATGGATAGGCATGTTAGTACTTAGGATTCCACATCAGCTAGTGGCTTCCCTAACTATGGAAGACATGACTGCTACACCTTACTAGGACATGGTATGAATATGGGAAGCGGAGGTGACCACCATAGTAGCTTGCTCTTCGATAGGTCAACTAGTTGACAGAGTAGGGAGAGTTGAGGTCTACCCATTTGATTATGTCCCCGAACAGTTTGGCCTTCCATACATTGATATGCTTCCTCCCATCACTCTAGTTTATAAGAGGATTCAATTAGAGAGGACATAGAGGATGAGGGAGTTAGAGTTAGGACTAAGGACACAGGCCATGCAGAGGAGGAGGAGAATGACCTTGAGTGGCATGACACTTAGGAAATGTTGAGAGTAGTACATGCGAAGGCTAGTGCGAGAGAGAGACCTTGGTCTCTGATTCGACACTTCCTTACGGTGGGGAGGGGGATGACGAGTCCATCATATGATAGTGATTCACTTCCTACTTTGGGAACCCCATGACCACCAAGATACCGAAAATAGTAGCTACGATCAAATGGATTCCTAGAGACCCGAGTAAGATTAATACTCTCTATCTCTCTCTTTCTCTTTTTGGTTAGGAATGCTAATCTGTATCTCTTTCTTTCCTTTTATTTTCCTAACATATCACTTCTTTCTTTCTTCTTGAAGCGATGGCACAAGAGTGGAAAGATCTCATCTATCGGGTATGCATGGATACTTTGTTGATCCCCTTGGGGAAGACCCAAGTTGAGTGACTTCGATTTGGGCCAGCCACTAGTCATAGGTAGACACACTGATGTATTTTCTCCTGTGTGGAAGGTAGTGGAGATAGTGACTTCCCTCCATACCTAGGTGGCTAGGTATGAGATTTCCGAGTGCTTGGTGAGACAAATCCATTCTCGTAGTAAGGCCATAGGTAGTGGATGCCACCATGAGCACTCACATCATTTCGTTCACTCCCAACATTGTCGTAGTTGTAGTAGGAGCCCCAGACATGGGCGGGTGCCATCCGAGGGATCCCACATAGACTGACAGGCCATGGGGCCATTTTATTGCTTTGATGACATTTTTCAATCATTTATATGATTTTTTTGTATATTTCAGGCTCATTGCGAGTGTTTTGACCATGCCTAGTACATGGTGACATTATATACAAACTTGGTTCACCATGATATATACAGAATCTTATTTTTGGTTCGGTATTCCAACGTATCTGAGTTGACTTTGTTTTGGCTTATCTCTCATGTGTACTCTAGATATTTAGAATTTCTTCTTTTCTATTCTTTTCAGAATGTATGCAATGGATGTGAAATGATAATAGAATGATTTCCTTTTGTATTTCATAATGTTGATATATGATGATGCAAACATAATGTGATGTTTGAATTTTAGTTTCTTAAGAAATCTTTGATACCTCATATTATCTTGGGAAAACATGGTGTCAAAATGATATGATAAGAAGATGTACTTACCCCACTCCTAACCTCATGCAACCTGAGTAGGATGAAAGGGCTTAACACCAAGAGCCGTAAAGGGCTCCGGTTATGAATTTTTTTTGAATGGTAATGATGAAGGAAAGACAATGGTTTGACAGGACCAAATTGGGACACTACAACCTCACTCTACTCAAGTTTTCTTCATAGTTTAGAATGTGAATTGCTTTCTAGTTTATCTAGACTTAGATCCATAGATGGCCACTTGGTTGAAAAATTTGGTTTTGAGGTTTTAAACTCTTTTGGAATTTTAGACATCTAACTCACTTTGTTTTTGACTTATGATTTCACAACATTTGAATGAATTATTTCTAACTTTCAAGTTTATCAAAGAGACCCCCTACACCTTGCCCCATGCTACCAGTAGGAAGCATGGGCTCATCACCATGGACAAGGCACAAATGAGTAAGGGCATTTCCCTCCTTTCCCAACCCTACGTCACTAGTAAGAGACACAAGCTCAACACCAAAGGTTGGTAGGGAAAATAAATGTGTAAAAATAAAATTTTTTGTGGATTTTCATTTGACTTACTTATTTGGGAAAAATGTTTAGTATGTTCTTATTTCCAAAGATATTTTCATGAGATAGATGTGACACCATGAAGCTTCTAGAACAAACTATAGGCAAAGATACCTAACCTAGAAAGAAACTATAAGCAGAACCAAGTATGTAGGCCTTGGTATGATCACGGTCAAAACTTTGTCTTATCTTTCTTGAACTGATGAGATGATTTAAAAATAATTGATGATACTATGAATATTTGAAGAGATATGATCTAAATGTTTTGCCAATGTTTTTAGAAGTTTTTAGGAGTTTCCATAAGAATAAATCCCTTGATCACAAATTTTACAAAATGAACAGGTGGATGAAAATGCAATGTAGATGTAGTAATGTACATATGGAAATGTAGGTGAAACTACATGTCATGATGCCTAAGGTGAAGAAAGTTTACGAATATCAAATTATTCACCCCTAAAAGTACACAGCGAGAGAACCATTATCCTCAAAATTTCCATTCTCTTGACAAGGGCCTACCATTCGGGTTTAAACTTACAACCCTTTCCTAGAAGCACATATGTCCAATCATTAAAATAAATTTTCTAAAAGAGGTCTTTGTCACATTCTTGAGACATGGTGTGTGGGTGAGCATGACTATGCTTCTCGGCCTTGTTTCCTATGTGGAGCATTGTGTTTATTTGTGACTCTTGCTGAATGATGAGGCCTTGCCCCATGGATATGGAAAACTTAGTTTCAAATGCACATGGGTTGAAACCGGGGTTTAGAACAGAACAACCCCTAGAAATGGTTTTGATGGGCATTGTTTCAATCTCAAATTTCCCTTCTTCGTTTGTTAATTCTATCATGTTCACACCTAGGCCTAAGTCGTCGGAGGGAAGAGATGCTAAACTAAGAATACTACCCATTCCTGTGGTTCAAATGGGAGGAAGATTATATTGTCACTCTCTAAGAGTTTCATAATTCCTATTGTGGTTTTAGTGGACATTGTTTCCACATATATTGATTTACCCTTATCTATTTTTTCCACCTCAAATGTTTTTGGGTCAATGACTTCAACCTTTGGAACATCCATGTGACCAAGACTAACTCTTTCATTGGAGGTGGTTTATTCAATTGATTTACAGGAAGCTCATACTTCGTATGGAATCCTTTCTTCTTCTTGAGGTTTTCTAAGTGTATATTGAAGGGCTTAGGATCCCCTTGAGCAATGAAGACCTTCCCCAAATGGAGGAATCTAATCTCCTGGAATAGGGTAGAGGGGATAGCCTTCATTTGATGAATCCAAGGTCTCCCAAGGATCATGTTATAACTTGTTTCCCTGTTGATAATGTAAAATTACATCAAGATGGTTTTTGGACCAAGTGTGATTGGAAGAACTATGGTTCCAATCGAGGTCACTTTAAGACCGTCATACCCATGTAACGTGTTTCTTGTAGAGGAGCAATTTGTATCCACATATCCAAAATTTTGTAAGAAAGAGAAGGGAACCACACATACAACAGCCCCATCGTCAATCATGGCTATCTTAATGCAATTCTTATAAACCCATACTTGTAAAAATACGGCGGGATCACCTCTTTGGATGATTTAAGTGTAAGATGACATCTTGTCTATATAAAAAAACACAATATCCCTATCATTTTGTCTGGAGGATGTATGCCAAAGTCAATATGTTTTATTTGAGTACTAGGAGGCAGCATAACATGGATTAAATTACCAATACCTAGTGCATTGAGAAACATAGAATGATGCGCCAATGAATTCTTGATAAATCTAGAAAAGAAATGTGAGAAAAGGTCTTGTTTAAATCTGATATTAAATCATAGGCTCTTACTTGGTTTTACGATTATGAGAACATCATTCTATGGGAAGGAAAATCAGGTAGGGGTTGTGAAATGTATTCCTTCCTTCGATTTATTTTATTAATTTCATGCTCAACCTCTAGCTCAACTAATCCCAAGATTTTTTTGTTATCATTTGAACCAAGGTTAGGAGAGACCGAGAGTTATTGGAAGTTGAGGCTTTATGGTCATTATTTCCTATAGGAATACCTTTGTTTGTGTTTTTGAATTCACCTTGAAATTTTTAGGATGTGTAAGGAGTGGATCTCAAAAAATTCTCACATTAGCGTTTTGAGGAGCTATAGGTCCTGTATAGTCAGATTGCGAGTTTGTTTTAGGATTTGCTAGGAACATGTCTACAAAGAGTTGCCTTTGGTTTTCGGGAAGTCTTTGCAGAAATTTGTTGCAATCATGGAAATTCCTATCGTCATGACCTCAAACCTTATGAAAACCACAATATAGGTTAGGGTCGTAATCTCTTGGTATTTGATAAGCATATTTTTATTGTTGATTATATCCTTGGTTGTAGTTTTGAAATTGGTTTTTATAACCATGATTCGTTGCCCCATGGTCAGAGTTTTGATATTGATTTGGGCCTTGCATTTGATTTTTTTAACGGTGGATGATTTACATCGAACATGTTGACAAAAGACATAATGTTAGGGCCTCTTTGATTTCCCGAGTTGTTGTTAGTGTTTCTGTTGTTTGGAATACCAATGTTCCTGGCTTTATCAGTAGCACTATTCATGGTAACATGATGATTGTAATTCAAACCTTTAGGTCCTTGGTTGTTGGCACCATTGTTTTGATAATTTGCATTACTTTGACTTGGGGATACTAATTTCCCATTGGGACCATAGATCTTACGCCCACTATCTATAGAGGCTTGATGAATCTGAAGCACTCCTTCTAATACTTCCTCATAGCTATGGAAAGTAAAATTATGTACCTCTTCCTTAGTCTCTCGATTGAGAAAGTGAAGGAAAAGATCACAAAGTTCCATCCAATCCATGTTGGGTGTACTTGTAGAGGAATAGAGAACTTGGTGCCATCTCTAGATGAAATGGGTGACAGATTCATTTTTCTCTGTCTAATATGCAAGAACTCCCTAATCCCTGTATGCAATAACTTATTCATGTCAAATGCTTTGATGAACTTGGAAATAAGTTTTTTGAAGGAATGTATAGAAGATTCCAATATCCTATAGTACCAATCTAATGTGATTCCTTCGAGAGTATTTGGAAATATCTTAGCCATTATAACATCCCAAGGAAGTAATTCCTTGATGGTAGTAGCATAGGCCTTAATATGAGCATTCGGGTCTCCTTCTCCCTTAAATTTGGAAGATCCAACAATGGGCATGGAAGCATGACACCACGTATGGTGAAGAGAAGTCTTAGCGTATGTACCCATTATGTAAGATGCCACCATCAAAGATCCTTGATGACAAGGTAGAAGAGGAGGAGTTGGATAAGATGCATTATAAGAGTTTACAGGAATGTATGGGCTTCTTTGATATGGCATGTAGGGAGCAGCAGGAATGGTATATGGGCCATCTAGGGAGATTTTGAATACATTTGCATGTAAGGTGGAATGGTTAAAGGATATGGACTAACGGGTTTAAAAATAGGGAATTTCACATTTCTTGTTGTGGTGGAATTCAAGAATGCACTTCCTGGTAAGCCCTTGTGTAGGATAAGCTTGATAAGGATGAGAACCCATACCTAGTGTCTCTAACCCGAGATAAGATCACCTAGATTTGAAAGAGATGGATAACCTTGTTGTACATGATATTGTGTTGGTTTCTCATTAGAAGGGATGTATCCTTTGTTATCAAATGGATACCCTATGTTCTTCCCTACTACATGTGTTGGTTCTGAAGTCTAGGCACTTTCTAGTTCTCTAATCCTCCCCACTAAAGTAGAAATGAGATCGTTGGGAGAGGAGTGAGTCCCTTGTTGGGGTGTTTGTGTCATAGGGTTTGGTTGAGTAGGCTTATGATACCCTATCATGAATTATTCAGTGTTATAATTCTTGTCTTCCTTATAAGTAAGAATCTTAGGATAGGTATTCGAAATCTCAGAGGATGAAGCCTTCATTCTATCCAAAGACTCATCTATTTGACGAAGAGGATTATCTATTCGTGTAAATATATCATCCTCTGTTGATTGCATGGAAATGTGAGGTCTTGACAAGACTCTATGGTAATAACCTATTCCATTTGTGATAAAAATGTGGTTTGCATTAGGTTGACCGTATTGATTTTCTAACAGTTGATCAACCTCCTCCATCCTTATATAGCTAATGGGGTTTGAAGTGTAACTAGGGGAGGTTTGGACGTTGCTTATGTAGTTGTCACCCCACCTTGAAAGATAAGGGGATTGTTTTGGTTGCATGTTGGTGTAATATCTATCAGAGCCAAATGGCCCACCAAACTCTCTTCCAGACATATCTTAAAAGGTGTAAAGTACCTACTAAAATAGGG
The DNA here is from genome assembly GCA_018340775.1 of Taxus wallichiana var. yunnanensis. Lineage (NCBI taxonomy): Eukaryota > Viridiplantae > Streptophyta > Pinopsida > Cupressales > Taxaceae > Taxus > Taxus wallichiana. The sequence continues at coordinate 331,741,847 of CM031233.1, read as the reverse complement.
GAAGAAACCAAAAGATGAGGTAATAACAATGAAATAAAGGAAACAAGAAGGAATTAATCTTTCACGTTGGGTTCACCAATTTGTACGGATGAAAATGAACACGTGATATTCAATCGCACTTGACCCCCTGAGGTCATGCCAGAGCAGCCGATGTTGAATGTGTGTGGATAACTATAGGAGGGTCAGTGACTAAGATTTGGTAGTGTGATCTCTAGGTAGATGAGCTGGAAAAGGGGAGATTTAGAGGCTATGAACGGGTAGCGTAAATTCCATACGGTTCGTTTTCCTAACTAAATCTAAGTGCTAAAATAGTTTGAATTGTATAAATTAATCAAGAGGAAATTAAAAATCTATGCTACTGCTGAAAGGAAACTAATCTAAACAAGTCACAAAATTGAAATATTATGGTCACAAACAACAATTTGCTTCTAATCTAAATAATCAAATCTACTTCTACACTAAAAATAAACAAGTGAGATAACCAACTGTGGTTGTTCACCTATTCTGAGTGTATTTAATCTAAAATAACTTGAAACAAGAAATTTTCCAAATGATCTATGATGTGTAGATAACCTCCTACAGATATTTTCTCCTTCAGATCCATAGGGATGGGAAGAAGAGGATCCGTCACTAGGGATTGCTATGAAAGATTCAAAACCTCTTGGAAATTAATTAATTACTTGAAAATGAAAGGAAATTTATTTCTACTCTATTTGATATGACGTAACAATGATAAATTGTAATAACAAAGGAAATCAAACAACAAATCCAACCTGGAATTCATAGAACAAAAGTAAATCTGGTTGTGTAGTAATTTGTCCCCTCAGTATGTTCCTTTCTTTCTCTAAGTGTTCATGTGAGTCCAAGAGATTGGGAATGCAAGAACAACAGTAGGAGGATGGTGCTTGAGCAATGGCAGTCTAGATGCAATGTAAGTAGAAGAGAGATAACACAAGAGATCAGAGCTTGGCTATGCAATTTCTAGCAAGATCGTAGTAGCAATAAAATGCAAGATACACAAAATTCTCAGCCCCTTTTGCTTGAATACAAACATGGAATATATAGGAATGGAGGATGGGAGGTGCCTTCATGCACAAGGAAATAAGGAGTAGTTATAACCAATTAAATCTATTTAAAAATAGGAGGAAGGAGAGCTAAGAAATCAAAGCTAATTTTAGACAATTCGGCTCACGGATCAATGTAAAAATCAAAATTAAGTGAATTGTCACATGTTTAAAAACGTGTAAAGAATTTTGAAAAAGAGGGAAGGACCGCTGCCCTATACAAGGTGGTGGTTTTAGGATTTCGCCATGAATGGGAAGCGGTTTGAGAACCTCGGCCCAAGCATGGTGGTGGTCTTGACACTCGAAGGCCAAAATAAACACGAAAGAGGAGGGGAGATGGAAAAATGCATGGAAAAGTTAAGTAAGGCCATCTAGGCTACATATATACACCGGGAATGGGTTTTGGATCATGGACACCTTCTTACAAGGATTTTGAATCATCATTGGGGATTCTTGTAACCGTTTTCTGAAAATGTAGCAAGTGAAATTTTGGGAATGTATAGTCCTTGTTAGTCTTTGCATCGAAACCACTCATATATATCCATGTTGTCAATAATATGATGGGTCCCATGACCCTATGGTATCTACACCACACCTGTACAAATTGTGCATTAAATTTACCTATAGGTGGTACACCAACTAAATATTACACCACGATTGACAACATCCTTACATACTACTATCAAGAAAAATGGGATAACTCTATCGGCCTTGTGACACACTACGATACCCCTAAATCCCTAACCCTACAACGGGGCTATCTCTACCTATGTCAATTATGCAATCATCCCACTAAGCCATACTACATATACACTCTGCCATAGGTGAATCCTATGCACTATCTCGCATCCATAAAATTACAATAAATATGCATTAGATGTCTACATCATAAATCCATAATAAAAAATACAAATGTTTTCCCTTTTCCTATATGTTTCCTATTTCATTGCCCCCTAATATATGCCATCATCCCTTGGTAGGATTCCCTGTGACATTAGCCATTTGGAAAATTCCATCGAACCCTTGGACTTGCTATTTTTTCATCCCTATGCCATTGGCCTTTGTTGTTGTAGGGGATGATGATGTTTAGAAAAAATTGTGGCCGTGGCCTACCCAATTTTGAATTTCTAAATATAAAAAATAAGAAAATAAAATTAAAAACCCTTCTAAACCCACTTGTATTTTGACTTAACCTACCCAATGATGAAATTTTGACTAAGTTTGATGCTCCAATGACTTTGAAAAATCAAAATAACTAAAACTTACCTAATCTACTCAATGAAATTTAATGCAACAACTTACTCATTAGTTGTTATTATGATGAAATACCAAAAAATCTAAATAAATAAGGGTTTATTGATACTTGCTTTGATAAATTTAATGTCGAGATGAATGGATACATGAATAATGTTGAAGACTCCTCCTTTCAACAAGTGAGAAGACTGCATAGAAAGATAACACAAGATAAATATTAGATAAATATTAAACGAGTTGCTTAGTGAAAATTGATACAAGTAATCCAAATGGATTCATTGAAGGGCATCAAATCATGTTTTATAATTAATTTATTTTATAATGAGATAATATAATGAAAATAAGACTAGAATTTGAAAGGGATGAAGAGATCCTACTCTACATTGTAGTGGCACAAGCTATGGGTGTGACGAGATCAAAATCCAGGAAATAGTTAAGACAATATTGTTCTTCTATGTCTTGTATTTCAAGTATCATTTCAAGTTGATATTTGATGTCTTCAATGTGTGGAGTGAGGGAAATGACATGCGGATCGATTTCGTGTGAGATATCAAACTGTTCCCACACAAAAGGTGCTAGAAGATCAAAACATTGTATATGTTTGTGATGGGATGTGAGGGACTGAAACGGTCACATAAAGAGAATACATATTGCAATAAAATAGATTAGGAAAAAACAAATTGATAAATATATGATAAATGATAAAATGACTAAAAATACAAATATCAATGACGATTGGGAAACAACAAATATCGGGGACGAAATGGTTTATTTCAATAAAAGTAGATAAAATAGACTATAATTGATGTAATTTTTGATTTGACAATGCTAAGATGAAGAGGACTCTAAAAATAGAGGAAATGTAGAAAACCGAGATTACAATATGTTTAAAGAGATAATGAAAGGCGAAAGAAAATAGGGCTTTGATCAATGAAGATCACCTTTAAAATTGTAAATATGCTAAAAAGTTAAGCAAATGATTAAACGGGAGACAAAATAAAAATGGCTATAGAGGATAGTGAAGATGAGTGTATGTAGGATGTGGCTAATGAAAAATATGATAGAAAACAATATTTTTTTTTAATAACCTTGATAATTTCTATAGATTATAACAAGGCTCCAAATGGCTAATTAAATTGTTTGAAAAGGGTTCTCAAAGAATGAAATTAGATCGTTAATGTATAACAACATTGTGATGTCATACTAGGAGGATCAATTTGTTCCTGAATCCAATATCTTTCTAAGCGAGAAATTGAGAAAGAAGGTGGGTAAATAGAATCGATGTCATTCGCAACGATCATCGCAGATCATGTATTGCCATTGATTTGGTCAAGGATTGTTAAAAACAAACTATGAAAGGATGGGAATTTTTGAAACTATGTGTCATCCAAGGAATGAGGTTGTTTTAGGATGATGGGAGGTTAATAAACCGGTAGGAATAGGTTAGGGGTTGGGATAGGGTAATTTAGGTTATATTTGTTTTGGATGGTTAGGAGAGGGTAAATAATATTGTATATGGGTAGATGAGGTTTTACGATGGTAAATAGTATTAATGGACTTAGGATAGGAGAAATAACATGAATATTTTTAATATTATTAATATGCATTGGGTCACTTAAGGGTGAAAAATTGGTTTCTAAATTTTCCCATTTTGTTGAGCTATCTATAGAACAGGTTGCGAGAAAAATCTAGTCTTGAGATGCCCCAATTTTCATGTAAGGATATTGCTCCCCCTCGGGCTAATGGGTGACTCTATTGGTTAATATACTGAAAATAGTTAGATTGATTGGATAGGTTTTTATAAAATATGCTCCATTGTCTCGATTATAGTCCGAAATGAACATGCTAAAGGAATATGTAGAGATGATACTAATATTGGAAACACTTGGTAGGGGACATTATACGACATCATGAGGGTAGTACTAATGTGTATATCCTACATACACATTCTTTGAGAAGACCACTAAAAGGAGTCTGTCTAAGGGAACACTCTCGAGTGGATGTGTGAAGCCATGGGAACAAGGGGCCAAAAGAAAATATCCAAAATTTGTGAAAAAATATATGTATGGTCAAATACATACTTTTGAAAAGGTGTTGGGCATCAAAGAAAAGGTTTATGAGATCTTCATGGTGTGTCGGTGTGTTTGAAAAGGTATAGGTGACCAAACTTGATAAGGAGTGTAAAAATGGCTTAGATGGACAAAACTTTTAAGGCCTAGGGGATTGGAGCACAAAGAAAAGCAAGGTGCAGAGAAAAGCGTAGTTCTGTAGGAGGAGAGTCAACAACAGGTGGTGTTCGGATGAGTCCTCCAAGTTTTTGATTGTGGATTAATATTGAGTGTTCGGGGATGAGATGTGATAATATGAGTGGCTTGTGATATAATGCCTCCCAGATGCACCTCTCTATGAGGATCATAGAGAGAGTGTAGATCATCTTGCTAAGATACCTCGAGATAGCAATAACATGATTTAGTGAAACCTCAAAGAGCTATGGGACTGATGGAGGGCCAAAGGGAGGCTAGGGTGGTGATATGTTATTTACTTTCTAGTTTACCATATAGTATGTGGATTTTGTATATGATTAGGATGTATAGATCCCTTTTGAGGTATTTTGTATAAATACTCAATGATATATATATATATATATATATATATATATATATATATATAATTTTTCTTCATGTGTTGTGATTAATTATGATGTGATGTTATATATGAATTTTTATGGTATTTTGATATGTTTAGATAGATGTATTAATATGATGTTTGATGTTGATGTGATGTGACTTAAATATATTGGTATTTGTATGTTTTAACATATATATATATATATATATATATATATATATATATATATATATATATATATATATATATATATATATATGATCTAATGGGAAATTTAATATGAATAACAACGCAATCGAGGCCATGTAACAAGTATTAACAAATAACCAACAATAATTGATCACAAGTAAGATCATGGATATATGAATTGGATGTTATATACCTTCCTTGTACGTGTGAAGGGATTGTATGTAGTTTGTATGAGGAGAATAATCTCTCCTTTGATGGCTTAAATGATTATTCCCAGCTAAATTTTTACTACGTGAACTAATCAATGTGGGAAGTTTGCTTTTTGATGGGAAATTTGATCGATGCATGAAGATTTATTTGGATGATTTGGATGATTTTGAATTTAATTTGAATGCTTATTGACATGGGAATCCTTTTATAGTTATCTTGAGTAGCCATCCTCTAAGGGGAGTGGTCTAAAAAATTTCAGAATTTTTATTTCAGATATCCATACTTGAGGGACCAGTCTATATTTTGACGTAATTTTTGATTAAGATGTCCTTCGACGGATGAGTCTATATTTTTAATATTTGATTAATAGATATCCTTTGAAGGATGGGTATATATTTTTGATAGTATCCATCCATGTGTATACTTTATAATTTTACTCAAGGCGAGGGAAGGCCTAGTAGACCATTTGAGGAGGAAAAAGGTGTGTGTACAAACTACATGTGAACCCCTAGAATGTTTTCAGCTAGTGAGATAAGGGGAAGATGGGAGTAATGATTGCGGGGTTTTTATAATGATAATGAAATTATCCATGTGGAAAATTTGATGAACAAAGCCATGGTATTCATATTTAAGGTTGTAATTATATAATACTTATGGAAGACCGCATAATTCCATATCATTACAATGGTGGATTATAAAGGTGGTGGTGGAATGATATCTTTGATGCGACTAATGTTGTGAAATTAGATGTGTTAATAATAAAAGGCCATAAGTGTAAATCATTAAGAGGTTCCTTTTCACATTTACCATCAAGGGAGGCTAAGTGATAGGCTCCGAACCATATTTTTGAGTGATATATAGAAAAATCTAATTAGGCAAAAAATTTCCATGTTTAATCCTTTCCAGATTAGTGCATTTTGATTCTCTTTGAGTATAAAATCATGAATATTAAAGTCATGTTCTTTGACATGTTTATTTTATGCTCATTTGATGCATTCTTAATAGACATGATAATGTTTAAGGATGGTTAGGTAACATTCGTTTGATAATTAAAGTTATGATAATCACTCCGACAATAGTCCTCATCAAAAATGAAATATTTAAGAGATATGTGGATAGATGGAATTTGGACTTCAAGAGGAAGTGTAACAACCAATTTCTAAGCACCATAATTATGGGATTTTTTTGTTTCTCAAATTAAATATATGCCTTCAATGATTTAAATGTACAACTAAAATTTAAATCCAACATCAAATAATTGTAATTCTTCAGATAAAAATCAATTAAGCATGTGCATATTCATGGGTCAACTAGATCCTGCTCAATCCCCCATAAGAAATCTTTCAAGTCAGTATACGAAGTATAATTATTAGTACCTTCTCGGCATTGGTTTTACAATTTTTGTTCCAAGTGTCTACACGGGGTTGATCAATCGAATCCCATCGACATATCACACTTTAATTATAACTATGTGAATATGATAATGTAAGAACATACACTACTTCAGCCAAAGTTTATGAGTCATGCATTACATGCTTTGTTTCTAGACTGCACAATGTCTCTAAAACATGTCCCATCACCATGTCACTTGGTTTAGTTATCATAATTGAATTATTTGTTTAATTAAATTAAATTCAAGTCACATAGATGATATAAAACTTGTTCATCTAGTAAAATGAAGCACATCTATGTAAACTTAGGATGCCTATGGAAGAGAAAGAGCTTATGTAACAACTTACATCATCAAGCAATCAATTTCTTCCCGTAGTGTTGGTTTTCGAGAATGGAACATGGGTTGAAACCATAGTCGGGGGGACAACAAGTACCTCCTCTTTAATGGGAGTGGTTCCCTATTGAAATCTGCAAAAACAAATGTACAAATCTACAACTATCAATGTTTGGATCCTGGTATCCTGGAGTGTTTTCATAGTCAAAAGATTATCAATCAGAAGGAATGGAAGAATAAAGAGATGGGAGAAGGAAGAAAACAACAATGCTTTTGGAAATATAGATAACAAAGTATCTCCCTAATCACATTGAACCAAGAAAATATAGAAAAGGATCAATTACTTCACCATCGGTGTAAATCTGTAAACACAAAGTTCTAAATATTTACATAGACAGAACACAAAGTTTCTATTGAATGTAAAACAAATGATCCATTGAATTGGGTAGAGACAGAGAGAGATAATAGAGGAAAAAGAAAGAAAGAACTTATGTATTGAATTACTTCCAAATTTACAACCTTCCCAGAAAACCAGAATCCTTTTTCCATGGCCAAAACCATGTTCTTATAACAATCCATGTACATCCATACTTTGTGCCCAAGAAAATAATATCCAAAAGGAATAATGTTTGTTCTGAGATACACTTTTGGAAAGTGACATGAAAGAAACACACTCATGAAAACCAGAGGTTCAAAAAGGTGAATATTTTAGGTGTTTGAGCATGATTACTTTAGCATGGGGCATCTCATGATTTTCTTCTTTATGTGGTCCTGCCATTTCCACCTTTTAACCACTTTCATAGCACTCAAGTGCTTACTGGTAAGTTTTCTCCCTTTTTATCGCGTATGCCTGATAAAATCTATTTTCTAATGATCAAACTTTACATCCCTTTAAAATTATTGATTTGGCTCCATAATAAACCAAAAATGCATCTCATGGAGAAACAACAAGAATACGAGATAAAAATAATGAAGAATGATTCATTTTTGTGTTTTGTAGAGCTCTAGTTCGTTAATGGCATCAAAAACTAGATGAGTGCTTTTGGTTATCTTTTCCCCTTTCACCTTCAAATTGGGACCCTACACGTGGCAAGCTCTAAGCAACAACCACCTGGGGAGAAATTTGTATTTCCTGACATTTGGGAGAAAAACATGATTTCTCATTTTGCTCTCCGCCAAAAGCAAGACACATGGCGCCATCTGAGTGGCTGAGGAAATGCAATTCTAATATGCCATTTAAACTCTTTTTAACAAAAATATCAAATTCTCAAAAACCTCTGCTGGCCCACTTTGAATTTTCAACGTGATCATGTGGCACACCACTATTAGAAAAAGGGATCGCAGCTCAATTTGCAACATCTTAACCCTTTCATGAAAAAGGCTCAAATTCTTAATTTCCCCCAGCCTACTATTCTAATTTTATTCTTCAACATGTGGCATCATGTGATTGGTCAGTTGCGGGAAAGTGATTCAGTTTTATACTTTATCCACTTTTGGAAAGGGGGAAAAATACCAACTTTCCCCGAAATCCATGCCCCCACTGTTGACTTTTCAACGTAGGCCATGTGTCCCTTTCTAATTTTTGCGGGCCTCAACTTAGAAATTTTCCCTTCGTATGAGTGGGGCCATGGGCCATTTTAGAACTTTTCTCCCTTTATGGAAACAAGGCTAAAATTACTAAAGTCCTCCGCCGGTCCACCAAAGCACCTATGAACTGAAAAATGACCATGTGTCCCTATTTCATTCTTCAACACATGGCATCACTTGATTGGTTGTGGGGATGTGCTTTGCTTTTTATCTATTTTAAAAGGGAAAAATTCCAACCTTTCCCCAAAATTCCATGCTTCTACCATTGACTTTTCAATGTAGGCCATGTGTCCCTTTTTGATTTGTTGAGGGCTTCAACTTAGAAATTATCCCTTCACATGAGCGGGGCCGTGGGCCATTTTTGAAATTTTTGCCCTTCCACCGTAATGCCTTAGAGAATAAAATGGATCTATCACCTCGAAATTCTACCAAAACTACTCCAACCAATCAGGGACCCACGGGGATGTGGGGCAAATCTGACATTTTTTCCAAAATCACCAAAAGTGATAAGTTCAAAAAGGAACCCATCCACCGCATCTAATGAGAAAAAAACTCATAGCTTCACCTTTCCGAGAAATAATTTGACGGGGAAAAGAATGTAGGAAGTTGCAGGAAATGGGAAAATGCCATTTTCGCTCCCGATGAAGAATTTCTTTCTTTGCAAAAGGTTAAAAATGAAAGATGCAAGGTCCCACACATTCCAAACACATAAAGGTAGAACTAAAATCTTTTCCAATCCATTAAAAATAGGTAAAACATTTTAACGACAACGCACCGAGGAAATTTTGATAAAAATGTCATGGGAAATGAAAACAAGCACCTGAGGAGTTTAAAACGTGAATTTCTTCTATGGTAGGGCTCCAATTTTCATGAAATTAGATTCAAAAGGGTGGGGAAAATTGAGAGGACAAGAGTGGCTCCATGCAGGGGATGATTTGGTAGTCAAAAGAGGTAAAATAAAGAACCTTAGAGAATTCTAGATAATTATATCGAAGCAACATCTTAGCCAATGGGAAATGGAGTCAAAAAGAAGAAATACCGACACATAAGAGAACACAAAAAGGAAACCAACCAAAACAAAAACAAAGAAAGAAAAACTCTATAAAAAATGTATAGGGACCGCTTAAAACTCCTAGGTTTTGAACAACTTCAAAAGCGCCACTATAAGGAAGTGGGAGAGGAGAACCATCCATGTAATTTAGGTAAAAAGAGTTCTCACTAGCAAAATATCTAATTTTAAAAGGACCAAGCCAAAGGGAATCAAATTTACCATGGCTGCCTCGAGGTTCATGCCTTTTGTCCCAAAGAAGAACACTGTCTCCCACTTGAAAAGTTCTGGGTTTAGCCTTTTTATCAAACAAATCTTTTACCTTGAGTTGATGAGTGATATTCTATCAACCACTTGCAATTTGTCTTCATTCAACTTCTGGAGGTACATAATTCTTTTATCCAATGAATTAGTAAAGTTGGCATCCTCAATGGCCTTCATCAAATGTAAGGTTGGCAATTCCAATGTCATTGGCAGCTGAGCTTCAACTCCATATACCACTTGAAAAGGAGACATTCCAATGGCTCTCTCAGGTGTAATCCTATCTACCCATAAAGCATCATATAGTTTCTTAAGTCAATTCCTCTGAGAGTCATTAACAATCTTCCGAAAAATGGTGACCAATTCATTGTTAGTTGATTCTACTTGTCCATTCCCTTGGGGATAGTAATCTGAAGAGTGGGCAAGGGAAATGCCATAGCCATAGCAGAAATCCATCATCTCAACAAAAGAAAAATTGGAAGCATTGTCAGTGATGATCTTGTTTGGTATCCCAAACCTTATTAAGATGTGCTCCTTGATGAAGTTGCATATTACTTGAAAGTAGTACTTTTAAGCTGGAATGGCTTCCACACACTTGGTGAGATAATCAGTGGTAGTCAAAGCATGAGTATGCCCTGCACTTGAAGGTGGATTGAGTGTCCCAATGAATTCCAAACCCCATTGTTGAAAAGGTTCCTCAATCGCCATTGGTTTGAAAGGTAAAGCAACCAATTTGGGTCTTCCAACAAAGGTTTGACATGCTTCACACTTGCCTACCCACTTTGATGCATCTTTGAACAAGGTAGGCCAATAATACTTGTTACAGAGGATTTTGTGGGCCGTGACAGTAGAAGATAAATGACCTAGATAGGCTTGGTCATGAAAGGCTGAGAACAATTTCTTTTTATGCTCTTTGTCAACACATTTCAAAAACCTTCCATCTATGCCTCGATTGAAAAATACATTTTCCCACAACACATATTGCATGCAGACCTTAATTTGATGGCTCTCTTATCCTTAGCACTCAAATGGGATGGACATTGTCCATAAGTAAGAAAGTGTGCAATGCCAACATACCATTTGTCAGTTGAGCTGAGGAAAAGAACAACATGGATATCAACTTCTTCCTTGGACAATTTAACATCAGCTCCTTCAACAATGAGTTCACATAAGCCCTTTCCTCTAACTATCTTGGTGGGTTTGATGTCAAGATCATAATCCTAAAATTTTGCTACCCGATTTCATCTCTTGGTTCCAAATTCTTGTTGTGTAAGAATGGATTTGATAGTTGTATTAGACACAATCATAATAGAATGAGAGTAGAGGATGTAAAAACAAAACTACTTCACAACTTTGACCATTGCAAAATCATGTTTCTCCATCATGGTGTACTTTAGATCATGGTATTTCAAAATATAACTCATGAATGCTATGGGGAGTTCATGACCTTTAACATTCTCCTAGGTTAACACAACAGCTAGAGTACTTTCAGTAGCATAGAAATAGATAATGAAGTCTTTGTTATAATCAAGGCATGCCAAGATTGGAGTCTTTGCTATAACTCTTTTGGTGTCTTCAAATGTAACCTTTCCTTCAGAGGACCAACCAAAATTTTGCTTCCCTTTCATCATGTGGGTTATGTTCAAAGTAAGTTTATAAAAATCAGGTATGAATCTTCTTAATAAGTTGATCTTGCCAAAGAAAGAGTGCACACCCTTCTTGCTTGTGGGGAGAGGGATCATCTGAATCATCTAGAGTATTTATGGATCAATCTTGATTCCCTCCTTAGAGATAATGTGTCCTAATAATTTTCCCTTGGTGACACAAAAGAAAAATTTCTTGGGATTCAAGGAGATGCCATGCTCTCTACACTTTTGGAGGACAGTTTCAAGGTTTTGGAAATGATCAGCTTTAGTTTTTGAAAACATGGTCAGATCATCAAGGTATACAACTATGCATTTTCCCTTGAGACTACCAAAGGTCAGGTCCATTTACCTCTAAAAGGTGGGACCAGCATTGATGAGGCCAAAATGCATTCTCCTGTAAGAAAAGGTGCCCCAAGGAGTGGTAAAGGAAGTATTACGTTGATCGCAACAATTAATTCTACTTGATTGTATCCACGAGAATCCATCAAGCATGGACAACAGTTTTGAACCTATAACGGCCTAGAACACTTGATCCATTATGGGGAGAGGGTAATTATCCTTCAAAGAGGATTGATTCAAATTCCTAAAATCAACACAAATCCATATCTCACCATTCTTCTTCCTGACATGCACAATATTAGCAATCCACGTTGAATGGTGGATGGGGAAAATGATATTAGCCTTAAATAACTTTGGATCTCTTAAAAGATTGTATCGATTTAGGGTTATACTACCTCTGATTTTTCTGGAAGGGCTTGATCCCAGGTTTTAGAGGAATGAAATGTTGCATCTCTTTTGGCTGAAAAGCCTTGAGGTCATCATAAGAATATGCAAGAACATCAACATATCTTTTCAATAAATTCTCTACTTTCTCCCTCTCCTCTTGTGTGCAGCACTTTCCAATGTTTACCAGCATGGGTTCATTAAGACTCCTAATGTTTATCTTTTCATAGTCAGAGACTGTTGAGCTCCTTTGGAAGTTTTGGACTTGATGTACCTATCATGTTTATCAAATAACTCTTCCAAACTTACCAGCCCTTTAGGTATCTTATTACCTTTTAGTTTTATGCAGCCATCATGATCCATTTCTTCTTTTTTATCTTCTTCATTTGGGGGCACACACTCTCTAGGAATATTTCCACTTCCTTCAAAGTACATCTGGTCAAAATTATCTCTGAGTTCAAGGAAGGAAAGCAAGTGCTGATCATCATTAAAGACCTGCCAATTGTTTGCATTGTTAGGCACACTAGGCCTATGAATCATCTCAATGGTGAATTTATCTTGGGATAAATCTAGATGAGGGATCAGTAGAGACCCCGAGATAGCCAAGGAATCATCCTTGGTGTTTCATTCCCTTGGCATGGCTTCAATGGAAAAGGCATCAAGGAACTCAATAGAATCCTAGACTAGATTCCTGTAATGTTTCAACCTTCTATTCTTCACTTGAAAGACATCTCTCACATGTTTTACAATTATCTCTACATCTCCATGAGCAAGGAGATTCTTGATCTCCATCTCTTTTTCCATGCTTAAACCAAGGATGAGAGCCTCATACTTATCTATTTTATTTTTATTTTTGAACTGGAGCTTGAAATGGTGAATTTTCCCTTAAGGAGAAATAAGCACCACACCAGCTATATAATCAGCTAAGGAGCAACTCCCATCAAATTCAAAAATCCAAATTCCTTTAGGATCAAGAAGCACTTCCTTAGGATGGTTAGCCTAATCTTGTGACATGATCATGTAGTTACCATGACCAATGTCCTCATAAAGTATTCATGCCTTTGGGTCATCTATTTTTTGCACAATATATTCAATTTGTTTCTCAGGCAGTAGCTTCTTCATTTTCCCATTCACTGGAATAAGAGCATGTGACCAATCCATTATGATTTATCCTCTAACATCTTTGCAAAAATTTCTACTCAAAGAAAGCATTTCGTAGGAAGGGGGAATATCAGCTACCAAAATGGTGGCTAAAACTCTCTTCTTTGGCAAAGCAGCAAAGGATACCTATGCATCCTTGATCCTTCTAACCAATGGCACTTCTCTACTTTCCATTGAGTAACATGAACCAAAAGTGTGGGTTAGGGTTGAGCCTAGGGCATGAGCTAACTTAGCAGGCATCACATTATCGAAGCACCGGAATCAATAACACAATTATTGAGTCTATGGCCAACTATGAGGAGAGTGACTTAAAATAGTTTGATCTTCTCATCAGATAAAGTGACTACAACCACAAGGCTTGGTTGAGATGAAGGAGAAGGAGTGGGAAAGAGACATTGAGAACTAGGAGATGAAGGCTTGGATTTGGAGTTTACAAAGTTTACCATCTTAGCAAAGGCCTTGGGATGGGTTTGGTAGAATTTGGCTTTTGAGATCTGGATCTTAGTTTTCTTGAGATGGTCAATAATGTCAAAATAACTAGAGGTAGATGGAGCATCATTGATAGGAGTAGATGAAACTTTTGACTTATCAACTCTATCATTTGAAGGGAAAGAAGTTTTAGGAGTAGAAATAGAGGAGGAAGGAATAACATAACTTACCTTGGATGTGAAAGAATTTGGAATAGGAGCTCCTCTCCTTACAATCACTAGAATGACCATAGGAGGCTCCTTAGATCTTTTAGCAAGCTGCACCACTTTCTCCTTCTTATTGGCTTGCTCACAAGTCATGACAACATATGATTCATTGTTCATCTCTGTAACTCTTTCTTCATAATCATCCTCTTCATCTATACCTTTAGTGGTGAGAAAATGGACATGAGATCCACTCAACTCTTCTAATTCTTCATCAAATTCCTCTTCATGTTCTTCACAGATTTCATCCTCCTCCTCATCATCAGGCTCCAGCACTTCACATGTTGCATTGAATGGAACTTTAACATGTGGGTCTTTAATTGCCAACTGCATTACGAGGAAAGTACAACTAATTCTGGGCTGAAGTTCTTCCTAGGAACATCTTGATAAGGAGCATGTTGGGTGAATTGCTTCTTGAGAGAAATAAGATCATTAGCAAGTTTCTGTACTAATTGATCTGCATTAGCTCCAGGAGAAGATGTGGAAGAAGGAGATGCTTTGGATTTGGATGATTCTCTCCTTAGCTTTCTAGACATGATCAGATCATCTTCAACACTGACATCAAATATTTGATCAACATCTAAAGTGGAAATATTAGCTCTTCTAAGTGCATAGCTCACTTCAGGTAGTTGGGCATTAAGGAAGAAACATTTCTAAATCTGATCCATAGGGCATGTGTTTTGTGGGATCTTGTTAACCAGCCTATTGAATTTGGCCACAAATTCCCTCATGGGATCATGTGGATCTTTCTTGATTTGAGAAATATGGGTGAAGATGGCATGTACATCCTCGGCGGGTTTGAAACGCTTATTTGCTCAAAGCCCGGGTCATTATGGTGTTCCAATTGGTGATGGATCTAATAGGGAGATGATAAAACCAATCAGCAACATTATCTTGCAATGTCTCCACAAAAATTCTAGTAGAGATATCCTCATGTTCAACTCCAAGAACACCACAAGAAAAATGAAGGCCACAATATGCTCATCTGGATGAACCCTCCCATCACCTCACGAATTTAGGAAATTCTTTTTATTTCCTCTAGGAAATTCACACAATGGTGGGGAAGAGAAAGAGGCCCAACCATTTGGCCCCAAGGTAGAGGAGTTGCCATCCTTGGAAAGATTGTTTGGAGAGGAACTGAAACACCAATGAGAAATTAGGACTGATTTGATCTTGAGGGATGCCACTCCCATAAGTTTTGTCTCTAGCAGGAGGAGTGCTTACAGATCTAGTTCCTCTTCTTTTTCTTGATGAAGGGAGAGAGAAACCTTGATGATCCAGAAGTTGGAAATGAGGGTCTTATTTCCTAAGGGTTCTTCTACCTCGAGTGTATCTTGGAGTCACTAGATCAAAGATGATCAAGAAGTTGTTATTCAAAAACTGGAATCCATTTACAATGAATTCGCCAGTAGAGTCACCAAAAACTATTGGGTTTCAGAATGGAACATGGGTTGAAACCACGAGTAAGGAAAAGACCCTCCTTTTTAATGGGAGAGGTTTGCTTATTGAAATATGGAAAAACAAATGTATAAATCTACAACTATCAATGTTTGGATCCTGGTATCCTGGAGTGTGTTCATACTCAAAATATTATCAATCAAAATGAATGAAAGAATAAAGAGATGGGAGAAGGAAGAAAAAAAACAATGCTTTTGGGAAATATAGATAACAATGGCTTAGATCTCGGTATCTCCCTACTCACATTGAACCAAGAAAATATAGAAAAGGATCAATTACTTCACCACCAGTGTAAATCTATAGACACAAAGTTCTAAATATTTGCATAGACCAAAACACAAAGTTTCTATTGAATGTAAAAGAAATGATCCATTAAATCAGGAAGAGACAAAGAGAGATAATGGAGGAAAAACAAAGAAAAAAGAACTTATTGAATTACTTCTAAATTTACAACGTTCCCAGAAAACTAGAATCCCTTTTCCATGGCCAAAACCATGTTCTTATAACAATCCATGTACATCCATACTTTGTCCCCAAGAAAAGAATATCCAAAAGGAATAATGTTTGTTGCAGATCCACTTTTGGAAAGTGACATGAAACAAACACACTCATGAAAACTAGAGGTTCAAAAAGGTGAATATTTCAGGTGTTTGAGCATGATTACTTTAGCAGGGGGCATCTCATGATTTTATTCTTTATGTGGTCCTGCCATTTCCACCTTTTAACCACTTTCATAGCACTCAAGTGCTTACTGGTAAGTTTTCTCCCTTTTTATTGCGTATGCTTGATAAACTCTGTTTTACGATGATCAAACTTTACATCCCTTTAAAATTATCAATTTGGCTGCATAATAAACAAAAATGCATCTCATGGAGAAACAACAAGAATACGAGATAAAAATAATGAAGAATGATCCATTTTGTGTTTTGCGAGCTACGGTTCGTTAATGGCATCAAAAACCGGATGAGTGCTTTTGGCTATCTTTTCCCCCTTTCACCTTCAAATTTAGACCTTACACATGGCAAGCTCCAAGCAATGACGACCCTAGGAAGCAATTTGTATTTCGACAATTGGGAGAAAAAGCATGATCAAATTCTCAAAAACCTCCGCCATCCTGCTTTGGATTTTCAACGTGAACACGTGTTACACCATGATTGGAAAAATGGATCGCAGCTCAATTTGCAACATCTTAACCCTTTGGTGAAAAAGGCTCAAATTCTCAATTTCCCTCACATGCCCATTGTATTCGATTTCATCCTTTAACACATGGCATCATGTGATGGTGGTTGTGGGAAAGCGCTTGAGTTTTATAATTTATCCACTTTTGAAAAGGGGAAAAATACCAACTTTCCCGGAAGTCCATGCCCCGCTATTGAATTTTCAACGTAGGCCATGTGTCCCTTTCTAATTTGTTGTGGGCCTCAACTTAGAAATTTTCCCTTCGCATGAGCGCGGCCACAAGCCATTTTAGAACTTTTTCCCTTTGTGGAAATAAGGCTAAAATTCCTAAAGTCCTTTGAGTCCACCAAAGTGCATATGAATTGAAAAATGGCCACATGTCCCTATTTCATTCTTCAACACATGGCATCACCTGATTGGTTGAGGATGTGCTTCACTTTTTATCTGTTTTGAAAAGGGGAAAAATTCCAACCTTTCCCCGAAAGTCCATGCCTCCACCATTGAATTTTCAACATAGGCCATGTGTCCCTTTTCGATTTCTTGAGAGCTTCAACTTAGAAATTATTCCTTCGAATAACGGGCCGCGGGTCAATTTAGAACTTTTCACCCTTCCGCCAGTAATGCCTTAGAGAATAAAATGGATCTATCACCCCGAACTTCTCGCCAAAACTACTCCAGCTAATCAAGGACCAGCGGGGATGCGGGGTAAATCTAACATTTTTCCAAAATCACCAAAATTGATAAGTTCAAAAGGAACCCATCCATGCATCATCGGTGAGAAAAAAACACGTAGATTCACTTTTCGAGAAATAATTTAATGGAGGAAAGAATGTAGGAAGTTTCAGGAAATGGGAAAATGCCATTTTACTCTCGATGAAGAATTTCTCTCTCTATAAAAGGTTAAAAATGAAAGATGCAAGGTCTCATGAATTCCAAACACATAAAGGCAGAACTAAAATCATTTCCCATCCATTAAAAATAGGTAAAACGTTTTAATGGCAGCGGAATGAGGAAATTTTGATTAAAAATGTCGGGAAATGAAAAAAAGCATTTGAGGAGTTTAAAACACAAATTTCTTCTGTGGTAGAGCTCTAATTTTCATGAAATTAGATTCAAAGGGTGGGGAAAATTGAGAGGAAAGCAGATAGCCAACGTAAGTTGGTACAAAGGAACTAGACCGAACTAGATAGTCATCCTCTACATCATATCACAATTCAGTTCCATGTTTATTACGACATGCGTAATAAATGGAGCTTAAGGGATAACTTAGGATAACTATTGTATGGAAATATCTATCAAATGACCTACATCATTTGATGGACAACGCACTATAATAACCATATGAAATTAGCCATCCGAGTACCATGCATTAGGTTTGTCATAACTATTCACCTCATTGAATTAGTTTTACAACCGATTTTTATTCCATAACACATCAATATTTATTGCATTAATTATTTGATCCTAAGGTATAAAAATTAGTTTCGATAATTATTCATAATCAATTTCCACTAGTTTTCTTATCTACATTATTTAAGCATTTTATGATATTTTAGGAAAACAAGATGGATTAATATTGCAGTCCCTAACTTATATAAATTACGACATTATCGTTAAGATTGCTTAAGTAAAAACTATTGAACTCATCAACTATATATAATATATTTGTATATATACATTAAGCTTACATATTTTTGGTTAAATAATAAATGAACATTAACCATTCATCATCATACAATAGTCCAAACTTACAACTATAAAATAACAAGCCATAGTTATTTAATTTAGTATCTTATATCTTGTATCCATATTATAGCTTTAGTTTATTTCATAACATTAAAGCTAACACACTAAGGATATTATTCACACAAAGTGATTATTTGATTTAATAATAGTACTTATCATGAAAACAAATTGATTAATTCAATCACAATCACATTCTAACAAATACACAAATATGAATAAATGTTATAAACAGCCATGATCAGTATTACAAAAATATTCAAAACTTGAATATAAACTTTTATTTTCCTTTCCAAAAAATGATACAAAATCTCAAAGGCCATAATGCCTTTAAAAAAATTATTCAAAGTGAATCACAATCTTGATTTTACAAAGAATACATCTTTTAATCATAACAATATGAATTCAATGTAGCTAAAACAAATCATTTGCCAAATAAGATCTAAAATTCTCCATTTGTAAAAATGTTAGGAAACCATTAGTTTGAAATAATTGACATGAAAAAGTCTACCATCTTATCTTTATAATTTATAGCATTAAAATATTTCAATGAATCATAATCCAACTAAATAATATAATCTAAAAATCATTAAGATAACAACTCAACAAGTCTCTTATTCCTTTATTTCATAATTCATTAAGAAACAATTGATTTTCCAACTCAAATCAATAAGATAATAATTTACATTACTAAGAGAGAACAATGATCAATAACTATCCACAAAACATCCACTTGTGTCTTTTATACCCAAACCAAGTTATTTTTACAACAATATGTAGACACCTAAATTCAAGTATCTATACCCTCATTTCTGGTGAACATATTTTATTCTATTCATCCCCCTTATTTAATCAAATTTCCTCTTAATTAATTTACCCCTTAATTAATTAAATGCCCATCACCTTTAAGTCCTATTTAATCAACATCAATCAATTAATTAATTAATCATGCCCTAACAAGCTTTCCATATTGGAATGCTTTTATTCTAAATCTACACCTATGTTTTTCCCTATGCTTTTTATAACCTATCTCTACTGACAACTCATCTACACCTCATCCCTAAAAAATCCCTTCCTACCTAATGCTTTAAAGCATTTGACCAACTCCAAAAAGACAAGAAACCACACCAAAGATAAGAAAATCGTTCCATTGAGGAAAATTTCCTCGAGATCTGTGGTGACCCTCCGATCACCATTGAACCTATAAAGCTAAGAACTTTATTTCCATTCATCATCGAATGCAAGAAAAAATTAACAAATCTCTTGTAACTGCGGATTATCCTTCATGCTTAAACAATCAGAATCCTTTATATACCTCTCATACCTCCACGAAAACATGTATGTGTCAACCATGATCAACCTTTAGTGAGATTTTTGTCATTTTACATTGATTTAATTATATTTTTCCATATTATCTTGGTATTTCATGTATCTAATCTTTTGCAGGTTTAAAACATCAACAACAAAGCTTCCAACTTCCTCATCAACTTCTTTCTGCAAATATATACTTGCAAGTTGCTCATCTAGCTTGTGTTTCCTCGATTTTATAATTATCTGTCACATTTTCCATCGAACCTAATAGGGCATCGTTGAATCAGCTTCACCATTCCTTTCTTTTTATTCTAGAGCTATCCTTAGCCCATGCATGTGCTTAGCCTCTGTTCAATTTTGTTAAAATCACATCCAGTCTCTCGCTTACAACAAAATCAACATTTTTACACCCCAATTGCCATTGAACAGGGTCTTAGTTTCAATCCCTCTCTTTAATCCATGTTTTATGTTGTTTTCCTAGTTTCTATTCCTTCAGATCTCCTCTGCAAGTTGACTTCAACATATTTAGACTGCGACTTCCAAATTACATCCGGATCTTGTTTAGTCTACATATTTTTCTTATTTTCCTAATCAATATCCTAGGTTGCCGTTGACCTACCCTTACATAGTTTGGGTTACCATCGACCTAGACCAAGTAACACTTATTTTATAGTTATTTCAATTAAATCAGCTTCAAATCCATCTTAATCAGTTCTAGATTTAGTGTTGTTGTTATTTCTGCATGTTATCTATAGTACTTGTTTTATTTCATCCTTTCTAAACAAACGGGGTTGACATCCACCAAGGAAGTTAACGCTTCTTGGGTCTACTTTGTTGGGTAGCCCCTGCCCAAATCATCTAATCAAAATTATCTTCAGTATTATTTACATATTTCATCTAATTTTTAGCAACAAGGATCTAATAGCCATCGTGCGCTTGTATCATCATACATCTAAGATAACATAAACCCTATAGAATTTTTGATTTGGTAGTTTCTTTAGTAGCTAGTGAATTAAATTCATTACAAACGATAAATTTAGGCAACATTCCTAGCACTCCCGGTGGGACCACCCTTTAGGTGATATCTTTGCATTTGTTAATTTTTGTAATTTCCTTTTTGTCTTCCACTAACACTACAAAGGTGTGAGGCTCGCTTTATCACTTATTCGTGTTTGATTCTTGGATTGGATTTTCATCACTTAAGAAGTGAAGATAAATAGGAAAAGTGTTATCTGGGTATTCCACAATTTTCCCTATTTTACACCTTTTTGCATCGTAATATTGTTTATGTCTTCATCAACATCACATCTTGTTTTGGGCTTAAAAATGAACATTCCTTTTACATCATATTTTCCCATATAACTTAAATAGGGGTTTAATATTCTGCATTCCACACTTTATCACACACATCCTTAAACCTCACAAATCAAATTAACATATCAAAACACCCCCTACCTAGTTTTTGATTGGGATTTCATCACCCAACAACAGACCACCTTAGACATTCCCTAGCCATAAAAAACATGAAACCATATATGGTTTACCTTCTCATAGGTACCTGATTATCCATACCCCTTTTTTTCATACTTTCTTGCATAAAGTAAGAACATAAAAAGAATGTTATTCTTTGCTTTCTTGGGTAAAAACCATTTTCATGCGTATAGTCACTCATTTAACAACTAAGAGAATGGAATTTTTTTCTTCAAACAGTTCCTTATCTCAACAAATGTTCTCTACAACAACCACCTCATCTGTACCCTTGAGCACTCAACCACTTATCGATGTCTCTCACCCAAAACCCCTTGTTCACACTACAAATTTAGGTGAGACCAACCCATTATTTTACCATAAATCCATCTTGTCTAGAACATCTACCCAACCATCAATCGATTAGAATCCTTTGGACCACCTAAGGTCCCTCTCGGTGATACCATGTTTCAAGAGCTTCTGGATGCCAATCCAGTGGCACTTCAAGATTACCTCCTTAGGAGATCAACCCGATTCCCTCAGATGGACCACCACTCTAACAACTTTATCCTTATCAAACAAATCCCCAAACTACCCATCTTGCAGCTAATGATCTTTCTATATCCCACCTCACTTCCTCTTCCACCAATCCCTCAACTCATCAGACTACCCAGATAGTCATGCCTATTCCTCACAACCTCCCGCTAATCAACACAATGATCAACACTACTCTTCCTCTCACCTCTTTAGTCATTATTCCCACTAGTATCCCCAGTCAATATGCCCAAACATCATACCCCCATCCAGACAATATGATCTTCTCACATCCAAAGCATGCATCAATACTTCCCAACCCCCTTTCATGGGTGCTTTACATTATGCAGTATCTAACCCCTTTCAACAATAGTTCTAACCTGTTCATACCCACATTCTGCTCGGCACTTGTCGTAACATCCTACCCAACCCCAAAAATATTATCATGTTACCATCACCCAACAAAAATTATTTCAATCACAACCCATGGTTTTCCCCCAAAAAATTCCTCAAACACCAACACATCCACAAGTTCATCAAAAAATCCATCCAACCACCTCTTACATGCAGTCACCACCCTCATCCCCCAACAAAATCTTTCAAATGATCCCATGCATGCCCTTGTAAATAGGTTAGCTAACCTTGAAGCTATTACTTTAGGAACCAAGGTCTCATTATCCTATGAGAAAATCTATAATGAGCCTATTCACCCATCCATACCAATTAAACCATATCCTCTACACTAGGAATTACCAAAATTCACTAAGTTTAATAGTAAAGAAGATCCACAACAACACCTTCATGCATGTTATCTTATTGTGCATGATCAAGAATTGATGCTCCACACTTTCCCCATGTCCTTGGCTAGTCCCACATTGGACTGGTACAATAGTATCCCTCAATATTCAATATTTTCTTTCTCCCAACTCACACAGTTATTTCTAGAACATTTTTGATTAACATTGCGTGAAAAATAACCATCAATGATCTATACACCATCCAAAAATTTGAAGATAAATCCATTACATATTTCTTCACATGATGATGCCTCACTATAAGAAAATTATCCTTTCCTCTTCTATAAGTTAATCTCATCGAACTCTTCTCATGCTCATGTGCGAAGCATATATCTTCAACTTTACAAATCTAATCATTGAACCTTTGATGAGGCCTTCACCATGGCCTATAAACTTGAAACACGCGCCCTCGAGTAGGGCCATTTAAAACTGAAATCAAATAAACCCAAACATGAATTTACTAAATCATCCACACCAAACAACAAATCAAAGGCAGCGACCAATGTTGTAGTTGTTAAATCATCTCCTACATCTACATCTAGCACATGGACTCAACAACAAGTCACTCGAACAACGCCTAACTATACTCCCCTTGGGAGTCATATAATACAATATTTGAAAAATTAATGGTAGTAAACCTTATCACACTTCCTCCTATCCGACCAGTTTATGAGTCAAGACAAAACTTGTGTGGTATCGTGAAGACCATTACTATAAATACCACCAAGTCCAAGGACATGACATAGAGAGATGTCAAACTTTCAAATATTTGGTCCAAAGACTCATTGAACCTGGGTGATCTCCAAGTCGACAATCCAAACACTTCACCCAATCAACCGCTTGAAATTTTCAAACAACCTTTCCCAAATCATACATTGACAAGCCAAGCTACCACTTCTACTACAACCCAAGAACCTAACGCTCATACTATAAACAATGTGAGTGCTACCAATTAGGAACCTATCCCATCCAAAATTCATCATTAACCACATCCATCCCCTTTGATATCCTCCCTACATCTATTATTCTTACATATGTCTTAGCATCTACTCCCACATCTACAACTACCAGAACCCCATTAGAAAATATATCATTTATGCCCTTAGAGACATTCATGAAGAAACCATTTCATCCTATTTACACATCTAGCATTGGTCCTTCATCAAATTCCTTATCCACCTCATCATCTACTTCATCCATTCCAGTAGGCTTGACCACCTCGCCTATATCTATTCCACCCTTGCCCATCATACCATATGTGGAACCCATACCATTCTTCCTCCCACTCTCTTACCCACATCAACTATTGTGGTTACATCTACACCACCTTCTTATTTCACCCCAAATTCATCATTTGAGGAATGTTTAAAAGAGATTTACCTTGTAATGACCTCAAATATTCCCTCCATTTCATCAACACAATCCCCTCAATCCCCACCTTCTGTAGATCACCTCAGATTTTTTTTTTTTCCTAAACCAATCATAGCATCACCATCGTATCTCCAATTGAGGTTGTCACTACTCCTCTCAAGGATGCATCTTCACATACAAAATCTATAATCCCTCCTAGGGTTAAACCCTCTAATCCAAAATCATTTGTTTCATAACCTCAAATGTTTCAACCCAACAATCCAAAACCGCTTAGCACTAAAACACAAATCAACACCAAATTTAAATTCAAATCATCAAAACATCAATACACTCAGGTTTTACCCCAAACATCCAAAGTATCTCATAAGGCATCTTCTAGAACTTTAGTTGGAACATATACAAAAATATTCCAACACTTACTGCAAAATTCTGTGAGTACACTTCCTCCTATCAAGGCCTTTGAACCAAAAGGAAAGAATTCTTTATGGTTCAATTGCAACCTTATGTGTGCCTTTCATCATACCCCCGGACATGATACTTGAGCATTATCGAGTGCTCAGGACCATTATTCGTAGAATTATTGAAGAGGGAATACTTTCCATTGGAATGAGTCAGTCCCTTTCTTCCACACCTAGTCTGACATCAGCTATATCACCTTCAAGAGATGACTCACCCAGTGATGGCCCTCCTTTATTCATCAATGTAGTTAGGTAACTACTCGATCCGCCCACGTGAGATTAAATCAACTTTGTATGCCAAAATCCAAGACCTTCATTACCATCCCTCCTCCTAAGGAGTTGGCCACATCATCAAAACCAAAGGTTTCTATTTTAATGGATCCTAAGCCCATTAAACAAAGCATTGTTAGACAACTTCATCAAGCCCCAGTCAAAATTTCACTCTACGAGCTTATCCAAAGATTGTCAGATCATAGATAGGCTCTTATTAAAGCCTTAAAGTGCATTCCACACATTTGACGATGAAGAAAAACATTCACGTCTTTTGTAGGAGCACTTGTTGCTTTTACTACTGATGAGGGTCTTCAATCCTCACCATTAATAATGTCAATCTGGGTTGGTGTCCGAAAGGTTGTATGCATTAAGAGAAGAAGATCTTGGAAAACAGCTCCCTTAAACACAATCCAAACTTGCATAAATTGAAAGCACACATGCATAAATTTAATGCACACTTGCAGAAATTAAAACACTTGCATAATAGAAATCATACTTGTAAGAATAAAACACACTTGCATAAATTGAAATTGTTGAATTGAAAATAAAAGAAAGAGGAAAAGACACTTGCAAGTTCACAAAAGAAATTACATAACATAAAAAACAGAAATTTACAACAAAAGGAAAACTTTAGAAATAAAAAAATAAAAATTAACACATTGATCCATCTTCCTTGGAATGAGTGGCCAGCTCATTCCTTCTTGGAAGAGGATTTAATTCAGAACTTGTAAAAAAACTTTACTTCCAAAGATTGGAAAGAAAGAATAGATCTTGATTGCTTGGGGGAAAATAATTACATATGTCAGTGTGGAAGTTTGCATTTATAATTCATGCATCCAACCAACTCCTTATTTTAGGAAATACAATTTAATATTATCTTTATTCCAATCCTAACAACTAAGATCTCCATCTCCACAAAATATGGAGAGAGATATATTATTGAAGTCAAATCTTATCTTGCTTATTTTAGGAAGATTTTCTCCAAAATATTCTCCTTTCTTTTTGGTAACAAGAATCATAATGATTTTATTCTATACATTATTGGAAGGAGGTTTTTCCTAAAAATATGATTTTGAAAAAATACCTTTCCCAGATTTTCCATTTGAATTTGTTGTTTTTTATTGTGGAACTTTTGACACTTGTTTAATATGTTTTTTCCTGACTGCAGCTCACTAAAAGTTATATATTTCTTCATTGGTATAACCTATAGAAAATATGAATGAGGTTTTTGTTAAACAAATTTCTATAAACAAAAACCTCTCTCAAATTTTCTATTTGATTTTTTTGTTTGTTTATGAAACTTTTAATGCTCATCTGAAACACTTTTCCTTGGACTACAACTCACTAAAAGTTAGATATTTCTTCAATGGTAAAACTTGTAGAAAATATGAATGAGGTTTTTGTTAAAAAAAATTCTATGCAAAAAAAAATCTCTCATATTTTCTATTTGACTTTTCTATCTCTATTTATAGAACTTTTATTGCTCAAATCGATACACTTTTCTTGATTCATGCACTCACTAAAAGTTATATCTCTCTTCATTGGTAAAATATATAGAAAATATGAATGAGGTTTTGTTAAAAAAAATTCTATGAACAAAAACCTATCTCAGAAATTCCATTTGACTTTTCTGTTTCTATTTATGGAACTTTTAGTTGTCATCTGATACACTTTTCCTCGGACTATAGCTCACTAAAAGTTAGATCTATCTTCATTGGTAAAATATGTAGCAAATATGAATGAGGTTTTTGTTAAACACATTTTTATGAACAAAAACCTCTCTCATATTTTTTATTTGACTTTTTTGTTTCTGTTTATGGAACTTTTAGTGCTCGTATGATACACTTTTCCTCGGACTGCAGCTCAATAAAAGTTAGATATCTCTTCATTGGTAAAACCTGTAGCAAATATTAATGAGGTTTTTGTTAAAAACATTGTTATGAACAAAAACCTCTCTCATATTTTTATTTGACTTTTCTATTTCTGTTTATGGAACTTTTAGTGCTCGTATGATACACTTTTCCTCGGTTTGCTGACTTAATAAAAGTTAGATATCTCTTCATTGGTAAAACCTGTAGAAAATATTAATGAGGTTTTTGTTAAAAATATTGTTATGAACAAAACCCTCTCTCATATTTCCCATTGGATTCTCTGATTTTTCACAATCGCTCAAAAACTTTCATTTCATTGATGTAAGTTCCAAAACTAAAGTTGTCATTCCTTTTATGCAAGTTCCGGAACTAAATCTGATTTGTAAATGAATTGCAAGTTCCAGAAATAACTTTTAGTCAATTGATACAAGTTCTGGAGCTAAACCTATGAGTTCCAGAACTAACTTTGTGAGTTTCAGAACTAACTCTGCGAGTTCCGAGCTAACTTAAAATAGCTACAACTTTTGCATGTGACCTCGGATTGAGATGATTATTTTTTTGAACTTGCATAATTTTTCAAGAGGAATCTGAATATGAAATCATATTTTAGTTTAAATTTACTATTTATGATCAGTTCCACTTTTCCCAATATTAGCATTATCTTTCCTTTATGTCCTGCATACACAAGACTTGCATTTTTTCCCAAATAATCAATAGGATTAGTGAAAAAATAGATAATAAAATATTTCTAAAGAATGAACAAGATATATATCCTATATTCTATCTTAAGAAAATGATAAGTTCCTAGATTACATTTAAATCCAATTTTAAAGGTAACTTGGAAGGACAAAATAATGGTAATTTATGGTCATTTTATGGCCTCATCAACTACTATATCATTTAGTGAATCTGAAATCCTAGACATATCACAAGAAGAAAATGACCTTTCTCTCTTTATTATGGTTAAGATCAATGATACGTTCATTTTATGGTCCATGATAGATACTTGGGGAAAACATTAATATCATTCCTTCACACACTTTGACCAACTTAAGATCCCAAAGGAATCATCACCTGGACACATGCGGTTCTACACACATGATTCCATTACTCCCACCTTGTGAACAATCACCCTCCCTATCTGTGTTGGTGATAAGATCATCCATGAGATATTTGACATCATTGAGGGAGAATTTAGATACAATGTTCTCCTTGGACAACCATGGATTTGCGCCATGCATTGTGTCTCATCTACACTTCATCGCTCCCTTAAATATGAACATGAGGGAAAGATCCTAATGCTTCCCTCGGATGCTCCTCCCTTCCAAGGATATAACATGACTTATATAACAAATGATGTGCTCATCCCTAAGGAATATCCATATGCATCTTCCACCAGCTTAGCCATTCCCTCATCCAAAATCCCTAGCAAGGACTCCATGGATAATGTAATGGACAAACTTACGATGGGGAATATCATCTTCTCATGCTCAACACCCTTCCCACTCCTCGGGTTTTGGTAGACCTAATAAGGTGCCTATTCACTAGCCAAATGCTGGGGATATTTTCCATTTTGGTCCACCACATATGCGTATAAATCTTATTTATGGTGGTTTTGATACCTCCTCTTCCCACATCGATGATATTCCACACACCAAACTTTATATTGGTGGATTTATATTTCTCGATAACCCATATTTTTCCTATAACTATCTCCATCATTGCGCCTATAAGGAATTCAAATTAGGTCGTTATGAACACAACCCACATGGCCTTCTTCCTGATCAGTGTCACAAAACTTATGAAAAGTTTGGGTTAGGCTACCGGGAGAAGTCCCCTGATCCCATTCCACCATCTAATATTCTCATGGACATGCCTTCTCCATGTCCTTTGTATTTTTCAAATTTTGAAGATGTGGACATATCTTCTCTACCTTCTCCATATTTTCTGAACCTTAAAGATCTGGACATGCTAAAAGATATCAACATACCCTCTTTATTTTCTCCATCCCCTCTGACTCCCGAAGACATGAAAATAAATTCCCCATATTTTTTGAATCTTGTGGATATGGAACTAGATGAAATCATTTCTATTGATTTTGAATTTTTTTAGTCTCCACCATAACTTTGGGATCAGTCACCTATCAGTGTGACAATCAGGCTAGGTCCCTTCCTCTTTGCCATCCAGAGATGATAGAAGAAGATTATTCTACCATTGAATTCCTTCGTGTGCTGAAAATGAATACATCCTTTCCCATATGGGGGAAGAAGAATATTATCTTTAGAATACCTTACCATTCAATTCACCTACTCTTCTTAATGAATCCACCATTGATGTCAATATCAGGACTTCACAGGAGCCTCACATTATTAAAGTGTGCTAATCTCTTGATTCACACAAGCTATAATATTTCACTACATTCCTATCTTGTCATAGCCATGAATTTGCATGGTCATATTAATACATACCAAGTTTTGACCCCTCTATCATGATTCAAAACATTGTCACATATCCTATGCTAAAATGGTGAAGCAGAAGCTTCGCCGCATGCACCCTCATGTCGCCCTCCTTGTGAGAGTATTTTCAACACCTTTTGTCAACTAATTTCATCATCCCCATTAATTATCCTCAATGGGTTTCCAACATTTTTCCCATCTCTAAAGCATCAGGAAAACTACGCATATGCACCGATTTTCAAGATCTTAATCTCGCTTTCCCTAAGGATGAATTCCCTCTCCCAAATATTGATCAACTTGTGGATCTTACCATAGGTCATGAGATTCTTTATCTCATGGATGGTTTTTCTAGTTATAATCAAATCCTCATTGCACTGGAAGATCAACACAAGAAATCTTTCATCACTCCTTGCGGGACCTTTTATTATCACATCGTCTCTTCCTTGATTTAAAGAATTTCGGTGCTACTTATTAGTGGACCATGACTTATATATTTCATGACCTCATCCAAAAATCCACGAGAAGACTATGTTGATGATCTTTTAAGAAAATACAAGTATCAACGTGACCATATTTATGTTTTCAAAGTCCTTTTTGAGCACCTCATTTTTTTATCTTCATCTTAATCTAGACAAGTATGTATTTGGAGTCTTAACAGGAAAATTTCTTGGCTTTATAGTCTCTATTAGGGGTATTGAATTGGACTCCACAAAAATTAGGGAAATGATCAAAATTCCTCCTCCTTCTAATCTTAATAAACTTTACACCTTCAAGGTTATCTTTAATTTGTCAACCGTTTTGATACACACCAAATTTTGGTATCATCCCGTGTTTTCTCTTCTTCAATAGACTTATTCATGTGAATCCCATTTCCCACCAAACCTACATGTTTTATTGATAAATTACTTCCTAAACATCATTATATACTAATAATATCCAAATATTCCAATTAAATCACATCACCCCACTCAATAAAATCATGTCTCCCACCATCCAAATCATGAACCCCACTTAATTAAATCAAATCTATTATCTCACCTAATAAGTAAAATCATGTCCCTCCCCACTCACCTAACTAGGGTCATTTTATCAAACCCGATTACTGATAACCCATAATCGAATCTCACCTCAAAGATATAAATATGGGTCTTCCCCCTCTTTCAAACAAGAAGAATAATAATATGAAATCTCTACATGTTTTGAAACTTGAAGTTTTTGAGAAGAGAAGAAAATGCTTAATTAAGTTTTGCAAGTGTGAGGTCAAGGAAAATCTTTTCCATTGTTATAATTTGAGGTGAGGAGTTTTGGAGAAAGCTTTGAAATTATTTGTCATTTTTTCATCTTGATGCCTATTTCATCTCCATATCATAGCACTAGCTAAGTCCCCTTGTCATTCTAGTTACTTGGCATTTTGTATTTCACTGTTTCTGCATGCTATCTATTGTTCATCATTTATTGATATATTTCTAGACATGGGGGTTGACATTCTCTAAGGGAGTTCATAGACTCTTGGAGCTGGAATTATTTGGGAAACCCCACATATTTTTATCTAATCACATGTGTTTTTGTTTTACATATATTATCACAAATATATCTTCTTTTATCACATATCTATCTTCTTTGCACCTGTAGATTCATATCCGCATATGAGGTCCTAATCCCTCCACCATTCAAAGTTTCTGGTGGCTTCTAGTATAGGCATTCACCTGCGTGAGAATGAGGTTTCTTTATCAACATTTTAGCATGACTCCGGTGGGACTAAATCCAATATCTGGTCATTTTTTTGTTTTATCCCTTTATTTGTATCATGCGGGTAGTCTACATATACAGCTTATCTTGTGTATCATCTCGCTTCCCCATTTTACCTCGTCCTTCCTTCTTACTTTCCCATCGATAACCTAGCTCTTCAATGTTGTCCCATATTTTTAATCATCTCACCATCCACATGTCTTTCCATGCAATTACTTCCATATTCTTTTCCTTGGATTTCCTCGCTATGATTTGGTTCCTTTAATTTTATCTCGCTCTATCATCTCTTTCATTACCTCTCTACCTTCATTTGCTTCACCCTCCTTCACGCCTTTCATTTTAAATAAATATATCTCTCTCTTTCATAATTTCACCCTTTTCTCTGTCATTTTCTTATCTTCTCCTTTCTTGTCTATCCTTCCTTATTTGTTATCCTCTTCCTCTTCTTTCATTTCTTTTTTTCCCTCCTCCATCTCTATCCATCTATTCCATGCCCTTTTTTTCCTTCACCTTCAGCCTTTCTTTCTCTTCTCATAATCTATCATACTCCTTTCCATTTCTTTCCACTCTCGAGTCTTCTATTCCTCTCTTACTCTCCTTGTCACCATAATTTCCTTCTTTTTCTCAGTTGTGTCATCTCTTTTGTCTCAATTACCTTCTCTCTCCATTTTTGGTCATTTCCCTCCATCATCTTCTACATGTTTTCTATTTCTTGGTTTCCACTACTTTTATATTGTACATCTCTCTCTCATTTTCACCCTTTACTCTCTTCTCTTTCCCTTTTCATTTTCCTTGCTCCTTCACCCTTTGTTCTATCCTTTTCTTGTCCTCTTCTTCTTTGTCCTTCATCATTTCTTCCTTCCACCATATGCCCTCTTTATCATATCTACCACTTCTTTCTTACACACATCTATTCCCTCTTCTCTCATCTCATTACTTTCAATTCTTCCCTCCTCTCATCTTGTCTTCTCCTTCTTGTTCATCCTTCCTCATAAATTTCTTCTTTTATTCTCTTTCACTATTTTCTTTTTCTCTAGGCCCATCGTGCCCTCTCGATTTCATTTATTATTTTCCTTCTCTATTATTCTCTTCCTCTTCTTTCCTTCACAATCAAGCACGTTCACATTCTCGGTATTGGCCGACGATGGTTTCTCTGTCCTATTACACCCCATCCTCAACCTCCTTAATCATTCCCTTTTTTATCTCCCTCCACCACATCCGCTCTAGTCCATATCCTTATCTTATTCAAATTCCTCTTCCTCCTCTATCAAATTTATCTCTCCTCCTTTTGGGAATAGGGTTATCTCTTCCATTCTTGTCAACCCTCTCAGGGAGGCATCATCATCTACATCCCTCATCCCATCTTCCTTTGCAATT
Source organism: Taxus wallichiana var. yunnanensis (assembly GCA_018340775.1). Classification (NCBI taxonomy): domain Eukaryota; kingdom Viridiplantae; phylum Streptophyta; class Pinopsida; order Cupressales; family Taxaceae; genus Taxus; species Taxus wallichiana. The sequence continues at coordinate 331,709,614 of CM031233.1, read as the reverse complement.
TTTACCTTGTAGGATACCATAATGATCATCACCTCTCTGATCTTGTTCTCTTCCATGAATGTTTTCAATAATTTTGTTTCATCGAAAAAGTATCTTGACTTATTATCCTACTTGCCAAAGAAGTGGGACTACTTTCTCTTTTCTTCACCTACTAATTTTTGTCACTTATGAAACTTTCCTATGAAACATGTTTTCATCACCATATTTATCACCCTTTCAGGGCATTTTATCTCACCCTTCTATCCTATCTACTCATTATGTCCACATTTATGATTACATTCATTCCCCTTGGGGCATTTTATTTACATATCTACCTTCTATATCGAGCCCTGTGTTGGGAATCATTATTTTCATCCCCGTCCCTTTTGTGGACACATGATTTTTAGCTTGATTCCTCACGTACAAAGGATTTCACATTCTCTTTGGATTCAGTTACATATATTTTGATGTTTTCCTATGACCCATTGGTAATCATAGTTTACATCCATACTGAAGTGGTCTCCACCCACTCACTAGTTCATAGAACATTGTCTCCCGTCTCTATTGAGACTGCAATTTTCCTCTACCGATGTGATATTCGAGTCACCACCATATTTTTCATTATTATTGCAGCCCTTTTTTGCCTAGATCATCTTTACTTTAGTCATGTTTTTATCCACCCCCATCCCTTTTACGGACACATGATTTCATCCAACCCTTTTTTTATCTTGTGGCTTGCTATCTGCAAACCACTCAACAAAAAGGGGAAAATATAGACACCAAATTTTGGTATCACCCCACGTTTTCTCTCCTTCAAGTAGGCTTATCCATGTGAATCCCATTTCCCACCAAACCTACATGTTTGATTAATCAATTAATCTCCTTTAAATCCATAAACATCATTATGTGCTAATAATATCCAAATATTCCAATTAAATCACATCACCCCACTCAATAAAATTGTGTCCCCCACCATCCAAATCATGAACCCCACTCAATCAAATAAAATCTATTATCTCACCTAATCAGTCAAATCATGTCCCCCACTCACCTGACCATGGTTACTTTATCAAACCCCAGTTACCCAATAACCCATAATCTAACCTCACCTCCAAGCTATAAATATGGGTCTTCCCCCCTCTTTCAAAAATGAAGAAGAATAATATGAAATCTCTGCATGTTTTGAAACTTGAAGTTTTTGAGAAGAGAAGAAAGTGCTGAATTAAGTTTTGCAAGTGTGAGGTCAAGGAAAATATTTTCCATTGTTAGAAGTTAGAGGTGAGGAGTGTTGGAGAAAGATTTGACATTGTTCACCATCTTTTCATCCTAATTCCTATTTCATCTCCATATCAGAGCACTAACTAAGTCCCCTTGTTATTCCAGTTACTTGGAATTTTGTATTTCACTTTTTATGCATGCTATCTACTATTCATCATTTATTACTATCTTTCTAGACATGGGGTTGACATTATCCAAAGGAGTTCATAGCCTCTTAGAGCCGAAATTATCTCGGGTGTTGGTGAGAAAATTTTTGGGGACAAATTGGTGGTTATCTTGCCAACGCTCTGGGAGTCTAAGTCCCTCTACTTAACCGGTGCAACTATCATATGTGCATGCATGAGTGAAATGCAAGTTTTATCCTGGTGGCCTTTAGGCCAGGGATCCAATAGGGGCACTCCACTGAGCCTATAGTAATTACTTGCATATACCTACAAGAGATGACTTCGCTTAGGAAGGCAGAAAGAGAATGGGAAAATTAGAAAAGAGAAAAACTAATGCTGCAAGTAGGAAATCAAAGACTTGCATCCACCGGCCCGGAAGTTTCATTACGGGAACTTGAATATAGAAAAAAACAAATGCGTAATCACTACAAGACCAAATGAAGCTTAATGGGCACAAATTACCAAAAACTCCTCAATCAAAGAGGCTAAAATTCCTTCTTCCTTTATTGAAGCTCAAGAAGAATTTTCACATAGTGTGAGAAGTAGAAGACATTTTGTAATAGGAGAAATGGAAGAAACTTGCTATCTCTTGCTCTCTTCACAAGGATAACTCTCTCATGAATTCACAAAAAACAACTCCAACATCTAAGAAGTAAAAATTCAGAAGAATTTTCAGAAGGACCTTCAAATGAGGAGCTTGTTACAATTTATAGAAGAGGAGGAAAAATTTCATCTTCCTAGTGACTTTTTGAATACCTTAATGCGACTTAAGACTGTTCATATTCCTTTTTAAATAATTAAGTCCCTTTTATAATAGCAAGGTGACTTAAATTTACATTACATTTATGAAGTCACTTAATTCATATCAAAAACTCCAACTCTCAACGTAAAAATATAACATTGAGGAGAGAGGGTGTTGTATGAGAAGAGAAAAGAAAGAGAAAGAAGAGGAAGAAGAAGAAGGATTATGCTGAAGGATGAGATGCTACGGTGGACTTAGCTCCATTCTCTGACTACTCTCCACTTTGTGATCTTGAGAAGGCTTCTATCTTTCCAAACTCCTAGTTGAAACGAGTCACCGCTGGTTCTACTTTTTCAGCATGAGGGATACAAATACAGCTCAAGGTTTTAGTCCATTCATCGGTCACATTGTTGATGTCCTTACAGTTCCCAAACCATGATGAATGATTTTTGTGATAAGTGTAATGGAGGCTTAGATTTCTAAGAAGAAATGGAGGGTATCCTTAGTGAAGGACAATGGGTTGCCCACCCCTTTCTTGAGATATTATTCGAAAGAGTCGATCAACTCATTAGCAGTTGAATGCTCGCTCATTTTAGGTACTCCAAGTTTCTAAATTTTCTAGTTTATACTATCCTGCAGCTTGTATGTTTGTTCTTCTTTCTCCTCTAGCTCTATGAATGCCTAATTGATTGCTTCAAATCTGATTGCCAAGGCCCTCTCCCATACATGTGTCAAGTTTTCCACAGGAGTTTCAAAAACCTTCTTATCAATCAATTCCTGACAATGAGTGTTGCTCATATCAATCACTACTGGTCCTATAGGTTCCCGTGAATATATTTCTTTCCCACATATTTTTTGAGTGCTCATGTTCTATTGGTAGTGGTGCACATGTATGCAAAGAGCTTGACTACCTCTTGAAGTGCTGACTTCCCTTTTTTAGAAATTGAATCAATCCATTCCTTATTTTCTTAGCCCTACATCGTGAACTTGTGCATTCTTCTGATGGATTATGGATTGAAGCTACTGATGGGTACCACTTTCTCAATAGGAAGTGTTATAGTGCTTGGTTCCACCAAGTGTTGCACATAAGATGAAAGATTTTGCACTTGCTCCTCTAGTCCCTCGATCTTCTCTTTGTATTATTTATTCCTTTCCATCATGTGAGAAGAATATTGTTGGAATATGTGCAAATCTCCCTCATGAGTAGCTGGTCCCAATTGGATCATGCTCATCTCATAGTTAGCTGGTGTCATCTTGTCCACTAGCTTGATTACTTTTGGCCGAGCTACTTCAATATATTGATTACCTGTCTCCTCACTATAGAATCATGATGTTGTCTGTGTGATCTTTCTTGACCTTTTTTCTTTAGCCAAAGAGATAATTGCTGATATATCGGGGCTACTACTTGTTGCATAGTGTGAGTGTTGAGGATGATCATTTCCCACATCCATGGAAACATCTCGTCGGTTTCAGGCTCAATGATGGGCGCATCAACCATTCTTTGTTCTAATGGAGGAGGAAAATCCTGAATGAGAGGAGCGTTGGAGTCAACAACATGCGGGACCTCTTGTAGTGGCTTGAATATTAGATCATGAGTCATATACTCCTTATTCACTTGTGCATTTGGTGTTGGATTTTTTATGCATTACCGGGATCACGTCTTCCTCTTTCGGCGATGCCAATGAATCTTTTTCTTCCTTGAATTTCTTGGATGTCTTCTCATGGGGAGAAATTTTCAATTCCGTGGCCTTCCTTTTTGAACTCACTCCAGAGTGTTTAGAGCTGGAGGTTACCTCTACCACTTTTGAAGATGAATGATGTGAAGCTTTCTTCTGGCTTGGGGAAATTCCTCATGATTGAATGATCATAGTCCTCTTCTTCTGAAACTAGTTCCTCATTCTCCTCACCACCTTTTTAGTTTGCTCCAGTATATCTCTTGATTCATGAACATGCCAGTTGATTTGGGGCATTGGGGACATCTTGACTACTATGTACTCAGGATCATACATCTCTGTCCCATCATCATGTAAGATGTCTTCATACCAAGAGAACTTGAATTTCTTCATCTCGCTGGTTGTCATCCTCATGTGATATTTTTTACGTACTTGAACTCATCAATAAAATTAGCCTAGTAGTCCTCAACTTGTGGCTCATGTTGCAATTATGGGATGTAGAAGGAGTCAGGATCTTCTCGGATGTCAAAGTTAGGCTTGACGATGTAGGAATGCAAAGTCAGATGTGCGAAAGTGGCCTCCAAGTGGGATGCGTCATTTGAGCTTTTACACGTGAACTCCCCTAGAGATATAGGGAAAGAAATAAATTTCTTTCTTCTACTTCTGAGCTTTTTATTTACTTGGGTGATCTACCTACAAAGTTTGAACAATACAATCTGGTCACTGAGGTACTTGGGTAGTTTTAGAGGAGCTTGGTCGAAGCCAGCGACTCGTATGTAGGAGAATGTTGAGAATTGTATGAAGTACGAGCCATATTCCTTAATCAGGGATGCCACTTTTGGTGACATCCTAGCTTCAAGATCCCCTTCCAAGTTTCGGACCACATACATAGTGAATGCATCGTTCACGCGGGTGAAATGCTTATTTCTCTCCTCCATTATCAACTGTGGAAGTTTCTTGAATGCAGGTACCTTGGAAGTAATGTTTTGTGTGAGAGCCAATCCCTTGAATGATCATGAGCTTGCAAGGAGATAAACTAGATAAGAAGTCATGTGGAACTTCTTTGTCATGGGTACTTAGAGAAGTTGCAGATGGAGATTGTCACTGATGATCTGCCCCCAGTCAATTCTCTGCTTCCCTTCTATCAATGTCAGGATGTAAAGGCCCATCCATTCCTGGAAGTCTCTCATGTTTGCTTCGCCCATTACTCTATTGAGGAGAGTGATGACATCAGAATACCCTTCTCAGAACTCACACCTTGGTAGATTCTTGGGAATCCTAGAAGGCTTCCTTCTAGTTTTCAACCATGATCCAAGTGCTACCCTTGGACATATGAATCCATTGTCTCCCAATCATGCACGAATCTTTCCTTGGAAATGATGACCATGTTGGGGGATGTCGGTATCTAGAGAGAGATTGAAATGGTTCTAGGGTTGATGACCACCAACGTTGTACCATTTTCAACTTGGATGGTTCATGTCTTGGGCTCGTAGTGGAAGGAGTAGGCTAGGACTAGCTTGAGACTTTGCATAGACACTAGATGTCCTGTAGCAGTGAACAAGCCACTTGTGAATATCTGGTCTTCAATCCTCCTTCGGTCCTTGGAGGCCATGTGAGTTTTAAGGTCATTCAGGTCCATGTACAAGACATCACTATCTCCCACATCATACTCGTAGGAAAAGGGTTGTGTCGGCTTCTGACCCATCCATTTCATCTTCATATCTCCCTTCGAAAAAGTAACTTACTATTTTTAGTAAGTGTGGAAAAGTAATTCCTTGATCTTCAACTGGATGTTGCGGCTTAGTTTTCCTCTTTCTCCCCATGTTCCTCGTTTCTTCTAGATCAAATTTCTATTTTTAGCAGGTGCTTGAGGGCCCACTTACTATTTTTAGTAAGTTCCAAAATGTCTGTTCTAGTGAATTTTCAGTTGTAGTTTACCTCCAATGTCTTCGTCTCCTCTGCAGGTTCTTCTATTGCTAACTTTCCCAAAATAGCAGTTCCTATGTAGTAGACCTACTATTTTTAGAAATTTGGCCTGGGAGTCAGATTGACATGGAAAAATTTTTTGATATGGGTTTTTACCCAATATCCTCCCTCTGCAATTTCAGATCCGCCGCTTAATAGTCTAGGAGATTTTAAAGTTTTAGTTTTCAGACTTGGCAGTGCCTCTAGGTACAACAGCCATTAATGGACCTGAAAATTGCAGGTCTGGTTTTCTCCTCCATTTACAAAGAAATTTATATTTTTGATGTGGGTTTTTTCTTCTGGTGCTTCACGTGTGATCTTACTTCAATCCGACAACTAGTTTGACGGGAAATCCTACTTCTTTCTTCGTTGAGCCGGAAATGAGATTTCTTTGTTGTGGATGCTCTGTCACATGAGGGGGAGTTTGAAGGTGTATTTTTGATGGTATTGGTCAGAGGAATGAACAGCAACAAATGGTTCTTTGATTCATGCACCAGCTTGCAATATTTCTTCATATCTTTGTTTTTAGGTTATGGAGATTTTCACCATTTTCTTCCTCTTGTTCTTCGTTTCTCCTTCTTGTTTCTATGAAAAAATCCTTCTGAGACCTGCACATCACTGTGGGGAGTTTTTTTCAGTGCTTTGGTCAAGCTGGTCTGAGCATTTTCAATGGTGGAGTGATGGTAGAATGTTGTAGAGGAAGAATGGAGGAATGGAGTGCACATAAGTGTTAGAAGTTAGAAGTGAAGAAAGCGACACTTGGGAATTTTTTAAAAAGATATGCACAATTAGGGTTAGGGAAAATTTTTCCAAGATTTATGTCCCTGACCTTATGGATGTGAGGGACATCAAATTCCATGGTGGTCAAGGGCATGACACATGGCGTTTGATCCAACGACAGGGAATGAAGGAGGAAAAAACTACTTTAAAGCACTTGAGAGCTGAGAGGAGGTCACATGGGTGTCTAGAAGACTCCCTATGGGGTATGGGAACATTTTTCAAGGTATTATGTCCCCCACCTCAGGTGCATAAGGGACATCAAATTCCACGGTGGTCCTGGAGCTGACACGTGGTGACCGATCCGACAGCAGGGAATGCATGCTCCAAATAAGCACCTGAGGGCTGAATTGCTGTGTCTGGGAGGTCATATCGGGTCCCAAGGGTCACATGAGAGCTGGGAACATTTTCCAAGGGTTTATTTACCTAACCTTAGGCAATTTGGGGACAATAAATCCCGCTTAGGGTCCTGGTGCCGACACGTGTCCTCTCGAAAAAATGACTCGAGTCCTGAATTGCCTTTGAGAGGGTAACTTGGAATGCAGATTTCTTGAGCTCTGGAGGAATTTATTGGTGAAATTTTATATGATAATTTCTGAAAATGGCATTTTGAATCCAATTATGTGGTTATAATTTCTGAATTCGACCATATGATCCCTGAAAAATCAGATTTTTAATGCGGTACTCCACTTGTGGCCGAGAAAAACTACCTTCCAATCATATGCTCCAAGGTGTTGTGAAAAATATTATTTCACCATCATGTAGGTCATGGAATCATATTTATGAATATTTATTTTTTACTTCCAACTCCATTTGTAGCTCTCAAAATCTTCTTCAAGCCCAGGTGTATTTGTAGGCTCGTATACTGCCTAGGCTTGTGAACCCTGTTTTTCACCTGCATCGCTCAAAGTCTTGAAAAACTTCTCTAAACCTTCCAAAATTATTTATTTGATGTCATAAGGTATTCCATTCACCTCCATGTTGATTTTTTCCCTTCTGTTCTATTCTAGGGGGTCAATCCATTCCTAAGAAGGCCAGTAACAATCCTTCCCGTGACTCCCCAAAATTTGCATTTTCAATGAAGTCCTAAAATCACTGAGGGGAATGAATGGAATTTCCTAAATCACCTACGGGGATGATATAACATTGGTTGGGAGGTAGTTTGGATTAGCTGGATAGATTTGGGGTTGCCTAGGAATGATAAAGCATGAAAATTTTGGCATAGGGGTATAGTTGTCGTGCTTGGAAACTTCCAATTTCCCTGTTACACATTTGCATGACAACACTGGAAACCCCAATATATTATTATCTAATCACATTTGTTTCTATTTTATAGATATTATCATGAGATCTATCTTCTTTTATCAAATATCTATCTTATTTGTACCTATATATTCATCTCCGCATCTCGAGGTCCTAAGCCCTCCATCATTTGAAGTTACTGGTGGCTTCTAGTATCTACATTCACCCACGTGAGAACGAGGTTTACCGATCAAAATTTTTATCTCACAATTTTTTATCATTTCCAACCTTTTCATCACCTCATTCGAAGGAAATAGAATTCAATTGGGATCACGATTTCCTAAAAGCCTTCAATGACCTTAAAAACATATCCTATCTCCACCAGTGCTTACATCTCGACACGAGGGGGAGCCATTTTATTTGTACATATTTGTCACTGATCATGCTCTAGAGGCCATGCTAGCACATTGTGATGACCAAGGTCATGAGCAGGATGTTTATTACATCAGTCGTACTCTTCATGACTGTGAAACCCACTACACTGAATCTAAAAGGTTGTGTTGCACCCTATTCTTCGCTACATCTAAGCTTTGACATTATCTTCTCAATCACAAGACTTATGTCATTACTAGCTTTCATCTTCTCAATACATTGCATTCTAAACCTTATCATAGTAATCGCGTTACTTGATGGCTCATGCTCATGATAGAGTTTGACCTTGAGTTTATTTCTTGAAAATACATTAAGGGACAAGCTATTGTTGACCAATTGGTGGAAGCCTCTCTTCTTAGTACACATTTACCTCATGAGAAATTTACTGAGATGAATGTTAATTAATTTCATCATGCATATGGAATTCTTAAATTTACACTCTTCTTTGATGGGTCAAAATGTCAACAAGGGGAGGTGTTGTCCTACTTTAGAAACACTTATTCCCCTCACATATAAACTCAATTTTGAGTGTACAAACAACATGGTGGAATATGAGGCCCTCATCTTGGGTCTTGAAACCGCCATATTTTTAGGTGTTCAAATTCTTGACATCTACAGATATTCTGAACTTATAATCAAACAAGTCACATGTGAGTATCAATGTAAAAATGATACCCTTCAAAATATCATGAAATTTTTCATCTTCTCCTTGAAGCTTTTGATTCCTACACCATCCAAGTTGTGCCATGATCGACTAATTGTTTCACTTATATAATGAAATCCCTCACATCTCTCATCTCATGGACACATGAGGATTATAAGCTCCCTATCATCATTCATCACCGTGATCAACCTTTCCACGAATTACCCCAAGTTGACGTCATATGAATCCGATTCACCGGACCTTTGGTATTCTCAAATATACAATTACTTATCCAAATCCACCTTTTATCCTAATATGTCAAAAAACACCAATAGGTCCTTTCTTCAACGTTGTCACCACTATGTGATCCTTAGCAACATTCTTTATAAATGTGTATTTGATGGTTTCCTTCTCTGATGTCTTAAATCCCATTAAGTCTCTCTAGATATCTAGGAAGTCCGTGATGGTATTTGTGGAAGACACTTTAGTGGCTTAGCTATTGCTAAGCACATTCTACACCTTGGCTATTAGTGGCCTTACCTCAATCATGATTCTTTGTGATTATGTTAAGAAATGTTAAAAATGTTAGCATCATTCCAATCTCATTCTTATTCCTAGTCAATCTCTGCAGATCGACTTAGGACCTTTGGCCCTTTTCACAATGGGGCCTTGATCTTATTGGTCTTATTAATCCCCGTTCTTCACATCAACATCATTCTATCATCACTACAACTGAATATTTCACTAAATGGGTGGAAGCAATCCCACTCACCTCAACTAAATCTGGGCCAATTATTAATTTTATTTATCAACACATTATCTACTACTTTGGCATTTTCCAAAAACTTGTTCTGGATAACGGAAAGTCCTCTAAAAACAAATATATCTAGAAAATATATAACACATTCAACATCAAACACATCTTCTCATCCTCATATTATCCCCAAGCTAATGGCAAAGCTAAAGCTACCAATAAAACCCTTCGAAATATTCTTTCCAAAACCATTGATAAAGTAGGTCGTAATTGGCATCTCCATATTCCTTTCACCCTTTGGGCCTATCCTACTAGTATCCATACCTCTACCGGGGCTATACCTTTATCCCTTGGTTATGGATTTGAATTCATTCTTCCTCTTGAAGTTAAAATTCCATCTTTGCGTGTCTCCCTTTGAGACTTCATCTCGGATGAAGACTACCACAAAGCTCATCTAGCACAACTCAAGATACTAGATGAGAGTTGCCTTATCACTCTTGAACACCATCATGTTTATTAGGAGTGTATTAAACATGTTTAAAATAAGTACCTTAAGGAGTGTGAATTTTATTTTAGTAAAATTGTTCTCAAATAAAATCAGAATGTTACTACTCTAGAAAGGAGCCAACATGGAAATTTTCTCCCTAACTGGATCAGAACATACATTATTATGCACAAGTATGGGTCACAAGCATATCATTTGGCTTCCCTTGATGGAAAAAAAAATTGGAAGCACTTAATGCATTGTACTTGTGACCATTCTATTGTTAGCACATTTACCAATGTGCCCTTAGTCATGGTATTCAGATCATTCCTCCATCTTAGCCCCTTCCATATCTCATCGCGATGATTTGGAATTATTTGGTATTCCATCAATTCCTATATGTGACCTTAAATATGAGAACCATTGATCTTACCATAGCATATTCCTTATGGATATGTTCTCCCCTTTGGTGAGAACTCTATGATCATCACATTTGTCACCTTCTTATTCACTTGTTGGAACCATGCAAAGGGTCTAGGGGCATCTCTTGAACACACTTTATCCCATCCTAAGTGGTCTACTCAACTAGTCTCAGATCTCCCCTATGTAAAATAAAAATTCATGGATGCTTGAACCAAAATATAAATTATAAAAAAAAATGATCCGTTGAAGGAAAACTGTTCATGCAAAAAAATAAGGGAAAATCAAAAGCATGAAATCAAAATCAAACAATAGACCGATACCTCAAAGGATTACTATTAGTTATTCTTTCCATTTATATAATGTATAAAGTAGACCATACCCTTGAAGCATGACTACTCCTTATGGAATTTTAAGGCTTCCTACATTGATTAGCCTTCCATTTTATTAACTTCCTAAGAAATCTTCCCACATTGATCAACTTTATCTTTCGCCTTCCCGGATCATAGTTTAGGGAATGCCACTTTTGGAGAACCCTCTTTCCTTTTACAAGTTTCATCTAAAACCTTTTTTCCATTTTATAATTACGTTTATGGGATCATCTCATCCATTATTTCCTTATGATTTTTAAGTGAATAAATATCGTTGGTTATCTACTAACATTTGTTTTGGTCACATGATCCTTGCATTACCGGATCCCTTTTTTTTGCTTACCTCCAATGCGGTTAGAGGCATACTTTCCTCACATGATCCTTTATATGACATAGAGTCATTCATACCTATAGGCCTCTATCATTAAGCTGTGTCTTATCTCGATCTCATCCAATGTCTCTCATCATAAGCCCACCCTTTTGGCCATCTATATAATTCTTTTAGAGCATTTTGATTTAATATTTCACATACTTTGCATTCTATTATAAGTCCACATTTGTGGCTATATCAATTATTTCCTCCAAGAATTTAATTCAAAAATTTATCTCAAAGTCCATCTTCGTGGCCATACTTATTTCCCCTTGGTGAATTTTACTTAATTATTAATTTTCCTGTTTCTCCTTTGAAGCCATATTTGCTCGCCCTTCAGGGTATTTTATTTCACAATTATATCTGATCCATGCACAAAGTCCTCCTTTGAGGCCATATTTATTCTCCCCTTGGGGAATTATATTTCAACATTCACTCTACTCATTTCTACTCTCAAAGTCCTCCTTTAAGGCCATACCTTTCCCCACTTGGGGCATATTTCATTTCCACCTTCTCGGCCATACTTCTCCTTTGGGACATATTACTTCATCAATCACTTTTTCATTCTACCTTATCAAAAAAATTTCATGTCCCATTGGGCACCATATAATTCATCTTCGTCCCTTGTGGATGTATACCTTTTCACTCAATTCCTCATGTATGAAGGATTTTTCACACTTTTTGCATATAGTTACACATACTTTGATAAATTTTCTATGACCTATTGGTCATCTTGGCCTACATCCATACTGCAAATATCTTCACCGATCACATGTCCATAGAAAATTATTTTCTATCTTTGTTGAGACCTCAATTTTCTCCTACCAATGTGATATTAGAGTCACCACCATAGTTTTTTATCAATATTGTGATCCTTTTTCCCTGGAGCATCTCACCTTGGTTATTCTTTCACCCATCATTTCTTCACCCACCAGCCCTTCATCATCTACCTTTTTCAAATGTGGCATTCATCTAATTTGACATCATCAATACCCTATTTGAGGGGGAGCTTATCATAAATCCTATATCCTCATCCAATCCTTGTTGTTTTTCTCATGTCTTGCTAGCCCAAACTATTCAAAAAAGGGAAAAATGTAGACACCTAAATTTGGTATCTATACCCTCATCACCTGAATGCACATATTTTATTTTATTCATACACCTTATTGAATCAAATTATCTCTTAATTAGTTTATCCCCATTAATTAATTAAATTCCCATCACCTTTAAGTCCTATTTAATCAACATCAATTTATTAATTAATCATGCCCTAACCAACTTTCCATATTGGAATGTTCTTCTAAATCTACACCTATTCTTTTCCATATCATTTTTCCAACCTATCTCCACACGCCAACTCATCTACACCTTATACCTAAACAATCAATTCCTACCTAATGATTTAAAGCATTCATCCCAATCCAAAATGACAAGAAACCATGCCAAAGACAGGAAATTCCTCCCATTGAGGAAACTTTCCCTATGATTAGAGGTAACCCACCTCATTTTCCATCGACCCTATAAAGCCAAGCACTTTATTTCCATTCATCATCGAATGCAAGAAAAATCCAACTATTTTTGTGCAACTTGCAGATAATCCTTCATGCCTGAATAATCCAGAAGCCATTACATACCTCTCATACCTCCTTGCGGACAATGGTCACAATGTTCTTGTTTCTTGATTCAGCCTATCCATTTCCCTATGGGTAGTAGTCTGATGAATGAGATAGAGATATTCCATAACCATAGCAAAACTCGGTCAACTCCCTTGAAGAGAAATAGGTGGCGTTGTCTACTACAATATTTTGTGGTACTCTAAAACGTATTATGATGTTTTCCTTGATGAAGCTGCATATTGTCTCGGTGTTGGCTTGCTTGGTGGGAATGGCTTCCACCCACTTGGTGAAGTAGTCTGTCACCGTGAGCACGTAGGTGTGCCCCATGCTTGAGTGAGGATTCATAACACCAATGAAGTCTAGTCCCCACTGCTAAAATGGTTCTTCAATAACAACTAGCCTAAGTGGAAGTGCTGCAAGTTGTGGTTTCCCAACGAATGTTTGGCATGCTTCACATTTGGAAACCCAATCTTGAGTGTCTATAAAGAGGGTGGGCCAATAATATCTTCCTCAGAGGATCTTGTGTGCAGTGACCATCGCTGAAAAATTCCCACCACATGCTTGGTCAAGGTATGCTTTAAGCAATTTTTCTTGTTTCTCTTTATCGATGCACCTGAGGAAGCATCCATCTAGGCATATTTTGTAAAGCATGTGATTCTAGATTACAAACTTTGTTGCCTTCAACTTGAGTGTTCTCTTTTTCTTGTAATCAAGATGAGGAGGGCACTCTCCATAAGTTAAATAATAGGAAATATCAGCATACCACTCATCAGTAGTGGTTACAAAGAGAACCTGTGGGTTGTTTTCAAAATGAGTTGGGCAAGCATAATTCTCTTCGCCATGTTGAGATTTGAGTGTTTCATCCTTAGCAATCAACCTTCACAAACCATTTCTCTTACCACATTGGAGGGTCAGATCTCCAAGTCATATTCTTGAGTCTTTGCAATCCAATTTCCTCTTTTTGCTCCAGGATCCTATTGTGTTAAGATGGACTTGATTACACTGTTGGGGACCATCACCACTGTATAAGAGTTGAGGATATAGAACCTGAAGTTTTTATAGCCTTAACCACTACATAAGCATGCTTCTCTAATTGGTTGTAATTTAGTTCATGATTTTTCAATGGACAACTCATGAAAGCAATGGGTGCTTCCATGCCTTCATCATTTTTCTGAACAAGAACAATAGAGAGGTTATGTTCTGATGAATAACAATACATGATGAACTCTTTGTTAAAATATGGAGACACAAGATTTGGAGCTTTGGCAATGGATTTTTATCTATTCAAATGTTGCCTTCCCTTCATTGTTCCATTTGAATTTTACCTATGGTTTCATCATGGTGGTGATGTGCTTTGTTAATTCAACAAACTCAAGAACAAAGTGACAAAGAAAATTCACCTTTCGAAGAATGAATGAACTCCTTTCTTACTTGTGGGTAGAGATAATGCTTGAATGGCTCATATTCTCTCAGGATCAATATGTGCTCCATGTTTGTTCACAATGTTCCCTAATAGCTTGCCTTCCATAACTCCGAAAATGCACTTCTTGGGATTTAGTGATATGCCATGCTTTCTACACCTTACAAGTACTTGTTCTAAGTGATGGATATGGTCTCCTTATTCTTTGAAAATATGGTGAGAGCATCAATATATATGACAATGCAATGTTTTAGATCTTTAAAGGCCAAATCCATCACCCTTTGAAATGTAGCTCCCACATTGATTAGACCGAAAGGAATTCTGTTGTAGGAAAAAGTTCCCCAAGGTGTAGTGAAGGTTGTCTTGGCGTGATCCTCCTCTACCACTTTGATTTGATTATACCTTGAGAATCCATCAAGCAATGAGAGCATTTTAGATCCAATGACTACTTACAAAATGTGGTCCATGATAGGGAGAGGATAATTTTCTTTCAATGATGCCTGATTCAAGTTGTGGAAATCTACACATATTCTTATTTTGCCATTCTTCTTCTGCACCACGGCATGATGTTGGCCACCCATGTTGAATGGTGGATGGGAAAGATGATTCTTGCATTGAGCATCTTCATTACCTCCTCCTTGATGGTATCAAAAACCTTTGGGTTATATGGCCTTTTCTTCTTCCTGAATGGCTTAGCATCCTACTTCAAAGGAATCAAGTGATGCATTTCCTTTGGTTGGAAGGATTTGAGTTCATCATAAGAGTAGGCCAAAACGTCTGAATATTTCTTGAGCAGTGCGACAAACCTTCTCTTCTCCTTAGGTGAGCAACATTTTCCAATATTGACCATCCTTGGTTCCTCTGGGGTGCCAATGTTTTCCTTATCAAAATCAGCTGGGCACCAAGAAGATTGTTTTTCTTTCTCTTGAATGAATCTGTCGTGTTTGTCAAAGAGGTCTTCCAAAGAAACTAGGCCCTTGGGAATCTTGTTCCCTTTCAATTTTATCACTCCTTCATTATCAATACCTTTGATTCCTTCTTTCTCTTCTTTAGCTACCGCTTCATGGTGTGGATTTTCACTTCCTTCAAAGAAGAGGTTATTGAAATTATCCCTTTGTTCCAAAAATGCTAGAATTTGGTTATCATCATTAAATACTTGCCAATGATTTACATTATCTGGTACACTAGGCCTGAACACCATTTCTATGGTCACCTTATCTTTACCAAAAGAAGGATGAGGTGTCACTAGAGAAGCCGATACTGCAAGAGAATCAACCTTTTCATTATTTTCTCTTGGGATAGCTTTAATGGAAAATGCATCAAAATATTCAATGCAGTCCCATACTTTGTTTCTATAATGTTAGAGTCTTGGATTTTTCACCTGGTATTGTTGTCATACTTGCTTTACTATCACTTCCGCATCACCTCAACATCTCAGCTTCTTGATTCCCATGTCTTCGGCCACACCCATGCCTAAAAGGAGAGCTTCATATTCTGCTATATTATTTGTATTATCAAATTGCAACTTGTAGGAAAATGGATACAATTCACTAGAGGGAGAGTACAACACTACACCCACTCCCGAACCTGCACTAGAATGACTACCATCAAATTCCATTGTCCAAACTTGATCTTCTTCCTCTTCCATAAAGAGTGGAAAGTTTTCATCTTTTTTTGATGTGAGGAAGTAGTTGCCTAGTGTGCTATCTTGAAAAAGAATGTTTTCCTTTGGATCATCAGACTTTCACACTATGAACTTCATCTTTCTTACAAGCAAGTAATGTCTTCATCTCGCCTTTTACTGGAATAGTTGTAGATGACCAATCCATTTTTATTTCTCCACCCAAGTCTCTACAGAAACTTCTACTCAATAGCATGCCAAAGGATGCTAGGATGTCCGCTACCAGGATGGTTAGAAGCACCTTCTTGTCTAGAAAATCAGCCAATGCTACCTGTGCATCTTTGATCCTTCCTACCAATGGAACTTGTTTGGATTCCATCGAATAGTAGGTTCCATTTGCTTAGGTTAGGGTGAGGCCAAGAGCATTTGCAACTTTGATGGGCATCACATTATCTGAGGCTCAGAATCTATGATGTAATTATTTAGCTCGAAGCCTTTAATGAGAAGTGACAGGTAGAAAGGTTCAACCCTATCGGTTTTGGAGGCACTGAGGGCTAGCATGTTTTGTGAAGGTGATGTGGATGGTGTGGGGAGCAAGCCTTTGGAATTTGGACCCAAGGTTATGGGGTTACCCCACAAACTACATCAATGAACCTATCAAATTGGGCATGATGAGTTTGTAGGTATTCTATTTCTGAGATCTAGAATTTAGTTTTGCTTGTGTGCTCCAAAATTCAAATGGAGTTATGATGGGTGAGGAAGAGGTTCCAGGAATAATGGAATATTTGCATGGTGAAGGTTTTTTTGTTTTATGTGTTGAAATTTATTTCAAGGGTGCAGTAACTGGCTTGGAAGGAGATGGGGATGCGGGTTTTGATAGCACCTTAGATGTTTTTGTGGGAACAACATTTGAAGAAGAATTATTCTTAGTAACCTTTGAGTTGGGGAGAGGATTAGATGACCTACTTGGTATGGTAGCATGATCCTTGTTAGCCAGTGGGTCTGATTTTTCTTTAGCTAACTCCATGAAGGTGGTAGTGGTGATCCTCTATTGATGATTTTATTTTGTGGGGCCTCGGGAAGGACCTTCTTTCTTCTTCTTTTCCTTTACCGCAAGTTGTTGAGGATGAAGCACCTTTCTTAGACTATGTGCGAGTGAAAACGCACATGAGAAACCTAGATCTTCATCATCATCCTCATCTTCATCATCATCATCAATGTACTCAATTAGGCCATTGTGCATATCACCATCAACTTCCTCAACCTCAAGATAACTTTCATACTCCTCCACATTTTCTTCTTCAACTTCTTCAATTTCTACTTCCTCCTCTAGTTCTTCAGTGTCACAAATGACATTGACTGGTGGTGCTTCAAGAGCAAGCCAACGAGGAGGTGGAGCAATCCTTGGCCTATTTGGGGATTTTGGTTTCCTTGGAGCATTCCACATTATGATCTAGGACAGTTGTTTCTTCAAGGAAACCAAGTCATTTTCCATTTTTTGGAACATTGGATCCATGGTGACTGAGTTTGAATTTTGACCCTTTTGTTTCCCATTTGGGCCTTTCACTTTACCAGACAAGATTAGATCATCATCGGTTTCTATTGCATGGTCTTGAGCTTCTCTCAATGTTCTTGGTTGGGTTCTTCTAAGGAAGAAACCTACTTCTGATGGCAAGGCACTGATGAAGAATCTCTTTAGATTATTTTTAGGAGGCACCACATCTTTAGGGATTCTTCTTATCACTTTGTTATATCTTACTACGAAGTCTCTCATTGACTTGAAGGCTTATTTTTTCATTTGTACCAATTGGACCAAGAGATCCTGAAAATCTTCGTGGTCTTGAACCTATGTTCGAATGCACTTCTTATATCTTCCCAACAGGTTACAGACCTCGGGGGTAGCATGTAGAACCATTCAGAAACCTTCTCTTGAAGTGACTCCACAAAGATTCGGACTGACACATCTTCATCCTCCACACCCAACACACCACAAGTAGTGATAAATGCTACTACATGTTCTTCAGGAGTTGAGCACCATCCCCTTTGAACTTCGGGAAGTTTTTTCTTGAGCCTCTCGGTAGCTCATGGAGTGGTTGAGCAAGAGCAAGTGGACTAGTGTTTCCTCCCCATGGTACATTAGGCCTATGGGCCTCATGATCATGATCACACTCATGATCCCCCATTCTATTTCTATTTCTAGCTTCCAACCTTACTAAAGCTGCGACTTTTCTTCTTTGCTTCTCTCATCTACCTCGGCTTGAAGTCTTTTGATTTCTTCAAGTTGAGTCCTTATTTCCTCTTCCACTCTTTCTTCTCTTTCTATAACTTCTTCTTCAATTTCTACGTTAGTGAAATATTCAAGGTTCTCGTTGATGTATGGAAATTCACCATCCAAAGGATTAGCAACACTCAAGTTCTCAACGTGACCGGTTGCTTGATGAAGGGGAGGTCTCTGAATTCCGAGAAGCTCTTGTCTTCTTTGAAGTTCTTCAAAAATGGGGTCAGTTTGTCCTCCTTGCCTCTATTTCTAGGTGTACCTTCTATCCACCAGCTTGGAAATCTATGCTCTCCTTTGTGGTGCTAGAATTTGTCTTTGCCTCTCTAATTCAAGCAACGCGTTCTTCTTCAAGGTCGAGGATTCTCGTGGCAATGAAGTAGTGGTTGGCACTTCATCTGTTATGCCAAATAGCTTCTCTCAAATAAGAAGTGATATCTTCTTGGATGTGGAAGAGAAATTTAGGTCTTTTAATAGGAGGATTTCCTGGAATAGCCATGGTTTGTAGACATGTGGCTCATATAGCTATTCAAATTCTAGAAATTCTCTTTTAAATTTTGAATTTTGATTTTTTTGTATTTTCGGACCTTCTGGTCATATCCAAGTCAAGATGCTACTAAATCTACCCCACGGTGGGTGCTAAAAGACTGTTGGCGAGAAAATATGTCAAGGGACAAATTGGTGGTTATCTTGCCAATGCTCTAGGAGTCTAAGTCCCTCTACTTAACCGGTGTAGTTGTTGTATGTGCATGTGTGAGTGAAATGTGAGTTTTATCCTGGTGGCCTTTTAGGCCGGGGATCCAATAGGGGAACTCCACTAACCTGCAGTAATTGCTTGCATATACCTACAAGAGATGACTTTGCTAGGAAGGTGGGAAAGGGAATGAGAAAATTAGAAAAGAGAAAAACTAATGTTGCAAGTAGAAAATCAGAGACTTGCATACACCAGCCAGAAGTTTCATTACATGCACTTGAATATAGAAGAAAAAAATCTACGTAATAGCTACAAGACCAAATGAAGCTTAATGGGCACAAAGTACCAACAAACTCCTCAATCAAAGAGGCTAAAATTCCTTCTTCCTTTATTGAAGATCAAGTAGAATTTGTACATAGTGTGAGAAGTAGAAGAAATTTTGTAATAGGAGAAATGGAAGAAACTTGTTATCTCTTGCTCTCTTCACAAGGATAACTCTCTCATGAATTCACAAAAAATAGCTCCAACATCTAAGAAGCAAAAATTTGAAGAATTTTTAGAAGACCTTCAAATGAGGAGCTTGTTACAATTTATAGAAGAGGAGGAAAACTTTTCATCTTCCTGGTGACTTTTCGAATACCTTAATGTGACTTAAGACTGTTCATATTCCTTTTTAAATACTTAAGTCCCTTTTATAATAGCAAGGTGACTTAAATTTACATTACATTTCTGAAGTCACTTAAGTCATATCAAAAAGTGCAACTCTCAATGTAAAAATATAACATTGAGGAGAGAGGGTGTTGTATGAGAAGAGAAAAGAAAGAGAAAGAAGAGGAAGAAGAAGAAGGATTATGCTGAAGGATGAGCTATTGCAGTGGACTTAGCTCCATTCTCTGACTACTCTCCACTTTGTGATCCTGAGAAGGCTTCTGTCTTTCCAAACTCCTAGTTGAAATGAGTCACCACTGGTTCTACTTTGTTGGCATGAGGGATACGAATGCAGCTCAAGGTTTTAGTCCATCCATCATCACACTGTTGATGTCCTTGCACTTCCCGAACCATGATGAATGCTTTTCTATGATAAGTGCAATGGAGGCTCAAATTTCTAAGAAGAAGTCGAGGGTATCCTTAGTGAAGGACAATGGGTTTCCCACCCCTTTCTTGACATATTCTTTGAAAGAGCCGATCAACTCATTAGCAGTTGAATGCTCGCTCATTGCATGGGTACTCCAAGTTTCTAAATTTTCTATTTATACTATCCTACAACTTGTATGTTTGTTCTTCTTTCTCCTCTAGCTCTGTGAATTCCCGATTGATTGCTTCAAATCTGATTTCCAAGGCCCTCCCATACATGTGTCAAGTTTTCTACAGGAGTTTCAAAAACCTTCTTATCAATCAATTTCGATGATGAGTGTTGCTCATCTCACTCACTACTGGTCCCAGAGGTTCCCAGTAATCTCTTTCTTTCCCCACATTTTTTGAGTGCTCACATTCTGTTGGCGGTGGCACACATGTATGCAAAGAGCTTGACTACCTCTTGAAGTGTTGACTTCCCTTTTTTAGAGATTGAATCGATCCATTCCTTATTTTCTTGGCCCTGCATCATGAACTCATGTGTTCTTTTGATGGATTCGGATCAAAGCTACTGATGGGTACCACTTTCTCAATAGGAAGTGTTATAGTGCTTGGTTCCACCAAGTGTTGCACATAAGATGAAAGAGTTCACACTTTCTCCTCTAGTCCCTCGATCTTCTCTTTGTATTCTTTATTCCTTGCCATCATGCGAGTAGAAGATTGTTGGAATATGTGTAAATATCCCTCGTGAGTAGCTGGTCCCAATTGGATTGTGCTCATCTCATAGTCAGCTAGTGTCATCTCGTCCACTGGCTTGATTAATTTTGGCCAAGCTACTTCAATATACTGATTACTTGTCTCCTCACTATAGAATCATGATGTTGTCTATGCGATCTTTCTTGACCTTTTTTCTTTAGCCAAAGAGAAAATTGCTGATATATCAGGGGATACTACTTGTTGCATAGTATGAGTGTTGAGGATGATCATTTCCCACATCCATGGAAACATCTCATTGGTTTCAGGCTCAATGACAGGCACATCAACCATTCTTTATTCTAATGGAGGAGGCAAATCCTAAATGAGAGGAGTGTTGGAGTCAACAACATGTGGGACCTCTTGTAGTGGCTTGAATATTAGATCATGAGTCATATACTCCTTGTTCACTTGTGCATCTGGTGTTGGATTTTTTGTCTGCATTACCGGGATCATGTCTTCCTCTTGTGGTGATGCCAATGAATCTTTTTCTTCCTTGAATTTCTTAGATGTCTTCTCGTGGGGAGAAATTTTCAATTCCGTGGCCTTCCTTTTTGAACTCGCTCCTAGAGTGTTTAGAGCTGGAGGTTACCTCTACCACTTTTGAAGATGAATGATGTGAAGCTTGCTTCTAGCTTGGGGAAATTCCTCATGATCGAATGATCATAGTCCTCTTCTTTGAAACTAGTTCCTCATTCTCCTCACCACCTTTTCAGTCCGCTCTAGTATATATCCTAATTCACGAATATGCCAGTTGATTTGGGGCATTGGGGACATCTTGAATGTTGCATACTCAGGATCATACATCTCTGTCCCATCATCATGTAAGATGTCTTCATACCAAGAGAACTTGAATTTATTCATCTCACTGATTGTCATCCTCATGTGATCTTTTTTACGTACTTCAAACTCATCAATACAATTGGCCTAGTAGTCCTCAACTTGTGGCTCATGTTGCAATTCTAGGATGTAGAAGGAGTCAGGATCTTCTCGGATGTCAAAGTTAGGCCTGTGATGTAGGAATGCAAAGTCAGATGTGTGAAAGTGGCCTCCAAGTGGGATGCGTCATTTGAGCTTTTGCACGTGAACTCCCCTAGAGATATAGGGAAAGAAATCAATTTATTTCTTCTACTTTTGAGCTTGTTATTTACTTGGGTGATCTTCCTGTAGAGTTCGAACAATACAATCTGGTCACTGAGGTACTTGGGTAGTTTTAGAGAGCCAATGAATGACTCATATGTAGGAGAATGTTGAGAATTATATGAAGTACGAGCCATATTCCTTAATCAGGGATGCCGCTTTTGGTGACATCCTAGCTTCAAGATCCCCTTCCAAGTTTTGGACCACATACATAGTGAATGCATCATTCACGTGGGTGAAATGCTTGTTGCTCTCCTCCATTATCAATTGTGGAAGTTTCTCGAATGTAGGTACCTTGGAAGTAATGTTTTGTGTGAGAGCCAATCCCTTGAATGATCATGAGCTTGTGAGGAGATAAACTAGATAAGAATTCATGTGGAACTTCTTTGTCACGGGTACTTGGAGAAGTTGTAGATGGAGATTATCACTGATGATCTACCCCCAGTCAATTCTCTGCTTCCCTTCTATCAATGTCAAGATGTAAAGGCCCATCTAGTCCTAGAAGTCTCTCATGTTTGCTTTGCCCATTACTCTACTGAGGAGAGTGATGACATCAAAATACCCTTCTCAGAACTCACACCTTGGTAGATTCTTGGGAATCCTGGAAGGCTTCCTTCCAGTTTTCAACCATGATCCGAGCACTACCCTTGGACATATGAATCCATTGTCTCCCAATCATGCATGGCTCTTTCCTTGGAAATGATGACCATGTTGGGGGATGTCGGTATCTGGAGAGAGATTGAAATGGTTCTAGGGTTAATGACCACCAACATTGTACCATTGTTAGCTCGGATGGTTAGCATCTTGGGCTCATAGTGGAAGGAGTAGGCTAGGAATATCTCGAGACTTTTGCACAAACACTAGATGTCGTGTAGAAGTGAACAAGCCACTTTTGAATATCTGGTCTTTAATCCTCCTTCGGTCCTTGGAGGCCATGCAAGTTTTAAGGTTGTTCAGGTCCATGTACAAGACATCACTGTCTCCCACATCATACTCATAGGTAAAGGGTTGTGTCAACTTGACCCATCCATTTCATCTTCATATCTCCCTTCGAAAAAGTAACTTACTATTTTTAGTTGTGGAAAATAAATTCCTCGATCTTCAACCGGATGTGCGGCTTAGTTTTCCTCTTTCTCCCCATGTTCCTCGTTTTCGGATCAAATTTCTATTTTTAAAAAGCTCGAGGGCCCACTTACTATTTTTAGTAAGTGCCAAAAATGTCTATTCTGGTGAATTTTCAGTTGTAGTTTACCTCCAATGTCTTCATCTCCTCTGCAGGTTCTTCTATTGCTAACTTTCCCAAAATAGTAGTTCCTATGTAGTAGACTACTATTTTTAGAAATTTAGCCTCTGGGATTTGGATTGATGTGGAATGAAGTTTTTTGATATGGGTTTTTTCCCAATATCCTCCCTCTGTAATTTTAGATTCACCCGCTTAATAGTCTAGGAGATTTTAAAGTTTTAGTTTTAGACTTGGCAAGTGCTCTGGAGTGGCAGAGCCATTAATAGACCTAAAAATTACAGGTCTGGTTTTATCCTCCATTTATAAATAAAGTTATATTTTTGATGTGGTTTGTTTCTTCTTGTGCTTCATGTGCGATCTTACTTCAATCTCGCAACTAGTTTGACGGGAAATCCTACTTCTTTCTTCATTGAGATGGAAATGAGATTTATTCATTATGGATGCATCTGTCACATAAGGGGGGAGTTTGAAGGTGTATTTTTGATGGTATTGGTCAGATTAATGAACAAACAAATGGTTCTTTGATTCATGCACGGCTTGCAATATTTCTTCAGATCTTTGTTTTTAGGTTATGGAGATTTTCACCATTTTCTTCCTCTTGTTCTTCATTTCTCCTTCTTGTTTTATGAAAAATACTTCTAATGAGACCTGTAAATAACTTTGGGGAGTTTTTTTTAGTGCTTGGGTTGATCTGGTCTGAGAATTTGCAATGGCAGAGTGATGGTAGAATGTTGCAGAGGAAGAATGGAGGAATGGAGTGCACATAAGTGTTAGAAGTTAGAAGTGAAGAAAGTGACACTTGGAAATTTTTTAAAAAGATATGCACAATTAGGGTTAGGGAGATTTTTCCAAGCTTGATGTCCCTGACCTCAGGGATATGAGGGACATCAAATTCCATGGTGTTCAAGGGCATGACACGTGGTGTTTGATCCAACGACAGGGAATGAAGGAGGAAAAAACTGCTTTAAAGCACTGGGAGCTGAGAGGAGGTCACATGGGTGTCCAGAAGACTCCCTATGGGGGATGGGAAAATTTTTCAAGGTCTTATGTCCCCCACCTCAGGTGCATAAGGGACATAAAATTCCATAGTGGTCCTAGAGCTGACATGTGGTAACCGATCCGACGGTAGGGAATGCATGCTCCAAATAAGCACCCGAGGGCCGAAATCGCTAGTCTCGGAGGTCATATGAGGGTCCCAAGGGTCACATGAGGGCTGGGACACATTTTCCAAGGGTTTATGTACCTGACCTCAGGGACATCGAGGACATGAAATCCCACAAGGCTCCTAGTGCTGACACGTGTCCTCTCGAAAAAATGACTAAGTCCTGAATTGCCTTTGAGAGGGTAACTTGGAATGCAGATAACTTGAGCTCCCGGTGGAATTTATTGGTGAAATTTTTTATGATCTTGACTGGAAATGGAATTTTGAATCCAATGATGTTGGTATAATATGTCTTAATTGACCATATGATCCCTGAAAAATCAGATTTTTTATCTGGGACTCCACTTGTGCCTGAGAAAAACTGCCTTCCAATCATATGCGCCAAGGTGTTGTGAAAATTATTATTTCACCATAATTTAGGTCTTAGAATCCTATTTTTTAATATGTTTTGTTTTACTTCCAACTCCATTTGGAGCTCTCGGAATCTTCTTTTGAAGCCCAGCGGTTGTTTTAGGCCTGTGTACTGTCTAGGCTTGTGAACCCTGTTTTTCACTCAGACTGCTCCAAGTCTTGAAAAATTCTCTAAACCTTCCAAAATCATTTATTTGATGTCATAAGGTATTCCATTCACCTCCATGTTGAATTTTTCCTTCATTTCTACTCCAGGGGTCAATCTAGTCTGGGAAGGCAAAACAACCCTTCCGTGACTCCCCAAAATTTGCATTTTCAATGAAGTCCTAAAATCACCTAGGGAATGAATGGATTTTCCTAAATCACGTAGGGGGATTATATAACATTGGTTTGGAGGTAATTTGATGAATGGACAGAGTGGGGTTTCTAGGAATGATAAAGCATGAAAATTTCAACATACGGGTATATTTGTCGTGTTTGGAAATTTACAATTTCCTTTTACACATTTGCACGACAACACTGGGAAACCCCAACATATTATTATATAATCACATTTGTTTGTATTTTTCAGATATTATCATAGATCTATCTTCTTTTATCATAGATCTATCTTATTTGTGCCTATAGATTCATATCCACATCTAAGGTCCTAAGCCCTCCGTCATTTGAAGTTACTGGTGGCTTCTAGTATCTACATTCACCTGAGTGAGAACAAGGTTTATTAATCAACAATTTTATCTAACAATTTTTTTATCATTTCCAACCTTTTCATCACCTCATTCAGAAGGAAATAGAATTCAATTGGGATCACGATTTCCTGAAATCCTTCAATGACCTTAAACAACATCTCCTTTCTCGACCGGTGCTTACATCTCGACACGAGGGGGAGCCATTTTATTTGTACATATTTTTCATTGATCATACTCTAGGGGCCATGCTGGCACATTGCGATGACCAAGTTCATGAGCAGGATGTTTATTACATCATTCATACTCTTCATGACTGTGAAACCCACTACATCGAATCGAAAGGTTGTGTTACACATTATTCTTCACTACATCTAAGCTTAGACATTGTCTTCTCAATCACAAGACTTATGTCATTACTAGCTTTCATCTTCTCAATACATTGCATTCTAAACCTTATCATAGCAATCAGTTACTCGATGGCTCATGCTAATGATAGAGTTTGACCATGAGTTTATTTCTGAAAATCCATTAATAGACAAGTTGTTATTGACCAATTGGTAGAAGCCCTTCTTTGTAGTACACATTTACCTCATGAGAAATTTATAGATGAATCTGTTAATTAATTTCATCATGCATATGGAATTCTTAAATTTATACTCTTCTTTGATGGCTCAAAATTTCAACAAGTGGGAGGCGTTGTCCTACATTGGAAACACTAATTTGCCTCACATATAAACTCAATTTTGAGTGTACAAACTACATGGTGGAATATGATTCCTTCATCTTGGGTCTTGAAATTTCCATCCTTTTAGGTGTTCAAATTCTTGATATCTACGAATATTATGAACTTATAATTAAACAAGTCACATGTGAGTATCAATGTAAAAATGATACCCTTCAAAATATCATGAAATTGTTCATCTTCTCCTTGAAGCTTTTGATTCCTAGACTATCCAAGTTGTTCCCTGATCAAATAATTGTTTCACTTATACAATGAAATCCCTCAAATCTCTCATCTCATGGACACCAGAGGATTATAAGCTCCTATCATCATTCATCACCATGATCAACCTTTCCATGAATTACCCTAGGTTAACCTTATTGAATCTGATTCACCAGACCTTTGGTATTCTCAAATATTCAATTACTTATCCAAATCCACCTTTTCTCCTAATCTATCCAAAAACACTAATAGGTCCTTTCTTCAACGTGCTCACCACTATGCGATCCTTAGCAACATTATTTATAAACGTTTATTTGATGGTTTCCTTCTCCAATGTCTTAAATCCCATGAAGTCTCTCGAGATATATAGGAAGTCCATGATGGTATTTGTGGAAGACACTTTAGTGGCTTAGCTGTTGCTAAGCACATTCTCCACCTTGGCTATTAGTGGCCTTCCCTCAATCATGATTACTATGATTATGTTAAGAAATGTGTAAAATGTTAGCATCATTACAATCTCATTCTTATTCCTAGTCAATATCTGCAGTTGGCTCAAGACCTTTGGCCCTTTTCACAATGGGGCCTTGATCTTATTGGTCTTATTAATCCCCGTTCTTCACAACAACATCATTCTATCATCACTACAACTGAATATTTCACTAAATGGGTGGAAGCAATCCCACTCACCTCAACTAAATTTGGTCCAATCATTAATTTTATTTATCAACACATTATCTGTTGCTTCAAGGCGTTCCCCACAAACTTGTTATGGACAATGGAAAGTCCTTTAAAAACAAATATCTCAAGAAAATCTATAACACATTCAACATCAAACAGATATTCTCATCCTCATATTATCCCCAATCTAATGGAAAAGCTGAAGCTACCAATAAAACCCTTCGAAATATTCTTTCCAAAACCATTGATAAAGTAGGTCATAATTGGCATCTCCATATTCCTTTCACCCTTTGGGCCTATCATACTAGTATCCATACCTCCACCAGGGCTACACCTTTCTCCCTTGTTTATGGATTTGAATCCATTCTTCCTCTTGAAGTTAAAATTCCATCTTTACGTGTCTCCCTTCAAGACTTCATCTTTGATGAAGACTACCACCAAGCTCATCTAAGACAACTCGAGATACTAGATGAGTGTCAACTTCTCACTCTTGAACACCATCATGTTTATTAGGAGTGCATTAAACATGCTTACAATAAGTACCTTAAGGAGTGTGAATTTGATTTCGGTGAAATCATTCTCAAGTAAAATCAGAATGTCACTACTCTAGAAAGGAGCCAACATGGAATTTTTTCCCCTAACTAGATCATACCATACATTATTATGCACAAGTATAGGTCAGAAGCATATCATTTAGCTTCCTTGATGGAAAAAATTAATTGGAACCACTTAACACATTGTACTTGTGACCATTCTATTGTTAGCACATTTACCAATATGCCCTTAGTCATGGTATTCAGATCATTCCTCCATCTCAGCCCCTTCCATATCTCATCGCGATGATTTGGAATTATGTGGTCTTCCATCAGTTGCTATATGTGACAATAAATATGATAACCATGGATCTTACCGTAGCATATTAAATATGGATATGTTCTCCCTTTGGTGAGAACTCTATGATCATCACATCTATCACATTCTTATTCACTTGTTGGAACCATGCAAAGGGTCTAGGGGTGTCTCTTGTACACTCTTTATCCCCTCCTAAGTGGTCTACTTAGCTAGTCTTAGATCTCCCTTGTGTAAATTAAAAATTCATGGATGCTTGAATCCAAAATCTAAATTATCAAAAACAAACTGATTCCTTGAAGGAAAACTGTTCATGCAAAAAAATAAGGGAAAATCAAAAAGCATGAAATCAAAATCAAACAATAGACCAATCCCTCAAAGGATGACTATCATTTATTCTTTCCATTTATATATCGTATAAAGTAGACTATACCCTCAAAGCATGACTACTCCTTATGGAATTTTAAGGCTTCCTACATTGATCAACCTTCCATTTTATTAACATCCTAAGAAAGCTTCCCACATTGATCAAATTTCTCTTTCACCTTCCCAGAGCATAGTTTAGGGAATGCCACTTTTGGAGAACTCTCTTTCCTTTTACAAGTTTCATCTAAAACCTCTTTTCCATGTCATAATCACGTTTATGGGATCATCTCATCCATTGTTTCCTTATTATTTTTAAATGAATAACTATCGTTGGTTATATACTATCATTTTTTTGGTCACATGATCCTTGCGTTACTGGATCCCTTTTTTTGTTTACCTCCAATGCGGTTGGAGGCATACTTCCCTCACATGATCCTTTATATGACATAGAGTCATTCATACATATAGGCCTCCATCAAGTTGTGTCTTATCCGATCTCATCCAATAGCTCTCATCAAAAGTCCACCCTTGTGGCCATCTATATAATTCTTTTAGAGCATTTTGATTTAATATTTTACATCCTCTACATTATGTTCTAAGTCCACATTTGTGGCTATATTGATTCTTTCCTCCAGGAATTTAATTCAAAAATTTATCTCAAAGTCCATCTTCGTGGCCGTACTTATTTCCCCTTGGGGAATTTTACTTAATTATTAATTTTCTGTTTCCCTTAGAAGCCATATTTTACTTAATTATTTCCCCTTGAGGAATTTTACTTAATTATTAATTATTAATTCGATCTATGCACAAAGTCCTCCTTTGATGCCATATTTCTTCTTCGCTTGGTAAATTATATTTAAAAATTCACTCTACTCATTTATAATCTCGAATTAATCCTTTGAGACCATACCTTTCCCCACTTGGGGCATATTTCATTTCCACCTTCTCGGACATACTTCTCCTTTGGGACATATTACTTCATCAATAACTTTTTCATTTTACCTTATCAGCATTTTTTCATGTCCCATTGGGCACCATATCATTCATCCTCATCCCTTGTGGATGTTTACCTTTTCACTCGATTCCTCTTGTATGAAGGATTTTTCATACTTTTTGCATATAGTTACACATAATTTGATGAATTTTCTAAGACCCGTTGGTCATCTTAGCCTACATCCATATGAAAATATCTTCACCTAGTCATAGGTCCATAGAACATTTTTGTCTATCTTTGTTGAGACCGCAATTTTCTCCTACCAATGTGATATATTAGAGTCACCACCATATTTTTTATCAATATTGTGATCCTTTTTCCTAGAGCATCTCACCTTGGTTATGCTTTCACCCATCTTTTCTTCACCCACCACCCTTCATCATCTACCTTTTTCAAATGCATCATTGATTTCCTTTGACATCATCAATCCCCCATTTGAGGGGGAGCTTATCATAAATCCTTTATCCTCATCCAATCCTTCTTGTTTTTTTCTCATGTCTTGCTAGCCCAAACCACTCAAAAAAAGGGAAAAATGTAGACACCTAAATTTGGTATCTGTACCCTCATCACCTGCATGCACATATTTTATTTTATTCATACCCCTTATTTAATCAAATTCCCTCTTAATTAATTTATCCCCTTAATTAATTAAATTCCCATCACCTTTAAGTCCTATTTAATCAACATCAATTAATTAATTAATCATGCCCTAACCAACTTTCCATTTTGGAATGCTTTTATTCTAAATCTACACCTATGCTTTTCCCTACACTTTTTCCAACCTATCTCCACTGCCAACTCATCTACACCTCATACCTAAACAATCAATTCCTACCTAATGATTTAAAGAATTCATACCAGTCCAAAATGACAAGAAACCATGCCGAAGACAGGAAAATCCTCCCATTGAGGAAACTTTCCCTATGATTAGAGGTAACCCACCTCATTTTCCATTCATCATCGAATGCAAGAAAAATCTAGCTATTCTCTTGAAACCTACAGACAATCCTTCACACCTGAACAATCCAGAAGCCATTACATACCTCTCATACCTCCTTATGGACAATGGTCACAATGTTCTTGTTGCTTGATTTGGCCTGTCCATTTCCCATTGTGTAGTAGTATGATGAATGAGATAGAGAGATTCCATAACCATAGAAAAACTCGGTCAACTCCCTTGAAGAGAAATAGGTGGCGTTGTCTACTACAATCTTTTTTGGTACTCCGAAACATATTATGATGTTTTCCTTGATGAAGCTGCATATTGTCTCGGTGTTGGCTTGCTTGGTGGGAATGGCTTCCACCCACTTGGTGAAGTAGTTTGTCGCCGTGAGCACGTAGGTGTGCCCCGTGCTTGAGTGAGGATTCATAACACCAATGAAGTCTAGTCCCCCATTGCTGAAATGGTTCTTCAATAACAACTGGCCTGAGTGGAAGTGCCACAAGTTGTGGTTTCCCAACAAATGTTTGGCATGCTTCACATTTGGAAACCCAATCTTGAGTGTCTGCAAAGAGGGTGGGCCAATAATATCTTCCTCGAGAGGATCTTGTGTGCAGTGACCATCGCTGAAAAATGCCCACCACATGCTTGGTCATGGTATGCTTTAAGCAATTTTTCTTGTTGCTCTTTATCCACGCACCTGAGGAAGCATCCATCTAGGCCTCTTTTGTAAAGTGCGTGATTCCAGATTACAAACTTTGTTGCCTTCAACTTGAGTGTTATCTTTTTCTTGTAATCAAGATGAGGAGGGCACTCTCCATAAGTTAAATAATAGGCAATATCAGCATACCACTCATCAGTAGTGGTTACAAAGAGAACCTGTGGGTTGTTTTCGAAATAAGTTGGGCAAGCATAATTCTCTTCGCCATGTTGAGATTTGAGTGTTTCATCCTCAGTAATCAACCTGCAAAAACCATTTCCCCTTACCAGATTAGAGGGTCAGATCTCCAAGTCATATTCTTGAGTCTTTGTAATCCAATTTCCTCTTTTTCTCCAGGATCCTGTTGTGTTAAGATGGACTTGATTGCACTATCGGGGACCATCACCATTATATGAGAGTTGAGGATATAGAACCTGAAGTTTTTTACAGCCTTAACCACTACATAAGCATGCTTCTCCAATTGGCTGTAATTTAGTTCATGCTTTTTCAATGGACAACTCATGAAAGTGATGGGTGCTTCCATGCCTTCATCATTTTTCTGAACAAGAACAATAGAGAGGGTATGTTCTGATGCATAACAATACATGATGAACTCTTTGTTAAAATATGGAGACACAAGAGTTGGAGCTTTGGCAATGGATTTTTTTATCTGTTCAAATGTTGCCTTCCCTTCATTGTTCCATTTGAATTTTACCTGTGGTTTCATCATGGTGGTGATGTGCTTTGTTAATTCAGCAAACTCAGGAACAAAGCGACAAAGAAAATTCACCTTTCAAGAATGAATGAACTCCTTTCTTGCTTGTGGGCAGAGATAATGCTTGAATGGCTCATATTCTCTCAGGATCAATATGTGCTCCATGTTTGTTCACAATGTGCCCTAACAACTTGCCTTCCGTAACTCTAAAAATGCACTTCTTGGGATTTAGTGATATGCCATGCTTTCTACACCTTGCAAGTACTTGTTCTAAGTGATGGATATGGTCTCCCCTCTTCTTTGAAAATACCATGAGATCATCAAGATATATGACGATGCAATGTTTTAGATCTTTGAAGGCCAAATCCATCGCCCTTTGAAATGTAGCTCCCACATTGATTAGACCGAAAGGCATTCTGCTGTAGGCAAAAGTGCCCCAAGGCATAGTGAAGGTTGTCTTGGCGTGATCCTCCTCTGCCACTTTGATTTGATTATACCTTGAGAATCCATCAAGCAATGAGATTATTTTGGATCCAGATTGTAGACACCTAAAATTGGTTACCTAATTTAGTGTCCCCGTGTTCATTTACCTTCTCGGGTAAACTGGGCACCTTTATACTATCACTTTGGAGTGTTAATTAAATTAAACATCTATCCTAAGTTTATTACACCCCATTGTGTTTTACCCATGGATAATTAAATATTAACTATTTAAATACACTTTTACATGTATCTTAACCACTTATCTACCCCATATCAATTCGTAACCTCCCATATTTATTCTATCCATCTATCCCCCCTATTTCTCCTTCCCCCAAACCTTGCAAAGTGGGATATTTCCGTATTTGAGTCAAAAGGATCGCTTTCATCTTTCCAAAATGTCCTATTTGGCAATTTTGGGAGTCGATCCTCGATTAGCACCGATTGGTACTTGGTTGACGCTGATTTTGGGTCAGCACCGATTATACCTGGTGGCGCCGATTACAAATATAGGGCTAGAATTTAGTTCTGGTTAGATAGAAAGAATGACAGAGAGTTTTGAGCATCAAGCCGAGCATTATCTATCAAGTGAAAGTGAATTCTGTCCAAATCAATCCCTGAGAGGAGTACCGTTACTCTGCTCCTACCACATCAACATCATGAGCCTCCATTGATCTCTTGGTGACTCTGCTCCTACATCTAGTGAAGGTGGAGCTTTGTCAGTATCCCTATGGCTCCTACAGATCCAGCAGACATCGACGATCTAGCTTTCATTGTCTGTTTCTCAATCTTCCTACAATTTTCCCCTAGTCGACACCGACTAATCCCAATCGACACCGATTTTCCTAATCGACACCGATTCACCCAATCGACACTGATCAGCCTGCAGATAGGTAAAAGAATTCAGGTAACACAAATCCAACATTTTTTTCACAGTTTCCTATTTTCTATTACTTTTATCTCTGCATTGTTTACATTCTGTCTGTCATTTTTAATTAGAAAATATAGACATTTACTTACATCTTTTATCATGTATGCTTCTTTCTTTAATTGAAAATGTGGACTGACATCCATCGAGGGAGCTTATCGCTTCCCAAACCCGCTTCTTGGGTAGTCCACCCAAATATCTTTTAACGTTGTCTTTTTTTGTCAAGTATCTGTGTCTCGCAGGTTTCTCGGATCTACTTTGCAAGATTTCTCGTGTGCACCCATTTTGTCTACATCAGCTTTCTTTTCTATCTACATCTTTGGATCTTATCCAATCTATCAGGTATCGATTTCATTTGAGTTTTTCAGAGTTTTTGTGTTTAGTTTGGTACATTAACTTGGATAGGTTACAAGCACGGAAATTCTTGATTTACATTTGGCATGCCAGTGGGACCCAATCAAAGTCCCATATTGGCGGGTTCATTTCTTTTTCCAATTTTGAGCTTTTGTTCTATTTCTTCATTACTTTTCATTAGTTTTCCTTAGGCATTTCCTTCCTTCATTTTGGTCTTGCTTCTTTCATTTGTAATTTGCAAAGTCAAAGTTGTTTCTTTCTTGCAAATCCAAATCCCTTTCAAAGATTAGTAAATCTTTCATTTGATTTCAAGATTTCATTTTTTTGATCCATCTCTTTATGTAAAATTGTTATTTCCTTGAAAATTTTCTAGTTCCTTAAATAGAAATTTTCATTCTATTATTATCTAGATATATCTGTCTGGATTTGTTTATGTGTTTGCTTAACCTTTTCTTGTGGAACACTTTGCTTGTTCAAGGTATTGTTTGAGGGGAAGAGTTCAACAACACGCTTTTTGAAGTCCACACACCTTAGAGAGCTAAATCTATAGGTATTCCCCTTTTACGGTGTTTTCTCCTTTTTAAGAACTTAAAAGGAACTTGTTTGTTTGTTTTCTATCACATTCAAACATTTCAATTTTTTTCACTTAAAAATAATTTAATCGCATTTGGGAAAGAACTTTTTGACTTGTCTTCATCGAAATCCAACACTTCATCTTTAGTGCTTAAAAAGAACTTCTTCTTTGTCATTTCTGTTGTATGTTATTCATCTACTTTTCTAAATAGGTTGGAAAATTGATCAAAATTGGTAGTGACACTATTTGTTTTTATTTTTCACCCTTGGACACAAAGCCAAAATAACTAGGTATTAAGCATTTAAAAAAAAATTCCTTCCCTGGCCTCGCCTACTTGGAAGTGACATCCAAGAGGAAGAGCCTAGGCCGCACTATAAATTCACAACAGTTTCGGTATATATTAGCAAAGCACCCGAATCCCTTATCACAAAAGTGTGTGAAGTGTGGGGGTAGGCCCCTATATCAAGCCACATAACGGTCTTTTATTGAAGTTCCTTCAAGACTCCTCACCAAAACATTCCCAAACCATCCTTAGTTTGGCTATCTGAGTAGTTCCTATTCTAAAAATCCTTCCCCAATATTTTCTTTCTTAAAATCATGAAAACTTAAAAGAGATAATCACCCACACTTTGCTTGAATTGTCTATGCATTAGTTAGGACAATCTTCTTTTTTCTATATTCCTGCTTGTTTATGATGGTCATCACTCGGTTACAATCTAGAAAAATGGCTCAACTAGCCCCTTCTTCATCTGAGATCACCACTAATGTGGATGTTTTGGCACCCCTCGAGTCTTCCTTGGGACCACTATTAGTTGGTTCCCCATCTTGGTCATATAATATTTTTTATCATCCTAAAGCGATACCATCACATCCAACTTCCCCCAGTCCTTCAGAGGTATCATCTACTTCTGATATAGAGTATGTTTCTCATGAAGATCTTGAATTTCAGGTGCTCCTTGATCACAATCCGGTAGCCCTTATGGACTATCTAGTGCATAAGTCTGTTTGAATATCTGATCAGGGACCACCAATCTAGCAAGTTTACAATTATTCTCATGAACCATCCCAAGCTTTTATAGAAAAGTTAGCATACTTTTTCTCACCTCGAACCATGGAAGAGGGTGGTGCATCCATGCCTCCTTTTTCACTTCCATCGATCATGTCGACTGGTTCCCAAATGGTCTTGCCTATCCCTAGTGCCGCAACTACCTCGGCTACTCGATAACCTACTTTTGAAATACCTTCTTCTTTAGCTATGATGGGTGCATCCACACTCTCATGGATTTTGTTAATTCTTCTATGTCATCCATTGCATCTTAGGGTCAATATATCTTTATGAATCAACCCCCTTCTATGAGTCAGTTGGTTCCTTCTTCTCATCCTCCAGTTGGTCTTTCTTCCAATGCTCCAATGACAGTGACCTTTACCCATCCTCTGGCATTGGCACCCTTAATAACCAATCCGGAAGTCAAAATCCTCATTCAGACTTTGTTCCCCACCATGTCCAATCAAATCAACACCCATATTCCTCAATCCATTCTGATTCAATTGACAAGTGTAGGAGCCCACCAATCACAGGCTCCATCTTTCATCCAACCACCTTTCTCTCAACCACTTGTTATCTCATAGCCTGTTCATACGCAGGCTCCTTCACAACAAGTACCTCACTAGGTGTCACCCAGAATGCCTAGTTATTCCTCTTATCATCCTATTAATCAGCAAATGAATACCCCGATAATTCCTCAACAAAATCTACCATTCGCTTCTTATGCAGGACATACCAACATACCTCCTCCTCAATCTGACATCGTACAATTTTTTTTCAAGAAAATTACGAGCTAGAAGCCTCCACCAAAGGAGCTCACCCTTTATACTCTTTTGAAGAAGTGTGTAATGAACCGATTCATCCATCAATGGCTTTTAAGCCTTATCCTCCCCAATGGGAACTTCCTAAGTTCTCAAATTTTCATAATCGAGAGGATCCTCAATAGCACTTTGTGAGCGTTAAAGCATGCTTGTTACCTTATAGTTTAGGATTAGGAGCTTATGCTCTGTAATTTCCTATGTCTCTAGCAGGGCCTACTTTAGACTGGTACAATAACATTCCCCAACACTCCTTGTTTTCTTTCTCTCAATTAGCTCAAATGTTTGTTGAAATTTTTCAATAAATATCACACATAAGATCTCAATTACAGATCTTTATAACATTCATCAATTCGATGATGAGTCTATTGCAGACTTTGTCACTCATTAGAGAGGTATAATAAATCAATTTTCTTTCTCCCTCCCTCAATCTCAACAGATCGATTTGTTTACTTGATCTTGTGCTAATCATATTTCTTCCACTTTAAGGATCCAAACCTTTCACACATTTGAAGAGTCCTTTACGATGGCATGCAAACTTGAGACTCATGCCATTGAACAAGGGAAGTTAAAAATTCACCCTAAATCTAAACCAGATTTTTCTCGGTTTACAAAATCAAACCCTTCCACTTCTAACAAAGACAAGAATCAGGGGTCCACCAACGCTATCATATTAAAAAAATCATGAGCTGATAGCACTTCTAATAAAACACCATGGAGAGACTTTTAATCTTCTCAAAAAGGACCCTCGTCATCTCAATCTTTTACTTTGTTGGGGGAATCATATGCTTCTATCTTTAAAAAATGTTGGAAGTTCACATGATCGAAATTTCCCTATTAGAAATTTTGATGAGAGCCAAGAACGAACATTTTGGTATAGGAAAATGACTTGTCATTATCATAGAACCAAAGGCCATGACATTGAATGATGTCAGACCTTCAAAAATATTGTCCAAAAATTAATTGATAAAGGCGAGCTCATTTTGGATAACCCAAACGCTCCCCAAATTAGGAACTTGATGTCTTTAAACAACCTTTTCCCAATCATTCCTGAAAAATGACGCTTCAGTGGTCTCAAAACCAAACACTCATACTATCATCTTCATTTCTACTAAATAATATTCTCCTAAATCGAGTCATTTATGAACACGTCGACCGAAGAATCGGAACTTCCTCCCACTACGTTAATCTTTGAGATTCCTCCATCTTCAGACAATTTTTCTTTGAATATTTCTCTATTGTTAGAGATGGATTCATCTCTCTCTACCTCTTTGTCTGATCTTCCATCCATGCCGAGAGATAGTGTCATCCTCATCTATCTCTTCGTCGGGATGTTCTTTCAATGCTTGAGGCATTTACATCCCTTCAAGTTTCCACTATGAATACATCTACTTCTGTTTCTCCTATTTTTTCCACGACTATGCCATTGGTAAACATACCTATAGTCATACCAACTTCTCTACCAATGGAAGCGTCTTGATTCGACTCTTCCCATTTTCTTTCCTATAATAGTTACACCCACAACATCTGTATGTAAGTATCTTCCTCACAGGAACCACTTCTTCGTCATCCACTTCTTCCATCATTGATGTTGGCTTGCCTATTAAGGAAAAATCTAAAGAAATAGTACTGGCACCTACACTTTCGATTCTTGAACTTAATTCAAGACAACTAAAGTCTAATGTTACATCATCAATACCTCACCATCTCCTTCCCTCGAAAAGGTTACAATCACCTTATGTGGTTGAAGTTGTCACCATCCCCGAAAAAGGAAAACCAATATTTCAGACTATTAAGACTCTTAGTGCTTTCCCTCAAAAATATCTCTCCATGCCTCATAGAAGATTGGATTTATCCACTGAGAAGGCATCTTCTTCTACAACACCATAAAAACCATCATCTTCTTCTACAACACCTTCTTCACCGGTGTCTCGTAAAGTGGATTTACCCATTAGAAAGGTGTCACCTCTTTTATCAGGACCATCATCTTCATCACCAAAAGCCAAGGCACCCTTTGTTCCTCCTATCAGACCTATTTTGGGAGCTCCTCCCTCATCTAAGTCAGTCTTATCTAAATCATCATTTGTTTCAACCAAGCAACATTCTTCATCTCTGAAGACCACAACACTTGTCACATCTTCATCTTCTTCAAAATCTATCTTAGGAGCTCCTCCTCCACCAAAATCAATCTTGCCTCACTTACTTCCATCTCAGGTGCCCAAGGCTGCTTCTCCCGATGTCCAGGAAAATCAAAACAATCCCTAAAAATCTTTCAAACCAGACATGTAGATTCTTTTACCTCGACAGTCTGCTAAGGTGAAAGAGGCACCTTCATCATCTTTGTCCTCATCTTTGTCTACCGGATTCTATACTAAAATTCTTTGCCAACTTATCCAATCTTCATCCATATCTCTTCCTCCTATCAAACCCTATAATCCTAAAGGAGTAAAACCTTCCTAGTTTAACTCTGATTTGATTTGTGCTTACCACCGCACTTTAGGACATGACACCGAGGGATGTAAAGTCCTCCAGGTCTATCGTGAGCTTGAGTCTTTTGGAAGAAAGTGATATTCTACTGGAAGAGGAAGAAGAAAAAGTATCTCCTATCATCTCAACTACATCTGAGCCTGAATGGTCTATCCAGACCTCTAATTCTATTAATTCCACTCCAGATTATCTTCCACCTTCTCAAATCGACACAATTCATATCACCACTAGAGCACAACAGTATGATAATCTATCATCATCTAAATCTCGGCCACGGGTTGTCATTTCTATAGCCCCTGAAGGAGTTCCTCCTTCCTCATCAACCTTGAGACCTCGAGTTTCTATTCGTGTTTCACCTCGGGCTCAGATTCCCATATCAGTTGAGGAAAGTTTTATGAAACAACTTACCCATGCTCCGGTCAAAATGTCTCTTTTTGACATCATTCAATCATCTCCATAGCATCGCAGCTCGATTGATAATTTGTGCCGTATCGTCGTGAATTAAGATCATCCCAGACCTTTTGAGATGGTTTTGGGTTAAATAGACCATCATTGCCATTTCCTTTGAGGATTATGAAATTCCTCCCCTTTCTTCGAGGGTCAGAGGCCCCTCTTTATCATAGTTCAAATCAACAATCTTTGCGTTAAAGCACACTATGATCGATAGTGGTGCTGCACTCAACATCATTTCCTCTCACACATTTGAGCAATTTAAGTTACCAAAGAACGTAGTGTCACCACCGCCTTTTGCCCTTCGATCATTTAACAATCAAGCTGGCGGTTACTTTAGGGATCGTGGTCCCACCCATTTGGGTAGGTAAGAAAGCTGCTTCACGAGATTTTTTACATTTTTGAAGGGAAATTCCACTACAATATTTATACAATGCATTGTGTCCCATCAACCCTCCATCGATGCTTAAAATATTATTATGAAGGAAAAATCTATACTCATCTAGGAGATCCTTTTCCTTCCACACAATGCGACATGACCATAGCGTCTCCCCTCTAAAGGAGAATGCTTGTTCTCCTGACGAGGCTTCATCCTCTACCATACTTGCAACAAAACTACCAAATTTACAAAATCTGGAAGTGATGTTACAGTATTTTTGCTAGGAGAGCTTCCTCTTCTCTCTTTTGATGCCCATCTCAAACCTAATGAGTATGGTAGACCGGAAAAACAACTCCGAATATCAGCCGAGTCTTGGTCACGTCATCACCATTGGTCAGCCCAATCAATAGACTAAATTCATTTACGGTGGTCTTGATACACCTCACTATCACCAAGATTCTCCCACTAGGCCAAACCCTATTCAGCAGGTTTGATTGTTTCTACGAATCCCGCATTCACAAAAACTTATTTGTATCGATGCGTGTGGAAGGGCTTTGGCCTAGGAAAGTATGAACAGGGTGTGCATGACCTCGCATCTATTCTAACTCTTAAACCTCATCAATTTTTATTTTAGGATTTAAACCTCTCTCAAAATCCACCATCACCTTTCTCAATGAGCCTCTCTCCATTGAGGAACCACCTTCTCTGCCGGGTTAGAAGCATCACTTGATGTGGATGATGCCATTTCCATCCCACCTAACTTTTTTAATCAATACCATTTCCATAGGTCCATTGACCTATGAAGCTAGTGGAAAATCCAATTCCATACAATTAGTCTTCCCGAAATAGTTGGAGATGACTCTCCCACCATTAACACTATCCTTTGTGCGGATGATGACTTGGTCCTCACCTATCTGGGGGTAGAGGATTCCTATCTTCCTAAAACCATTCCTTCTGACACGTCTACGCTTCTCGATGAAGCCACTATTGACCTTAATATAGGGACTTCTAAAGACCCTCACATCATTAAGGGTGGCCAATCTCTTAATCCACAGGAGTTAGGAGACTTCACCACCTTTCTTTCTAACCATCACCAAACTTTTTCTTGGTCATATGAAGATATGCCAGGACTAGATCTTGATATTGTGGTCCACAATATCGTTACTCTTCTAGACATCAAACCGATTAAATTTTTTTTGCGTAAAATGCACCCTCGTGTAGCCCTTCTTGTTAAAGAAGAGTTTCAGTGCTTGCTTTCTGCTAACTTCATCCAACCCATTGATTATCCACAATGGGTTTCGAATGTAGTACCAATAACTAAAGCTACTGGGAAAATTTTAATTTGTACTGACTTCCGGGATCTTAATCTCACTTGTCCGAAAGATGATTTTCCTCTACCTAATATCGACCAACTCATGGATTTAACTACAGGTCATGAGATGCTTTCTCTTATGGATGGTTTCTCAAGATATAATCAAATTCTCATCGCACTCAGAGGACCAACATAAGACTTCTTTCATAACTCCTTGGGGGAATTTTTGTTATCGTGTCATGCCTTTCGGTCTTAAGAATGCAGGAGCAACCTATCAATGAGCAATGACCTACATCTTCCATGATATCTTGCACAAAACTATGGAAGATTATGTCGGGATCATGTTTTCATTCTTGCACCTCTCTTCGAGAGGCTCATTCATTTTTGTCTTCACCTAAATCCATCTAAATGTGTGTTTGGCATTCTCACTGGTAAACTCTTAGGCTTTATCATTCCTATTAGGGGCATTGAAGTCGATCTGTAAAAATAAATGATATCCTTGAGATTCCTCCCCCTTCTAACTTAAAACAGCTCCACGGTCTTCAAGGACATCTTCAATCAGTACGTCATTTTATCTCACAACTATCAGACCGTTGTCAGATTTTTCATCATCTCCTCCATAAGAACATTCATTTTGAATGGGATGAGCATTGCCAAAAGGAATTTGATGATCTCAAAGCTTATCTTCTTTCTCCACCTGTGCTTACACCTCCACGTGAGGGGGAGCCATTCTATCTTTATATTTTCTGTGACTGATCATGCTCTGGGAGCCATGATCTTGCATCGGGACACTAACGGTAAAGAACAAGCCATCTAT
Organism: Taxus wallichiana var. yunnanensis; assembly: GCA_018340775.1. Classification (NCBI taxonomy): domain Eukaryota; kingdom Viridiplantae; phylum Streptophyta; class Pinopsida; order Cupressales; family Taxaceae; genus Taxus; species Taxus wallichiana. Next base: position 331,668,393 of record CM031233.1, on the reverse strand, counting down.
TACATCAGTCGCACTCTTCATGAGTATGAAACACGCTATTCTGAAGCTGAAAAATTATGTTGTGCTCTCTTCTTCGCAACTTCTAAGCTTTGTCACTACCTCCTTAATCACAAGACTTATATTTTTATGATTTTCAATCCACTAAAGATAATGCATGCGAAACCATATCACAATGATCGTATCACTCGTTGGCTCATGCTCATGACAGAGTTTGATCTCGAGTTCATCTCACAAAAATATATCAAGGGTCAGGTCATTGCGGATCAATTAGCTGATACTCCTCTTTCAAAACTCAAGTCCCCTTTCTCAATTCCTAGATGAGTACATCCAACAAATTGATTTCGTTCTGTCTCCATTTAAAGTAAAACTCTTCTTTGATCGGTCCAAATGTCAGCAAGAGGGAGGTGCGGGTTTTGTCATGATTCCTTGTTGGGGTGCACCTATCCCGGTCGCACACACGCTTAACTTTGAGTGTACCAATAACATGGCCAAATATGAAGCTCTTGTTTTAGGTCTTCAAAATGCCATTAATCTTGGTGCTCATCATATCGAAATATTCGGTGATTCTGAACTCATCGTTAATGAAGTCACTGGTGTCTATCAATGCAAAAATGATATCCTTCAAAAATATCATGATATCATTCTATTTCAACTTCAATCTTTTGATAAATTTACTATCTAAGCTATTCCTCACATTGTGAACTAATTCTTAGATATAATGGCTTCTTTAGCCTCACTTATTCCGCCTTTTACCAAAGACTCGTGACTTTATGTGGCTGCTCAGCATTTAGACCAACCCTCTCATCTTGGGTGGTTGACTTCAATCAACACTGTCACAACCAACACTCAAGATGAGTGGTATCAGAACATTTTTTATTATCTATCCCGTTTTGTGCTCCCTCCAGATCTAACTTCTAATGGCAGAAGATATTTTATCTTACATGCTAATCGCTACACCATTCAGGTGGAATCCTCTACAAATGTAGTTTTGATGGTATTTTTCTTTGGTGCCTCACAACCCCTAAATCATCTAAAGCTATAGGAAGTCCGTGATGGTATCTGTGGTGGAAATTTTAGTGGCTTGGCCATAGCTAAATGCATCTTAAGTTTAGGTTATTATTGGCCTTCTCTTAATCGAGACTATTGCGAATACACTAAGAAATGTGTCAAGTGTCAACAACATTCCAATATTACACATGTCCCTAGTCAAGCTTTGCAACCTGCAGTGGATTTGTAGCCTTTTTCACAATGGGGTCTTGATCTCATCGGTATCATCAATCCCCACTCTTCACAAAGCATCATCACTCTATCATTACTACCACATAATACTTCACTAAGTGGGTGGAAGCTATTCCTCTTTCATCAACCAAAGCTAAACCCATTGTTGATTTTGTCTATCAACACATCATTTGTCGCTTTGGTGTCCCACACAAACTCATCACAGATAATGGTAAATATTTCAAAAAAATTGATTTGTAGAACCTTTGTGATGCTTTCCATATCAAACTCATCTTTTCTTCTCCATACTATCCCAAGCTAATGGTCATTTGAGGCTTCCAATAAAAATTTGCGTAATATCATCGCAAAGGTAACTAGTCGAGCTATTAGGGATTGGCATTTACATATCCCTTTTGCTCTTTGGGCTTATCGGAATAGAATTCATACTCCTACTTGGTGCTACTCCTTTTCTCTTGTCTATGGGTTTGAGGTTGTCCTTCCTTTGGAAGTCCAGATCCATCTCTTCGTGTCTCCCTCAAAGAATTTGTCTCGATGAGGACTATCATCAAAATCATCTAGTGCATCTTGAGTTGCTAGATGAGTAGTGTATCAATGCTCTTGAGCATCATCAAGTCTACCTTGAGGGTGTAAAATGTGCTTATAATCAACACTTGCAGCAAGTGACTTCTAAGTTGGTGATCTTGTTCTTAAAGAAAACCAAAATTTCACTACACTAGAAAGAAGTCGGCGTGGTAATTTCACTCCTAACTGGATGGGTCCGTATGTAGTTACTCATAAATATGGATCTGGGGCTTATCGTCTATCTTCAATGGATGGTGTACCTGAAATGGAACCTCTTAATGCCTTGCATCTAAGGCCCTTTTATTGTTAATATCTATCTTACATCATCTTAGTCGCAAAAATAGATCTTTCATCCATCTACAACCAGTCATATATTTTGTAAGTGATTTGGAACTATGTGGTTCTCTCGTGTTATTTCCTTCTATACCTTAAATATGAGTACCACGGCTCTACTCATGCCATTTTTCTTATGGATATGTTCCTCCTCATGGCAGGAACACCTTAATCACTATTTCATCTATCCTAAGTGACTATATTAAGTGAATCTACTTGGGGCAAGAGTATGTGTTTGTATACATTTTCTTCCCCTCTATCTGATCTATCTAGGTCTAAACTCAAAGCTTCTTTCAAAAAAAAAAAAATGCTATCCTAAAATTCCAAAAGATAGACTAATCCCTCAAAGGACAGCTATCCATGCCTTATCAAATAAATCAAAAGTATAGACCATTCCATGAAGGATGGCTATCATCAAATTCAAAATACTGCATCGCTCCTTGAAGGACAACTATTTATTTCATAGAATTTTCAAGGCTTCCCACATTGATCAGACTTTTGCAGTAGCAGACTTCCTCTTCAACTAGTTTGTTCACTTTTTAGCATCATTGAAAGACTTCCTGTATCAATCAGTCTTTCTATGTCTAGCAAACTTCCCGCATTGATCAATTTGCTCTTCTATCAAAACAACAATCATGAAGCTGAGATATAAGACCTTTTTCGATCATATGGAGACCCTATTTTCCCAATATGTGCACGTATTTTGTCCTTCGTATATTTTGACGAGATACACACTTACTTCTCGTTCCATCTACCTCCTTGATCTGGTTTGCGACTAGCTAGTGTCAGGTTTATTTTAACCTCATATATCACCTTGTGTGCATTGTCTTTTTGGTTTCTTATCAAGGTCTCTATTCATGGTTGGTTGAGAACCTAACTTATCATTCTTTTTCCTATCCATGTGTATTGCTTTTTATTTTCTAATCAAGGATAATTTCATTACCTCCCTTGCTGTCACAAGGGCATTTTCATGATTATTTGTTGTTCATCCAGTTAAACTGACATTTAACATGTTAGTCAAATCTATCATTTATCTCATCTTGTCTACTTTATCTAAAGCACATCAAAGCATGTATTAAAAACACATGTGAATCCATCTATCTATCTCATTAAAATTAAATTAACATCTTACACATGTTTAGTTTATCAAATCTATCAATCACATCAAATCACATCACATCTATCTATCCTCTATCAGCATATGTCTATGTCCATCACAATTACACTACATCTATCCATATCTATCAAAATTAAATGCATGAGTACAATCACATAACACAAAAAATGATGAATATATATATATATATATATATATATATATATATATATTGTGTGTCTGTACAAAAATAATGGATGGATTTCAATCAAGCCATCTATATCATACATCAAAAATTCCTTCAAATCGAGGCTACATCAGTATATCGATACAAAAATAACATATCTATATTGTAAAATCTGATAGGTGGAAGACACTATCTCCTCCACCCTCCTCTGGCCTAGGATGTCTCTCCTGGCCACCACCTATCGAGCTAGAAGAACTTGATGTTGTGGGTCTTTCCCCACCTCGATCTCTCCCAGTGCTCCCACCCTCCGATGCACCACTAGCTGCGGCTGTCACTAATCTCCTCCTCACACCATAACGAGGCACATCAGGGGCATGCTATGCAAGGTAATCCTCATAGTATCTCACCTCAGAGAGGAGAGCCTGATAGGTGCTCAGACTCACCGTACTAGGTGCTCGTAAAGATGTTGTTGCTACTGGTGATGGTGGCCCTTCTGATGCCACACCCTGTGACCTGGAATCTGAAGTGGTGCTTGTATCACCGTATTTGGCCCTGAGGGCCTCTCTGTGCTGATGGTAGTGATCCCTCTGCTGAATCGTTATATCTTGATCCTAGTGTGTTATATCTCTCTTTAATATCAGTGCATCCCTCTCCTTCGTCAGAGGTCTAATCTCCTCGAGGGAAGCCTAGTGTGCATGCATTAGGGTAGCATGCTCTCCCTCTAGTCTCTCCAAAGAGCACTGCAGGTATGTCCTCCTCATCTACGTCTATGGATGCTGGGAGGTGTCGTGGTAGCTCTGTGGAGTACCATGCCATGTAGCCATCATCTACTCCTGCATTGTCATCACTATCTATGGAAGGTGGGGCCTCCCTTAATGGATCTGCCGGGATAAAAAATCGGCAAATCGGTCTCTCTCGATGTCTCTCTGTATCATATATATATGTGGTGGGACCGTCTATATTAAACCGAATCGCCTTAGCACTTTGTATAAACAGGATGTGTTCCCACATATCCGGCCTGCGGCCCCTAACCACCCTGCTCCGTCTCATCTTCACCAGGTGAGTATCTTGACCAGCCCATATCGGGTAGACTTGATATGGTCTCCAAATGACCTGCTCTGGTGTCAGTGTCCTAAAGCACTTAGTATACCACTCTCTAGATCTCCCTGTATCTCCTGGGGCCATGTCTTCCCACCATCACCGGAATCCATAATCAAGGGACCCCTCTACTGCCGGCATCCATGGAAGCCATGATGGCCTAATCACTGTTATATGCTTATATGCCTAGCAATGGAGCACAAAGCTAACATCTATACATGTCCGCCTACTGTGGCGTACATCCATAGCTCATGATATATCTATGCTACTAGGGCATCGGCAAATGTGAACACCTGCCTGAACTCCAGGATGTCACAAACACAGTCTAGTAACAACAATGGAAATATCCCACCTCCTGAGTCTGGTAGAGCAAAATAAGAAATCACCATCTGAATCAGTGCTATCCATCTACTCCTGGCGTCATCCTATCTATAATGTGAGGCTATCCTCACCGCCCTAGACACTATCTCTGAATCATCTGCCCTATCTCCATACAATCGTCCTAGGGCCCTCTGTTGCTGCTCTCATGGAGTGATCTCTATCGGGTCCCTAGTGATCGGCAACCTCAGGATCCTATATATATCCTCATGGGTGATGGTCATCTCACCCGTCCTGAACTAGAAAGTGCATGTCCTACTATCCCATTGTTATACCAGTGCTCGCATCAACTCTACATCTCGAGGCACCCATCGGTAGTAACGAAAGCCCCGAGCCCAGCTAGCTCTAGGTGACGCCAATCCACATCAGTCACATCAGGGAGAATGGTCTCCAAAAGCTCGGGAATAACATCCCACATATGTAAAGCCTCTCGTGCCTACATCACATGACATCATGGATGGTGTTAGCTCCTCATTTATCCAAATCCAAACATCAAAAACACATTATACTACTTTCTCAAGTCAAAACACTCCAATCGGCATCGATTGAGTTCAATCGATGTCGATCAAATTTAGTCGATGTCAATTGAAATTCCAATCGGTGCCGATTGAATCTAATCAGCGTTGATTTTTCCAATCAACACCGATTGAAAATTCAAGTGCCCAAAATACTAAAAACTAGCATTTATCTAATTTTTCCTAAAAACTAGCATCCTAATCCGCTATTTAAATGATAAAACTATATACCAGGTTTTGGTAGATCCACTTACCCCAGGTCATGTCCTCTTCTACTTACGCTACTCCTGAGAGGCTTCTATGTTACTCAAAATCAATTTTTGACTCTCTCTAAATCAATCATCACAGAGTAAATAAATTGTTCACGTTTTCCTTTCTCCTATTTATATGGGCTCGGTACAGTCGGCACCGATTTTTATGGTCGGTGCCGATTGGTTTAGTCAACGTTGACTTTGTCTATATCGACGCCGATTGAGGCCCATCATTGCCGATTGGTTGTAATTTTTCCTTTCCACATCACTTTCTTCCATCTCCTCATCTTTTTGCCAAAGTGTTGATGCTTGGCTTGTTTATCTGATCATTATTATCACCTGGGTGTTGCCTTTTGGCACATATTTGTGGTATTATCACCCATTTCGAGTCTGTTCCCTATACACGGGTCACTCGCATTTGTGGTAGCTTAAAGGCAAAGGTGGAGTCTGTAGGCACTAACATCATCCGCTGCGGACCATCAGTTGTCCCTACCAATGTGTCACTCTTTAAGTTGCTACTATCTTACAGCCTTCCTTCCACTCATGGGTCTGTAGGTACTAACGTCGTCTCATACGAAGACCATCTAGTCTACCCTACCAATGTGCGTTTCTTAGGTTGCTACCTTTTTTATTGTTTTCATGCGTCATCAATAATCAGATTCCCTCCAGATATCTAGCTGGGGCATCCTGCATTCTCATCTACCTTTTTCAAACTCGGGATCGGTTGGTCTTTTGGGATTCATCCCATCCCTAGTTTGAGGGGGATCACATCATCACTTTTCTTTCTTCCTTTCTTCCCAACTCCTTGTTTTTTTTTTTGTCTTGCAACTTTACTTATCACAAGTTACTCGACAAAAAGGGGCAGAATGTAGACACCTAAAATTGGTTACCCAATTTAGTGTCCCCCACATTCATCTACCTTCTCAGGTAACCTGGGGCACCTTTATATTATCACTTTGGAGTGTTAATTAAATTAAACATCTATCCTAAGTTTATTACACCCCATTGTGTTTTACCCATGGATAATTAAATATTAACTATTTAATTACACTTTTTACATGTATCTTAACCACTTATCTACCCCATATCAATTCCTAACCTCCCATATCTATTCTATCCATCTATCCCCCCTATTTCTCCTTCCCCCAAACCATGCAGTAGGATATTTCCCATATTTGAGTCGGAAGGATCACTTTCATCTTTCCAAAAATGTCCTCTTTGGCAATTTCAGGAGTTTGATACGATCGGGTCTTGACCTGCAATCGATCGATGCTAATTTTTTAGAATGGTGTCGATTATACCTAGTTGTAGCGATTACAAATACAGGGCCAGAATTTGGTTTTGGTTAGATAGAGAGAACGATAGATAGTTTTGAGCATCAAGCCTGAGCATTATCTATCAAGTGAAAGTGAATTATGTCCAAATCAATCCCTAAGAGGAGTACCGTTACTCTTCTCCTACCACATCAACATCATGAGCCTCCATTGATCTCTTGGTGACTCTGCTCCTGCATCTAGTGAAGGTGGAGCTTTGTTAGTATCCTTACGGCTCCTACAGATCCAGCGAACATTGACGATCTAGCTTTCATTGTCTGTTTCTCAATCTTCCTACAATTTTCCCCTAGTCGACGCCGACCGATCCTAGTTGATGCTGATTTTCCTAATTGACGCTGATTCACCCGGCCGACGCCGATTGTCTGGGCAGACAGGTAAAAGAATTCAGGTAACACAAATCTAGCATTGTTTTCACAGTTTCCTATTTTCTGTTACTTTCTATCTATTGTTTACATTATGTCTTGTCATTTTTAATCGTAAAATCTAGACATTTACTTACATATTTTATCATATATGATTCTTTCTTTAATTGAAAACATGGTGACATCCATCGAGGAGCTTATCGCCATGGACCCGCTTCTTAGGTAGTCCACCCAAATATCTTTTAACGTTGTCTCTTTCTATCAAGTATTTGTGTCTCGTAGGTTTCTTGAATCTACTTTGCAAGATTGCTCGTGTGCACCCATTTTGTCTACATCGGCTTTCTTTTCTATCTACATCTTTGGATCTTATCCAATCTATCAGGTATCAATTTTATTTGAGTTTTTCATGGTTTTTGTGTTTAGTTTGGTACATTAACTTAGACAGGTAACAAGCGCAGAAATTCTTGATTTACACCCAGTGACTTCTTACAAAATGTGGTCCATGATAGGGAGAGGATAATTGTCTTTCAGTGATGCCTAATTCAAGTTGTGGAAATCTACACATATTCTTATTTTTCCATTCTTCTTCCGCACCGACATGATGTTGGCCACCCATGTTGAATGGTGGATGGGAAAGATGATTCTTGCATTGAGCATCTTCATTACCTCCTCCTTGATGGTATAAGAAACCTTTGGGTTATATGGCCTTTGCTTCTACCTGAATGGCTTAGAATACTACTTCAAAGGAATCGAGTGATGCATTTCCTTTAGTTGGAAGGATTTTTGTTCAACATAAAGAGTAGGAAAAAACGTTTGAATATTTCTTGAGCGAGTGTGACAAACCTTATCTTCTCCTCAAGAGAGCTATAACATCCACATTTTATAACTTAGAACAAGTGGAATTTTTATTTTTATTTTTATTTTTTGCATCCTGGTTCTAAATACATAATTTAGAACTCACAAATCAAATAACCATTCTTATAACAGACAACCATATGCAGCTGTAATGACTCGGAGTACCTCCGATCTATTCATTCCATGACTCGGTAACCTACCGATCTATTCATGAGTAATAAGAGTTGGCGTTTTATTTAACGCTTCACTCTCGTGGTTCTCTTCCCTATTCTGGGAATTCAGAATGCTCTGTCCAAGGAACCTAACTGAATAATTGTTACCATTATTCATCGGCATCTCATCCCTTAGACTAGGTGAATTAGGACAACGCAATCAGCAGCTTGCGATACTTTGGCCAAAGATTTGAAACATACTGTTTATGTCTCGTATTCCTTAACGGCATACTCGTCAATCTGGAATACGTCCTTCACCCCATTCTTATGTTATATAGAATGTCTTACACTGACTACTGTCAGTCCTTCCTTTCACAACTTAATCACTCGAAGACAGATTAACAAGGTGATAATGTTATATGGATGCCCACGAGTATTAGGGATACGATGACATACTGGTATAACCCTGCAGTTAGACCAGTGTGTCAAGATACCCCGAACCTCCTAGGCAGCCTTATAACCTGACCACATTCCTAATCGGTCCCTGAGTAACTAATCCGAACACAAGTGTAAATCTTAGCGATCAATGCAAAGGGTGTCGCCATAAGTCACCTGCATTGTTGTAACTTCGAGAAGATCCTAATCTTCTCGGAGGTACAACCCTGCAGTTGTCTTGTGCCGTCAACCTTTAAATCCGCCTCGAAAAGATCTACTTATTAATATGTGTACGCACGTTGAGTTTTAAATTACTTTAAAGACTTTCCCCTAAGGTTAGCCTTTCCCGATCCCTGGATTCTTCGTCATAAGACGACCTTCCTCATTAAAACCCATTACATGGTAGAGGTATTAAGGTCATGATCTCTTCAAGGAGTCATTAGAATACACATGATTCTAAAACAACAGAATTGGACAATATCTCATAGCCTTTACTTGAGATTGCCATCTGAACCCCATTAGATTTACATCAGTTCTCCTAACTGAATTTATATCATACTTATTAGTATAAAGATATAAATGATTAAGAATCCAATTTAATATTGTCCTGTCATACTCAGGACTAGGGATTAGTAATTTAATTCTGCTTGATTGGCGTTCTGCTTAGGTTCATTTCAGCCCTATCCTTATAGAAAGTCAATGATTTAAATTTCAATTTAGCTTTCGATAGAACAAATCAGAACTACTAAACACTCATAAGAATTTCAATTATATTTCCTTTAAGCTTTCATTGTCAATCACAAAAGCATCCAGTTACACAAAGATAACATTGCCACTCTGGTATATAAACCGAAGAGGGTCAACTATCAGAATTTAGAATATAACACATAAGTAACAAATACTTATTTCCATTCCTTTCAGAACTATACAATTACATTTTATGCAAACAACATACTTGATACAATGCTTAACGGAAAAGTACATCTTTCCACATATAGTACATTTAGAAAATCAAGCTGTAATTCATTATAAATCAAAATAAACAATCTGATCATCCTGTCAGATCTGCATTGCTTTTACCACTTACGGCAACCATCTGCAAAAATAGTCAACATGAGTCAGTTCGATGAACTGAGCATGATAAGCACTAACTTTTAAAACAATTGCAATCCGTCAATTGTTTTCATTAAACACCCTGTTTAAATGAGATCAATTAACCAAACAAGTAAACATATTCAGACTATGCCTTTGTAATACAAAAATGACTACAAACGTGTAACTCTATCATCGTTACAGAATAGTCCTAAACACTTCTCAAATATTTCATCAAATATTAAGAATCAAAGAACGAAAGTATCTAAACAATTATCTTGAATCCAAGATCAGCAACATTGGACAGATCGTTACTTTCATCAGAAAAGGAAATATCATAGCAAGTCATGATTCCAACAATAAGATACAAGAACAATTCCAACTGTTAGACAGATACCAACAAGTATTAGAATAACAGAAGAGAAAGAAACAAATCATTCATACTTCCCTTCACACAAGTTCACTACTGTACCGTCTCTACATATGGAAAGCATTCATCCAGTATGTATACGAACAAGTCCGACAACCCACAAGAAGATTCACTGTCATATTAAAAATCGAACACAGCAAAAACTCCTGTACAGTGGCTAACACGTCAATAGTGCAGACTATCAACCAAACAGACTCTACAGGAAGCTTCAAACAACATGAAAATCACCACATTGCCTGTCGAGGTACAGTCGACGGCTTTTAGATCAGTCCAGCTCAAGGCAGGATAGTTATGCAACAGAAGAAAAACACGCCTACAATCCCATATATCAACCTATAGTCCAATGCTAGTCCCTTTTACACACAGTAAGGTTTTTTTTGAACCAAGTTCGAAATCAAAGAACCTCTAGTATATCACGGTCAACAACAGACTTCATTGCATTAAACAATTTGATGTTTCCATAAGACCATACAGAGATTATCTTACAAATACCGTAACATACACTGCCACATCCAACTAGGAAATCAGAAAGGAAACATATCATCCTGTATGTACATCTGTACGTAATCGGAATCAGTCATATAGCACTCACGATTCATTTATACAGAGCCGCGTTACTTGATATAAATCATTACTCGGGAAATTCCACAATGTCAAAACTACAGTATACCAAGTCAAGTTTTAACTGAGGCAAAAGAAGATACAGGTTAACTTCCACAAGTTCTACTGAACCCGGACAACAGTGGCATGACAAATGATTGCCAATGATTCCATCTGGTCAAGTCAATGGTGTACATATTAAAATCAAGCAAAAGCAATTTAAATACTGATTTCAAAACAAGATACCCGACTGAACCTTTGCCAATTCTTCGCACAAGTTTGCACAGAATGCAAACGTAAAATACACCCAAAGAATCTGTACCACAAAATCCATGCAACACGAAGGTATTCCTATAAATAACAGAGGTCTTAGTACATGTTATTCCCTCAAGTCACTGGCTCATCAATCACCAATATTCAATTATATTTAACTTGAACAGAGGTCCAAATGTAAATAAATCATTCAATCGACTCCACAGAGTCATTCTGATTACAACAATAATATGAATATACACATATTGCATACTGCTAACGGGTTGAAACCCAGAACCACAAGCAAGGAATACACAATTTCCAAAAAGGGGTAGCAACGAAATACAGAAACACAATAAGTTATTCGTTCAAAATAACTTAAAATACCATAGCGAAGTCCTACTAGGTTCTGTATCTTTCACCAAAGATAACCACTACAACATGCAAAGAAATCCAATAAGACTGGATATTCACACAAAAGTCCAACAGTGTCTTTTCCGACAAGAAACAAGCCTCATAAACAAGTTACAATCAACAAGTTTCTATAAACAAACTTCTATCAGCAGTTTCTACCAACAAGTTTCTACTGAATCCTGAACCCAGCAAGAGAAGCATGCACGAGTTCTCACGGAGCAGGAAGATACTCTTCAAGCACATGTTTTACAAACCTACGCCGGAATGTAAAGCACAACAAAACATAGTGAACAGTTCGAAGTACAACACACACCCATTAAGGGTTAAATTTGTAAAACGAATGAAAGCATAAAGATACAGTACCAAATCACACAAGACAACCATAGAAAATCATTTATTCCATAAATCATTTGAACAGAGTTGTTCTAATGAAATCACTTGGAAGACAGCAAGATTTTTAAAGGTTAGGGCCTAACATGCCTGGATTTTTTTTGCTCAAATTTCCGAAGCAGACCACTGGAAGAGCTCAGACTTCCTTTTCCTTTTCCAAGTTAGAGCGACCAACAAAATTTTGCTATCTCCAAAACATATATATTTTCCTTGCCAGAGAAAAGAGCTAGATATCCTCATGTTCGCCATGCAACTCAAAGAAGACTGGTGCGAAGAACCAGTGAACAGGCAGAAGGAAAACCGAAAATCGCGATAAGCCAAACAAACCAACAACTTCCCAGTTTGCATGCCTTCACGCGAGTTCCGAGCTCGACTACCGAGCGCATTGAATGCATTTACACCAACTTTCCCGCTCAAACTCCACTGCCACCGACCGCCAAAGTTGGCGACAGTCAAATAAAATTCCCAGTTCATTTTCAGTTTTGGCGACCTGCCACGTCGGCACAAGTTAGCCGTTCCTTAAACTTCCGCCAAGACCTGTCCCTCATACTTATCCTTAGCATTTAATGACATAGAAAATGCCGCCCATGGTTCGCACCCCTCCATAGGCCCCTTTACATTCTTGCTCATAGTTAGGTTAGTATCTTAGGTTAGAATTTAGGATAACACCTAATCTAACTTCCATAACATAGATACTAACTTAGGACATTAGTACTTAGCCTAGGTCTAGGTTAGATTAACACTAATCTAACCCCTAGGTTAGGTTTAGTTTTAGGTTACTAACCAATAATAATTCCAGTTAGGTCTACATTTCGTACACTCAGAAAAAGACCTACATCATACGTCTTCGAACAGGTTTAGCTCCTGTTCTGCCTTAGGCTGCAGAATCGTATGTAACCGAATTATTACCTGGTCCACAATCGAGACCTTCCAGATATACTTCCATATCGGGAACCAATTCATTTCACTTGATCAGCCTGAGTCATACTCCTGACTAGCTTATTAAATGCTTCTAGACCTTGCAACCTGTTCAAGGTCTGTAATTTTTAATTCATCATGAACAAACTTAAAGCAATACTTGGATCAATTCCACTGATCCAAGACTAGGTATTATAGATGGATAACTCTATAATTCATTCCGAGATCAGATTAAACTCAGATGCAAAATGAAATAAATAAAAGAGTCTAATCATATTCCGACTCAGTCAAGATCTGAAATCTGCAAAGAAATTACAGTACATATCAAGCATGATTTCTAAATCGAGGAACACATCCTTTTACAAGAAATCACATATCAACACTTGTATGCTCAGGAGAAAGTAACAAAGATTCGAGGGTGTTACAAGAGAGAAACATTTTCCAATATTGACCTTCCTTGGTTCCTCCTGGGGTGCAATGAGTTCCTTATCAAAATCAGTTGGGCACCGAGAAGATTGTTTTTCTTTCTCTTGAATGAATCTATTGTGTTTATCAAAGAGGTCTTCTAAAGAAACTAGGCCATTGGGAATATTGTTCCCTTTCAATTTTATCACTCCTTCATTATCAATACCTTCGATTCCTTCTTTCTCTTCTTTGGCTACCGCTTCACAGTGTGGATTTTCACTTCCTTCAAAGAAGAGGTTATTGAAATTATCCCTTTGTTCCAAAAATGCTAGAATTTGGTTATCATCGTTAAATACTTGCCAATGATTTGCATTATCTGGTACACTAGGCCTGAACACCATTTCTATGGTCACCTTATCTTTACCAAAAGAAGGATGAGGTGTCACTAGAGAAGCCAATACTATGCAAGAGAATCAACCTTTTCATTCTTTTCTCTTGGGATAGCTTTAATGGAAAATGCATCGAAATATTCAATGCAGTCCCATACTCTGTTTCTATAATGCCGGAGTCTTGGATTTTTCACTTGGTATTGTTGTCGGACTTGCTTTACTATCACTTCCGCATCACCTCGGCATCTCAGCTTCTTGATTCCCATGTCTTTGGCCACACTCATGCCTAAAAGGAGAGCTTCATATTCTGCCGTATTATTTGTATTATCAAATTGCAGCTTGTAGGAAAATGGATACAATTCACCAGAGGGAGAGTACAACACTACACCCACTCCCGAACCTGCACTAGAATGACTACCATCGAATTCCATTGTCCAAACTTGATCTTCTTCCTCTTCCATAAAGAGTGGAAAGTTTTCATCTTTTTTTGATGTGAGGAAGTAGTTTCCTAGCACACTATCTTGAAAAAGAATGTTTGCCTTTGGATCATCAGACTTTCACACTATGAACTTCATCTTTCTTACAGGAAGCAATGTCTTCATCTCACCTTTTACTGGAATAGTTACAGATGACCAGTCCATTTTTATTTCTCCACCCAAGTCTCTATAGAAACTTCTACTCAATAGCATGCCAAAGGATGTTGGGATGTCTGCTACTAGGATGGTTAGAAGCACCTTCTTATCTGGAAAATCAACCAATGCTACCTATGCATCTTTTATCCTTCCTACCAATGGAACTTGTTTGGATTCCATAAAATAGCAGGTTCCATTTTCTTAGCTTAGGGTGAGTCTAAGAGCATTTGTAACTTTGATGGGCATCACATTATCTGAGGCTCTAGAATCTATGATGCAATTATTTAGCTCAAAGCCTTTAATGAGAAGTGACAGGTAGAAAGGTTCGACCCTGTCAATTTTGGAGGCACCTGAAAGCTAGCATGTTTTATGAAGGTGATGTGGATGGTGTGGGGAGTAAGCCTTATGAATTTGGACACAAGGTTATGGGGTTTCGTACGTACCCAAAATTAAAGGGTCTTGTGCATCGCCGTAATGATGTTACACATGCCCCAATGATGATATAGGTCACCTTGCAAGGTGTTCGGATCAAGATAATCTCACGAAGTATATGTTAGCATCCCAAATTCTTTATCCAAGTTCCTCATGCCTTGTTTTATACCTTTGCCCCCTTTTTAATAGTGTTTTGACCTTTAGTGACAAACCGCTACCTTGATAGGGTGGCAGTCCTATAACCACCGCCTTGCTTAGGGAGGTGGTCCTTCACGTGTTTTCAAAGACGCTCCTTTGATCGTGACTTGCTTAATTTTTCAAATTTTAATAGCTTTTCTCAACCTCCTTAGCTCGTATTAATGTTTTATGTCCCCTAGAATAGTGTTTCTTCATTGTTTAATGGTAAAAGAGTTCTAATGGGAGTTACCTTTGGGTGAATGTGAAATCTATAAGTATCTAGCTTGTTTTCAAGAAAATTGCCCCTCAACTTCTCATTTCCATTGTTTAGTCTTTCAATTCCTTGTTTAGAGCTCATTTTGTTTTCATGTTTGCATCCATGCTAGTTTTCCTTCACTTTTGGAAGCCATTCAATCTTCTTTCTTCAGTATTGTTCATTATTGTTCATGCAAATTAGTTTAAAACAAAATAGTGTCATTTGTAAGTTGAATCCATTAGAGTTGCAGGTTGTGTTCTTCACAGAAGGTAGATTCTATAATCTCTTGGTACACTTGTGTTGTATTCCCATAATAAATCCTACTAGGAATTGCATACGCCAAGCTCTGTCACTTGCGCTATCCCTCTCCTACTCGCATTATATTTGGTCTATATCCAAAGTTGCCATTGTTCAAAATACCTTCTTCTGTTGATGCTAGCATATACATGCTCTTCTAGACTCACGTGAACACGAAGGAATGAGGAGATCATTTTGAGGGGAAAAAATCATACACTACTGGATTCGCCACTGTTCTACAAATTCCAGGTTTTATCTGTCAAAGTTCTAGTTAAAACATATCAAATAGAGTAGTGAAATATTTCATTTCAGTTAAGTTTCATTTTTGATATTGCCAGGGAAGCTGTGGGGATTGATAGTTTCTAAGAAACTATGATTCATTCCTCACTTCTGAGGTAGGATCAAGAATCTTTCAATTAAGTTAATCAGCTATCTAGTTATTTAGGATAAAACTCACAACTGCACATGCAAGAAGCTACACCGAGCTACCTTGTTTGTTTTAATTTTTTTGTTAGATTAGTTATCATACTCTGAATTTATTAGATTAGTTACTCCAATTCTTTTAAAGTTCTATCAAAAATACAAAAAAGAGGAATATATAGGTTGTAGATATATCTTGCATAATTAAATTTATTTTGTTTCGGTTTGGTTTATATTGATCTTGCATGACAATTACGGGACCTAGGGAGCCGGGGAATACGTTTTGAGTCAATCGTGCCACAACCAAATCTCGTTGCAGCATTAGCTGACATAGACCAAAATATTAGAATTTAGGTCCGAGAAACAACATACCTACAAGAAATTAGCGCACAACTATAATTATTAAACGTAATAGCCAACCAAGCTAAAGATTTCTAGACTAGACCAGAGAATCATCCATAAAGCACCAAAAGATCCACTACACATTTAGCCATTCCATTTTCATGACCTTCACGGGAGGTATATATGAAGCACCCATAGGTCATCTTCCACATATTCCATAACCCATAGATCAGATCACGGTAGAGCTCGATATTGATTTGAGACTTCAAGCACCTATCCTTTCCGAATGATCTATCACACCGGTTTAGGTTAGGAGGGCCTTCTTTGCTTTAGATTCGCAGATCCCGCTATTGTGTGTTGAAGAAATAAGATTACCTAACTAGCTTATCTACATCCCACGTGTATTCCATCCCCACCAGCTATCTCGGCATGACCTCGAGAGGTCGGGTGCGAGGAAGAGTTACTTGTAGATTCTCATGCTCATATGTCACTTTTCCATCATACAAAATTGGTGAACCCAACGGAAACTTTGTACCTTCTAATTCGAGAATCAAATTTCTACTTGTTCTTCCATTTAGTTTACTTTCCATATTTTCCACCTCATTTTCCTTCACATTAGATTCACCAACAAAATTGGTGAACCTAATGTGAAACAAACAACTATTTCATCTTCTCTACCTCTTTATCCTCCACATTAGCTTCACTAACGAAATTGGTGAAGTTTACGTGGCTCAAGTTAATTTTCCTCTTTCTGTTCTTTCATCCACCCTTCACTCTTTCCCATTATTCTGTGGGTATTCATATACCCCTCGAATATGTTAGGATTCAATGCATATGGCAGACCTCTCCTAGGTCTTGAAGCATACTACGATCAACTAAATAGAGAACCATCACCCTCGCTCTCAGCATGGGGTGACAACTATTCAACTGACCAGTTTTCAACACAAACTATGCCTCAAAGGACTAGATATAGTTCTTCTTTCCAAATAGAGGAGTTGGATCAACTCACTCAAATGTAACAACCAGAGCCTTCAGGCTCAAACAATATGAAACTCACTAGAGAATCTGGTTCATCTCCTCAGGTGTTGCTTAGCCCACAGATTAGTAGACAATCATATCCATATCTATTGTTAGATGATGAATACTTAGCACATTATGCTAGGAGTGAACAACGATCTCAAAATATGTACCCATCTATAGGAGGTTTGTAAACACAACCCGAGGTCTCGTTCTAAGAAAACACCCCCATTCCTCCACCCATAGGAAATGCCCTCGGTGAGACTTGGCAGGGCATTGATCAATTCATAGTAGGGTACCATATGCCTATACAACCTCAAGATATACAAAAATGCCACTAAGGCTAAATAACGTGTCTTCACCAAATGAGGTCATCTCAGCCTTAGTTGAGAAGGTTAGAGGGTTGGAACTTGCTCAAGCAAGTCAAAATTCATAGTTCATGTAAGCAGGAACTTCCAATCTTCCACATCATCCCAGCCAAGTAGACCTCCTCACAGGAATAGGTACGTTGGGTATGCCCCCTCAGTACTTACAACAAACACCAACTAGAACCACGTTTTCTAATGCCGCTCTAGTTGAAAATATAATACCCCCCAGTTTAGTACAAAACAATCCATTCCTGAGCAATGCTCCTCCATACTTAAACATGTATTCCAAATCACCACAAGGAGATATGTTCTCTTCTCCCGGCATGTTTTCTCAACCACGAGGATTTCCTTATGCCCTTGTGAATACATATGCTATGCCATATTAACAACCCATTCCACCTCCACCCCCTCAGAAACACCATCAATGGTCAAAACCTATGCAATAGGAACTTATTCAGAATATTTGAAAGAACCTTTGGACTTCACTATATGAAGCGTCATGCTTCCAAGACCTCTCCCGATCTACCCAAGTACAAAGGAGAGGGAGACCCAAATGCACATATTAAGGCCTATGCCACAACCATTTGAGAACTGCTCCCTTGGGATGGAGTTGTTGCTAAAATATTCCCCAAAAATTTAGAGGGTATCACCCTTGATTGGTATTACAGAATACTTGAAGCCTTAATACATTCATTTAAACAACTTGTGTTAGAATTCATCAAGGATTTTGACATGAACAAGTTGTTGAGAATAGGGATCAGGGAATTCTTGCATATTAAGAAAGAACACAATGAATATGTTGCTCATTTCATCTAAATATGGCGTACAGTCCTCTATTCTTTAGCAAACACTCCAAACATGGATCAGATGGAACTATGTGATTTATTCAATCATTCTTCGAGCAGAGAGATAAAGGAAGAAGTCCAGAAGTTCCCACTAAGAACTTATGATGAAGTGTTTGAGAGCACTCTCTGAATAGATCAAGTGCTTGAGAGCACTCTCTGAATAGATAAATCCACAATAGATAGCGGTTGCAAGACATATGGAACAAATGGGAGGTTAATCATCCCCAACCAAAACACTATGACTTATCCTAGTACCACAAATGCCAATCAAAGACCTAAAATCCTTAACAAAAACCATGAAGTGACAACAGATGGAGTGACTGACCAAACTAAAAAAGCAAACGTTGTAAATGTTCCACCACCAGTTAACAACCAACAAAACAATAATTTCACCCCAATAATCAACGTGGTGGATTTTAATCGTCCCCAACGACAACAACAACAAAAACAACAATGGTAGATCTAGACACGGGGTCCAAATCAAAACTCAACTGGATATCAGAACCAAAACCAAAGATAACAAACACAAAACTTTAATCCTAATAGTCAATAGCTTAATTAGAGTTTTGGACCACAATACATGCCAAACCAACAACCTAAGAGTTATAATCCTAACTTGTATTGTGGTTTCCACAAAATTTAAGGCCATGACACTAGGACTTGCTACGATTACAATAAGTTCATGTAACATTTTCCATAAAAACAAAGACAACTCTTCATAGATATGTTCTTATGCATTCTCGTGACACCTATGCCAAATACTTTCACGGGGATAATTTTCCCTCAAAACATACCTCTTAAGATCTTCAATGATCCACTTCCAAATCACAATAACAATAATAAATTAAATCCAAATGGGATGAACAAAGGTGTAATGACAGGAAATAATAATCATGAAGCCTCAACTTCACTAAATCCATTGTCGCACCACAATTAGGAAATTAGCCACGAACCAAGATAGTTGGTCTAGTGGAATTAGAGATCTTGAGCTGCTGCAAATAGAAGCCATAACAAGAACATGAGAATATTCTTTTCAACCAAATCCAATCTATCCACTAAAGCCGAGATAACATTCAACAAACATTGGTAAAACACTGTGGGTCCTTATGATTTAATTAATGACTTAACAAAGACCTTATCTCACATCTCCTTTTTGGACTTGTTGAAAAACTCTCCTTCCCATAGGGCTGCTCTTTTAGAAGCACTAGGTCTAGGTCATTTAATTAACATCACTCCACCTCCCGAAACAAAAGTAAGCTATATAGACTTCAATATCCACCCTCCGGGGAAGCCGGATAGGGATACCAAGTTTATATTCGACATAAAAAAATGCCAACAGATGTTGAAATTACACGTAGAGGCGATCCAACCTTGCATTTACAGTGTGGGTTTACAATAATTATGTTAAACATGCAATGGTTGATGATGGGGCGTAGTTAACATTGTCCCCTTCTCTTTCCTTCAAAAGCTAGGATATGGAGAAACAAACTTTTCCATAACAAGAAATATGCTAACGAAGTTATGATATCCTTAAAGCTACTTCAATTGGGACTATAATATTACCAGTCACCTTAGGACCCAAGACAATCCTCACTGAGTTTTATATCATAGATCGGGAAACCAACTATAATATGATCCTTGGTCGACCATGAATACATCACATGAAAGCAATCCCTTCTATGTTATTCCAAGAACTAAGATTCTTGCAACTAGGAAAGATATTCGTAGCAAAAGGTGAGCCAAAACCATTCGACATACACCTAGCAGACCTAAAGAAAAGACCAGGTGTTCACTCTGAGTTTGAACTCCCAACAAACTAACTTAACAAACCAATCGACTCAAAACCGGAAGAAAAATTAATACCTAGAATAGAACTAGAAGTTATGAACCTAGTCAAGGGCATCCTAGCCCTCAAGGATGAAGCTAACATTGTAGAAACAGTGTCATTAGTAACTACTAAAAAAATTGTCAATGTTCTTGGAACAAGTATGGAATGTACCCTAGGAGTTGGTTCTCTTCCAACAGAGGAACTTTACATGGTAGAAGTAATCGAAATAGAAGAAATAGACACAAATAATGTCCCAGCATCCATTTTTTCTAGTAATTATTGGAATCTCCACTTCGGTGGAGCTAGATGCCGCTATGGAGCCAGGGCAGGTGTGATCTTCACTTCCCCGAGGGAAAGATCCTACCTTTTTCTTTTAAGTTAAAGTTTGAATACACAAACAATAGTGCTGAGTACGAAGCCCTCCTCCTTGGCGTCATCATAGCAAAAAGGATTGGTGTTCATGACATCAGAGTGTTGGGAGACTCGCAATTAGTTATAAACCAAGTCTCTAAAGTATATGAGACTAGAGTTGAGCACTTACAAATCTATAAAACAATGGTATTAGATCTAAGAAAAGGATTCAACTTCATATCCATTGAGGCAATCCCACAAGAACAAAACCTTCTCGCAGATTCAATAGCAACCTTAGCTTCACGTTTTACCCCAAGTAATGAGTTGGAAGATACAATTTTCAAGGTATCACTTCATACTGAACCATTGGTGAAGAAAATATAAATGAACCCTCTTCTAACACATACAACTAAGAATGAATCTTCTATCTTACATCATGTTGTGACAGTGATAAAGTCACTCTCAAATATCTAAATGCCTATGCAGAGCTACACCTTGCTCACCCTATAGTTGATCTTTCCCTAATACCACACTCCTCTTCCTACTTTGGAAATCCCATGGTAGAGTCTCCTCCATAAAAGGATCTCGATGTCTATGAGATAGAAAATGGAGAAATCTTGGAACTACCTCCAGCCCCACTTGAATTTAAAGAAGGTAACACTTCTTTGATAGAAGAAACCATTGACATAAACATTGGAATGGAGGAAGAACCAAGAATTTTGAAGTTGGGATCCTCACTAACTCCGGAAGAAATAGAAATACACACCCAAATCCTCAAATAACATCAAAAGGATTTTGCATTTAGTTATAAAGAAATGACAGGTATCACACCACAAGTTGTGGTACATAATCTTGTCACTAAACCAGATGCGAAGCCAATTAAACAAAAGTCAAGACTAATGAATCCAAAAGTGGTTGTCATGGTAAAAGAGGAAGTAGTGAAACTTCTCCAGGTAGGATTCATCAAGCCCATTGACTATTCACAATGGGTGTCTAATATCGTTCCCATCCTAAAAAAGAATGGGAAGATACGCATTTGTATAGACTTTCGGGATATTAACAAAGCTTGTCCCAAAGATGATTTCCCATTACCATCCATTGACGTTATCGTTGATGCAACAACTAGATTTGAACTGCTATCCCTCATGGATGGGTTCTCAGGGTACAATCAGATTAAAATATTTGAACAAGATCAAGCCAAAACCACATTTATAACTCCCTGGGGAACTTATTGTTATGTTGTTATGCCATTTGGTCTTAAGAATGCCGACGCTACGTATCAGTGAGCAATGACTTATATATTCCATGATCTTATCCATAAAATTGTGGAATCATATGTGGATGACTTGTTAGCCAAGGCCAAGAAAACTTTGTGATCATCCGAAGTGCTCGTATCATCCTCTCATGACTAATTGAGTATGGTGTCACATTAAACCCAGAGAAGTGCATGTTCGGTGTAACAGGAGGCAAACTTCTAGGATACATTATATCTTCACGAGGGATTGATGTTGATCTGGCCAAAATATGGGCTATTCTTGAAATGATCCCACCTTCGGACGAGTCTTGAATCAGGTCATTTCTCGTGAAACTCAGTGAAATTTGAAGGTTCATCCCATATTTAAGCTTTGTCATTCATCCAATCAACAATCTACTCAAGAAAGATTATAGTATCGATTGGACTGAAGATTACAATGAGGCCTTCGAAGTAGTTAAGTACTTCTTGTTGTCACCACCCATGCTAATGCCTCCTAAGCTAGACTGCCCTTTGATCCTATACTCATGATCCACTCATGTCTCGTTGGCAGCTCGCATCCGACTCAAGAAGACAATGATAAACAAGAGTGCATGATCTATTTCATTAGCCAAATGTTGCTTGATTATGAAATACGTTATACATAGGCAGAAAGAGAATGCCTTACCATAGTCTTCGCCACAAAACATTTAAGACATTACATGTTAAACCAGGAAACAAGGGTCATTGTGAAGAAAGACCATTTGAGACATTCCTCACACAAGGGTCCTTGTTTAAGAAGGCTGGATGTTTCATAACCATAATGGGAGAATTTGAGTTAACATTCGTAAACCAAAAATCCATCAAAGGACAAATCATTGCAGACTGGTTGGCTGACAATCCACTAGATGGAGGCAAGATAGTAGATCTAGACTTTCCGATGAATGTGTATACTTTGTCGAAACTAGACCCCCCATCTCTACATGTCCTTGGTATATTGATATCATCAATTTTATCATGGACCATACATACCCAACAAGTGCCATGTCACATGATAAAGAAGGAGTTTACGCATTATTACCGCTAAATATGTTGTTTTAGACCAAGTGCTCTATCGTAGATCTTTCAATGGCATGCTTCTAAGATGCATCAAATTAGAAGAATCCAAGGGGATTCTTCATGAATCCCACAGTGGGATATGCGGGGTCACTTTGGTGGTCACGCCACCACTCACAAAATACATCGGATGGTCTATTTTTGGCCCACTCTCGAGCATGATGCGGTGGAATCTTTACGTAAGTGCCACAAATGTTAAGAATTATCTCACGAGATTCACATGTTAGCACAATCCCTACAACCAATATCAATTCCGTGGCCCTTCTCCACTTGGGGCCTAGAATTAATAGGGAAATTATCTCCTCATCAACCGATGGCCATAATTTTATAATCATAGCCATGGAATATTTTACCAAATGGGTGGAGGCCATGCCTCTCACCCATGCAGTTCGATGATTGCCAAATTCATTTTGAACTAAATTATCTATAGGTATGGTGTCCCACAAGTCATTATCTCGAGATAATGGCATGTCCTTTAAGAATGACGAGGTTCATGAGTTATGTAGCAGGGTTCAAGATAAACTATCACACAGACCTCCCTTTACTACCCTCAAGCCAATGGCCAAGCTAAAGCGACAAACAAAACATTGAAAGCTATTCTCCTTAAAACAATCAAGGAGAATAAATGAGATTGGCATTTAAAACTATATCCGGCCTTGTGGGCCCACCGAACCTCAATAAGAACACCAACAAGAGCAACTCCTTTCTCGCTGGTATTTGGAGTAGAAGCAGTTCTCCCACTTGAGGTTGAAATACCTAGTCTCTCGCATCTCATTACAAGGGATTCTAGATGAGGAAGCTTACAGGGAGGCATGCCTCTCTCAACTAGAGAGCCTTGATGAAGCTAGGATAAATGTGAACAACGGCATAGAGCCTATGCTGACCAGATGTGCCGGTAGTATAACAAAAAAGTCTATGAGTGAGAAATATATGAAGGAGATCTAGTTCTAAGACTAGACAGTCGGATCGATAAGAAAACCGGCGAGGAAGAAAGTTCCAGCCCAAATGGTTGGGCCCATATCAGGTCATGAAAGACTATGAGAATGGTGCGTATCTCTTGTGCACACTAGAGGGTGAGGAGTTCAATGAATCAGTCAATTCCTTGCATCTTAAATGATTTTACACATGAAGCATCGGCACTATTTGTATAATTATATCTACATTACATATTCATTTAGATAGGTTCATTTTGTTCACTTGTTTCATAAAATTTGGTGATCAAGGGAATTATTCTTAAGCAATTCATTACAAACTTCTGATAGTATTGGAAGGATCATTCAAATCATACATCTTCATTTTTATAACATCATCAACTGTTTCATAATCATTTCATCAATTAAAGCAAGATATGACAAAGTTCTAATGGTAGCCATACCAAGGCCTGTATGCTTGTTCTCACTTTTTGGTTTCTTCCTAGGATAGGTTTCTTGCCTATGATCTGTTCTAGAAGCTTCATGGTGTCACATCTATCCTGTGTATATATCTTGTTGGAAATAAGAACATCCTAACATTTTTCTAGAGTAAGTAAGTCAAATATAGATCAAACAGAAAATTTTACTTTTACACATTTCCTTGCCCTACCAACCTTCGGTGTTGAACTTGCATCTCTTACTAGTGACGTAGGGTTGGGAAAGGATGGGAATGCCTTTACTTGCCTATGCCTTTTCCATGGTGATAATCCCATGCTTCCTACTAGTAGCATGGGGCAAGGTGTAGGGGGTCCTCTTGATAGAAAATGTTAAAAGTCATAAGCAAATAGTTCAAACAAACCTTTGAAATATTGAGTCAAAAACAAATGAATCAGATGTCCAAAATTCCAAGAGAGTTCAAAACCTTGAAAACCAGATTTTGTCAACCAAGTGGCCATCTACGGATCTAAGTTTGGATAAACTACAAAGCAAGTTACATTCTAAACTATGGAGTCACTTGAGTAAGATAGGTTTGTAGCATCCTAATTTGGTTCCACCAACTCTTTGTCTATCTCCCATCATTACCATTTCAACACACCTCATAGCTTGTGCCCTTTCTAGCTCTCGGTGGTGAGCCCTCACATCTTACTAGTTGCGTGGAGTTAGGAGTGGGGCAAGTTCATCTACTCATCATACCACTTATCATCACATTTTGTCAAAACAATATGAAGTACTGAAAAATTACTTATAGAAACTAAAGTTCAAGATCACGTAGTGTCCACATCATCATACATCAGCATCATGAAATACAAAAAGAAAACATTTGTGATATTTGTTCTCCATTGCATACATTCTGAAAAGCATATAAAAACAATTTTTTTATAAACATCTAATATACATGTGAAAATGAATCACAAAACTCTAGGTACAAAGAGATCTAGATCCAAAAAGAGATGTATATATATATAATCAAGTTTTATGTACAATTCCATCATGCACTAGGCATGGTCAAAACGCTCAATGAGCCTAGAAAATACAAAATGGTTATATAAACAATCTAGCAAGAGTCACTACAAAAGGAACCAAATGGCCTCTCAATCCCTATGAGATCCCTCAAAAAGTGCATGATCACACCTGGGACTTCAGCTACGCTGGCTCTCTAAGTGCACTGAGGGCTCGTGGTCCCGAATAGTAGCTGTAGCCTCGCTATGAGAATGAATCCTCCTCATCAGGTGCTCTATAGTCTTATACCCGGCTAACTCAGTATGGAGGGAGGTCACCATCTTGGCCACATACTAGACAGGGGAAAAAACATCGGTATGCCTACCAACTGCTAAAGGCTCCCCTGCATCTGTGGATAGCTTGACATGAGTCTTCTCCATGGGGAAAATCAAGGTGTCAGTACATACCTGAAGAATCAAGTCTCGCCACTCATCAACAATCTCTACAAGCAAAGGAGAAAACAAATTATAAAATGATCAAAAGGTGAAACCAAGGATGAACAAAAAGAGAGATAACAACTAAGGCAATCCTAGCTAAAAACAAATATCAAAAGAAGAGTGACAACTCACTCGGATCTCCAAGCCTCCAAGAAGGATCTCTGGGATCCACGCCTACCACAAATGCTACCGCTGACTGGTGTCCCCCTCCTACATCTAGGACAACATGGCATCCTACCATAGACTCATCCTCTCCACCTAGGTCCTGAGAAAGTAACTCCTTTGAGACTAGAGTCACCCTCTCTGCGTTCTACTCCACCCTCACAGCTTGTAAGATCTCCTGAGTATCATGCTACTTAGGATTGCTATCCTCTTCCCCACCCGACTCGTTGATCTCCATGTCCTCAGTCTCCTCCTCCATCTCTCCCCCTGTGAACTCCTACAAATCCGAGCCTATATCAATGGGGTCATCACTGCTATGGGTAGGGCTAGTGGTAATCCAAAGTAAAGGTGCATGAGGAGCACTGGCTCTCCCTCGAGCACGTGCCAC